>OZ020482.1:49792373-51017373 GCA_963971345.1 Andrena flavipes
CGGATTTCTTCGGCGGATCGCACTTTGGCCTCTGCTCCTTGCAGCGGGGTGGAGCAGGTTTCTCGGGCTGCTTCTTCTTCTGCTTCGCCTGCTTGCAGCGCGTCCCGTGGACATCGTCGCGCCAGAACTTGTCGCAAGGGTCGTGCTTCGAGTGTGCCGCTCCGCAACTCTTGCACTCTTTCCCGTGAGTGTCCGGCTTTCGAAGCTTCTTGCACGGGTCCTCGGGCTTTTCGTCGGCCGTGCTGCAGGATTTCCCGCAAGTGGCCTCGGCCTTCTGCTTCTTGCACGGGTCCTCTTTCTTCTTGCACGGGTCCTCTTTCTTCTTGCACGGATCCTCCTTCTTCTTGCATGGATCCTCCTTCTTCTTGCACGGGTCCTCTTTCTTTTTGCACGGGTCCTCTTTCTTCTTGCACGGGTCCTCCTTCTTCTTGCACGGTTCCTCTTTCTTCTTGCACGGGTCCTCTTTCTTCTTGCACGGGTCCTCTTTCTTCTTGCACGGGTCCTCCTTCTTCTTGCACGGGTCCTCTTTCTTCTTGCACGGGTCTTCTTTCTTCTTGCACGGATCCTCCTTCTTCTTGCACGGGTCCTCCTTTTTCTTGCAAGGGTCCTCCTTCTTCTTGCATGGGTCTTCCTTCTTTCCGCACTTCTTGTCCGGCTCGTACTTCTTGCAGGAAGCCCCATAAGTCTTCTGCGTCCTGACATTCTTGCAAGGATCGTGATCGCCGTCGCCACAGCTGGCCTTGCAACCCTTCTGTCGCTTCTTGCAGATGTCGTCTTCCTTTTTGTCCTTCTTCGGGCAGAACTTGCTGCACAATTTGTCCTTGAGAGTGGGCTTGGAGTCACCTTTCTTACAGGAGAAGAGCACTGGCTTCAAGGCGGCGTAGCTGAAGACCGGCGCCGCTTCTTGAACGAACAGCGAGTCGAGGTTGTAAGATGCAAGGGTCGACAGAGACCACGACCTCTGCCTCTTGAGCATCAGGTTCTCCAGGAACTGCGCGATCTTCGACGACATCTTGCGCACTGGCTTCTGAGGCTCTTCGATGTTGCTGATCGTATCGCAATCTGAATCGTCGATGCTGGACGCTGCCAGTACCTTCTCGTCCGTAGTCTCGGGCTCCTGCAGCGACCGATGAACAGAGCTAGACTTCTCCACTTGAAATCGCTCGGGAGACCTGGAACCTCCATTGAGCATTCTTTGAGTCGGTTCCTCGAGACGTACTGGCGCTAAGTCGCTCATAGAAGTCGTGGCGTTCAGCCTAGGAATCTTCTCGCAAGGATTGTCGTTCTCGTTTTCTTCCTTAATCACCTTCTGATTCTGAATGCAACCCAGTTTGCCGATCTTGTAGCTTTTGTACCTGGAGTCACGGCAACCATCAGCCAGGTCACTGTTCTGGGCATCGAGCAGCTTGGAAAAGAACCATGTGATGGACGTATGTCTGTGGTGAACCGATCCATACAGCGTCCTTGGCTTCTTGTCCGAGATAGCGGCTGGTATCGTCCAGTTCCTCGACTTCCTCTCGTTGCTTGACTGTTTCTCGAATCTCACGGGCACCAGTTCCGAGGTCCTCGGCTCCTTCGGCCTCTTCGATCGAATTTTCTTCTTCTCCAGCTTCTCCATTCTCATCGCCAGATCGTCCATCTCGATCAAGTGCTTCTTCTCCACAGTCTGCTCGGACGACGCGTCGATCAGCTTCCTAGCGTCCTTCTTCCTCGACTGACTCCTCTTGCACACCTTCTCCACGGTCCAGGTCCTCGACACCGATGGAATATCGTTGGCATTCCTCGAGCAGCTTTTAGGATACTTCTCGACATACGCGCCGTCTCTCGCCGAGGAGCTCTCGGCCGAAAACGCCGCGAAACTCGAGAACTGTCGCCGGGACGCGTCGTTGATGCTCCTCGAGCAATCCTTGCGAAGGTACGACGCGAGATTTGGCAACTGTCTATAGATCTCGGACACGATGCGACCGCCGTGCAGGAACTTAGCGGGCCCCATTTCACCGAGAACTCGAGGACCTCGTGGCTCGTTGTCCCCCTGAGGACAGACGGAGAGACGATTTCAGTGACCCGGCGCTTTTTTTTCTTTCGGAATCCCTCAGAACGGAGGAGGGGATAGAAGATGGTGATCGAGCAATGTTTAACGGCGAAACGATCGTTAATCGAACTTTGACGTTTGTCAGAGAAATTTTAGCACCGTACCGCGCTCCCCAACCCCCGTCCATCGTCTCTCGTCTTACACTCTCTTTCTCGGGGCAAAAGGATATTGCAAAAGAACGTGCACGATTGCACGTGGTTGGAATAAGCCACGACCTCGAGCCAATATACCGCTAAGGGGCGAGCAGTTCTCTTCTCCTTGTAAAAAAATTACACTGTTCGGCGCAAAAGAATCGTGTTTCGTTCGCAGATCGCTTAAGGACGTTTCCAAGTACTTTAACGCGCGTTCGACGAGCTCGCAGTCGAGAAAACGAGTCTCATCGATGCTTCTTCGTATCTAACTTGAAATACCTTGAGAACAGAGGAGATTCGAGGATCTTCCATGAGAGTGAAATCCTCCAGCGAACGTTCATCGTCAAACGCAAGAAACATTCGTACACCAGGACATTGAAAAACCGTTCGCAGCCACTCGGAGAAAATAATTGCAAGGCTTCTCGCGAGCAATTTCGTGGATGGAAAAAAAGATTGCAAGGGGGACAAATGGTCCTTTTTTCCGCGGCAATCTCTGTCTTCCTTCGCTGACGAGGCGACGATAAGACATTTCAGATGAACGAAAGTACTGGCGACACGGATTTTTCACGCGTTGAAATATGCATTCTTACAGTCGCCCCGCCAGCTTTCATCCCTATCCTCCTCCTCATCCTATTATCGCCATCGGCGCGGCGTTGCGTCGAAGAAACACGCCGCGACACGTGAATTTCGTTCATTTGCGAACAAATCGACTAACGGAAACGTCCGTGCTATTGAATTTCTTACGAAACGCAGTTTTCACTCGATCGATACGACTTCTATCAACGATATAATATCTGATACAATCTCTTACCTGGGACACTATCTTGTTCGTCTTGGCAGCGTGATCCACGGCGCATTCTTCGGCGATCGGCAGATGACGCAAAGCTTCGACGAGTTCCTCGGTTTCGTTCTACCCGATGGAGAAAAAAAATTTAATTCGATACAAATTCGTAGTAAATGCTGGAAGGTTTTCCCGTCAGATTATCAAGAGGTTCTGTACCTGGGGAATGTTTGAGACGCGGGTAGAGAAGCAGCGCACGGGTTCCTGCAAGGCTTCGCTCTGTTGGCCGTCCTTACCGAACCGAGACTTCTCCAACATCGTCAGCATCCGCGAGTTCTGATTCAACGCGCGATCATTGTTTTCGTAAGAGAGAGAGGCGTCAGACTATCAGCTAGCATACGTCTGGGTCTAAGACCCGAGCGCAGGATGCAAATAAAGTACTTACGTTGGTATTCAACGGTTCACCGTTGGAGAAGCTGTGGAACCTGGGTGGGATAGAGGAGAACGTCTTGTTGGATGCGGCCACGTCGTATAAGGCGAGCACGTCCAGTTTCGAAGTTTGCTTCAGCATCTGGGACAGGGATCGTCCTATTTCTCCTCCGGCCATTGCCACCTGCAGAGGCAATTCAATGGAATCGGTAAAGATCGAGCTGGCCGCCATTCGATGAAAAGGGAAAAATATGGAAATCCTCGCGAGATTCGCGCACCTTTGCGTTTTCTTCACCGGCGTGGTATCGTCGCTGACCGATGGATTTCACGATTGATTTTGCGGCCCGGGAAAACATTGTTATTTCTGTTGGTGAATTACTGAGAATTTTTTAACGCCTTCATCGGGCGTCCGATATATCCAAACTGCGCTGATCAGCGGTTCTCGTTACTAGGTGAAGCCTCGGTTTATGCAATTGTTTCGCGTCGTTTTGGCAAAGTGTGCCGTGCATTAAGCAAAAAGAATATCGTTGACGATCGTCTCGACAAACCTGGTGGATCGGTAATATTTTGTGAACGAGATTGGGAAGCAGCCTCTTGGTCTTTGGCATATTAGTGATCTTTTCTTTAGTCGGGGGTGGAAGATTCGTAATTTGAATTATAGGCGGTCTTAGGGAACTTATTTCGGTGCATCCATCTTCCAAGTGCAACTCCAACTTCCACGTGGAATAAGAATCTGTAGTACCGACGAGGAAAACAGTCTGTGCTCGTAGCCTGACGCCACAGACCAGTTATAGAATAGACGTGGCATTCTATGCATTTTTCTGTCACTCTGGGAGATCCTAGCACACGCAAGGTATAGAATAAATCTAACATCTTATGGACTTTCGCGGTCCAACTGTTACTGCCTTGCCGATCTAGAAGTTGGAGACTGATTCCAGTGCCCTCTGTTCCTGGACGATGGTCAGTTACCAACTATTCCTCGAAGGAGCATTGACGGCAAAGGGGAAATGTACGTGACTAGTGAGGAGTCTTTAAAGAACTAGATTTTACTGTGAATTTTTGTATTATCGTCCTATGCACAAACGAGGTATAGGATAGACCTATCACCATATAGATGTTCGTGCCACCACCCAAATTGTGTTACCGACCCATAATTTGAGGTCTGAATTTAACGACCTCTGTTCATGAACAGCGTCCAACTCAAGAACTATTCTAAAATGGGTTGAAATACTGAAAGATGTGTGAGTGCTTGTATACGTGTGACTTGTTTATGGTAAATTGTGTGTCCTTCCAGCGGATTGAAAAATATGAAATTCCTTAGTTAAAGTCGAGAATTTATCTTTTTTTTATGTTGAAACTAAATTTTTGGAATTGTTTTCTTAATGGTAATTCCTCATTTTGAGGATCTGGAAGTTACTGTTATAGTTTCCGAAAAGTCTAGCTACTTAGAATTTGCTTTGCTGTTTTATACATATCTGTCTTGGAATTAAATGAAAAAACGGGTCTTTTGAATCTTTTTGAAGAGGTTCTGGATTACCTTTGCAAACATTTTCTAAGGGAGACAATAGTTTTGTCTCATCTTTTCGATATTTTTCCTTTCGTAGCCACAAGAAAATCATTAATTCAGTAGGTATACAATTTTTCTAAATTGTTAAATAAGAATTTAAGAGTTCTGCAGTTAAGAATTTTGCAGTCAATAATGTAGAATCTTCTCTACTGAGATTTTCTATTGTAATTCATATAGGTTCTAATGTTACTAATAAGATTTATTATAAATTGTAGATGTGTTTATACTTTCGCGATTTGCTAGACTAAAATTTCTGAGAACCTTCTTTCTGTGTCGTTGCACGGAATAGGTTTAGAAAACGATCTTTAAATTGTTACTCTAACAGAAACATTTGTAAATCGCGGGTTTCAAATGATCTAAGTTTTATCCGTGTTAAATTTTAATTCCTACCACGCGTAGCGTTACAATCTTATTTTAGACTGAATCGATAACGTTGGGTGTGACATGAAAATGATAAGGGGGCTCGTGAGCCCCCCGAATGTGTGACACAAAATTACATTGCATGATGGGTCTATTCTATATCTGGTCTGTGCTAGGACCCCTCGAACCGGTGACTGAAAAATAGATCTTTTTTTTTTTACTTGGTGCAAATCCCCACGGATACCCCTAACCCTCGGGGGAGTGTAAGGGGTGGTTGATAGGTATATTATATACCTCGTCAGTGATGCAACGTTACCGGTCAAGTCTCGAAATAGATTGCAACGCCACGAATGGTAGGAATTAGAATTCGAAACCTGTGATTTACAGATGTCTCTGTCAGAGTAATAATTTAAAGATCCTCTTATCGAGCAAGTAGACCAGTGTTTTACCGATTCAGTTGGGATTCACAAATTCAATTCGTTCCCTTCACAGACAGATATCGTTCGACACTCTCTCCATAACGCTTCTTCCAATCAACGCGCGTCAATTACGAAGAAACGAGATCCCCGATGGAACCAAATTCATTAATAACCCGATTGCATTGCCACTCGATACTTGCAACACCAATAAATCCGTGTTGTCGGCATCCAGATAACACGAGTATTACTCTTAATTGCCGATCAAACGGGAACGCGGGTAATTGAATTGCCAATAAGGACTTCGAATCGGAATTACACGAGCGCGCGTTTCAACGTTCCTATTTCATATTTCAAGGGTGAAGAGTTCGTAAGAAATCGGCGACAAAGATGTAGAATCTTTACAAATTTTTTATTTCACTTATTTAATGTATATAAAGGTAGTTTGTGTTACGTTTCCCTCAAAGCAGCAGCACACAGAACACTTTCCTCTTCTTTCTCCCCTTCAGTATCCCTCATTCGAGCAAGTGAATGTGTAATCGGGGTATTTCTTTTTCAGTATACTAGCGGACTGCTCGTGATCCGCTTGTCCAAAGCCCTGCAACCAAAGGCAATATCAAAATAGGATATAGTTTTCGCAAATATTAACGACGCTGCTTATAATTGCAAATCTTTCAGCCCCGCCACCTCTGTCCTCTGTTTTCGTTCACAAAACCCGCCAGGAAACAATCAGTTTTCAAATTAATCTCGATCCCCGACTGTGGGACAAAATGAAATAAAAAGTTATCACCCCGGTAACGTTAAAATTGCTTCCGCTCCAGGTACGCGTGGATCCCGGAATGCACGTTCGGAATTTCATTCGTCGAGACTCTTGATCCGCGACTCGTCACTTTTTCCGTATCTTTTAAAAATTTAAATCAGACTATATTTTGGGAACTGATTTCGACTAGAGTTTATTATAGCTCGAAATGCTTTGCAGCCTCGGCAGGGAGATTATAAGTAGCCTTGTGAGCAGAGGACGGATTAAATTAGTTTAAAATGCTAATCGTTTAAAGTTGGGGACTCCCGGTCGCGGATACAATCATCCACGTGCCAAGTTTGCCCTACAAACACAATTTCAAGCTAAATCCCATCTTATCTACCGCACTCCCCCGTTTAATTTTCATCTAATTCCGATTCCCCCTGACTTTTACGCTCGACTTAATAGCGAGTCAATATTGTGCTAACATCTCGCCACAATTATTCATCGCCCTCCCCGCAAACGTTCGCCAAATTTCGGTATTCAGGCTCTAATCGGCCAGCAACTTGAAAATCCCATTTGGCCGTTCACCGCGAGGAGGCTTACGATCATTCAAACACCCCGGCGAAATTGACTTTACGCTAAGTGAAAACTTGAACGAGATCCTACGGGGTTTCTGCGGGATTCTAATTTTCCAGAAACTGTTTTCGCAAGTCACTTCGATTTTCTTTCGCGAAAGCAAGGGGGAAATAATTTAATTTGCTTAAAGGTTGTGACTCGTAAACCCGAGGACACCGCGCGGGAATCCAGCCAAAACGAAATCGACTTCACATTTCCGCGATTCCCCTTGGAAACTTCTAGCCGAGCGGATTCAAGGTTTACGACGTTTACGTCGTTGGTATCGCGGGATCCACTACTGACCCGTCAGAAAATCGAAAGGATAAACTGCACGACTCTATGCTCAGAAACGCTGATCGATAATCCACGGAAAATGAAAAACGACAGCAGAATCGTCTTGAAGCAGGGATTCCGGCGAGTGTGAAGCATCTATCGATGTCCTAGGGGTGCAAACGAATCGCGAGGGAGGCTCGTTAATCGATTAGATCGGCGAGGCGACGAGCAGGTTCGTTAGGACGTATTAATTCTGCAACTCGCTTGAGAGTGTCCGTAGACTTTGAGAGTCCTGTCGTCGGGGTAGTGCTCGATCCTTCCGCCACCCACGCACTTTGCACGCAGCTCTGGAAACTGTTCCAATTGTGAGACAGTCTCGTCGAATATGTCCGCTGAAACAGAAGAACGAGCCACTCGTTAACACGGCACGAAGGAAATCTTGGATCAATTTTGCTGGAACCTCTATTCTTTAAGATTTCCAGCATCATTACAAGTGTACCAGTCATCAAGCTACTCTTAAATCGGCCAAAACCGCGGCTCAACCACTTAATAGTCTACCGCAGTTGGTTAACTCGTTCGCGATAATATCTTTACGAGGGCATTAAAGTAGGGAAGCGGCAGTTACGATACAACTAAGGAGGATTCAATCTGGTCCTTCCACCGGAGGATGCGTCGATTAAATCTTTACAACCGCCGCAACTGTCCCGGCGAAAGTAACTTGAACGTGGTTAGCAGAGGAAGTCACGGGATCGGGGCCATTTTCGAGTTTCGCTCCCGTAATGCCGGCAGTGCGAATTTCAAGTTGCTTTATAGACAAAGTTTCGCTCCGCCAGCCGACATTACCTGGGAGGCACGGTTACGCCACAGAAGCTCGGGACTTGGGCAAACTCGCGAGCTTTGATCGCCACGCAAAGGTCGCCAGCATTAGTGAATTCGGTGCACGCGTTTTGGCTAAGCTACGCGTGGCCCTGACGCCCTTTGAAGCGGCCCGAAGCGCAAAGTATCGCGTGTTAACGCCACGAACGTTATCCAGAGGCCTCTGTGCGATCGAAGAACTATCGGAGAGGCGAAACACGCGAGTAAGCGACGAATTGGATCAATCGAAGCTAGAACGTGTTGGGATAATGGCATCGAGGATCCACGAGTTTCGACAATTACTTGAGAGTATTCGAAAACGTCCCCCCGCTGTTTGTTCCCTCTATTCTTCGTTGATCTCGCCTGTATACTCGTACAGTTCCGCGTCTCGCTCGACTCAATTGTGTAGGAGAAAAAGGGAGCGCGGGGAGTAAAAGGTAAAAGGATGACGAATCGCGGAAAAGGATTTCCAATTCGCGAGTGGATCTTATGATCGCGGCTATGCTCCGAATAATCGAACAACTTCGGCGGGACAATTCAGGCAAACCATGCATATTAAATACGATTTTATTGTCTCGTGTCCAGCCGGGAATATATGTACATAAATTCCCTGAAACGAATGCCGTCGACGGTGAAGCCACGCGAAAACATCTACGTCGAAATCGCCGAGGACACGATATATTTCAGGTGCGCAGTGAATTTTCCACGCTGCCCCTCGCGGACCGATTACTTCGATTCGTTGGGTAAAGTCGCCGATTCGACAAAAAAAACTCTCCAAAAAAAATACAGGGAATGAGGGAGCAATGTAAACGCTCCGAGAATGTTTCTCGATGGAAAAGCGGACAAGTGAGAAACGAGGCGTTCAGGCTTTCTCGGGTCTCATCTTCTGACCTCGTAAAACTTTGAGGGGAGAGCGTTTATCTTGGTCCATCTCGCTGGTGCGTACCCCATTAATTCTACCCTCCCTCCTGGAACTTTAGGCGTGGAGAATTGGGAAGGGCGAGCGGAGCGAATAAAAATGAAAAATTAAGATACGCTGGTACGTTGGCACGCAATTTTAGCGGAGTTTGTGCGAGAAAAATGTAGACTCGGTAAGCTAGGTCGCTCGAGGGTTATTGTCTCTCTTTGTCCCTGATCAGAAGGAATGTAATCGCGTGCGGGAACCTCACGGGACTGAAATCGGAGTTATAAGGGAAAAGAAGGTGAACAGTGAACATTGAACAATGAACGCGATAGCTTCTCGTTTTTGAAACACCTTAACAAGAACCCTGTACAAGGTCCCCCTAATTGGCTTGCACGCGTCGTCCCTTAATGCAAAATTAATATTAGCTTGCACAGACTTCCGTGCTCCATCATACACCGACTATCTTCGCAGTCCACGGAGGGACCGATATACTACCTACGTAAATGTGTTCCGTGTGTAAATCGCGATACGGTCGGGCGAGGAAAGGGCGAGAGTTGGAAATTACCTGGAATCGATAGGGAAGGGGCAGCCGGTTCTCTCAGTGGGTACTAAAAGCTCGAACGGGTAAATCACTAAGTGCGAAACACGGTAGAGGTACAAGGCCGAGTGGCTTCCGGTGGCTAGGTGAAAGAGCTCGGGCCAGCTTCCGGCAGTAACAGCTCCCGCCTGATCTCCTGTGTGCATTTGGTTAAACGCATGATTCCAGTTCAAACGATATCTGCGGAATTCCAGCTGCGCAGCCTAGGGAATCGCGACGGGGCATGGGTGTTGGCCCTGGAATTTGCCGAAAGATTTCAGCGAAAGAAGCGTCGGTCGATCGATGAGCAGGCTGGAAACGTCGCTCAATTATAATCGACGAGCACCGACAAAGAGCGTGGCGCGTGAAAAAGGTCGAGAGGGAGGTTAATTAGGGCGGCATAATCATTGTCCTCAAGTTCGTTATCCTGTGCGAGAGGCGGGAAGCCGAACCCTGGAGACGGATCACAAAGGCTATGGTATCCTCGAAGCTTAACTATCCCGAGCGTCCCGACAATGCGAGGTTCATTTCTAATTAGGAGCTTCTAGGGGATGTTCTCGCGCGCCCCATCGACTTCTCGGCGCTCGTCGTCGGTTATTAGGACCGGCACGAATCCTCTGAAGATCTATGGCAGGATCGTCTCAATCGTGGGAGTTCGCGTCCTCGGCACGTTGGATCCTCGGAGGCAATTAAGAAGCGCCATTCGACGGAGCCCGCGACGCGCGCCAGCCACTCTCGATCCATCGATCGCGCGACGCGATATTTGATCGTGTCGCGTGCGCACTATAATCTCCTCCCGGGCAATTTGTTCAGCCCTCTCGGCGTCCGATTCGTGACGAACCAGCGAAAACTGACACGCGAACGTGAATCGCGGCAGAGCAAGTATCGTTTATGTGGCCGTGTTTGTTTTGTCATCGACTGGATAATCCTTCAATTTCATTCTCCGAGCAGCTCTCAGCCGTCGGCGATAAGTCAATCCCTGGGGGATTGGTTAGAAAGTACGTTCACCGTTATCGAGGGGATGCTGAAGACACTAGCGGCGTTGGCTGGCTGCAGTGTTTTCCAGCGGTTCCGTCCGCGAGGTTAAACTGTTGGATACTCCAGTTCTAGATTGGAACAGCTGGGAAAGTCGGCGAATCGAAGTCCACGACCGAACTTCCGCTGCTCGACAAACTTTCGGATGAAACGCAGCTGTGGATTCGACGAGGAAGAATCGACGCTAGCCTTAATATCCGTTCATAGATGCCTCTGACAATCGACTCATCGATCTTATATATCTTCCTGGTGCCGTTGCGCTTCACTGAAAAGCGAGCCCTTTAAATCGATCGGTTGGACGCGAGGCGACTTTTCTCTCCCACTTGGAGACAATCCTTTTAGAGGAGTCAAAGCAATGAATCCTTTCGGGTAGACTTCTTCGAACGCGTCTAAAACTCACGTGTACCCCAGCTGCATTCAACCTTTCCCCGGATGGGCTAGTCTTCCACCGTTCGAAAATAGTTCAAGGTATCCCGGACCATCTTTCCATCGACGAGATTACTTTTTATGGTGCTCCGTGCGACGCAACCTCGTACTCGAATACTCGCGCTGATTCCTGTGAAACTAGAGATCGAGAGGCAACGTCGAGAAGAGATGCTGTCTTCAAAACGCATTAATACTGCAGCGGCCATGAAATTACCGTGTTAATTCTCTGGCTTTCGGAGCCTCCACACCGCCTAGCTGCGTGCCTCCGCAGCGCTAACTTTCATTGGATACCTTGCTCCGAGCTAATTTTCCCCGGGTCGGCTTGCGCAAAGTTTTTAATCTGGTTCATCTGGAGCATCCATGACTTTGTTCAAGGATCATCCTTAATTCAAATGCGTGGCGAAGATCGTCGGAGGATAATCCCAGCAGCCACTACGTGGTACGTTACTTTTGTTGAATGCTGCATCTCCTTTCTCTCAGTTCCATCTTTTATCTCGCGCTGTCTCTCTGACATTGCGCGAAATTAATTGTACGCGTTGTCCTTTCAGAACACACTCTTACTAACTAAAACGCGTGCTCTTCCAAGGGAACGTATTCACGCGCCCCTGTATTTTAAACGACCCGCTGGAACTTTCACAGTTAAGCGTTGTGGGGCCAACGGGGGTGGTTAAAACTCGAAAGAAAAGAAAATTAGTAGGTGGAGACGCGGGGGTCGTTTGAAGGTCAGCCAGCTGGGTTAAACGCCGGGATCGCCGCGTACCGCGGGGCTTCGTGAAAATTGTGGAAATGAAGCGAGCCCCGTAAACGTAAATTTACGTTCGTAAATAACAGGTGTGTCGTAACCAGAAGAATGTGCGTCACGATTGGACGTGCTCTCCCCACGCGCCGGTCACATCTGGAGAACAGTATTTTCAGCGGGGACCGGGACAGAAATGGAATAAGAATCGTATTTGTGGGAAGGGTGAGTTATGAACGCTCCAAGACGACACGGAGATGGAACCACCCCTCGGTGGAGTCTCGAGCAAGGCAGAGCCCGTGGAATCGACCTGTGGCTAGTGCTCCCAGCCCCCGTCGAAGAGACACTCCTATAATGTTTGGCGGAATCTCGCCTGGCAATATTTTACGGCGTAATCGAACACCTGCCCGGTCCCTGGCAAACGATCATCGAAAAGGGAACGTGGAAATGGCTAACTACACGTGGTTTTTGTGCCTCGCGATACACCCACCCTTAGCGGATGGTCGGAACGAAAGGAATTACGCCAGACGTAGGGAACAAAGATCCTATAGAAAGATTCGCGAGGAAAAACGAACGTTTGCCCTTTGGCTCATAAGCGATTACCCGCGGATACCAGTGATTCTATCACGAAACGAGGAATAAGCGAGGTCGCGATCCGATCGATCTGTTTCATTATCATCGATCCTCTCCCCAGAGTGAACGAAGCCCACGAACAAATTGCCCAGGTAAATCAAGGGTAACGTGTACAAGTTTGCCCAAAAGTTTGCTTATCAGAAAGTTGACAGTCATCGAGGCTTACGAGCCTCGACCACGAACAGTCGATAATGAAATATCCACGTGGCGCGAACAAATGAATTCCAACTCGCCAAGAAGCATTAGACGGAAACTCGCGAGATCGATGTTCCCTAAAGTTCGTCCGTCGCCAAGTTTCCCCTGGCGTGACACCCCGGAAAGTTGACGCGAAAAATTACGGTGAAGATTTTTCGAAACTTTGCCAGCGAAACTTCCGTCGATTAGGTGTCAGTACAGTTTCCCCTTTTTCCTTTGAGGCGGAACAAACTGCGCCCCGTTACGCGGTTTGCCTTTGTGAAGATCGTGTTCAAAGTGTCGGGTCTAAGCTACTGGTAAACGCACCGAAATTTATTCTTCGAAGTTTGCAGACACATTCCCCGGATAATAATTTAACTCGCATGTACAACGATAGTGGAGTGTAATCTTATCAAGATCCGGGAACATGGCTTTCATTTCAATCGGAAGGACTGCTAATGGGCAATTCGTATTCCATCCTGCTCGAGTATCGCCGAAAACGTAAAATCCCGCCGTCGCTTGCACGTCGAACTGTTTCCAATTTACTTAGGCAAACGTGAGGGTTAACGCGTCGGCGGGTATTTCCCGCGAACGGATGGCTACGTGGTCGGAATTGCGTTCGAGCCGCGAGCTCGACGATAATAAATTAACGTGCGCCCGTGATTAGGTCGGAACCGACGCGTTTCCTTCGATCCGAGATGGATCTTATCGTTTGGCGTGTTCGCCCCGCGATAAGACGCGCGTCGATCAAAACGCCCCCGCGAAACAATGCAGGCGACCAAGGTCCCGGTGCAACGCTCGAACCGTGTCCATCAGCGTTGTCGACACAATTACCATAATCGGGGGAATTGTAGAGACTCCTCGGGCTGTTTCCAGCTGCATTCCGAGTCCTCGAGACGCTCCTTGTTCTCGGATCTAATTTCCAATCGATTCGCCTCGCTAATCTTTTCTCCCTCATATCCCTGCCACCCTGTTTAGCACTTGTATGCTATCTTCCTCTCGCATTATGCCAGGACCTTTGATCGCTCACGTCCGCTTACGCTCGTCGGGCAAATGAATAATGCATGCCGCGGATTGATCGAGCTTTTCACTGTCCCACACACGAGTCCGCAACCTTGTTTCCCCGTAAAATCGGATGTGATCACTCAGCATCCCTTCTACGTCGTTCGCGCGACGACAGTGGCCGCTGCTGAACGTATCATCTCGTTGACTGCTGGTCGTCATCGAATTACAATCGCTTTGAAAGCTAAATCGCCTGTTTGCGCGAGTATTCGCCGTTTAGCGAAAACAACAGCGGAGAATTCGAAAGTCCTCGTAGAAAACGTGGTAAGCGCCAAAAATCAAATGCATACTATAGTATTATCATTGGCACGTGAAATATTTTCCGATAAATTTTTTTTTTTAATTTTGACACTTATTTAGTGTTTTCTACAAGGACTCAAAGTGAGTTTCATCGCGAATTCGGGTGTTCGCGAGATTGTGGCGTGAATTCCGAGTATCTCGACACTTCGATTGGTTTGGGGTGGCCTTTTCTCGTGTCGATTTGATGGATCACTTGACGGATAAAAAAGGGAGGCCGTGCCTAAACACCGGTGCCCGGTATTTCGGGCCATCCAGGGAATCGATAATTATCCACGGCGAGGAGGGTGCCGGCAGCCTGGGGAAAAGTGCCCGTCGACTTGGCGCAATATTCTCGGCTCGTTGAGATGATACCGCCGGCATACACGCGACCTCGAACTTTCCGCGCGTCACAGCGAGCCGGGAACCGCGAGATCCTCCTTGGCGAGCATTCTGCTCAAAGGGAGCTTCAGAGAGGCCGCGTTATCCGAAACAAGTGGCGTCGCGTAACCATCAAAGAAAATGTCTTTTTAGCGGTTTGTTTGGCCTCGAAGGAAACGCCACCTTATCATAGCTGCGAGCACCGATCGCGGCGGTTCGAAGCGTGCGATCCACGTCTGCTTATTGTAAGAAATTCTCGAAGCACACAGGCGATAAGCTGGCGTTACCAGCGAGCAAAAAGCCTCCTGACACGGCAGACGTTTCGCGAGCAGGAGGCGCCTCGACGCCTGCGTCGGCTGGCTCAGTAGTCGGCGAGCCGTGCTGGACGTCGGACGTCGAGCACAGCGCTGAGCTATACTACTAGTTCGCGGGCCTAACCCCCTGATCGCGCTCCTCGAGTCGATCTCGATCAACTTTTCCAGCTAATACTGCGAATACTCGAGAAAGTGCGCGCCCCCCTGGCTCGTCAGCTTTCCACCCTTCGACGGTCGCCTTGAACTTGCATGATTAAACCAAGAACCGATGAATTGATGATAAGCGAGCCGAGTCAAGGTCAAGGTCTCTGAACTAATCTGAGAAGGGCATGCAACACGTTTCGCGGGTTCGATCCCGAGGAACGTTCGTAAACTGCGAGGCCACTCGGAGGGGGGTGATGGTGGTGGTGGCGATCGGGTAGGGGTACCGTTACCTGTATCCCCCAACGTAGCTAATCCAGTGTCGATTGGATTTCTGTCGCGTTCGGTACGTCGTTCATTTGTTTACGCGACGGTGCGGAGTCAGTGATCCGGGGACTCGCGCCAGTGCTCGTAAGTAAACCAAAACAGTGCACGCGTCCAGAGGAAAGCGGTATCGATCCTTACAATTCCGATCCACCGATAAAAAAGTGATCCGGGAGCTAGCTTCGGAGATACCTTTGAAGACTCGCGTCCAATTTCTACAGAGTAGTCACGCTTTTCCATTCCATTCCGCCTCGGGATTCCGATCGCAGCAGGATTAAACAGAGTCCCTTATCTCTGATGTGCTAATGAACAGCAGAGAAGTGATCTACCCTCTCGCGTCTCGACTTTCGCGGAGTTCAAACGTGTCTCCGGCTCGATTCTAGTCGCAGAGGGCGTTAAGCTTCCCAGAAACTTTCGCGACATTTTTAAGTCCTTCGAAACGCTAGCCCTGCGACAGCTTCTCGGTGGCTTATTTACCGACAAGTTGTCACACGTTTCCGAGGTGCGGTCGCTTGACCTGTGCAAACTGGCAGGAGGGTGTATAAGCGTTCAAAGAGCTCGCGCGTCTATGCGTGTGTGTATCGATATAATGCAAGCGGTTTAGCGACACGGTCGTATCTCGCGGGAAGAGGCACTCATAAGAAATAGATGACACTGCTGGTACGCCGTGGTCCATGGAATACGAAGACGCGCCGAAAACTGGGGGGAAATATATTTCGCTTAATTAATTACTCTCCGCGGGAGTAATTTATCGGGCTGGTGGTAAAAGGGGTTTGCTCAGCTGTCATTCCCGGAGATACGTGCCTACAAATTAACTCCTGATTAATTTAGTCCCGGGCTTCTTAGTGCTCTTTCGACAGGGACCATTCTGCCGTGCGTAAAATTTCACGTACGCAGCGGAAATTAGGTAGGCGATTTATAATCGTTTAGGATAATCGTTTCACTTAAATCGAAGGCACCGCTAAGATAACGGAATCAAAACGATCTCATCGAAGCTAAACAGCGGCTTACATTATTCACACGCGTCTGATTGTTCCGTGAAATCGTTTTAATCTGATAGTCGGTGTAATCCCGCGTGAACGGATTATCTGTCGAAAATCTCCGGGCAGGGGAAATTTATTTCCTGCCCGGAGCGCGGATCCCAGTTGTTTCCGCGGCGCGGGATTCATTAAGCGAACTTCCGCGTGCATTTTGCACAGCTTCGCGGTTCAACCGATTACGGAAACCCACTGGCTCGAATCGGTGCAGGCTTCTGTTGCTCGTTATCCAGCCAACTCGAGCAAACCATACGTGGACGCGCGAGAAGCCTGCGGCGTGCCAAAGTAAACGACGAGAAAGCGTTGCGGTTAATTCTAGTGGAGTCTAAATACGCGCCACGATAGCAGATGCGTTCTAGATAAACGATCTTAAAGAAACCTGCAGGGTGCCAAGAGAAATATTTACACGGTCTCCAATTAGGTGATTAATTATCGAACGAGAAAATTGGTTCCCACGGTTGACCAATCGTGACCGATGGAATCTCCAGTTTCTCGTGTCCTCCGGCTAGGGGCGATTGTTGCGCTCCGATAAAAGAACTCTGTCAAATGCTTCTTCCCTGTAACTAGCAGCTCGTTAAGCGAAACTGCCGAAGGTCTCGAGTACCAGCGTCTCGAATAAAGTATGGAAACTTTATCTTGAAGAAAATGAGGACGAAGGGGCCGAAGCAAAATATATATCGAAGGACACACTGATAACTGGCGAATAATTGGAGGTTTTACGATGGCGAGGGGGGATGAGCTTGAACAATAGAACCCTATAACTTCGAGGACCACAGAGGATGCATTTGAATCGCGGTACTAGCAATCCTCGGCTGGGAACATCGAGAAAAGTCCGTCGCCCCATAATCGTAGCTTAGTCACTCGCCTCGACTCAGGGTTTCGAGGGACATCGGTGTGTAATTAACGAGGCATGTGTGCCGGGAACGTGTTTACCTGACAATCAGTTAATCAAGACAAGCTTTGTATCGGATTACACTCGACGGCATTACCTGTTCTTACGCAAAGGGCAATGCAATAATGGCTCGTAAATAGTGGACCATGTCGACCAGCTTACGCAACGATCGTCTGCTCGTAATCGAACAACAAACGGCACGCGCTCCTACACCACACGCGAAATTCTTCTAGTGCCTTCCGAGGCTGGTTCCGTAGATTCTTCCCCACAGAACGAATTCCAGCCACGAGGGGGTAAGCAATTTTAGCTCAGATTAACTTTCGATTTATCCTTGAGTATCCCACTCGACTACGTGCTCTTCCTCCACCTCACGCGCACATTCTGATTATCTTCCCTTTGTACCAGGTTCGAGCCTTTCGCCGTCGCTTCAAATACTTGTCGCCGAGGTACTGTTTTTGTAGCCCATCGTAGGGAATTTTCTCGTCATACTTCGTTGTTTTTAAGCTGTCAGTAGCCCCTTGCCAGACATATCGTGCGGGAATGTCGAAGCGAAGGGAGGCGGACAGGTGCCAGTGGCAATTAAATTGTTGAAACCGCGACCCTCGATTTCTACTACCGTGCAGATTGCCATCTCTCTGCCCATGACCGGAAAATACACTGCCCCGCCAATTTGTTTCGAATTCCCAGCTTTTTCCATTGAAACCACCACCTCCAATCTGTAGTTCTGCATTTCCAACAACCAACTATCCCAGACCTTTAGCTCCACGTTTCAATAAATCCGTACAGCAATTAGTGGCCCACTTGTCGTTTGTCTTCCATTTTGCGCTGCTCCTTTAACTCAATTTCCGTTTGTCCGCAGCGTTTCCTCGATACAAAACGGCCGCGACCTAAAAATACGTGTCACTGAAAAGAGCGTTGCGGTGCGCGTTAATGACTGCGGACGTTGCTTCGACTTCAAAGGTGGTATTTGCGAATCGCCAGGCGGAAAACAATTCCCTGGGATCGAGCTCCTATAATTAGCGCGATTTTAAATGCATCCGCTTCAATCAGCGAGCTTGTCCTCCTCGCGTTTCGCTCGGAACTCTCCGCTGCGTCGGACAATGCGTCTCCCTCGAGTTTTCATCTCGCAATATGAGACGGTGCAAGGTGGTTGAAGTTTCATCCGCGCGCAAGGAAACGTCGTCGATCACAGGGAGAAGAAGTTCACCGTAACCCTCTGGAGTTTTCGACTGTCGCCGGCCATCTTTCTTCCGCCACAAAGAAAATCCGAGGGGATGAAAAATCAGAAAGTCTACCCGTTTTCTGGTCGCGGCAACAAGTGACGATCCGTCGAGATATTCCGCGCGAAACGCTGTAAAATCATTCGAAGTCGACGGAGGGAACATTCTCAACTCTGCCACCGTAGAAATTTATTCAGTTACGGTATGATTCGTATCGAAGAATAGCTGCGACTCGCTGGGAGGGGGGAGTACGTGCAGACGCAAAAAAGGAAACGGAACTCTAGCAGAAGGGGGCCACAAGAAGCCCTCCGAGACACGTTCAATTTCACGCCCCTCCTGGAGCTCGACGGAGCGTGAAGAAATTCACAATGGATCGGTCGACATGATTCCAGCAGAATACGACGTAACCACGTCCAAGTTTCGCGGGATGCTTCGCCGCGAATTGGGAACAACAGGCGGGAATTGGCAAGTTTAGCGCGGTTCATCTGGAAACACCGTACCCGGGCTTTTCCTCAAGACCACTCGCGCGAGATGTCCAGCAGCTCGGACAAGAACCGGATTGAAGATCGATATTTAAACGCTAGGGCGTTGTAACCGAGGGATGAATGCATCTCGAGGCACCGTTCGCGGCTCCGTTGTCCGTTGTAAACCGAGCGACCCCTGCTTCCACCCTCGCTCTTTGATCGGCTGGAATAAAGGATAACGATGACGCAAACGGGAATGTCCCTGAAGAGTCCTCGAAGCGAGGCTACTTTTTTTCCCCGAGGCTCGGACTTGGACGAGCACGTAAGTGGCCCCTAAAAGAGAATTGGATCACCCGGCGGCGCTCGACACGCTTCTGTGCTTCTTCGATCTCCTCTGAAGCTGGTAACCTGCATGTAAAAACCTCCGAATTTGTTACATTCCCAGCAGCCTTCTTTTTACACTGACCACATTAAGAAGAACAATCTCCGAGATGGGTTTCTCCCTTATAACAGGATCTGCGCACAGCTGAATTGATTTTAAGATTGAATCTCTACCTCGAAAAAACATTCCATGTGGTTCACTCGAATTCATTTAAAGCTTCCCTTGACTAACCGACGTACACCTGAAGAATATCGATGTTTCTATGTTATTTCTGGGATTGCCGGAAAAGTGGGACAGCGAGGGGGAGGGTGGTATAACGAAACAACGTCCGTGGAGAGCTCGTAGGGCTTTTAAGGCTATCCCGAGAGTTTGAGCGATATCGAGTTTATCGAACGGAGGTGGCTAGGCTCCATCGGGATCGAGATTATCGGATGAACGACCCAGACGGGATCTTATTACCCGATGATCAGGGCCACCTTCGCAGCGAGCCCCGCTGGCTCGGATCTCTAATCTGTGTCCTGCCGTGGCTAATAAAGCGACAAGGGTGAACGAACGAGATCTCGGTGTGTCTGTGTCGGAGGGTATAAGCGAGCTACTTCGTAACTTTCTTCCAGCTATCCCATTTCCAGGAATCAGCCTCGTTTCTTTATGATCGCACCTCGGATTGTCCGAAGTTTGCTCCCGCGAGATAAGCTTTCTTGTCGCGGCCGTTGCAACGAGAGCAACGTGTTCCTTTCGCCTGGAAACATGCTTGCCCTTCTACGATTACTTTGAAATCAATCGAACCGTGCAAACAATCGATCCTTCCCCCCGTACGTGCGTCCGTCCCTCTTCCACCTTTGATCGACAGCTCCCAAAGGTACTTGCTTCTTGTGCAGAATCATTCGCGCGTTTCTTGCGCACTGGTGAACCCGGGAGAACCGAGGAGGTTTTACCGTGATTTGTCAGCGATTAATCGAGGAATGGTCGGGGATATCGCGATGGGACAAACGGCGCGTTTGAAGGTGCGCGACTATCAGTGAATCGAAAGAATCGACGTGTCTCGTGACCGAGTGCCGAATAGTTGGAAGCAGACTTGTGCGTTGTTCTGTACTGTTTACTGAGCCTTTGTGGCCGCGACAGGAATACCGCAGAGGAAATGGCCGAGGACGAGAGACACGCGGAACGGGAAGCCACGGAGATGTCGTCGGACTCTGCCGAGCGACAAGTTTCCCTCTACCCTATCACGGTACGAGAATCACTTCTCTCCGGTCGCGCGTATTCTGTGAAGAGAAAACTCTTTTCTCTCTGCTCCGTATCGGACGTGCTCTGCTATTTGCGAAGAACGGTAGTAAACCAATTTCCCCGTGCTCTGTCGTAGGTGGAGGACAAGAAGGTGGACGAAGAGGTGACGCGTGACGAGATCGCGAGCGAGACCGGAAAAAGCACGGGGAACCAAGCCCAAAGATTACAGCAAACCCAATCGTTGCCGCAACTACAGCCCAGCGACACGCAAGCAGTCAGGTGAGCACGCGATCCTTCGTAATCCACCCTGTCAAGTAGTATTATCGACGATGGGCCCGGCCGCGACGCCGACGCGACGATCCCGCGGCTCTCGCCTAACGATTTACGATCGCGACCGCGCCCATTCGAATCCCGCGCCACGAACAGGCTGTGCGAGAGCAGATAGCCGTGGCAATCGGCAGGGAAATCGCGGAAAGGCACGTACACGGGGCATTAGAACGGGAGAAGTAGGAGCACTGTTGGTTGATTGATGGCACAAATGGTCGGAAGCTCGGTGGTTTTAGTAGCTTTTAGTCATAGAACTTTATTAGCTCTTACTCATTATTACTATCTACGCGTTCGAATGAGCCATTATCTCTTCTCCAGAGACATTTCTTTTAATACAGTCGCGGGGAGACGCCATTGCTGGCATGGAATGGATTAATTGCAAGTCTTTTATTGGGATTAACTATCTCTTCGAATTAAGACTAGGAGATAATTTTTCGGGGATTAAAAAAGGAAGAAGTATTGCACGTATCATTTTGCACGTTTGTAGCTGTATTTTATTACCTTTTAAGAAGATACAAAAAATGTAGGGTAAATCCAGGAGACGCGGTCGGATAGGAGGTGTAAAATCGGGAGACTTTCGGATATGTATCCATAACTTCCAAAAAACAATAGTTTTTTAACTGAAACTTTTTTTTAAGTCATTCATAATATTATATAAAGATAGTAAAAAAAAAAACAGTTGTAAAAAAATCCACAAAATGTACACATTTTCCGAGGATTCAAATGGGTATACTCCCTTAAACCAAGTATCAACCACTTTTTCTGTATCAGCATAAAATTCTGAACATATTAGGACTGTTCTGATAAAATAAGTAATATTTGTATCACTCCGCGTCTCCCGGATTTACCCTACGTAGGAAGATCCCTTAAACTCGAGTTTTATGAATTCTCCGTGACTACACATCAAAGAAATTGAACTTCGCTTGTATTCTTAAGTGTAACGTATGAAACGAATCCGTTCAAACAACGACGGTAAAAACAGCGCCGAGAATCACAGGTCGGGAGCGTGGAGGACGGGTTTGTTAAAGATTTACAGCTGCGGTTGCGGCTGCCCGTGCGATCTATCATGTGAGAGCAAAGAGAACGAACGACCAGAAATCACGGCGGTGCGTCGACGAAGAAAACTGCAGGCACCGTTACAGAATCCAGAGGCTCCCTTCACCAAACGTATCACCAGTCGTCCCCGTATCGACAAGACGTTGAAATCGTCAAGTTGAGTTCAATAACGAGCGGCTCACTGCATTAACGCGCAGTTGCCGCAAAGCGCTTTCTCCTTTCGCTCCGTTCCGCGCGAAAACCCAGCAAAGAACTCCACGCCGCGAGCTGATGAGTCCAAAGGGAACCCCGGAGTAAATCGTCCACTTTGCGAGAGACGAAACACCGCGCTAGTAAAGAGGAAGAAACATTCGTGGACGAAGCCGTCTTTCAGGGAAGCATATTTCGAAAGCAATTCATCGCGAATCGAGGCACGGGCTTAGTCTTGTCAAAGGTTTCGACGCTGTAAGCCACGAAAACCGAGCAACCTGAGGGGATGGAATTGGCGCACGGACCCAACGACATCGCTTTGGCGGACTCGCCGACGAAAGAGTGCCCCGTTCCGTGATCGTGGTCGTGATCGTGGTCTCGATGCTCGGTTACACGGACCGGAACCCTATCGGGCTGACGGGTCGCATCCGACAGGGACTTCCCAAGCAACGAGATGACCCATAAAACGACCGGCCGAAAGTAGACGGACGGGGATGATCGATACGAGGCTCGCCAACCGACTATCGTAGTCTTTGCTCTCTTCGCACGTAGGGGATCTCGTAAGATCCCACCGTTATCGCGGTATATTTCTAGATGATAACGAGCAGGGTGGCTATTACCGCGAGAAATGAAAGTCTGCCAGCGCGGGAGGGCTGCTAGCTGAAGGGTAAATGTCACCGTCGTAGCAGGGAAATCAGTGGAAACGATATTTACCGCCCACGGATCCCATCGCGGATAAATCTTGCGTTCGCCGGCTGTCCGCGTGGCGGTCGACCGTCTAATTAGCGGAGCTAATTGATTTGCGGTCCGCTCGGGCGCCCGAACGCGCGAAATCAAGCTCTATTGGGCAGGTATCCGTGAACGCGGCGGATCGAACTCGCTGCGAAAGATACGCTCGACGATGCCACGCTGCTGGTGAGACGATAAAACGCCCATGGAGAGCCTCGATTATTTCGAACGTGCAGATCAGCAATCGTCACGGCGAACACCTGAAAGTGTACGCGCAATGCTACACGCGTGACAGGAGAAGCATCTTTTTATTTAAGAGCCAGGGTGATCGAAAGCCCACAATTTCGACCGTCCGTGTAATTAAGTGATAGAGGATTTCGGTTGAATGACGGGAGAGGGGTCGAGTAACTTTTCTTTGCGCGTTCGCCAATAATCGACCACCGAAGGATGCTCGCAGTTCCCTGGACAGTAAGCTACGGATTTCGAGAAGCGCGCGGTTGATTAATTACGACTCGCTAATTAATTCACACCCAGTCAGACAGCCCACGGAGGCCTGACTACTCACCAGACGGCGACGACGAGCAAATTGAAACTTGGCGAACCCTGACAGGAAATTGAACCCGTAGTTGGTCGTGGTTCGATCGAAAGCCAGAGAAAGGTCGACCGTGTCGCCCCTGACGAGCCCGTTACGGGCGACGTTCGTCTATGGCTGCGCGTCGGCTTGATAAATATGGATGATGGAGTTTCTTCGATGTAACGGGCGCTGGAACGACTTCGACGAGCGGAAATTGTCGGGTCCGTCGGTGACGCCGTTGCCCGGGTTGTTTTCGAACGGCAGGGCGAGACAGTTATTCCACTCTCAGCCCTCTATCGCGGTCGTTCGATCGTTCGGTCGTTATCCAACGGCAGCGGCCATTAAAGCTGCGAGATCGATCCAACAGGCCCGAGCTGGAAAGCGGAGCTACGGAAATCCCGTCGAGTTTTCCCACCGTCCGAACAATGCAATTTGAAAATTGGGAATTTCGCTCAAATTTCAATATTTCGCGGATGGTAACTTTGAGGGGCTTGGCAAGATTAAAATATCGCGGTTTCACAGCGACACGTTTCGAAAGAGAAGCTCCCGGTTTTAGCAGACCTCGCACACTAGGTTGGCGCTCGGAGGGGAGCCGAGGAGCTCTGGCATACCCCAAAGAAGAAACAAAAAGGAGATTAATGTAACCGCGACTGAAGTAATTCTAGAGCTTTGTAAAAAGAGAAGAAAACCGGATTTCATTCTTTAAATGAATTCTTATAATCACCTATTGAATATTATTGAATTTGCGTTGAAAATATTTCTATTCGTTCAACTTCGCTTCCCTAAGATTAAATCCTGAGTTCAAGTCGTGGTAGAATTCTATATTTCTTCCGTGAATATTAATAATCTATGGTTAGTACGAAAATCGGTGGAGAATCACTTGCTCTAAATCAGGCGCGCAGCAATAATACCCTGGAACGGATGAAAACTTCGCGCTAATTGTGTTATGCACATTTCATTTCGAACGAGCTATTTATGCGTCGGCGGAATCAGTGTGATTATTAGCAGTGCCGCGGTGAACGCGAATAACAAGCCGCCGTATTTCCCTGGATTGCTTCTATAATAATGATTAAGGTTAAATCAGTTGGACTTGCGGTAATTCGCGCGCGTCTGCATCGACGGCACCGCAGTATCGTTTATGCGAGCTGTGCGCGACGGAAGCCAGGGACAAAGGGGAGATCGAGCAACTGCGAGCTCATTCGCGAATGTATGCACCCGCGTGTACCTCGAGAAACACGTCAGCCTCCGTGCAACGATAACACGTCGAACGAGACGCTTCCAAAACATTGAATTCGCAAACGCCCACTGCAACGCGAGAAGACGTAAATGGTGAAGTAGAGCCAGCGAATCTGTAACTCTCCAAACAGCCCCCGTGGAAATCGATAAACAGTTGTCGAGAACGATAACACGGGGAAGAAAAATAGAAAGGAAATTGATTCTTCTTTCCCCGAAACCATTTCATCGTGAAAGAAAACCATGTTTCTCTTTCTCAGAGCTACGTGTCTCGATATTGAAGATTAAGCAGACGCGGATAAATTTGCTTTCCAAACAATACTCCTGTCGTGCGAATTGGCGAGAATATATTCTGGAATGTGGCGAGGGATGGGAGACCGAGGAATCGATCGTGGTTAACCGAAATTGAATTCGTCAAGGCGATGCGTTCGGTACGCTACGGTGTTACGGTTGCAGGATCAAGAGGCTCGCCTCTGGAGATACTGAGCGAGGTATTCCCGACAGAGGAGGACCGTGGAAATCCCAAGAGTGGGTGGCTGTCCTATCCGTTCACCCTCTGTCTCTTTACCGCAGATATTTCAGTAGGTATGCATGCGCGCCAGCCTGTTGAAGCGAGGATATTTACGACCGTGTACGGAGCGCCTCCCACGCCAGCCTGTATTCCGGAGGCTGTACAGAAACGAGACACTATTTTTTACCGCAACGACAGGGATCGCAAGTTTGAAGGCTCCATCATCCCGACGGATCACTTCCGCTACTTCGCCGTTCTCCTCTCGGCGGAAAAAGCTTGTAGGATAGTGAACGCGAGCTTCATCGATTTCGAAAGCTTGCAGCCACTTCTGCGAAACAGGTTGACGAGTTTAGAAGCGCGCGCCTTTTCCTCTTTTTCTTCCAAGAAGCTACTACGTATAGTTTACCACAGCTCGTTCCATCGCCCTGCAATCACGCGCCGGCAAGCACGCGTTCTCTATCTTCGGTTGTATTCTTTGCACCGAGCGCATTAATCAGTGAATCTCGTTGCGGCGTTTCAACGCGTGCGAGGTATTGCTCAGAGGAACGCAGGAGATAGGATTCTTCGTCTCTCCACTCGCGTTCCATATCCCGGGAAGCATGAAATTTCCACGACGTTCTATTTACGGGGCTGCACCGCTCTGCCGTTTCGCTCGAGAATGATACAGCATAAACGGAAGCAGAATGGACCACGATCTTTCCCCTTCGTCGAACGGGTAACTTCGGCGAAACAGTGGTGCGGTATATTTTTAGGCAGACTTGAGGGTGTAGTTGGCGAAAGTAGAGTGTGGTTAGAAGCAGCGCGTTATCCTCGACGTTTAAAGTTCGCGAAAGTATCCGGACGGAAGAAATCGGCGAATTTTCCGTTCGAGGTGCACCTCGGAAATTCTACGGGACAAAGGCTGAATACCCTACGCTCAGCTAGGAATTGGCCGCGTTTCGCGTGCAGTCGAGTAACTGCGGGAACAACGATTGTAACGACACAACGGGGGGTGAGCGAGGCGCCGCGAATTCGCGTTTAAACGAGCCGGAATGCACACGAATCACGCGGAATCGCGGTGTGAGGAATCAACAGCACACCCTTGACCCGATAACGGTCCCTTTATGAAACCATAGATTTTAATATCGAAGGAAACGAGCGGGCCTACCTTGGAGATATCTAGTTCCCACCCCGCCACGGGTTATTACTTTCCTATAACCTCCCTTCTTCCTCTTCTTTCTGCCCCGAGGAAACTACTACACGAGTCTCACCGCGTTTATCCCCGCCATAAATTCTGCCAGATGCTACCGCTATATGATATTTATCCACAACTTACACAGTGATACGCGATAAACGCGCGAACGAGTGATTCCTGAGTCTCTCACGGTGATCCAATGGGCAAGCGTTACGGCACAGTGGAACGATATAAGGACACTAACTGGACATGGCAATTACTTCCAAACGATTTGGACTTTTATTGTAAAAATTTGCACACTTTCAATTTATGTTAAGTAGAATAACAGATTTAGGAAGAAATCTTTCTTGCAATCATTCTGGGATTTCTACAAATATCGAGGGAACGTCCCGAACCCGAAAATTCAAAAAATTCTGAAACTTTACGAATATGTAGAGTATTTCCTTCTGATTACTTACAACGCAATTTTTGTTTGCTATTCAAATTCACGTTAAGGGTGTGTATTCGCCCCTAAAAATCCGGTTATTTTTCAATTTTGTGTTAACTCATGAAATGTAAAATTGATTTATTCTATTAATCGCAGCTAGTAGCAGGTAATTTTTCTACTTTTTAAAACCTTACCATTAAAGGATTAAATTCAGGTATTTCATACCTTGGGCGACTTTCAGCAAAACTTTAAATCACCAGTTGAAATATTATAGTATTGAGTGCAACGCATTTTTATTTTATACAGTTGTTTACTGATTAAATCCAAGTTAATTTAGAATGTTTTTTGTACAGTTTATTTCGTTGTGTTTTCTAATGCTACGAAGACTAATAAAGATTTAGTGCAGCTATAGAACAGAATTTCGACACTTCAAATTTCGCCGATGTCCAAATAAATAAGGTATTCTCGTCCCACTGTGCGGCGCACTGAAAGTCCCGAACGTTTTACGCTGACCGTAAAACGTTACGTGCTTCTTAAAGCTTCGCGCGAGTAATTGGCCGAGAGGGAGAAGGCCGAAGAGTTGAGGCCGCACGCGGCCCTAATAACACTGAGCTCGACGGAATGTCGCGGGCAGCTGCAATTTTATGGTCGGCGCGCGGAATATACGCGGATATACACGGCTATCGCCACTAGGAGAGATCGAGAAGCCTGATGTATTCCGCTCTCGAATCATTACGTCGCTAATGTTCCGACTTGCTGCATAAATCATAAACCACCGACGGGGAGCAGTAACGCTACCGAGGATCATCATAAAATTAGATTCAACCCCAAGGAGGGAGAGGCTGTTAAAATTTAGATCTGGCACGCGTACGGTGGCTGTCGTTGTAATGTTGGTGATAATATTAGAGAATATTTTAAGGGTAAAATAGCAATCTAATTCTCACCGACTAGAAAGTTTCGAACCAACCAGCTAATACGGTCTTCAGACGTCTCGGAATACCCCGCTCCCACCAGTGTCCCCTTGTTCCAGCCCCGCAGGGCATTAAATCAATCCACGCACTCTGCCGGGGAAGAAAAATGCGAGTTCTCCGCTGGCTGTTTTTCTTTGTCGCGTGACGTTCCCTCCGTCGTACATTTTCCCTGCAAATCCGACGGGGAACGCTCCGCAAGACCAGGCTTTTATTAAAAAAGTACGCGTATTATTCGACGCTGCCCCATCCCCGCGCCACGGCCCGCGGAAGGAAATTAAAGTTTTTTATACCGCGAGGCTGGGAATCGGCCCGACTCCGTTCCAGCTGCTGGCAGGTCGGGGCTTTGGGACGGGCTGCTGGTCAATTCGACAGAAGCCCCCTGTCCCTCTTTACACGCCGTGCCAGTTACAGCGAGATTTTATTTAAACGGACCAATCCTCCCGCTGTTTTATATCTTCAGCCCGCCCGGTTCCGTTTTATTCAGTGTCTGTGTTTGAAAGGCTTTCACGGTTAAACTGCCGCGGGACGGGAAGACGTGCGCACAAAGGAAGGGGGGAAGATGCAAGCCCGCGAGCCAAGTCAATGCATAAATTATTCCCAACAACAATGCCTCAATTACTAATCGAGCAAGCCCTGCAACCTTGCTCGCGCGGCTGGCTGATCGTTTCAACCCCCTTGGCTTAATGTTTACGTGGAAAAGAGGGATGGGCCTGTTCGTTTGAGGTGGTGAAGAAAAGTTTATTTGAAGGGTGGTGGGCGTTACGCGGTAACGAACTTCGTTACATAACTGCGGCTATTAAATAATTAGGGAAATCCTCGCGTCGTAAGAACTATTTAGGGGACAGCGTCTAGGAAACTTCTCGCGCAAGCTAATCGCAGTGTAAGTGGAGGGACGCGGGAAGGACTAACGCGGAGCTTGATACCCGAGACGCGGGATAATTTATAGGCAGCGGGAGAAGCGTATAAATGTCGACGCTTCGAGATTCCCGATATACGGGGGAAACTAGCAATACGAGTGGGAGGATTTATCGCCGAATAAAACTCCAGGCTGTCACGAGTGTTTACCAAATCTCTAATGCCCCGTC
The DNA here is from genome assembly GCA_963971345.1 of Andrena flavipes. Classification (NCBI taxonomy): domain Eukaryota; kingdom Metazoa; phylum Arthropoda; class Insecta; order Hymenoptera; family Andrenidae; genus Andrena; species Andrena flavipes. The sequence goes on from OZ020482.1 coordinate 49,821,113, forward strand.
ACGCCAGCTACTATCTCCAAAAATTATTCAGACGTTATTGAATTTTCAATCTCGCTCGGGGCAAACGTCCTACTGTCGCTCGTCCGACCGAAGGCTTCGCAGAGGACGCTCAGAAAAGCGTGAAAACTAATTAACAACGGCCTCTCGTTTTTCACGTTTAATTAAAGAGTCGTGCAGAAAGAGGGTGACCGGTGAAAAACTAGCCACTGGCTTTCGAACTTGTCCGTCGTTTTAATTAAAACCCGACTGAAAACTTTGAAACACGCCGAGAATCTTGAAACTGCCGCGCATAGCTTATTACCCACCCCTTTGGAGGGATGCTTTGCTACGACTTTATTAGTAGATCCCGTCGACTCGGCAACCAACGTGTCTCTGCTGGTGAAATCCTACGTTCGTCGTACAGAGTTTAAGAAAGCGATAGTCACTGCTTTTATGCGTGACTCTACACCTCTGGATCGATAGAGATTTCTAAAAAAAGAACATCGTTTTCTCAAAAACATGAACAATGGTTTCATAAAACACAATTTACCCTACATGCCAAAAGTTGAACATTTTTTGTTTTGTTTAGTAAACGGTACGTTTGCGAATTATGATTCCTTTTAGACTTTTTCTCGTTTCAGCGAGCTGAATATGTCGATGCAAGGTGAAAGAAATTAACATTGACGTTCAATGCCATAAAAAATTTTGCAGCAAGCTTTCCCTTCAACCTGAGCACGATTCCTAATTGTAATATTCACTCGAGGTGAGCGGAAGCAGAGATTGTATCGGCTTAGTTGTCGTCCCCAACGGCGGTTGATTTCAGAGCTGTGTAACCGTGCGGTTTAGGAATTATACCGTTGAATAAATGTCCGGCGCCACATGAATCAGCGAGAACACGATTGTCCCGGAGATTACAAGGATCGATACAACCATTAACAGCGTTGCTTTCGATCACCGAGTCACTTTGTAGCGGAGAAAGTGTCCTTAGTGGAACAACACTGGAATAACGCCGGTGTAAAGGGCAGAGATTAACGTTTTGTTTCCACCAGTCACGCGTAATGCAATATTCATATTTCCCGATGAACGATGAAGCGCGTTAAAAGGGGTTATCGTTGAGCTGGCTCTACTTCGTGCATAATTACGGCACACGCATCCGTGGTAAATGTTTATCGGGTGCTCTACGCGAGAGGAAGTTAACGGGGCGGTGGTAATTCGCGATGTTTCGCGCGCGAAAACGTTATTCCAAAAGCGATTGATTTTCACGCAGAGGACAAACTACCTGCAAAAATATTCGCCCTCGGACACAGGGGACGCGTGTCGCCGGCCTGCCCACGCAATTACGTCCCTCGTCGGGAATGTATCGATGCACACCCGGGCGTTTCCATCGATCGTTATCGATACTACGCGTGATACCTGGATAAACGTGACCGTGTCCACTTAAACGCGAAATCCCGATGGAATTATTAACTGCCGGCGGTGTAGATGAAAATTGCGAACGAATAAGCCGCTCAGTGAAAATTAACAACGTAACGCCGCACCTGGCGTCCTACGCCCTTTCGATATCAAATGGGCAATCGAGTAGCTGTAAAATACGTTAGGAGAACAAGGAAGCCAAAGCTCGCCGAGAGAACAAAGCGAGTGATTAACCGTTTGACGATACCAGCAGTCGCTAACCAACAAAGAGGCTTCGGCTTTCTTTGTTTGCTTCCGCTTCGATCTTTCAACGATCGATAAACAGTCATATAATTTTATTTGTCCCCCAGAGTATACAAGAAGACCTCGCAGAACAACAAGCTCACTCTCTACCTGGCGAGCAGAGATCTCATCGTCAGCGACACGAAGATCGACCAGCTGCAAGGCGTGATATTGGTTGATCCTGACTACTTGCAGGATAAAAAGGTGAGTCTCGCCGTGGTAATCGGTCAACGTGCTTTCACATTTCAACATCCACTCCACATTTCCCCGCATTTACGAGCAAATCAAAGCTTTCGTCCACAAATTAGAAGCCACCCCACTCGAGAACTTTCATTTTAAGTGTCACTGAATCGTGCTTGATGCTCTCCACACGAGAGCCGTTCAAAGTCGTTTAATTCGTCGGGATTAGCGTGCTAACCGAGTCGTCGGAGTGTTCGTCTGTTGCGAGAGACACGGAGCTCGATTTCGTCGGCGTATTTCCGTCATGTCTAATTAAACTTACTCCCCGAGTTACCCGCCGCAACCTGGTAGCTCGAAAGTACCCATAAAGACGAGACCCTAGCCCGTGTAATCACGCGAACGTCCGCCATCCGCCGGAAACTATTCGCCGTCGCGTTATCGGTGGTCGCGGGAATCGTCGTTATCGATTCGCGAGGTAATTGCTCGAAAAATGCAATGGTCTCGTCTGCTAACGAACGATATCGCGATTACTCGCCTCCCCGTTCGCTAATTAGCCCGCGATGGGCGTGTTGCAGGTGTACGGCCAAATTACGTTGACTTTTCGCTACGGACGGGAGGACGAGGAGGTAATGGGATTGACATTCTGCAACGAGGCGGTCATGTGTCTGGCGCAGTTGTATCCGCCGTTCGCAGGGGCTGATCACCAGGAAACAACGCCGCTGCAGGTATGTACCTGCGATTAAACATCGCTCCCACGAGATCCCTCAAGCCCCACCAAACCCCAACCAGCTTCTCTGCTTCGGATTCGGTACGCTTCACGCTCGACGCGTCGCTGAGTGGTATCGAACACGCTGTTCGTAAATACGGGAGATCTTGTTGGTCGACGTGATGCGCGCCGCGGCGACCTCGCGATCGATGAAAATTTAATACAGAGTCGGGGGTGGGGGCGAGTGGGATCGCGTTCCTGCCCAATAACGGCCGCAATCGTTTTCATAACGCGCCGTTGAATTCTGGAAAATCCTGGAAACTTCTGGAAAATTTGAAACAGTACCCGTACTCCTATCTTCTCTCTCCTTTTCCGCCTCCTGGTTGATTAATTTCCGCAACGATACTAGATTGTTTGGTCAAGCGACCGACCCGTCCGACCACCGGCGAGCGTGGAATTTCTCCATCAAAGCTATTCCTCTTCTCGTCATTGTTCTGCAAATAACGAAAACGTGTTCCGCTCGCGTTTCACTGCCAATTAAGCGTTTATCGCGAGCGACGAAAAAGGGAAATACCCGCAGGCGGGGTTTAGAGAAGGGAGAGCCGCGTGACGTGCCTTGGAATCCAGAAGTAATAACCAGGGGGAACTGTGAAAGCGTTCGTGGATCACGCTGGCTCGAGGATTTCCCAGTCGATTAATTTTAGCTGTACTTGGTGCCTCGCATTACTCGGCGTAACGACGTGGAAGCGTAAGTTCCTAATCAATTAATGGAATAAGCCACTTGATTTAGCAATCAATTTCACTCTCTGGTAAGATAGAAACTGACGTACGTGGCGCCGAATGCCAATTGAAAAACTTTCTGTATTATCTGGGTGTCAAAGCGCAACCAGTGTTATCGTGTGTTATCAACCTGGTAGCCGCGTCCCTTGAACCTCTCGGGGTCAGGTTTGGTGGTCGATTTCTCGCCAGGAACAAACAGAAGACGGGCGAAGGGTGGAGGGCAACGGTAACGAGCCAAGCATCTTTCCAGCCGGTCGAGATAACGTTCGCGAAGGTGCGGAGCATTGTCACGCGCCATCGAGCACGGAGGAGGGAAACGGCTCGCCTGGAAAGCCGTGACGGGCAGAGCGCAGCTGCTAAAAATATAGAAGTTGCTCGCGTCGTTGCCTCGTGCCGCGAATACAACACCGTCGACGTTAGGGAAGGAAGAACCTCGGAAGTATGGCCCAGGAATATTCACCGACGAAGGTAACGGAGGAAATCTTCGCGGATGAACAGCACGAATAGCGTAGAGAGGATGGATGTCGTCCAACTAGATCATACTGGACGGAACGACGGTCAATTGGTTCGAGAACTGAATCGACAGACCTGCTTGTTGGAAACGACGCGATATCCCGGGGATCGGGATCAGCGGATCGCGTATCAATTTCCATACGGGAGCAATAACGCGCTCGACATGGCGCACCGGTCAGATAACCGTGGAAGGTTTAAACGAACAAGGCGTTAAGGGATCTGATAGATCGTTGATCCGCTCGGAAATGAACCGTTAAGCTTATGGAACAGAGGCTGCAGATTATGTAGGCCGTGAGCCTTGTAGCTGACACGCGCAACGTAACCGAACAATGTGCACCGAACCGTTCGTGAACAACCCCCTGCGCTTTTCCTCTTTATCCTGCAGTCCACAGGGTGTGTCCAAAAGGTCAGCTTTGAACTTTGGGTAACGGGAGTCCTACTGGGTCTCTGTGTTCTAGCGGCATAATTCGGATACACATCGCCGAATTCTTTCTTTTACCTTTCACTGAAAAAGTAAACATTCTTGGGTCGGCAAAACGCTCAAAGATCAGAGCGATCTTTCGCAAACACCCTGCGCGTGACGCGTCCCTGCCTCTCACAGTCGTGGCAAATAGATCTCTGGATAGCTGGCAAACATTCGAGAGCAACGAACTCCAACTGGAAATCGAGAGGTCGCGTTCGTCATTTCGCCCCAGTCGTCTCGTGCAAGCGTGGCTACGGACGGATGATATAGGACACGAGATAGGAAAGTCTCGTCTCCTCTTACAGGGTCGATTTCAAGCATCCCGGAAGATGTGATCTCGGTTCCTCGACCAACTTTTTAATCGAGAACACTGACAATCGAAGTACTAGCTACGTGGACTTTCTAAGGCTACGTTTATGTTGAAATTGCGATAAACAATCAGAACGGTGATGAGAGCGAAACGTAAAAATATATTTTATACTTTTATAATGGTTTTTTGTCATTTTGCTGTTTTCATCGTTATTACATAACAGATTTTCACCATAACAAATTTGTTTTAGATAAGTTATGAGATGAAATAGCTGTTAAATTAAATACAACACAATCTTCACGTTTACTGCGTAGACTTTTTTTCGATCTACCATTTTACGGAATTTGAAGATAATGATTAGGTATTCTTCTTTAGAATCATTCATGTTTAAATGCTTCATCTTTGCGAAACCTTAACCCCCTGAAACTATTCTATTATCACAGCGCCACTATAAACACACCAAAAACTTTTACCGACGTCTGATCAATGCTCTTATAGTTTCTATCGCAGCTCCAACAGAAAAGTACCCTAAGACTCGAGATGATCTGTACCTTTCACTCGCCTGCTTTCCTCCGGATCAGCTGACGCGTGTTCAGATTATACGAGAGTTCGATCGCCGTGATCGGCTTTAAATAAAACGACGCGTAAACTTCTCGTAAAACGCAACCTCGACCTGGTTCCACGGTAATTGTAGACTCAGAAACTTTATTACCGGTGTATTTTCTTGCCCCGCGTAACGTCTGCCGCAACAATAGGAGGGGAAGAAGATTAGAACGCTATCGTTGCCGCGTAGCCACGAACAATCGCACGCCCCGCCGTTCGCCGCTTTAATTAGCCATCATGTTAATGCCAGCGCGTGCGGGAGGATTGAATAAACGCTGGATGAGCCGTGAATTTCGGCGACCCCTCGTATGCTTATTAAGTGGGTGGGTCTCGTGGAACGTAAACAGGTGACGTTGCATGCTGCGCGGTTAATTGCGTTGAAAAATCCAGCGTGGGTAGGTTTCATCGCGCGGCTGTGAATGCAACGCAGCGCGACGAGGATTTAATAAACACCAGGCAGCGCGGATCTGCAACACAAAAGGGATACACGAGGGTAATTGAAATGGGTGGAAGTCCGAGGAGCCTTGCAGAGTACTTTTCTTAAACCTTGCTCTGGTAACGGAACGGAAAAGAAGCGCGAGAGGAGGGCGGCTATCGGAAGCGGCGATGAGAAGGTACCTGGTCGCCCGGAGCCAGTGTCGAACGTAAATCAGCAGCAGGAAAAAGGAACGAGTCTCCGAGGGCAAACCGTCTCGTAAACTCTCCTACGCCCACGTCACGCTGGCGGAGGGAAGAAAAAGATAATCCGTCCTCGCGTTCAGGCGAGAGAAATTCAATCGAGGCGGGAAAGAGGACTGAGCGTAATTGAATACACGGGACGGCGCAATAAGTCGCAACAAGTAGCAGCAAGTCGCGACTGATATCATTTGCCCAGAATGTAGCAAAACGAACGTTACGCAACGGCAGAAGGGCGCAAGGAGTAGGGCGTAGTTACGTAAAGCTCGCGATTCGAGTACATTCGCGTTCTTTTTCTATAAATCTGCTGATCCGTGGCCCCGGAATCCTTGGATGTTCCAGGCTGATAGAAAGATCAGTCACTTCGAAGGTCACGAGGAATTTCAGCTGGTTATATGCCGGAACGTAACGCGAAACATCCCTGCCGCGACAAGGATCGTAAAGCCGGGGCGATACGACCGTGGGGTTGGATTCCCCAATGAATTTCCACGCGACTGAAGCCCGAAAAACATGTTTTACGCGCGTCGAACGGTATCTCGGAGGAACAAGATCGACCCCGCGGGTCTCGCGACAGGGTGCGGAGCAGCCTTGACATTGACCCTGACCTGCGGCCAGGTCACTCGGCACGTCGCGCAAATTATTTATCGGCCTCCACCCTTTCCTGGATATTCCGCCGCGACTATACCCGCGCCTGATACGTCCATTCGGCCCATGAATTAACCATGAACGATAAGAAGGTCAGAGAGAATCGAAGGACGAGCTATTCGGGTGTGCGGGGGATCGCGGTACTGGAAATGTGTCCCCAGTGACGCGAGAAGGTTTCCCCTGTGGCCGATACTCGACACATCGCGTGTCCCTCGCGCTGAATTTTCACGGTTCTATCCATCCCCGAATGATGTTCGAACACGCGGTACGCGACCAGGCAATTTGCGATCCGATTACCCTGGAAGAAGCAGGGACGAAATATTCCGAGACATCCGGGGGTCGGTCCGCAGCATCCCGTGCGTTTCGATTCGGTTGTATTAACTCCACTGTTCCTTGCTCCGCTCCGCCGTGCGCGGAATCTCCCAAAGCAGTTCGCTCGATAAAGTCCGCCTCTCGCGAAATGGGTTCCGCGTAAGGAACAGGTCTTCCGCACTCGAGACCGTTTTCCCATCGCCGCGGGCGTCTCTTATTGCGAGCTGTCCAAGAATACGGTACTCCTTTTGGTCGGGTTGCCAGCGACACGCTTTCATACCTTCCGCCTTTATCTCCGCGACGAGACACTTTCCAGCAGCCGCGAGTGTAGGAGGACAGCGCGTTCACGTGGATCCGTCTATTCGTCGCAGGTATCCGATATCCAGTGGTAGATAAGCAATTCCGCCGATGGGGGAGAGGATCCATCGCGGGGGAAACGTGATCTCTTGCGAGGTGAACCGTGGAAAACCAATACCACCGAGATGTACCATCTCGTCGTGTAGTTTCACCGTTCTTCCCATCGATACAACGCTGACGGGCTCAATTTCCCGGTTTTTATTAATATCAATCGGTGCCCCTGAGGAACGAGTGCCCGAGTACCGTTTGGATAATGCGTGATGCGCAGCGTGACGCAGGCACGTTCGATTCTCCGCAGGAGCTGACCCTGGCCCGCAACGTCCACGTGGAGTTGCCCGTGGCCTCTGACTCCCTCTCGTCGCGAGGTGTCCTGATGCAGCGCTTTCGAGCCACTCGGCGGAAAGATTTCAGCTAGGGACTCGAGTAGAATAAGTGGACAGCTGTAAAGAGTTTTGTAAGGTGGTTAAGCTAAACGATCCTCGGCAGTCGTAACTCGAGGAGCACTGTAAAGTGATAATAAGCAAGGAATCGACGTAAATGTACAATTAGAAGAAGCACACACCCCCGCGCAGACCAAGCATGTAGGTCTTCAGGGAACGAACGAAATGATCCCGAAGTAGGAATGTAAACGAGGAAAAGTTGCTGCGATGCAAATATGCTCTCGCGAATGAGGGGCTATCTCCCCTAAGGATCCTCCACCAAGTGCACTCTTTTCCTTCGCATTTCGCGCGTGATTAGAATAATGAATCTACGGTCTAGCACGAGGCGCCTTGAGAGGCTAATTCGATAAGGTTAGCATTGAATTTTACGCACGCCGGAACGCGAAGGAGTTTTTCTCCATTCTCGTAGCGAAAGTTTAATGGAGCCCCGGATCCGTAATCCTCTAAAGGAAGCAGCCTTTCACGGTTAAGGGGACACTTTGCGAGTCCCTAGAATTTACGTGACACCGAACACGAGATGCTCCAGCCATTCGAATGCCTCGCGCGGACTTAGGAATCAGGTTAAGATCGAGTCGTGCGAGAAAACAGGAACGTCGAGGAAAACGTCGTCGATTCTGATACTCGTGAAGCTCGGTAGTATCGGGCGAAGCGCCGGCGCATTTCGACCTGCGCGCCCGAAACTTCCTCCGATACTTTTCACGTTCTCGGCATGGATCCTGTTTTCCTTAAACCGCTGTAAACCCGCCTCGCTCCGAATAAGAGTAGTCGCGAGTTCCCGCTAACGACGGCTGCCATTGTGCCCGATCGATTCTGTTCTAAGCGACTGGCTTTCCATCGAATGAATGCAAATTCCCGGGGAAACACCCTTCGGCGATCATGGTGTGATTTCTGGTCGGTTCGAAGCGGCCCTGCATAATAAAAGCGAGACTGGAGCTTTGAAAAGGTTGATTCATGCCTCTCCTTTATTCGTGTTATCCTCGAAGACGGAATAGCGAAGGCGCGCCAGATCCTTTCCATTAAGAAGCAGCTTTTGACGATAGGCGTAACCGAAAACAAGAACGATCCTAACGCAGTCGTCGAGCAGCGATTCGTTTGAGGGTGCAAAAAACAAAGGATGACATCGAAGGCGGCAGAATCATCCGCGGGGGAAATTCTTCGAAGACCGTATTCAATATCTCGTATCGGTAATTGAAGACTCCTTGTGGAAAACACTGTAAGTGCCAAAATTAAAAAAATAAAATAAAATTTGATTTTTGGTCCTCGCAGCGTTTCCTACAAAGACTCTTCAATTTTCATCGGGAGAGAAATGTTTCTCATCGATCTGTCGGGGAAGGCAGGCAAAAGTAAATTGTCATAATACGGCGGCTCGAGTAAAATTTCAATTACGTCGAGGGGGGATCGTCTCCCGTTCCCGATCCGCCTTTCGATCGAAGCCGTGTAAAAAGGGAGGAAGAAAGAGAGATGGTTATGAAAGTCTCAAGGCCTGGATATATTCACTTGCATGGAAATTACATCGTCGTTGGAGCACTCTTAATTATCCGCGCTTTCTCGATGAGAAAAGAGAAGGAGATTCCTCGTGCTTGTTCGATAACGATTAAGGGATGATTTGTTTCCGTCATTGTTGAACGATACTCGACGAGTTACCGAGCCGTGCACGAAGAACTGCTGTAATACGGGGACAACCGCGATTGATCACGGGAAAATGCGGAACGATTTGAATTTTCCCGGACGTCGAGGCTGAACGCCGTGAAACGAAAAGCAATTGCAATGGTGGCTCTCCATGTAAATGAATGGTAATCGGGCTTGGAGTGCGAAGGAACGTCGACATGGTTTGCCATTCGCGAGCGTGTTTTCGCCGATGGGCATTGGTGTGCATGGGTGAACCGTACAGCGAGGATCAATTAGCTAATTTAATTAATTTTCCAACGAAGGTACTCATAATGCGCGCGGTAGAAAGATCGCTGTCCAGCGCCCGGGCATGAAACGAAAATTACGAAATTACGAAATTACAAAATTACTCCTGGCGCGAGGAAGAAATAAATTACGGGTTGAATCGCGCGGAGTAGTTAGGATTTTCTCGCAAAACAGAAAGCATTCCAGGCTCGATTATTCCCTCGAATGACGAAGCCTTTCTCCCGCCAGCGAAATCGTCAATAACAAGGAAACTGATTCGTAGGAAGGGTGGACGGGCACAAATGGAAAGTCATTATGACTGGACACCCTTTCATGGTCAGTCATCCGTCATCATTTGCTCCCGCCCGGCGAACTCTGCGGATCGGCTCTCGAAAGTCGACTAAAACGCAGAGGACTTCGAGTGGTCCACGGTGAAGGACGTTCATCCCCTGGATCGATAATAATCCACGAACCCGCGTAAAGCCCAGGTTCCTGCATCGATGATCTCGTTCTCGAGAAATAACCGAGCGGACGAACGTGGAGGCGTTTCGAGCTCGGTCGTTTGATTTTTAATCGTCGAGCATAAAAGGGAGGCAATTTCGAGGGCTCGTTTACAACAGTTCCATACCATAACACGAAAGTGGAGTGACTTTGGGATCGGTGGGCAGCGAAGCCCGAAATCTCGCGAGGCGGAAAATTACGTTCGCTCCGCGGGACGAGTAACGAGTTCACTCAGTTCAAGGGCGATAATTAATTAATTCTAGCGGGGAATACCGATGCCCGTAAGATTCCTGAGACTATCCTCTGTCGCAGACAATATTATTTATAGCGAAGCGAACAGAAGGCTAGATGAAAGTCACGGAGATAGAGGAAGCTATCTTCATCCGCGGGAATGAAGACAAAGAACTGGCGAAAAGACTTTATCTCGCTGCAGGTATCGCGTAACTCTTGCGACATGCGGGTAACACTCGGAACTCTGCTTGCCTTTCTCGTCGAAAGGGCGAGACGGTGGAAATCCTCAACGAAGTTCTCTCACGACGAAGAACGATATTATTGCGGGAAGATTACTCCGGGCGGATAAAGCGCGACGGGTGCACTCGAACAGCAGGATAACGTCGTTTCACGGCGGGCTACAAATGTTACGATTCCACGGCTGGTGCATTTCAAAGGGGGCTGCGCGATGGAGCTGAAAGGTGTTAGGTGGCTCATCAATCATGCATACGGCGAAGCCGCTTTAAGGGCAAGCGGGGAAAGAGGAAGCCGACGCGAGGTGCTTTGTGGATGAAAAAAGAGCGAAACGGAGGCCGGAAGGAAATCTGATGCGGTGGAAAACGGAGAACAGTGGCAATTGACCAGGGAGAGTACAAAGAAGGGACCGTACGTAGGGCAAGTACACCGCGAGAATTCTAGAAGGCTATCCGTCTTCATTAAGAACTGATTAATACTTCGATTCCCCTAGCTGCATCGATTGATCAGAGAAGCTTGTTCACGGTTCGACGTTCCGCAGAAACGAACGCGAAGCAGAAAGACGTCCACGCGAAAGTACGAAGCGAAGATGAATAGAGGTTCTCGCGCAAGGGAACATGTATTGAAGCTTTTTTCCGCCATGTTACGATTCCGCACGGTGGAGGGACGGACGCGACTATAACAATGCGAAAGTACAACAATGCTTCGCGCTCGTCCACGATAAGCCGGGACAAGCGTTTTCCCGTGCAGACGCGACGCGTGACACGCAGGGAATTATTCATATCGCTCGTTGCACCTGCTAACGTGCAAAGTGTTACTCTCCGTCAGTCGTTTCACGCTGTATGGAAGCTTCTTCGTCCCGGAGGATCGATCGGCGAACCGATTAAAGTAAGACACGAGGATGCTTCCTCGAGGAACGAGCGGTTCACGGAGTAATCGAAAGAAAAGTGGAAAAACAAAGGAAACCCTCGAATCGAAGCCCCTTTCAGCTCCTCCCTTTGTCAGAGACTACCCAGAAACTGTCCGCTCAACAGAAATAACCAGGAAAAATCCGCAATTGGTCAAGTAAAATGGTCACGAAATTAGGACTTGGAATACAAAATTCGAGGCTTTTAATTTCAAGTGGTTGAATATTTAGTGGTACTGACGTCCTTATCAAGTAGTCTGCGAATCCCTTTCGGGGTAATCTCAAAGCCAACGGTGAATAATCCCTTTCCATGAAATATCATGAAATATTTTTATTTAAAACGATTAAAATAATTGTTTTGAAAGGTGTCTCAAAGCCTTTGTGTTCAAACATTCTTCAATTTCTTTCGCCCAAAATATCCTGCGCCCCAAAGCCGACAGTGGTTAAAATTTAACATCGAGTTGCTAGAGAGTTGAGTCACTAGTTCTATGCATTTATTCTTTCCACGGAAGCTAAATCCGAAAAACTATAATCCCCTCCTCAGTGCCATTAACGAGACGACCATTAATTGGTAATCTTGCGCAGCTGAGTGTTTGGATATTCTGTTTCACAGGAAGAACTGATAAAGAGGCTCGGTCCCAACGCGCACGCATTCACGATGGAGATCACCCCGGTGGCACCGCCGTCGGTGCAGTTGGTGCCCGCGAAGGAATACAACGGGGCACCGATAGGCACCAGCTACGATGTCAGAGCTTACGTCGGTGAGTAAAACTCCCACGATCGAATCGCTGTACCGAGAAAAGAAATCAATCCGATAGAACTCGAACGGGGGAGAAGCGATCGCGCGGAAAAAGGAGCGAAGGCGAAAAACGGGAAGCATCGACGATACGGATCCGCTGATGGATTTCCACTGTTTGCCGTGTGTATTTCCGCGTCGATTTCCGAGACTGACTTAAAGAACCCAGCGAGCAAGGCGGCAGCCATTGATTGCATACTTTACTTCGCCGTCTGGCTCGTAACATTTCGTTTCCACTTCTCGCTCCGATAATTCCGGCAGCGTGTTACACTCGCGCGGTAGATTGGATCGCGTTTCTCGCGAGGGTGCATATTTCGTAAATATGAACTGTGCTCGACTGTCGAACATTGGACGCGATGAAAATTCAGCTGAACGGGCGGAGGAGAAGCTGCACCAGAAAACCACCGTCAGAATGGGCATCCGAGTGATGCAACGTACCACAAAGCCGCCCCTGCCAGCGACTACCGTGTACAGCGTCCCAGTGACTGCGAATCCATCAGCCGGTACGAGGAGCCAGGTTTCCAGAGGAAGAGTCACGTTCGCGGAGAACGAGATCACTGACGGCGAGGGTGAGCTTCCTCTTTCTTTTACCTTCGCAAAGTGGGGTGTAGGGGTGATAACGAGAGGCGGATGATACCTGATTACAGGCAACTCGGGGCCGCAAGCCGCGGTGGAGAAGCCGTTCCTATTGAGCGACGGTCGCGTCGGCTTGGAAGCGAGGCTGGACCGCGCGATCTACGCCCACGGAGATTCAATCACGGTCCACGTCAACGTTAATAACAACAGTAGTAAATCCGTCAGAAGGATCAAGGTAAGATGTGTCTCTCATTGCACCCACGAACCGCGCGCAGGATAACGGATCGGCTTTAATTCCTTAGAGAAGCTTCCTCCTTCCTGGAGCAGTGATCTTCAACCCGTCGTGCTCTCTGCCCTTTTTCCCCTCGTTACAATTGCGAACGCCGTAGTTTAAGCTGGGTTATTAATAAATTAATCGGGCACATCCCGGGAGTATCGTTCGTCTTCGTGATAGTGCTCGCAAGCTTTAACAAAGTCGCGCTGCTGAACCACTCGTGGATTAAAATTTAATGGAAGAAAGAGATGCTCGTTGAGCCGACGATTATAAATTCATTCCACGATTCCCGACCACGAGGAGAATATTCTCGGGTCGTTTGTACCTCGGGAAATTCGGACCTCGCGTTACGTAAACAACATCCCTTGCTTCGTCGCGTGCCGCTTATTAGCGTGCGAGCCATTATCGGCTGGGGAGACCTAACTATCCCGTGATAAAACGTAGGAAATGTGAGGCCATACCAGGCATTGGAAGAGAAGTCTTCTTCTCTTAAATACATATCGTAAAATAAATTCAAAATGAATATTTCTGCTATCGGTAAATCTGGAGATGTAATCAATAAGCGCGAAAAGTCGTAAACAACGATGTAAACGGCGCGGACCACACGCTGAGCGGCTGACTATGTAGCTACCTCTACTACTGAGCGCCGCTCGACTACAGAACATATATTTCCTTTCATACATTATTGCGCGATGACTCCTCTCGCACAATGCAGCAACGGAAATGTCTCACAACTCTTTTGCTGATGCTCGTGAGCTCTGTTCTCCGGGTGAGTTTCTAAAGCACTACGGAAATGTATATTTGAGGTTTTTGGTTAGTCAGAGCAACCGTTCCTCCGGAGCTTTGAAAATAACGCATGCACCAGGAATTCCAGACACACGAAGTGTCTGTCGTATCGAATACAGAACGCGTCTGATCTATGCATCTATTTCCATTTCCTGCTTTGCGCGCTTCTTGCGCACCTGAATCACATTCCGTGGGATGTGGGGTTTGAAATTTAAAGTTTGAAATTTGAAGTGTGAAATATGAAGTTTTGTAGTGTGAAGTTTTCGAGTTTGAAATTTTAAATATAAAATTTTATATATCAAATATCAAGTTGGGAAGTTTGAAGTTTAAATTTAAAATATCATTTTCTCAATGGCTCGAAAAGCTTTTTCGTTCGATAATGATAAAGAGAAACATTGAAATATAGATAAATATGGTATCGCTTTGAAAATGATGGATGACTAACTAAGTCAGTCGTGAAACGACGGTGACAAGCAATTTTCTGGGATAACGAGAGAACATTGGCGTCAAACACTGAGGCCAGTGGGACCTTTAGAAAACAATATAATCGGTTTCATTAGCGAGCACAGAGCGTCACGGGTTAGCAGTGGCCAGCGTGGTAGGATTTGCAGCTCGGACGACATTAAACTGGACAAAATTTCATTCGCGGAACATGCAGGGGTAACTCGCGTAATCTGACTGCGTGTTGTGCTTGAAGGAGAGCTCGAAATGTTCCAGGTTTAACTCTGTTGGTCGCGGTTTAATTCGAACCGCGTCCAACGTTTTGCAATGAAAATTCAGCTCTCCCACAGTGAATTGTACTGTTGGATGCAAGAACAGCCTTAGGACAGGCCCTTTTTGGGTAAAACGCATAATTAGATCCCTCATTCTTTTCTCCAAATTCCCTCTAAATTTCATTACCGAATTTTTAAAATAGACAGAGCTACGGTAAATTTTCAGATTCGATGTATAAATGTAGAATATTTTTTCAAATATTATGCAAATATGAAGTAACTGATAAAAAATCATGTTAAAAAAGAATATTTTTCTATACTTCTCCATTTTATGCTAAAAAGGCCTGAGCAGGCTATAATTAAAATTAATTTATAATTCCGATTTGAAATATTATACACAATTTTACAATAACTTCGCTATGTATAAATAAATATTTAATTCGCAATAGATATTTTTTCTCCAAACTGAATTTTGGAACTGAGGTCCTTCACCCAATAGTACAATTCAGAGACGAGCAAAGGCACCCCGAAATGATGCATTTTCCTCGCATAGTGGGCAAAGGAGGGTCTAAAAATACAGAGACACGTTTGTCTTATTACTGCGATTCGAATGGAAAGAAAGTTGACACCTGTGACGCCGCGCTAAGGTGCGTTTGGGAAAAAGATCACGGAGAAGAGAAAACGGAGAAGAACAGGGAATACGAGAGCAAAGCAGCTTTGTTTCGCACCTAAAACTTTTCTCGATAAACTTGGCCCGGCTTTGGACGATGCAACAGTCGAGCTCGCTAATGGAACGATCGAGCGCGCGCTCGTCGCTTCTGGGGCTGGGGCATTAATTTCGAGCGTTATTCGCGGCAACAATCTCTACGGGTGGAAGCAAGTTTGCTTCGCAACCTCGAAACCTTCACTCTACCACTGAATTCGACAAAAGCTTCCGAGAATGTCTTTAAACGGGGGAAGGAACGAAAGGGGATGGAAGAGGGTAGCGAGCCTGGTTTCTCTCGCGACACGAGGTCTCGTACGTACAAAGGGTTCGCGCGTCGATTGCCTTTACCACGCAGTTCATTAGCAACCGTGGCGGACATTGTTTGAAAACGAGAATGGACAGTCCTGATAGCCTTACCGACTAGCGCACGAGTTCCAAACACGCTGCGTGAACTTTGCCCCAGCAGTGTGGCGAACGGATTGACGGCTGCTGGTCCCAATTACACCGGGCTTCCTACGCGTTTGCTCCCAAACTCAATTTAGGAGTGTGCTAATAGGACTCTTAGTTACAAGAAAGCTTCGAACTCTGAATTGAACTGTTCCTTTCGCAGGTTTTCATCGTGCAACACGTGGACGTGTGCATGTACAGTAACGGCAAGTTCAAGAACGTGGTGGCTTTGCTGTCCTCTCGAGAGGGTTGCCCCCTTGGACCGGGAGCGTCGTTGAGGAGAAGCTACACGCTCAGACCCATGAAAAGCTCGACGAAGAACTGGATCGCTCTGGAAGACAGCTACATGAAAGCGGGCGCCACCCTAGCATCCACTGTCATTTGTCCAGGAAATGGCGCGGAGGATAGGAACGTGTTCGCCATTTATGTCTCTTACTACGTGAAGGTAATGCATGTGGACGGATATAGAGTTACTAGATTGTTAGGGTGGAGTTCCAGCACCCCTCTCGAAAGCTAGCTGGGCCGTCCGACGTAGCTGACTCGATTAATCATTTAGGGCTAACGATCTCGCGAACGTTCGTTTCTATCTACGCTTCCGCTTTCGCAGGTGAAGCTGCTAATCTCGGCGATGGGGGGCGACGTGTCCCTGAAGCTGCCATTCACGCTAATGCACGGCAACACGGAGCCAGATCCGGCAGGGTTCCCGTCCCCGATCAGAGAGCCGGTGAAACTTTTGGGGAAGACGAGCGAGGAGTTCACGGAGTGCTTGGAGAAGCAGGAGGAGAACGGGCACAGGTACAAGGGCAGCAAACTGGAGCCCATTAAAGAGAAATTGAAAGAGCCGAGGGACGTGGATGTGGACCTGATAGAGCACTACGACGAGGGCGACAGTACCTGAGGGCAGGTGCAAACGACCGAGGCAACGTCGCGATCGTCAACGAGGGGCAACGATGGGCCGAGGAACGCGAAGAACTCGAACCACAAGAACTGCAAATTGGGCTTCAATATACAGAGAGCTTGGTGCTGTTTTAGAAGAGCGTCTTAGTAACGCGAATGCACGGAGCGTAGTTTCTATGCCAGAGAGAGAAAGAGAGAGAGAGAAAAAGAGAGAGAGAGAAAGAGAGTATATTCACTGATTGCAGTCTAAGCGAGACTACGAGCACGGCACCGTTCCAGGCTTCCTAGTGCAGGATATATTCTCCTTACCGAGTATTCCAACTTTGCGCCCGGTTTGCATCTGGGAACCTCCGAGCGCAATTGTAAATATCTCAACCGTGAAAGCCTCCGCAAACTTATGCCCCAAGAAGGGTTGAGGCTTTTGGAGTTTTACGTAACGACTTTTTATCACATTTTCCATAGCGATATTTACGTATCGTTTTCTCTACCTACGTTAGTATTCTACGTTTGTGCTTAAAGGAAGAAAACAGACTTCGTTCGACCTTTATTCTTTCCAAGGCGTGTTAGATATTCACGGATTATAGCGTAACAAACTTGCCAGTGAAAGCACGCTATTGCTCGTGCAGTTCCTACTCATAGTATTCTTCAAACGAATCATACTGCCCTCCTAATTAATCGTGATCCCTAAAATCATACGGCATACTGTACAGTTCGATTTAAACGTCATCGCGCACCCACAAGTCAATTTTCAAACACTCGATCGACGAAACCACAGATCTCGAATCTATTTTTTTAGATCACAAGTGTCTCGTATGATCAAGCTTGATTTTTATTTGCCTTGAAATCAGTATTCTATGTAATCGAATAAAGGCTGCAGACGTCGTTGTACCTCTTGCAATAAGTTAATCGGTATTCGATGATACATGTGCGCACACATGGACATGTAAAGCTGTACAGACTCTACTCTCTTCGCAAATGTACATAGTAAATTATTCGATTATGATCGTGTAAGAATATACGCGGGACAGCACGCCTAATGGTATAAATCTTCCTAAGTAATTTATCATTGAACAAGACTCTTGCATAGAACAGTGACAGGAGCTGTGTACTTTATTTTTCGACTGGAAAGGACACGCGTGTAGGTCGCGTTCCTTGTTATATTATTTCTTGTACAACTCAAGATAAAGACAATGTTTGTACGCGAAAAAGACGTTTGAAGATTTTTATTCTTGAAACTGTAAAAACTATATTCTGAACATAAACTTGTATGAAACCAACTCATGTTAGAGCAAGGAATTCTTAAATAATATGTGGGCCAAATAAATATAATTCTGTGTATATGGAATAAATAAACAATGATACTTTTATGATTTCACTGTGGTGTTACTTAATTGCCAACAGTGTCCAAGTTCAAATTTGGTTAAATAATCGAGATGTACAAGGTGGTGAATGAAATGTGGTAAGTAACGATAGGGAGAAACAATAGAAACAATAGATGTTAGCAGACTGTCTCACCATGCCATTGAGCCCTAGTGTAGCCCCTAACAATGAATTTGCTCGCCTTGTTAGATTTATCCTGGACGTTGATCAAAATGTATTTGAATCTTCCATCAGAATCGATGTCCACGTCGGGCACTTTATCCAACAATTGAGACATTCTGGCGATTCGGCTACTGTTTGAGAACACTGCTGGAAAGAACCACACGAAGAGATCATCACTGAGTTTATATTGATCATCCTACACTAGTACAAATTATTTACAAGAAAATTTAAATATGACGAGTTAATGATCGTCCAAACATCGCAACAGAGCATGCACTGAAACTTGTTATTATGTACTTTTCAGTGAATACCTTTAAAAATTCCGTGCTGGCAATTCAGTTTCCCTACTCCAATTTTCATAAAACTCACAGCCATGTGCAGGGTTACCGTAAGTGGCAATTAAATGGCGGCGTGCCGGGACTGCCGGGTGCTGCCGGGACATATGACTAGGGATGAAGTGCAAAATCACTAGCAGTGATTTATCACAGTGATCGCAGAATCACGATCCATGATTGAAGTTACATCACGACCGTGATCGTGATGTTTTTCACTTCAGTGAATTGTTTGTTGTGATCGTAATACTTGAACTTGATTGAATTAATTTTTATAAAATACTTCAATATAGTTTGTGTTAGAGTCAAAGCGTGCTAATTCAGCGAATATATAGAATAATATACATTTATAAATAGTCAATGTATGCACGCACTGATTTGATTGGCTAAAGTATTCACATATACACTATGCTTTTTAACTAAAGTAAAGAAATATTTTAAAAAAATTATATTGGTTCAGAAGATACAAGAGAGATTCTATAAGAACAGTGAGGACTTGAAAATGTATCGGGAGAAAGTAGAAATTGGGGTTATGTGGCCGTGCCAAGAGCAGGTATGCTCTCCACCAATCAGAAGCGATCACGAAAATCACGGATCACAGTTTTACCAGCACCAATCAGAAGTGATCACGAAAATCACGGATCACTGTGAAAAATCACCGTGATTGGGAACGAACGTGATCGGATCACTCGTGAATAACAAATAACGGTTCTAGCCAACACTGTAACATCATATTATGCCACGACGCAGAAGGGGAACACCTACCACCCACGCGGTATAGGATAGACCTATCACGTTTTGGATATACGTGTCGGCATAGGATACAATAACTGTTGTATCCTATTCTCAACTCTGTCGGTAAGGTAGGAAACGACATTGAAATGGTAAAAAAAAAATTTCGAGTCGCCAAAAATCCTTCTCGCAAACGTTATTTTTATGCAACATAAAACTATTTGCAAAATTGCAGCCCAATCGGGTTTGACCGGTTTTCGGAAGTTTCGCCATATATTACTATGTAAATACGTTACTGATATGGTTGTGGAATTGGACGCTATTTAAATGGCGTAAAATTGGGAAGATAATTTAATTCATTATACTCATCATATGAAATAACATTCGTCGTAGTTTCTATAATATACAAGTCACGTTACTTAAAATACTTTTCTTCTGCTTACAGGTGAAACTTGGGCATATTTCTCCGTGACAGGAAGTTTATATGGGCCAAATGATGGAAGTTTCAACAATGAACACAAGAAAATAGTAATTTTATATAACTGACAAAGTAAAATTATATATTTTATACTTTATTGTAACACTGTAAAAGTCTTTATTCAAATAAAGTGGGAAAAAATTGAAACAGACTATTATTATTGAGAAAAACCTTTTATACATACTCCTATCCAAATAGTCGCAGTAGCTACATTAAAGTGACGTCTTCGAAGCAGAAATTTAGGATACCTCCTTTCGCTTCATGTTCTCCTGCTGCTTCGCTCCAAAATTTGGTCAAAATTCTCAGTACGAGCTCGATTCTCTCTCCGAAGGCGCTAACTTTGTGCCACCTCTTTCGACATCATGTTCTCCTGCTCCGAAGCTCAATTTTACAGCGTACTGAGATTTTTGACCAAATTTTGGAGCGAAGGAGCAGGAGAACATGAAGCGAAAGGAGGTATGCTGAATTCCATCGCCAGAAACCTTTCGACAACTCTGCGACTCTGCGTTCAATAGTTCTGCGTCTTCGATTCTCTCTCCGAAGGCGCTAACTTTGTGCCACCTCTTTCGACATCATGTTCTCCTGCTCCGAAGCTCAATTTTACAGCGTACTGAGATTTTTGACCAAATTTTGGAGCGAAGGAATAGGAGAACATGAGGCGAAAGGAGGTATGCTGAATTCCATCGCCAGAAACCTTTCGACAACTCTGCGACTCTGCGTTCAATAGTTCTGCGTCTTCGATTCTCTCTCCGAAGGCGCTAACTTTGTGCCACCTCTTTCGACATCATGTTCTCCTGCTCCGAAGCTCAATTTTACAGCGTACTGAGATTTTTGACCAAATTTTGGAGCGAAGGAGCAGGAGAACATGAAGCGAAAGGAGGTATGCTGAATTCCATCGCCAGAAACCTTTCGACAACTCTGCGACTCTGCGTTCAATAGTTCTGCGTCTTCGATTCTCTCTCCGAAGGCGCTAACTTTGTGCCACCTCTTTCGATATCATGTTCTCCTGCTCCGAAGCTCAATTTTACAGCGTACTGAGATTTTTGACCAAATTTTGGAGCGAAGGAATAGGAGAACATGAGGCGAAAGGAGGTATGCTGAATTCCATCGCCAGAAACCTTTCGACAACTCTGCGA
Source organism: Andrena flavipes (assembly GCA_963971345.1). NCBI lineage: Eukaryota > Metazoa > Arthropoda > Insecta > Hymenoptera > Andrenidae > Andrena > Andrena flavipes. The sequence goes on from OZ020482.1 coordinate 49,841,952, forward strand.
CTCTGCGTTCAATAGTTCTGCGTCTTCGATTCTCTCTCCGAAGGCGCTAACTTTGTGCCACCTCTGTCGACATCATGTTCTCCTGCTCCGAAGCTCAATTTTACAGCGTACTGAGATTTTTAACCAAATTTTGGAGCGAAGGAGCAGGAGAACATGAAGCGAAAGGAGGTATGCTGAATTCCATCGCCAGAAACCTTTCGACAACTCTGCGACTCTGCGTTCAATAGTTCTGCGTCTTCGATTCTCTCTCCGAAGGCGCTAACTTTGTGCCACCTCTTTCGATATCATGTTCTCCTGCTCCGAAGCTCAATTTTACAGCGTACTGAGATTTTTGACCAAATTTTGGAGCGAAGGAATAGGAGAACATGAAGCGAAAGGAGGTATGCTGAATTCCATCGCCAGAAACCTTTCGACAACTCTGCGACTCTGCGTTCAATAGTTCTGCGTCTTCGATTCTCTCTCCGAAGGCGCTAACTTTGTGCCACCTCTTTCGACATCATGTTCTCCTGCTCCGAAGCTCAATTTTACAGCGTACTGAGATTTTTGACCAAATTTTGGAGCGAAGGAATAGGAGAACATGAAGCGAAAGGAGGTATGCTGAATTCCATCGCCAGAAACCTTTCGACAACTCTGCGACTCTGCGTTCAATAGTTCTGCGTCTTCGATTCTCTCTCCGAAGGCGCTAACTTTGTGCCACCTCTTTCGACATCATGTTCTCCTGCTCCGAAGCTCAATTTTACAGCGTACTGAGATTTTTGACCAAATTTTGGAGCGAAGGAATAGGAGAACATGAAGCGAAAGGAGGTATGCTGAATTCCATCGCCAGAAACCTTTCGACAACTCTGCGACTCTGCGTTCAATAGTTCTGCGTCTTCGATTCTCTCTCCGAAGGCGCTAACTTTGTGCCACCTCTTTCGATATCATGTTCTCCTGCTCCGAAACTCAATTTTACAGCGTACTGAGATTTTTGACCAAATTTTGGAGCGAAGGAATAGGAGAACATGAAGCGAAAGGAGGTATGCTGAATTCCATCGCCAGAAACCTTTCGACAACTCTGCGACTCTGCGTTCAATAGTTCTGCGTCTTCGATTCTCTCTCCGAAGGCGCTAACTTTGTGCCACCTCTTTCGACATCATGTTCTCCTGCTCCGAAGCTCAATTTTACAGCGTACTGAGATTTTTGACCAAATTTTGGAGCGAAGGAGCAGGAGAACATGAAGCGAAAGGAGGTATGCTGAATTCCATCGCCAGAAACCTTTCGACAACTCTGCGACTCTGCGTTCAATAGTTCTGCGTCTTCGATTCTCTCTCCGAAGGCGCTAACTTTGTGCCACCTCTTTCGATATCATGTTCTCCTGCTCCGAAGCTCAATTTTACAGCGTACTGAGATTTTTGACCAAATTTTGGAGCGAAGGAATAGGAGAACATGAGGCGAAAGGAGGTATGCTGAATTCCATCGCCAGAAACCTTTCGACAACTCTGCGACTCTGCGTTCAATAGTTCTGCGTCTTCGATTCTCTCTCCGAAGGCGCTAACTTTGTGCCACCTCTTTCGATATCATGTTCTCCTGCTCCGAAGCTCAATTTTACAGCGTACTGAGATTTTTGACCAAATTTTGGAGCGAAGGAATAGGAGAACATGAAGCGAAAGGAGGTATGCTGAATTCCATCGCCAGAAACCTTTCGACAACTCTGCGACTCTGCGTTCAATAGTTCTGCGTCTTCGATTCTCTCTCCGAAGGCGCTAACTTTGTGCCACCTCTTTCGACATCATGTTCTCCTGCTCCGAAGCTCAATTTTACAGCGTACTGAGATTGTTAACCAAATTTTGGAGCGAAGGAGCAGGAGAACATGAAGCGAAAGGAGGTATGCTGAATTCCATCGCCAGAAACCTTTCGACAACTCTGCGACTCTGCGTTCAATACTTCTGCGTCTTCGATTCTCTCTCCGAAGGCGCTAACTTTGTGCCACCTCTTTCGACATCATGTTCTCCTGCTCCGAAGCTCAATTTTACAGCGTACTGAGATTTTTGACCAAATTTTGGAGCGAAGGAATAGGAGAACATGAAGCGAAAGGAGGTATGCTGAATTCCATCGCCAGAAACCTTTCGACAACTCTGCGACTCTGCGTTCAATAGTTCTGCGTCTTCGATTCTCTCTCCGAAGGCGCTAACTTTGTGCCACCTCTTTCGACATCATGTTCTCCTGCTCCGAAGCTCAATTTTACAGCGTACTGAGATTGTTAACCAAATTTTGGAGCGAAGGAGCAGGAGAACATGAAGCGAAAGGAGGTATGCTGAATTCCATCGCCACAAACCTTTCGACAACTCTGCGACTCTGCGTTCAATAGTTCTGCGTCTTCGATTCTCTCTCCGAAGGCGCTAACTTTGTGCCACCTCTGTCGACATCATGTTCTCCTGCTCCGAAGCTCAATTTTACAGCGTACTGAGATTTTTAACCAAATTTTGGAGCGAAGGAGCAGGAGAACATGAAGCGAAAGGAGGTATGCTGAATTCCATCGCCACAAACCTTTCGACAACTCTGCGACTCTGCGTTCAATAGTTCTGCGTCTTCGATTCTCTCTCCGAAGGCGCTAACTTTGTGCCACCTCTGTCGACATCATGTTCTCCTGCTCCGAAGCTCAATTTTACAGCGTACTGAGATTTTTAACCAAATTTTGGAGCGAAGGAGCAGGAGAACATGAAGCGAAAGGAGGTATGCTGAATTCCATCGCCAGAAACCTTTCGACAACTCTGCGACTCTGCGTTCAATAGTTCTGCGTCTTCGATTCTCTCTCCGAAGGCGCTAACTTTGTGCCACCTCTTTCGATATCATGTTCTCCTGCTCCGAAGCTCAATTTTACAGCGTACTGAGATTTTTGACCAAATTTTGGAGCGAAGGAATAGGAGAACATGAAGCGAAAGGAGGTATGCTGAATTCCATCGCCAGAAACCTTTCGACAACTCTGCGACTCTGCGTTCAATAGTTCTGCGTCTTCGATTCTCTCTCCGAAGGCGCTAACTTTGTGCCACCTCTTTCGACATCATGTTCTCCTGCTCCGAAGCTCAATTTTACAGCGTACTGAGATTTTTGACCAAATTTTGGAGCGAAGGAATAGGAGAACATGAAGCGAAAGGAGGTATGCTGAATTCCATCGCCAGAAACCTTTCGACAACTCTGCGACTCTGCGTTCAATAGTTCTGCGTCTTTGATTCTCTCTCCGAAGGCGCTAACTTTGTGCCACCTCTTTCGATATCATGTTCTCCTGCTCCGAAGCTCAATTTTACAGCGTACTGAGATTTTTGACCAAATTTTGGAGCGAAGGAATAGGAGAACATGAGGCGAAAGGAGGTATGCTGAATTCCATCGCCAGAAACCTTTCGACAACTCTGCGACTCTGCGTTCAATAGTTCTGCGTCTTCGATTCTCTCTCCGAAGGCGCTAACTTTGTGCCACCTCTTTCGACATCATGTTCTCCTGCTCCGAAGCTCAATTTTACAGCGTACTGAGATTTTTAACCAAATTTTGGAGCGAAGGAGCAGGAGAACATGAAGCGAAAGGAGGTATGCTGAATTCCATCGCCAGAAACCTTTCGACAACTCTGCGACTCTGCGTTCAATAGTTCTGCGTCTTCGATTCTCTCTCCGAAGGCGCTAACTTTGTGCCACCTCTTTCGATATCATGTTCTCCTGCTCCGAAGCTCAATTTTACAGCGTACTGAGATTTTTGACCAAATTTTGGAGCGAAGGAATAGGAGAACATGAAGCGAAAGGAGGTATGCTGAATTCCATCGCCAGAAACCTTTCGACAACTCTGCGACTCTGCGTTCAATAGTTCTGCGTCTTCGATTCTCTCTCGGAAGGCGCTAACTTTGTGCCACCTCTTTCGACATCATGTTCTCCTGCTCCGAAGCTCAATTTTACAGCGTACTGAGATTTTTGACAAAATTTTGGAGCGAAGGAATAGGAGAACATGAAGCGAAAGGAGGTATGCTGAATTCCATCGCCAGAAACCTTTCGACAACTCTGCGACTCTGCGTTCAATAGTTCTGCGTCTTCGATTCTCTCTCCGAAGGCGCTAACTTTGTGCCACCTCTTTCGATATCATGTTCTCCTGCTCCGAAGCTCAATTTTACAGCGTACTGAGATTTTTGACCAAATTTTGGAGCGAAGGAATAGGAGAACATGAAGCGAAAGGAGGTATGCTGAATTCCATCGCCAGAAACCTTTCGACAACTCTGCGACTCTGCGTTCAATAGTTCTGCGTCTTCGATTCTCTCTCCGAAGGCGCTAACTTTGTGCCACCTCTTTCGACATCATGTTCTCCTGCTCCGAAGCTCAATTTTACAGCGTACTGAGATTTTTGACCAAATTTTGGAGCGAAGGAATAGGAGAACATGAAGCGAAAGGAGGTATGCTGAATTCCATCGCCAGAAACCTTTCGACAACTCTGCGACTCTGCGTTCAATAGTTCTGCGTCTTCGATTCTCTCTCCGAAGGCGCTAACTTTGTGCCACCTCTTTCGACATCATGTTCTCCTGCTCCGAAGCTCAATTTTACAGCGTACTGAGATTTTTGACCAAATTTTGGAGCGAAGGAATAGGAGAACATGAAGCGAAAGGAGGTATGCTGAATTCCATCGCCAGAAACCTTTCGACAACTCTGCGACTCTGCGTTCAATAGTTCTGCGTCTTCGATTCTCTCTCCGAAGGCGCTAACTTTGTGCCACCTCTGTCGACATCATGTTCTCCTGCTCCGAAGCTCAATTTTACAGCGTACTGAGATTTTTGACCAAATTTTGGAGCGAAGGAATAGGAGAACATGAGGCGAAAGGAGGTATGCTGAATTCCATCGCCAGAAACCTTTCGACAACTCTGCGACTCTGCGTTCAATAGTTCTGCGTCTTCGATTCTCTCTCCGAAGGCGCTAACTTTGTGCCACCTCTTTCGACATCATGTTCTCCTGCTCCGAAGCTCAATTTTACAGCGTACTGAGATTTTTAACCAAATTTTGGAGCGAAGGAGCAGGAGAACATGAAGCGAAAGGAGGTATGCTGAATTCCATCGCCAGAAACCTTTCGACAACTCTGCGACTCTGCGTTCAATAGTTCTGCGTCTTCGATTCTCTCTCCGAAGGCGCTAACTTTGTGCCACCTCTTTCGACATCATGTTCTCCTGCTCCGAAGCTCAATTTTACAGCGTACTGAGATTTTTGACCAAATTTTGGAGCGAAGGAATAGGAGAACATGAAGCGAAAGGAGGTATGCTGAATTCCATCGCCAGAAACCTTTCGACAACTCTGCGACTCTGCGTTCAATAGTTCTGCGTCTTCGATTCTCTCTCCGAAGGCGCTAACTTTGTGCCACCTCTTTCGACATCATGTTCTCCTGCTCCGAAGCTCAATTTTACAGCGTACTGAGATTTTTGACCAAATTTTGGAGCGAAGGAATAGGAGAACATGAAGCGAAAGGAGGTATGCTGAATTCCATCGCCAGAAACCTTTCGACAACTCTGCGACTCTGCGTTCAATAGTTCTGCGTCTTCGATTCTCTCTCCGAAGGCGCTAACTTTGTGCCACCTCTTTCGACATCATGTTCTCCTGCTCCGAAGCTCAATTTTACAGCGTACTGAGATTTTTAACCAAATTTTGGAGCGAAGGAATAGGAGAACATGAAGCGAAAGGAGGTATGCTGAATTCCATCGCCAGAAACCTTTCGACAACTCTGCGACTCTGCGTTCAATAGTTCTGCGTCTTCGATTCTCTCTCCGAAGGCGCTAACTTTGTGCCACCTCTTTCGATATCATGTTCTCCTGCTCCGAAGCTCAATTTTACAGCGTACTGAGATTTTTGACCAAATTTTGGAGCGAAGGAATAGGAGAACATGAAGCGAAAGGAGGTATGCTGAATTCCATCGCCAGAAACCTTTCGACAACTCTGCGACTCTGCGTTCAATAGTTCTGCGTCTTCGATTCTCTCTCCGAAGGCGCTAACTTTGTGCCACCTCTTTCGACATCATGTTCTCCTGCTCCGAAGCTCAATTTTACAGCGTACTGAGATTTTTAACCAAATTTTGGAGCGAAGGAGCAGGAGAACATGAAGCGAAAGGAGGTATGCTGAATTCCATCGCCAGAAACCTTTCGACAACTCTGCGACTCTGCGTTCAATAGTTCTGCGTCTTCGATTCTCTCTCCGAAGGCGCTAACTTTGTGCCACCTCTGTCGACATCATGTTCTCCTGCTCCGAAGCTCAATTTTACAGCGTACTGAGATTTTTAACCAAATTTTGGAGCGAAGGAGCAGGAGAACATGAAGCGAAAGGAGGTATGCTGAATTCCATCGCCAGAAACCTTTCGACAACTCTGCGACTCTGCGTTCAATAGTTCTGCGTCTTCGATTCTCTCTCCGAAGGCGCTAACTTTGTGCCACCTCTTTCGATATCATGTTCTCCTGCTCCGAAGCTCAATTTTACAGCGTACTGAGATTTTTGACCAAATTTTGGAGCGAAGGAATAGGAGAACATGAAGCGAAAGGAGGTATGCTGAATTCCATCGCCAGAAACCTTTCGACAACTCTGCGACTCTGCGTTCAATAGTTCTGCGTCTTCGATTCTCTCTCCGAAGGCGCTAACTTTGTGCCACCTCTTTCGACATCATGTTCTCCTGCTCCGAAGCTCAATTTTACAGCGTACTGAGATTTTTGACCAAATTTTGGAGCGAAGGAATAGGAGAACATGAAGCGAAAGGAGGTATGCTGAATTCCATCGCCAGAAACCTTTCGACAACTCTGCGACTCTGCGTTCAATAGTTCTGCGTCTTCGATTCTCTCTCCGAAGGCGCTAACTTTGTGCCACCTCTTTCGACATCATGTTCTCCTGCTCCGAAGCTCAATTTTACAGCGTACTGAGATTGTTAACCAAATTTTGGAGCGAAGGAATAGGAGAACATGAAGCGAAAGGAGGTATGCTGAATTCCATCGCCAGAAACCTTTCGACAACTCTGCGACTCTGCGTTCAATAGTTCTGCGTCTTCGATTCTCTCTCCGAAGGCGCTAACTTTGTGCCACCTCTTTCGACATCATGTTCTCCTGCTCCGAAGCTCAATTTTACAGCGTACTGAGATTTTTAACCAAATTTTGGAGCGAAGGAGCAGGAGAACATGAAGCGAAAGGAGGTATGCTGAATTCCATCGCCAGAAACCTTTCGACAACTCTGCGACTCTGCGTTCAATAGTTCTGCGTCTTCGATTCTCTCTCCGAAGGCGCTAACTTTGTGCCACCTCTTTCGATATCATGTTCTCCTGCTCCGAAGCTCAATTTTACAGCGTACTGAGATTTTTGACCAAATTTTGGAGCGAAGGAATAGGAGAACATGAAGCGAAAGGAGGTATGCTGAATTCCATCGCCAGAAACCTTTCGACAACTCTGCGACTCTGCGTTCAATAGTTCTGCGTCTTCGATTCTCTCTCCGAAGGCGCTAACTTTGTGCCACCTCTTTCGACATCATGTTCTCCTGCTCCGAAGCTCAATTTTACAGCGTACTGAGATTTTTGACCAAATTTTGGAGCGAAGGAGCAGGAGAACATGAAGCGAAAGGAGGTATGCTGAATTCCATCGCCAGAAACCTTTCGACAACTCTGCGACTCTGCGTTCAATAGTTCTGCGTCTTCGATTCTCTCTCCGAAGGCGCTAACTTTGTGCCACCTCTTTCGACATCATGTTCTCCTGCTCCGAAGCTCAATTTTACAGCGTACTGAGATTTTTAACCAAATTTTGGAGCGAAGGAGCAGGAGAACATGAAGCGAAAGGAGGTATGCTGAATTCCATCGCCAGAAACCTTTCGACAACTCTGCGACTCTGCGTTCAATAGTTCTGCGTCTTCGATTCTCTCTCCGAAGGCGCTAACTTTGTGCCACCTCTTTCGATATCATGTTCTCCTGCTCCGAAGCTCAATTTTACAGCGTACTGAGATTTTTGACCAAATTTTGGAGCGAAGGAATAGGAGAACATGAAGCGAAAGGAGGTATGCTGAATTCCATCGCCAGAAACCTTTCGACAACTCTGCGACTCTGCGTTCAATAGTTCTGCGTCTTCGATTCTCTCTCGGAAGGCGCTAACTTTGTGCCACCTCTTTCGACATCATGTTCTCCTGCTCCGAAGCTCAATTTTACAGCGTACTGAGATTTTTGACAAAATTTTGGAGCGAAGGAATAGGAGAACATGAAGCGAAAGGAGGTATGCTGAATTCCATCGCCAGAAACCTTTCGACAACTCTGCGACTCTGCGTTCAATAGTTCTGCGTCTTCGATTCTCTCTCCGAAGGCGCTAACTTTGTGCCACCTCTTTCGATATCATGTTCTCCTGCTCCGAAGCTCAATTTTACAGCGTACTGAGATTTTTGACCAAATTTTGGAGCGAAGGAATAGGAGAACATGAAGCGAAAGGAGGTATGCTGAATTCCATCGCCAGAAACCTTTCGACAACTCTGCGACTCTGCGTTCAATAGTTCTGCGTCTTCGATTCTCTCTCCGAAGGCGCTAACTTTGTGCCACCTCTTTCGACATCATGTTCTCCTGCTCCGAAGCTCAATTTTACAGCGTACTGAGATTTTTGACCAAATTTTGGAGCGAAGGAATAGGAGAACATGAAGCGAAAGGAGGTATGCTGAATTCCATCGCCAGAAACCTTTCGACAACTCTGCGACTCTGCGTTCAATAGTTCTGCGTCTTCGATTCTCTCTCCGAAGGCGCTAACTTTGTGCCACCTCTTTCGACATCATGTTCTCCTGCTCCGAAGCTCAATTTTACAGCGTACTGAGATTGTTAACCAAATTTTGGAGCGAAGGAGCAGGAGAACATGAAGCGAAAGGAGGTATGCTGAATTCCATCGCCAGAAACCTTTCGACAACTCTGCGACTCTGCGTTCAATAGTTCTGCGTCTTCGATTCTCTCTCGGAAGGCGCTAACTTTGTGCCACCTCTTTCGACATCATGTTCTCCTGCTCCGAAGCTCAATTTTACAGCGTACTGAGATTTTTAACCAAATTTTGGAGCGAAGGAGCAGGAGAACATGAAGCGAAAGGAGGTATGCTGAATTCCATCGCCAGAAACCTTTCGACAACTCTGCGACTCTGCGTTCAATAGTTCTGCGTCTTCGATTCTCTCTCCGAAGGCGCTAACTTTGTGCCACCTCTGTCGACATCATGTTCTCCTGCTCCGAAGCTCAATTTTACAGCGTACTGAGATTTTTAACCAAATTTTGGAGCGAAGGAGCAGGAGAACATGAAGCGAAAGGAGGTATGCTGAATTCCATCGCCAGAAACCTTTCGACAACTCTGCGACTCTGCGTTCAATAGTTCTGCGTCTTCGATTCTCTCTCCGAAGGCGCTAACTTTGTGCCACCTCTTTCGATATCATGTTCTCCTGCTCCGAAGCTCAATTTTACAGCGTACTGAGATTTTTGACCAAATTTTGGAGCGAAGGAATAGGAGAACATGAAGCGAAAGGAGGTATGCTGAATTCCATCGCCAGAAACCTTTCGACAACTCTGCGACTCTGCGTTCAATAGTTCTGCGTCTTCGATTCTCTCTCCGAAGGCGCTAACTTTGTGCCACCTCTTTCGACATCATGTTCTCCTGCTCCGAAGCTCAATTTTACAGCGTACTGAGATTTTTGACCAAATTTTGGAGCGAAGGAATAGGAGAACATGAAGCGAAAGGAGGTATGCTGAATTCCATCGCCAGAAACCTTTCGACAACTCTGCGACTCTGCGTTCAATAGTTCTGCGTCTTCGATTCTCTCTCCGAAGGCGCTAACTTTGTGCCACCTCTTTCGACATCATGTTCTCCTGCTCCGAAGCTCAATTTTACAGCGTACTGAGATTGTTAACCAAATTTTGGAGCGAAGGAGCAGGAGAACATGAAGCGAAAGGAGGTATGCTGAATTCCATCGCCACAAACCTTTCGACAACTCTGCGACTCTGCGTTCAATAGTTCTGCGTCTTCGATTCTCTCTCCGAAGGCGCTAACTTTGTGCCACCTCTGTCGACATCATGTTCTCCTGCTCCGAAGCTCAATTTTACAGCGTACTGAGATTTTTGACCAAATTTTGGAGCGAAGGAATAGGAGAACATGAGGCGAAAGGAGGTATGCTGAATTCCATCGCCAGAAACCTTTAGACAACTCTGCGACTCTGCGTTCAATAGTTCTGCGTCTTCGATTCTCTCTCCGAAGGCGCTAACTTTGTGCCACCTCTTTCGACATCATGTTCTCCTGCTCCGAAGCTCAATTTTACAGCGTACTGAGATTTTTAACCAAATTTTGGAGCGAAGGAGCAGGAGAACATGAAGCGAAAGGAGGTATGCTGAATTCCATCGCCAGAAACCTTTCGACAACTCTGCGACTCTGCGTTCAATAGTTCTGCGTCTTCGATTCTCTCTCCGAAGGCGCTAACTTTGTGCCACCTCTTTCGATATCATGTTCTCCTGCTCCGAAGCTCAATTTTACAGCGTACTGAGATTTTTGACCAAATTTTGGAGCGAAGGAATAGGAGAACATGAAGCGAAAGGAGGTATGCTGAATTCCATCGCCAGAAACCTTTCGACAACTCTGCGACTCTGCGTTCAATAGTTCTGCGTCTTCGATTCTCTCTCCGAAGGCGCTAACTTTGTGCCACCTCTTTCGACATCATGTTCTCCTGCTCCGAAGCTCAATTTTACAGCGTACTGAGATTTTTGACCAAATTTTGGAGCGAAGGAGCAGGAGAACATGAAGCGAAAGGAGGTATGCTGAATTCCATCGCCAGAAACCTTTCGACAACTCTGCGACTCTGCGTTCAATAGTTCTGCGTCTTCGATTCTCTCTCCGAAGGCGCTAACTTTGTGCCACCTCTTTCGACATCATGTTCTCCTGCTCCGAAGCTCAATTTTACAGCGTACTGAGATTTTTAACCAAATTTTGGAGCGAAGGAGCAGGAGAACATGAAGCGAAAGGAGGTATGCTGAATTCCATCGCCAGAAACCTTTCGACAACTCTGCGACTCTGCGTTCAATAGTTCTGCGTCTTCGATTCTCTCTCCGAAGGCGCTAACTTTGTGCCACCTCTTTCGACATCATGTTCTCCTGCTCCGAAGCTCAATTTTACAGCGTACTGAGATTTTTGACCAAATTTTGGAGCGAAGGAATAGGAGAACATGAAGCGAAAGGAGGTATGCTGAATTCCATCGCCAGAAACCTTTCGACAACTCTGCGACTCTGCGTTCAATAGTTCTGCGTCTTCGATTCTCTCTCCGAAGGCGCTAACTTTGTGCCACCTCTTTCGACATCATGTTCTCCTGCTCCGAAGCTCAATTTTACAGCGTACTGAGATTGTTAACCAAATTTTGGAGCGAAGGAGCAGGAGAACATGAAGCGAAAGGAGGTATGCTGAATTCCATCGCCACAAACCTTTCGACAACTCTGCGACTCTGCGTTCAATAGTTCTGCATCTTCGATTCTCTCTCCGAAGGCGCTAACTTTGTGCCACCTCTGTCGACATCATGTTCTCCTGCTCCGAAGCTCAATTTTACAGCGTACTGAGATTTTTGACCAAATTTTGGAGCGAAGGAATAGGAGAACATGAGGCGAAAGGAGGTATGCTGAATTCCATCGCCAGAAACCTTTCGACAACTCTGCGACTCTGCGTTCAATAGTTCTGCGTCTTCGATTCTCTCTCCGAAGGCGCTAACTTTGTGCCACCTCTTTCGACATCATGTTCTCCTGCTCCGAAGCTCAATTTTACAGCGTACTGAGATTTTTAACCAAATTTTGGAGCGAAGGAGCAGGAGAACATGAAGCGAAAGGAGGTATGCTGAATTCCATCGCCAGAAACCTTTCGACAACTCTGCGACTCTGCGTTCAATAGTTCTGCGTCTTCGATTCTCTCTCCGAAGGCGCTAACTTTGTGCCACCTCTTTCGATATCATGTTCTCCTGCTCCGAAGCTCAATTTTACAGCGTACTGAGATTTTTGACCAAATTTTGGAGCGAAGGAATAGGAGAACATGAAGCGAAAGGAGGTATGCTGAATTCCATCGCCAGAAACCTTTCGACAACTCTGCGACTCTGCGTTCAATAGTTCTGCGTCTTCGATTCTCTCTCCGAAGGCGCTAACTTTGTGCCACCTCTTTCGACATCATGTTCTCCTGCTCCGAAGCTCAATTTTACAGCGTACTGAGATTTTTGACCAAATTTTGGAGCGAAGGAGCAGGAGAACATGAAGCGAAAGGAGGTATGCTGAATTCCATCGCCAGAAACCTTTCGACAACTCTGCGACTCTGCGTTCAATAGTTCTGCGTCTTCGATTCTCTCTCCGAAGGCGCTAACTTTGTGCCACCTCTTTCGATATCATGTTCTCCTGCTCCGAAGCTCAATTTTACAGCGTACTGAGATTTTTGACCAAATTTTGGAGCGAAGGAATAGGAGAACATGAAGCGAAAGGAGGTATGCTGAATTCCATCGCCAGAAACCTTTCGACAACTCTGCGACTCTGCGTTCAATAGTTCTGCGTCTTCGATTCTCTCTCCGAAGGCGCTAACTTTGTGCCACCTCTTTCGATATCATGTTCTCCTGCTCCGAAGCTCAATTTTACAGCGTACTGAGATTTTTGACCAAATTTTGGAGCGAAGGAATAGGAGAACATGAAGCGAAAGGAGGTATGCTGAATTCCATCGCCAGAAACCTTTCGACAACTCTGCGACTCTGCGTTCAATAGTTCTGCGTCTTCGATTCTCTCTCCGAAGGCGCTAACTTTGTGCCACCTCTTTCGACATCATGTTCTCCTGCTCCGAAGCTCAATTTTACAGCGTACTGAGATTTTTGACCAAATTTTGGAGCGAAGGAATAGGAGAACATGAAGCGAAAGGAGGTATGCTGAATTCCATCGCCAGAAACCTTTCGACAACTCTGCGACTCTGCGTTCAATAGTTCTGCGTCTTTGATTCTCTCTCCGAAGGCGCTAACTTTGTGCCACCTCTTTCGATATCATGTTCTCCTGCTCCGAAGCTCAATTTTACAGCGTACTGAGATTTTTGACCAAATTTTGGAGCGAAGGAATAGGAGAACATGAAGCGAAAGGAGGTATGCTGAATTCCATCGCCAGAAACCTTTCGACAACTCTGCGACTCTGCGTTCAATAGTTCTGCGTCTTCGATTCTCTCTCCGAAGGCGCTAACTTTGTGCCACCTCTTTCGACATCATGTTCTCCTGCTCCGAAGCTCAATTTTACAGCGTACTGAGATTTTTGACCAAATTTTGGAGCGAAGGAGCAGGAGAACATGAAGCGAAAGGAGGTATCCTAAATTTCTGCTTCGAAGACGTCACTTTAATGTAGCTACTACGACTATTTGGATAGGAGTATGTATAAAAGGTATTTCTCAATAATAATAGTCTGTTTCAATTTTTTCCCACTTTATTTGAATAAAGACTTTTACAGTGTTACAATAAAGTATAAAATATATAATTTTACTTTGTCAGTTATATAAAATTACTATTTTCTTGTGTTCATTGTTGAAACTTCCATCATTTGGCCCATATAAACTTCCTGTCACGGAGAAATATGCCCAAGTTTCACCTGTAAGCAGAAGAAAAGTATTTTAAGTAACCTGACTTGTATATTATAGAAACTGCAACGAATGTTATTTCATATGATGAGTATAATGAATTAAATTATCTTCCCAATTTTACGCCATTTAAATAGCGTCCAATTCCACTACCATATCAGTAACGTATTTACATAGTAATATTTGGCGAAACTTCCGTAAATCGGTCAAACCCAATTGGGCTGAAATTTTGTTTCCTACCTTACCGACAGAGTCGAGAATGTCGGTAAGGTAGGAAACGACATTGAAATGGTTAAAAAAAAATTTCCAGTCGCCAAAAATCCTTCTCACAAACATTATTTTTATGCAAAATGAAGGTATTTGCAAAATTTCAGCCCAATCGGGTTTGACCGGTTTTCGGAAGTATAGCCGCAGTTTTTATACCACCGTTTCTATGGTCTAGTATTCCGTCAATTACAGTAATGTTTAACTTCTGAATTTTGGAAACACGAGAGAATTGTATGACAATTGTTAAAGGTGAGAGATTAGAAAACCAATTATATATAATATTAATTTAGTGTAGGAATTTTAGAACAATACTGTAATTGACTTAATACTAGACCATAGAAACAGTGGCATAAAAACTGCTCTCAAGTCATTTTTACGTATATTTCAGGTTGAAATATTTTTAACATAAGGTTAAAACATTTGTAAATAAATATTGAACATTGTCATATAGTTAGAAACCGAAAAAATACATAATTAATGTGAAAAAAATATGACCCTGTGGGACTGACTTATTAGAAGTTCCGAGGCTCGAACCTACGTCCAAAAGGTTCGCAGCGGTTTAGCAGTCCGAGCGAAAGGAGGTATCCTGAATTCCATCGCCAGAAACCTTTCGACAACTCTGCACCTCTGCGTTTAATAGTTCTGCGTCTTCGATTCACTCTCCGCAGCGAATACTTAGTGCCACCTCTTTCGACATCATGTTCTCCTCCTGCGAAGCTCAATTTTACAGCGTACTGAGATTTCTGACCAAATTTTGGAGCGAAGCAGCAGGAGAACATGAAGCGAAAGGAGGTATCCTGAATTCCATCGCCAGAAACCTTTCGACAACTCTGCGACTCTGCGTTCAATAGTTCTGCGTCGCTCCCGTCCTCATTCTGGCATCACTGATATGTGTGACTTGTTTAAAGCGAGAGTTTGGCATAGAGGGCTTTCGCTATTTCATGTAGAATACATTTAAACGCCAAAATGAACTTATCGGGAGGTACTATTACATACCAAAAGTGACTAAATAGTGAGTAGTAATAACATTCGAAAAATGAGTACCTCAGTTCACGTGTAGTGTGAATTCAAATCGATTCTGATTTACGTTTTTCGTAACATTTTCACCATATTTAGTTTCAACTCTTTCCGCTAAGAGATTTACGATCGAATTCCACTCTGTGTCGATATCGTTGCATGCGACACAGGAATGGTAAGGAGGTTCGCGAGGGTGTGACACAAAATTGCAGTGGATGGTAAGTCTATTCTATATTTTGTCGATGCTGACATCTAATGATACATTTTTCCGTCCCGGGTTTGAAAGCCCCGGGGTCCCCTTACCATCCGAAGTAATGAAATAAAAATGGAATACAAAAATTAAAAAAAAGCTTGTTTATGCTGCATTTAGAATTAGTGACAAAATTAATAAAAATTATTTATCATTCACATCATTACACTCACATACCGTAAGAAATAAAAGACGAGTGAAAGTGATTGACGCGTACAATCGGATATACGTTTTATTGGTCCAGCTGTTCAACTACATAGAACTATTTATAAAACTTTACAAAATGCTCCACGTTTCGTAAATGGGGGTACCTTGCCTGTATTCGCAAGGTGAAGAAATTACGAGTCTCAGTAAACGTTGGTTTTACAAGAAGCTTTTGTGTCCATGTGTGTGTGTGTGTATATATATATATATATATATATATATATATATATATATATATATTGTATACATATCAGAGATTCCTCGAAATACATCTAACAGAATTTCCAGGAAAGTCGATGTTGAAGTGACTTTCCGTTTCCAGGTCTATCGTGATTGTGCAAACACTTCCTGTAAAGCTCAGCTTCCATTCTCCTACGAAAGTGTAACACGAATTCTATATAGCATTTCAAACAGTCAACAGTCGATCCCCCGCGCACGAGAAACTTTCTCAACTACCCTAGGGATTCGCAACGTTTCCATCCCCAAACTCCTAAATCGTTCGTTCGATCCTCAACACCAGCCACCCTTCATACATATCCGTTCCATTCCCGTTCGAGCGCGCGTTTATTCGCGCAACGGGAGACGAACGAACGACCGGAGTAAATGGCGTCTTAACAGGCGTCTCTAGCAACTCGCTACGAGGTACAAAAAGGTTCCTCTCGATATTTGAGACGATATATCTGAACCCAGGAGGTCGATGGAACAATTCAGGACCTTGCAGCAAGAGGGATGCAGTTTAGCTTACCAACTTCGAGTAAATTAGAAAGAACTGTTTATAAAAGTATTGCTTTAACTTAACATTAAAAAGGGAACACTAATTGAAATATATATTTTTTTACAGAGTAAGTAGTATCATTGAGTTGATAAGTGTCTTTTACGAAAAATTAAGAATAATAAAAATAGTAATATATAATTAATATATATTAATATTTCTATTTTTATTTATTTGCAATAAATCGCTCATTTGTTATCGCATTTGTATCAAACATGCACCAAACGATGTAGATTTTTTCACATATATAATATTACACGTCATAACTCAAAAACTGTCAAAAAATGGAGCTGCACTCCTCTTGCTGTAAGATCCTCAATTGCAAAGATGTTGGGCTTCCCGTTTCGTGTAGACCGAGAAAAGTGTTGGTAGAAAGTTACAAGGACAGAAAAAGATCTAAGGAACTATCGTATACATTTTGAAAATAAACTTCGAAATTTTCATCTCTCGCTTGAAACTGCCCCTCGGTCTCTGTCCCCATTTCCTGCGCCAACTGCACCGATCGAGCGCGTCACTTCCAAAGCCTGAGGTCCAGCGAGGCTAATTTCGCAGAACGACCCGTCCGTAAGCAACTTTTCCCTGCGTCGAAGTTCCTCAATCACGAGTAACAGACTCTGCCTAGCGACTTCTCCGTGGTCCCCTCGATATTACGGACTTTCAGAAGCTGAAAGTGCACGCCTTCGATCCCCAATTCTCAGCGTCGCCCACTAGCATTCGAGACACAGTAAATTTTTGAAATGCGATGCGATGCATGCGATGAAATTGTAAAAGGTTTGAGCCTATAACGAGCGAGTTGGTTCGAAGGCTACAGTAGTGGCCAAAGGAAAGTTTAGAATTTCAACTGTGCACAGAAATGAATCCCACTGGAAAGAAATTTTGAAATATTTTTTTATATTATATTTTTATATATTTCTTTATATATAAAACAAATCATAAAAATGACCCTTTTTCTACCTATTATGGGCATGTAAGCCTTTAAGTTTGTTATGCAGACACAGGAATATAAGTTTCGAACTTCCTCTGTACTACTGTACTTCTTGCGCAGACTCGGAGTTACGCTTAAACATTTTACCGTTTCAAAACGGTCTATTCGTACAAGTGTGTCGGATACATTTACGCTGTATTCTATAAAAGTTGGCAGTACGCAAACAATTCGCCATGGAGAACGAAGGAAGAAAGAAATCCTGACGAGGCTCTAATCTGTTTAGCAGTCGAATGAAGAAGTTTCATAAAATTCATTTAAACATTTCAGTGTCTGCAGATTAAGACACTAAATTCACATTGTTAATAAAGTACAGACACACTTGGAGAGTTAAGAATGTAGTTTTAGAGTTTCACGAATTTTGATCACCTTTCATTTTAATTTAAATACAATACCATATTTTACTCATCGATTGCATACGATTTCCTCGCCCTACGTTACAGCCACGAACAAGCAGCAAAGAAAAATGTGGACGCGGCTTAACATATCTTGTAACAGTACGATAGTAAACGTGCAGTTCGACAGCGAAGAGTAGAGTGTGACAGTAGTGTCCGTTAAAAAACGACTAACAAAGTGAATCGTTTACGTATCTGTGTTCGTATATCTTCTTGTACATTGGCAAAGGTTCCTGCGATACTTCTCACTCCTTCCACGCGCCTTTTGTACATACGGAATTCTTTAAAACGCCACTTTAGAGGCTCGCCTCATCGTCAACGTACAATAAAGTCTATCACGTGGAAACGATTTTTACGATAATCAAACGATCCTCGCGTGGTAATAGTCATGTAAGCCTATAACACTTAATATTCAGGTACTAAACGTGTAATCGTTCGACCACTCGATTATGTATCGAAGCCTCGAGGCGACGTCATTCCGCGACAGTAGTATACGCAGTGGCCAAAAGAGACTTTAAACTGTGAACGGAAATAGGTAGGTAACTTCTATTAGAAAGAATTGTATCTTAAAAGTTATGTCCCACAGATTGCGGGGTTGTATTTATGATTTTTTTTGGAGAAAACTATTGTAAATATTGGGTTGAACTCTTTTGGGATATCAGGAAGCATTTTAAACTTGCAGAGAATTTTTTTTAACGATCCTCCTTATTATTTATCAATTAGAATTATTATTTATTAATTGAACCTAATTTAAAGAAAAGAAAATGAAAAATTGGAAAATTTATAGCGTTTTTTACATTTTAAATACATCTTCGAAGAGTCTAACAAGATTCCACAGTAATTAATAAATAACAAGAAGGATCGACATAAAAAAATTCTGCAAGTTTAAAGATGGCTCCCTACATCTCAAAGACTTTAATCTAATATTAGCAATACCTTTTTAAAAAAAATGTCAGTTACTTATATTAGTTTTAAACTTCCTTTCGGCCACCACTGTAGTTCACTTGCAATTATTTCGTCAGAATTTGAGCGAATGACCAAACCACAGTTAAAATACCTGTTGCAGGGTGTAGAATCGTTATCTCGAAGGTCTCGAAGTGTAGCTCACTTCTCAGGAGTTCGAAAGGAAAGGGCGAGTGTCTCTCTAACAGAGGCGATGATCGATTTCATCGAAACGAGGGATGATCGAGTAATGGCGGTGCGATTGAGAAGTGCGCTTAACTTTTCATTGAGATCGTCACACTTTCTAAATACACCAGCATTTCTGGACCACCCTGTACATGCACGGGTTGATACAGAGAATTTGTTTGGCGGCGAGACGAGGAGACGGTGACCACGTTACTTGTTCACCAACGCTCGATCGTTGAGTTACAACGTGCACACGTTTAGTTCGTCCTAGCTTGTACTTATCTTCGAGGCCCCTACTGTACTTTAAACGCAAAGTCTCTGGCGATTCGCGTGACGATCTCGGAGACCAGCTCCATTTTCTCTATATACTCTCTCCCCCTAGAAACTTAACGTCCATGCTGTCGATCTCGTTTTTGCCCCTTTTACTAAGCGTTACTTTGTGAACACACACGGGAGGGAAATATCGATCCACTCGTAACAGTTGGTCCTTGTAAAATAATGTTTCCAGAGAGGGGATACGAAATTCGAATCAATCCAAGTTTCGGCGAGCTCCGAAACAGCAAGGCTCATGAAACTCTGGAATGCTTGGTGCACCAAGTGTTTTGTACGTGCAAGTTATCGAAGCTTCAAACGGGTGGGCTTGAAACCGTCGACTATCGAAATTCCGGAACACTTAGAATGAAATTGGAAAATATAGGGTGTTCGGAAACGCCTGGGAACTTTTGAGTAGGGGAAATGGAATGGGGGGTGTAATAATTTCGCAAGAATGTGATTTGAAAGAATTGGGTGATTAGTAGAAAGAGAGTTCTTAGATATTCTGAAAGTGACAAAGTGATCATTCATGGAGCACCATAGATAGATACTTCCCTCGCAGTAATATCGTAACTAATCGTAAGAAACCATTAACACGAATACATATTTCCCTAACTTACGTCGATACTTTAATCGTAGATCAGATAGACTATATAAATTCCCATTTACATATACATTAATACCATCGTGTCCCCCACCATCGATCGATGGGAGGACATAGAATCTTCTCACGATACTTCAACAGTCTAAGATTCCTTAATATCCTATAATTTGATTTCACAAGTCATTTTGATTCGATACTTAGCTCGCGACATTGTTCTATGATTAACAATATTACCTTTTCGAAACGCGTCCCCCTCCAAATATCAGGATTTGCATAATATCTACACCAAGCAACGACGTCCCTTCGTGCGCACAGATAGGTCGAGTAATAAGTTCAGGATCTTAGAAGAAAAAGAAACTGTATCCAATATTTATAAAACACCCTCGGTTCAGAAATACTAGGTCCTTCATAATTATCCCACAATTTTAAAAATTTCACTACGTTGCTTCAACCCTTCACTGTACACGCCACGTACCAACTACACACCACCCAAATTGGTCACCCGCGTTCGCGTACCCCTTTACAAATTGTAGCCCCTAATAATTCACCGCCTATTTCTGAACCACTTTACGGAGGTTCGTTAAGTGCAAGGCGATCGAAGGATTTCGTCAGACAATGGGGAACATGAAGTTACTACCGAGCCCGGCGCCGTGAAGATGCAACCCCGCCGAATCCTCCACCGCAGGCGTTCGGGTTGCGTGCGGCAGGCGCCCTGAGGTCACGGCGCAATGCTACGGCAAACACGAGTAATCGCGTAAATTCAGAATTTACTAGCGGCCAAACGCAATCACGGTCAGTTTGACCGCTCGTAATCTTATACGGGATGGGATTCTGTTGACATCGCGCGTCCTTCTACCTCAGGGGTTTGCCGATTGGCCCACCTGCTGACCTTGGCTGAATAGAATCCCTGTCGACGCGAGATTTTCATAGCGACCGTGCCTCCCAACTACCGCACACTCGTGTACACCGTCACGAAACAACGAAATCGTCTCGGATTGGGACTGATTTAGAATGGGTATCGTGCACGCCACCCCCCGTCAGGTGCCGCTACCCCCCTTACGTTTTCCTACATTCCAATCGTGCGGTGTGACGTTCGATTCGCGCCTTCGATTATGGCACTGAATTATTCACGACTTCGCTGCTCTTTTTACAATTGACGGTATATCTGGGTATGTGCTTGGTTCTGGCTTTTAAAGGGGTTAGTAGGGGTTATGAGATTTTATGTGGTTTCGACGTCGTGCCAGTGGAAATTTGTGCGGCGTAATTTATGCAAAGGATTTGTGTGAGTGATTATTAATTTCGGTGAGTTGGGTGGATATAGATTTGTTTGGGATGTTAAATTGATTTAATGGGATGTGAGGTGCGAGGATGAGTATGACTCTACAAGGGGATACATAGATTTTGATTCTTTATCCTTGATACTTATGTGTCTTAGAAACTGGCACCGTGTATGCGCGCATTTCCGCTCCTTTACTCAGCAACTTTAAATCCCGCGCAGTGAGAAAGGACTCCGTACCACCTGCCTGTAAACCTTTCAGCATCTCGGATTAAATCTCCAAGGCATGCTGCGGGTCTTCCTCGCTCTCCACAGAGTTCCCTATTCCCCGAGGAACTTAAAGGGGATACACGAAGTTCTATGAATGATTGAACACCTGTTCCCTGATATCCCACCAACGGCGCATCAACGATGCCTCGCAATCTTACAGCCTCAGCAAGAATTCTTACCCCGCGATCTCAACCCCAATACCCCATTAACTCTCCCCTTAAACACAAATAACAGCCATCCAGCATCGGTTCAACCCTCGCGCTACCTCAGCCCAGAATTTCCAAACTCGAATCTGCTCCTCAAATGGGTCCAAGCTACGAGCGCTTAGACGCTGGTAGTGATCTGCTCGATCACCGTGACGTCGCGATGACGCCTCGGCCGATTCCTGTACGAATCCCGATGGCTCAGGCCCTCCGGGACGCTCTTGCTGGGTCTCAGGGGTCCGTAGAACTGCGGCTGGTAGAAATGGTCGGCAGTGTGGATCCTCTCGACCTCCCTGTCGCGCAGGTGGTCCTCCACGTCCAGCGGCACGTGCAGGGACTGAGACTTGGGCAGCCTGGGCCTGGGGGGTGGTGGGCAGGCACAGTGGGGTGGAGCCACCCCGGCGGGTATATGAGGACCCGACAGAATCGGGGTCGCGGGCTGCCGGCCCCATCCGACCAGGAACAGCAACGCTGCTCCGCACAAGGAACTTAACGTGCACGCGTAGTAGCCCACCCTTGGGCTGTTCGCGTTCATGTAACCTGCAACAGGGTTGTTACGAGTACTATTTCGTCGTCTGGGTATCGCGCGCTTCGTCCACAGGAGAGAAAGACAGTGAGCGATGGGTGGTTAAGGGGTGTTCCTAGTGTGACGTTAATTCCCGAAAAATTAAGATTCTTCAGCCGCCACGCTAGGAAGACCCCTTAATTGCGGGCTTTATTTACCAGTAAGAGGAACTCCGAGAAGGATAGGTAGTGCCTCCGCGGCCTGCACAAGGGCCCAGGCCCTCGCGAAGTGTCTCGCCCTCAATCTCTCGAGGGCCAGCATCTTCAGGGAGTATAGGGCGCCACCCAGGGAAGCGCCGTATAAACCAGACGCTAAAACCAGACCGTGATAGCCCTGCACGCTGCCCAGCGCCACCTGCGCTATTGCTGTAATCGTGAAACATGGATACAGTACGGTGGTGGTTACTTCGGAAGGGTATTCATTCGGTTTATAGCAGCGTTTCCCAACCTTTTTTGAGTCGCGATCCCCTTTTATAATATTCAAATAATCCGCCCCCGCCACTGTATAAGCTACGATAAATTTTTATAAGGTGGAGAAAACATATTAAAAATGGGTATTTTAAAATATAATTCTAACTTAATAATATTGATAAAAAAACGTGGCGACCGCTCAGGAAACATTTTCCGATCCGCTTGGGAATCACTGTATAGAGATTTGACGTTCACGTAGAAATCACTCACAGATTAAAATTAAACCTTCCACTATCTGTCTTTGAAAAACATAAGTTTTTGCAAAAAAGCAACGATTTTGTGAATTACGTGAAAACTAAACACGCTAAGAAGTTCAATTTAGTCTGAAAAGATAGATGAGTGAAATATATCACGTCTCCTGAATATTATCAGTTTATGCAGTTGCTAAATTTTGTAGTTTTGAATGCTTCGATCATAATCGAAGAGTAGTCGAAGGTTCCTAAAAATGTCCCCGCAAGTCTACCACCCCTATTTCGCTAGTCTTTCGCGGCGGGACTTAAGATCCCGATTGCTGCATTCGTCATAGATATTTCGACGTTGCAACTCGCTGTGCAACTAGGTGCAGTTTATTTCGTAATCCTCTTACGTTGCGCGGTCATTAGCGGCAGTCAGAAATAAAGCAATGAAACGTCATCCTCTAGCCAGCCAACCTTTGATGGCTTCATTCTGATACCGTTGACGGGTACCATTGGTATTAATAAACCACGCGAGCCACGTTAATACCCAAGTTATTCGCTATGGTTTCTCCCGCCCGTTGCTCGAACTAATCCTGCACCAATTTGGCGACCGGGATGCCGACGATTCGACTGTGGAACAGAGTAAAACGGTGTAGCGGATGTTAAAGGGATGATGATCGTTTTAGGGTGACGCCAATTTTCTGACGAATACCGAGGGCTGAGCAAATGGGGCGAAATAATGAAACGACTGGAGCAGGAACGATGATGGCGAATCTAAACAGAGACAGCGCTGACGGTGACTTCAAAGCGAGTTGACGACGATGACAGGAGGAAGGTGTGCTCGAGACGACGACTAACGCAGAATGAAATTACCACTGCGAGACTTAATGGAGTTACTCGCGGCACTTAAAAGTACAGTGCCGGATAAAAGTATTGGGACACGCTGATACACCTTAGTAAACTGATCCTCCTAGCTCCTCAAAAAAAAACTCCAATCATTTGGATCAATTTTGAAAAAATTATTCTGTGTTAAGTATCTCAATACTTTTGTCAGGAACTGAATGTACCAAGATGAAGATTGTACTGAAAAGATTACCATTAGTAATAAAATCACGTCCACCCCGAGTTTTCCGGAAAAACGAGCCACTCCACGATGAAACTTCGCGCCGTCATATTCTACGTACGCACATTGTACACTGAACCTTTTCGCCTACTCGCGTTCGATGCTCGCTTACTCGCAGCCACCGCCGTCAAATTTAATTCACGGGAGCTTCCGGACGACTTGATCAAATTTCCTCTCGCCGTCGGAGTTTCTGTTTAATCCGCGGCAAAAGGTCGGCAAAAATTCGACACTGACTCCTCGTCTAGCCGTCTCGACGGGACAAGCAGATGCGGGACGCGGGCGAGACACGCGCGGCTCCGTCGGCTGTGGGAACGGAGGATTCTTTTTCAAACCGGAGGATAGTTTATCTCCCGCGGGTGAATAGCGGTGCTGGAGGCAAACTCGATCCACCGCGACGTGGATAAGCCAGTTTTTTTCGGCCGTGGGTGCCGCACCGTCCTCCCCCGCTGCTTGTATATTTAGCTCTCGGTTGTCAGGTCTCCTTTTCGACGGGAAAAAAGGGACGGGCCGCCGCATTATTCCGCGTGTACGTGCTCCTGCACACCGCCCGCCCCCGCCACCCTCGCCCATCGGCCCGGGAAATACGCTTCTCCGCTGATTACGAGTTACGCTCGCCCCGGCATTTTTGCTGGCACGTTTTGCATCTGGCAACCCTTGTCTCTGCTCGTGGATGTCGCATTGTTCACGGACGGCGCGGCTCGTGCTCGCGGTCGCCGAGGAATTAGCGCGATCCCTGCGATCGAGATCGTCGCGCTCCACTTTCGAGGCATCCATCCTGCCAACGTCGATAGAAGCTTCCCTTGTGATCTTAAATTCGAATTCTATTAATATTTTTGAGGATTCTCAAGTTGCTTCATGTCACAATTCGGTGTTCAAAGAGTAACGATGAGTTTTGCGTCTGGGCAAAAGTTCCTCATCCGAAGAAAACATTAATAACTGACAATAAGAAACGAAGCCTCCACGGCGATTTCGTTATTCTTCACGCTCGTCTTAATTTGTCGCCTAGAGTCACTCATTTCATTTTCTACTATCTACTGCCTACAGTTAAACCACATAAATTTCTTTAATGTTCAGAATTACAACCGATGATAATACTTCACGTTCCTACGTCTCGCACCACGGTAACGTTATTGCATATATCGTGCTCTGTCCCGTTAATGTCAATACCGATATTCACTGAGCACACAGTGGATCCCCCGCGACCCCCAAAAACACATAAACCGCCCGTTCCTCCCCCACGGTTCTCAAACACGTGGAAATCCTCCGGATCCCGCGAAGGCACGCAGTCGATCTTCATTCGCCCAGGGTGGGCTTAAAGTTCCATAAAATATTCCACGCTGCTCAAACATCCCGCGGTCGGTGGACCGCAGCCTTCCATTTGCCTTGGAAATATTCGTGGCCCGAGCTACGCGCGTTCCACCTGAATCTACTTTAAAATAGTATGCGCGCTTACGGGGTGTCTAAGAGCTACGAGGCCAATCGGGACACCCTATAGACTCCCGGAGGAGGAAGGGGGCTGCCAACGGCGGGCACGGTCGCCATCCGACGCGCGCGTGTTGTGCTTTCCTTCGCGAAGGTTCGTCGGCCGGAGGTTTCTAAACGTAGCCCTCATTCAGCCAGGGTAGACGTCCCCTACCCCCTCCAGGCCGCTCTATCGCCCTTTTGAAGCTGTCGAGCTCTTCGAGTGTCGGCCGCATACACGCCTTTGCCCCTCATTCAGCCGGCTCACCCTCCAGCCCCCGACACAAAGTATTTTCCATTCTGTTCCCGGAGCCACCAACCCCGTTCCCGCTCGATTCTTTCTCCTCTGTCCTCCGCTTTCCCGCCGTTCTTTACCCAGGCCACGGAGAATATCGCGGCCAGGGCCCGTGGAGCCGTTAATGGGGTGGCTGTGGGCAGCGGGAGGGGCGCGTTTCACGCATGGTCGGCTCGCCCAATCGAAATCATTTTACCACCGACGCGAAACGATAGGACGGCCTGGGGATAGAAGCTCTTACGCGGTCAAGGAGAATCTTCTGCCCTTAACGATCAACACCCAGAGCCCCGACGATCTCATAGAACGAGAGGGGCAAGTATTTCTCAGAGAGGCACACTTACTGTACACTCGCTTCTATCACGGTTAACTATAAAATGAAACGTTAGTGGAAGGTTTGATTGCTGTTTCGCACACCGTTTGAGGTGTCCCATATTCTCACCAGGCTCCCAATCACCGAAATTAGAATATTCAAATCGTAAAGCATCCCCCAGAGTCCACCCTACTCTGAGTTCTCCCTTGAACGCGCCTTGGAGGCCAGTTACAGTACTTATAGAGTATATAGCAAGGTAGTAAGTGCTGCGGTAGTACCAAAGTGTACAGCTTTGAGGTCTCGGTGCTAGAGGTTCGGGAAGCTTCGCCTCCCAGGAAGAAATGCCGAACCTCTTGTCCAGAAACCTCAGAGCTGTAACCTGTGGGACTTGCGCGGCTTTTACGGCCTCGCCGTATCCCTTCTAGGCGCTGCGCCCATCCTGTAATGCGCCCTAAGCCTTCAAACCCGCAATGCCGCGCCACGCTGTATACTGACCGACTCCTAGCAGCGCCGCCTGGCAGAGGTACTGCCTGGACACCAGGCACTGAGCGGATGGCCTGGCTGTAACAACTCCCCAAGCCGCGCAACCGAGCGCCGCTGCCAAGCCCAGGCAAGTCTGCAGCAGCACCAAAGCGCTGGCCTGCAAGCCGTCTTTGTGCCCCTGCACGGCCTGCAACCGGTGTTACTCATTAGCAGATTGGAAACGCTCGGAGCGGAGCCGCGATGGCCGCCGATCACCGAGCCCCGCGGGCATGCAGCACTTTCGACAACGAAAGGGAAAAGGGACTCGCGCCACGTGCAAGATGGATAGAAAGCTAGAGGCAGCGTCTCCGGTGATCGACGACTATCAGGGACGTCTACAACGAGTACCATTATCGTAACTTTAGACACCAAGTTATTAGGGTACACTCGTGCTAGCGACAGTCTGGAGATTGTGCCTTAGTCTAACCATGCTTCTGGTTTGGTCAGTGATCGGAGACAAGGGTACTATTAGACGAGCAATAGCGTGGATCTAGGTGCCATGATCTAGGGTTACGCAGCTACTGGTTTGCCTGGGGAAATTAGCTTTGATCGACGGGTGAGTTGGAGCGCAGTTCAGCAAGCCTGGAACATGCGAGGATCTACAGTTTGGGGGGAAACATACATTTTGGAATATGCACTTAGGCAGAGGGCACCTCTTCGCTGTCCCGAAGACACAGATTTCAGTATCAGGGTAGTGATCTGATTGACTAGTTTCGTAGAGGTATTCACACGGGGATGATTATTGATACTCCAATCTGGCTCGATTCTATGCGTCACGAGAGCTTGCTGGCCTAGTTTGCTCGCAAGTGCTGTAGGTAGCCAGGACGTGGGGAGGACGGGGGGGGGGGGGGGTGAAACGCGGGAATTAGCGTACTCACGATGTAAAAGGCGGGCGTGTAAAGGCCAAAACCAGCGGCTCCTGCAGCCAGCATCAGCATCCTGACGGGGCGACTTCCCAGAGGGCTGAGATCGACCCAAGGCTGCCTGGGCACCTTGGTAGGGGGCTTCTTCTCTTTCACCTTGCCCCGTTGGTTCTTCAGGTGCAGCATGGACCGCCGTTGGGGATGGTAGAGGGAGGCGCTCCTGTAAATCAAGCCGAGGAAGAAGGCCAGCGAGAGGACGCCGGTTACGGACTGCATCCCGGGCTCCCAGCCCAGCTTCCTGAGAAAACAGCGTGTCGTTATGGTTACAGGAGGGGCTCCCCCTTAAATCGAGTTACATAACTTTTCTTTTATATCGACCCAGCCACGCGCACCGCGATATTGCGCTCGTATAAATACCGACGCAATACCCGTCGACAGCTCTCGGGCGAATTCCTCGATCTTTGTCCCCGAGCACGACGAGAAATGTTTTCAATGTAAACGTCACTGTTGGCTGACCACTTTCGACCTATTAAAGTGCTCCTTTTGTATTCGATTCTTAGGCAGCCGTTTCGGTGAATAGTAACCGGAGTTGTAGCCTACTAACGGGGAAGGACGAATTCACTTTTACGAGTTAACTAAAATTTCAAAGTTCCGCTTGTACAAGAGGAGTGGCTGAAGTAATTCGCTTGGAATAATCAGTAATTGTACGAGTTTAAATACAGTGGAGACGGTTCTGGTAGAGAAAGAGAATTAACACAGGTAACAGTTTGCATTTCCAATGCTACCCACTTTCTATTATAAACCGGGGGAAGAGTGTAATATGTATAAAATATAAATTCTATCTCCAGCTTCCACTTTTGAAGAATTTTGAATTCTTCTTGCCTCCGCGTTTGAAGAATTTTGAATTCTTCTTGCTTCCACGTTGGAAGAATTTGTCGAGTCGGAGAACAGAATTCATAAAGAACCATTCGTATTTTCCCTCCGCGACGAGATAGATTTTCATGGAATTTCGATCTCTCTAGGAACGAGACCGCCCAGGGTTTACGAGCGTCGGTTCAGAAAGAAGATGAAAACGAAGCTTTCTCGTGGAGCAGCCAAGACACACATATTCTTCTAACAAAATTACGCTTTACATGATGGACCTACGGGCGCGAGCCGCTCAGGGAGTTCACGTTTCGTCGACGTTTCAAAGGGACCGCAAAGCTCATACCGCGGACGTGCCATGAAACACCGGACGACGTTCCTGCAGTCAGGGAGATTCGCGAAACACCCGGAAGCCTCTTACGTTAGCTCGTTTCATCTGGCTTTAAACTTTACATGATGGAGGAATCGTTCGTGAACCTGTGCAACGACCGAAGGCCCGTTTTGCTTCCAACTCGCGAATTTAACGTTGTGAACAATAACCAAATTCCTACAGAGTGCAGAGATTTTTTATAAATTTTGTATAAAATATCCACCCCGTCTGACTTTATTGGGACTCGTACCACTTGGCGGTCGAAACATGGGCCTGTTCCACTTAACTGTATCGTTCGCGAATATTATGGAATATTGGGGTGAAAACTAGAATTGTTTTTAGCACCGATCCCCTATTAATTCAGTTCCTTACAAGTCAATTCCATTTATATGCTATTGCCGTGTTCCACTTACCGAAGCAAGGGCAGACTCGTTCTACTTGTTGCGTTCGACGGACGTAACCATTGCTTTTACGAACCGACATGGGGCTACTTTGCTTCCCCGGCTGTATACGAGGCTTGTAGAACTCGGTACGGAAGCACTGCAAGTTCTTGTGCGACTACACGCGAGTTCCTTAGAACTCCGCACAGGATTCCCCTCGTCTGAGCAGATACAGATCACGTCGCCTCTGATACGGAGCTATTCTACTTATCCGCTAGCATGCAGACCCTCTTCCAGTTTGTTTACTCCACTTTCTTGATTACGCACAGATCTGTTCCATTTGTCCACCCGTGTACGAGTCTATTCTACTCGCAAGACATAGTTGCAAACATGCCTGCATGCATATGCATCTGTTCTAGTTATTTCCCTGAGTGAAGTCTAGTCTGGCGGAGCGCCTAGTCGCATTTAACATGGGGCTGCTCTACTTGTCTACCCGCACACGATCCATCTCTACCTGTTTCTCCGCGTACAGAGACACCTCGCACATACACGCCGAGTACGATTACATTCTATGTGCTCGAGAAACCACGAATATGCCCTTGTCAACCGCAGAAACGCACCTGTTCCATCTATCTCATTAACTGCAGCCTAGTTACTCTAAATATGTGACTAAACTACAGTGATGGCCAAAAGAAAGTTCATCTCTTTGAGAATGTAACTTGAACCGTTTGCTTTATGCCTCATTTGCTCGAAATACTCACTGAACGCCCATCGGCGTCCACGGGTTTATCATGCGCAAAGGATTGAAACTCATACTCTTACACGTCTAGTAGCAATTTCTTAACTCTATGTATAAGCTTGAACGTCAACTAGCTAGCCACTTTCAGACACCCGTTCCACTCATCCGACAAGGCGCAGCTCCATCACTGAACAGACAATCAATCAACGCTTATCGCTCCATCACTACGCGTCTTCGATCTTTCACTACAGCCCTGCCCCCGGGGGAGGAGGTTTGAACAAGGAAACTTACGGTTCCACCCTCCTCTCGTCCCGTTTCCTCGTCGCGGAACAGGGCACAGGTCTCTCACCTCGCGAGCGTCTTCCCAGCGAGCTGCTGACCGTCCTTGCTCGTCGCTTATTGCCGACTAGCAGCCTCCCGATAAGCTGCCCCGCCGAGCCACATTTTACGACGACCCACGTTCAACGCCCGCCCACCCGCTCCCATACACAATATATTTCTTTACGAAGCAGCCGTATCGCCTTTCACGAGGCTCTCACCGTGTTACGGGCATAATAAATAACAGGTGACGAGGGGTATTACGATCGTCGGGTAACACGGCCACGGTATATCACCGGCGGCGAACACGTGTCGCGTTAATGCCCTACTTGTACTACTGGCTGACGTCGTTCCGTACCGAAGCCCGCGTACAAGGAGGGCCCGGGACGTTAATGGTTTCATTGTTTCCGGTTACGGGGACGCGATTAAATTCCTCGTCTTCCTGTTACGTATCTAACGAACCCGCCCCTCACGTGCGTTTTTACGACGCTCTCAGCCCGGCGCGGCGTAATTTACGACAATGCTGCTATGGGCGTTCCCAGGTATTTCAGGCCACTTTAGTCCGAGCTACTTGAATATTCATCACCGCGATGCGCGCTGGAATCGAGTATCGACTCGATCCTAAATACTGGACAGCGTTTTTACGCCCACTCCCCCGGTGACTTTGAGTTTCGTCGCATTCACTTCTCGGTATATAGTTCCTAATCACTGGGACGTGAAATTGAGGATATTCTATATTCGTGCAAAATTATTTGATTTATGTTATTCTGTGATTTTTAAATTACTTTGATGTTAAACGAAGTACCTATCTGTAATTTATGGAATTCGAGACAAGAGTTCCTCCCCTTTCAATTACCTAGTTTCACCTAATCTAAAATTCCAACCGTAAACTGTACACTGATCTGAAAAAGCTGCACGGAAAGGTTACGAAGGCTCCCGCCCACAATATGCTTGCGACTTAGACAGCGATTCCGGTATTGGAGTCTCACCTGGATTGCCCCGATCATTGATTGATGGAACGTCGGCTGTCGCCTGATTGATGGCGACGCGGCGGCCGCCGAAACGGCCGTATCATTTCGACGTTCAGTGACTTCTGATACGCGCTTCAGAAACGAGACACGCCGATTAATATTCTTCTTCTGCCACTTTCTCCCCGTTCGTATTCAGTTACGGGGACAGAGGCCGCAGATTTATCGCGGTGCGTGGGACGCGGCCGGGAGCGTTGCGCGAAAAATCTCGTGGGCGTGTTTCCTCGGTAACAGTGGGGGTGCCGGGGTCCACGTGTGCGCCCGGGAAACACCTACGCGTCCGCTCCGCGATCTCCCGTAACCTAGATTTCTCTGTGAGAAACCCCGTGCCCGGAATTTCGCTAGGAAACTCGCGCGTCGGAACACCTGTACTCGATGGAACGCTCAATTGAAATCGCACAGTTACAGCGCTCGCAAAAGCGAATTACCGTAGTCTGAAGGTAATTATACTTCTCCTAGAGTGAATCGACCGGAGTTCGTATAATTGCTCCGAGATTTTAGGAAATTAGCAGCAGGGAAGTTTGATGCAGCCAAATAAGTAGTACAGGTGCGTGTATGGGCAAACATGGGGAAGAAATATGGGAAGGCTGAGGTAGAGATATTGAACCTATTTTTTACAAGTGCCAGATGGTGCCGTCGGTTCGTACGATACTGAAACTAGAATAGATTTAGCGGGTAAATAGAATATCATAAAATTCGATGAACTGAGATTCACGTTTGTGATGTCAACGCTTATGGATGAATTTCAGTGACAATCTTAGCC
This sequence comes from Andrena flavipes, assembly GCA_963971345.1. Taxonomy (NCBI): domain Eukaryota; kingdom Metazoa; phylum Arthropoda; class Insecta; order Hymenoptera; family Andrenidae; genus Andrena; species Andrena flavipes. The sequence continues at coordinate 49,873,461 of OZ020482.1, forward strand.
AAAAGTTAATCAATTTCCAAGACATTAATAAGGCTTTTCCCTGCGATGAAAACCATTCAGAAATGGCAATGTACTTTTATCGCAAATTCAGTTGAATTCGCTCTAGCTTTTAATTTTAGTTCGTCAATTTATTGAATATTCGATTTTTTATTATAATCTTGTTTGTTAGAATGTACCCGAGATGCAACTGCCAGACATGAAATAACTATGACTATTATTCCTACAATTTTCAAAGAGTTTCGCTTATTTATAACGTTACTGAAGTTCGTCCTTAAAGAATTAAGAGAATAAACTTCTCCCACCAGAAATTAATGTCACGTTAAACAAATGCTTGCTACTGACTGTAAAACGAAGGGAACCGATATCCGGCAACTGAAAGCGAGTTCTATCGCGAGCCAGTCGAACAGCATCAGATTCGATCATCCCCATGAACGGCGCGAACAAGAAAACGAGAGAAAATGGAACTCGATCGTTAGCAGCGAGTTTTATTACGCACGAGCGATGCGAGTGCGCAACACCGCCGTATCGTTTGTGAAATTAGAGAAAATGAAATTGTATCGTTGGCAGAAGCGCTGCTCCGTATTAATTAAATGAATTCGGGGCCACCGTTGTTGCCAGAATATTTAGGGAATTGAAGGGAATGAAATTGTATCGTCGGACGTGAATTTCATCTCTGCTTAAGTGTCCAGGAAATTAGAATACGAAGGGGCATAGTTTTCTCTACGTTCTAAAATTCCTTCTTTATCCCAAAGTGCCTGTTACTTAACAAATTGTCCGCCGAGTGGGGCCTAAGTGCCACGTAGTTAGTCGACGCTGCATCCCGATTATTTCCGCTGCAAGGTGCACAGCATCTCGTATATCGCACCTGCAATGCAGTAGATTCGCGGCGAGCCGTGGATCACCTGTCTGGAGGCCGGGAAAAGCATTAGTCTGCCGCTAAACGGCTGGAATCATGTCTGATCTCTGACAATTAGGCTATCTTAACGATGCAACAAGTCATTCGTTTAAGCGCGCCGCTTGCATCCCAATCCCGCATTCACGCGTGCTTCCTGAATTTGACACGGTACGTCTCTCCAGAATTAAGCTGCGCCCTGCATCAATAGCTATTGGAGTTCCATCTGGAGCGAGATGGAATTTGCAATTGAAATTGCATTTTAATCGATCGAGACTGCAGCTATTTCTGTTTAAATTGAATACATATGCCATTTAACCATTAAAACCACCGTTCTCACTCCTATGGTGATTGAAATATGTAGCGCATTTTGATATTTCAAAATTGTGCGAATACTTTTCGCAATAATGATTATTGGAGTCCTATTTCTATCGACAAATTAAATGTATCTGAAGCACAAGAGAAAGAAGTGTAAATAGAGGCGGCGAGTAAAAAGTGTTCCGCGTTAAAGAGATCCCTGGAAAGATATCTAGCGAGATAAACTTATCTAGTTACCAGATTCAAACGTTCCCAAGTCAGGTCTCGGTTTTCCTTCTATTCCGTACCCTCGCTTTACTCAAGATTTAATTATGAGCGGGGTCTCGATCAAATTTACGACCCTGCCCGTCGTTCGTTTAATTAAAAGCATTCCGCAGGAACCGTTCCTCCGTTCGTCATCGGCGTTTAATATGTCCGGTTGGGAAAGTGTGATCGATCCATTAACGCAATTAACCGAGCTGTAGGTAAAGTAACTCGAGAACTTTCCAGGTTCCTGGGGTTAAGAGCGTTTTTGCTCGCAGCCGGAGCAATGGAAGCTTGCAGTAAGCACGATCGCTCTACGGAGTATTCAATAATTCTCGATGCGATAGCAAACAAGCTTTCTTATCACTGAAACGTTATATCCAATGAATTCGTTTACAGGAGAACTGATTTGAAGCTTCAAACTGCTTCGAATAATTTCATATACCTATTCCTGACTTTCAAATACGCAACATGTTTTTTAGAAACTTAACATTTTCCCAATTTTATACATAATCCACCGAAACGGTTCGCTAGCTGTGCTTGTAGAGCAAAATTAATAAAATGTCAACGGTGTTTGGAAATATCCTGGGAGAACGCTCCCGTCACATTGCTTCGGAGTGTAAAGTCGCCGATATCGGGCCTACAGGTTTGAAACGCGTGTCACGCGGCCGTGTCCAGTAATATTTCGTGGACGTTCTAACGAGTCGCGATCGAGGACGCCAAACAAACCGTTCCATCGACGGAACTGACGGTTACAGAGGGGAATGGACGTTCAATTATTTCACGTGCAGCTCGCTCGGCCGTTTTCGCGTTCGGTGGCTACTGTGAAACTGCCGCGATATGCTTTCGAGTAAAGTGCACGACAAAAGGGATGCAGGCTGAAAGCAAGTTTTTTTTTGTTTGCTCGCGGGATGGTGAAGCTGCAGGGAGATTTTTATCTGTCGCGGTTTACGTCGTGCGTAGAGTTGTTTGCCGATACTTAACAGCCACCCCTGTGATCTTCGTTTCCCTTTGATGTCGATCCTCCAGAAACGAGGAATCGTTCCCCCGTTTCTCTCATTGGAGGCAACCTCACAATCAGCTTTCATCGATGCAGAAGCGACAAATACGCCCCCCGCTAACCGGTTGATATTTAAACTGAATACCTTTGCGGAATTGGCTGTCGATTTATCGCATTGTGATCGTGCGATAGCAATCGCGAACCTCTCTGACTTGTACCGCTCGACACTATTTTTTGCCGAATATATGATTATGTATACACTCGTTGTGTATTAGAGTGTTGCGTTTGGGCGAATTAAAAGATATTGTTTTATTATTGAACACAATGTTTCATAACTTCTAACGTTAAACTTATCTATCGTTGTAAAATTTTATTAGTAACTGATACGAAAATGTGTTTTTAAACCTTTGAATGTCTCCCAAATTTCAATCTTCAAGACTTAATAAATTCGAACATTTTTTCGAACAAACGCAATTTTTATTTAGAAATACTAACTTTACTATTTTTGGTAATGTATTCTTTACCACTATTTCTCCCAATTTTTTTCAAGAGTTTCATTCAAGTTTCGCGGGACCAATTAGCAAACAATAGTGTCCAGAAGTATACGAGAGCGCAGAACTGCATGCGTACATTCTACTTTAAAGTTCTGAGCAGTAAATTAGAAGAACCGTCAGCAGGCAAAGAGCATCGATAAGAAGAAGAGAATTTTCGATATCCACAGAGCATTTCCAATAACTTCCCTATACACAACTCCCATATATCTCCATTCAACATGCCCATTAACGCACCAGGTCATTGTACGTGGTCGTGCACGCGGCTGTTCTACCCGCCTGACCTATGGGACGCTATATCACTTGCGTGTTCAAGCACGGTGTTGATTTTGCCTCTTGATATCCGCACACAGCCATTCTATTCCCCTAATCATGTCCTCCACCACCATTCCAATTGTCCGACCACACACTGCCTTACTCTACTTGCTACTCTCCGCGTCTGAATATATATTTTATTTACCTAATCCGACCAGGCGAGCAAGCAATCATCCAGAAGCGACTAACAATAATTGCTAGCACACACGGAAGCATCGGTTTCTTATGCCAACAGCTCTCGACACGTTCGTTCCACAGTTCCCTACGTCACCCACTGTCAAACTGTCAACAACCCACCGTGATAGAATCCTCAGGAATAAAACGACATCGCCGAAATCGCCCAAGGCCATCGCGACTTGGCAGTCGAAGTTTCAACAACCGGGACCGGGGGACCGATCGTCAGTCCCGCGGGGACTCCGAGCGGGCAAATCGGGCACGAACGGCGAAACGGAGACTGACTATTGGGCCACTGGAAATACAAGTAATAACTTACCAGACTGCCTCCATGTAGAAGACGCTGAAGAGTACTATTCCCACTCCCGCGCCAGCTTGCACGACCATCTCGACGAACTCCCGTCGTTTCCGGAAGTAATGGCCCAGCACCAGACCAGCCGTTTCCCTCACGAGGCCGGCACCAGTACCCAGCACCAGCCCGTAGCTGTTACATTTTGCAAAGGTGAATCGTTCGAGTTCGCCGCGCGTTTCGACTAGGAATAGGTCGACGATTCCTCGAGAGTACAGAAGGACGCGGCGGGGTGGAGGGCCGGGGAAAACGGGAGCGAGATGTTTTTCGGCGGGTTGCACCCTCGCGGAGATACACGGGAATCAGGGCGAACTTTTGAGCGGCTCTGAGTTTGGGATTTATGAGGATGGTTGGAGCTGTCTCTCCAGGAATCGGGAAACGAGGCTCGCTATTCGTTTCGGGGGTATAAACGCGGTGTCGTCGCGAGGAACTTGAGGAATTTGTTTCGCCGCGAGAATGGGGATGAGCGATGATGGGTGGACGTTCGTTTCGCGTAATACGATGGAATAGATGGGCTGCTCCGTTCTGATTTCTTCGCCAGATTACTTCGGAAATGTGATTCGCACGATCGTGGTTCAAGTAGGTGTAAGTTTAAACTGATAGGTGAAGATAATTCTGGTAATATGGAAACTGGGATTAAAGGGGTATTCTACTTCAAAAATCGATTTTGTGTTACATTTTCTTGAAGAATATTGTTTCAAAAATGTACTCTTGATGTTAAACATTTCAGCAAAGATTCAGATTTATTGAAGTCTCCGTTCACCGCAATTCTGTCCACAGCATTTTTCCGCCGTTTGCATCAATATTTGCGTAACTCGCGGTCAAGATTTCCAACCAAGACCGATCGTAGGAGATTTTCCCTTCGAAGGGTTGTATTTCAAGCGAACTTAAGCAGAAGGTCGCCCATTCCTCCCAGCCTTTGTTGCCTCGCTCGTCATTTTTCAACCCTGCCAAGGGACTCTGTTTGAAATAAATTACTAGCGAACGCTGCGTCCCACCCTTGGGCGTTCAAGCTTAGAAAACCCTCGCTGGGTGGCCCGTTAATGTGTCTCGCGTTTGCCACGAATGGTAAAAACAAAGGTGCACCTTAATTACCAGCGAAATTAAATTCGTGGTGAGAAGGAGTCGCGTCTATTTTGGTGACACGTGAATACGCACTTCCCCTATTTGGAAAATATCATTCATCTAAATTCCATTGCTACGTTTTTCACAGTTAATTAATTAACACCAGGTTTATCAGACTGTTTTAGACTCACTAATGTAATAGCGTGGGAAACTTAAATTCCTTTTTGGAACACCCCATCTGTTCATCTACTGCTTCAGTATGGAGACTTGCGGACTTAATCCGGGATTAACACTGGCGGAGTCTATCCTTTCACGTTGAGGATAGAATCGGCTATGCTAGTCGTTTAATCCGCGACGGGTGATCGGCGGTTGATGCGATTAAGTGGCTTCTAACTCACCTGAGGAGCACCTGGTGTATTTCAACGGCGAACGAGGTGAAGAGGGACGCCAATGCCAGCACAAGACCGCCAATCACTGCCGTTAGCCTTGTACTTCCGCGGCGACACGCGCCGACGACCAATGGAGCCGATCCACGGGAAACCGCAGCACTCAGCGCCCCCACCCACGCTGAAACGTTAATTCGATGGTTACTTCAGGGTAAGGGGGCAAACACACGACCAGTTCCGGGGCTGAACTTTCCACCACCGCCGTGTACCTTTGACGAAACGTGTTAGCGTTTACCTATAGCAACATTGTAAAGTGTCTAAACTCTACAAAAGTGGATGCATGCTGTATTTTATGGTAGAGTTTACCTGTGGCACACTGTAAAAGATTGAGTTGTCGAAATATCACTTGAAGTATGTGCACAGCAGGGAGGCATGATGGATTAACAGCTATTATTATGCGAGCTCCGTAAAGTAAACAGTGGAGAAAATTGATAAGGTGAGCACGAATTATGTGTTTAAGTACTGAGACTAAAAAATTGGGAAAATGGAGTTGATTAGTTGATTTCTCATGGGCCCTTTGGAATACTTTTAACTTATTGTGATAGCCACGGAAAAATGAGTTCAAACAGGACTGTATTTGCATTATTTCATGAATTGGTAACATCCAAAGTTTTTTAAGGAGAGAACACCACTTGACGGTCGGAGAAATAAGACTTCTTTAAGATTTTTTTTAGTGTAAACAATTTAGTCTTCATAAAAAAATTTCATTACCTACCTTTAAAAGTTCATGTGCCGTGTTTTATAATATCTTAAGACATCGCACTAAAAGTAGGTTATACAAATTTTATATGAAAACTATAAACTATTCCTAAAAAAATTAAAAAAGAAGGCTTATTTTTCCAGCCGCCGCAGTGGTGTTCCCCTTTAATTCTTTTGATTCTTGTGACTCGTTCGACCACGAATTCATGTCTGAATGACACTGTGGTATACCACTGACGCCACTGATGATCGCCACTAGCGATGCAACAGCCGTACAGTGCGAACCCTTTATAGAACTTCTGGAAATGTTCGAGGATCCTACTGTAGAAGCTCTTGGAATCACTGAACTATCAGTGACTTCGCTTGCGAACTTTTAGACGTCCTCCCACTCGATACAATTCAGATGAAAATCAGTCAACTAGACACACATTTCTCTTCCTCTGAATCCACGCAGAAATTACCTACCGTGCACACTCCACCTCGAGTAGCCCAGTTCGCCCACTTTCTATATTCATTCACCTCATTCAATTCCATCTTCGCCACCTCCCCCCTTCTTCCTCCACTGAAGCGCAACCAGCAGAAAGTTGCCCTTGCGTCGCAATTTACCCGTCCCAGCTAGCGTCTCTCGCAATTTATTCTCCCATTGAAAATTACACGGCGCGACACTTGGCCCCGCGCTAGGATTAAACGCGAAACGCAGCGTCCCCAGGGCCGCCGGTCGTTTCATTCGATCCCCTCCCAGCCGTCGCGGCGTTCCTTTTGCGCGAACGTCGACGTTCCGTAACGAGTGAAATGACTTTGAGGATGCGCCGGTCGTAAAGCGTCGCGTCGTTATAAAGCAGGAAAAAAAAACGGCGGGAGGGGGGAGGAGGCGAGGAAAAATGGGGTAGAAAAACGGGGAACGTGGTCTCATTTAGCGCCGGGGCGTACAGGAACGCCGCGGCGTTCCTGGAATTTTATATACAATTTCAGCGGGCGCGCTGGCACGACCCTCTTTTTCTTCCCCGACGCGGAGTTGCCATTGAATTTTGAATCGCTCCTGGCTGGACAGACTGCCGTTCGCGGGGCTGCTTCTCCTTCACGGTTAATTAGAGGGGCCTGGTGTGATTCAGCCGGGCCAATTCGAGCAATTAAACGCGAGCCGACCCCTCCACCCCCGCGCAAGCTACGTGTTTCTAATTAGCTTCCGCTATGAAAGGCTTACAGCTCGCGGAACCCCCATCGCAGTAGATTCTTCTTTATTGTTCCACGGCGATGGTCATTCAGGAGGGTAGTAGAGAATCAAGAAGGATCCCTCGTGCAGGGACCGACCGTTTCGAGTTTTTATTGTTCGACGGTGGCGCTCGTCGATGGGGGTGAATCTTCTGCAGGGCCTGGTCGTGGAATGCAGACGTATTTTATGAAAGCCTTATCTCCGAATGTCGATTGAATTGAACTCTGCCGATGACGTAAAGTATCCGCGTTAGCATTCAGACCCCCACAGTTACCTTTCTTCGATAGTTTCTTACAACCACTTCGACGTAATGCTAAGTGGGTCACGTAGGACTTAATTAGCATCCATTGGAACGCGTTCTTTGGACTATCCCGCGGGCCGCGCGGGCGTTACCGTGCGGCGTTACAGGGGCAAGAGCAGAAGGGCAGGGTACACGCTTTTTGCATTATTCATCGACCAGGTGGAACGTGCTCCCTTTATCCCTGCGTCCCGTGCCGCCATTTTTCTTGCCAGCTCGGTGGCACCGTGGAGCGCCCGGGAAACTTGGTCAATAATTTTCGCGGGTATTAAGCGGCGGACGGCCGCGACGTGTCTCATCGATTTCTAGTTAGGTCGTGAGATACTGGCCCGGCCTGATAACGCCGATAAGCACGGGCCTCGATGCAGTTGGAAAGTTAATGAGCCCCCGCTCGTTCCCCGAGATTCCTTCCGTTCTCCTTTATGGATCATCGAGCGAGCTGCATCGCCTGCCACTTCGAATTACTACTTTGATTTACGTCGATGCTGCGTGACGCGGGGAACGTGAGGGGGTGGCGAAATAGGGCGCGGGATTGTGGGAATGCAGGGGGAGGATCTGCGGCACCCAAGTATAAGTTTCTGGAACGTATACTTTGGCAGCAGTCGGCTCCGAAGCCCGTGACTCGGCGTGCCTGAGTTATTATAGACTGTACTACTGGGAGTCTTCTCCTGAATTGCGTGGAATGTACACCGCGAGTTTCGTGAAAGCTGGACTGTGAATTTTGAGTTCCACGCTATGAGTTATTATAATAATAATAATAGTCTAGAATTCTTATCAAGAGAAAAATAAACAAGAGTACTTAATAATTATAATGTGGTAAGCGAAAATGGTTTAAGTGAAAAAACTTGGAGGTTGAACTTTGAATTGAATAAGAGGGACTAGATAGTCTATTCCTTACGAGCACTATATTTCTCCGCTCAGTGTTGCGAACATAATCGTGCCACGAGGAAAAACCAGCGGAGAAAGTTGCAAAACGCGACTGCTTCCCGCTACGCCGGGTTTCCTTATCAGATTTCTATTGTCGCGAGTTCTTGCAGCGCCGCAATGAAAGTTGGGAACGAACGTGGAAAAACAGCGTCGGGAACTCGGCGCGGGATTTACGTAGCCCTTTCCCGCGGGGGGACGGGATAGCTTGCACGCGGCTTCTGATTCAGTTTCCAGAGACATTTCCGCGCAACGTGGGAATTCCTTTTTGCTTGGCTTGTCCGCTTTCAATCTCGAACCCGCAAGTGACTGCCAACTGGCTGACTTTGACCCATTCAAGCAGCCTCGTTTTCCACGTTTCCTTTGTGTTTCTCCTTTTAAACTTTCCTTTGTGTGTTTCGACAAACCCACAGAGCACGGTCCAGATGGCGGCAGCACGGCCCGCGAAACTTTCTCCGACGATATGGGGGCCATTTTCGTTTACTTAACAAACAGGGATTAATTTTTCAGGAATAATCGCTCGCCTCTTTCAACGTACTACAATTCGATCGGAGGGTTTCGAGGAATTCACGAGGGAAACTTGTTATTATAAAACAGTGTTTCCAACCTGTTTTGAGTCGCGATATCCATTTATAATATTCAAATATAATAACTTGCATTCCTCCGCCACCGTATAAGGTAAAGAAAATACCTTGAAAATAGGTATTTCAGAATATAATTCTAACTTAATAATTAAAATAAATAAATGCTGAAAATCGCCAACTAAAAATAACTATCGCGATCCTTCAGAAAACTCTTCGCGAACCTTTTGGGAATCACTGCTATAAAACTTAACGAAGTCTTCAATAAACAAACTAAAGGAATTTAGTTTACTCTGCTTCTTCGTTCTATTAATTCCCTCGACCTTAAAACTGTTATCACAACAGGTCCCAACAACCCCGTTCGCGAGATTAAACGAAGGGAAACTCGGGATACGTGACCGATCCGTGTTTCCTCAGCGGTTGATTAAAATCTCGAGGGTAGAGGTTCGACGATGAAAGGGGTTGAAACATCGATAAAAGAGCGCTGGACTTCGATTTAGTTTTCGTCTCCCGACACAGCCGTTCGGTCTAATTTCCCATTTATACCCTCTAAACATTCCGCAGGGCCATTCTAATTTCGCAATTCGCGAATAGCTGCTCGTCAAACAATAACGTTACTTCCAAGCTTCGTCGAGTCTTTTGTGCGTCGAATAGCTTTTGCAACTTTCAACGGTACTCTGTGACTTTCCATTCCCCAACCCTTCCACTAGAATTTCTTCCCCCTCGCACCTTTTCGACGCCAGGATTTCAAGGCTGGCACGTTCGATTTAAGCGCGCGGCAAAGTGTCAATTACTTGCTGTCGATCCATTATCCCAAATGGGTTAGTCAACTTCCTCGGGAGCTATCCATTCCTCCAACGTTTTGCAACGAATCAATTCGTGACATTTTGCCCTTCCTTCCTATAATATTCTCCACCCTTGGATCTCTACTAACCGCTATCGATGAACCGGTGTACAGTTTCCGAATCACATAATTAGAGCGTTATCAAATGTCTGCATGGAGCAGAGGATTCAGGGGCCGGCGAACCGAACAGGACACGTTCGCCAGCACGCGCTGGCTGGCAACGGAAAATCAGGGCACCACGGTTAATGAAATCTTCAATTTACGTGGCCGATCGGGCGTAAGGCACACGAATCGTAAATTATTTGGACGCTGTACACGTGCACCATCGATTTCCCCAGCTTGGCCCATGAGATACGGTCGCTCGCTGACAATCCAGGAAGGCACGGCCATCAGACAACCTCTCGCCCCCGCAGACCCAAGTTTACGCGGTTCCAGACGCCGTTTCTTAACTCTCCACGCTGCAAACTTTCCCCACCCCCTCCTCGCGCAACTGGAGAATATTGATAATCGAGAAGAAGTTCGTCGGTAATGTCCTTCGGAACTTGCGAGAAGAGCTTGACGGGGGGTTTAAAGTGATTAATATGTAAAAGTTAATACATTAATGGTAATATATTAACATGGGATATACTGGGCGATTTAATGGGCGATTGCAGGGAAGACAATGATTCTCAAACAAAGGGAACAATGCTGTCGGTTTCGACTCATGGACATAGCCAAGGTAGGAAAGGGGTGGGCGATTGCAGGGAATGCCCCCTGGCACAGGAAAAAATGATATATTAGTCGTTCGTCCAAATTTAATTTAATTCGATACGAAATGAAAATAAATTAAATTGTGAAGTAACTCCGCATTGGGCGTATATAATTATACGTTCCTAAGATATAATAACAAAACTTGTTTTATTTATAAATTACGAACCCGAAAGGGCCACGTTGCGTCGTGTCTTTTAATTGACGTACATATTTTCCATCGACTCCCACCATTGTTTACAGAGCCCTCCGGGTGGTTGGGGAGGGGTATGTGGTGAGTGTTCGATCGGCAAAACAAACGCAGCGATAGATGAAATATGGGGAACAAAGGAACGTGGAACGACACGCAAGAATGGAGAGATTAATTAACCGCGTTTGTAAGCTAGTAATTAAATTGATCGCGCCGCGGAGGCGCGCAAAATGTCCGTGGGTTGATTAAAAACTGCAATCGAATATAGTGGAGAAAGGGATTCTTATTCCGATTATCAAGATATCAGGTGGAAAACAAGAACTCCTACCTCAGCGATACCATAAATCCCTCTGGGGGACCACGGACCACTTACCATAATACGAAACCCGAAATCCGTAACTCAGCCAATCACGCGCCACCGCTTTATTCAGCCACTGCGATCCGCCGCAGACCGGTGACCGCTCAAATTTATCCACCACGGTAAATAACACCAACGTCCGATATTACAGCCGCCCACGCCGACCACGACGAAAGGGGCACGCCGTAGCAGACCGTTCACCCCCGAAACCGGTTAAAGCCGCCCAGGACTCCATCCCTTACAAAGCTCTCGATCGAAATCCGTCGCACGGTGTCACCTGGCCGACGTAACGAGCGTTCGAGCGTGCTGACGAAGTAGGAATCGTGAAAGGCATCGATTGAGCCGAGCCATCGAACCGAGTCGCTCGTGGAAGGGGGGTAGGCTAACAGTGGTAGAGCAGAGGGTGGGGAGGGGTGTTCCACGGGTTTTTCGGGATAAAATGTGGAGCAACGCGGCCCTTGTCGGTCGAATTCCCCGCGGGGGAGGTGGACGCCGAAATAAAAGGCGTGAAAAAGAAAGGGGGGCAGAGTTATGGCGACTACCGTCTGAACAACGGGGCGAACGTCGCTGCCGACGTTTCGTTAGCGAACAATTCCGCGAGAAACGCTCGTCCTGTTCCGCGATAATCATCCCCCTCCCTGAGCCCCCTCTATCTCCCGGCGTTCGTTCGTTCGAGTTTCGAGTCGCTGCCGCCGGAAACATCCGTAATATTCGCCAGGCATTGTCCGAAAGTTGGATCGCGCGTTGAAGGGCGCCGCGGATAAGGGCCGCAGAAATTCCCGGCCAGGGCGAGAACGGGCCATGGTCGACAGTTCCCTGGTCCGTTGTAAAATCCGGGGGATGCCTCTGTTCGACGCCGCAGCGTAGGCTACCCGTTCTGCGGTGGGAACGCTGGTTCTCGAGGGGGTGCGGAGCCCTCGGGGTCCCTCGGGAGCTCCCAGTGCTACGAGAGCTCGATTTTTTGCCAAATTCGGCATTCGATCGGGACTGAATATGGTTGGCGATTATTGGAATGAACCTTGAAGGCTGACTACGCAATCTTGGACTAGGGGGAGGGTTAAGGTTCTATGGTGGGAGGTAGATGTTTTTAAAGATGATCGATGGTCGAGTTTAAAGTGAAATATGATGTCCCTTCATGAATAATTTTGAATTCAATGTCTCTGATTGAGGAATATACGGCACTGGGAATATTTATTACAGCATTCGAATATTAACCCTCATCCGTCACTCAGTTTCCCAACTTAATTTGCACCTTGGTGTCAAATTAACATAATGGTAAAAAAACAATATGATGTAAAGATAAATAGTTGGTTTTGCAAATTCTTTTTTGAAAATGAAAAATTAAATTTCTGTATATTCAGGCATGCGATTGTTCATATGGTTCACAAATAATACAGAGATCTGCAGGGCATATTGCATTGTTACATTTATCGCAACGCACACTGTGTACATTTACGTTTGTGTCAAATTGATACAAGGGACGGGTGAGGGTTAAACGTTATTGCAAAATTTATTTAACGTGAAAATAAATCGCTCTGGAAATCATTCTATCAATCGTATTTCTATGGGAAGTGTCCAAAGGTATTACGTAAATTTGAGGGTGATGCAATAAATATTTCTAAATGGTACTGTAGTTAAATTGTAATTGAAACTTATAAATCCCAAAGCCTAAGAATGCTACCATTGGTGGAATATTGGTCAGTGGTCCACAGAGAATATTTCAAAGAGTCTGAAGGAGCTGTCGATAGGAAGGGAACTCGATTCTGCTTTCCAGTATCAGACGCACGTGTCTTTAGTAGCTTCCTTGAGATCCCACTGTTGAGATATCAGGCTGAGAATCCTGATTTCTATGCAATCTCGTCCGCGAAACAATGGCCACGGGCGATCGTGGAAAGTTCCGCGAGCCGAGAACTTAGCAAGCGGTAAATCTTGTTCCAGACCAGGAAAGCTTTCTCAGATATGGAGCGCGTGCTCCCTATGCACTGTGAATACAACCGAACGCGGGTGCACCGCAATCAAAACTCGGAGCTAATGGAAGCTCGGCGGAAAACGGCTCTGGTCGAGCTTTATTTCGCCCTGTTTAATAGCGCGACTATTGATATCCATTAATTCCACGCCAAATTGCCCTGTTCGCGGTAATAAAAAAAAGCGCGGACCCGCAAAGGGGTGGCTTAAACGGAGCAGAGTTAATTCAACCCCAGATTACGAGCACGGTTGGTAACATTTCGACTTTTATAGAAACGACGAGATGCAAGAATTGGAATTTATACAAATTCTTTCAAATTTCAACTCCACCAGAGCTTTGATGCTTCCTCAAAATCTGCACTATTTTCCATTGAAAACCCTGTATTCGCTCACGGAGAAATACAAAGCAAAGGTACTCGTGGCGCCGAGTAACCAGGAAATGGAAAATACCACGCGAAGCGATACCAGAACGCGAGTAATCGACGGTATTACCTCGAAAGGGAGCTCAAAGGTTCACAGGGGCGAAATTTGAAAAGTTTCCCGCCCACCGCGAGGGGAAATGGCCGCGCGGCAAACTCGACTGCCGCTGACAATACCATTTGAAATTTACGCGTGTTGCCCGACAACTTCTAATTATCGTTCGCCCACGGTTCGCCAACTTTTCCATTCAACCTTCTATTTCCACCTTTTTATTGCACAGTTACCAGGCAGCGGCTAATCGTTGCTCAAGTAAAATCTTTCTTCACGGCGACACGGAAAAATGCAATTGCACGACTTGCTTTGCATGATTCAGCGTTAAATCACGACGGGCTGCATTTAATGTCTCGCGGTCGCGCTAGCGTGAATCTTGCAGTTTAATATGCACCTACGCGGAACCCGTATCTTGCAGCGCGATGCAACGTCCAGACGATAAATTTCAACTGTTCCTTCATTGAATTAGGTACTCCGCGGTGCTCGGCGCTCCCTCGTTATTGCTATACCACTTGCACAGTGTTGCGCGGTGAAACTGTGTTGATCTAAAATTTAAAGCCCCCCGCGCAATGCCCGCGTTTCTTTTATTCCTCGTCGTTATCCCGGCCGTGTTCGGCTGCGTGAAATTCGATGCAACAACCGAGTCGTTAAACGCTTGCATTTAAAAGTGGATGCTGAACCACGAATCTCACGCTCCGTTGTTAATTTCCCTCCCCTGATCCTTCTTTTATGTGTGACAAATTTCAACGTTTACTCTGGAATTAACAATATTTGTATAGCCTTGTCGATGCAAATGATTTTCTGCCTCTCGTTGTGGTTAGAGGCTTTGGAGAATTACGTGTTCTTCTTTATCTTCTTTTTTTTATAATTTATTCTAAAGTGATTTTACAATTTTGTTTAGTTTTTATAATAAAAAGAAATAAACGAGATCGTGGATTACGAATCTCTCGCAGAATTCAAATACTGAAATGTATCCGGCGATGTTCCTCGCATTAAAACGCTTAAAACGCTTGCGTAGATAATTTTGTAAATCTCATGCACGAAGCACCGTGCGTAAATATTATTTCCAGTAAATTCGAGGTGCGCCGTCACGTGTAAATTCAAATTACAAAAAATTGAATTTTAAATTTCTGCGGATACACGTCAGAGGGAACATCTGCCGTGATATTCTGCCGAAGGGATATTGAGAAAGGTATCTGGGAACACGTCAACTTGCGGATAATATTGACAACGTAAATTAACGAAAGTCGGTTACGCACGCAATCAATTATTGTAGGCCAATAATTAGCTCGCGATTCGTCGAAGTTTCCCAGTGAATCGTAATTACCAATTAAATCGAACAGAGTAAATAGTTATTAATTTGTATATCCTGTTAATCCGAGTTCACATTCGTTTCAGATCATCTCTTTGCTTAATTCATGCAAAATTAACGAGCTCTCATTGCATTTTTATTCGTACGATCTTCCCGAGCGATGCAATAAAATTTTATTAATCCCAGGCTGCGTTACATCGGGGCTGCTCCATTCGAATTAACTGCAATCCCGCTGTATATTGCCCAGGATTTTTCGTGATAATGTGAAAATGTGATAAATACGGGGTGCTTTAAATACTCGTTCATATTATTCTAAAATAATTCTCCAGGGATTGCTTAATAATACACTTCATCTCTAGCTCCGAACTCGTTATTTTAAATAGTCCCTTATGTCCGTTTTATTCTTCTCTCCTTCGATTAGCTGCGAGCAAATGGGCCCTCTTTAATTTCTGTTATTTCCACGGAATCTCCCCCGATAAAGCAATAAGTCGCAAACCCAGATTTCGTTGATATACGGGTCCGTTTAATTTGAACATCCCCTGTTCCCAACTGGACCGGATTAACGAGGATCTTACGGACTTACTGTACGCCATAAATGAAAGTTGACCCTGGTCCCGTGCTTTACGACCACGTCGTATACAATCCTCTGTAAAGATAATGTATATCTACCGAAGTATAGGGACGGAATGAAAGTTCTTTCATTTCAACCCTAGTCCCCAGCTCCCCCAATCGAAAGCGCTGGATCTGTGTCAGTGTGGCTCGAGAAACATGTGAGAAGGTGAACGAAAGTCGTGATTAAAATCTTTGTGGTAATTAGAGGACGAACCAACTGAATATTTCTGACAACTTCTATAGATTTTAGAAATTTTAAGATTCGTCCAAGAGTAAATCAACGTGAGGAAGATTACTGAAGAAAAATCAAGTCATTTGTTTAATTCAAAAAGTGGTAAAGAAATGGAGAGTTATATAGAATTATCCTTTTCAACTGCACGCGCTGGTGTACGAAGTACACCATCTGCACTAAACAAGCTACCTACTATTTTTTTATAAATATCAGCAGCGTCACTGCTATAGCAAATAACCTATTACTCAAATGTACGAGCACTAAGTGCTTCTAAACCAAAACCGCAGAACAATATTTAATAAAATCTACCAATTCATTACCTCCCCTAAAAAATTCACTTGCCACCAACCACTGCACCGAATCCGTCACAAATTATACTATAATCAAACCACATATCCATTATCACTCCTTATCCAATTACCATAACAGTCACTTAGAGCGCAATAAACCGTCGACGATCTAAATCAAATGTATCCCAAATTGCCTCCAATCGTTCAGAATCTAAATTCGAAGTGTCGAGTTCCCATCAGATAGTTTCCTTACGTAGTATCTTCCACTCTGTCCGAAGCAGACAAGAACTGCGAAGGACGTGCAGGATCGACGAGGATTCGCGATGCCAACGCCGACACGTAGAATTATATCCAACTTTTCCAAACTCCCAGTAATTGCGCGCGGATTACCCGAGCGACGTCTGACTGCTTCGGAGAATTATCTCCAGGCCATCCTCAGGATCAAGGGGCATCGCCTGGCTGCGGATAATTATCCACCCAGCTCCCCGTCAGGATTTCGCGGCCCTGTGCTCGGTACATCGGAGCTTAAACGGTCTTCTGTGAAACGTGAGGTCTTATCGGAGCTGCATCGTCCCGGTTGCAGCGTTCCGGGGATGGAGTGCCTCCTAACTTCCGGTCCCAGCGTCTACCCGTTGTAATTCGCGCGAAAGGCAGAGTCACGTTTCGACGGGGAGGGAGCTTTTTCAGCGGGGCTCGTCGCGACGATGGGAAACGAAGATTCGGGAGGACTCTCATGGAGATAGAGGACCAAGATTCCAGCAAACCTGACGCTGTAAAGTGTCACTTGAATGCTCGAAATGCATTGGATTCCGTTTGCGTCTTGGTCCCTCGATCGGAGAGCTGGGAACCGGGCTCACTTCGTTTGGCGTGCTGTTTTATTGCACTCCGAGGCACCATATTTTTTTCAGTCCACTTGAGAATAAAAAATGCCATTCCTTGTGAGACCGGCTGCATTAAAGGGCCATTAAGTTTTCAGGAGTCCAGGGAACGCGAATACGTGAATTCAAGGTGGATGGGGTATTCGGTGTACTGGATTCCTTTTTGAAGGCAAAGGGCGTTCCCTTCCTTCACGGAAGTTCTGCATAATTCGAGGCACATCAAGGTCTTGGAGAAGAGATTAAAGGAGGTAATTAGAGGTACTGACATCGGGCAAGGCTCTTGGGTAATAGCCCGATGGAAGCTGGAGTAGGTATAGCGGCACCAGCGTGGTGCTTATTTGCATCGAAAACCCGCCCCAAAATTTCACTCTTGTATACCGAGCTGGTGCAAAAAGTGTCGAAACCGGGGAACACTTGTTGCTGACGGTGTCGCATAAAATATCCAATGCATCAAAGCGCCGTTGGGGATTATGCCTCGGCGAGGCTATCGTTCCAACATCCCCGTCGCTTGTCGTCTATTTAGTCAATTTACAGGGGCGTGTGGAAATTAATTTATGCAAGGCAGGGCGAAACAAGGGTTCGGAGCGCCCATAAGACACTTCGTGAGTGAAACATGCACGCCCAGATCAACCAGGAAACTATAGAGAACACATCTGCTCAAGCAAAGATCGTACTTGAGGTTTCAACTATCAAAGATGCATGTGCAATTCACAATCCGCGTCAAGCTCGGCGAATTCCAACCCCTAATTGTAAAGGCGGCAAGAGTTTCTAGCCTCTATAGACAGATAAGGGGCCACAGAAAGTAGATTTATAAGTGGAGGCGTGAAACGAGTGAAAAACCACCGATAGCTGGATAAATCCCACCTACGAGCGAATAAATGCGTTCATAAATTCGATAACTGGCGTGCATACGGGCGTGGCAGCTCGCTCGACCCGTTTACCTCCAGTTTCCCGTGGCTGGAAGCGATTTTAATCGAGTTTGGTCATCCGGTCCTGGAGCGGGGGTGGCGTTTTTCCGGAGCGTTTCAAGCCCCCTTTTATCGCCACGGTAACGGTAGGAGGGTGTATGTTTCGGGCTTGCTCGGGAGGACATAGAGACGCGGGGACGTTATCCCATGAAGTGAAAAAGGTATTTCCCAAGCGGCACTTTCCAATCATCGCGAACGCGTGCGTTGGACTCCTTTGGAGGGACATCTTCTAGCTTCCTCTGCCGGCGGAGGTTCATTGGGCATTGTTACACGGGCAGGAAATCAGAAACCGGACAACTGAGACCGATGAAATTCGATGATGAGGGAAACCTGAGGAATTTAACAATTCTTTGAGAGCAGCGTCGATGGCTGCTCGATTTCTGCTTCACGTAATAGACGATATGTGTTCTATAGTTGCAGGGGGGAGGGGCATTATGAGAAAAGAAATTAATTGAGAAGACTTGTACTAGGGTGTGTTCTACTAGCTGAAAATTCAAAGAATGATATTTGTCACTATCTACAAATGCAGTGTAGATAGTGACAATGATTTAGGTACATACGTACTTTGGGTTCCAGTGGAAACACCCTCTCAAAGGAATTTCGAAGTTTATACCGTAAAAGATATGGTGGCAAAGAATTTATTTCTTCAGAATCTACTCGTATTTTCTTCGAATATCCTTTACTACCCAATCTAGATTATTATATCAATATACTAAAAATGATATAACCGCAACAGTGGTGTATCCGTAGTATCGTCAGTTCTGTGTTTAGAGCGTAAAATTCAAATCCGTTTATAAAATAAAATTAATTATCAAATACATATTTTTCGTTCTAATTTTTATCTTTTTTATTTTCTCATTTCCTCAGTTTCCCTTTTTCCGGTGCCCTTGTAAATGTATTCATTTTCCGTTAAGGTTTTCATCCCAGAGGAGCGCAAGATTCCACTACCGAAGGGGAGACATTGCTGCGATGCCTTTAGGTTGCGAGACTCCGCGAAACTTTCTGCTAGTCCACTGTCATGCATGTTTCTTTTACGGACAGAACCTCGATGACAATCAGGCTCCTGCACATTCATCACGCTCCTCCGGATCTTCGCTCGAGGATGTTTCAACGGAAAGTGCCTGCAGCACCAGTTCCCATGCACCTCCCTATCGATTCTTAATGTTCTCCTTCGAGGCTGGAACAAAGTTTCCAGTGGCGAAAGTAGGAGTAGCCTCGAAGAGCCTGCTTCCGATGCTCCCAGCCGCTGCTCCGCGATCATTGTTCCATTGGAGCTTGATTTCTGCGTCGCGTATAATAGAGGAAGAAAAACTTACGAAAGGGGAAGAAAAAGGGGCGCGAACAATCGAAGAAATAAACAGAAACAAGTAACAATAGGAGCTTTAGCTCCGGGACTAAAAAATATCAAGGAACATGCAACAACGGAAGAAAATCTTTAAGATAGGGAGGGAGGGAGGTGTCAGCTGAAGAAGAACATGAAAAAAGATCGCAACGGAGGGGCAGCAGCAACAGAAATAAACGCAGAAAAGAGAGAAGTGTAGGAAGAAGCGCCAGAAGGCTGAAACGCTGCAGCGATGGAAAGAACACAGTAAAAGAGGGGCAACAAGAAACTAGCAAACTAAGTGAGCATACAGCCCTGAACGGATAAAAGGACCGGGGAGCAGGGCCAAGTAGAGCAAACCTCGAAACTCAACTAGAAACACAAAGAAAAGTAACAAACCGCGCCGCGAGAACTAGCAATCCACCCTTATCTGAAGCTTCATTAGATTACCTTCCTCCCCCCCAAGAACCCCGCAGCAGTCCCTTATTTTCATCCATTATACAAAACGTCGATCGTTATCGCCCGGCATTCAGGCCAGCCAGATTAATCCGCGAGATTCATTAACACGGTTAAAGAGATCGTTGAAATAGTCGCCTGACAATGCTCTTTCAGGGACGATTTCTCTCCCCCGCGCACAAAAGCTCCAAGATCCACAATGCTGCTCCCCCTCCTCTGAGCCAGTCCCCGGTGTGTCCCGCGGAGAACTTCGATCCCGGTCAAATAAAACCGCAGCCATTGTTGGCCACCCCTCGCGGCCGCGATCCCTCGACTTTCGCGTTGGCATTGTTTTAATTCTCGTTACATCGCGGTGGTGTTTCGCGTTTCAGAATCTTTGACCCAGATTCGGTGAATGCGGTGTAACGAGCACGCTAAAAGCTCCTTTCCCGGATATCCTGGACGGCACGCAGGACGGAGGGGGTGGAGGGACTTACTGACCAGGTTTCGATTGTTCGCGGAAATAACCAGCGAAGACGGTTCTCCTACCCCCTACTGGCGAGGGGTGTCGCTTGGGACCAAGTATTTTCTAGAAGTTCCTCGAGCCCTTCCCTCGATGAATTTCCCGTTATGCGGAAATCCCATTAGGCGAATCAACAACTTTCCTGCGAGGGAGAATCCCTGGAAAGTCTTTAAGGGGCCGCGTCTGCTTCGCGGAAAACAAAACGCGCGATGGCTTCTGGTGGTTCCTTGAGAAGATTTCTTGGATGCTGAGGGATGTTTGTCTGGTTGCTTTGGTTCCTGGAAGTTCCTAGTTGGGGCTGGTCATCGCGTGACGCGGGAAAATGTTGCGTAAAAGCTGCTCTCAAAGGGCAGCGACTGACAAGGAAACGTTGCCAAACAGAAAATTCTGATTTTGAGCTTGCATGGAGCAATTTTCTTTTCTACGGAAAATTCACTCTGAAAGGGTGAAATTAGTCATTAACACTGGGTTTACGGCACTCGTCAATTTGACGGATTTGATATTTCGTAAACATAGCATTAATTATAATCAATTTGTATCGTATATTAATAATTCTATGCAAAGAATTTATACACACATTTATTTTGCTCGTAGAAGTAGGTAATTATATAAGAAATTTCCAAAGTGTTAAAAGTATCGCATAGCTTCGTTCCTTTTTTTTTTTAATGTGCTTGTACTTTGTAACGAAACTTTAAAAAGAAGAATTGTTGAGAAGTGGATTGGCAAATGTGCGCTCGAGGATTATAGACAAAAAGGATTGGGAATTGTGTAATGTCGAGAGCACCGAGTAACGTAAGCTAGGTGCTTCCGCCTTTTTACCCTTTAAAAGACACTCGATGGCGCATCCGCGGCTAATACATAATCGTGATGGTAAAAGTGTGATGGTGATCGTACACGATATAGTCGACCTTGAATCTCTGACCTTCCTACCTCGCCACGAGATTATTCTTGTGCTTAGTCCATGCGTGCCTGAATTATACGAGGCGCTTCTTCGCGTGTAACAGACACTGCTAGCATAGCTTCTATACTGAATACAGAAACGAGAAACATGGCGCAAATAGACCTAACAAAGATGTACGAAGAGGTATTGGCATACTTCGATTGAAATAAATCCCTCCGATGTTGCAAGAGGATCACACGGAATCGACGGTGCAATAAAGTGCAGTTTCTCGAATAAAAATTAATCGAAAACAGCGACGACCCATTTGCGCTAAATCCTGATTCAACGGGGATACAGAAGCTCCGATTGTGACACACGATTTTAATATTTCACGAGCGCAGCAGTGGAAGACGAGGTTAAGCCCGTCTGTAATTTTCAATTTACGAGGGACTACGGCCCCGTCAAATATTTAACGAGCCCACGATTTACAGGGACGAAACGCCGCTTGTATAATTCACCATCCCGTCGCTCCAAGCACCTGGCGAACGATCGCTACTAAATAGTGTATATACAACGAAGGAAAGTGGAACTAATACAGCGGAACAACGGAGGCTTTCCCGTTAATAAAAAAATAAGGAAGGGAGGAGAAACTTTTTAAGTTATACGGGAGAAGAAGCGCAGCAAACGGTGGCATGTAATCGATAGGCGACGGCAGACAACGTTCTTAACCGTCCCCCGCAACAGCGGACGCCTTATTTCGCTGGAAATTTGATTTCCATAGAGTTAGATTGGAATTTTTAATTCATTACTATTCGCAAGTAGCTTCTGAATTGCTTTATTAACACCCGCCCCTTCTTGATATCTTTTGGATCTGTACTGGGACATTCCACGAAATGATTTACATCTCTATTAGCTCCCTCTTTGAAGTCATCTAGATCTCTACAAGTTCCTTCTTGAAGTCCTCTAAATTTTTACAAGTACCTCCTAAAAGGCTTCTAAATCCTTTCTAGTTCCCTCCTTCAACTCTTTTAGAAGTCCCTAAGGTCCTTCTTGAACCCTTGTAGATCTCTTCCAAGTTCTTCCTTGGACTCTTCTATATCCCTACTACTTCCCTTCTTGAATACTTCTAGACCACCTCTAAGTTCTTCCTAGAATTCTCTCAACCTGTCCCCCACCTGCAGCTCTGGTATATCGTTTCCAAACGACCCCTATACATTTCCCAGATTCCCCTCTATCGATACTCCCAGCTAATTATAAAGTTACACTCCTCGTCGGCTTGAACCTCAGATGCGAGAAAATTTCTGCGAATCCAGGCTCCCCCGAAGTCCTGACAGCGTTCCCGATGTAATATCGTCTGAGAGAACGCATCAGCCCCGGCACCATTGTGATCTTCCTGATGCTTGATACTCGTCGCATCGGCTGGCAGAGTCAGTATACAACCAAGAGCCGCGTAAGAAAGCCGAAGCTTTGGGGATTTCTTTTCAGTGATGTAGGGAACCGCGGCGCGCTATTGGGCACACGTGCAGCCTGCATTCACGGGGATTCAGAGACCAGCCCCGGATAGACCCACTTTCCCGAGAGTTATCCGTTTCTTCGTTCGTCAAAATTAGGCGTAGCCGCGAATGCAAACTCTCCTCTTCCACTAGATTTCCTATTCCAAGAGCTTCCGTGCCTGCTAGCCCCTAACGATGAACTTCAAGACGCTTTGCATCCTGCCCAGCGTACAGCAAAATACTTCAACTCCCTTCCAATATTACTCGGAACCCCCAAAAATTACAAATCTCAATGGTCCCTTAAAAACCATCCACGAATCTCACTTCTTACTCCACAGCAGTGGTCAAGAGAGACCTTCAAGCTCATATATTTCCATGTCTGCATAGAAACTTAATACACAAGCAGACTTCACTTCTATTCATTCTAACGAAACTATCTTATTTCTTTCACTGTGCACAGTGCAACTTTCTATCGACCACTATTTCTCCAAGTTCCAAGACAGAATTCTCTGCATAACAATTTTGTTACTTTGCACCGTCCCAAATCGACACTGGCAATCGTCAAATCGATCGAATATTCACGCGAGATCGAGTGGAACGCCCCTCGTTAAGGCGGCCCGTCTATCGCGGACGGGAGGCAGGTAGAGGGTAGCAAGGGGCATCGTTTCCCATATCGCGCGAGCACACCTTACGATCCAATATGCGACGGGGTCACACCCGCGAGCTGCATCGCTGATGAACATCCGCGGTGATCCAATATGCGGTTCACGCGATCGGGCAGATTTAATATCCAACCGCGGAACGTCATTAAAGACGCTGGCGTAGGATATCAGCGTGAAACTCGCTCGACGTTCGGCGACGGTCTAATAAGCCGCCGCGTCGCTTCCTTGATTTCCCTGTTTGCCTCGGCTTCGTATGCATCGCTCCAACCCCCCTCCCACGTCAGGCGACGATGTCCTCCGACGCGTCATTGTCCGACTACCACGCAATATTCAACAGACAATAAACGGTAACGACGTTAGGCGCGCGATTCTGTAGCCTCGGGGGGAACAACGGGCGCATAATGGGACGCGGTTCTTCGCGGATGCACACGCTGCATGTTCCGCTGCACCCTCGTAACGGTGTCGCCGAGACGCGTCGCGCACCGCTCCGTGTATCGATTTGCTGTTCGAACCGGGGTGGACCACAGGGTGGCGGCTGCAATTCGATTATCGACACGCACGACGCCGCGGTCGCGAGAGCAGCTTGCGAAGATCGCGCTGGCTAAATGGATTGCGCGACTAGGCTCTGCGGAGGTTTCAGGTTTTAGGGTCTTGCGGCGGCTTTTCCAGGTGCCTTTTCGTGTCGTGGTAATACTTGGAGTGTGGCAAGGTTTTGAGAAATGTCGCTTGGAATCGGATAGGATTTTCTGAGTGATCGCCTGCTTTGCGTAATGGTAGGCAGTAGTTCCTGTCTAAAATGAAGCATTTCTGTTTCAATTAAACAGAAAGAACCCTCTTTGGGTTGAAGTTTAATAACATCATAATCGTATTTGTATTTTTTAACATTTCAGTAAGTTGTAAAAAAATTCAGGCATGTATGGTAATAATTAATGGATTAATGAAGGAAGGCCAGAAGTTGGCCTTCTAGACGAGAATACTACGTTAACTCGCGTAATGCTCGGGGACCTTCCGGGCAATACTTTCCATGCGTTTTAGAATGCATGGATGTGATAATAGGATGATAGTGTGCGCAGGATGCGACTCCCTCGGAAACACGCCGATGCCACTTACAATTACAGTGATGATATAGTCCAGATTTGTGCTGCTTTTAGTAGTTCCTTGAAGCTATAATTATGTAGAATGTGGAATATCCTGTTTAGGATAGTTGGAAAGCCTCGTGGCCATATAATTAAGCCAGCTTTGGCACTACGTGAATAAAATATTACGGAATGCGAGTAAGTACTGGGAAGCACTCAAAATTGAAATTAATAGTTCTGGTTTCAAACATCTCACCTAGGATACGACTGCAGCAGTCCAAATAAATCACCTAATTATAACCGAACGATAAAATGCGAGAACTTGAAAATAACTTCAACTGGACTAATGTGATATATCACTTGGATAGTCACTTCTAATACATTTTATGAAAATAATGGCCAAGCCTGTCTCCTATGTTTGCGGCGAGCATATTTCATGGAGAAGGAAGATCTACTACGGGCATTTGGATAATGTGCACCGTCAGTCCAAGTCAGTTGTACGGCCCCGATCTTTGCACCAACGAGAATAAAGACCTTCGCGATCCATCATCGTGGAAGGAGACAAGCGAGAGGTAGAATCGCTCGAGATCTCGCGACCCGCAGACCGAGCGAGCATTTATTATTTACAGAACAGCTCGCTGTTCGTTCTCTGTCTGTCACCGAGGGATCCCCCGCGACCCGTGACATTCAATTTCCACCTCGTCCCGGAAAATGGGATTTCCCTGGATCCGCCAAGCCACGAGGACAGTGAAACTCCGCTTCATCGTTCGCGTTTCGATGTCCCTCCGCGAGCCGAGTCGAAACGTCGAAAGCTCGGGCGATGCTCCGCGTTCCCCGCGATTCCGTTCGACCACTGATCGACGGGATACACCGTAACACACAACCGACCGGCTGTTTTTTTTTAATTTACAGAGTGAACAGCTGTCACCACCCACAGAGATTTCCAACGTGCGGCGATTAATGCGCAGCGAAACGAGCTTGCTGGGATTTTACTACTTTCCGTTGGATTTCACTCGATTTCGGTCGAGGAAAAATTGATCTGGTGCGAGATCGCTAGAGTTAATCGCGGTGGTAATCGAAGCCAGAGGTGTTTTTAATTTTAGAAAGACGTGAAGTTTAATACAAATTAATATTTAATAATAAAATCATCATTTTGGAAGAATATTTTACATCTTTCTATAGACTTTCAAATCTAGGATCCGTAGATTTTTCCACGCCAGAAGAATTTAAATATTTTAGCACCCAAACGGTGGTACGCTTTGATTATACTGTCTGTCACCATCACCGCGCGAAGAGAAGCTCCTCGTCTCCGGTCGAACTTCTCTCTCACGCTGTGCTGCGAAATCGTTTCGCCAGCGTTTCCCGCGTGATCGGGGTATGAGGAACATCGAAATCGGTGGAGGGCGTCGTTAACATCGCGAAAGCATATTCCACCGTGAACAATCGCTGCGCGATATTTAAAAGCGAGCATCGGGTCACGTTCGTCGGGCTCTAATGAAAACTACCAGTCCCGATTTCCAACAGGCTGCGCGAATTACGAGAGTGTCTCTGCATTCTAACAATGAGAGAACGGCTCACGCGACCTGTTTCGCCGGATCCGCGGTGAGGAACGGAAAATTTGTGAATCAGAAACGGAATCATTGCGAGCAGAGACGAAGAAGATAGATTTTTCTGGATTTTTCATACTTTTATGAGAGTTTGGTATTCTAATTTTTAGATAGCCCTTTCTGATTGAAGCTTCCCTTTTCTGGAGTTATGACAAGTTAAAAATCGATCGTTCAGAGTTTACAAGCAAATATTGTTCATTTAATGAGATCAGTACATAAGTGGACACAACAAAATATCAATCTAAACATAGAACTTCTAATGAATTTACACTCACAATCAATTTCTCAGACACTATACAAAAATCAATATTAATATTCGAAATTCCACTGTGAATTAATACTAAAAGCCTTGTTATACACAACCTAAAAATTTCAAGGAATTGAGGCACCAAGAAAAAAAGTAGTTTCAACCCTAATCACCCAGCTTCCTCCCCTGAAATCAATGATGTCCCTTTTCCACCCCCACGCCACGAGATCCACACCTCCATCAAATCACCAAAAACCAAAGCTACCTCCTCTCCTACATTGCCTTTGAAAAACCAAGGATTTCGATGCTATCCCACCTCCGCCCCCCAAAATCGCGTCTCTTACTCAACCCTTAAAGCGCGTTTCCTGATTCTCGGGACGGAACACTCGCGAGTTTCTCGGCGCTTCAGTTTGCGAAGATTGAGTGAAAAGTTCGCGGGTGTTCGATGCATATACCTCGGCGTGCATGGACAGTTCGATACCCGGTGGGAAAGTTTGGCGCGTGAGGGCGAGGGCGAAGCAATCGAGCGATTCCAGATGAGGCGCGGAGAAGTGCACTCGGCGGCGAGACATTAGCGCCGTGACATTTTTCAACGGTGAACAATATTTTAAGCGACGACCTTTACCTCTTTTACAAAGGCTCGCCTGCGCCTCGCGTATTTGCACACAGCTGACATTCCGCGGAAGGGTTGCAACTTCTGCGACGTCCACGGAGTGCCTTTCCACCCATCGCTCGATCGTTCAGGAAGCAATTGGTCGTGACACTGAATAAGCTACTGGGTCGACAATAAAGCAGAAAATCTCTGTGGTCGCGGGGCGAATTTAAAATGTCAAAGACTCGAAATAGTTTCAAAGGATTACCTGCTTGCGGAAGTCGCTGACTGTGCTCTGGAAACCTCTGGGATCCACGAGGATTGAAAGGACTGCAGGACTTAGGAATCGCGTTAGGTGCAGAATTTTTCAACGTTTACCGAGACTCGCAGCAAGCGGAAGATTTGTGGAGGTTTAACAAATCGCGAGGCTAATAGCGCTTGAGAGACTCTATCGTGACGCGGGAAATGTATGTGCTTAAAATTTCTGTATCCCGTGGGATAGAAGGGAGCACTCTGTTTCGTTCCGCGTGGTTTCTTGAGGCGAAGCGAAAGCTCGCGCGAGAAATCGATGCAGCGGTGCGCATCCTTCCGTTTGACGTCGGAAATGGCTCCGGAGACCAGAAAAATGTCCCTTCAGAGGGGGCACCTTTCACTTTCCCATCGCGTGGGCGTCGTGGTAATCAAGCTCATTCCCTAGCCCGCCTTTTCACCTTTAATCCCGAGCTGTGGAAATTAAGCGGCTCTTAACAGACCGCTGGTTAGCAAAACGACCGACAAAATCGCGTTTGAATATCCTCTTTGGATCGCTTTCCAGAACTTTTACAGCGTAAGACGGGCTGCGGGACGATCGAAACCTTCAAACCACCTGACACATCGCTACTTTCTATGGCAAACACGATAATGAGACGCCTGACACTTTGGTCGCGCGAGGTTCGAAAAATTAACAACCCCTTAAATTGGGAAAGTTTTATAAAAAGCAAACTCCCAACATGGTTTGTTTTTAAACTACACATTCAGGGATTTTGGGATTTTCGAAAAAATATCTACGTGAAAACGTGCCAAAACTCTCAACGTGAAAGCAAGTCGACACCATGCAGTGGTAAAAATTTGGAAGCGCCTTTTTTCACGTATAAGGAAAGTAGAGATGGGACGAAGTATATCGCAAGAATACGGATAATTTCAAACACTTCATGGGTACTTCGAAGAAGAAAAGTGATACTTTTAAATAGACTCGAAACTAGACAAGTAGATTCGAACCTTCTATGAGTACTTTAACCTACGATAACTCGAGAAAAGTGTCGTTTATGTTTTTCAATGTTCAAGTACTACTTTTACGAGATTCGAGTCGTTCAAACGTCAGAGTACTTTATAAGTACATTTCCGAACTCTACAGCTACTTATTCTGGGGTTGAAAAGCAGCTCGTATAACCCGAGTACACTGCAAATAGATAGAATAAAACATCGAAGTGAACTTTCGCGCTGCAATTGACTCAGATTCGCGAATACATATTGAACTTGATCCCCTCCGTAGCTGCGGTATATTGGCCTACGGTTCTTGGGTTCCACGTCGTAAAACCGACGGGCCAACTAATCAATGATTAATGATCCCAACCACGTGGCGTACAGCTACGCACGTGTTTCAGACTCGAGCGTCTTAAAGCACCTCACTCGCGTCGAAATAAACTGCGGAGCTCCATCCATAAATTAAGCACACTGCGCCCCATAATTTATACACAAACGTCAACGTCCCCCCACGTGGCGAAAAATATTTGAACGGCGACATGGTCGTGTTGCGCCGCGAAGATCGATTACCCCACGCAGGATATATCGCCTCGGTGGTAGTCGGCTCAATATTGTGAATATCGCGTAATTTTTGCGAAAACTCACCCTCCCCCATAAATTACGCGTCCGTCGACGGGCGCTTGGGCCGTAAATGCCGCCGATCGATCGAACTTTTCAACTCGCCACCCCGTGTGATGTATACTAGATAACTAAGTAGAGTAGGTCAACGATAAGCTCTCCTCCAATATCTATCAGCTGTCAGCCGAAGGAGAACGTCCCTATCAAACGCGCGCCGCGGGTCTCTCGGCGGCCATTATTTTTCCCGGCGCCTTTAAACAAGCCCCGACTTATCGAGTACTTCCGTATTTCATGTATTATCGGGAAGGAAAGGCTCCCATAGGCCTCGAGCCCGGTCGCTTTTAACGCTCGACCTTAATACCCATGCTCCCCGTGACGTTTTCGACAGCGAGGGCACGCAGAGGAGAGGTGCGCATGGAGGGCGGAACGGTGGACGCGAAAAGTCATAATGGCACTCGCAAAGCTAATTTATACAAATGAATGAACATTCTGCTTAACTTGCTGCTCCATTTCCGTGCGCATCTTGCCTAATGGAGGTGCGGTGTTTGCTGTACGCGCATTGCAGTCGAAAAGCTTGGGGATCAGTGTACTTTCAGTGGGATTGGTGTGCACTTTTCTTTCGAAAAGGCAGACAGAAGTAATAGAATTGTGCACAATGATGGTAGAATAAGTATGATTGCTCTTGTAATTAGTTTGGTGCCATTTCAGAGGGGTATGAAAGTGGGGACTTCTTTCTATAAATTTGAGAAGAGTCGTCAAATTTTGATAAAGTTCATAAGTCGTTGCTCTGAAGTTTTCCATGTGACGTTACATTGGATCAAATATGAAATACCGAAGGGGATGTTCAGTGGGGTCGTTAAGAATTTTGTCTTCATAAGAAGAAGAGGACTGATGTATCGTGGAAACACGTGCATCCATCATCCCTTTCACCCCCTGAATTTCAATTGACTTATCGACCTTCTTTGTCGTACTTAAGTGCTTAGGCTCTTTATCCGTGTTTGACGAGAATGACGTGTCATCGTTAAAATATCACGAAGGGGTTGCTGCAGGTACACGTTGCACAGTTTACGAGGAAAAATCCTCTTCAGATTGTAGCCCTGTCAACTCATTCATTCGCCTTTATTGAAGAAGCAACTCGAGTTTTTGTTGACTCCGTATACCAATAGAATCAATATCTCATGGACCATTCTTCATTTAGCGATTTTCTAAAATTCACGACATTTTGACGCCTCGTTCGTTACGCCATAATGGAGTACTTGCGTTGGAAATTTGGATTCTATAAATTTCATGCTTCCTAAAATCCTGTAGCCTTAAATTCTTCGAATCACTGCCCCTGCAATTTTATATTCCTCAAACTTCAAAACTACTCCAAATTTAAACCCTTCATACTTCTCAAACCTTACTCCATCTAATAGAATTATTTCATGAAAATATAGGCCAGAAAGAAACCCGCGACCCATCGAAGAAAAGCTCGTGCCTGCACGCTCCAGAGATATTCTATAGTTCGTGAATGCCAAGGAGGGATCCCCCCTTTGGGATATTTTAAACGTACGAACCGTGGTGTAAAGCCACAGCCAGCTAGATTTATTCGCACAGAATCGCGCTGAGCATTTTTCTCGTGACCGTTATTTAATAACAGTGACATTGCAGAGTTTAAAGTAATCTTTTTTTCTAACGGGATCGGGAAAGTAATCAAGCGAGCAGACGTGACGTGAATTTCATTCCCCGTTACAAGGGGTGACTTCGCTAGGCTACTTGGACCACGTTGACAGAAGAATTTCTGTAAAGGGGCGTCGTATACTCTCTTACATAGAATTCACGAGCATGGAACTAAAATACCGGCAAAATCTCCTTTCCATTAGCAGTCACTTTGATATAATAATGATCTTGCATACGAACCTTCAAAGGGAGAATTAAGTATTCGTTTTCAGTGACTAAGAATTAAAAATTCTGCAATTCAAGTTACAAAATTCATTCCTATTTCCTACCCATTATTATTCACTTTGTCGTAATAATAATTTTGCGTAGGATTCTTCAAGGGAGAAGTAACTACCTACATATTCATTTCAAGCAAATAAAAATTCCACTTCCACGTAATAAATAATAATCTTGCATAGGATCCTTGAAAGAAAGAGTGAACGTCAGTTTTTAGCGAATAAAAATTCAACAGCTGGACTACACACTAGCGTGCAAACGGAAGAAAGCACACAAACCAAGGGAGCCTGAATCGAGAAACGTTTCGTTATGGAGCAAGCTGGATGTTCAAAGTCCTCGACACGGCACGATTCCTCGCAACGGAACGCAGCCGCCACTCGCGAAATGAAAATTTCATACGTTCCCGCGCGACTGCAAAGGAATCATCGAATCAATCCCGCAGAGGGAAACAGCTGCCGGCACTTAACTCTCGTATCGGTGCGCATGAATGTTTCACGAGCATGCTAGCTACGATTTTGCGTTCATCCTAAAGAGAAACTCTGGCATCGCGGTCGTTTTTAACGGGATAACGATCTCTACATTTCCGAATATCCGACGTATGTACCTAAAAATAACCCGAATTTTTATTCCAAATCGAAAGTGACTTAATAGTCCCCAAATTATTGGTCATCGAATAAAAATTTCTCGCATATTAAATCTCAAATATTAAATTCTAAGAATGTTGTATTATTCGAATTTGTATTGTCTGAAAGCTTGCTAGGTACCAGTGAAAGGTTAATGGCCCTTTCGCTTGTAGGTTCCTGCATTTCCTAGCAGTAGATTTCTCTAAAGAAGAAACGTTGCTCGACGAGGAGGAACGTCGAAACGTTGTTCGAGAGATTCTGCCAACAAGCAGCAGAAGCGAAATTCGGCGATGCGAAATTTTCGCTAGCTCGGTGGGAGAGGATGCTACGAAGGGTGTGTAAGAAATGGGACGTACCTAAATCCATGAGGTGCTTCTCGCCGAAGTGTCGCGCGGCGTGAAGATGAAGAAGCCCGAAAGCGAGCTGCATTCCTGTAGTGAGCAACAGGGCGAGGAAACCAGCTGCGCAGACCAACCACCCCCAGCCGCCCTCCGGGTAGAAATGTGTTCGCATGCCGGCGACGTCTATGCCTGAAGGGAAAGATTACCCTCTTCACGATTGCGTCGTTAAATCGCGCGCTCCTGTTCTCGTGTACGCGGGCAAGCACATTTCGACGAATACTTTTCCCATTGCTTCCAATTTCAACCTTTACTTTACACAGTGCTATAAAAAATATATAATATATTTCTGCAGGCTGCAAGCATTATTCCACATAACGTGACTTGATCCGTGCGCCAATTGGAAGTGAGTTCTAAAATTTCGAAAAATTTTGTAATGGAATGTGTTTTGATTCTCTGCTGTGTCCAAACTTAAGAAGATTGAAATTAGAACCACCGAGAGGATAGTTTATTTAAATTAGGAGCTTTTTCCTAGCAGGTTGCAATTTCTGATTAAAAATTTCATTAACATGATTTGATTTAATTTTCAGGAGTGGGAATCTATCTCGTGGAATGAGTCTGGTAAAGGGAGACGTTATCTCGGTCGACATTCTCATCGTACCTGGACGACGAAAAGTGGGCACGCAGCGATGGAGGCTTCTCAAGTCTCCGAGCACCCAATTATTGTTCCCAGCGATGCTCTCGTCAGGTTCCATGTACCGCATCCGAGTGTCTGCGGCAGAGAAAGGTGGATGAGAGGGCGGGAAGAAGAATTCGAAAGCTTCAAGTTCGCGGCCGATCTTCCGCCCGCACGCGAGTTAAATGTAAATTGAGAGTGGTCGCGAGGATTAAACCCCTTGGGATTACGTCCGCCTGTTTTTGCGTAATTCGACGATATATTTGCAAGGACTTAATTACACCGAGAACGCGCTAACAGACGCGACCAATGAATTTACGTGGTGGCCTGTTTTGTGTCTGGCTAAGCCAGGCGATGGTGATAAATACTGTTTACCCTAGAATCGCTGTTATTAAAAGGGAACGTTAGGGGCTGCAACGTGGGATGAACGTCGGAGTCTCGGTGGCAAAGACGTGGCTTCGCGTGAAAATTAGTTTCTGCAATGGTAAGAAATATATTTGCCCTTCTGATCATCGTTCCACGACGAATACTTGAGTCGTCAATACCAACATTCAGAATTGTAATCGTTGCTATTGAGTTATACTACTGTGGGACTAATAATAAAGGGTTCAATTACTCTAGACTCGTCGTTAGATTTCTCAGCGGATCCATGGATATTGTCAGTGAATATCTGGATACTATTCCCCATCCACTTTCAATAAAATTTCTTAATCCACGCTTGAATTCCTAGGAAACATCGACGGGCAATTTCAGTCCCCCTTCACTTCCCGTCCGTGAAACAATTTTCTAACTGATACGAACGTGCTGTGCAAAAACGAGGAAAGAGAGGAAAGAAATTGAAAAGAGAAAATAGAGACGCGGATCACAGCGGCGGGGAATGGAAAAAAGGAAAACAGCTCGACACGCATTTTTAATTTCGCAACTCCCGGGGCCTTTAAATATTCCGTTCTGTCACGCGCTCCTCCCATCCTCGCCTGGTTAATTACAACGTGAAACGTGAAACGAAAGTAATTATTTCGACACAGCGGAATTTAGCGTAAATTTGTCTTCGCCGAGGCAACGAACTTCTAACCGATTTAAAGTAGAATTTCAGCTCCGCCAGCGGTTTGCATTTTTATTACGTTTCCCAAGCCAATCTTTTTCTAACTACAGCTACCGAAAGCACTCTATCGCGAAAAGAGGAAACGAAAGCTCTACGTCGTCAAGAATATTTCACTACGTTCCCTTTGCAAGAACCATAATTTCCACCGTCGATCTCGAGCCCCAAAGGAACGAAGGAGGATACTTATTTATTTCCACGTCCAGCTACCCACCCTATTTTTTTGCAGACGAAGATTTTGCAATCACTTGGCAAAGTAAATTGTAACCTTGCAGCAAGTGTTCTCAATTAACTCAAAGAAGAAACGTCGAGAATCATTTGAACCCGTTTCATTTCACCCACCTTCAATTTCTTCTGCGACAGCTTCAATTTTCTCTAATCAGACATAAACAGAAAATTTGGAATTTTTTAAAATTCCTTCCCAGGAATTTTCTTTATTTTTTATAAGTCGAGCATCGTTTTTTAATGACAAGCATAGCCAAGCAAAGAGGAGAATGAAACGGGAGCTTTTTCTAGGACAGGTGAAAGTAAAAATGGCGGGGAAAGCGAATTACCAAAAAAGACGAAATATTCTTAATTACCCCGAGGGCAGTGGGAAGAAGATAAGTCGGTCGAAAATGAACCTAGAGGTGAAAAATGAAGCAGGAAGACGAAGATCCTGGGTCGTAAGGGGTGGCTGGAAAAATGGCGGCCTTCACGGCTGGTGAAATTGCCGCGAAAGGAATTATGAGGCTTTTTCGGAGGTGTAAGACTCTGATGGCGCTCACGAATCATTGTGTTGCTACAAAACTTACGAGGATTTACTTAACAAATTTTCTTCTAAGCCTCCCTTCGTTCCTCTTCTTTTAACACACTTAAACACACTTATTATATTCAATAATTCTTCTAAATATCACATACGTACACAATTTGTACAATTCATTCCAATTACTTTAATCGGGTGTGCAAATATTTATCTTTTACCCCACCATCTTCGGATTTTTGGAACACTGATAGACATTAAAGATTATATACAAATTCACAGGTATTCTATTTTAAATTAAATATTGTGATTCGAACTAAATGCGAATTAAATGTTAAATGAAATCAAGCGGTATAGTTTCTAAACCAAATCTATCCATCAACGCATCATCTGGTTTTACACTTAGGAATTCCATCCTTAACCTGAATCCGTCAAGAAATTCACAAAGTGCTTTGTCGAATCGAGTGGAAGGCTCCTATTGGGTATTTCTCCCTTCAGTTCCCGTTTCAATCTGAAACGAGGAAGAATGGCCGATCGGAACTCCAAGCTGACGCAGACGCGAGCTTGACGGGAGATTTGTCAAAAATCGAACGACAACGAGAACAAAGGAACAAACACGCGTCTTCCAAAAGGCTTCGTGGATTCTCGATATCGTGCAAGAAGCTGCAGCGTCGGGGAATCGTGAAAGAGATCGGATGATTTAGCTCTACGAGACAATCAGTGGGTGGTTCCCTCGATCCGTGAAACGATACGGGATTCGTGGTGGTTCTTGGGAAAATTGTTTTCTTCGAGCTGAAACGCAACGCTAGGATCATTCTTCTAAACCGCGGTTTTCGAGTACTTTTGTGTTAAAGAGTTTTAGATGCAACTTAGGTGCATTAAAAATAAATAAATTTATTCCGATCTTTACCGATTCTAAGAATAGTTATATGAGAGAAAAATGATTTATATACGGTTGAAGACTTTGAGCTTTGAGATTATGGGGAATTTTAATTTCAAACTTAATATTTGAAAAATTATTAATCAATTTCCCGGGATATTGTGGCATATTTTTGAAGTACAGCAAAATGTAATTAATCTGGGAGATTGGAGTATTGAATATAGAAGAGGAAACAAGACAGCGCCAGTGATAGAGATCGGCCAATAGTCAGCCAATACAACAGGTGCTACATCTAGCTTGCAATAAACCCACCAGCTTAGAAATTCTTTGAAGTAAAAGTCGTTCAATCAGTCTACCCTTTAAAACTACCCCAAAACGTACCATCGATTTCAACCACAATCACCAAGTGACATCGTCGCAAGTGTCCTCTAAACCTCACAATTTTCATCCATGATCCAAATACTTTCACGCGTACGAGAACACGAAATATGAAGCTTTCGAGCCATATGCGAGACAACATACACAAACAAGATTGCCTTAGAGGGTTAGGTGCGAACCGGGTGTTTCACGCCGCCACGTTGTATTTAAAAAACAAAGGTCCGCTGCGATAATAGCATAATGAACGTATTGTTCGTACTCTGAGGGCGCTTACAGAGAACACGGAAAGCAAATAGGGAAGAGCTTTGGAACGATGCATCGAAACGAATTCCCCTCAGCCAGAGCGCTCGGAGAGCCGGTAAATCGAGCGAAAAATACAGAACTTTGCCGCTGGAGCCGGATATTTCCCTCGGAATTGCATGCACGTGGTCATCTACATAATACAAACGGGTGGAGTAATGCCGTCAACGAAATTCGAAATCGATTCGTTGGGAAACGCGAAACAGGGTATGTATACACCGTCGCGATTGCCGAGGCTGGTCGCGCAACGGCTGCTCGAACGTATTTATCGGCAAAGCGAATTTATTGCCGCTCGTTTGAAAAACAGCCACGCCAGTTTATGCGCCGTGATGGCTCAATCGAGTCGCGTTTCGCGAATTACCCGCCGAATTAGCGCGGATCTGTGTCCCCGTTGGCCAATCGGGCTCGACGGATCGGTTCCACCGCCGACCTACAACGAGCGGCGCGTGCGCACAGGCCAACTTGTTGAATCTTCCGTTTTTTTTCCCTGCTGCAGTTAGGTGCAAGGTTTTGTCTCCTATCGCCGGAGTTAAGTAGGGCAACCGTGTTTACTTTGCGCGAGAATTTTTGTTGGTTCTGTCTCTTCTCACGGGGGGGAAACAGATGATCTCATCGTTTGCGCTGCGAGACTTATTTGACTGTGTGCTCTTTGCTAACTCGGATTCCAGTATTCCTCGGCCGTGCAGCGAAAAGGGATCGCTGTATTACAGGACTTTGTACATCGCGTGAATTACACTTCACGGAGGGGGTTACACCTTTGATATCTCTTGGATTACTTGGACTCTTGGAGTATCTAGAATCCTGAAGCGAATATCCAGATTTTAGACTTCAAATTTGCAAGTAAAGCTTGGATAATTATCTTCCTCCGAGTGATACTTGATGTGCAATGTCTGCATATAGCTGGATCTGTAGGAACACTGATAAACTTCGATTGAAAGAGCAACGAATGAAGGAAGGATCGACGACCATCCGATGGCGTCCCAAAGGGCTTAAGCAGCGCAGTAGCTCAGTCGACGACCCAGAAGCGAGACTCGCATGGCTTACGGTGCACAGCCAGCTGGGCTCGATGAAAAATCAGTGTCAGATGTCGTCAACAGCTTCCTTCGCCCTGGACTTGGAGAAGATTACACGCGCCCGGGCGATACGTTGGAACAAATGCTGCCCTCCTCGCGCCTTGTTTCCCAGGGCAACATAATCCAGCCCAGGCTGAACTCTGTAATATATCTCTGCAGCTCTATCCGATTTATCTGAATTTACTCCTGCTTGAACCAGTTGAAGTTTCTTGGGTAGAACGGGGCTGGCTGCAGTTTACGGCGCGATCGCTATCATAAACGTTTCGATGCAGCCTCTTGGGGGATGATAATAATGGAGCACGGGAACCCTTGAGAAGTCATAGCAAATAAACATCCGTTCCCTCGTTGCGACGGTGAACAATGTAGACTTAAAGTGTATTCAAAAGTAGTTTCTTTTCTAATTAGTTACACATTTCTACGTTTCCTGCTTAGCTCTTAATTATAAATCTGTAGGTAATTATGCTTTTATTTTCAATATTGCCGGTTTAATTAGCTGCAGCTTCTACCCTCCCGTTCACGATTCCTTATTGCCTCAAACTTCTTGGTATTTCCGCCTCCACCGCCACCAGTTCGCCTGGTAATTTTTTAAACAATACAAAGGCGTAGTTGCCTTGCATTCAGCGAAGCACGCCGCTCCCGAGTCCGCTCCCCTCCTACAAAGTCCTCCACAAAGGCCGAACTTAATAAATTGGGCTGCGATGAAAGGGGCCGAGAGAAGCCAGGGGAAAGAAAAATCAATTCTACTCGAACGAGCGTATTGTCTTTAGACGGGATTGTTTTCGATCGTGAAAATTCACCATCGGATCGCGCCTCGAATTCCCGCGATCACAGATATGGTAAGTGGGACAGCAGACGAGCTCGAGACGACCGTAATAGCGCCCGTCGGATATGTGAACCCTCGAAACAAAGGCTGAATGAATAGACACTAATCCTCAGCTCGTCCATGTTGCTTTTAGTGTTGTTACTTTAAATTATATCCAGCTGCATTACCGTTAAATACGTGCTTGGGGGGCAGAGATAGAACAGTTGCAATCTGACAAACAGCACTCTATATTCCACTGTTCCTTGCAGCCAGCCACTCGTTGTTGAATATTGGAACAAAGTCGCGAAACTTCGCAGAAGCGGATTAGGCCAGTCACTTAGCGTGCAACGCCGCGAGAACGAAAACAGAGGTATCCTAGATTATGGGGAAGTTTACTACGGGGGCCGAAAGGGTGCACGGGTTATTGTTCTCGCGGCTTTACGAGAAAAGTTGCAGGATCTCGCTGAGACATGTCTCCGGCGAATCAAATGAAACACAAAACGTGTCTGTCGAAGTTGAATTAAAACGCAGCGGTTCTGTCTCTAAATGATAATTGGAAAAAATCTTGGGGATGGGTAGAATGTACCTACAGTACAAACTGCATACTGTTTTCCTCCTTTCGCTCTGATTACGAACGCTATGTAAGGATTCTACAGTAGTTGAGCTGAGTACTAGTGATTACAGAGTAGTGGGACTCAATAATTGTGATCTTTTAAGTAGTACGTCTCAATAATTAGGATTTCGGAATTGCGGTAGCCAGTAATAATGGTTCTACAGTAGTGGAGCTCGGTATTAACGATTCTACGGTAGTATAACTCAATAATAACCACTCCACAGCATTGGAACTGGATGATAACGAATTTACAGTAGTGCAGCTCAATAATAACGATTCAGGAGTTATGGCATGTGGAAGCTACGATTCCCTGGAGTGCTTGGGATCCAATAACGACGACCTGAGTATTTTAGAACCTGACTACGACGAGCTCCGAGTCTTAGTATCCGACAGTGACGAGCTCGGAGACACTGGACCTACTTATGGCTACTCCAAAGACGTGGGTACGTGAAACACTGAGAAATCATCTTTGGTGGTTTCTGTACTATCAACAATACTACTACAGTCCCCTAAATCCGTGGAATCTTCGCCTTTTGCACTCCAATTGCATAATACATTCCATGGAACTACGGCTCAATAGAATCTAATAAATTATTAAAACTAATCGACTAACACATACCCTTCTACTCTTCCAATTCCAAATCATAATTCCACTAAACAACAATCGCCTTTCAAAATAATCCCCCAAACCTCCAACAACCCAAAAATTGTATCCCTCTTTTCCAGTCGATGTCCGACACACGATAGTGAAAAACTCACCGCCATGGTAGGAGTTGCCACGATGAGGAGTATAGACCCCGTTCCTCGGCTCGGGGCAGTGGCTCGGCGTGTAATACTGCATCGGATGGTGGACGTAATTGTTCGGAGTGCTGGGCATGTGCCCAGGGTGGCAGTGCATGCATCTTCGCGGTGTCTCCGGTACGCCCTGAGGAAAGAGAAAGTGTCCTGCGATGCACGGCGGAGAAAGGCAACGGTGATCGAACGCACGCGTGTCCACGCTTCGGCATAGGGGCTGCCCTGGAAATTGCGCGCCGTCGAATCTCTGGCCCCAACCCCCGGCGCCGGTGGAAAGTGTCGCGAATGGAATACCGATTAGGCGGGCGAATGGCGCGAGCAATTCTCACCCGGGGCCCTGATTAACGATTCACGCCCAAGGCGAACGGAAACCGTGAACGAACATCGATTCTTGCCGCCGTAATTAAATCCCAACGTCCAGCTAGCTGGATCCTGGCTCAAGACTCGTATTTCCATGGCGACTGGCTAGTTTGGAATGCTTTAAAGCGGTATTTAAAACTTTCATCGTGAATTACGAGATGTGTTGTTATTATAGACCGTTGGGCTTGAGGGAGGCTTGGATTAAAGGGGGAATCCTATTTTCTGGGCTAAACACGTAGAAAAATTTGGAATTTTTTAAGAGTCTATCGATTCGATTCATATGAAATTTGAAACATTTTTTTATGCAGCTTCGAAGAAGTAACAGCTTTTTTTTATTATTTTTTAATAATAAATATACAATAAAAAAACTCGCATCCCCTTTAAATTCTTTCAAACACAAAAATTCATCCCCAAAATAATTCATCACCCCCGTCCAATATCTCAGAATCATTACACTCCCTTTTAACCCCCCTCCCACAAATTCAACGATTGCCCCCACAGATCGATGTTCGCCCAGCAGAAAAAGAGACTGCAGTGGCCAAAGAAACCCTGGATATTCCGCGACGCGCTAATAGCGCCGCGCATTTTCCAGAAGAACGAGCGTAATCGGAAGGAAAACGAGAGGGTGGCCAATGGTTTTTATTACCTGCATGGAGTGCTGGGATCGTAGCGATCTTATCGAGCCGGCGGGGTGAAGGGAGGGCACGCTGCCTCCGAAGCTCATCGCGGAGTTCCTGCATCCGCCCGGGGTGGACCAACCCCCGCGGACGCTGGCCGAAGTCCACCCCATCCCGCTGCCACACTCATCCACCAGCATTTTCACGGCAGACCCTGCATTCCACTGATCCCCCGCCGCCCCCTTCAACTGACAGCTCCGACCGCCCAACTTGGCCCCCTTCGCGGCAATTACAGCGGGGCTCCAGCGGCGCACAGGTATTTACTTAATCGCCATTGCCCTGGCGATCTCGTATCCTGGACGCTGATTTTATAGAAACGGGGGTGGATCATCTCGTGGAACGGTTGGGTGAAATCCCTGCACCTGAAACAAAGGGAAGCAACGTTGGTGAAATGTTTTTGTTGCAAGTAATTAGGACGCTGGAGACAATTGAGTGGAATTGGAATTGAAGAGCAAGGTGGAACGCTGGCAAAATAATAATACCTGTGCACTGTGGAAGATTTCCTGTGGAAAATGTTCTGGGATAGGTTTCTTAATAATATATACCGCGAAGGATTTCCTGTGGGAAATGGTACAGTTTCCAGCGCCAGCTCACTTTGCTATCCCTTCAAATTCAGCAGTGGATTAAGTCAGGTGTCCGTTTTATTTTAGAATATTGATCTTAGGAATCTTATTAGGCTAGGAACTATGAGGACAGGCGTTTTTTTTTTGCACGCCCAACTTCGGACGTTGAGCAGACTCTAATCAAAAGTTCTCCGTGCAATGCTCCTCAACGAGACATCGCTTTAGTACCAGTACAAACATCAAAACCGTAAAAAGGCCGGTTCGTACGCCCCCCAGAGGCAGTGAGCATAAAAGCACAAGGGAAAAAAAGGAACAATTCGCGTGGCCTGAAGCCTAAAGCAGTTCACGTCACGTTTACCTTAATCTCGAGTTCGAGCAAAAAAAGGGGCAACTCGCAAAGAGCAGAACCGCTTCATCGTAACCATGCCAAGTTTTCGCGAGCATCGTACATCTTGCGGCTGCACGGAGTGCATTGGTATGCAGAGGCGGACCCGACCACCCCGCCGTGGCTGTTTTCGAAATATCCCCAATAACAGCGTGCACGCTGGCCATGCCCGCCTGTGTGACGGGGCGGCAGTGTTAATTGGAAAATCCCGCGTCTTTGCAAACACTGTATCACGAGAAATTAAGCGGACAAGGTATTGGAGGCATTCCAATTCTCAAAACAGAGTTACGAACGCTTAAAAATTTCAGGGAGGCCATTTTTTAACGGGTCGAACACAATTGCTCATGTATTAAGCTTGGTTAC
Source organism: Andrena flavipes (assembly GCA_963971345.1). Classification (NCBI taxonomy): domain Eukaryota; kingdom Metazoa; phylum Arthropoda; class Insecta; order Hymenoptera; family Andrenidae; genus Andrena; species Andrena flavipes. The sequence goes on from OZ020482.1 coordinate 49,914,694, forward strand.
TACTTAGAGGTTTCAAAGCAAGATAAGTAGTCGAATACCGTAATTTGTTATGTTTAAAACCAGAGTTGGGCAAAACTAAATAAAAAGTTATTTAAAGAACTGATGAAGTAAAGCTTACTTTAACTTTAGATTGTTTGACGAATAAAGTTAATTTTCTTATTCGACGAGTATTTATTCGGAAACTGCATAAAGTTAATTATTTTATTTGTCAAGCGTTTCAACTTCACTGTCATCACCTGGCCTGCACCAGGCCTCAATAATGTTAAAATTAATGTGAAAATTAAAGTTGAAACATTTATTCGACGCTGAAATTGAAACCTTCGACGAATAAAAAGATTAACTTTATTCGTTGAATCATTTTTTTAACATTTATTCATTATTTACAATTTTCATTTAAATAAAAACTTTGCCCAACTCTGTTTAAAACAATCAACTCCGCTTAATATGAATTATCAGAATTTTCAACCGCGTAAACTCAGTCCCTGGGATTCCCATCGCATTCCATATGATCGCCAGAATTTCCGACGAGTGAAACTCTGGTAATAGGGTGTTCAGCGCGTGGAACTCGATTGCTGTATAGAAATACCAACGCACGCAACTCGATTGCTAGGAATACGAACGCACGCGACTCGATTGCTAGATTATATAACGCATAGAACTCGATCGCGACCGATCCCAAAGCGTGCAACTGGGTTTCCAGGATTTCCAGCATCTGGGATTTGGTTTCTACGATCCCCAATGGGTAAAATGCAATCGTAACGAGTTCCTGCAGCCTGGTTCAATGTCCCGTAATTAAATGGAACCTTTCGCCAAACGAGAATCCCATCAAGAAAATGGCGGATGCAGCTCGTAACATTAAGTTAATCGTCACGCACGATTTCACAGCTGGATCACTATTATTTCGAAAAAGTTACAATTTCCGGCGTTGAACCGATGGCAGGTTTCTGCGGACTCGATATAGTGGTATCACGGTCGCGACTACGGCGAAGTTCCGCAATAAGGAGGAGGAGGCCGGAAACAAATGGTGGATTTGTATTCGCCCCCAGCGTTCTACGTATATTTCAGCCGCACCGCCGTCGCGAAAAGGAGGAGCTTTCTCGCAGCGACTGTAAAAACAACAAGACCGTAAATCTGTTTCTAAAACCGTTTTTAATCGAAACGCTCGAGAAAAAGCTCCAGCGACACGCATCTCGCCACGCGAAGTCGGTAAAACGCCGTAGAAACGTATGGCAGAAGTTCACTTTCTGATTTAATCATCTTTCCAAAGCAGCTTCATGGAACGAATATTCCCATATCCTTCGAGAAAAATTCTTCAGCGCTCTATAACACCATGTGACTTTCTACAACCTCGACTCTGTATTGATACATTACACAAACTTATCATATTCAATTATTGTATCCTTATTTTATAACAAATTGTCATTCAAATGAAATTGAAATATTTATCTGTATCTGCACCCTTCCTTCTTACACCTAAAAAATAAAACCAACCCTCCTCAATTGAAATTCATTCTACAACCCCCAGATTCATATCTGTCTCACCAGAAGTCTCGCTAAATTAACCCTAAACCCTAAAACGGGAGTCCCAGTGACTACACAACCCTTGCCGAGAAAAACAACTCCCTCGCTCGCGTCGATCATTCACATGCCCCGCATCAAAAGAAACACCATCCCCGGTTGCAGCGAGGGAAGAAAAAGAAAGCTCTCCGCACACCTTCCCCAAGATCCTTCCTCCCTGAAAAAGCTCCGTTTCAAAGCGCCCCAAGACCCGCAGGCCTGGCAATCTCCCTCGGAGACGCGCGTTCAACGGAACCACCCCAGCTCGGGCGGCGTAGCTGCGGGTCGCGCCCTATGTGCCGGCCAGCCTTCATTTTCCCCTTTGGTAGCTGCAAGTCGAGTATTAGGGTAGTCTGGCGAAAGCTGGCGAGTTGACACAGGCCACTTCCGATCGTGGCCGCACAGAAGTGCGATCGCCCGCCAGTCGGAGGTGGCGGATAATCCCGCTAGATTGAATCCACCGTCGCCGAGGGGTGGAACGAACCCCTCGTCCGTGTGGCGGACGATCGTGTAACCGTGGCTGTCGAGGCCGCCCGCCCCCTCTCCCCGGCTTCGCACGAAAACACTTCCACAGGGCGTGCGGTGACTGCGAAGCCCGAACAAAGCGCATCATCGCCGTCTTCCAGCTCCGTCCTGATCCTCCAACGCCGATTGGGGGTGGATTCCAGAGACGTGCGGCGAGCCGGACCGTGCGAACGGCACGTGCACCGAGCTGCTTCGATCTGCTCGTGTCTTTCCGGCTCGGCGCGCCCGCGAAAGAGGAACTCCGTAGCTACGAACTGTTTCGTAAATTGCAGATCGTGATGGGTGTGTTTGATGCGTGCGAGTTTGTAGAAAATTGAACAGCCCGGAGGAAGAAACTTGGAGCTCGTTCTTTTTGGGGTGCCTTCTTCCGTGTTTATCTTGACGCGTTCTTTGACAGGTTTACGTATTCCGTGGCAGTAAATGTGAGAATATTTACAAATATGAGGCAGTTGTTTCAGAAATGTTGAGTCTTCTTGAAAGGATACCGAGGCTTCGTGCTGTAAAATCGCTGCCTGCTGGAGGATGAGATGAGATTTTGGATTTAAGGGTGAAGTATGTGGGGTTGTGTGCCCCCTGGATGGAAGCCGGAAGGCCAGAAGCGCGATATCAGCAACCAGCTTCAAAGTTTTAGCAAGAGCATCTACCATTTTTTGTCTTCCGGCATCCCCCCAAATCCGGAAATGAAGGAGATTCGATATCAATTTCTTGCCGAGTTCAAATTGAATTCTGGGGCTTAACTGGCTGGTCCTTTTTTCAGGGATTAAAGGGCTCTTTCGATACCACCGTATGCTCGTCGATAATTATTGCCAGTCGACGTCGATATCGGGTTCGATGGTAGCAGTTACTACGCACAGGGTCGTCGTTATTCCAAAATAATGTATAGCCACAGATTCTCCACTTTTGAATAGCATCTCTATCATGTAATATTTATAATATCTTTAAAAACCACTAATTTATAGTTTCTATGGAATATTTTGGTAGGGTGTTAAATGAAATGGAACTCTGAAAGTGTTCAAAGTCCCATCTGTTCCAACACCTTACTCAAATAATCTAAGTTTCATATTCTTCGTTTAAGGTAATGCAAGTTCCATCTGGTCCAACATTAAAGTATCGTACTGAGAACTTTGGAAATTCTGTTGGAATATGACTAGATGGGCGTTAAACTACCCCACTAAGATAAAACGATAGACGAAACTTGGAATATTTTCATAAGCCCGGTTCGTTCGGATAGGCCATTCATTTTTAATCACAGTGCCGTTCTAGATTCACCGCGTTCGCTCACTCTATACCATCCTCGCTCCCATTTGTTTCTATGTCTCTATCGGCCTCGCGATGCAGATTTACCGCGGAATAAACGTCTGTCTCTGCCAGCAAATCCATAGTCCAATTGAACGGCGGCAAAAGCGTCAAGTTCACGCGACAGCTCGCCCCCTCACCCCCGAAACTGTTACCCGGGGAAGTTTAAATGGTCTAGGCCCGTAAACGCCGCGAATGACCGCGTCACGTTCGTTAAATTAATGCACGCGACAGTTTGAAGGAAGGCTTTGCAGCCAGTTGTCTGACACTGATTCCCCTCGTTAGCCGTTCTTTTCTTTCTCCCTGCGCTGCGCTGTGTTCGTTAAATATTTGCCCACTTCGTTATCGCGGGACTCGCGCTCCAGACGAATTGTTGCACGTCAGACAAGGCACATCTTACTCTCCGCTCACTTTTAACGACTTTCAGAGATACGAAAGTGTTCCAGTAGATTTTAGTGTAAAATATGCAAATACAATATCGATTTCATGCACGATAAAACTTTGAAATTCTACGGATTCGTTTTAGTATTTCATCTCCATTAGCTTCTGCAGAAAGAGATGTACAATTCATCACTGTATATATTTGTACAAGTATCTACACTGGCGGTTAGAAAAAAGTTTAGAATTCTTACTTTTATATGCCGCATAATTAACTTAATATATTTTGCAATAGCACTGACAAAGCCAAATTCTGGCATACGAATTTCAAAATATAATTCTTTCTAATGTAACTATCTTATTTTCTCACCGGTATAGTCTCAACTTTATTTCTCTACTAACCTTACTATTTATTTATACAAGTTTCCTAGAATTTCATAATGCCCAGAGGAAGTATTATACCCCTGTCATTACAATTTAAAAACCACTGTTCCATCCGCAATGAAGCTCCAGAAGATAGCCCAGCTGGACGTTCACTGTTAACGTATGATTTAATCATCGAGCGGGCGGCGGAACGCCAAAGGTGTTGGACGCGTTTGCGTGCACCGTGAAATGCAGCTTTCGCAAACGTCGGGGCGGCTGGTCGTCTCTCTGGTAACACTAGAGAGCAAGTTAACGCCGAGTGGCAACGCACAGCATACCATAAGGCCGCCGAGACACCGCTTTGAATGGTGGTTGTATTATTGATTTCATCCCGCGGAGAACTCTCCCTTCCCGCGCGTGTACACACAGGCTGCCGCCTGCGAGCTTGCAGCATTCGCACTCTGCGCCCCAAGCCTCCGCCGCAGAAACCTCCGAACGTTGTTGCGTGTAACAGCGGACTTCCAAGCCGTCGATTTCGACTGCAGCGAATGTGGCTCGGAAGAAAAGAGGCTTCGAAGCTTGGTTCCGGGGTAATCGTTCTCAATGGTAGAACGAATCTTGACAAAGACGCGTCGCGTGGAGAAAGTAGAGCTGTGTCTAGTGTCACGTTGGGGATGCTTGTTACCAGCCTTCAAGTTTACTGGAGTCATTTTCGAAGCGTCTGAATATCGCGCGAAACTCAGGTGTTGCTTGGAAAGTTTTCATTGGTAGATTATACAAGCGTGGGGAGATAGAAGTTGGGAGAAACACCTATCTATGGAACCTGCCAACTCAATCGAAGACATCTTGTATATTCTATAATATGGAACTTGAGTATCGAGCTAAAGTTCCGGGACGTGGAAGCTGATATTTTCAGAAACTTCAAACTCCAAATACTTGTTGATTTTTACAAACCCATAAAAGTCGTATCATATTTTCTTAATATACTATATTGTACGTCTTCCTACCTCGTTCGGTGCCAGTACTGTAACTTATAACGAAAGTTATGCAACTCGAAAATTCAGGAAATGATGAAAATTTGTGTGCAAGTAGAGTAGTTGTGCGTAAGACAAACCTATTTTTGTTGGTGCCATTTTCTTGTCCATTTGTCAAGGAGTAATTTCCTCCCCTAAAACCGCATATGACAGCAACAAATAATAGGGTTGAGTTACGGAGGAGGTACTCTACTTGCACACAAAGTTGCGTAATTTTCTGAATTTCCGAGTTGCCTAACTTCCCTTGTTAGTAGTCTAGTGACTGTCCTCGTTAACGCCACTGAATAAATAAACGAAATAGGAGCTGCCGTACCTCAAGACCAATGCAACATCACCGATGACCCAGTCTCCGCGTTCAAATCCTTACTCAACGCGACTGCAAGCAACAAAAGCGTCGCAGCAAGTAGTACAGGTCAACGGTATCCGACGCCTCGTTCCGGTATTGCCCTGTTCACGATCGATTGTATACGAAATTGATCGAAATCGCCGCGTGTTCTCAAGCTGCAGCGGATCGTAAGATGCTCCCGACAGTTAGACGTCGTTAAAAGGAGCTTATCAGCTTGATACCCGTCCCGGATCGACCAAGAAGCGCTCCGTGTCGTCGCGCGACGGCGACGTCTGCAGCCGGATAGAGAAAAGGAGCAAAGCGCGTTAACATGTACCGTGCTTTATCGGGAAAGACGGAAAAATTGAACGCCCCTCCCCCTCGGCTCTCTGTCTCCCTTTTTCTCGGGGCACAAGCAATTGGACAGCTCTGTCGTGTTTTCGCCTGTCAGGAGCAGGTTGACCGTCGACGTTCTTCCGCGGAGCGAAGCTTCAGGCGGTTCCGCAGCCTCGATTTCTGGACCCCCTTCCTCCACGCCCCTTTGGGACACAAAGGTGCCTCGATTAATCGAAAGAATACGAACTTTGGCACGTCAAATTAATTCCAGGGACTTGTATATATTCGGGTTCTGATAGTTTACTATCTCTTGGAGATTTGAGGAGGATTAACTGATAATCTGTCTTAGGGAACTGCAGAAGGTTTAGGTCACCTGGGGATAGTTATGTGACAGAGGGGTAATTAATAATTGGAATGGAATCGATCGATGTAGAGGGGAATGTCAGTTGCAGAAGAAGAAGGCTACTCGTCATGCACAAGTTACTCCTCTGAGAATCAGAATAGGACTTAGTTTAATTAATAGTAATAATGATGTAATGCAGACAATACTAAATATTTAATTGATGAATGGGGGAGGATCAGCATAGTTTTAAAACCTAATCCTATACGTAAGAGTAAACTTAAAGCTAAGAAATGGGCAGACGAATTAGGACAAAGAGAGAAGAAGTATAAGAAAATTTAAGGAAAGTGGAGAAGCATAAAAGCGCGAGCAGCACGTTTAATAGAGGAGAGGCATGGCAATAAGCGAATTTCCAGAATTCAATTTTGATGTTTCCGTGTGATCGTAGCGGGATGGAGTTTTAGAATCGCGAGTCGAAGCATTCTTTCGTCCACTAATTCGATTTACAAGGCCCATTCTCCGCTCAGAGAGCAGAAGTTAGAGCAAGGAGCTGCCCGTGAGAGACTTGACGAGGCCGAATTAATCCGATAATGCGCTGATCGTCGCGCATCACGTACCAATTGCTCAAACGGGCAGACGACGTCTCGAGTTTTCCGTGTCTTCGAAACTCCTCGAGCGAGCAATTTCGTCGCTCGATCACCTGGGGGCCTGCGTCGCCGAGAAATTAAAAGCTCGAGACGTGGGTCGATTGGCGGGACGTCGAAGGGAACGCAAATCCGTTGAGGGCGACGGTAGGGACACGGAGAAGTCGAGGAGGGAAACGACTTCTTATATATTATGCGGTAAATCGTCGACGAAATTAAGAGATTATCAGTGTTATCGCGAGTATTTTACAAAATTCTTGGGTATGACATGATTGTAAATTTTAAGGCTTCATTTAAAGTCACACCAAGGATCTAAGGGTAGTAATAATACAATTAGTAATAAATAAAGAGATGTTCAAGTTAACTGACTTGTTTAACTTAGCAATTACTGTGAACAAACCTATCTTTAATTAATAAAGACCACGAGCGTTCATAATCCAAAAATTCGGATTATTAATTCGAATACTTTACACATGTTCAAGATGTCTGACACTTTCACTTTAGCATAAGACTGTTCTCCAGTCTCTCGCAAAATTTCGCGCGTCTCATCGGCAGCTGCATGGAAATCATTGTTAAACATCCGAGAGTAACGGTGACAGATGAACAGATGTCAGCGATGTCTGACTTAATGTTTAACTTAGCGAGCGTACGACTGTCGAGTTTTGGGAGCGAAGCGTATCCCTAAACGCTGGAAGCGTAACGAAACTTTCCTTAACTTGTCGAATTGTCGAGCAGCTCCGCATCCGATTGCGACTCTCGTTAATTTGCCACCTCGAGCAGCTCGACGACAAGCCAGCCGTGAACGAGAACCTAGCCTTGCGTTCCGGTTGAATATGTATGAACACGCAGGTGTGCATTGCCGTTCGATTTTCTTAGACGAATCTCCCTGGTCTCCTCCATCGTAGGTAACGAGAAGAAACGAGGCACCAGTGGCTCGGGCCATACAGTCGGTTATCATTAATGCAGATAACTCGTAGAAAGCTTCGGCTGTACTTCACTATCCTGTTAAATAAGTTTCAATCGACACCAGTTGAGAATTGCGTATAAATATGCTGATAACTGTATGATGCGAAGAGACGACGAGGAGAGGACGCAAAATGTTATTGAAGAATAATGGAATTAGCAATTCTAACAAGGCGGATATAATTATTGGGTCGATGGGAAAGTTCGTTCGGTCACTGCCAGGTGATGTTGGGTGTACGGAAATGTATTTTAATACTTTCAGCAGGAAAGTGGCAAAAGGTCATAGATAGCCGAGGAAAATACTTACTTTGATTAAAAAATTTTGTAATATAGTTTCACTTTTAATAGAAGACTTTAGTCCACTACAGAGAAGGAACTTTCGCGCCGACCTTATAGTTTGTGCTATGTACAGCGAAACGCTGGATGCACTTAGAAGTTTATGAGAAGATCGAAAATTATAAGCACATTCTTTGGATCAGCATTGGATTAAAGCAGAAGGGAACGCGAAGTTGAAAGAGCTAAAGGGTTGATTAAAATTGTTGCTCCGGAATAATTGTGCAAATTCGTAATTCATTTTTCGGATTCAAAAGCCATCGAGCTCCCTTTATATTAAAGTGGCAACCATGTTGCTTTCGCCAGGCTGAAGATATCAAAATTCTATTCGAAGGGAGGAACTCCTGCGTCGAGACCCTTTCTAATGCAACGAATAATAAAGGGGTCGCCCAAAGTGGCAGTGTTAAGTGGTTCACTCCGTACATTTGCTCGCACACAAAGGAATTACCTAGCCAAGACTCTCGTTTGTCCTCGAGTCATCGCTGTCTGCGCAGAAATGACTCTTGCATCGACGCTTCCTCTCGACGCCCTCGCCTTGTCGACTTCTTCAGTTTCCTGTCTCCCTGGTCTGTTGTGCGGAGGGAGAGAATTTTGGGCGAACGAACCCGCGATATCACTGCAGGGACTGCGCAACTGTGTTTGCACGGAGCTCCGCGGGCGAGCGAAATATTGCAAGTGGAGGCAGAGACGCGGTTAATCAGCCCGCTCTCGAAAGCTTCTGGGGATTGTGGTGGATGATGTGGTATTACTCTAATCAATTACTAATAGAAGATTATACGTGTCGCGGATAATCGAACTTTTAAAAAGAAACTCGGAGCATTCCGAGTAATTTAAAAATTCATCGTCATTTATACCATCTTTACTCTACAGGTATCCTCAACTATCATTAGGGGCGGATTTGGAGTTTTGGCGCCCCCAGGCTCACAAAGGTTCTGCCACCCTTTCCGCGAAATATCTTCAAATATTGGCGACTCACATATGAGTTATTGCGAATTCGTTGTATGAAAAATAATTCCGCATTCTTTTTATCCTCGAAATTCCTTTAAGCTTTGAATTTCATTTCATCACAGACAGGACGAATGATTCCCGCGTATCCTAAACTTAAGTGGGAATTACGGTCGACCCGCGATATTAAGCAGGAATATCGTCGTGCCCGTGTAACAGCGACTTTAATTAATCAATAAACGCTTGATCGCGGCGTGAAATCGTTTTAATTAAAATCGAAGCGGACACAACAATTTCGCAGGCGCGTGTCGGTGCACGCAATGGCGCATCGTTCGAACGAATCGATTCTGGATGCTCCACCTAAACGGCTTTGATGCATGTGACGTTTCTTGTTTTTATTTTGATCTGTGTCTTCCGCTTCGCTTCGAACGTAACGCTTGTAAAAACACACAGCATCGTGGAATATTTTCGATACCACTCGTCGACACACGGTCGCTGTTACACGCGGCATTATTTATTGCTTCCGTTCAGTTCGTTTCTAATTAAAACTCTGATTTCTCGGGCGTTATAAGTAAGCGCCAATGGGCGCACTCAATGACTGCTGCTTTTTATAGCAGCCGAATAAGAGGGACTAGTTTGAATCGTACTTTCTGAGGGCATTACCATAACGACGGAGAAACTATAAAACTCATTCTGCAACGAACTCGGAGGAACCTGCTCGTCGATGGAACAATAGGAATCGATAATATAAAGTCACTGATTGCAAGTGCAAAGTGGAACCACTAGGTCCCTCCAAATGGCTCCACTAAATCATTCTTCCAGACCGATTACTATTTACAGTTGTACTGTTCGATGCATGAAGCACCTCGGCACGAAATGTCAGTTTTGAGAAAAGTATCTATAAACATTACGAAGTTAGATATTTTTTATACTTATTGAAGTTGTTGGAAAACTGTCTTTAATATTTAAAAAATTGATATATCCCCTTTGTAGTTGCATTATTGCAATCAGAAGTATGTATAAATTGATCAATGAAATTTATTTTAATTATAGCCCTCTCAGGCCCTTCTTGCATAAAATGCAGAAATATAGAAAAATTATTGAAAAATTAGAATTCTTACTTCCAAGTCGATTTAGTTTATAAAATATGTCACATTGAGGTGGACGGATACCTTTGCGAGATACTGTAGATCCCCATAAATTATTACACTTGGAAATTATAATAAATTCACCCCTTTAACAAGAAGACACCCCCCCGCAAAAACACCTCTAACAGCACGAGTGACGCGAGGTTTAGCAAAATAAACAAAATACCTACGTGGCCGTAAAAGCACGCCACCGAAATACAAAAACCTGCTGACGCCACTCAAAATATTAATTTCACCAATATCCATCATAAACCTAGTACCAAAGCTCCAGCGCAAAAAATTGCACGCCACAGGCCCTTCCCTATTTACATTGCACGACTTAGCAACCATACACCCCCCAATCTCGATACAAAAATCCCCAAGCGCTGTAATGAAATTACCAAGCCTCTGAAGCTGCGTTGGTCAAGACTCCAGCGTAACAATTGTAGATTCATTTCCTTCGCACGATAGATTGCTCCACAGACACGGTGGTTTGTTTTTAACGTGTATCGATCATCGGAGGCCAATTAACCCTGGTAGCAGACCAGCGGTGCTAATTGGAGCGGCACGCATTGAAATGTGCGTCGAGTCGCGGCACGGTCGTCCTTCCGGAGATCGCTAATTAGCCGCTGGCATCCGTTCCACGATATCTTCAACGTCAAACGGGACAGATTATCCGAATTCGGCCGACGGAGGGACACGAGGGTGGAGGAGGAACCATTGTTCGAGGGACGCGCGCTCATTATCGCCCGGCGACAATTGCACAATGCGCCGACCGACTAGTGCCGTCGGCGTTTCTACGTTTCCCAGGATCAGTTTCTGGCGATCACTGGGCCCTTTTTCTAATCGCGAAACTTCTGCCAACCCTTTGTCTACCTGCTGGCGGGGATCGCTGGGGAACGGAGGGGAAGGGAATTTGAATGGGTTCCATTCGCGGTGTCTTCGAGTCGAGGGGATGAAGAAGACGGCGTGATAATGTTTGTATTTTCGGTGGGAGTAGTAAGGGGTTCGAAAGTGGGAGGTAGAGGAGTAAGTTGGGTAATATTAGGATAAATTTTCTGAGTTTATGGAACTCGAATGGGAGCTATATCTGGTATTCTCGAGCCAAAGGAATAGGGAAGATGTGATACTCGAGTGTCTAGTTTTTTGGGTCGAAGTAGCGAGGAGCAGTAAAAGTGAGAGGTACTGTGGGAGGTACAGTAACTTGAGAAGTAGTAGGTCGAATTTTGTGAACGGGGAATTGAGAACATTGGGGAAGATCGATGAAACTTGAGTGGATTCTATCTGTGGTGTATTCTCATCAAAGGGGTTTGAGAAAATCTAATTCCAAACTATTTTCTATTCTTCACCCAACTCTTAAATATTTAAAAAAAAAAAGAAACACATAGAAAAAATTATCATCCTCCTCTAAAGCATAGTCATTTCTTCCATATCCAGTTAAATCCAATTCCCCTTTCAAACTTACAAGAAAAATCGTCCCTTAACCGAAGAATTCCAGATATTCCATCAAAGACACCCTAAATATCAACGAACCTCGCCTCCACTCTATCTTCATGCACTTCGAAGCCAAGTTCCGAAGAAGCAGCGTCGTTTTAAACTCGGAGCAAAAAGAAGCCGAGCGACGCCTGCAACGGGGCGGAAGTGTGACAAACGATACGATAGCTGGGGCCGATCGGTTTCGCAGTTGTCGAGTCTCCCGGCGACGACGTCACGTCGCGCGTTCTCCCGACGTGCTATCGTTTCCTCCAGGGCAGCCCAGCATCCCAATGATTCCCCACGTGATCGGCCGGCTGATAAAAAGGCCAACGTGCGAGCCGGCGCTCGTACGTGTTCTCGCAGGGACGGCCCGGACTCCACTCGAAACAACCAATTTCCGTGGAGCGGCGTCGCGGACGACGTCGGCGTAATGGCTCGTCGAACTTCTCGTTACCGTCGGAATCTCGTTGAGCCCCGCGGAGAGACGGACACGGCGGGAATGGCGGGACGGAAACTGCGAACAAGGGAACTGTTGCGCGAAACGATACCATTCTTGCATGTGCACGCGATCCTCGAGCGACGGTGCTTCCCATCGATCGCGATGGAAATCGAATGAAGAATCAGTGACGCCGTTATTCGAAGCGTGGAGGGAGATCTTCGGTGCGAGAAATTGAAAGGAACCGGAGCTTCCTCGTCGCTTTTCGTGCGGTCAAGTGAATGATAGCATTCACAGAGGCGCACTAGAATAATTAGTGAAAGCTTCGACGGGCACTTCTGATGGGAAAATAGACGCGAGTGATCGATAAAGGGGTCGTGGAAGTCGTGGTCGCCAATGGAAACGTTAGTCGGGGTCGAAGACGAACCTTGGAAATTGGAACAGACACGTGGAAAAATTCAAAACTCACTTGAGCTTTGAATATTGATAAATAATTCCTTTCTCGCTTTCTCGCTAAGCAACGATACTAATAATGCCTTTACCAAGGTAACACACGAAGTATAAAGTGCTGCCATTAATCTAAGTTCAGCAGAATTAACAAATAAACATGGCAAATACTATAGAAGGAAAATTGAAGGTACATGAAATCCAGAAGCGAGACTACAAAAATTATGAATAATGTTTCAAAAGTCAGACGATTCAAGCGAGCCCTCATAGAAATCGGTGTTGGACAAAAGCTGCTCGTCGTTTAGCAACTGACGAGCAGCGGAGACATCGTCAAACAGAGGGGCGCGTTTCTGCGAGCATGAATATTTGTCTTCCCCCGCTCGTTCAGCAGAGACGCTGCATAATAACACGGACCAGCCACCGCCATCAAGATCCCCCAGCTACCCCCGCGTGCCCCAGCGTTCGACGTAATCAAGGGGACGAGGGGAATTAACGGCAGCAGCCACTTGGATCGTTGACAGCGGCGTGATCTGCATCTTGTTTGCGGACCAGCGATCGAACGGTTTCGTAAACAGACGGGAATCCGACGTGCGAGCGCATCCTATCCACGGCTGTAGTCCATGGGAAATATCGGCCAGCGTAACGGGATGGCTGCATCCGCGATCGATTCGCCGCTTTGCCTTTTATCCAGGCGTTTAATAATCCCCCTGCGTGGGTATGACCTTCTGGGTAATAAAAGGTTGTCCACCACGTGTCTTAGGTGTATTCTCGAAAGCGGACGCGGCAGGTTTGCGCGGGGCATGCGAGTGCGACTAAACTCTGCTGGTAGGTTTTCCTATATGCGACTGAACGCAGCGTCAAGAATTTCAAAGTCGATTTTCTCGAAAATGAAGCGCGATAGCAAAAAAAATTATTCCTTTTTCTCGACTTATTTGATTATTATAAGTCGAAAAGAAACAGTAACCTTTTTCCATATCGCACTTCATTTTCGAGAAAATCGACTTTGAATTTCTCGACGATGCGTCCAAACGCGAATAGGAAATTAGCTTTTAGCCATTTAAGCTTCTGCTGGGAATTCCTTGGGCGATCGTCTAGGGCAGTTTTAGTTGGCGTATGGATCGATGTGTGGAGATACTTTTGTGCTTGTGATGGATAAATGATGGGGAAATGTAAGTGAAGGTTTTAATGATCTTTAATTTTGGAGAAGGCTCGAATTGGCGAGACTTGCAAGGTATCTTGGATGTCGAGTGCCGTGGAGTAAGGGACGCTGGGGGTTTCATTAAGTATTCTTGGCAGAGATGCTCCGGTTCGTTTGGAGTCGTTAAAAGTCGATTACAAAAGATGATCGAGGATCGTAAAAGGCGTAACACGAATCCTTAGAGGAAGTTTCTTAAACTGCAATTCCTGATCTTTCGATCCACCAAGTATTCTCACTTTCCTTCGATCCTCCACCTGTTAAGCTTTCACACTCAATCTTTACCTAATAAACAGAATTTTGCCCCAAGATCGACGAAACTATTTTAAACCTTCGGATCCCCGTCCCTCGACTCTCCGCGAGCGAAAGCACTCCGAACGCGAAAAGTCTTGTGCCAGCAAACCCAGCAGACTTAATCGGGCCGGTTACACAGTCCTATAATTTGCACGCGTAAATATGCATTCCCTGGAATCGCTCGAAACGTTTGCACTAGGGCCATCAACATGCTTCCCGTGCATTCGATACTCGACCCTGTTCCCGATCGATGGCATGTTTGATCAGCCACTGATAAACGAGGGTACAGAGCCGCGTGTCAACAAATATTCACGCGTTTTTATCCAGCCAATCTCTGCCAGCGAGGGTGCAGCAACAATGGAGCGATTTCACCGCGATTTGCGTTAATCAGGTGGAACTAATTAACGCGCAGCTTCAATTACAAATCTGGTGAAAATCCGCTGGTCACGCGGCGTGGAAATTTCCGGGAAAGCCCGTGCACCTGATCGAATCGAATCGAAGTTCAGGAAACTTATTTAATATCGCGTCGATTTGGATGCCTGCTCGTCCAACGACTTATTTTCCTCTGGGAAATGAAGTTCCACGGGAATATCCGTTTCCGATGGACCCCCGGTACCCCTTCTACCCGACTTATCTTAATTCCAAACCGAGTTTCAGGCATCTTCTGGAGCGTTTCCGCGAACGGAGCAGCGGCTTCTCTTTCACCGGCCTCGGCACGCTCTGTCTCCGGTTCAGTTTCACGGTTTCCCGTCCTCTTCCTCCCTTACTTCTCTTTTTTTTCGGCAAAGCTCCCGCACGAGTGCAGGCTTTTAAAGACCTTTAACAGCGACGGTTCCAGAGCCCCCGTCCCGGTTCACCTAAATCTTTGCCCTATCGAGTGGAAAGCCCTTCTCCGCGACGACGGTCTATCGCGATCAGGAGACCCGTCGCTGGCGAATCTCTACTCGAGCGAGCGAGTCGCATAATTAATCCGCGCAACGGAGACACCGATTCCCACCGACGTTGGACATTTTTCCCTTGATTTATCCCTCCGACGGTGGGCCCGGTCACGAGGCAGATAAAAAATAGAGGGCGAGCGCTCGAACGATATTTCACGCTGAGGCATTAGCGGTTTTAAATGGCAAAGGGGTAGCTGGTACTCGGTTACGTAAGGTGGCGTGTAGTGGTGCGTATTTGAAATTGAAATTCGAGGGTTTCCACCTCCCTGACGCTCCTTTGAGAAAGTTTAAGATTCGGCGAAATAGGGGAAACTTGATGGAACAGTCTTGCTTGCACGCAGCACTGGGACGTATTCTCTGGGGGATGGTCGACGTTTGGATTTTGTCGGGTACACGCTCGTGTTTATGTCGCGGTGTTTGCGTTATATAGCAGAAAAACGGTCGAAGGGTTCTGTGTTCCGGTAAGAAACTCGAGGAACTAAGCCCTGGAGAAATACACGGAAAGTGGAGGGAGCTCGATGCGCCAGACACGGATACGGTTGTCTTTCCGATGCGCTTCTTTATGATTTCCGTTGCACCGGCGGCGCAGAACACACTGATACATTATCCACGTGCAACTAGCAGCGGCGTTTCGATAGGATCGACGGCATATCCTGGCGGCTGGAGTAATGAGTATCTTAGGTGGGTTCGAAGATTCGGAGTGGGGAATGGGGGTGAAGAATAAATAAAAGGACGAATCGTGTGAAGTGACACGAAGTGTGAACGAAGGTGCGGGAGAAATGGAATAGTTATTAATAGGGTGAAGTTAATTTTTTTATTCGACGAATAAAGTTAATTTTTATATTCGACGATATAAAGTTAATTCATTTATTGTCGTCGACACATGACGAATAAGTTCTTTAATTGTTATTCGTTATTCGAAATTTGTATTTAAATAAAATTTTTGCCCATCTCTAATGCAGGGGCGAGTGACAAGCGCAGATTGCAGCTTCAAATCTCCAAAGCTCCAGAGCTACATATGCAGATGCAATTGCGAGTGCAGCTGGACGTGTGGGTTGCTCGAGTAGGATACAGTTAATGTTAGGATATCAATTATTTGCAATATATGAGTTTAATCTACGAGAGGATGAAGAATTCAAAAGTTACTAAACTTTTCCTAACACCGTTAACATTGTAGCGTGCGTGTTGCTACAATTTTGGGAAATAGTATTCAAAGAACTTCAATGTGGTTATTTTAATCAAGCCCACATTATGCTTTGAAGCAAGCAGTCTGGAGTAAATGGAATGGCGAACATTTGAATGGTGAATTGCGGCAATGTAACTGTGTCAGAGCTCGCTGTACAAACCAAAAGGTGCAGAATTCAAAAAGTCACGTGATTGCATACCCGATGTGTCGAACATAATTATGTTGTCAGCCAGTTCGTCCCCTTGCTTCTCCGAAATTAATTTGTCAGCCGCAACCCTCTCTATCTCTATGTATCCTCGATAATCAATATCCATCTGTCACGTCACAACTTTGTCGCAGGCAAGAACTTTCGAAAATTCCAGCACCGCGTAACGAGAAAACAAACGATGAACCGAGCGCGACGCGAACCGCGCTATTACCCTGGACGAGCTGAACTTTCCAAACACAGAACGAATCAAAACAACGCTCAGCAAACCACTACCGACCACTCTATCCTACATTATTATCAAGCAGTAAAATCCATTCAGAGCAACCGAATTTAATAAACGCTCAAACTCAACAGGAAAAATATCGTTGCATCGAAAATTGAAAAAAGTCTGAAACTTTACAGGCATGTGGCTCATATATTGTTAATAACGTAACCACTTTTTGATTCGGCAATAAAATGGTTTTACTAGTGAAAACGTGGTCGAAAAAATGTTGAGTTTTCAGATTATCGTGAATATCTATGAAACTGTAAAAGATATCAAAAGGAAGTTAAATTCAAAGTTCCATGGTTTTTTATATCTCA
This sequence comes from Andrena flavipes, assembly GCA_963971345.1. Lineage (NCBI taxonomy): Eukaryota > Metazoa > Arthropoda > Insecta > Hymenoptera > Andrenidae > Andrena > Andrena flavipes. Next base: position 49,931,622 of record OZ020482.1, read on the forward strand.
TAAAGCGGCGATAAAGAGAATTTGCGACAAACTTCTTTTTTCAAAATTTATCCCCACCACCCTGTCTTCAACAATTTTTTATCGCCATGTTGTAGGGTGTCGAAAGCCATAAATCTTTGAATTGAACGTTTTTTCGATATCTTTTACGGTTTCGTAAGTATTCACGATAATATGAAAACTCACCATTTCTTTGAGGGGGTATTTTCACCCTTACGACTGTTTTATTGCGGAATCAAAGAATAGTTTTAGGGTATTAACATCACTTGAGCTACACTTCTGGAAAGTTTCAGACTTTTTAAATTTTTAAATTGCCGAACTTCCCTTGTCAGTGATTCTCAGTCTACAGTGTCGTCAAAAGAGAATTTGAATGGTAACAGTAATAAAATAGTTTCATTCGAAGAAAACGCATCTTAAAACTTCTATACCAAACATTTTAAACATTCTTTTCACCACCACTGTACGCTGAATGCAACAATGCTTCCAAAAGATCTTTTAAATTCAGTGTTCGCGGGATCCCTGACAAGCGCGTGTTTCACAGCGCGCTGTATTTTCTCGGTGACAATCGGCCAAATGGACCAGCTCGACAAAGTGGCCTTGGATATCGACTAGCAGGTGAAAACGATTCGTCTCTCTACAGCGAGTTTTTCCTCGCAGCTCTGTCCTAATTAATAGCACTCGAACGCAAAACCGCGTCGCGATTCTTTTTACGCCGACGTCCACGGTTGCGCGAACCCCCTCGCCCGTTTGATTAATTGCACGAAATCCGTGATCGCGGTGGCGAAAATATCGCCCCGTGAGATATTTCCCGTAACAAGGGAAGGTGGGGATGAAACTACAGGGCACGGTTTCGATTCAACGAGAACGGTGAACCTTCTAAACCGTCTTCGGCGCCAGGTCGGACGAGATCGCGGCAATTAGGCGAGAATCGTCGAGCTGGGGCCGAGGTGCCTTGGAATTAATCCTTCGGGATAATAACGTGCCTCCCACCGTTCCCTCTGCAGCGATACCTTCCCTGGCTTGTCAGACCCTAGGAAGAATATACGATTTCCACGACACGGTGTTCTCTTAACAGTGACTAACCTATCTCGTTTGAAACTATCTGCTTAAACATCCTTTTGCTTCTTGCGGTCGCTTAACATTCGTGGAGGTCTGCGTACTCTTTAACCTTCAATAATCCGGGAGACTACTAAACCGTAGTAGTCACGCTTCCGCAGAGTTCACTGATGAATATTAACCTGGCTCTTCTTCGTTTCGAGTGATTTATAGTGATTTATAGATATTCACGTGGGTCAATTTTCTTAGTGACTACATAAGTAGTGCTGCAACAAATATTCGAATAATGTAAGTATTCAAATGTTCGAAAATTCGAATACCAGAGAATTTAAATTTGAGATTCGAATATTCGAATGTTCCTTATTATTGGATTAATTACAGCTGTGGTGGTAACCACGTAGTGCTTCTTCTCCGTATCACTTCTTCAAACCCACCTCAATTTTTCTTCTGACCGCGGATTCTTAATTAAGAGTTCCAACGCCGTCTGGCATCGGCGTGCTTCCACGCCAAGAGATTTTTTAAGTAGGCTTCTTGGATAGCATCGAAAGTACTGTCCGATTTCCCCACTAAACGGTGAACGAGACGAAATTTTGTTTCTTTATATCAAACACTATGACCCGTCGTTTTCCCCTTTTGCAACGATTTCACAGCTTCAAGTTTCCAGCATCGTCAGCCGTTCGATTATCTTATCGCGGGCTGCATATTGGATTTGCGCGAGAGTATGAGAGAGGGAATCAGATAGCAGCCCCGATATTATCCTGCCCCGAGATAGTCCGTTGAATAAAGCAAGATGCATAAAGCAGCGGCCGGGTAATGCGTGCACCGTCGGTGAATTCGTGATTTACATCTGCGTGCGCCGACACTCGCATTTCCGGATGGAACAGCGTCTGTTGGCGTCGCGCCCCTGATACTGTCGCCGGCGCAGTTGCGCGACTCCTTTTTCCGATCCGCACTGTGGAACGCCGTCAGCCTTTGTGGAAATTCGTCGTTCTGCATACGCGCTACGGCGTCACGGGCGACGTCGATGGAAACGAAATACGATCGGCCGGATTTCTGCCCACTGTTATCCACCCTCCCCCCTCCGCCCCCCGAGTTATACGCGCCCCTGAGACTCGACGCGGGGACCGTAACTCGCAGCCGGCTGCTTCGCGTTGCCGAGATAATTCGATTCGGTAAATCGGGACGTGCGCGATGATATAAATCGCCGGCGAGCGAACTTCCTTCGGTGGAATAAGGACGCGAGATGGCCTGAGGGAAGTGGCGGGGGAACGTCACGTTTTCCAATTACTCGTTTGGCAATCAAGGTTTATTAATTCCCCGTTTCCGGCGTTGCGCATCCGCCAATCGAATTAATCGCGACGATCGCTCCCGCGAGAAATTTTCAAACGCTCGGGGAGACAATGGCCGCTGGACCGATGCATTCGATGCGTTCGTTCATAAATTCATTCGGAGTTTGAGAATTAGTGGTGCCGGAGATACTGCCAACGATTATTGATTAGGCTTTTAACGCCGTTTTATTTAGTACTTTCGATGCTTCGGGGCAATTTGCAACGTTTTAATACTGATTTTATTACGCCACGTTATCTATGTAATGGTTCTTTAAGATTTGTAGAATGAAAGTTACTGTTCTTCGATACTCAGACGATTTAACATAACAGAATTAAAAAAAAAATAAAATTTTTATCTTTAAATGTCTCACGTGCGAATGATAATACTGTATTACCTATAAAATTTGATTTTTGGCACTTATAGTGTTTTCTACAAGAATCCTTAAATTATGCATATGAAATTAATTCTTCAACTTTATTGAAACATGACGATTAAAAAGGAAAGGATCAACATTTCTCTCCCGCGCTTGTAAATCAGCAAATGGGACACGTGACCCAATTAATCTCGCAATTAAGTCTGCTAATTTGTACGCTGGCAACATCGATTTCTTTTCAGGTACCACATCCCTCTTCAAATGCAATAGATTATTATTATTTCAATCATGCTTTGCATTAGTCATCGCGCATTCATCTCGCAATAAATCATAAGCATAATGCTGTTTTTACACTCGAACCACAGATACCTATCGATTTTAATCGACAACTGTCACGAACGGCGTGCCCGAATAATTCACAATATTGTTGGCCATCGATACAAACCTATCGATGATTTAAAATACCGATGCCAATCGACGCCACGCAATACAGTTATCCCAGGCTAACGTTATCGGACGCAGGAGCGTATCGAGCTCCGCCATTTAACCGTGGGTTTCTCGAGCCACGGCAACCGCCGACCACCTTGTCCAGGATTTCCGAGTAACCGCGGCTCGCGCATTTCGATTACAATTTGTAACTTCGTGCGCCGCTGCAACACTCCAATGGAATATTAACCTTTCGCGACTCCGAACAATGATTAATAGCGCGGCGCGATAACGGGATTGCTTTTCTCGAGCGTGCCGCAATATGACGCTAAAACGCCGTCACGGGCGTCGATACGATCGATCGGCGTGGCTATTAAAATATGCATTCCCATCCGATTTCCCGCCGCGAGCCACCGACGTCTCCAGCGGCATCGGAGACACGGGAAATCGCTACAGCGAAGAACGTTCCCCCGATTCTTTTGTAATTGCTATCGGCTTCTCGGGCCGGGAGCACCCCAGAAACTTGCAGTTCGACAAGAGCGATTACAGCGGGGGTGGATGGCAAGGGGTGCCGTTTGAAAAGGATTTAAAAGCGCCTGGATTAAACTCTTTTATACACTCCACTTTTTACTGCGCCCCGCTGGACAGCTTGTTACAAATGTTCCACTTTTATTAGTTCCATCGCGCGCCAGTTATACGACGTCGAATTCCACGGGGGAGGTTGGCGAGGGGGGTGGAAAAGTTCCCGGAGGCCACTTGCAGGTGACACGTGGAATTAAGCCAGAGAATTTCTCAAGAGTACTGGTACCATTTAACCAGCATCTCCTAACTATCTCCGATATCTCTCGTCCTCTCGAAATCACTAGTGGCTGCATATTTTTAAAAAGAAAAAAAAAAGAATACCTTCGAACGTCCGGAAAACTCGCTCTTTACGAGCACGCGGGAAAAAATTCAATCTCCACGTTCTCGGAGGTAATTTTCATAAATCCCCCGCCCTGTCCTATAAAGCAGAGTAATAGAAGTATCGAGCGAGCGGACCGCCATTTTACCCTCCGCGTCGGGTAAAAGGATGTCGCGGGGCTCTCGTGCGACGGCGGCGGACTGACCGGCCGCGCCGTGCGCGGTTAATTTCCAAATCCACGCGATGAAAAGAGTCTGGAGCGGATCGCCGAGCGCCTCCGCCGACAAAGGGCGTCAGCTGAGACACGACCGACTCCAGAGGCCGGGGGACAAAGAGGCCCCTTCACGGCTCATAATTCAATCTCCGTATTGTTCCGCGCGAGTGTCATCCATGGCCAGGTGTCGTCTTTCACCGGAGATCCCCGCCGGCCGGACAATGGGCGCGATTTAACGTTAAAGACCGGGCAACCCCTTCGCTTCTGGTCGAATACCGTGGCGCGGGCCACGACGGATTGCCCCTGTGTCGACAAACAGGCCCGAGGGTTCCTCTCCAAACTTCCTTCCAGGAGCAATTAGTTTCCTGCGACTGGCGGCTCGGACGGGCGGGTTTTTTTTTTTATCCGCGTGTGTGCAGAGGCCTGGCCAAGAGAGTACTTTTCCGCGATAACCAAGCGAAGGGCGCCATTTAAGTGACAGCGAGAGTTTAGGTTACGTTGGATGGGGCAGGTAACCGATTTCGTTTAAATTCTCCGTGTAGTTTGTGCCCAGGGTGGATAATAATGTGCGAAACGCGTGAGAGCGCTTGACTAAAAAGTTTCGAGAGATAATCGAGTTTAAAGTTCCAGCGCTCGCGGACCCTCGATATATGCAGTTGTTATACGAGAGCTGGGAGTTGTATATACCTACATCAATTGTAGGGGTGATTTAAATTGTAGTGTACGTGGTAATCCTTAATTATTTCTGTAATTAAATGTGCTGCGTTCAGCTCCACTGTGTATCGCAGGAATAGGTTTCGTAATTCCAATGTTCTTCGGGTGCCACGGAAAAAATAGGCTTCCGCGAGGGGACTCGAACCCACGATAGTCCGCGTACTGGCCAGCCGTCTAACCAACTCCACCAGCGCTGAAATCCGAGGTCGCAATATTCCGAGCTCCCTCTTAAGGGGTTTCTGATCCCACAGAACAAACTTCGAACTCACTGTACGTGTAAGATTTCAGGCGAACTGGTGTAGGAGTTGGACGTTTAGGAACGGCCTATAGTGCGATTGGCAGAGATAGAGATCTTGCGGAGTCGGCGTTTAGGGAATCGGTTAAGGTGCCTGGCCAGCGAGCAGTGGATCCGAAGATTCGAATCCCATCGCCCGAAGTTCCCTTTTTTCTTCTACATTCGTGACATTAGACTCCTCTATTCCCCTTATGGGAATAATCGGCGACTTCTTGTATCGCCCAGTTCGAGCAACGAATTAATTATCGTGTCCAGTATATCGAATCACAACGCCGTGGAAAAAGTAGACGCGGATTGGAATTTGTCCGAGTGTTCCAATTAAACGACTCTCTTCTCTTCCGAGCGATCCTCGGATTTCACGCTTAATTCCCTTGTTATTCTGAATTCTCGCGAGCAACCGAGCACTTCACTTTATTTCTGTGAAAATTCATGTCGAACATTCTTTATTTGCCGCTGTCATCACCCCGTACGCCCGCGATCCGCGAACCTCGCCGGTCGCTCGCACAGATCCCGCGCCCGTGCTTTACGAGGCTCGCTGCAAGAGAATACTCCGGATAAAATCTGGCGGACGGATTTATAGAAATGCGTTTCGTTATCAGCGACGACTATATTCGTCGCGGCGAACGCGATACACCGAGATTTACTGTCGGCGTCGATCCGCGCACCGATAACGCGGACGGGACGAATTTCATTATTACTCCGGTGTGTTTGGGAAAAAAGAAGGGAAAGTCGCCGGAACGATAACGAGGTTCCGTGGTGCGTCAAAATTGCCGTTTCATCAATTAAGGTCACATTAGTTCGTCTCGTTCGATTAGCCGACACTATCGACGGCCTGATTAAATTAAATACACATCGCTGCACGTAATTGGTCCGCGCAGCGTGCACAATTAATTGGGAGGGGCCTATATAAATTTCATTGATTTCGCTGGTCAATTCACCCCGGCAATGTTCGATTTACAACGGCAATTCCGATTTCGAAACGTCCATTCCTTGCGGAAAAGGGCTTCTTTCCGCTGACTCCAACGAGTCAACCGTTATGCCTATCGCGCGCCCATCTCCCTGTATCAATCTAAACTGCAAACTCGTCCGTTCATTTGCGTAACGACTTGCACGGTAACTCGACAAACCCCTCTATTTATCATCTGCCCGATTCATTCTTTAACGTCGTAGATTACGCCCGATGATTAGGGATCGAAACACATCAAGGAGGACAATAGCGCTCGACCGCGAGCAATTATTCAACGGCATTGTAGCTGCGGAGCATTTCGCTGGCAAGAGCTATCGCTACGCGTAACCGAGCCACCCGTGCGATTAATCTGCCGACAGGGCTACATGTAAATTACAAAAGCAACGTTGTTAAGACCGCGATAATTAGCTCCTACGCGATTCAACAGCGGTCGTAACTTGGCTCTCGACTCCCAACAATGCGGCCTGCCATACTTGATTCCGTGCAGTCACTGCTTCGCTATCCGGCGGACTATAATTCCCGGGCAGATTAAACAGCGTGCCTCAAAACAGTAACGGGGAAACATATTACAGCGATGCTCGATACCGAGTCGACCTTGAACCACTTGTTTCGCTATCATCGCGAGTGTGCCTCGAATAAAAGCCAGCTTCACAAACGATATCGATTACGATGTACACAGAAATTCTATAGAAACTTAAGGTGAAACACCACTGTGACGGCCAGAAAAGTAGGCTATTTTTAAGAATTTTATTCAGGACTAATTTACAGTTTTCATAGGAAATTTTTATTACCTACCTTTAGTACGCTGTCTTAAGAAGTTATACAAAAAAAAATAAGTAGAAAAACATACATAAATTTTAATATATTAATTAATCTTCTAGACCCACCCACGCGAGCTTCCAGCAAACGGAAACTACACTCGTATAGTTTATAAACGAAAAATTAAATTTGATTTCGGACCTGCTGTTCCATAGTTACACATTTAACCAGCTTGTGTGGGGGGATCTATGTAGAAGATTAATTAATATATCAAAATTAATGGATCTTTTCCTATTTATTTATTTTGGTATAGTCTGTTAAGACAGCGTACTAAAGGTAGATAATGAAAATTTTCGATGAAAACTGTAAATTGTTTCTGAAATTTTTTTTTAAAAATGACTTACTTTTCCGGCCGTCACAGTGGTGTTCCCCCTTAAAAAAGAGCCCTGACACGGATAGCTAATCTTTCAGTAATCCCTTTGAACGGAAAATTCGCCAGGAAATGGTAACTTCATAATTAATATCTATCCGGGGTGAGCCGCGAGCAAGAAGGCCGGGGCAGCGTTGGATTAACGGTAACGTCATTTTTCACGGGAATTTAGCTCGCCCCATCGCGTTCGTTAGGACGGGGAAAGGCGTAATTAACGTTTGATACGGCGCGGTTCCCCGTTTCGCGATCCTCGCACGGAGTAAAGGCCGGTGAAACTAACCGATAAGGTCATCGTGCATTTTGGAGAGGTGGGGCGATACGAAGTGAAAAGTCTATAAACAATTGATGACCGTAGCGCAGCGACAATTAATTAAGTATTATTAATTTCTTCGATTCGCCGCGCTCCGCCAAAATGCGCGGCAGCCGTTATAGGTGCACCTCCAGCGACGAGCGTCCACAATGCGGCTGTAGAGCTCGCCGTTTCCTCCATTTATCAATCGATTACCAATGATACCGGATTAGGAGCCGATTATGAGATCGATCGCGGTGTCTATCGTCCCCGTAAGCGGATAAGTGTGCTGCAATCAGCATCCCTGGGATTTAAATGTATAATCTAGCAGGATAAAGTAGCCTCGAGCGCATCCCGGTGATCTGCATTGGATGGAACCTGCAGATGCACGGGGAGGATTTACGAGCTACTAATTCTTCTTCCTTTTTCCCCCCCTCCTTCGCAGGAGAACAGACACCGCGGAGGATGGCTTTGAAGATTATATAGGCTTGTCTTTGGGCAAGGGCCCGCGAACTCTTTGCCCTCGTCAGCGAATAGTTGTTAAATTTTTTACAAAGGGAGCTTCAGAATGTTCTTTTTTTTTATGGAAAAGGGGGCAGGTATCTTTAGACTCTTGAGATAAATTTGATGTGCATTTTGTAGCACGGTGGTATTGTGGATCGATAATAACACTTTGACTGGCGGTGGCCTGCTTTCATAGCGATTTTGTGAAAGCATTCGAAGTAGAAAAGATGAGCGAAATTTTAAAAGTGTATTTCGTCCAACCGTACTTCACTTAAGCTGTTAATGGTAGTATGTTCTTTGTTTTTTGCTGGTGCGAGCGAATACATATCTCGATACGAGATGGTTCAGTAGTATAGGTAGAGCATAAATGCGACGCGCGGGCTTGCATCGCTTTTTTCAAGCAGTTAGACAGGTGTTTTGCTGTCCCGGCGTACTCTATGTAGAATAACATCTCCCTTTAAAATGACACTGTAAATTGTACTTTACATTCAAATGCAGTCGCGTCTGCGTGCAACGATCCCGACACGACTTCCCCTCGGCCCCCCGTGAACCGTTCAGGAAAGATTCGAGATTAGATTCAAAGAGCTTTGAACTACTTTGCAGAGCCCTTTGTGATGATAATCGAAAGCAAATGTACACTCACATGTCCCTGGGAAATTGAACAGATCCTTTGTAAATTAATTTCCAGGCTTAAACACTCAGCCTTGAAACAGAACAGTTCTCAGTCTCTAATTAGTCTAATTTATCAATGTTAACAATGTGACTATTACTATCACGTACATGTAATTTTACCACTTCGATATGTCTATGTACTACTTACTTTCAGTTTAAGAAATCAATTTCATTTCACATTTATTACCGACAAGGCAGCTTATTGCAAGTAGGTGCAAGTACAGTAAGTGCTGAAAATATTTATGGCATCGCTCGAATATTTAGCGTGCATTCACTTCCACCTCATTTAGTATTAATCCTTACTGCTCTTCACTGTTCCTGGCATGTGAATACTGATACTGTGAGTTACAAACGTTAACTGCCAAGGGAGCACCGCGAACCCGCACTTACCGAGTGCAACGAAACTCTGTGGGTTTATAGAGTAACTCAAGAAAACAATCGCACTTTAAGGGCGTGAAAACTAACCACAAAGTCAAATAGGCACTTCTTCGCGTCTAACTCCTAAAGTACAAGAGGCAGTAAAAAATGTTTCAAACAAAAGTTTCATGGTGCACTAAACGCTGTAAACTTGCGTTAACAAAGTGTTGAAAAAAGTTTATTTTCGTAAAGTTTTTTTTTTCAAACTTTTTCGAGACTGTTACCAACAGCATGCCAACTACTTCATCGATCATGGAGTTATGGAGATTGTTCCATGGATTTGAGGGAATGCAATAAATATTTCCAGTAATATATACCATTGAAAGATTTACATCCCACTTGCAATGTGCTGTTTTAAAGGTTTCCGAAAATCAACGAAGCGTTTGAAAATCTAAGGAAAACAGTGAGTTACTTATGCAAGTACAGAATCCTAAATTCCTCGATGTTGTCAGTTCATTGTTCGACGAGCATTGGTCAAGCCACAGATTTGTATCGAGCAGGCGCGAATCGCAACACAACATCGAGCATAAAAACGAGAAAGAACGAGCGCGGTTTCGATCGTTAAACAGAGAATGGGGTATTCCCCGTGCACCATCAACTGAGTTTTAGTAGGCATTGCGTCGGTCGTCGACTTTACGACCCAGAGGAAGGAAAGCGAATTCCAGGGACGCGACCGTTGGCATCGGGCGCATAACGCGAGATACGTCATTTCCGGCTGCCAATATCCAGAAAATTCGATAACCCTTCCCATTTGCGCCAGACACGGCCGTTTTACGCGCTGGTCGTACTTGAAACCGATGAACCTTAACCGCGGCTACAGCACCTAATCGTCTTTACGACGGCTGTAGCGCCGTCGCGTTAACGAACCCTCAAATCGTATTCAGGATGAAATTAGTAAAACCAGGATTGCCAGGGTGGGCTCAGAAACTGGGGAAACGAGAAATTCTGAGGATGAACAGGGAAATACTTTGTATATACCGACTTCTATTTTGATAAAGTATGAGTGGATCAACACGGATATTTTATTCTTATTTTTATTTTTATTTATATCTACTGGAAAGCATCAAAAGTATTGTCCCAGGGTCACAGAGTTACTATTATTATTATTATTATTATTATTATTAAATGGGAGTAACCCACTTATGCAGAGTAAAAATTACAATAAAGTATGCAAATAAATAAATTAATGTTTCGAATCGATTTCACTTTGGAAATATTTGACCGACTTAATGGGAAATTTCTCAAAAGCGAACATGAAAATTTGGAAATAAAGGTAATACCACGAATTAGAGATTAAAAATTGCAAGAAGAACTGCTACAATTTAACTGGAATATTGTATCTTTATTAATTAGAATTCCCAAGAATTCCGAGTATCGATAACCTATTCGAAATTGACATGTCACTGGGTAAAGCAGCGCAAGTGAATAAACCAGCCGTACCAGGTCGTCAGAATCTTTTTTCAGGACGTTACACTCCCAGAGCTCATAATACTTCCACTGAAACGGTCTGGCCAGTGGTTTATCCCGACTACGAGATCGTAGCACGACTCCCTCGGAACCAATAGCGAGCGTTAAACGCGGACGGGGGTTACAACCCTCGTTCCGCGACCGAATCGCGATCGAATACATCTGAAACGAAGGCGCTAGCTCAAAGGGAGGATTTAACCTCCGTAATCTCGACGGAATCGCTGGAACTAACGAGCCGTGGAATCCGTGACACGATGATCTTCGGGGCTCGCGTTAATTAACGAACGCAATTGAATATAGTTGGATGTCTCCTATCGTCCCGTTATCAGATCAACCAGTCACCCTCTTCGAATCACATTTATATTTAAACTACCGTGGGAATAATTACTAGGAGGCTTCTGCGAGCTCCTTTTCTCCCTTAGTTTACTTCAATAAAGTTTCAAGAGTTCGCTTTGCTCTCTCAGTTAGTTCTTCTCGACTTTGTAAATAGTTCCCTTCGTCAACTCTCTGTGTCTCAATGCCTTCTTTTACTTTCAAGGTAAATTAATGTCCCGGTGTCTTTCAGCTTGAGAAGTCCCCGAGTCGCGTCTTATGGTTGCATCCTTTTTAAACTCTTGCAAAAATTTGAGGGGTCCAGTGGAAAACAGACACATGTCACCGTTTTATGATTTTAGAGGAAAGCAAGTTGAAGTTGAAATTGTGATTATTTTATAAAGTAATTATTATCAAATTTTAGCTGAAAAATTAATTTTATTAGGTCACGTGTGCCCAATGAGCCGAGTTGTCCCTTTTCCACTACGCACTTGTTTTTTCTCAGCGTGAAAATTTAATATGATTCTGCTCGGTGAAACGTACACGCTATTAAATTAGGAGGTGGTGGAATTACACTGCATTGCAAAAACGAATTAGTGGCACAAAGAAACGAAAATTTATGCATATGTGGCTTGTGCCTGTTTCCATTGGACCCCTCAATTGTAAAGATTACAGAATTCCGCTTCCATGTGTTAATTCTCACGTCCCAGTGCCAATTTAAAATAAACATCAAGGGGAACATCACCGAGAAACTGCTATTTCAACGAGAAACACCTTTGGAAATGGCAGCTTGCGTCTTTTTAAAGAACCTGGACGAATTAAGATACAGTTGCGGGAAAATAATCTCGGGCTCTGCCTATCCCCGGGAATCATCAAAGTCGATTAGTATCAATTACCGCGGCTGCGGGGCCCCAATGGTGAATGAAAACGAATCGCCCCGTGTAATCTTCAACAAGCTGCAGCAGTTTAATGGTAATTTATGGAGGTAACTGATTACGGTAATTTCCTACCCCGTGGAACATCCTCGGTGGCGATATTTCAATGAAGACGCGTTTACCTCGAGAATTCTGTCTTTTTTCCCTCGGTTGGGAGCGGAGAATTCCGCGGAGGGTAAATCGTTCCCGTTGACGGAGAATTTATTCCAAGACACTGCAACGTTACTTTAGCGAGAGCAAGGAGGACTAGGTTCCCTCGGCGTTCCAGTGGTCGAAATCTACGCGAGGCTCCTTTGCATCGAATGGAAATTACAGGTTTTACATATTCATTTTAGAGGGTTATTCGGGTTTTAGGGTGGCTTTTCAATTCCTTCGCGCGCGGTTTCCCGTTTTCGAGATTCAGCTGCCCCGCGAGCTCGTTATTGCAGATAGCTTCGAATTAAATCATCGGAATCACGTAGAATAACCTTGGAATAACCAGAAAGCATTTAGCCTAAGATTTTTTGCAGATAATTTTAAATCTTTGGAGTAGCATGATGTTCCTTTATTTCACGAAGACACGGGTTGTTTTAGCAAAAGGTCAAACTTCGAATCATCTTTTTACTCCTCAAATTTGGCCACTGCTTTCTTCGAAACGGGCAGAAAGATGCTAGCTTCCAATGTATCTCTTTGACAGCGAAATGGTCTCACGGTGCACCATCAATTTTTGCATCCAGTTTCTGCGCGTCCTCCGCAGTGGTAGGGGTACGGTGGTAGCAAAAACATCGGGGTATCTTAAGAATCCTCGTGGCAACCAGCCAAACGCTGTCGCGCGAACATTCCCCACTGTGCAAAAACTCATCTCGCCAGCCATTAAGTGGTTGCCAGGGCCGCTTAAATCATGCTCGGTTCGATTATCGTCCTCGAACGACTGAACGTGAGAACGCGATGATTGATGACCCTTGGATCGCGCGATCAGGTCTTTTAGTAATTCTAATAGAATTTTGTTCTGAATATTCCCTGACAGAATGGTCCCTAAGAAACCATCATGCAGTCACCAATTTCCCTTAGAAATTTTTTCTATGCATCTACATTTCGGGATTTAAATTCACATTTGGGCAAAGTTACGCAGAAAGCTACCAACCCTCAGCGATCTGAAATTGAGTTTAATCGTTAAAGAAAAGTAGCTTTATTTCTATTAGATATTATTCTTTTACAATGTTAATATTAGTTTAAATTTTCTGTAGTTTTTGTTTTTTAATCTCCGTCATTTTGGAGTTGGTAGCTTTCTGCATAACTTGGCCCATCCGAGAGTGATGCAATAAATATTTGCAGCACTGTATATTATGTAAATAAACAGTAGACTCTCATTCAATACCGATGTCCCAAGAATTTTAAAGAATTTTTAAATGAGACCAAGAAGGAATAGGAAGACTACCACAGCGCAAAGGACCTCTTTAATCCGCGCCAATGCACCAGCCACGACACGAGTGCTTATCACCTACCACACATGCACCCAGCAGATTAAATCCGCCTCGACAATGAAAATCGATCATTCCCAATACGAAATCGTTTCGTCCAACATAAGTAGAGTGCCCCTTCTCCCTAATCCACGTGCGCAGTATTTTCTGAATCGAAACTCCACAGTAGACTATCCTCCTTAACCGTTCCTCGATCGACGAAGAATCCAGCCGATAGAACGGTATTGGCCTCGTCCAGAACTTCCTCCCGACTCCCCCCATTCCTGCAACTTTGCAACTCCCCAGAGACTTTTCCTGTATTAGCATCGCTGCTGTCCAGCGTCCAGGCAAATATTTATCAAGGTACGAGCCCTGTTCCTTCCAGCGATCCCGCAGCCCCCTTAATTCCCCGAGGACCGCGACTTCCCGGGAACTGTGTATCGAACTCATTCCCCGGTACATTCCGAAGACTGCTCGGGGAACTGACGTGGCTTAACGATTTCGCGAGGATATTGTTTGAACGTTGCAGGGAAATCGAATCTATTTGGGCGATATTTCCGAGCCTGCGAGCCTGATGCGCAAACTTCTGGTGCAAACCAGTGGCTTTAGCGCCCCAGATTTACGACACGTCGCGGTTCATGTAATTCACGCGGGGCCAGAGTTCGCTGGGTGGTTCTGTGTCTGCAAGTCTGGTCCAACTGAGGGAATGATAAAAGCAGATGGTAACTTCTGCGGCGAGCTTGTTCGCGGTAGAATAGACTGGTTGTTTGATCGGGGCGGCGTGGGACGTTAGAATGCAGAGTTCCGAAGCTGTGATAGGAAGATTTAGGGTTTTAATGAAGGTAATTTGAGATTTTAGGACTAAGGCAGACGTGAAGGCTACCGAGTTCTGAATAGACGGGATGATGGGGGTTGGTTTGATAGTTGCTCGATAAGATGAAATCTTCAGAATTTGATCCTGAGAGTTAGCTAGCATATGTAGAGATTTATGAGTGGATTAAGTAGATTATAGAAGGGGGAATTCTTCAGAGCTGATGGAATATGAAAACCTTGAATATTCTTTGAAGCAAAAAACCCCAGAAGCTGACTACATTCCCGAGCTCATCGCACGAAAAGAACATACCATGGAAAGTGGGGCGCAGGGAAATCGTAATATCCCAAAACCCAGCGCACGATTCGAGGCCACGGGAGCCAGGAACGGCAGTGCTCGCGTGGAAGCCTTCTTTAAAAATGCAAACCAGCTTTGCATAACAAAGTGTCTCTATTAACGCGCGATAGAATTTCCTCTGGACCAGGCAGTACATTAGCCGGGCAAGGCTCGTTTTTCGAGGGCCGTAAATGGTGGTGTGGAAACTCTGTTATAGCACGTAATCAACATTTCCTTATACATATTCATTTCTAATCAAACGTGTGCACACCTAAAGCATTGAGAAGTTGAAATGGTAAACGATGTGACTGGCAAAGAATTTTTCTAATGCCAAGGAATGCAAATTCAAATAGCAAACACTGTAAGTGCTAGAATAATTTATTTCAGTCTCAGTACCAACGTCGCTGTTATTAAAAAGAAAGTACTAAAAATTTTCTCTCTTCGCACTTAAATTTGAATAAAGGAAAAACAAGGAATGTTCATTTTTCATGATTTTACGATTTATAGTATATTTATGGTGGCAACTGGGACTACAAAACTGTCGAATCACAAAGGGTTATAAAGTTCAAATACCCCTGTAAGATAACGTTAAAGATTTGGTATACTGGTTAAACACAGGAAATTCCCACTCCTTGATAAAAATTATATAAGAAAATTAAATTCATTGACCCTTGTTTCTTTACTGCTGAACTAAAGTATTAAATTATTATTAATATTTATGTTAATATTATTTTCCCCTTACCCTGCATTTATCATTTCAACCCCTGAAAATTTCAACAGATTCATCCCACAATTTTTATTCACTCGTACCCACGAAACCACCCCCTTATCGATTATGTTGTACCATTCATATCCGTACACCCTGTACAACCACATGTACATGTCTCTCGTCGTGACACGAGCTTGTACCGCGAATCTGCAAAGCAGCCGAGAAATTCTGGAAGTGAGTCCGAATATCGGTCACTCCCCGTCAAAGATCGGAAATGAAAACCGTCTGTCGACGAGCTCTCTTTTCCCTCGTTGCTCCCTATCGAAGCGATAAATCGTATCAAGCGCACGGCTCGGAAAATTCGTGAATTCGAGACCGCTCTGTCCGTCGGCGAAACGCCCCGCGACGAGATCCAAGCGTTCCCTTGTAAAAGCGCGGGAAAAGGGAAGGACGCGGCTGGGAAACGCGAGCCGTGCTCCCACGTCGAAAAGAACGCTCCCCTTTTTTTTACTCTACCGCGCGTTTCGCGCTCGTGCTCGGCCCCTTTCGACCGCTGTGTATTCATTTATTGGAGCCAGGCCAAGCTATTACGTTATACACAGTGAATACAGTAAATTACTAGACCAGCTTTCCCTCAGCCGTCCGCTTTTCCGCCGTCCAAGTGGATTAGTCCGTCGAGCTGACTCGTCGCTACTCTGTTCTCGGTTATATTTCGGCCTGTCGTCGCTTCCACGTTAATTAACGAAGCATCGAGTATCGTGTGTGACATGATTTCTTCTGTCTGTCTCAGTTCTCGAGGCTCGCAGTCCACGTTTCCGACGGGACGAAGAAGAAGCTGACTGAGAGCAAGAAGCCCGATTCGTAGGTGTAGTTTGTTGGTTAAACAGGGGTTGGTGTATTATCGGTGGTTCGAAGCGTGTGGGATATACTGGGAAGGTGAGTAAGCTTCGTTCGAGGAATCTGTCGAGGGAGACGTCTTTTTATGGAAGAAGGGGCGGGTAACGATACTAGAGACGATTCTTTACAACCCGAAATGAAATTCGTACAGGGAGATAGACTATTTGAAGGACCAAGTGTTTTAAGGAGGAAACCTACTTTTTGGGCTAAAACATATCAAAATTTGAGATTTATTTTAAGAAACTAGCGATTCGATTCATCTGAAATTTGGACCATGTTTTTATTCAGCTTTGGAGAAGTTACAGTTTCTTTTGTATTAATTTTTAATCATAAATGTAGGAGTTATGCATGCTTCAGTTTGATGGACCAGAATACCGATAAGTTATCCTACTTCTTTTGTTAGATAAGAAAATTGGCGCAAAATTGAATAGCGAAACTTAAAGGTCCAAATTTTACTATGTTTTTAACCCATAAAATAGGATTTCCTCTTAAGAATTATAACGAGGGAGTTGCTGATTTCACTGTTAGTAGCGTCTAATCAATATTATAACTTTAGATTCAGTACCATAAGTCCTTATACTGAAAATTCAAGGACACTGACCTACAAGGCTCTACCCCACGAACCACGTAAAAGGAGAACAAAATCTTTAAACAATAAAGTACTATTAATACTATTCTTCCACACGATTCTTTCACCGATCCCTTGGAAAGTTTTCAAAGACCTCGTCGCTACCAGGTTCCACGTTTCCCCCCAAAAAACGATAGGAGTTCGAAGATTTCGTAGGTCACTGATCGAGTTCTCCCCTTTACCAAATGCTACCCTGAAACGTGTAAGGCCGAAACAGCGGTCTGCGCCACGAAGGGTTCAAAGAGCTCCCGTCCGCTCTCTATTTATAGGGGGGTCGACTGGAACACGACTGGACGGTGCATTGTTTAATCACAGTCGATTAAGCGGCAGAGACCAGGCCGGCTCTGAGGCCAGTGTCCTTAATGAATCGATTTGGACACGGCCTGGGATCATCAATCCACCGAATTCACTCGGCGACTCGCTGCAAAGCTCTGGTATCGATCAAATCGCACCCCTCCCCCGTCCACGCTACTTTCCCATAATTAACGTAATGCCGTCCTGGTGCTCTTGGGATCCAGCTTCGTGATTCCTTTATGGACAAACACCTTGTCAATTAGCTAGGACCAATTATGGACAAGTGGAGGCGTTTATCGTCGCGATAGTGAGCCACTGCACGCGTACCGTGTTCCCAGATGAAGCTTGGAGATAGAGACAATCGAGGAGAGTGCTGTTTCTTATTAATATAGAAAGATTTCTTTTTATAATCCCTTCACAGAGATATCGTGGATATCTATATATTATTAAATAAACCCTTAAACCCTTTCACCGATTCTGCGGAAAATATGGGCTAACATTGACACTTCGCGATAATTTAAGTTCAGTTTCACATTTCCACAAAAGCTGATGTTCTAGATATAAGAAGCATGTACTTTAAGCTATGCAGTGGTTAATAAAATCTGAGAATGCAGTGAATGAGAATCGAAGGGTCCCTTGGTGCGTGACATGGCGAACGAGACTTCTTTATGGACGCCACTTTCTTCGAGACGCTATGCTTCGAGGGTGATATTACTGTTTTTGGAATGAGGAATAATGAATCGTGCAAGTCGAGATCATTCGAGATTACTAGTCTAATTGGGAGATGAGTTTGAAAGGCATAAAATGTTTCCGAAATTGAACTTTCACGTGTACGTTCTGTTTGTCGCCAACGATGTGTAACTTGAGATCAAAGGTCCGTACGCTTTGAACATGAACATGGAAAGACACTCTTGTTAAGACTGATGGTACATTCGAGGATGTGATTCCCAAGTATGTTCTCTTCGATCTTGCAAATACGATGCATAGTGTCTGACTGGTTCAGCACAAGTTTCTTGGATTCCTCGTGCACAAATATTGTGGCATACAATAATATACCACAGATCTATTATATTAAAATTTGGCCTTCGAATCATGAAGTGTACATGGAGTGGAGAATTGCACACGTCTTATCATTTTTATATAGAATTTTAACTAGATTGATGTAGTCACTCTGATTAATTGATAAACACCTCTTAAATAGGATCTGTAATAGTTATTAATCTATTATAATTTCTTTATCTGTCAATTTCTTTCTTTTTCCTTTTCTACGAAACCGTGTAACCCCACTTCGTGTTCGTTCGTATTTCAAAGGAAAAAGGTATTTTTCAATTCAGTGTACAAATTAAAATAGACCAAACAGAAATCGCCAAAACCACATTTACGTAATTTAAGAATGTCCCCGTGAGCTTGTAATGGTTCCAAGTCACAATTCACTTGGGAAACGCTGCCTCGAATCATTCTACGCGATAAAAGTCGCCCCGTCACCTGCAGCCCAATAATAACCTAATATCAAGCATTATGATCGATGTTGCGATGAAATCCTGCTCGTCATGCGCAGACCAGCCAGGCCAGCCAGAGGGGCCGCAGGAAAAACCTTCTTCGATAAAGAGATCCGTCTGACGTCTCCCTCGAACCAACCCTCCCCGAAAACCGTTGGAAAAAAAATGCTCGCACGGCCCCTGGACGTGATGCGCCCTACGTGCACCGATGCACGCGTGCATTGACACGCGTCGATGGACCCGCAGGCGGGCTAGATGCACCTCGATGAGAAGAAGAAGGGAGAAAAATCCCATTATCAGCTCGCGTACACAGGTGGAAGGGTCGCGCGAGCGTGCACGGAGAAAAAGCTAGAGGAATATGAAAGGGAGCAGCTCGCATAGAAATGCCGCTCGCTGGGATCTCTGAATGGTCTCCTTGCTCGTGACAGATCACGGGGCCGAGCTTTTGTCGTTCCACGGTATCAATGATGAAATATGAACGGGTTGCATTCGATGGACAGCCACGTTGCTTTCCACCCCCCCCCCCCCCTCCCCCCGCCCTCGGTTGCCATCTGTAGCGCCATGGAAGTGGGAGTAGGTGAATTAGGACGTCCCCTGATCACGCGCGATTTTTCATCGTGAAAAATCGCTCGCCCGGGGTATATGCCCGCTCCATCTGTTCACCCTATCTCGCCTTTTCGTGTCCCGATTGCGGCGATCGCGATCAACACCGCGTGACGTTGTCCAGCAGGCCGCCCCGGGGACGTTCCCCTCGCGTTGATCAGGATTGATGCGACTTCTGCTCGCCGTGACGCGGCGATTTGCCTCTTGGCTGATGAGAAGCGAGGCTCAGGGTGGATGAGGTGCGACTGCAGAGGGTGAGAATGGCGGTGTTGAGTGTCGCGTGGAACGAGCCGAGAGACAGGGTCCTTGTGGTTTTTGGGGATTGCACGTGACTAGGGTTATTTGGAACTGGGAAACTTGAGACTGGGAATAAGGCTTTGAGGGCTTGTGGTACACTTGGTGCTTTCGTCCAGGGCTTATTGGGGTGGATGGATTTCAGACACTGTTTTTTGGTATTCTATCGAGGAAATGCTGGCTGTACTAAATAATATTAAAGGGCGTATCTGGTCAAAAGGTGGTTCTGAGAAAAATTAATCTTGCAATTAGTAGTTTGTTTTATGCCATCAGTATTTTATATAAATCGCATTAGAATAAATATTAAATCTGGATAAAAAGGTATCTAAATATTTGTGAGTAAAAATATTTAGTCACAAATAAAATAATTCATAAACTCCAAAGAAGACTTTCGTGGATACGCTCAAAATCAGGCAGCGATTTCACACTAGCTTCTGTTATATGTATGATAAAGTAAAGGAGAACGATAGAGATGAAAGTTAAACCCTTCTCAATCGCTCTTCGCGATGAACATATCGAAACCGCGCGCAACGATCGTTTATCCTCGAAATATTAACCCCGCAGTTAGCCGATTTGTTTCGGCTGCAACTCGAGCACGTCGAACGCTCGAGCGCCCTCAGATCGAACGTATAGCCCTTAATCGAACCTCCCAGTCGATTAATTCGATTTTCTCTGTTTGCTAACCACTTCATCGACGCCACTCGACGCCGTGTACCTCCAAGATTTTCGAAATACACTCGCGTGGATAACGCTGCACATTAAACTCCAACTACTGAATGCTCCAAATCGCGAGCATAGAAAAAAAGAGTTTCAAGTGTGCTGAATATTAAAGCGAATCAACAGCCCCTAAAGTCGGGGGTCAAAAACATATTTTCTGGAATATCTGGAGAACTATTTAGTGTAGGACAATTTTTTCTAAGCGTGAGTTTCGTAAATATGACTTCAGCCCTCTGTTCAGTTTTTGGAAAATTTCAGAAAATATGTTTTCGACCCCTGATTTTAGAGGCTTTACTCACCCCACCAACATGGATGATTGCCGATAACAAAAAATACGTGTCAAATATTTCTCACTGTTCTGCAAATCTGCAGATTCTCATCAAAATCGCCGTGTGCGGGTTCGATATGCTACATTGTTAGAGAACTTGTAACGATTGATGAGTGGCCAATTCATATAACGAATCGTTTTCGAGGGAAAACTGGTCGTTCCGAGCAGTTACAAGTACTTTCACATCATAATATATCTTGCGAATAAAACATATAAAAAACTGATCCCCCGCTTTAATTTATCTACCACATAAAATCATTTTTATTAGGGACGGAATTTATGGCACGACTGTGTACCTATATATACACCGAAACTAGAAGTACACTTTTTAATTTGTATTATAAAAAGTAAACCGAGTGCAACCTTGGAGAATGGATGACGTCGTTAAAAAAGAGCGTCGATAAAAAGTGAACAGCTAAGAGACGAGGCCATCCACATTAAATTCGAATTAATAAGAGGAGAGTAAGGGTAGTGGCGAGATACCTATGACCGCAAGATTTTCCACGACTCCCAGCGATGAAATCCGTACTTAACGAGCGCCGAGTCTTCGAAAAGAGCCGATTTCACCTGCCAGAACTCACCCCCCGTCGCTTCTGAGCGTTTCCCTCCTCGATTCCCAGCTTTCGACCGCGTGTGTGCGCGGGGCGATTCAAGTTCCTCGACCTCCGCCCCCCTGTTAGCAAGTTTTAATGACCGTGAGAAGCTCGGTGGCCCAAAAGCGCCCCGAGCCTTTCCCCGGCTGACTTAAACCACTTTATCTAACGCGGACAGCTTCGTCGGCGTCGCCGAACTCCGCGGCTCACCCCCTTCTGACCTTCGCCCCGCGAGGAATCGAAGGATTTCGATCTGCACGGCGCTCTCCATTCAACCAGCGTCTCCGGTATTCGTGTGTTTCGAAGGGGTTGGGGTGGTGGTTTGAAAGGAGCCACCCCTCGATACTCTGTGCCTCTGAAAATCCTCGACGCAGCGGCTCCCAGCGTCTCGGCCTTCGATATTCAGTTGGTCCGCGCACTCGATTATGCAAATTGTCCCCCAGATTGCGCGGCTAATCGATAGTGGATCGCTCCGACTCGTCCGCCGATCCACGTCGAAGGACAAAGACCGCTCAGAGTGTGAGAGGAATCCTCCATTGTTTCGGAGGATGCTACTCATCGAGAGTTACTCGTCGATGGAAAAAAATTCTGGATTGAATCGGGTCAGTGGAGCACTTTTCCCTCCCAACCGCCATCCAGAAAATGTTTCAGCTATTTGGGAGGGATGATCGATACGTCGTGCACTGGGTGCTTGTAAATTATAGCTGCTAACAGGTTGATGGGAGTCGCGAGGAACGAAACGGGATTGACGACTGTGTCGCTGAAAAGTGATCGTACCTAGATGCAGTATTTTTTTTTTTCAATTTGCAAGCTAACTTTTAGGCGATGCAGATATGATCGTAATTGAGACACGGATCGAGGAGTTTTAATACTCTAGATTTAGTTTCGGTTTTCAAAGTTGGGTGTAGCTTAACCTTCGCTTGTCACACTGAACCAAAATGGTCCACGATTTAACTTTGAGGTAAAATATGTTTGAAGCAGTATTTGAAAATGGTAGATACTACTGTTTAAACATGAGGAAACTTTAAATAATAATTTTCAATGATGAACTTATATTCTACAATGTTCCAATCTTATCTCAAAATTTTTACGAATTTAATTTAACAAATAATTTTTAAACAGCAGCTGATTGAAAATTGGGTTGTGTCAAATCAACCCAGTGTGACAACTGCGTTCGAAAAAAAATATCTGTGACAACCAAGAGTTAATATTATATTAAACTAGTTTTACTATATAAAAAAAAAAAAATTTTTTAGTTTATGTTTTGTGAGAATAGTCACATTTATCTGGATTAGTCAGGCATGATAAGCTGAGGCACATTTCGTGATCCCAGAATTTATCGTTCGAAAGTTTTTAGGCGACAGACGAACACACAAACATATAGAAGCTTTCTGCTTTATATATTAAGATTTAAACTTAGTGCAATAAAGACGTTGCGTAATGTTAATAATTAGAGTTTCTCTCTTATTCTCTCCGGAACGAACGAGCACCCCTTACCCGTCCCAACAGAGTAAGATTTAGCATCTCTGAAGCGATTAAACTCCTCTCAACAACGTCTATCAATCTGCAAACTATCCACATATAATTCCCAACCACTCTGTGCATCCAGTTGCAACGATGCTTTCACCCCCCGCATCTCGATTTCAATACCACGTTCCCATTGGTCTTCCAATCGCACTTTCCCCGTCGCGTGAAAGACTACCCATGAATTAGATTGAACCAGGAATGCCTCTCAGAAATCCCGTTCCCAGCCTACAACATATCGATTCCCCACCACAGATCGCGGCGGCACAAAGTTTCCCACGAACTGTTAAATCTTCAAGTCCCGGTAATCGCCGCTGATCAATACCCTTAAAAGAGCCCCGAGGATCCTCTTTGCTCCGAAGGCGTCCGAAACAATTATTCCCGCGATAGCGAGAGCCTTCGTGGCTGAGCGAATTGTTCTAATCCCTCGCGACCGCGGGGAATTCTAATAAGCGTAACTTGAATGGCGGGCCGATCAAAGGTAATTCCAACTGGCAAATTACAGCGGCCACAGCGTCGCGGCGCGAAAAGTGCCCCAGCCTGCTGCTGCTTTTCAACTTCCTTCCCACGGGTAACTGGGGGATTAATCCGTTGAATCGACGGAGAACCGGGGGACGAGGCGGGGGAAACGAAACGAAATTAAACGGAATTAATTTAGCAAATTACGCCCCCTTCTCCGCCTCCGGTCGCGGTGAATCGATTGTTCCGCGGTATTCTTCCTCGAAGCGGCGCGAAGAACTACCGCGAGCCTTGGCTGGTCCGCAAAATTGCATAAATCCGATTAACGCCTTCTCTTTGTCCCCCCGTTTCATTACAAATATACGTGCCCGCGCCGCCGAATTAGAGAAACGAGCCTCGTTACCACGCGGGAAGCTACGCTCGCAGGCTGAATCCGGCACAGCTTGCCGAAGCACTCGGTTCGCGTGCATCGGAATCGATTTGCCCGGCAGCCGCGGCGATTAACTGTCTCGAGAAATTAGCCGCACTGGATGAATAAAAGAAGGCGAAGTCGAGCGATGAGGGAATTTGCAATTCATGAAATCCCCGGCAACTTTCTTTGGGCAAAGAGGCAGGGGAAGAAGGATTGTAATTACGAGATGGAAGACGCGGCGAATCCACTTGCACGCTGAAGTTTGTCCAGCTGCTGGTGCGCTGCAGGTGTGGGCGGGTGGCTGTGAAGATGGGGCTCTGTTAATGCGTGCCACTGGAGAAATTTAAGGGACATGTATGCTTTAATGTGTGTGGGAGGAGGATGGTATATACCAGAGGAGTCTGTCTTAACTACAGATGCTGTTCGCGTACAGTGCAACCTGTGTCTACCTAACCCCTTAAGAAATCACTAAGACTTGTCGATACTCGATTGTACGAAGCTCTTGCATATCGAATCAAGGTCATTATTTGAATAAAATATATTAGAAATTAAAATTATCTGACGGAAAATTATTTTTAACGACTTCCCCTCTGAATTATTTAACTTGTCTCCTCCGGTGTCTCCTCAAATAATTTAAAATAAATCCTGCCCGAGTCTGATCGGAACTCGATTTTAAACCAATTTTCCCCCAAATTTGATAGTCATTCTTCCTGCGCCCCTATCGCGAGAGATTGCAATGAACCATGGAGAAGCGGGCGTTTCGCTTGAATGGGCGAGTTTAAAGCGTCGGAACAAAAACGAGGGTTCGCGGTGACTTGCGGCAGTTTAAACAGTTGGCAGGTTTCACCGAATCACGCTGATTCGAGCGCTGAAATTGCTTCTCACAGGGGAAACAATTTACCCCGGTGATGCGCGGCCGCGAAAGGGGTCAGCGATATCGTCGATGCATCGTTGCTCCTCCTTTTTTTTTCTCCCCTAGCTCAACGACTCGCGGAATGTGCTTTTCACGGGTGGTCGCAGTCGAAGGGCTTTGATATAATTTACCGCCCGCCCCCTACCCCCGACCCGCGATTAAATTCTTTCCGATACATTAACGAGCGCACGAAGCTTCCCCTGCTTTTCGCCCTCGCCCCACTCTTCAGCAGAAATTCAGGCGACCGCGAACTTTAATTCGATACGACGAACCCGCGCTGTGGGAAAGTTCGGTGAAATATCTGTCCCCGATGGAATCTCCAACTGTGCCGCGTTTTGTCGGGAATCAGATCGATGAGCGAGTCTGGAACGCGAAAAACAGCCCGATTGCTTGCAGAAACAAACCAATGGTGTTCGGAAGCTTCTACAGTGTCTCAGTGGATTAAGTTTCTTCAGTTTTTCGCTGAGCACTTGGGGAAATTATTTAGGTACTTCATCGTAACCGGTTCGGTGATTAACACGGTATTTACCGCTGTAACGGCTGCGTGGCTTCGTAATTTCTTTTTCACTAGCTCACGTGGACCACAAGAATTTAATTATATTACTGATGAAAGCTAAAACTATTACTACAGTATGTAAAAGAGGTAGGTTCGAAGGTTTCCGAGAATTACTGAATAGATTGGAAATTCCATTACGTGCAATTACAGTGGCGGGCAAAAGTATTGGAGCACTCTTTAAAATAGAATAACTTTTTTAAAATTCTAACCGACTTGGATATTTTTGAGAAGTTAGAAGGATTAGTTTGATAGGTAGCGTGTTTCGTCGTTTTGAAAAAAGAAAATGCAATTGATCACAATACATTTTAGAAATTTATAAAAGTGTTAAGATGAATATTGAAGACCTTTTCATTGCCAAGAAATGATCCTACTTTAATGAATATATGTTAACAAAATCCCTCTTTTATATTTCAGTTCCTGTATCACATCTACATCACTGTGGATAGTACTCGAGCGAACGCACATTTCGCAGAGAAGCCTGCTCGGAGTGCAATTTCAAGGAGCGAGAAGCCGACCGCTTCGATGAACACCTCTTTTACCTGTAATGCAAACGATTGAGTCGCGTGTCGGACGAAGGGCAATCACGAAGGAAGCTCCTGCGAAAACGGAGCGGATCATTTACACTCTAATCGAGGCGAAATAAAGAGAGCCAGAACCGTGTCGCCTCGAAGGCGTGAAATAATCGAGGATCGAAGGTAACGGAGCTCGAACATCCGCTCAACCGTTCTTCCTCTTATCTACTGTCATCCAGCCTCCAGTTATTTCCTATTAAACTGGAGAATCAACGCTGAAAAATATTAAAAATGGAGATGGAATTCGAAGCGACTCCCGTCGTTCTATAAAACTGCCACTGTGGAACTATCGGAGTCGACTAGATACAAAGAATCACGGTATTGGAAATATTTATTGCATCGTTATAACTACGTGACTGATAAAGCAGTTGCTACCCAACTGGTTTCATCCAAGCTATCGGGCACTGCGTGCCTGGTCAACAATCGCACAAAGGTACTTTCCGGGTACTAATGCTAAATTAGGTGGAAGTGAATACACGCTAAATATTCGAGCGATACAATAAATATTTCCAGTATCGTTGCAATGGGGAAGCTGACTGCAACTTTTCTCCACGCGTAACGCCATCAGCACATGTGGCACTTGTCATAAGCGTTTTAGGTGTATTTAAATTATCTTATTTTACTTATTAATTTCTATTTCTATAACAAGTATATGTATTCTATAATTAGTATCCTTATTATTTTTAGCTATTATTAATTATGTAGATTTTATAAAGACATCAAACCTGGTAAAAGGAAAAATGATATATTAGGAATGAACTTTAGCATGAAAAATTTTTCATACATTTTATATTTTATGTAATTTATACTATATATTTCTTCATACATTTTATATTTTATGTCATTTATACTATGTATGTTTTCATACATTTTATATTTTATGTCATATTGTTGTCATTTTAATTTTGAAATCAACAGTCAGAAAAGTTTCATGCGCTGAACTTTGCGTCTGCTTCCCCATTTAATCACGATAGAAATTATTCCATATTTAATACTCCGTATCACATGTCAGTGATATATGTCAAAGCTAGAGGAGATCTGGGAAATAAAACCCTCGCGAGGCACAACTGCCGACCGTCCCCATGGAACGGTGGCGACCGCAGAGAAAGCCGGGTGTTTTCCCTGCGGAAAAAAGAACGCGGCTAAATATATTTTCCCATTCATATCTTAAAATAAGTGGGAGAGCGGAGGCAGCAAAAGGAGAGAAATAGGACGCGATGAGCATTCGGGTTCGCGGAAATAAACGCACAGTGGCTCGCGGCGAGCAAAACGTGACCGTCCCTGCCTGAAAAATGTGGCGTCCAGAAATATCGCCCGTATCCACCTCCTGCATCAGGAAATTTGTCGTTTTATCTGGTGTTTGTCGAGGAACACGTGCGTCCTGTGTCCACACGGGGAAATCGGTTGGCTCGAGTCACGCACGAGTTGACGGGGGAGGATTTCGACGAGTATCGCGGAAAGAATGGGCAAGGAAGAACGAAGAAGAGATAAATTTCGATCGAGCGCCTCTCGTGTCGTACCGCTGCCTTTTCGTGTAATCGAGCGCGATGGGCGGGTGGGAGATTTTGGGAAATCGGTCGAAGGTGAGGAATTAGCATAGCTGAATAGTGATGAGTTGCAATATCCGTATCGCAAAGTGGTAATTGACTGTGTTATTAACGTGGATAGAATTTGGGTCTAAATGTCGGCTTTGTGTAATAGAATATTCTTATAATAAAACGAAAATTTTCATTATTTACATGACATTTCAAATGAATCGAATAAAAATTGTTCAAGTTATGCTGACAGTCATTTTGAAAAAAGCGATTCCAAGGAGTTTCGCGGAACAACACATAACTTGGCCATTTTTTAATATTTCTGTACATTAATACATGCCCTAAACGGCCTAAACGTAAGAAGAATAGAAATAACTTTCAACCTCATAGTATCATAAAAAAAATCGTCTAATTTGGTATAGTTTTGAGTATGACATTTTGTGTATGGATAATGTATATGTGATATGATTTTGTGATTGAATGCAGCCATATCGATGACGATCTGGCATTAAATTTTAATTACACCACATTAATGGCAGCCACTATGAATAATGCAGTTGAATTATGATTGAAATGAAGTAATTAAATTCAACCAGCGGAAAACAGTCGTTACACACAAAGAGCGACGATAAAACGAATAATCGCGGGTGATTCGTGAAATAAACTTGTCCAAGGGGAAAGAACAAATAACGGTATCGTTGAAATCCGAGGGAATCGAAGAGTATCGAATTAAACCGATCGCCGTAGAACGCTGTGTAAACGGTGTAATTTCCAGATTACAGCCTGCTTTAATTAATTTCGATTTTAATGGCGAGCATTATATTAGCTTTACTACCAATTCATCAAATCCTCTTACACCTGACAGGAGCAAAAAATGTAATTCTTAGAAACACCAGACGTAACGAAAGAAACTTCGCCGACCCTTCGAGTGGAACAAATCTCTTAAGGATTAATTAAATTAGTAGTTCGAAAAACTTTGTAACGGTGCTTAAGTAATTGCAAAAAATCTTTTTGGGATCTTACAGGTCTGGGTATCCTCAATTCCCGTGCTTATAAAAAGAAACCTGACACAGCATTTCGAACAGTGGACGAAGGGGGAATGAATATTCCAAGGAACTTCATTTCCTTCGGTAACCAGATTATTAAACCTCTCAAAAAGTATCTCTATTTTATAACGAATTTAAAGAAATTTTCAAATTCTTTAAATAATAGAGAAGTAGACCCTCTGCTTTGAGAAACGTTAAAGTTCAATTTTAAACAATTTAGATTGGTACTAGCTGAATTTTTTCCCCACTTCTCTACTACCCAAGCGATATTCCCAGTTTCCTCTATGAATCTCGCCTCCCATCTAACCGAAAAATAAATAGCCCCCGATTCCACGCGAAAAAAATACGAATGCATCCCCTAATAGCCAAAGAAACCCAACAAGACAAGGGACCACCATCTGTTCAGTGGAAATTTAATGCAGCAGCCTCAGCTGTGGCCCCGCGCCCTCGTTATTAGCCCGCCCTGTGTCCACATAACGCAACAATTAGGCGATCTAATTTCCTCCGAGCTCCGTACACCGTGCAACCACAATACCAGAGGAGTGGTGTGTCAAGGTGCACTAGACTGTGCCAACTTTTGAGCCCACAAAACGCCACCAGCAGAGAAAGGGGGCACGGGGACGATGAAAGGGTGCAACGGGGTGGGAAAAATAAAGCGGAGACCGAGGAGAGGCCCCGTCACCGAGTACCACTCTTCCACCCACGCAACACCACGCGGAATCCACGCAACCCAGTTTCCACTACGACACACCCACACAACGCGAAAGTTCATGCAAACGCACATCGGCGGGGAGAGGAATTGTTTTATCGACGCGACGCCACCAGAAACGTTATCCGAAAAAGCTTATCCCCGATGACGCTGCCCCAACAAGTATTCCCTCTTTTTTCTTTTATTAGTCTGGATCTCGTTAGGGAGATATTTCGCAGAGAATAATGAGTTTGAGACGAAGCAGAGAACAGAGGGGTTGGGGGGATGATAACTGAAGCTGGGGAAGTTTGTGCCGCAGGTGTGCTGGATTTTGATTAATTAATTGGGAGTTCTGAGTGAAAGGCTTGTTGACAGATCGCGGAGTGAAGTTTTTCTAAATATCTTCTAATCTCTCAATGAGCCATTCAGCAAATTCACATGCTACGCGAAACATTCAAATGTGTCACGCTCGTGGCGACTTTCCACGACACATTATTCCCACCGCGCTTTCCCCCGTTTCGTCAAGGTACTTCTGCCGCGTCGAACAATGAATGCCCCCGTCTCTCCGGCCGCGATTTCTTCGTTTTTCCGTCGCCGGCTCGAAACCATTCGGCTGTGGCGCGGCACCGAGGCTGATCGCGAAACAGATTTTCCCCGGGACGGTCAATTTGCCGGGTGCGATTTTATTATAACAAACCGCCGCGGAACAACGAGCCGATATATCCAATTTATTGTCTGTCCGTCATGCTTCTAAATATACGTGCGCGCACGTACCTACACGTACATAAAAAAAAAAGAATAGAATGAAAACGGAGATTCACCGTATCGTTTCGTAACCAGCGAACGCGTCATCGAGGGAGGAGGGGGCGACGAGATTGAAAAAAGAGGGAGGGGAATCGTTTGTCACGCGGCTTAATTAAAAATACAGCTGCGAATTTAATATCGTCGCGAAATTGCCCCAGCCCCGCGATCCACGTGATTTCAGCCTCCACTTTTATAACCGTGTAGGAAATAATTGAAAGGCCTCGCAAAGAGGGGGGAAACTAATGATTGTATCAATTTCTATACTTCGAAACGGTATATCGCAGTTCTGTCCAGCGATCAATATTTTCCTCCCAATATAATGGCCAGGCATCTTCTCTTTTTTTTTCGCCCCACCCCCTTCCTCATCGGAATACACGTTTCCCATTTCGCGGAAGATCGTAGGCGAGGCAGAAATCGGAAACAAAGCCAATATTAAAGCCACCGGGCACTTTTAAGTCTTCGTATTACATCGGAGAACTGCTATACAACACGAAGACGTAAAAGGTACACGTGCTTTAATATCCAGCAAGCCTATCAGCCTCTTCACTTTACCCCAAGCCTTCTGGAATTCTATGTTTTTAGGGAGTTTTAGCTGGTGTTGCGTCTTTCTTTCGAAATGAAATTTGAAAGGAGGTAAGGGCAGGGGATTAATTAGTTAAACGCGTGTAGATTTGAGTGGGATCTTTAACGCGACCCTACCTGGGTCAGCTGTGACACAGTTTCGCTTTCGGTTGATATTTTTATCGTAGATGAGACAGGGTTGAGATTATTTCACCAGACACTTTAATTTAATGAAGTGTTTCACTCTGTGAACCACCGATGACCCACTTTTCGGTTAGATTGATAACTTTCAGTATTAACTCTGGCTTTGGTCAAGAAACGGTAAGATTGACAATTCTGTAGTTAACTCTGGGGCTAATGTGATCATCGGCGAAACTATAATCGAGCTTCGATATCTAGTATGCGGGTGATTAAATTTTCGGTGGAACATGATTGGTCGAGTGGTTCTAATATTCCACGGTTCGTTTGCCCACCGCGAACTGCGGCATTCGAGTCTGGTAACGTAATTAGTTCCGTTACAGAGGGAATTTTACTCACTGTGAACGTCAACGCTTTAAGTTACCTCGCAGTTAATTCCCTCTAATAGGGGCGACAGGGTGAAGTTTACGTTAAAACATCAATAGTATTTTGGAGAGGAAACGTTTCGCGTGGAGCGCGCTGTTCGAAGTAATTAGGATATCGTCTGCTGGCATGACTTTATCGCTTACTGAAGTGTGGAATACTTTGGGCGCCCCAAAAAGTCAGATAGTCAATACACAGTAATTAATTATAGAACAGCGCAGAATATTATTTATTAACACGGTGACTCCCTCAGTAAACAACCAGACTATACGTATTTCACAACGGCACGGTTGGTTATCAAGTCCCAAATGAGCCCGAGTCTAACACGACCTCTACCCTCCATTCAATATATTCTACGAATGTAAACAAGGCAGTACACTGTTGCGGATAATAATATTGTTGAAATTACAAGATGAATTTGGGGAGCCGGGGTGTTAAAAATAAGCATAATTCATTCTGTTTCTTCCATACAGTACGTCTGCTTTAACTCTAAAAACTAGATAAATTCTTAAAAATTTCTTAAAATAATTTCTTTTTTCTCTTCACTTCTTCTGGGAAGTGAAAAAATTATGCAAAGTGATGCGATGCCATATGGAGCATTTAGGCTGATAGTATGAGTTATAAACTTTAAGTAAACTAATGATCATAAATGGAATCACACGAGCAGAAAGCATATAATTAATATTACAATATTTATTTACTTATTTATTTATTTATTAATATTCGCTATCCACAAAGAATTCCAATCTCCCTTAATACTTTCTTTCCATTCAAACTCAGTGCATCGAACAAATATTTCCTACTATTTACCTTTCCCTATTTTCAGCAATTAAAGAGACGATTTTCATGTGCCATAATTAAACCAGACGTACTGTACCTCCTCGACTTATTTGCCTGCTTGAACGGTACTTAAGATGCACTGACCTTGTTGTCGCCCTTGGAAACGATGACCTGTGGAAGGATCCTCTTCAGCAACGTGTTGCGAACACTCGACACTGGTCGCGGGAAATGGGGTCGACGTCTCGTCGCGAGCTTATTTCGAAAAGCAGCGTCGGCGGCCGATCCTTTTGGAAACGTAGGCGCCCGTTTCGCTACTAAAATGGCAACGGCACGGACCCCTATTCAATTGGATTCAATTTGCCCGACTTGGCAAGCGAACGTGGTCCTTCCCCGCGAGGCCATCGTCTCCTCGATCGTGTTTACTACCGTCGCGATGATCGACGTTCCACGACCTTCTCGGGGATTAGCCAGGAACAGAAAAATCCGGGAAAATCCGCTGGGATCGAAGTTTACCTGGACGAGGAACAGAAGCAAAGGAAAATGTTAAAGGAATGTTCGTTGCTCTGTGAGGATATTGGAGTTTAATTTCATCACAAAAGTTCTGAAGCTCTGGAAGCATTAATCTGTGGATATTAAACCTTGAGTTTTCCAAATTGAGTAAAATAGAACGTGGAGGATGGTAATAAAGTGAGATTTATGCTGTGTGCGGGAACGGTGTGTTAAATGAAATTTAGTAAAATCTGGATAAGATAAAGGTTCGGTACTCAGGTAAAGCATCCAAGTGAAAACTACCAGCGGGTTCGCGAGGGTCGGCAGAATTCAAAGCAAAAAGGAAGACAGGGTGGAGGGAAGGCTTTGATCCTCGGAGAGTCACGCGACGTCGGTGATATTATACCCGAGTGCCCTTCGCAGCGAGGAAAAGGAGGTACCTTTTAAAAAATTGCACGGAACAATGCGAGTCCCCTCCGGTACATTTCCTTCGTGCCCTTAAAGCGTCCACTGGCCTTGACCCGCTGGTTCGCGCAAAGAACAACGTCCAGATTCCAGCCTCGCGCGTTCCTCGATTAATTCGCGATTAACCCGCAAATCAATCCGCACGAAGACACTTTCAAGGGCAGGCTCAAAATCCACCCTCCACCGCGCGGTCCCTTAACTCCGTTCGACGGACACCAAAAGCAAACACCTACCTTCGGAAAGGAAGACTCGCCGCGAGCCCACCTCGACCAACGAAACGGAACCTTGGAATTGAATTTGCCCGCCGTGAGGTCAGATTGGATGAGCGTCGATTGACTTCAACCCCCTACTACACGACGAATCCCCGAGAAAAGCTCGTGGTCGATCGGATCAGAGGCTCGGAGCCTGTTATCTGCCCACGCAGCGCTTGGCCTCGCGAGCACAGGTGGTTGCGAGCCACCCCTCGATTCCTCTGTTCCTCGCCGATAGAAGAACAGAGAGTCGGCGGAGGGACAGAGAGGGCAGAGTGCTACTTAACCACTAACCGAGTTCACTGTCTCGTTCACAGGATCACACGCGAGCGGATCACGAGCTCGCTGGATCGAGGGGGTTGTTCGACGCGAACATGGTCGCGGTGGTTGGTTTCTGCCGACGGGGAAGAGTTCGATCGACTGGCCGGGGTGAGAGCCGTCGCGCGACTGAAGACCGCTCTCTGCTCGCGGTATCCCTGTCCTTGCTACCCCGTGCAGCACACGGCTGCCCCCTCTACCTGCTCTCCATCCTCGTCGGCCACAACGCAGTCGGCCGAGCCCTCTCTTTCAACCCCCACCCTCCCATCCTGCACGCGCTATACCCCTCTTATTTTACCAGGCCGCTGTCAGCCGTATTCAACGCTCCAGCGGGATTATGAAACGAGGGTGGACTCGTGTGTGTGCCCTTCATGGGATCGAGGGGGTTGGAATCTTCTTTTGGCTCGGCTCGTTCTCGGGGAAGATGTGTGTGGGCAGACTTGATGACTTTCGGAGGGGGATGTTTGTTGGAAATATTCGGTTTTAGTGTGGCGGTGCTGATTGCTAGTTTTTAGATTATTTTGCTTATTGTGGCCAGGCGAGGGAGGCTGCGACGAGGGCTCGAATAGGGGATGATGGGGATTCGAGGATACTGGTGGCTGACAGCTTTAAGAAGTGTGTTGATATTGTTTTGGTCACTAATCTAGTCAAGAAATAGTGTTTTTGTTCGAGTAAAATGTGTAGCAGAATTAACTATTAAGAGGATAAGTTATGAAGATGATAAAAGACAGTGA
Organism: Andrena flavipes; assembly: GCA_963971345.1. Taxonomy (NCBI): domain Eukaryota; kingdom Metazoa; phylum Arthropoda; class Insecta; order Hymenoptera; family Andrenidae; genus Andrena; species Andrena flavipes. The sequence goes on from OZ020482.1 coordinate 49,965,495, forward strand.
TTCCCAAAATCCACCGAGTGTTCCAATGAAATACGACGAATTCCAAGCGAATGCCTCATCGCGACGCAAGGTGCAAATACAGAAGTTGATGGATAGAATCTAAACTTGTGATTGGATACACGCAGAATCACCCCTATGACGAGGTCCACGCAGAAAGCAAACCGAGCTTGCAAAATAAAAATGTATCTAGCCTAGACAAAATTTATTACCCATAACTCTCCGGCTTTCAACGATTATCTCTTAATAGACACCACAAACGTTTCTTCTCATCTACACGCGGAGACTTGGTGTCACGGTCGAGAGAATGGCATAGACGTCCAAAATTTTCGCGTCATTTTCACCGACTAGCCCGTTGTTCGCGTCAGATCGATCGGAACAACAGAATTTCTTGTCGACCGATGGACACGCGGCCCGCGTTTTCCCTCTATCTTGATCACAACGAAAGAATGGTCCCGATCAATCTCCCCTCCCCCGCACAATACCGCCATTTTCTGGCCCGACGACGTATTGTTCGATCATCGAAGACGGCATTCGATGTTCCCCGAAACATTGTCCCCGCACTGAGGGCCGGATTAATCGTACCGTAAATATCGTCGAGCTGTAATCGACCAAAGGGGGGAAACGGGACGAGGAGCGTCCTGGACTCGTGGCCCACGGGGCGCCAATTAAATCCATGTCCACGGGATATCGCGGGGACCGACGGCGATTAATTGCACCCTCGAAGAGGAACGATTATTGAGCTTCTTGTCGAGGAGTAACGAGGGAAGCTTGACGATCTGCGTAATCGAGATTGCAATATTCTCGGACTTAAAGACTCCGCAATCAACGTGTAATTAACTGACATCAATAATAACCCGATACCCAATTGTCTCAATAACAATTCCAAATCCCCAAAGTGGGAAAGTTCCAAACGTCTCAAAAACGATTCTTCGAACGAAGGGACAATCTGGCCCGGCAAATCGCGAGAAAGCAGTCTTCCACTTAATCATCTAAGCGAGACCACCCTTGAATCACTACACCACAACCCCCATCCCCGAACGTCCCCCCGATAAGATCAGCGCCTGATCTCCGGGCATCCATTTGAACTTTCGGGAACAAGCAGAAACAGGGTCCACGGTGTCGCGAGCAAAGTTTTTGGCTTCGAACAGAGCCACAGCATCGAGCCATGCCAGGAACAGTTGGCGATGCGAACGGTGGAAGCAGAAATTCATGCGAAGTTCAGGATTCCGTTGCGAAACAACAACACAGCCCTGCCACGGCTCGATGAACCACCCTGCGTGCAGCATTGTTGGCAGATACAATTTTACCGATGTATATCGTTGATTCGGGCGATAGTTGTTCGATGAATGCACTCAGAGAGAGCCGGAGAGCAAGGGGAAGAGAGAGAGAGAGTGTGTTACAGCAGCCGACCTGGGGGAAACAAAGAAAAGTTTCGCGCAAAGCACGCCGCGCCGGTGGAAAACAGTGTACGTGGCTCGTCTGCTCGTGAAATCCGTAGCCATTGTGCTGAACAGTTTCTCTTGGTTACCGTTGCGAGATATAAAATCGATCCCAGGGTGTGGGTTTCAAGGGAGACGTGTGCTGTTAAAAAGCTTATCGTTCGAACGGGATCTTACTCCTCCGACGATGCTTTTACTGTTTCTTCCTCGCCATTAAAAGTCGAGTTCTGGGAGTCTTCGTCTACTTTCCGTTGCTTAGCGATCTCGGCTCGCAGATATCGTTGTAGATTAACGATGCCGGCGGGAGATGGGAGACACGATTGCATCGGTGAGAACCAGGGGTTGAAGTATGATTGAAAGTGATATCGAGGCTCGTGTTGATATTGGATGAGAAGATCTGTGTTGGTAGGTCGATGGTCGTGCCCAAGTGACTACTAGGTAGGTGGTAAATTGGTAGTCTTGCTTGCACAGTTGATAGCTAAATGCAGATGGTTCTGTTTAGATGAAGGGTAGTTTGTTCTTCTCCATAGATAGGGAGCTGAGCAATGGATAATTCCTTTCATTGGGGTATTGGATACTTCTATCGAGGTTGTGAATACTTGATGGCAGATAGCTCCTTCTGTTCAAGTCCCAAGCGATCACTGATGGATCACACGAAGCACAAAACTCTAGCTCCATTACCTACCGAAGGTATTCTGAGGAACTTGTTCAATTAAAAACACCACCTTTCGTGAAACATCACCACAAAACGAAGGAATCTGGTCAAACAATACCTAATCGTATCAACCACCAGGAAATAAATATCGCCAGATAGTGGCATAACTCAAGAAATTTCAATTTAAACAAATTATACGATTAATATTCAGCTGTTAGCCAAATGCAAATATCAAACTACTTTTCCTGTAAAATACCAACTGGCTAATCAATAATCAACACCCCCAAGCAGCAGGTGTGTGAATCCCCGAGTTCGCCACTGCTACCAAAAATCTGCCATTCTGATTGATGGAGCAGAGGATGGTCCAGGGTACTTGGCAAGCAAAGAGCGTCCCAGTGTCCATCGAGGAAGTTCGATATCTCAACTGACACGTTCGCAGTGCGACTCTTCAAGGCCAGGATTTCGATGGAACGGAAGCCAATCTGGCACCAACTGCAACGCGCTCTTGCCAGCGAAAAGACACTCGTCTTTGCCACGCTGTGGTCGGTGTCGTTACGTCACGTTGCGGGGGTAAAGTTAGTAGGATCGATAGGTAGACCGTACAAGCCGTACACGGGAAAATTAACCGAGCCAGAACTTTCGTATTACGAGGGCTCTGTACTCGGTCGTAAATGGCCCTGTGTTGCAGCGAAGTTGGATGGTCTCGATTGTCTCAGCCTCCTCTGTGCCGTTACTTGAGCTTACCGCGGCAGCGTCGAACGTCGAGGTAACAGAGGTAAATCTAACTATCGAGTCCTTCGATAACAGCCAATAATTTTCGGTCTTTTAAGTTTAAACGAAGTTCCAGCGGAGATTAAAAGGGCACTCTTGAGAACATTCGAGTAGCAGAGCTAGTAGCCGATTCTTTTTCTTGATTTACGAATGAAACGATCTTCTTACCGGTCGTTTTCTTAATCCTAACAGTCTGGCAAGTGTTAAAGAATATTTTACGATCGTTAATTGCAGTAATGTCAGTTGCAACCGCGAGTGAAAGAAGCTACACTGTTCTACTGCGCTCTTCTGCCTTCCTCCTCGCTTTCTACACTTCATTATCTCAATAGTGCTACTTCAAGCACTTCGAATACTTCAACAGCATAATTTGCGAGCAGCAGACGCTTCCGCCTGCCAAACTGTCCAATCTCGCGATGAATTATTCGCATCAAGTGGACGGAATTAGTGGAAACAGCGGAGAATGGTGGAGTGAAGGTTGTCGGTGGTGGAGCCATGAAATGTTCGTTTATTTCTGGTAACAACTATGTACACACATATACACACACGTAGGCGTATTTAACATGCACGTAAATGCAGAGAGTGGTCCACACTTGAATATGTTCGAATGCGACGTGCCTAGAGCCGCTTCCGCATGCGAGGGTCCTTCGCTTTCAAAGACGCTCCACTTTGAATCGAGCATCGAAATTGTACCGTTTCGACGGCCAGGCGCGGTGGGTTTAAAAAATACTCGGTTGGTAGAAACAATCCACGGGGTTCTCCGTTATTTACTACATCTACGTGAGTTCCATCTCCTCCGCCGTCGAGACCTCAGCATTGCCATTAGAGGTTCCTCAGGGATTCCAGATACTTTCGATTCGATGCCTTTAGAAGGCCTCTATCGTTAGGCCAAGTTGTTATCCACGTTTCCATCGGTTCATTCAGAGTCCGAATGCCCAGAATGTTCAATGGACATCTCATTTATCGATAGAACGCCTCTCGTCGTTTACACCTATCGTATCTCTGTTTTTAAACTGACGAACGTGGATCGTGAACGTTCTTGTAAACGAAGCATCTTATTCGCGGATAACAATAGCTTCTCGAGTTGGCCAGTGTCGGGAAATATACGCATCCGTGCAAGATTGTTGGTTCTCGGATGAATTGTTAAAAATACAGCTCTCCAGGGTGTATAAAGTTAAAATACGGTCTCCGTTTTGTAAAAATAATTTGTCTCCGCGAACCGTGCGGGGGATTGGACACTCGTCACGAACTGTATGCCTTTCTAGAACCTAAAACTTTCATGTAAGATCCTTACTTCTATTTGGTTTCATCAATTTCATTGAAATCCGTAGATATGGTACAAAGCGTGTTCAATTGCTGACGATGTGTAGCTGTCAAGACGACCGTCGTATAGAAATATAGATCTTTCTCGTACAAATTAGATATGTACCGTGGGAAATGTTAAAAAGAGACTGCAAGGTATGGTATAAAATGCCACGAACCTTCGGCGATTTTCTGGAACCGAAACTGGCATCGAAGATGCCTAATCGTAATGACAGAATTGCTTTTAATTACACTTGAGTCGCCTCTAATTCTGCTCTATCGAGAGTGTAAACTGAATTGGTAACATTCTTTCGATAATTTATACCTCGGAGTTTGTAGCACGGTAGAAAATGTAACGGTTACTCCTATTCAAAGTAATTTTCCTAAGTAGTTTGGCATTTCTCGCGGGTTCTTTGCTCGGACCGATCAGCTCCGCTTACCATTTGTATCGTCGGCAAACTTCTGTCAGACGAACGCACGGTAACGACATTGTGGGCGGAGATAGGAGTAAAAGTGTCGAAAAGGTCCTCTTAGGAACTCGGAAACGCGAACATGTAACGAATTACACGAACGAAAGCTCGATTATCGGAATTTCAGTTTCCACGTTCTCCCTTTTTACCCTTAAGCTCGGTATCAAAAAGTGGGGGCATACTTTCTCTGGGGACGATGATTAATCGTCGAAATCGTACATTTGGTAGGGTTTCCAGCCCAGTTTTTGAAGGGATCTGAAAAGCAGATGACATATCGTTACGGAGGTGTGACGTGAGGTAATGTTAAAGTCGTTTGGTGGGCATCTTCTCTACTCCAATTGATCGAATCTTCTGTATATGTATCTTTCAATATATCAACCAAATATGGACCATATTGATCTTCTCTTCACTTTTTGAAAATTCTAATGTTAAACTTCAACAAAATGCTAAAGCCAAAACAAAATCGGCTAGTCGCTAAAGGCAGTTATATTCTCACACACACTATTACCACTTTGAATTTCTCGCGAATCAAATGATAGTGGGCACTGTATCAGGCATGAATTGGGCCTAGATTAGGTGTGGATAGTGCACTTTCGATGTGTGGGATGAATATATTAATATTACTTTTTGGCGGATTGCATGAATCCTCGAGGACCACAGGTGAAGACGCACGCTTCGGGAGAGCTATCTGCTACCAGTTCCTTCAGCAGGTCATCGGACACCGTGCCTCGTCTGCCCGACCATGAACTTCCGCCTTGCGAAAGGATATGCGTGACTTTTAACCTGAAGAGCACCATATGAACAGTTTCGAAGGAGGACAATCGAAATTGGAATGCAAATCGATGCACTCACTTCTTGTCCGCGCTGGCTTTGCTCAGCTGCGCCACATAGAACATGTTGTCCTCGTCTTTATTAAAGTTGAGGAGGTTTATGCTCTTCCTAAAAGAATCCACAGGTTTATATCAACCTCGAAACGCGGCAGCTCCTTTCTAGCTATTTGCACTGATCGACAAAACGACACTTTGTCAATGAAAGCAAATCTAAGTGCACGCACGGTGACCCCTGTATCTCGTACGCTACTCAAAGAGGGTTCCACATCAACTGAACTCAAAAAGTTTTAAAACTACTACGGAAAAACAGAAAATTCAATCTTCGAACTTGACGCTTCTAATATTTCAAAATTCAGGAGTTTAAAGCTTCTTATATTTCTCTATCCACGTATCCTCAGCATCACCGCTATCAATGAAACAGCTTACGCAACTATAGGACGAACCACGGAGAAGAGGTCAAGAACCAACGAAGCGAGGACGAAAAAATAGGAATACTGACACAGTGCGCCTAGCCAGGGCCCTCTGAATGATCCCAAGCATCGCCGTCAGCCCAGTGCCGCCAGCCAGCATGTGAATGACAGAGTAACGATCGAAGGACTTGACCATGAACGCACCCAAAGCATTGCTCATCATCAGAGTCTGGCCAGGCTGAAGGTCGGTTATGGACGGACTTAACGCGCCGTTCGGATACTTCTTGATCATCAGGCATACGCAGTCGGACTTGTAATCAGGCACCATGTCGTCGGGATGAAGATACGGCGGGACAGGCGTGTAGGACCGCGATATTTCCATCCCTGAAACGAGAAGTTCGACGACCCAGCTGCCCCCTCAGTTGGCCCCTTGATTCGCGGTGACAGGCGTGATTCGAATTAAAGAATCGCAATTCATCTTCTGCCTACTATAATATACCGGATTCTTTGTGCTTGATCTCGACGCACTGCGATCCTCGCAACAGATTGTTCACGAGTTTAACAGTAGTTTATCAGGATCTTTGATTTTTAGATAGCTTTTCAGATTCTTTCAGCAAGCTTTCGTAAATTTTTAAAGACTTCGCGAGAAGAGGTGGATTATATCGTAGGAGACAGAACTCACTCACCCATCACGTCCATCTTCGCCTCCACGTGCCTCCCAATGGGCACCAGTTCCAGAGAATCCTTTGCTCGCAGGAGTAACAGGTGAACTAATTTGGACAGCGGCGTGTTCGTGAGCACTTTGTACTGTTTGTACGTTCGACTGCTCGTGTTCGGCTCCCGCCATATCGTGTGGCTGCCCTGGGACTTCCATATCTCCTTTGTCTTCTTCGTGAACGTGAAGTCAACCTAGACAGGTTTTTACTTAATAAGGACATGGCGTTTTGAAATATGGCTTCAGATGTTAAAGTGATCATTCTCCATCCACTTACCTCCATGGTGTCCAAATCTCTCTTGCACACTGGCGGCCACTCTACGCCAGCCCACAACTGGAGCTCGTGCGTAACTATGTCCTTCTCGAACACCAGCCTGAAGACCAACTTCGACTCGTTAATCATCTTCACCTGGTACGAAACGCCCGGATAGTCGCACACCGTTTGATAGAAGAGAGTGATAGAGTTGGACGTTTGCCTCCAGTCCATTTTTATATCGAACAGATTAGAGTCTGACCCGCTATCCTGACTCGTGGTCCGTGCTGCGAATGAGTGACACGAGGATCGAACAATGAAAAAGGAGAGTACACTCTATCTGATCTAAGGATTGCAAAACCAATAACAGCAAGTAGTACTTTAACGTATGATCTACGAATTAGAATAATTACATATTTACCGCAATTTTCGGACCAAATTAAGTACCGTTAATCATTTTACAATTTGAGTAAAGTATAATCAAACTGGCATTCAGTATTCACTGAGGGTCATTAAGAACCTGTCCTTTTTAACTAATACCAAGTCAAGGATCAAAACTACGCTTCCCCACCCCTTTTCCAATGACAAACTTATGCACAGTAAAAATCGGGCGTCCGATAAAGCTCCATTGCTCGACGTGCTACCGCTGTCTGCATCAGTTAAAAAAGACAACAATGTGGGTCCGTGGAGCTGGCCTACTCACTCGTGCAACTTTTTATCAGATCCAGCGTGGCTGACGAACAATCGGTGGTGTTGGAGGCAGCGTTTTCAGTCGGTGACGAGGCGGTTCCGCTCACGGAGCCACGGCTCAGCCTCCCGACCACGCATTTCTGAAGGATGCTCTGATAGTTGACCCAGGCGTGCACCTGCAACGCACGTCCCATGGGTACGTAAAAAAATCGCCGATCAACCAGGACCGTCCTTGGTGGAACGACGGCCTTCGCCACTTGGACTCACGTTTTCGAACAGTTTCGTTGCTTCCTTACCCACGCCTCTCATCAGCTCGCTGGTCCCACCTGGATGGAAGTCCATGTAACGAGTCACGTTGAACACGATCCCTAAGTTCAAGCAGTTGTTAGATAGAGCTGCAGGTGTACCGGGCAATAGCGACGTTTGCAGGATGAATTAAAGCGGGGTTGAACCTTGAACGCATGCAAATCATAGATTTATTTGATAATTTTTTACTTTTAAATAATGAACTCAATAGAAAATCTGATCAATGGCATTTATTATACATCTCATGATGATTAAGAAAACTTATTTATTTTTACGATGGACTCGCCGATCGGCGTTGCGCGGATGTCAGAGTCTTTTCATCCGATTGACTTGAAATTTTGAAAGAATCTTCCTTTCGTATTAATGTAAAAATGTACATACGGATATTTCAAAATAAATATTTTTATAGAAATGGTGAGTGTTTGAGGAAAAATTGTGACCTAATAAACGCCATTAATCAGATATCCTACTGAGTTCATTATTTAAAAGAAAAGATTGCTAAATAATCCTGTTTTTCATACACCCAAGGTGGCACCCTTAAAACGAGGAGGTGGATAGGAAAGAGTCTTTGTCGAGGACTTTGATTATGAAAATTAAAAGTCCTCCAGACAGTAATAGGCCTATTAAATCTCGAATCGAATCACCGACCATAGAATTCACTCTGTGCTGGTATCTTCTGTTCGAATAAGTGCATTGGATACCTCACTACTGCTTGGTAAATCAGCAGACGCTTCTACCGAGTTTTGTGGGTCGATTTATCGATCTTACAAAGGAGATGGTATTCTCGATAATAGACGAAGAGTAATGTATTCAAAAGATAAAAATATTATCAACGAGGTTGGGTTTCTTTCGGAAATTATTAGTTATTAATACGAATCGAGGGATACAAATGGAAACACATCGATGTGTTCAATACGGAGAATTGAAGTAGCCTCCTTGCAGTCGCGACAGGGCTAGAATAAATACTGAAGGTTCCATTTCCATGCAATGGACGAAGAAAGTCAACTTTAATCAGGCTAAAAGCGGGCGTTCATTGGTACTGTCTCTGTTTCTCGTGACTGATGCTCGTTCATCCGAGCAACATATGAAGACAGTTGTCCATAGCTGGCTACTTTACTATCACGTAACAGAGGCACGTTACCCGCGAAGCACATAAATACAGGAATATGGTTACTAAAAAGTTGTGTCGCGAGGGATGCACTGAAATTAAGCGCCGACTAGAATGTTGAAAAGTTTACGTAATTTCCAGCTCGCTGTAGCTCGAGTTGCTCGCGCAAATACCGTAGTTACGGCTCTTTTAAACTCCATTTCCATGCAACGAGCGTTCATGTCGCATTAACGGGAGAAAAAAGCTACAACCGAGTTAGCTCCCATAGGAGCCACCCGGAGCCATCGATTTTAATTTCTTCCACTTAATTTCAATTAAGTGGTTTCCGCCGAGCATCGCCTTGCCCGTGGGAGCGCGCGATCGATGTGTAATCGCATCAGTGGAAATTAGGTTTTACGGGTCTAACGAAATTGTTGCCACAGCTGAACGCAGGCGAGCGCAAGGGCTGGCGATTCAACAATTTTATGTCGAAGGGTGTGTTTTCAAGAGGCGCTAATCTAGTGCTAAATTTATGTAAATCATCGCGAATCTTTTGTTTCTTAATGGAGGTCGATTGCGGAAGGTAGAGGATGTGGAGGAGGTTTCTTTTGAGGTGTTTATAAGTTCGTTAAATGGAATCCTACCTCGAATCGCGATCCAAGCGTCGTTCTCCTTGTTATGGCTGGCAAGCTCAGACAATGTTACAACTCGTGAGACACCACCCACGCCAGTTAAATCGACGCCGGAATTGCTCAAACGAATCCAGTCCATGAGACTGTGACCAGGTGCTAACGCGGTTTTATTTCGGGGATTGCCTGTAAGCAATAAAAAACCCAACTTCTCAAATTCATACGTCGGTTAGAAGAAGTGAAATTTGACTAGAAAGTGTTGAACGTATACGTCAGTGCGGGACAATGGGGACACTAGACTTACAATACGGTAGTTGAACGCTCATGTGCGTTCTCCACACGGGGCGAGAAGATTAAAAGCTTACATGTGTTTGGCTACAGCAAAAGGGAGTGTGTTATTAAATATTAGCATTAAGCGTTGAAACCCTTTGGAGTGCTGAGAAACTAGAAAAACCTCTTCTATACACCCCGCGTGCGGGATAGTGGGAGACGTAGGTTTCGATTACGGTCAGTGGACGCACATGTGCGTTCTCCGCACGCTTTACACAAACAAATCGAATGTTTGTAGAAGCTTACTACATTGAAAAGGATAGTCACTATTGTTATAAGAACTGTAATTTATCGTCTCCTATTTTAATTTGTTCCTGTGTTGTAAAAACATAATTGAAATCTTACAAAATCAGTATAACGTTTTCTATCGTAATTAACATGTAGAGATTGGCATATTGTTTTACAATTCAATTATATATACAGGCCCTTAAACGCTCTACATCCCCAAACGCTTGGAGGCGTTTAAAATTTGACCAAACGCTCGCAGAAACGGGCCGCGAGTAAAACCATCAGGCAATTATTGTTAATTACTGACCGTCCTGAATCTGCAAACCGAGACTCTGCGGAGACCCGTCGCCGTCCATGACGGAAACCAAAGACGCACCGCAGCATCGTGGCATTTTCTCATGGAAACGTCAGAGTTCGGAGACTTTTAACCATTCTCCTGCATAAAATTGCAAATATGAAAGGGGAGCGCTTCAATTTACATCTTGGAATAAGAAAGAAAGGTATTTACTAGGAATGTGACCGAAAGAATAATCCCCTTATAGAATCTTAAAGCTTGGAAAGAATATCGAGCACGTAGAATTGCAAACGTGAGAAGGAACACCATTAACTTGAACCTCAACATAAGAGATAAGATCTCAAGTTCTTTTGAAATACAATAACAGCTTAAGGAATATTACGTTGCTACCAAAAAAACACTTCGTAATGCAAGGAGAGCCAAATGAGGCGTGTAAAGAGCAGACTTCAAAATGAAAATCCCTGCTGAGGTGAAGGTTTAATATGATAGCTCTACCATAGAATAAGTACCCTTAAGAATTACATAAAGTGAATTTATTAAAACATTTCAGCAGACTATAAAAGAAAAATGCTAATCAAAGATCATTCCTCGAGGCAAAAGACCTCTGACACCATATAATTCCTTCGCAGAAACCGTTCTAACAAGAACACTTTCATTGACTGAAAGTAAACAAACACACCTACAATTACGTGCCTAGTGGGGGCGATAATTCTCACAGACCCGAATAAAAAGTAAATCGCAGAACGTGAAGAACCGTGCCCATTTAATAAGAAAGAGTCCTGTGCAAACCGCTCCGTGTCCGATGCAATGCAAACATTGCCACGCGAATTCTAAAACAACTCACCGCTCGGGAGGCCCGAACAGAGCCACGATGAAAGTCCAGCCTCGCACCGAAACCTGACAATTAAGCGGTGCGCATCGTCACAGGTTGTCAAGCCAGCCGAACCCGCGCCACCGAAGTGGCAAGCGGTAGGAAAAACGAATCCGAGGCTGGCGTGACGTCGGAGTGACACCACCGAACCGCAGAGGCCACTGAAACGGCGGGAACGCGATAGACCCGGGGGCAAAGCTTCGTCAACGTCATATATACGCCCGGCGCGTGAAAAACCGAGCACGAAATTGGAGACACGAGCGACGATCAATCCACGCCAGCCCGTAAACAAGCGTCACCGATCAACGGCACCGAAACCGAAGCCTCGGTGGCCAGCAAAGCCTCCCCGAGTCCCACCAGAGCCGAGCGTGGAACAATGAGATCGAGCAGGGTTGCTATTTTTTACGAAATCTACTCGCAGTGTCGTGCCCGTCTGTGGCTTTCATCCTACACGGTCCATTTCGATTAGTGGACGTTGTCCTCGGATGAACTGAACTTGTATGCCTGGAGTCTGATCTTGGGCTGCGCCCCTTGAGTCCAGAAAACTCGCTGGAACGTGGACGCTGTTTTGTTATTCTCTGGGAAGAGGGAACGTGATCGCGATTGAGACTGCGAGGAGGAACGTTGGTCTCGCGTCGGTGGACTGGAAGCTACTGCACCGAAACACGCGGACCGATATAGCCCTCGGACAGGTAGATCAATATAGTAGCTACGGCGTGCCTAACACGCAGGATCTCTCGCGCGGCAGTGAGCGCGTGGCTCTCCGCGAAGATCGACGGAGTTGATGAGGATTCGGAGCGTGATGCTCACTGTTCACCCTGGATTATTAAGCCATCCAGCTCGAGAGATTGATTGGAGAGACAGGGCCCTCGCGCACCCTTTGCTTGCTGGAGCTTGATTCGGCTGGTAGCGATGGGATTGAGCGGTATGTGAAGTGAATCGGGCATCGTTAGAACGAAATTAAATCATCTTGAGAGTTATAATACTCATCCTTACTTTTACGAATACCAATGAGATTAATTTGCTTCGATATTTTTACAACACATATTTTTCTGTACTAGGAAACTCTGTTCATATTATTCTTGACCGCGAAAAAAGAAATTGTGGAACGAATGCTCCGAGTAAATCGAGGAATGAATGTAGGGTTCGCTAACAGGTGTTCACGTACTTTGGTGCTGCATTTGTGTGATCATAGTCACATGTCGCTATGCTGACATGATAGCCAGTAAAATGATAAAAGAATAGTAAGAATGATAATTTCTTTTAAATAGAATAATGTAAAACGGCATAGAGGATATTAGCGATTTTCGACGGTTACTTAATTTTAAATTACTGGCAGATCATTATTACGTAGAGAATTCCACATCATAACTATTTCATTTAGTATACCACTAGAAATATAAGGTTACATTTATTGCTTACACGGAAAAATATTATATTTTTCAAGAAGTGGCCAAAACTGGTACAATACCTTAAAGTGGTCACAAATGGTGCATCCACCCTATTCTGAATTTAATTGGGGAATTTGCTCCAGATATCCACTAATGCACCGATAGGTCTGAATCTCATGCCGAGTAAAATTCTCATGCAAGACTCGATCATACCCATCGTCGTTAAATCAGATTTTACGATTCGTGATCTTTCTCTCGACTCCAGGAAGCCAGTAATGCTGTTAACGTTTCCATCATCGACTAGCATGCGGGAATCAAGATTTCAAGAGTAGATGCGCCGGAGGAAATGATCGGTTAGATTCGATTCCTCGGTCTAGAGGGCAATCCAGAAATACTTCCGTCGTTCAAATTGATCCTCGATCAGGGAACACGACGTCCCAGTAACTAGATACGGAATTATGTAGAAAACGATTGAAATGGGTACCTAATGGAACCTGTACTTCAATAAAGCTCCATCAATTTTCGATGGTCATCGACTTGCAAACGATTAAATTTTTAATTGTTCCTTTATATAGACCGTACAATATCTCTCTTAACTTGGCGAACCAAAATATTTCCCCTGTTTTCGAAGAAGTCATTCTTTTTCTGACGATCCGTGTCTTCTTTATTTAGATTTTACAAATGAGGCAGTGAGAGCGACAATGGACCAAATCACATTAAAAAAATTCTTTTTTTCCTATTTTATATGATAGTAGAACCTATTGGAATACGTTATTGCTACTACCTAACACAAGTTCTAAAAAAAAATGTGGGCTAGTCTTTTGTTGCAAATTCGATGTGAAGCCCGAGACACTGAAGGCTGGAGAATTTTAAGTAGAGACAAATGATAACAAAATTCACACAGCGATTGAGTTACAAATACAGATCCTATATTCTCAGAACTGTGAATGATTTCGTTCAAGATACTCCATCGAATATTAATCATTTCGAAAAGGTGTCCTATCGATACGAACCTCGCAGACTTTTTCCATAATATTCCTTCCTTGCATTTTACTCGTTCCAATGCTATAGCGAGGAAACGTTATTGCTCGGTCATTACAAACGCTCCGCGCATCGTTTGAAATCCTAAGACTCCAGAGCCGACCTCCTCGTCCAGCCGTTCAGTCGCAATCAATATTTGGCTAAACTTATTGAGCCGTGGAATTATAAATAGAAGGGTATCGAGCAGCCGCAGGAAAAGCACGGAAGGACGGATGGCACTAGCGGAGCATCTCACGGATATGAATAAATCGGTGGGATTTTCCAGGTCGTGTATCATAAACATTTCAGTGGATGTTTCCCCAAAGGTTTTCGAAGCAGGTTTGGTTTCATCATGCTGTCGAGAAGCTTTTGAGACCGTTTGTTGTTGCAAGACGTTTGGCATTTGCAAGGAACACCGGTGAAAAAAATTAAGGACGCCCGGGGGGATTTCATTTCGTTCCATCAACGCCTTCTTCTTTCGCTGCTCCAAGTGAAGGGTGCTGTACAATTGGCTGCAGTATCTTACGAAGTGGAACTTTAGGTTTAACGTCGGTGGTGTATAGTACAAGCTGCAACTCTGGAGACAACGTGGTCGATGTTCCTGTGACTTTTCGCCGGAACTGAGCCTCGGGATATGCAGCTTGCTTCTGCTCTACTAATTCATGTTCGAGATTCGACTACTTCGCGATACAATAACAACAGCGTTCAAATGAAATATTCAACTGTACAGACAGTTCTGGACAAACAATTGTACCATTCATGTGATTCTTCATCGCCTATTTTTTATTCGGATAAAATTCATCTGTAAACCGCTGCGATTTCCCTTCAAACCACCTATAGGACTCCTGTTTTTGTATTACAAAAAGTTTTTTGATAGGATAATAAATCTCGTGATGCTTGAGCCTCAACATGTCCAGGTACGTTAAAAGTCTCGCAGGTTTTAGTGAGTCACCGAGTGAAAATTAAGTGAAACACAGTGCAGCCTCTTCTTACATCCTGACGAGGATAAAAATCTCCATGGTCTTGGTCCAGCACCGATTCTCACTACTGTGACAGGACAGGGGACAGAATTGTCTCGCCGATTGGCCCTGCCCTACCTTATCCTGACCCAATAATGCAAATCGGGAACGAATTCCCAGTTCTCGTCCCCAGCCTCGAAATCTGCCGCTGCTCTTCTTGGCTTCGAATAAGGCCGATCCTCACTATTGGGACCGGACAGGGGACAGAATGGTCACGCCGGTTTTGGCCCTGCCCTACCCTATCCTGGCCCAATAATGGAAACCGGGCACGGTGTCCAATTTCACCAATCCCCATGGTATTCAGTAACCTTGTGCAGTTTCGAAAAGGATCCTAAAATCCAAAACGATCGACCCCATTTTCTGTAAATTTGTCAATTGTGGTGCTTAAGATCATATTTGCTGCATAACCTATCAAGTTTCTCTACTTTTTATCTTATCGCGTTGATCAGTTTGACTTCCGAGAGGGTTATTCAGAACGATGCACGGATAAAGCGTTGAAGATGGACCTTTAATTTAGAAGCACTTGTGTTAAGAGAATTTCGAGTTGGTGTTAATTATTAGTGTTGTGTTAAGTTTGCATGCTAAGCAAAGTACTTAAAGAATTCTTCGAGCACTGGATTTCGACGACCCCAATGATTTGTACCACACGGAAGTTGTACAAGCATTCTAAACAGAATGGCACGGAAATAGAATTTTCTAAGTCCTATCCGATTACTGTAAAAGGAAATTAAGTTTTCTCAGAGAAAACGCGACCCTTTACGTCACAAACTCCGATCGCATAGTATTCAGAGTTCTATCAATTTTTAAATAAAAATAGAATTAGCAAAAGTCGCACCAATGTCTATAGTATTATATCCCAATTCACAAAACGAGTTTTAATTAGGACTAATTAGTTACCAAGGACATTCCAAGGATCGTAGACGCCCTTCCTATCGAACCACCCTGCACAACGAAACGCTCGAAGACGAAACATCCATTTCGAAAGGATACAGGCAAGGGCAATTAAAAAAGCCATTTCCAGAAAAGAAGGTAGAAGAGCTTACCGGTAGCAGAGCCGGAAGACGACCCCGTTTGGCTGACTGCCCTCACCTCGTGGAGCTGCTTCACTCGAGCAACACCACTGGGCAACAGAACCGCGTTCTTAGCCAGAATGCTGGTCAAGGACGATGTCTTCAGCTTCTCCTGAATCTCCCTGGCATCGTCCTTTCCCCCGGCTTCCTCCACTTTCGAGGATGGTTGGCTCGAACTCTTCTTCATCTTGCTCGACGACTTCGGCGGCAAAGACGTCCAGAAGCAGACAGCCACTCGTTATACTACAGCAGCGAGGCGAATCTGAGAAAACAGTGAAGAAGTTTTGCATTCGTCTCTTGTTTGGAGCAATCTGTGATCGAAGGGAATATGGAATCATTGTGTGAAGGTTTTGTATATAGAAGGTATTTTCAGCGGTTTCGGATGGAAATTGGATCTTTGTGGTAGTTACTTTGAAAGGTGACAGTAGTTTTCGAGGTTTTTGGTGGATGATATTGAAGGGAGTTTTAGGGGTGGAGTATCCACCCTCTCTTCTACCACATTCAGTGCAATGTAATTGGATCGATCTCGCGATTCAGTAAACTGAAATTGTGGCTTTTGAATGGAATTGAAAGTGAGAATTGTGAGGAATAAAAAACAGAGAATCGAAGCTGAATAAAATCGTTTAAAAAAGGCGAAATAGTGGAGCTATGGAATGTATACGTTTGTAAGATATAAAAAGTGAAGGTTGGTAGCTATATATGAAAGAATAAACAAGGGACGAAAACGAAGGATAAGTAAAAACTGAAAATGAAATTCTTTGAATATTCGCGGATTAAATAAATAAATGATGTTTTGTATCATCAAGGAACAATTATTGCAAAATTTAGAAAGCGAAACATAGGAGAGAACGTGAGTATTACTTTCTCCTTGAATTTCACGAATAAGAAATTCCTATCCCTCGGTTAATTCTCATAGGGAAAAGATATTTGTTTTCTAATAGCCGCGATCATTAAACCTCTTAATACAATTCAATCCGAACAGTAATTTTTAAAAGTCGACTTAAGATCCCAATCATTTCCCGACTCGCTTTCGATCCACTCGATTTCGTAATCCCCGAAAGCAGCTATCTAATCTTACGAAATGAAGAGATATAAATGAGATACAGTAAAAGACAGACACACGTGAATTAACATAGTTATGACGCACGTTTCAATTGGTTCGATAATTCCATACACGAATTTCATCATGCGATAATAAGTTAGCTTGTCAACTATGCCAGAGAAAACAACATATGTCACGAGGTTAAAACTTCGCCGCGATGTACCGGAAATACAGTCGGCGGAAGCAAGATAAGACAGCTGACTCAACGCCGTACATTCGCAGTGGCTGTTACGAAACGGATCGTTAAATAACAGCGCGCCAAAAAGGAGAAAGCTCGAAATCACTCTATCAAAGCCACAAACGAAATCATACTCAACATCATTCCTTTAAACAGAATAAATAACAGTCATTCGTCGTAAGACTAACCACTGATTTCTGATAAATATGTAATCAGCAATACTACATAAACGGCCAGCAATACAGAAAAAAGTTTCGTCACAGTATATCCTGTGACGCGTTATGGTAAATCGATAACTATTACGTGCGGGTAAGGTCGTCAAACTCGTCGAGATAACGTCGCAACGGTTCTGACCTGGGAGCAATGTCACAGGCACCCCCAAGGTCACGTTCGAGACTGAAAAAGACACCGCGCCGAGGCAATGAAATGAAATCATCGAGAAAGACGTAAAAGTGAATCCTCGTTTATTACCCATTATGTTTCGAGCACGTATTACAAATGCGCTGAGTAAACGAAGAATGATAGGTATGTGATAGATCGGGAGAGGGGGGCACAAATGAAGCGTACGCTGAAAACTATATCACGCGAAAAGTCGTCACACAGGGAACGAGGCACGCAGACACTCGCGTGGGAACGTTTAATAAAACAATAATGAAAGTTGGCGTGGGAGGGAGGTAAGACAAGGTGGAAGGCGGAATGGCTGGTTCACGGCGACACCCAGTTCGTTCCGCGTTTAAATTATGGATTTGAGTCTCAAAGAACCGTCTGAATCGTGCGGAATACCGTTTAGCGTATATCGCGTGGTACGGCTGGCTATGTAATGTATAAACTGTGAACGAACCATTTCGCGTGATGATGCGACGGGCGCGAAGAAGCGGCGCGGTCGTGACCTAGCCTCAAAAAGCTGGTCGGCGGGCGTGAGCCGCATTTCGGGTTGACAAACGTGACCTCACCACACTGTACTGTTGCGTTGTTAACTGGGCACTAGACACAACCAATAACGCAATCACCGAGGATATAACGAGCCTCCTTTGTCGTTTGATAAGAAAGCAAGTGGCCGCAAAGTGACATTCACCCTGTGGAACACACACACGTTCACGAGCGCGCGCATCGACGCCATATTGCTTTTCTCCCTTCCAGGGGCAACATGACGCGACGAGGTGGGAGGAGGATAAGGCGCCATCTGGCTTGGTCTGAAGGGAATGAATCGTTCCATCGAGTCGATAAAGTGGAACGAGGGCTTGAAAAAGAATATTAGAAGTGACTTTGTTTTATTATAAAATGGGTTTTGAGAAGATTCTGTTTATTTTAGGAAATTGAGGATCATGAAATTTGAGAGGTTGAGGAGCGCAATGTATCGAGTAACTGCTATTGCATATACAACAGGGTTTTGATCGATTTAGAATCTAGAGCGTGATAAATATGTATTCAATTTTCTGCCTGTCATCCTGTTTATCACTAACTTTTTGCGGTGTCGCGTCATTCATGGTTACAGTTTCTAGAAATGTGTTTCCGCGTGTTTTTCATCGCGCATTTATATTTTTCCATATGCAAACTAGTTTTAAGAGCATTAAGGAGTATTAAACTGTTCCACTCAAAGAATGAAAAATGTACACTTTGTAACAAACGATTAGATAAACGAAATTAGATAATTATGAATTTCAAACACGCGGAAAACATTTTCTATCGCGTGGTTACGTAAACCCAGCAAAAGATAACAAAACTGTCATTAACGCCTTGTGGCGCGCGAATGCAACCGGCAGAGCTGTCAAGCGCGCGCCATTATTCAAATAAGAGGGAGATATACCGAGAACTGAGACCCCAGCGAAGAATTAAAAAGAGCCAGTGGTAGTGACAGTACCAATACAACCATGGGAACCGCCCAAATACGCAATTAGAAAACAGTATCATGAAAAAGTAAACCAACATGAAAAGAAATATAAATATCCTCAGGAATAAATCTGTACTATCATCATTATATTATAACGTCTCAATAGCAAATAATACTGATACTATTTATGTAAATGTAATTGTCCTTCGCATTGCTATGACGTACGAATCGAAATGACTACCAAACTGTTCGTAATAAAAGGTTAAAAGATTAATTGGTTAAGAAGAAAGAAATGTATAATAGATATGTATTTACTTGCGAAGCCATCATTCCCATCGCTACCTGGCGGCCATCTTACAGCTTATCCCCGCGACCCGCCAAATATCTCCACCATGCATAAAAGGTCGGAACTCGCAAGACCCAGCGACTGTGGCGATTGCGCGAATCCCGTTTACAGTGCCCGTGCCGACGAAGGTGTGCGCGGGGATCGCGGTAGCGGTGTCAGTCGCCTACGAGTGGCCGGGAAAAGCAGCATCATACGAAGCCGAATATTGCTCTGTCGATGACTCCAGTCGAATCGGTTTCCCATCGGTGAGGTGTCGAAAGATCGCACACTGGTGCACAGCAGCCTTTAAACCGTTATCGTAAGTACTCGATTTTCGTGAACATCTACCCGGTATCGTTCACCATCCTTCCCGTTCCACTCTTCTTCCACTAACACGTCACATATCGCGCTACCTATTATTTAATTACTCAATAAATATCCAACACACTTCAAAATACCCTTAACATTTATACACATTTTTTCTACTCGGAAATCATCAGTCGAAGAGAACTCAATGATGAACTAAGGTCTACAAAGGGGAGAGGGGGGGGGGGGCGTAGCAAGATCGAGATCGATTAACTGTATCCGACGATTGGGTTCGTTCGATGGACTTTGTATCGATCATTCATAGATAATCCATCGTGCTTTCGAGTTAGCCGTTTATCGACCGAATCAGCCTCTCCCCTTGGGTTACGCCGACCGTCGCTCCACGGCAAGCTTCCGACCGATGGAAAACGCCCGAGCGAAACGAGGACTACCCTGAAATGTGCCGCGAATGTCCTTCCGGTTGTACAAACACCACAAATACTGTCAAACTCACATGGCGTGCTGATTCATCGCCCAGCACAGCCTTGATGCCTAATGAGGCCTAAATAAGATATTACATCATTATATACTTGTTGTTTCGTTGGAAATTACGCGACCACCGCATAAGTATTCATTCTATGTGAATCTACGTGGGATAAGTACCAGACGTGTGCGTGTCGATGCTCGCTCGTACAACGATCGTTAATCCAGACACACCGGCGTCTCCACGTAAAAACACGTCCAGATCATTCGCGGCACAAGGTCAGTCAATTAATCCGCCTCCAGAAGCCTCCCTAGCACATCTAAACGATCCAGCTGATCCAGACAACAAATGCGTGCCTTTTTCTGTCGCCCACAGAGCAGGGTTAACCTGTTAATGTGGTTGCTTCTAATCTAGAAGCACCTCGGTATATTTAAAAACGATTACCGGATGGATTTAGCTCACTTTACATGCGTCCTGCTACACGTTCCGTTGTATCGCTATGTATTCGCGTGTTTCGCGACGAGTCAACACGTTTTCCATGGTAAACGGGTTAATGTCGGGCGCGATGCGACGCGATTAGGGCCCGTGCGCTTTATTGGCCGATTCGCCGATTTGAATGAATTAGTTCCACAGCAAATATAATTTGTCGCTGGGTGTGTATTAAATTAACCGCTATTACGCTGCGATACGGTAACCTCTTTCAGCAACCATTAAACGATATAATCACAGAAACGTTTATACAATTTGCAATAATACCGCCGTTGATGCACTCCGTGGATAACGATGCAAAGATAATGCACGATAACCGCGCGCGTTCAATGTCGCCGTTCCACTTTGCAGATTTATTGGGAAATCATTGAAAAATTTCCTATTTTCTAACGTTAAGAGTCCGGTTGTGCATAGAGGATGCGTGACGACTGACGAGCACCGCTTTTTTATTAGAGCTCTGCGGCCTCGGAGTGGTCGATGTAACGGTTACGTTGAATAATAAAAATAATCAAACGGCATGGATTATCGCATCGGTTCCCCTGGCAAGGCTTTATCGAGAATTATCGCTGTCGATAGGCATTTTACGGTCCCTATTTTTAGGTTTACGAGTGCTGACAATTTATGCGCGTTCGCGACGTCAATCTTAAGCGTGATTTTCGAAAATAAACATTGTCGGCTTACGCAAGCAGATAGGAATACAGAATTCTTACTGTTTCTCTGCGAACGGGATTGCACAATTTTCAAGCATCGGTTGCTGCATAAAAAAATGTAGCAAAATATCAATCATTTATTCTTTTTTAAAAAAAGTTAAAAATGTATTGTTATAAATTTTTATGTTCTTCTTCACTCTATCTTTCTCTCCTTCTTCTTCTATTCTTTTTTGTCCGATTATTTATAACCATTTACACCATTGATATGCGATGTATTAATTCATATATTGTCTAGGTGGATTGTAATATATTTCTTATTTTTCTTGGCACTCGCTACCTTTTAGATAAATGACCAAGAGTAAAAAGGACGACAAAATGCAGTCCCGGGGGAAAATATTAAGTGTGATTCATCGAATCATTGAAATAATCGGAAGAGGGATATATCTGTTCATCGCATTTTTAAAAGGCCCTGCCGAGTCTCAACCACCTATAAAGGATTTGACTCTCTTGCATAGCGCAACTACATTAGCTTTTAAAGTTCGAAATAAGCAGGTGAGTCAAGCCTTTCCTGTATAACCATGATTCAAATCTCTACGATGAGAAGAAAGAATATTCCCAACACATGTATCTACGTCTAACGGAATCTTATATTCGCAGTTAACTTCAGAAAGTGTAGTACAATCGTATATCGATAGGATAAAAGAAATTCAGCCAGTATTAAACTGTATAGTGGAGGACCGGTTTGAGGATGCCCTCAAAGACGCAAGGAAGTGCGACGAACTACTGAAGTCTCCAGATGCACCGTCTCCTGAACTATTAGCCAAAGAGAAGCCTTTCTTCGGAATACCCTTCACAACAAAGGCGAGTCTTATCTAACAATGCGCTAAGTGCTTAAAGCCTAAAACCTATTATTATTTACAGGACTGCATTAGCATCGCTAAAATGAAGCAAACAGCTGGTCTAGTTATTCGCAAGGACACTGTTGCTGAGCAAGACGCAGAAGTGATACGATTGATTAGAGCTGCTGGAGCCATCCCTCTGGCAACAACAAACATTTCAGAATTGGCGATGTGGTGGGAGACTTCTAACTGCTTGTACGGTACTACGAAAAATCCCTACAACACTAGGCACATCGTCGGAGGATCTTCTGGAGGCGAAGGATGCATACAAGCTGCAGCCGGTGCACCGTTGGGAATAGGATCGGACATTGGAGGGTCCATTCGTATGCCCTGCTTTTTCAACGGTATCTTCGGGCACAAACCCTCCACAGGTACAGTCTCGAACGAGGGTCAGTATCCGAGTGCTCAGAGTAAAGACCAAGACCGGTTGCTAGCACTCGGTCCGATGTGCAGATATGCACAAGACTTGCTACCTATTTTGAAAGTCCTCGCGAATGATAATGCAGGGTTATTACGCTTGGATGATAAAGTAGACATTTCGAAGATAAAGGTATGAATCATGCGTTTAAGTTGTAGCCGGCGATTGTGCGCGACGTGTGACGAATGATTATTTTAATTTAGTTCTATTACATGGAAGACGACGGCGGTCAGTTCTTAACATCCCCGGTAGATTCGGAAATAAAGGCCTCTATGAGGAGGGTGGTCCATTACCTTGACAAAGCGTACAAGATCAAGGCGACCAAGCTCGGCATTAGGAAACTGAAGAAGAGCATCGACCTTTGGATGGCGAACATGAGTTGCAAGGACGAGAAGGATTTCACGTACGAATTGTCCAACAGGCAAGGCCACATAAATCTTTGGTGGGAGTTCTTGAAATGGACCGTGTTCATGAGCAATCACACCCTGATAGCTCTTCTCACTGCCACGTTCGAAAGATACACGGTGAAGCACGGAAGCGAGAAGCACGCCAAACTGATCCAAGAAACCAAGGATCTTTACCAGGAATTTCAGGTAGGGTTCTCCAACTTCTTATCCAAATATTCATACTGTACGAACTCTTTTATATGTATAAAAAAACAAGATAGCTACTATCACGATATCTGAAACTGACAAGTACTCGTAATGTAACTCATCAGGGTTGGAATTGGCTCCTTTCTTGAAGATACCGATTAATTCTTGCAATCGAATTACGGAACTATACTCTTTGTTAAATGGATGCGATTTCTTTCTCGGCCCGGTCAGGCCACTAGTCTATCTATCACGGTACAACGTGTTTTCCTAGTTGTAGTAACAGAAACATACTTTTTTCTCCTGCATGCAGAATGAGACTTTTTCCATTCATCAGTATAAACATATTGCTCTTGTGGATCTGCGATAGTCATTTTAACATTGTGAGACGAGTGATTTGAATTTTTCTATAAGCATGTTCCCAGAAGCATCCAGATGTTCTTCCTCTCTTCTTTTCACGTATCCTTACAGTGTTCTAACTAGTATCGTCACTTTAGGAAATCTTGGGCGAAGACGGTGTGTTCTTGTATCCCACGCACCCAACGGCCGCGCCATTGCATCACGAGCCACTGATTAAGCCATTCAATTTCTCATATACTGGGGTTATCAATATTTTGGGCTTGCCTTCCACTGCTTGCCCCTTAGGCCTGAACAAGCAAGGGCTTCCTATTGGTATACAGGTACGATTCTTGTCCCTTTTAACTGATAATTTGATGCTTTAAGTGTATCATTCTTAATACCACCCATTTGCAACAGGTTGTTGGCGGCTTACATCAAGATCGTTTAACGATAGCAGTCGCTGAGGAGTTAGAGCGCGGCTTCGGAGGCTGGGTCCCTCCTGCTATCGTAGCTTGACTTGACAATAATCCCGCGCACGGTACGACGCGTTAAAGTCTGTTTCTACCGTACCCTGCCATCGTTATTTTTCAATAAGCAGTTTACACATGAATATGACGCGCAACAGAAAAATCACAAGGTGAAGTACAAATCGTGTTGAGAAAGTTAGATGTTCCGAGTGTGTTTTATGTTCTGTCGATTGAATAACCGACTATGAATTGCGCCTCGCTGAGCATAAAATCATACCGTTCATACGAAAATACATATTCTTCGTATATCCTTATTATTTATAAACCGATGTCAATGGATTTTGTTTGTAATGAAAATCAGTGTCCACAGAAGTAATAACATTTGTACATAAGCAAACTGTTGCATTACACTTCACTACCGTTTTTATATACCTCATCGTAGATCTTTGTGTAGGGTTTTCTATTTTCATACGAATCGAGAGAAAAAGGGGGAGTGTATGTGCGTCGGTGTGAGAGCTAGAGCGAGAGAGACAGAGAAAGCGAGAGAGACAGAGAAAGCGAGAGAGAGAGAGAGAGAGAGAGAGAGAGAGAGAGAGAGAGAGAGAGAGAGAGAGAGAGAGAGAGAGAGAGAGAGAGAGAGAGAGAGAGAGAGAGAGAGAGAGAGAATTATATGGTAGCTAGGTGCTTTGGGTAATGTGATGAAGTATTAAAGATTCTACGTTTATACTGTGTATTGATGTTAAAACCGTATACATATATATATATATATATATATATTTTTTATGTACTAAAACAATAAATGTTTATTCCATTATTCTACCATAACTTGTGTGATTGCTAGCGATTTATCAACATGCGATATTTGAATGGCGACTGAGTTTCTAATTTGGAATATTGTTCGTTTAACATGCTAATGCGCGTTACGTTGCTCGTCATTTAACAGATGCTATGTACCACTGTTTTACTACTTATATAGTATTTTATATTTTTTTTCGACACTAGTTATGCATTACGATTTATGGTTTATAAGTCTTTTTCTATTTTCAACGTATACAACCAAAGGGAAATGTTTAAAATAATAAGATATATTTGAGGCTGGCTTTAAAAATATATTGTATTTAAAATACCTAAAATTGTAAGTACGCAATGTTTATATAGTACGACACTTTCATATATGTAATACCTGATAAGAGATCCTTAATTTCATGATGCACTTTGTATTAATAAATAATTTAATACATATTTACAGAACTAATACGAATTCTTCTTGTCGTGTAAACCCTTCTCAAAAAAGACGAATAATAATATGAAAAAATGTGTAGGATAACTGGAGGTAAGTATACTATCTTTAAGCTCCTTTTCATATTATAAATACTCGTTGTAAGTTATAGAGCTATTTGTAGATTATATATAATAAAAAAAAGGAGGAACCTCAAACATATTCAAGCTATATCCGCTTTCCTTCTGCTACGAATTGTAGCAATATATATGCATAGATATTTTTAAATAGACAAAAATTATGTCAATATCATTAACCATAATTCTTTCATGTATATGTTATTATCGTCGATATTTATATTATTTCTCTAACGTGTCACGATATAAATAGGCAGTGAATTTTTTCTAAAAATGAATTTATGCATTCCCTATCAATAAGCGTTCCTAGTAATAGCTATAAATAATTAATTCCCGTTGGGATTAATGATTCGAGTGTACCCTCCGTGTATAAGAAAAAAATAAAAGCCTCACTGACGTCTAAATACGTTTACCATATCACAAGGTATTCTTTAAAATCTATAAAGTTACCTAGTCTCTTGCAGACTCTAAAGCTATCTTAAACCTAATCCCTCCCTCCCGTCAAACAGACGTTCGAAAAATTTGATTCAGTTATTCGCAACCAGAATCAGTGTACAAAAACATCTACGTAAGTACTCGACGGATTCATTTGAAACTAATAATTCAGAGGGATTTCTATTACGTTATGAGATTCGTTTTTTCAGAAGGAGTTTCGCACTTACCTGACTCAATAAGTGCATTCTCCGACCTATCTAGCGAATTATCCTTACTATCGTCGCTGTCCGGCCTATTCGAGACTCCGTATTCGTTCGAGTTTACTTCAGACCGGAATGTTAACAAGCTATCCTCCAAATCTTTGTACGCCTCCCTTTTGTCGTCGAAGTAATCGGCGTTCCCATTGTTCAACATCTTATCTTTACTCTGAGAATAAGTATCGTCGTCCTCCTTTATCGTCCTACTCTCTCCTCTTCCCGCCTTCCTCCCATCTACGTGCACAATACCGCGATTAATCAAATTCAGCTCTACATTTGTTACCGCTGCTTTCTTTATAGACTGACTTCTCGCGGAGCCGCCGAACGGATTGAAGAATCGCCTCCCGTTCTCTCTGTTCGTGGCATTGCTCGACTCCACGGAGTTCGCCTCGTTCCTCTTATTGTTCTCCGCGTTCCTGGACTCGACAAGCTTCTTGTCAGGGGAACGCCCCGCGTTCTCGGCCTGCTCTTTGTCTTTCTTTATGGCCGCCAGCTCGGCTTCCTTCATCGCTGAATGAATGACTGGCTCGGCCCATAGTCCCGGATTGAAGGCTGGCCCCGTGCCACCCAATTCCGCTGGCAGAATGTCAGTGGGCAGGTGCTCGTGCAGGGTGCTCAAATTGTTCCCATGGAGATAGATCTGCAATTATTGATTCGAGATACCCAGCATGCAGAGAACATCGCGCGACGCCCCTCGTGATATTAACTCGAGTCGCCTGGTCAATATTTAGCCACCCGTATCTCGAGACGTGTATGCAAAAGCATGTTTGAGTTCCCCGTGTTAAGCAATTACACGCACAAAATTATGGTGAACGTAATTGGGATTTTTACTTTGTAACGATACGATTACGATTATCGAAATTAGAACAGATATGCGCAGCGATTCTACGCGGTGTAATGATATTATTCACAACTTCAATGTGAATTAAGTGAAATAGGACTGCGTTACACAACGAATGATAAGCATCTGCTCCAGATTTAGCTAGCATAGACTAAATCCAGGCAGAATTGGAGGTGAATTATTCCACTTACCTTGTTCCGAGTCTTTTCATCCAAGAAAGGTTTCACGAGGGCCAGCGTGGCCTGGACGTAGAGAGGAGCCGACAGGAAGTGTATAGCTTTGAATCTAGCCGGAAATCGTCCCCGAAGAGCGGCTATTAGGTTTCGCAGAGCCGCTGCGCCCAAGGCACCGCCCTGCCGTAAAGAGAATCCGCTCCAATCTACCACCGCCACGAAACCGGATTGCTAAAAAGGGAAAAGGAATTGGAACGCCTCTAGCTATACTTGACCGAGCGTCTCGATCCTCCAGAAAAATACGCTAAACCGTTTCACGTTGTACCTGATTCCTTGGGTCTTGTATGAGGATCTCGAGGACCAAGAACAGGGCCCTCTGCACTGACAGTGCGGGTACCGCGATCGGATCCCACTGCGAGGCCAAGATCACGAGCACGCATCTGCCTTTCCTGTGTTGCCAAAACAGTTTACAAGTTTAAAAAATTCCAACAGAATGGTATCTAGGACACCTTCGACTGTAATTGCGTCGAGAGATATTCAAATTGGAAAGCAAGTACTGTTACCTATCGCGGGCCGGAAGCACGCCCGGTATGCCCGCGCGCAACGCCCGCTGCAACGCCGGGTCTCGAGCTGTCAGATTCCCGAAGATATCTTGCCGATGCGCTACTTGCGCCTGATAAGCGGCTATCAGCGCGGCAGCCTGCTCCGTGCGATACTTCCGGGCCAACAGGAAGCGCGTAATGTATTCGTCCGTGCAGTGCTTCAGGTCTAGGAGCAAACAGACGTGTCCCACTCATTGTAATGCTTCGCGTGGAAAGAATAAAATAAAAATAGCCGACGGGAAATCACGCCGGAAATTCGAGGGTCGACGCCTTGAAAACGAATCAGAAGCTTCATTTGCTTGTACGGAAACGGGTGTTCTACTATCGGTAACGGGACTAGTTGAACGACTCGTACCAAACGTACATAGTACAGGTTTCATTCTACGAGGGCTGATCACGCTAAAAAAAATATTGTTGCGACTACCACAAGCGCACGAGAAAGAATGGAATAGCACCTGATTCGCGAACACTTCCACAATATTCCCTGGATGTGATTTAACATTTAAGGCAATGCTACGCTATAGGCTCTCGTCCATAACCCCGAAATATTGTAGAAGTATTCGCGAAGTATGTAGATGCCTATCGTACACCGGTTAGCAACCCTCCGCCGTGCATTTCGCACTCCGCTGAGTGTAGATAAGATAATGTAAGAGATGTAATAGATCGTGGTGTATTACCCTACGCAAGATGGATTAGACATTTGCAATAAGTGGCTAGCGATGGCTACACACGGTAGAGATATCATTTAATTGAAGAAAGGAAAACTGGCAAGTAGATGAACGTTACTTTTAGTACGCAAGTAGAATAGGACCGCTTGGTGACTCAGACGTCACTGATGAACCCTTTCTTACCTACATCCGGCATTTCCCGTAATATCGCTCTAACGGTCTTAATGGCCAGCTTCTTATCGCGTTTGTCGAATCTGGCCTCCTCTTCGTAAATGCTTCGCGCCAGAGCGGTGCTCGCGTGACCCCTCATGGTCGGGTCCCACATGTACTCGCAATACTCGGACATCGTGCGTGCCTTTTCTCTCTGTTTTATCACAGATCTGAAACAATCGCACGCAATTAGAACTTGGAATTCGGACGTGTAAAGGGAAAGGGGTAAAATCTTGCAGGGTAACTACCCTATCAGTTGAGCTATCGGATTATCAACAGACACTGTTTCCCTGAGTCCAATAGCGGATACTGTACAAAGACAAATCGTTTTAATCTATTATCGATACTTCCCAAGTTGACGAACGAGCTATTTACTAATGGTGGATACATGGAGTGTCTCGCAAACGTGGAACGGCAAAAATAGACACTCCCACTAAAGTAAATGAAGCCTTATGCAATCGGAGGTTACCGCCTGTAAACGTCCCATTACACCACGGAAATTATCAATCGATATGAATGACAGCAGTCACATGCCGCGTTACCCAAGTACACGTAGCAATTACTGCGAGCGCTAAGGAACAAAACAAGGTTCCAATCCCTGTTTGTATCTCCCAAGAAGACATTCTATCGACATTTCTCGGTTATTCTAAGAATTCGTGCTTCGTGGTTTACCTTCGTTACACAGTTTTCCAGGTTATCGCTGATGTGCGCGCCGAATGAGACAGGCTAAAGACAATATTAATCAGTAAGACATCAAACAAGGTACTGTTCCACCTTGAATGAGTCATTCCTCGGTGAAACACCGCCAGGACGCAACATTACACGGGAGAGCTCCTTCAACCGGTCGGGGTAACTGCTCTTTCAGACTTTTACCTGGGTCTTGCAATCGATTCGAAGCTCTTTCCGAGCGTAAACTTGATCGCGAACTCGTATATTATATACAGGAACTTGTTAACTGTGTCGCTGAAAATTAACTGCTGCGCCCTCGTGCAACACGAGTGAGATCATTCAAAAAGTCATTAACTTTAACGTTATTGTTACGCATTTAATGTAACGCTGTTAGGCAGTAAAATACTGGGAACACGTTTCCGTATAATACTACGTATGATAGAGTATGTTTTACAAGGAATATTTGTGTAATGAATATTATATACAACTAATGGTAACTTTCCAGGCATCGGAAAATTAAATATCACGAATTGTAATTACCGGTGCGAAACTTACGCGGAATAGTTTCAATGGTTTTTAAGTACTTCGACCGGTATCACGAATTATCTTTGTCCGTTGACCGTTGTTTCTGTTTCACTATTCCTTCTCGTAGACACTGTCAAACTGTTCGAACTGTCAGGCGAGTTTAGGTGAGACTTTCCAGAAGGAGGAAGAGGAGGTGCGTCAGTTTGCGTAATGCTCGAAACTCACTGTACGATCGTATCCTTTCTTATCGTGTACCGAACACGTCGCGTCGAAATTCGCGGACAACCGGGACAAAGGATTCGTTCACCGAAGGGACCTCGTTGCTCGAACGGTCACGAGCGAACGGCACGCAATGAAGTCGCCTGTTGCGATTCGCTCGAAAGTGTTGGGGAGCTGGAAAACACGAGAGCGAGAGGGAACTCAAGGAGAGATGATCGCCCGATTGGTGGAACAAGGAAAAGGATCGCCCGCGGAGTAGTGATGGGTTCGAAGCGCATCGAGCATGATCAAGCGTTACGATAATCTACTTCCAACGTTCACCAACACCTTCAACCACTCCGATGTACAATAACATTCAAATTGATTTGAACATTTACAAACTCAAGTTGCTCGAAAACTCGTGAGAAGGAGTACAAGAGTATCCATCGCTACTCTGACGGGAGTGAACCAAGAAAGGAAATGGTAAGTCAGACGGGGACAAGAATATTTCTGTCAGGCGTGAGCGTGAGGAAGACAGAAGGCACAGGAAAGAAAAAGAATAACCTGTACTGGAATCGAACGGCAGGAAGGGAGAGGCAAAGTGTGCCAGAAGGAGACGGAAAATCGAGGCGGAAAGGAAGAATGCATGGTGTGAGGAAGAAACAGAAGATCGACGGAGAAAGGAAACGGAAAACTACGAAGGTGCACGCGAGAAGAGTAGAGAAAAAGAGAGACGAAGCCGGTTACCGGTACGGGCTGACTCACCCGATCGTTCTTGTTGCGCTATCAGGTAAACCCGTTCTCCAAAAAATGCAAGAGCGTCCTATAGTAGAAAATATCGAAAGTGCTGGCAGGTGTATAAAACTGAATTACATCATTCCCTCGGAAAATACGAAAACGGAACGTTGCTTTACTTCACGCGCGTTTCATTCGACAATACTTGTCCTTTCAACGGGAATTCGCAATTCGCAATTCGATTTTACACGTTTCATGACGCTGATTACAAAAATTTTGATAGGAATTCCTATCACTCGGCCTGTTATTGCAGTCTTTATATAAAACACTGTGAGTGCAAAGTTGAAAAAAAAAATGTATTTTTAGGAGAAAATGTTCTACACGCTGATGGTAATACTATATTTAGTAGGTATAGGATTTGATTTTTGGTACTTACAGTGCTTTCTACAAGAACTTTCCAATTACGTTTGGCACACAGAAGTTACAAAAACAAATATTTATCGTCTTGACTGATTGCAGTTTAATGATCTCGCGTGTATGTAAATGGCGCTTGCGCGACTATTCCGCGGGCCCCTCGTCGTCGCACACCTGCGACCGAGGTTTCCCAGAAAAATTAATCGAGCAGATGCCTCCCGTCCGGTTTTTTGTCAGCTCGGTTAAACGCAACACCCAGGAAACGATGGACTCGTTTCTGGAAAGGACGAACCCGTGTAAGAGCGTTTTTGCGTCCGACGGTATAATATAAGAGGTATAAGTAATACGTATGTCGGGGCAGCGGTCCCTCGCGCGACGAATAAAACATTCATAATCGACATTCAGTGTAAAAGTGGTACGCGCGTACGTAAGTTCGGTTCGATACACCGAGCCCTCGACGGCCACTAAGGCTGATTGAAACGCCACTTGTATATCCAACGAAGGAACAAGAATCTCGATTTATGGCGTGAAACCATTCAATTCTTCTATCGATCGATTCCCGCCAAGGACGAGGGTCACACCGATCATCGGTGTTTTACATTAAGCGCCGTAATCCATGGCTGCTCAACAAAACTACGCTGCAGTATATCGCGTCTAACCCACATTTGCAATTAAAAGCAACGCGAACACTCAGCGCCGGGTGTTGCGCGAACAAACCTGTGCGAAAGCTTTTCAAAAATGCGCAGAGGAATGCAATTTTATTCTTCAGCGATACTCCGGCTTGCGCCCGTCCAATCTGGATAATAGATATAATATCTGTAAGACTATTGTCATATTTTTAAATTAATTACAAAGCTATCTCGTAATCTACTGAAACTCTATTCTATCCCGATTAAAGACGTCGCTTACACCGGAACCAATTAATACATAAGTTCAGGATATCACTGAACAAGGGGAGGGTTTCTAAATTGAAATTGTATCTAAAAGAAATAGTATCGAGTAGCGTGAAACAGTTGGTTTGCAGGGATATTATGATTGCAAGTTTTCAAGAGTCATGTTGCAGGAACGATAACGTACAAATCGAAACTGTCATCGTGTCGATTCCTAACGCGGCAACCGCGACCACGACCGCGGATAACCTTATGATTCAACCGCCCCGTTGCGCAAAACTTTCGCAATATTTAATAAACGATAGCACAGTTCTGAAACAGTCCTGACACATGTATAAGTTACTCGCGGTATTTCTTTTTTTTCCTGCAGTGCATCGAGTGCCCGCCTCTCTGCACTCGAAGGACGAAAACAATCCGTTCGGCTGACGCCGCCATACATTACGCAACATAACGGTAGAGTACGGGAGAAGCGCGGCGAAGAAGAAGAAGACAGAAGTTACCGGTTTCTTTCGGCGTCGTAAATGGTGGCCGCAACCCAATTCTCGGGCTTTTCGATATGTTTGCAACGATGCCGTGCTTCGGTATCAGTTTCGCGTCTACCATGCCCACGATAATGATTTTCTGCTGTATATACTATCTGAATAATGTTTACGCTAGCTAAACCTATGCGTGCGATAATATTAGAACCGAAACGTAACTCGCGGTGACTAGGGACCAGAGATAATCCACGTATGAATGGTGTTATTAATTCTTATCGGTGGAATATTTTTGTACGGGGCTCATAAGCGTGGTCGATACTTGCTGATCGAAGACTGAGCAACGAAACGCGAGAAATAGCGAAACACGAGAAGGAGAATAATTGCGCGTTTTCCCTTCCACGGTGCAACAACTACGGCGCAGAAAAGGCGTAAGGCTGAATTATTACGGTTCGTGTAACTCGAGCTTGCCAATTAATGCACACCCTTCCATTAAGAAAAAAATTATTTCAGATGTGAAGTAGCTAGCAACGAGCCGTGATTTCGCATGAATTCACAGCGCCTCGTCAGAGCGACACGTGAGCACGCGAGAAAACGCTATGAATATGGATTTAGCGAATCCCGTCAGTGTTCTTGGCGTTTCAGTGTCTCTGGAAGCTAGTCGTGAAATTCGATTGTTAGCGACCGTTTCTAAGGGCACGAATGCCAAGGATTCGCCTGTTGTTCGGGGCGTATGAATGTTCAAGACTTGGCGGACCGTGACAACGACAAAAAACCAGGTATAATGAAAGGCTGTTACGTTGCCTGGCTATTTAGTGCGTGGCGTGGTGGGCAGCGTATAGTTACCTGTTTATGCTACGTCAACGGTGCAATTTCGTATCGGGTAGCTGTGGCCGCACGAATGACGCATCGAGATCAGCCACTGCACTGGACGAGGTGAAAAGAAAGGCGAGCTTCGTTGCTCATCCGTGGCCACGAATGTGAACGGTTCTATAAAAGTATGAAGCACAAAGGAAGACGGACCCGCGGCACAGCAGGTGGACGATACGTTCGGCGCGAAACTGGCCTTTCGAAACTGTCGCATAACCGACGCGATCGTCGGCCCTCTGTCGACACTATGGGTACTAATACGAAGGATTCGTGGTTGGTGGATAAAACAGATTGATACAGAATAGGAGGCAATTTTGAGAAACAGTTTATATAGAGTTATGGTATGTAAATACCACCCCCGAACGTGTGACCACAGACCAGGTATAGTGTACCTGGTCTGTGCTGGGACCTCCCAAACAGGTTTGCAAATTTGTTTTATATTAACGATTTGCGCTGCAAAAGGTAAGTATGTTATGAGGGAGGGAGTTCCGCTGATTAGTGAGAGGTGGCGGTACTAGGGGAATTAATGCATTTGAATATATGAAATCGACGTACGTTATGAAAAGTAGCACGTTTCGTTTTTCATATACTATGCAATTCTTGACTCTACTATTTTTCTCTTCCTTGTTTTTTATAACATGCGTGTGTCTTTTTTTTTATTTTCTTGCTATTTTCATAATGCCTACTGGTGCAATATAAAATTATAATAACTGTAATTTTGCATCTTAGCAAACACGACGTGAACTGAAATCACTCGATAAGAGGATGCAAATATTTTTTCAAATCGACTCGCACAACATTTAAATTAAAAAATTATCACGCACCATCACCCGGACACACCTATCGCAGATCCGAGCCGCACGGATAATCTTACGGCCGATTTCTTTTCCTTCAGTAATCTTCCAGTTGGAGTTATGTTCCACATAACTGCCAAATGATAGAGTCCTATTGGCTTAGAGCTTTTAAATGCTCTAAGCCCATTGGTCGTTCACTGACCGGAAGATTACTGAAGGTGAAGAAACCGGCCGTTAATGCATCAGCACTTTTTTCCAAAGCAATCAATCCTCATTTTCATTATCGGTGTAGATAACTGACCCGGGAGTTTATAAGAAAATAATGCATGCAAATAATGCAAAATGGGGTAACCGGTTATCGTGCAAAAAATGAACGTGATACGAGCAAGATCGCAGAAGCAATTTTTGTGTTTCCAATCGTTTGAGAAGCGCGTCTAAACGCAATAAACACTAAATATACGATAAAGATCCGATAAGTAGTACTAATCACCGTCAAACCCTCCAATCTTCCTACTCCAGTATTAATCAGATCGAGACGAATACAATCATCCTAAAACACACAAAGAACGAATCCCAAGATCTATCAATCCCGTTCTATCAAGACCTGGAGCCGATCAATTGCAAGGGGTTCAAATATAACGAACTTTCGTGAATTTTATCGAGCAATCGTTGGTTAGGCGCAAGCTCGATCCAGCCAGACAAGCGCGATCAAACGCGTCTCAACAACGGGAGCCCCTACCAGAGAATTTCCACGAGCGTCGGCGAATCAGAGGACGGCCCTCGAGAGATTGGATAAAATCATCGTCGTCGCTCGGCGCGCGTGGAGGCGAGCAGTCGTGGAGAAGATCAGTTCCCAGTTCGCGACTGATTATCGTCGTTATCGTTTTGTACCGTGGATCAACAAAACCTTGCCATCTGCCCCGGATTCAGTTATTGTGCTTTGCATCGCCGGCAGGTGTGCGTCCCGCGACCGAATTCGCCCACAGCGAAGCCTCCTCGACTGAACATCATCGGCGTACAGGATCGTTCGAGGTAGGCTACCCAGTGGATTTCACGAGGCTTCGATTACCAATTCAGCTGAAGCTTTTCACACACCGCGCTGAATAATGTAGGACGCGTTATTGGAAATTTTGGAAAAATTCAGTTGAAACTTCCGCCTTTTGCGGAGCCTCGATGTGTCGCCATACGTAAAAACGAAATCGTAACGGACTTGCAGTGGTCGACCGTACCTTGGAGTCGAATAATAATCAGTTTTCTTTTTTTAAATATTTCTTCTACGGTACTGAAATTAATTCTATTCCGACGACGTAGAGGTTAGCCTGGGGAGTCCAGAGAAGGTGACTCTGAACACGATTTCTGTTGAGGGCTTGCAAACAGTGGAAGCTGATTTTGTAGCGAGGTAGATAACGGTGCAGAACAATCTATAGGTATGTAGTTACACCACACGCTGCACGTTTGAACGTGTGGGAGCGAAGTCTCAGATGAACGAGGAAGTCGGGAGAAACTTCTGGAGATAGGAATTCGCAGAGATCGCGTGTGTAAAAAGTTCATGATAAGTGACTTTGAAAAATAACAATGTCACCGATTTGGTTATACTTAGGGATTTTAAAGTACTCGATACACTACGATAGAACAAATTGAAGGTCGACAGAAAGTTTTTAAAGCAATGATTTGGTAGTGCTACAAAATGTTTAACTGAAACTTCGCAGTAAATAGTGACACTTAAAGGAGATGTCTAACATAACGATCGAAATTAATTAATCTCAACGAGATTACAGTACCAGGCTAACGTGTATGATATTTAAAGATTTCACTATCAGCGTGAGTCTGCTCAAAGGAAATGCCGGTTTAAGGTTTGTTATTCAAACAGTCGCCCAATTACCAATTCGACTCTTGAACTTGGCCCGATTACACGCCTTCTACGCGACGAGAACAATGCCTCTCGCTTCTGGAAGCGACCCGGGGGAATCTCGCAGTTTTTTTCTCGTCGATGCTCGCTGATGCACCCGTCCGTGCGAATATATAATCGTTGGCGTATTCACCGTACGAGCGAAAGGACACGCATCCGTTCGTGTTCCATGCACGCTGGTATAATTAGTCGCAATCATATTGATAATCGTCCATCAGTGGCGCCAATGTAACGTGCTGCTGCATGGACACAGGAGAAAATAGGCAGGAAGAGTTTTCCATTCGCTGCACTCGTGCACAAGTCCCAAGTTCACTGAAAAATGTAACAGACTTTGTACGAGCATTTCGAGTTTTTTACCATTGAATCATTTGCTTTTTTTAAATTTGCATGCCTTACTAGTTTATTTGGGAAGCCTCGCAACGCGAATTCCCAGCACTGACATCAGTGACTGCCCCGCTGCTGGTTCTGGAATTTTATTTGTCTTCCCGACAACGTTTAAAAGGAATCGTTGCCGGGGCCTGTGTAAACGCAGTGCGGCAAAGAAACGGTTTTATTGTCTTCCTCGTGATCATAGTTGACCCCTTTCCACGAAACTGTAGTCTCTAACCGGCCATTACGAAACAACTTCCGTTCGATCCTGTTTCCAGAACTTCACGAGCAAAGAAGTGACTTTGAATAATAGGATCTTTGAACCTTAATGTGTGTATCTGATTATAAATGTGCAAATCAACGATAAGAGAAAAAGATCGTGTCTCACATGAGACCAATCTCACGAGACAATTATTTCATTGTTTTATTATTTTTTAATTATTTTGTTACCAGTTTCGTGATATATTTTCAAAAATCTCATCTCTCGCAACTATTTCCACTTAGTTTTTGCTGAGATTTTTGTTTCATGATAACAAAGTCTCGTGTAATATTTCTTCGTAGATTCGCACCTTAAGATTATAATATTATCGTCGCGAGACATGTCTGCTTTGAAGAGTTTACCGCGCTTTACGATGATTTTTATCACCAAAGTCGTTCGTGTTCACCTTGGTGACCTTCCACCTCGGCCACGTTGTTATTATTTTGGTTTCCAAGCGTCCGAAAAAATAATAATTGTCTCAATCATGGCACCAAGAACGAGAGAAATGTGCATTTATTAAGAGTATCATAGCGATACAAGTAATGCACTGGCGAGTCGAAGTAACTCGTTTGCATCAACGGTATTATTAACAGTTAAGTAGCACCAATTACTACTGATTACAGTCCAGCCGTCGATTTGACCAGTTAATTCTCACGGGACCGTGTTCGATCGCCGTGAATGAAATTCGTGATCGTTGGATGTAAGTTTTGAAAGAAATTTCTCAGTGTCATTTTTTGGCTCGATAAAAATGTTTTCGAGTCTGAAGATTCGTTCAATATCGCTAAATTCGATCTTAACGTTCAATGGAACAGTTCATTCAATCAGGGACGCTGAATTGAAACTCCTATTCCAGAACGAAATGACGACGTCAACGTCACGATTCATTCATTAAAATGCGTTTTTCATAATGGCTGCTCATTGCAATTCGAATGGTATCGAACGTCTGGACACAAAAGCTTGTCGCTTAATAATGGAAATATGTAAATCAGCTCTTTACGACATCGAATTATCACTACATTGCATTTTACCAAGGCAGAAAATGATGTTACTATTTTTCCTTCCTTTGTTCTAATCCCTTAACGTTTCTAGATACATAATATATGTAGATTGGAAGTGTGCTGTAGTGGCACGTGTTTTGCAATCATAACTCTTTTGTCATGTTTTATGCAACGCTGAGAAATATTATTTGTGTATTTATTGTGACAGCACAGATTAAAGAACGCGGGAAACGATAAAAAGTGGAAGCACATATCGACAGACTCGGGCGGTAATTATTCAATAAATGATATCAAACGTAGCACATGACACTATACATTGCCTCATCGCTGTATTCTGAAATAGTATTGCACCTTGAATTAGTCAACACATTTCGTCGATAATTTACTCCACAGAATCTACTTATCAATTTACCGACAGCTGAGTTTTGATAGTTTGTATTTATCGCTCGAGCGAAGTTCACGATATGTGCAACATTCGTTAATAACATTGACTTTGCAGTTTGCGCATAATCTTTATCACCGTATCACACCTTTATCGTTATCTCAGCTGAATGAAAATAAATATATTATATTACTCGTTCCAATTCATCGAAAAGACCGTTATCCTACTACACCACACCGTTATACAGCTTTATTTGAGAATTTCTCCGGGTGCATGGCATATTTCGTATAGAGGCACCTTGCGGATCGTGAAAACTGTCGTTTGTTTGCCTGATAACGGGAATAATAATCGTAACATTGTACATAATCAATAACCCCAGGCGAAATAGTCGTATTATTGATTGTCGACTGTCAAATGGACCTAACCTAGAACGCTGCGATCGCCGAAAAACCGAGAAATCGTTAGAACATGGGGGGCTACCGAGGCAATCGCGGCAAGCTCAGCAAAAAACGATTATCTCGGAAGCAGGTGTACCTGTTTGACAAATTCTTTACTATTTTGCAGCGTTTCGGCAAAATGGCGTACACGATCAATCAAATGTTCCATTCGGCGATGTTCCTGACGTACGTGTTCACGATGTACAGAGGATTCCTTCTCAAAATACCCATGGTCATCACCGAGTTCAAAAAGTTCGATCCGGGACAGGCCAAGTACCTCACGATATGGAACGTGGTAAGTTTATGTCATATTTTTACAACATCCTTTTTATCGCGAATCCCCTTCGATGAATCGAATAGAATAGGGCGAGCACGTGAAATCTCATACGACTATGGAAAATTCTTCAGATCAAATATACCGTATCTGTTAACCTATTACAATTGCTGACATTTCATGTCAGATTCAGTGTACGTTTAATCATTGAATTATTTCAATACGAGTTCGATGATATACCGGGTCTTTATTCAATATTTCGAGATGTGAGACATTTAAGGTTACGTTAATATAGGGATCGTTATAGAGGATTATTTAACGAAGATTGTTGTGTATAACAAGGAAATGCTTACAGAAACAAATATCAGTTGTCGTGTCTCTATTAGTCTTGCCCCTGTACTTATGCATTTTGTCATACATGTCTGTCAAAACTGAAAGCTGTTTACACCGTGACATGAATCTTTCGTGTAAAGCTTGGGAGGTGAAAAGTTTATTGAACAATCGAATGGAATATAGTTCCCCGATTTAATTCAGTTACTTTGTGTTTATTGTTTGCATTATGTGAAATAGATTTCATCTTTAACGACATGTCAAGTTTCACAGTTTACAACCGCAGCGAAACGTCCACAGATGGTGCCACGTTTGCGTTTGGCTCCTGTAGCTACACACAATCGAAGATTGTTGTATGCATCGATCATATGTGAATATGACACAATCGCTGACGTTCCTTATCTGAGGCACATTTCCTTGTTTGAATAACAGTCTTCTTTTACTACTCATTGTAGTGGAAATAATGTCATTTGAGTCATAACAAAGCTACTATTTATATGTCCATGCTCACCAATGGAAGCTGTGAAATTATGTAAATTGTTGTAGTTGAAAAACTTAACGTAATTATGTAATTGAATAACTTCATTTAATGTCTCTTTTTATTCAGAGACAAACTTCTCAATCATTAATAGATTTATTATTATTATTATTTATTTAAACGGGACTAGCTCTTGGCGTACAAACTGTACAGTTTTATGTACAGCACTATTAAGTAGATACAAAATTACAAAGATTGTCGATGCAACGGCTTATAGCTAATCGGACTTATATTCGAATTCAACCTAGGCAAATCTACTTTCATCTAGAACTTTATGCGAGCCACAATGTTGCAAACCGGCCATCATATTGAGTGAAAGTTACTTAACCCGTAACAAATCGATGCCACTGCCAATAAGCTTTTACGGTTATACGATGCCAACGGATACTTACTTATTTATCTTATTCGAACGAATGACAAAACACTTCATAATATTTTGTATAAAAGCAGACATACAAGTACTCCTTCGTCCGAATAAAAAATGGCGCAGCTTTTGAAATGGTAATTTCGAACGACAAGCCGTTCATGGTGTAACAACCGCGCAAGCGGGAAGCGGAGAGTCACGTAACCCATTGCGACAATCATTTCTCTGTAGTCATTCGGTTCGATCTCTGGTCTTCACTCAACCTAAACAGCGACGTGCTTCAGCGGAACGATTTCAGACTTTTAAAACTTCAATTAGAAAGCGCACGTCGGTGCAGGTTTTTCTATGTTCGCGCCGCACGGATGTCACAGACGTAACGCGTTACGACTTCTTCGCGACGCCGGGCTTCACAATCCGTATCCACTAGTTCCATAACTTATTTAACCGAGACGGAACAGCTTCATGAGGCTCTAACCATCGAATATCATGATTTCCCTTCATCGCGCGTTATACAGATATCCAGAAGCAAGTTCCGAAAACAGTTTTCCCGTTCCTTAATCGTTTTAGTGCGCATCCCGTTGCGCGCAGACGGGAGATTAGCTGCATTTTTGTCTCTTCCTACTCGTAGATAGTCTTCGCTTCCAACACGCCCAGTTCTCTTTGTTTACTCGGCTCTATTTCTACACTCCGGTCTCTGTTTATTTGCATTTTTCGAAGGCGTAAAACGATTTCGCTCGAGAAAAACAGGGAACCGGAATTTGTGCATCTGTAGCAGCTCGTCAGATATAAGCGGCTTCGATTGTGTGCAGCCGCTTCGTTCGTTGAGAACAGTAACATAGTATAGCAGATAGCAACAGCCCATGTGTTCTGGTCACACTGTCACACCCGATTTTTTTTTCGCTGACTTCGTGTCTATATACAGTCTCCGTCCTCTGCGCTCCACCCCGCGCCAGCCCATCCTCGTCCTGCACACTTGTGCTGATGCCGATCTCGTCTGGTGCTGTCCCGCTTGCTCTTGAAAGTAAGCCTCGCGCACATGGCGAACCCATTCCTCTCTTTCTCGTGGCGTATTTTCGCCTATCCGTCAGTAAGTCGCAGACCATCGTCGCGGTCGATAGTGTCGTCGCGGATCGTACGTACATGTGACCGAATAGGCCGGAGTGTTTTTCTAGAAAAAAAAATAGAGAAAGAGGTATACTTTGACTTGTGAACACGGGAGATTGATCGGGCATCGAGGGGGCTTGGTAGACAAAAGGAGCAAACGAGAAACGGTCTCATTGGCTACGGATCAAAGTAGCTTGACCCGTGCGTTGACATACGGTCGTATGAATGATACACGCTCTGTAAACGCGTTCTTCTCGATAACAATTGAAATAATGTGAACGGACCGGATTCCCCGTTTCCATCGGATTATATTTGAAACCAAATTCGAAATATAAATGGAAGACAGTTTGAGAACAAGTGCGAGTCTTCAATTTAACCGATTTATGAATCAACTTATCGGTCAGACGTTGCAAAGATTACGCGTTATCACACGGACTGTTTCGTAAATATATGAGAATTGCAATAAACTGTTTGTGTTCAGTTAGATACGATATCTAAATATTACAGTCTATGTCTTTGATAATGCTGCAATGTTTTGCTAGCCATTTGAATTTTCTCACGGTTGAAAATAATTGTGGATAAGTCAAATGTTAAGAGACGAACTGTAAATTCATCGATAAGTAAGTCTAGTATAACTGTCCGATTCGTATACGTTGATGGTACGCAAATTTCACGATTATGGAAAGTTTCTCGTATAGCCGGGAGATATTTCGCGTGCATAATTCAGCGCGATATTGGCTAGTCTCGTAACACAACATCGTTACGTGTAATTTACGTAATTCGATTGTGAACATTCTTACGTAATTTGTAAATATAAAGTCTACTTTTTTACCCCAACACAATTTTGGTTTATACATAAATGCGCAAGTAGGAAAGAACGTTGAAATTCGCAGAAATAAGTATTCAATTCTCAATTAACATGATTTACTCGCGAAGCGTCTATGAATAATTTAATCAATCCTTTTCCATCCAAAAGGAAGAAAGTAGAAGTTCGTGGATCTTCGATATTAATTATGTTCGCCAGTATGGGGTTAGAAAGGTAGCTGTCACCATGAAAACGGGGAATCCGAAAATGTGAACTTGAAACGCGTTCCACTGTTCCTTAGGTCGGAAAGCAAACCGGTCTGGACTACTGTCTTTACTTTTCTTTTATTTTCTTTATCGATCACCCTGAACGATGACCCCCAGGAAGAAGCGAGACGCGCTAAAGAAGAAAGCGCGTCACGAAATTGCTTTTCCTCGATTCGTGCCGGGCCGGCACGATCGTCGTGGAATAATCGCTGTGATGGGAACTCGTTGAATAATTTCAGGATACCGTGAAACACCTGTGAGATGCGGGACAGCCTACTGATCGGTTTCCACGTGATCAGTTGCGTGCAGTTCGCTTTTTCAGTGTACTATGATTACACGTACGTCATTGTGCCCCCCACTCTCTCCAGAATGCACAACTCCTACGGCGGGAAATTCAAGTTTCTCACTTTCTGGGACGCGGTTAGTATTCCGTGACACGGCCCTCGGGTATCTTTTTCGCCCGGCGCAATCGGATCGTCGATCCAATTTGATCTTGCGCAACCTGTTCTTTTTTAAGCGAATTTCATAGTTAATTCACCCGTTGCACGCTACTTGTCACACTGACAGTCAATAATTTATCGAAACGGGAAAGTCCACCCATTGGCAGTAATTTGTTTCATTAACGGGTATGTACCGTGCTGTTTCCAAACTATTCTTTTTGTACTTGGGACGTACGATGGTTCCAACAAGCAATTGCACCACGCGTACTATTACAGCGTTATGCAACTAGTGAAAACCGCAGTTAGAATACGCGGGGGCTCTTGTACGCGTGATCGGGGAAATGGGGACAATTGATATTGCGGTAAAACGTAATCTTGTTTTGTAGGAAACTTTTGAATAATTACCAGATAACATTTACATTAGCAGGTAAAGAACAATTTCACGCTTATGGCCATTTTATGTTGATATTCCGAACGAAGTAGCTCGCAGGAGAGCACGATTCAATTACTCAAGAGCCACTCCATGCCACCTACAAGCTACGAGCGCGCGTCATGTCAAATTACCTAGGCACGGCCAAGTGACTGTCACACGGACCGACATGTTTTCATGCGAGTGTGATCGCATTTCTCCACTTATTGTCAATTGAAATCTGCGATCTTCGATGCGAGCATTCGCTAGGAACTTAATAAATACGTAACATTGTGTGCAAAGTATCAAGCAGTTAGAAGTATCTCCTTTCAAATTTCGTTTTTCTAATTAAAATTTGGCGCGATCGATCCGTTCGATGGATCGTCACGTGACACGCGCACGTGAGGGAATCGACTGCTGTCGCGTGAGCCGCGAATACTTTAAATAGGGCGCGAGTGTGTAACAAATAGAGGGAAAGCGTATCGTTTCAGTTTCGTAACGCGTTCACTCCGTTCGCGTGAATTAATTGAAAGGTAAGATAAGATCTGAATGAAGCGGAATACGCGAGGAAATTGGGATATCTAGGTAAAGAACGCGCTAATAAAGTGGTAGCCGTTTCCTATATAAAAATGAAACATGCAATCACTGCAACGGCACCGGCAATTATATCGCCCCCTGAATTAGCGTACGCTTCACAAAACTGCCCGACAAATTTCACCATTGAACTAGACTGATAATCTTAATTGCTCGTTTCAGATCATCCAGGCGATATACTTCTTCATATGCCTCTTAAACGACCTGTTCGGCACAAACGCCGCGAACGTTAAGAAGCCACCGTTCATTCGTAAATTAAAGGACTACATACATGCTGTACTGAGTTTCCCACTGTCCATGGTAAGTGTAAATCAAGCGCGCGAGCGCAACGTGATTGCACGAATCCGGCTA
The DNA here is from genome assembly GCA_963971345.1 of Andrena flavipes. Taxonomy (NCBI): domain Eukaryota; kingdom Metazoa; phylum Arthropoda; class Insecta; order Hymenoptera; family Andrenidae; genus Andrena; species Andrena flavipes. Next base: position 50,009,293 of record OZ020482.1, read on the forward strand.
TGCTCTACTCTTTTCTTTTCATGATTGCAGTTCGTCGGAATCACATTTTGGTCCCTGATGCTCATTGACCGCGAGCTGGTGTTTCCAAAATTCCTAGACGCCTACTTCCCATGGTGGTTGAATCACCTAATGCACACGATGATCATGGTCTCGACGGTCACAGAAACGTTGATTGCACCAAGGACGTACCCGAAACGGTCCAAGGGCCTCCTCGGCCTAGTCATGTTCCTGCTCATTTATTTAGTTTGGTAGGCTGAAAAGATAACTTCGATTATATTCCCTGAATATCGCCCGACAGTGTCGTTAATCGATATTTCCAACGGACATTCCAGGGTGCACATAATCTACATCAAAAGTGGCGTATGGGTGTATCCAGTGATGGAGGTGCTGACGTTGCCTCTGCGGATACTGTTCTTCGCGACGCTGTTAGCATTCAGCACGACCCTCTACATTATCGGAGAGTCGATGGACAACTTGGTCTGGGGTAACGAATACACTAAACACCAAAAGTCTCATGTCAAGAGCAAGTAGCCTCGCCCTGTGATTAGCCGCTGACTTCGATATCGTACTTCTGCTCCCCCTCCATCCTCCCAAGGTGACGGTGAACGAAACCAGAAACAAACATGGCATAACGTTTTCTACCCCTGTTTACAATCTGCCCCTGCCCCTCGGACGTTACAGCATGCACGCGTTCCAGACCTAACGTGCATGCAAAAGGAGCGCGCGTCTTTTTAAAAGCGAATTCCGCTGGAGGAGCACCCGGCCACTGCAATAACTCGCTTTAGGAGGTGTGTGCGTAGTCTAAAGCATGTGAACGATACGTACGGCGCTTGCGAGGGGAGACTAATTGTAACGATTCTACTATTACACTATAGTGCCTGATTATTCATGCTGATGTAAATAAAAACACTGACAACATTGACACAAGCACACGTACACGCCATGCGAACGGCTACTGTCTTTCTTTCTCTACGACCGACGATCTCGATCGTGTAATGGCAATAAAACGAAAAAACGACAAGGGATGAATAAAACGAACGGCAGTGGTGCACGTGTATCGCGATACTCCGAGCTCTGGTTACGTGTGTGGGATTACATGTATGTTCCGTGTTTGGAGAGCGTTATCATCAGACTCATTCGCTACATATGCATTGCTTTACCGTAGACACTAAAGTAGGGATGTGTATTTGTACCGAGTATAGGGGAAAAATACGTAGCCGAGAGTATCGGGCCAGATTTGAAAGCGTGAGGGGATCGAGCAAGAGGACCGTACGGGTGTGTCGCAGACCAGTCGTGAGATCGTTAACGTTGCCTGTTCACCGAAGGCGATAACGACGAGGGCGGAGAAGACGAGTTCTCTTTTTTTCTTTTGCGCGCGACAGTCCGCGTTAAAGCGCGCGGGACTAACGTCTCGTGGAGTCACGTAGCGGCTATCCTTCTGCCGTTTGTACGGAGCACAAGATCGAGGTGCCTAGATGACGAATGGCGCAGACTTTGTTAATACACTTTGTTATCTCTGGGCAGAGTTGAATAAAACATTGTGTTACTACCTACGAACGACTGTGAAATCTGGAGGAAATGCGGTGGCTGATATCCATATAATAATTGCTAATGGGTTCGAGGTCAATTAAGACGCTTGCTATACGCTGGCACGGTTCGAGCTTTCTGTGGATAATTTGGGACCGAGAAAGTTCGCTTTAAACCGTACGCGGTTAATATCAATTATCGATAACGGGTAGACCTTTTCTATAATTATATGTACGCCGGCGAGTCTCTAAATAAATTAGCACAGAAATAGGTACCGACGTGGCACGCGGTAGTGAAGCACATACCTACTTTTTCGGGCAATTATGCGACAATAATTTCTAGATTCTGTTTGTACGAAACGAGCTTCTCTAGATTGTATAACGTAGAGTTTCGTCAGGTCGATCAATTCTGAACCAGCGGGAGGCAAACGGAGTTGGGTAAGCTAGTGCCGAACGAATTGTTTGTTTCGCATAATTTACGCGATATTTATAAACGATAAAAATACTTGTACACGCATGCTGCATTTCAGAACCACTTAGTGGTTTAACAATCGAATTTCCGCGGAATTTGTGAGTAATGTAATAGGCACATTAGTAATGTAAATTCGGAGTCATAGGGTGAATTGTAGTCACGCGTATGTGAAAAAGCAACATTTGTATATAATCTAAGTACTGTAGGGTATACATACACAGTAGTGTTAAAAGTAGATTCAGATTGTACTGTATAAAAAGAATTATAATACGTTTATACTGCGAATGTCGTAACTTCTAAAATTACCTTACTGCTACGTTCGAGATTACATCACTATTTTATCCATAATAAAACGTATAAAAGTAACAATATGCATCGTTGTGGTCGAGTTACTCTAAAATACTATTTACAATCAAAGCCATATGCTATTGCACCTCTAAACGTGCAATGAAGAATTACATCCGACTTTGGCACTGTTAAATTGTCATGTAATCTCATTGCTTTCTTTTTTCAGGAACCACTGTAACCGCAGGTAAGAGTGCCAAGAAGAAGAAATTACAGTGAAGGCAAAGAAAGTAAAGACACGGTACGTGCAGCGCAACTGATTACTACCCAAATAAAGTAAGAAAATTGCTCACAAAGTTCGCCTCGTTACAGTCACTACCTACTACTTCCAAGAATCTCGCCTAGCGTTACGTGGCAATGTTCTTGCCCTTGCTCAACTGCGGCGAGATCTGCGTCCCCTTCGAGCTGCAGTGTCGACTGTTGATGATCTCGTCTATGCTCTGCTTTAACTCCTCCATCTCTAAAATGTCCAACGGGAGCGACGTTTGCGTCGCCATTTCCCGTGCATTGCCTGTCGGCGTGTCGGACTGCATGAGTCGCGCTAACTCGGGGCAACACGGGCTATGACTAGACCCCAACGATTCCATCCCAGCCTTCCTGTACGCCTCCTTCATCTCCGCGTCGTTTTTCAGTTTGTCGCTGGACTCCTGTAGCAGGTGCTTCAATATGTTCTCATCCTGTAGCAAGTATTTGCTCCTGCGCCCCTCCCTGCTTCTTCTCACGCTTTCGTGGCTATGGCTCTTGCAGCTCTTGTTGCTAGTCTTGCTCTTGCTACGCTCAGGCGGCTCCTCGGGCTCCAGCATCTTCGTTTCCTCCTCCGCTAGACTATCGTCGCTCTCGCTGTTCTGATCATCCTTTTCGACGTTGCCGCACTCGATGTCGGCGTCCTTTCCCATCAACTCCTGGTGCTGCTTCTCATCGCTACTCGAATCGTCGTTACTGCTACTCTGCCTGGGAAACAGGAATGGTAGAAGCATCCCTGTATTCTTCCCGTCGAACAGCTTGGAATTCAAGGTCCGCTCGTCCAGGCCAGCGTTAGCAGGTCTCCTTTTCATGTTAGGCATTTGAATCGGCCCTGGCTCCTTCGAATTACCGCCAATGGTCAACGCTGATAATATTTGTGCACCCAGTTGACTCTCCTGCGACTCCGCGTTTCCTTTCCTGAACAGAGGACCCACTTTGCCCGACCTCGATTTCTCGAAGTCACGTCGACGCTTACCGCGCCTGTTGCGCGAACTGCTCGCCACTTTGCGCGTGGTCTTCAATTCTGCTATTTGAACGGATATCTGAGAGTCAAGGGAGTTCCTTCTGGACTCCACGGATACCCGTCGCACACTGAAGCTGATCTCAGAGTCTACGGAGTTTCTTCTGTTGCTGGAGACGGAGCCCGTTGCACCGACAAGCGCGCCCCTGCGCGTCACTAGCTTCGGCAACGCAGCGGCCCATGTTGAACTGAAGTCTTGCGACGCTACAGAGTTCAAGTCGAAATTTAGACCGACTGGATCTTCGTGAGTGTTGTGGAAACTGATGGACAGTCGACCGGCGTTGTTGAAAGTCTTCCGTTTCGCGAACGCTTGGGCGATGACTTTGTGCTTCTTTAATCTTATTGGTTCCTCTGTATCGCAGTTGAATGTTCTGAAATGGGAGGAAAGGGGATGTATACTACACTTGTGAAACATCGAATTTAATCGTGCACCAAGGATAGAACGACGAGTCGTACCGTTTAAGAAACCTGGCCCAGGTGTCTACGGTTGAACCAGTCCAAACCCACGAGGACATAAGAATGCCAGCGAAGAATGGCGAAAGTAAATGCAACTGCATCTTAGCAGCACTCGGTCGAAATTCCATTTTGCATTCAGAAATATCTAAGTATTTCGTCGTTATCGCACATCTGTGGATCAGAAATATGTTGTAAGTATGCTACATGTATATGATTTGATTCTCTGGTGCGACTGTCATTCTTACATCATGTAATTCCTAAAACTCTGATGCCATTCCCAGGAATGTTGGAACTCATAAATATGGCAGTAAAACGTTACCCCAACTGCAGCGAAAGTGAAAATTGAGAATAGAGCCATGCGCACGATAGTCTCTCGTATTTTCGAGCTTGCCCTTTCGGATATAATTTCCTGGCTAGTTATTTTCAATCGAATCAGCGTGATTAATCCTAAAAACGATAATCGGAACATTAGTTAAGTTGCAGTTAAGTTAATGGTGTTTGAACCTTTTGCAGTCACTACTATCCACAGAAAAAAATACTCACAGACTATGTTCTTTAGGAAAGCGTAAACAAGAAATATATCTTATTACTTTTGTTACATGTGATAAAAAATTTAAATAAACGAACACAGATTTGATGACGTACCTCTGGACAAGAAGTACCCTCCGACCAGTACGACGATCAGTATAGGACAGAGCAGAAACAGAGCTCTCACCAGATGATTAGTGTAACCCACGAAACATATACCAGTCATGCTGTTTCCATCTATTTCTCCTAATGCCATGATGGTGACAGTGAGGACAAGGGGTAAACACCAAGCGATCAAATGAAAATAAGCACCCTTCTTGTCGATTCTGTCTTGGATTTTGCCTAATGCTTGGAAACTCATGTGCCAAGCGTACGTGAGTATAACGAACCACACCATAGCTGCCATAAGCGAATAATACACTAGGACAAACACAACGACACAGGACAGGTTGTCTCCACTGAAAACATTAGTACGAGTGTTGTTTACACGAGGCTCGATAACTTCAAACAAATACAGAAAAATTGTCACGTGTATTAAAGAATTGCGGATTACCTCGGTTCGCTCATTCTTAATGTTCCGTCTTTGCGACATACGATCACTTCTCTGCTTCCCGTTGAGAATTGAGCAAGCCATCCGATGCAGGATACCATGAAACAGCAATTTATGTAGAATATAACTAAAGCTGGGTATTTGTTCGCACTTCTCCAATCGATCAAAAATGTTACCTGAAACACGAATAACATATGGGTAAACTATGAGAATTGTATGTTTTATTCAAGCGATACTTACGACTGTGAACAGATTGAATGAACCACAGATTCCAGCGGCCCAAGCGATAAAAGAATGAATTTGCTTGTGCTCGTCGTGTGTGAACAGCGGATCGTTGCACTGCATCCCACAACTTTCGACTCCCTCAAAAATAGCGAGCGCGTTATCGGTCGGGACCAAAGGTTTCAGGCACCTGCCCGAGATATTATACTTTAATTCCCTAATATCATTTTTGCACAGTCTGGGAAACAATTCTGTATTTTCGCATTTAACGAAACTAGGCCATATGGTGTGATTAAAGACAATTCTGCAAGGCCCCGAAACTATCTTGCACATTTCCTGGGAGGGCAAGTCCACTGTACCATTGATACATTTTGGCATAAATATTGAGCACAGCAGAGGTTGAACAACTGCCCAACACTTTGGTATATGTCTTAGCGCTTGTAATATGTGCAGTCTTTCCTGTAAAATAATATAAAATCATACAGATATTTCCCACAATATATTTTAAATGGGCAGAGTTTGTTGGAGATGATAGTATGGAAGATTGCTACAGCCATGGAAAGGGATTAGCAATAATACAGTTAGGCCAGGAAGTACCTGAGGTGATTTTCAATGGGACCTTCTTATACCTGAGTCAGGTATACAGGCACAAAAGAGAAAAGTAAATTTTCACTTTTATAACTGTACCCATGGGTACACTTCCCCAGAAAATGAGGAGCTGTTCTGAGATGGACTCAGAAAATTATACAAAGATGCCAACTTACTACAACGCAAACTAACATACCTCTACATCGTCCTGGCTCACATGTTCAGGTATAAGGTCCAAAGTAGTGGTAGTATAAGGCAATCTTGTACCCATGCACGTGCTCTTCTGCATCTCCACGCATGTTGCTTGTCTACGACAATTCAAGGAATCCGATGGTAATTCTCTTATAGGGTACCTGTCCAGCAAGTAATTGGAATCCTTGATCATCTGTCTGGAACTCAACCCCAGGCTTTTCCATGTCTCGTTCTCGCCGTTGGAGTTGCCGACGAAACCGTTGGTCAATTCCGACGACGTGCGGTGAAAGATTAGAAAATAACAGACCAACGGGAGAATCATCTGTAGGGAAAGGAAAACGGGGATTATCAGTCGTTTAATATTTTGATCGAGGGGGAAAGAAAGTCGAGACGCTTCGTGGAAATTCGTTGCATGGTACACGGTTTTGTGGCGCGTTATCCGTTGGATTAAAAACAAAACGTCACGTGTACGGCGCGGAGATAAACAATGAACCCGCTCGGTGAATAAAAATAGTACCTTAGTGGGGTTCGCTCACGACCAGACGCCAATTATGTTTTGCCAAGGAGAGAGCCCTCCGGTTCGTCCGAACAAAGCGTCTTGCATCTTCTGCGCTCGCGACAGCCGCATCCAGCATACGAACGGCCAGACCACACACAGGTTGCGTTCCCTCGCGGGCCACCCACGACGAAACCGCTCATACCTCTTTTCCGGCGCGTTTGAATGGGCGGGCAGTAAACGGCTTCATAAATAGCTCACTGACGGCGGGGCGATCGATGCTGCTCACGTGTTCTGCGCATCAATGCGGCATATTTAAATTTGAATGTGTACCAGAGGAATCTGGTTCTCTTTAATATTTCCTCTCACGTTATAAGAACATTCGTGGACAACAGCAATATAAATATTCTGCACAAGTGTCTACAGAAGTATTAATTTATATCGGTCCTCTTATATCGAAATTTGATGCATTATAAACAAGACACCAACAATGAACAAATAGATGCAATTTTCTTTATCCAGATAATCCTTAATTCTGTTAGAATACATGCTTTCTTTAAAAGAAACTTTTTATTAAATTGACGATTCGACGCATAAGAAATGAGGATACGAAAACTGTTTTATTTAAAGTCTGTCGTATTCCATTACTATTCAATACCTAAGCCGAACTGTGAGATCCACAAGCTGTCTGATTTGCATAATCAATATAACACCGTGTCACTTTCGAATTGAAGATGCGATAAACTGTCTGTGAGGGAGGATATAGATGGGTATTTGGCTAATTTTCAAATTCTCGAGGCTCGCTGCGAATGATTCTTTATTCGACTAATTTTATACTTTTTCTTACCTGGGTTTCGAGAGTTTCAAAACTGTGCAAAATTTCGAATCCTCGAAACTCAAAGCTTTCTTGGTTCTCGTGATTCCGACACTTCGAGAAACCCATCCCCAATAAAAATAGCGCGTACAACGAAAACCTGATACGCGGAAACTTCGTAATTCCCACCGTTGATTTATCCTATCAATTATTTTTACCGGTGTCGACATCTGCGATTATTTTCCTCAAGCGCAGGTGATGCAGGCGTGCAAGTTGTCAAACGACTAGCACGCAGACTTTTACGACGAATGAGTTATTTTTGCCGGTTTATCGAGTTCGAGGTGTCAATTAAAGGCGATATAGATTTTGTGCTGACAACGGGCACTCGAATTTTATCTTTCTACGCCTGACCTTTCTTTATTCCGGTATAACAGGAAGTATGATAAATGCCCCTACAGTTGATTAGCTAGCTGTTGGTGTTGATAATACCATGCTGCTAATATATGATAAGCCTGTGCCGTGTACATCTGCATACTACTCGGGGTTAATACCAGCAGGACAATCTTTCTACAGTCTGTGGTCGGTGTTTGATAGCGAAGCAATATATGAAATGACAGATGTTTTATAAATACCTGAAGCATTCCCTGAGACAATTTTAACGTTTATTAGTCACCTCAAAGTGTGCGATTAATAATAAAGAAACCTCGCCAAACAGTAAGTGTCGAGGCGCGTTACTTTGCGGGTTGTTCTTCGCTCGAAGCATGAATACGTTATGTTCGATTAATCTTTCAGTTAAGATGTTCGAGATCTTTTACCTGGGATTATATCTACTGCTCTTCGGACACTGCGTTGGTGACTCTTCAGACTGGGACACAAAATGGCAAATGTGCCCCGCGCTATACCCCAAGGTTTTCACGAGTTACACTCCTCGTGGTAATCTTTCCAGTGGAATATATACTAGTCAGCCTCATTCGAACAGCATGAAACATTGCGTTGACACCTGCTGCAGTAATCCCACGTGCAATGTGGCCTTCATGCACAATAGTACTTGCTACCATGTACAATGCAAGAGCTCCAAAATATGTTTACCGTTATACAGAATGGATTTGGCAAATGATAGTCCGCCGAGCATGATTCTAGTTAAGCCTGTGGAGGATGATGAAATATGGAGTGACTTGTTGGATCAAAGCGACGATGCTGGGTAAGCTTTGCAAACTATCGAATCAATTTCATTTCATCAATTTAAAATTAATGCTTCTAGTACCTTGCCTATGGATGGCACAGAAGGAGATCATATCCTTTTCGGGGGACCAAATGGAATAAGTTGTATTACTCAGACAAACTGTTTGGACAACGAAGTATGCGTTAAAAATGATGGCGATAAATCTGATGTAGGAATTTGTCAATGCTCCACTGGATTTAAACGCAATCTTGCAGGTACAGTTAGTGATATTCCTTATGAAAATTATTTCACATTTTGATTCGCGTAACTTGGCGTTACTTTTGTTCGTTAATACATATATTTCATGACAGGTATTTGTGCTCTGGGGGAGGACGTACAACTTGGCATCACGCCGCAGGCTAAGGCACAGATCATGAAAGACGCCAGTACATCAATGAAACCACCTATGAAGCGACTGTTAGTTTCTGCGGTGTCCAAGGAAGTGCGTCTGCCAGAAAACGAAGTAACATTGTCCGCCTACACTGTGCCCGCGGAGCAGGAAAATGAACATTACAATTATGCCTGGAGTCTTCTAAGTCAGCCGGAAGGTCATACTGGCATAATGACTGATCAGAATCGTATGACTGTTAAATTAAGTAATCTCTCCGAGGGTTTATATACATTTAAAGTGACAGTAAACAATCCAAATGCTTACGGCGAGGCATACGCGAATGTCAGTGTGTTGCCACGTAAGTTGTTGTACTTTCGTTTCCGCAATTACTTATTATCGGCGTATAATTAGCGGTACCAATAACGATTTTCTTGCAGCTAAAAGAATAAATCAAGCACCAATTGCTATAATCTCGCCTGCCTCGCAAGTTGTAAAACTACCAAATACTGGAGCCGTGCTGGATGGCTCGTCAAGCAAAGACGACGACCGAGTTATTTCTTATCACTGGGAATTGCAGCAAGGTCCTATCGGATATCAACCAAATCTAGTCGATACACCCACGTTACAATTAGATAATCTAGTTCCTGGCAATTACACTTTTAAGTTAGTATTGCGGCTTTCTGGACGCGTTACACGCAAGTTAGACAGAGCTACTTAATAATCAAGTACACTTGTTGCTCTCCTTAGGTTGACCGTTGAGGATTCCGATCATATTACAAACTCCACGAGTGCTAATATAACGGTTTTGAAAGTAACTGATTATCCTCCAAGCGCGAACGCGGTGCAAGATACCATCATATATTTACCTCAGAACACGCTAACGCTGAATGGTAACTTAAGTACAGACGATCATGGAATAGCCAGCTGGGAATGGACAAAGAGCCCCTCTGATCAGAATAAAGCAGTGGATATGCAAAACACGAGAACGCCGTATTTACAGCTGTCTAATTTAGAGGAGGGCATGTATACGTTTGTGCTAAAAGTAACAGACGATTCTGACCAGTCCTCCACAGCTGAGGTTCACGTGTTTGTAAAACCACCTACGAATACACCGCCGAAAGGTGATTATAAATATATTTGTCAATGTTTAAATACTTCGCTGGTGTAAACATGCATGTTAGCTAATTCTCTGTGACTTCGCCGTAGCTGATGCAAGCGACGATATCACTATAGCATTACCAGAAACCAAAACTGTACTTGATGGTCGGAAAAGCAAGGACGATATTAAGATTGTATCCTACCATTGGGAGCAAGTGAGGTAGGTTTCATTTTACGTATAATATTTAACAGCTCCCGCCTGGAAATGTAATAACACACATTTTTAACAGTGGACCCAGTAACGCCGAATTCTCAGCTGTTAACGAATCGGTTACTAATGTTACCAAATTAACAAAGGGTGATTATGAGTTCAAGCTAACTGTGATCGATGATAACGGGAACAAAGACTCTGATACAGTCAAAGTAAAAGTTACGCAAAGTGTGTATCGGGTTCTAGTCGTGCAAGAACATTAGTAAGCTTTTAAAAGTTCTGAGTAGCATTAATTTTATTTCATAGATAAAAACGCACCCCCCAAAGCGAACGCGGGCGGCGATCAAGTTGTCGTGGAACCCGTTAGTGCACTGATTATCAATGGATCTCAGTCGACTGACGATTTAAGAATTAGCGAATGGCAGTGGACAAGAGATTCGTCTAGTCTGGCGATTGGTACTGTAATTCAGGATACAGACAAGTCGCCGGTCTTAATGGTAATAACGTCTAACTGCGCGCAAATTGAATCTTGTGATAAATACTTTAGTGTCATTCACACTTTTCTGATTATAGCTGACAGACATAGTCCCAGGAAGATATGTGTTCAGATTAAAGGTAACGGATGATCAGGGTCTCAGTAGTGAAGATACTGTGTCTGTGATTGTGAAACCTGGTAAGTCATTTGAAATAGGAAATACATATCCGGTAATAAAACTTGAAGTAATATTTGTTTCTGTTTACAGATCCGCAGTTACTGCATCTGGTTGAGTTAACATTGAATATCGGAGCACACATGTTAACAGTATCGCAAAAAAATTCGTTGGTAGTGAAACTACAGATGTTACTACGTGACGAAGCATCGATAGTCGTTCAAAACATGAGGGCAGAACCGCACACAGGCAAAGCGGTTTTAATCTTCTATGTGGAGAAGAAAGGAGGTAAAATGACCATGCCTGGACCAGAGGTAGTTAAGCGATTGAAAGAAAAGCTGAGACAGGACTCTGGGCTTCTTCAATTATCTGTGGCAAACATCGACACTGCTGTGTGTCAGAACAATTGTTCCGGTAAGTAAATTTTATCACACGATGCATATGCATTTCTTATTTGAAATTTATTCCTACGCAGGCCACGGAGTATGCGATCGAGAAACAAGATTATGTATGTGTGAAGCATTCTGGATGCAAAATTTGATACAAAAGTATTTCGGCAACGGTGATTCCAACTGTGGTATGTTGAAATAAGAATTTTTAATAGGACGTTTCAACCCGAAGCTTTGGGTTGTGCAATTAGATGGAGGAATTGATTTTTTCAGATTGGAGCATTCTCTACGTGATAATAGCATTATTATCTCTGGTTGTGTGTTGGGTTGGCCTCATTTGGGGCCTCGTTTGTCTATGCCAAAGAATATGTTCGGGCAAACGACGTTCACTTCGCGCTAAGAAGAAACCACCGCGTTACTCTCTTTTGCAACCGGAACCAGAGGATGATAGCAGCACGTGTACGCCTCTTATCTTTCTACCTTAATTCAAGATACTGTCACGTGCCTGGAACTTATACTAAAATTCATTTTGCAGTTTCAACGCACAAAATGGTGCTATCCGAATCAGATACAGACTCCGATGACGTCCTATTCGAGCATCGCAAGGCGAAAAACAACAGTCAAGTAAGAAATGGTAAATCCCGAAACGGCTTCATTAAAGTCGGCTCTAGAGTGAAGACCTGAGGTAATAAGCAGAGTTTTTAATATCTAAACGGGTAGTTGTATCAAGTAAATTGTAATTTAATCGTACGTTCCAGGGGTGTGTAGGATGTAAGATCTCGTTAAGCGACGCACACCCGTGTACGTTTGGCCAAAGAACCGTAAAGTACTAGTCAGTTACAGGGCTGTAATTTTAAGCACGTACCTAACAAGAACGATACGATTTTCTGAATGAAAGAAATTGCCACTTGTAAAAAAGAATTTAATGAAATAGATGTACTTAAAGGTACCGAATACGCGAACCACACGCTCACTTCATCGCATCTTGTTTGGCTTATTCAATATAACATTATTATTTATCTGTATTGTATACTTCGGATTCCAGGCGTTTATTATTACGTAATCGTAGACGCAGCACTGTTTGTACACGCGAGCGGTTCGCATAGCACAACAGATCAAATCTGATTTGATCACGGCCTTAGAAAGTATTTGAATTTAGTATTTATATATAGTAATCATTCCTTATCCATATATCCTTTGTATGTAATACTTGCTCTTTAATATGTATATCATCGATCTTATTTTTACACGTGTATGGATAAATAATAAAATTTGTTATCCATATAGATAACGTGCAACATTACTTTGACCTGGAAGTTTGGTTTTGGAGTATATGTAACATTGCATACATATCAAAGCGCTTTGCAATTAAACATCATAATACCTACATCTCGTTTGTACACTTCAGATACTGTTAATTATAAACCTACGTAATATGTAGCAAGCATGATTCGGAATTCAGTGTAAAATAGTCACGAATTCCCTCCGCATGCGCTCGCTTTAACGTTATTTTTAACTCATTACGCTATGGCAGACGTGAAGTAGTGCAAAGGGTATTCGTATCGTCCGTCGGCGATTTCTATACGCGTTAGAAGCAGATATACGTGCATTTCTCTATAACTTGGTGAGCTCGCTAGATCAAACCTCTCGGTGTTACCAATTCTGTATTCAAATTTTCAAACGATTTGTTTCGATATAATTGATATAGCTTTGGATTAGCAGCTTAGTGGAGTTTATGGATTTCTTTAAATGCCCCAAATATCAATCTATAAAGAGCTGTTGCGGTAGAAAGACGTCGATGGACAGCGAAAACGAAAACAACGAGCTTAATAACGAGGATCGCGTGTTGCCTAAGAGAAGAAATAAAGTTTCGGACACACACCCAGTTGTTAACACGGAACTATTAGGTTTCGCAAAAAATGGGCGGTAAGAACTATTTTTACTATCCAAATTTGTAGTAAATTTTCCTGGAACATCCAAGGCTCCACTTCTTCTAAAGATAGATATAACGCTTGAATCATTGAGTTCGCGCACCTCTGAGCGAGGGGAGATGAATCATTAAATGATGATTACAACCACTACATTCCTGCAATAACTGCGTACCTTTCTTTCATTTAGTTACGACGATTATTCGAGAAAGCCTTTCTCCTGGAGTACAAACGGGATAGATTCCATTTATCAATCCCTTCCTGGACCATTTTACGATACGAAAGACCGAATAAATGACGAATGCACGCAAGAGGAGATCTTTTCTTCTCTCAAAACGGGGGAAGATAAAGATTTCCTGTGCCCTAGATGTGGTAAAAGGATGCAAGAGCCAAGACTTCTTCCTTGCTTGCATCCTATGTGTTCACCGTGTATTTCTGAATTAATGAGCAGCTGTAAGTGATCTATAACTGAGATTTAAGCCACGAAGTACCTAATCCAGTTTGTAAATATAATTTAAGTAGTATTCTTCTCTGTACACGTAGCTGTTCGTAGTCTGTCGAAAGACAGTAGAGTGCACAGCACCCAATCCGCAGATAGAACAAGTAATTACTACGAAATGTGCCCCTTGTGCGATTTTCGATTGCCAAACGCTAATTCAGCGGTTCCTCCTCCGCATTATCCTCTTCAGCATCGTCTGGTTATGGATGCTATACGCAGCAGACTTGCAAATAGAGTTCTCTGTGATGTTTGTACGAATGAAGTTGTAGTATGCATTACACTTTATCCTGATCAATACTATTTAATTAATCATTCTGCACCTAACACTTTTAATCGTAAATTCTTACTTTCAAAGGCGCTTGTTCAGTGTTCCACCTGTCTCCGCAATTTCTGTTCAAACTGCGGAATGGAACATCAGCAACAAGTCACCATGGAGTTAAGACCGACTAAACATCCTGTAAAACCACTATGGGAGGCTACCAAAGTGCGACGTACTGCACTCTGCCAAAAGCATCCTACACACGCATTGCGATTTTATTGTATTGCGTGCCAACAGGTTCGAAATGCTCGATTATGTAATAACTTTCTGCCCGGATAACGGTGCTACTTAAGCGAACAAGTTATTCTTTTCAGGTAACATGCAAAGAATGCATGTGGAGTGTTCGGCACAGGGGCCATGCAAGCGAAAGTGCTGCTGGAGCTGGGAAAAGGGTAGCTTTGTACTTGACCACGGTGTTGCAGAGAGCAAAGATACTTTTGGATATGCTTCTAACACAGTACGATCGAAATGCATTTGCAAATGGCACTTCTGAAGAAGCCAGAGATACCTTCATTTCAATGGATTATAGGTATGTTGCAGTGTTTGTTGAAGGCTAAAAGATCGATGATATCAGTTAGTATTATAAGCATTCAGGAATTCTATGAAACAAAAGGATTCGTACTATAAAACTCGAATTATGTGCAAATATGAATTGTCATGTGATGATACCAGTTATAAGTAATAGGCCAAAGGCAATAATATAATGAGACTGTCATTTGAGGTACAATTGAAACATTCCTGTAACACGCCCAAGAAATGTGATAAAGACAGAATATTATTTCTGAAAGGTACAGGTGCAATGGCGCTCCGATACATAATTTTGTATTACCATTTGTATGCAATAAAGACTTATTTACAAAAATAATGATATATACAACTACATATGTATCTATATATATTCATGAAAAAATAAAATTTATTTCAAACCAGTAGTATTAAAATAGCAGTTGGTATATGTCTTTTTGAAGAGCCAAGCAGCGTCCATGTCGCAAGATCGATCCACAACAGGACCAATGATTCACGCCTGGATGCCCAATGTGACCATGCCCACAACCTCTGTATCCACCTTTAATCAAATAATCTTGTTTGCAAATAATGAACGATCCATTGATGTAGTAGTTGAAATATATATTACCAGGCATACTTCCACCACACCCGCAAGTGGCCTCTCTTTTACCACCGCTCGAACAGAATGTACAGCAGTGATATATGCCAGTGTGAGGAGGCTTTAATATCGACACTCTTGTATCTTCGTTAGAATTTTCTACAAAAGTTACTTGTTACTTGAAGAAACATAAGAATAAGTAGTTATACTTCCAGGTCTGAAATATTTTTCTTACCTAACAGTGGATTAAATACCCCTAAAACCTTGAATCTTTTTATTATCGTATTAACAAGACTCAATATCTCTACGTCAGAACCTTCTGACAATAATTCATTTGCGAGGGAAATAGCATCGAGGAGATGCCTTGCTCTTCTCAACCTATTGAATTCCTGAATTCTTTCTTGTGCTTGCCTTGCGTGAGACAAGGCTGGATCGCTCTGCCGAACATTAGTTCCATCGTTCGTAGGTTCATTGGAACATCTGTTTAAATTAAATGGTTATATTGTTATATCAATTATACCCCTGTAAATTGGTCTTGTAATATTAAAGTATGATATATAATTATAAATATTCTTCATCGCTAATAACATTATTATAACATTGCATTGTAAATGAGATCCTAGTTTTATGTTTAAAAAACTGATAAGGAATTGTCATGTGATGTTTGTTTAAGAAATACTTCTCTTTTATTTGAGAATAATGTTACGACACGTTTCATAGTGCTGTCATTTGAGGTAGAAGCACACCCTTTAAGTGTACTTCTGTACCTGCTTATGTTAATTTCTTACCTAGTTATAATGATAAAAGAAAAATTTATGTTTCTTTACAGTAAACAGAAGTCTCAAAGTCAGAAAATACCTTTTCTGAAATTGTGGTTATGCACTCTCACATCTGATCATTACGAATATTCATTGAATTTCAGTTCGCACATGATACAAATCATCTGAAGATGTGATACTTTTCACTATTTATATTTAGAATTGTAAATAAATCTTTCTTCAACCATGTTACATGCCATCGTGTAACACTTTTCTGCTGCCATTGCTAGAGAAACAATAAAGGATGGTGAAAATGAAGAATAAAACACTGTACATGTACTCTTTGGGTTTTAAAACTTACATATTAACTTCAGTTTCAAGAAAGCACTTTATACAAAATATATTTGTAACAATTTCTTCGTTAACTGATCAAACAACATAAATCTTGTAAATTAATGATGATTCAGACTGTATAAGCAGTGCCATCTACACAAAAGCACACTGTTCTTTTTAAAATACTTTTTATTAACATAAAGGAATTAGAGTTTTGCTATAATAAAGCCGACGTTTTTCTAAAATTTGTTTACGCTATTTTAAAATGTTGTACGAGAATTCGAAATTCTGGTTTTAAAATACTTTCTCTTGGACAGAAAAATTAGCACTGCATCTATTACAATGTTATTAACTAAACCCTGAGTGAGTAAAATTTAGTTTCGCTTATAAACAGAGTAATCATTGCTCAAACACTTGTGTGCAATGCAAGTAACGTTAAAAATTCATACGTGTAATTAGGTTTACACTATCAAAATATGTGGCATAAGCACTAGCTTAAACTTGATTATATCTATACCTAGAAAAATATATAAGCTATGTTTTTCATTAATTATAAAAGATCATAATCTATAATCCTGAAAGAAATGGAACTCGCAATATCAAACTGCAAGCAAACGTTAAAATTATAAAATGTTAAAATTAGTAACAGGTGAAAGGGCAAGTGTTACTCTACGCTACAATTGAGTGTAACACCCAAAAAGTCTTCGAATCCAATAGTAATTTGTCCCGTCATCTCCGTGTCTCTTTGTCGAAAGGCATCTGCAATGGAATAGCAACTGAATAACCATATAATTCAACAATCAATATTCAATATATTGAAACTATTTTATAATCACGCTTCTCCTTACTCTTATAAATTTTCATGTATTTACTTACCTGTGAATTTCTGAATCTGAACACACAACACAATGAACTGATCGACAGTAATAGAGGAACGACCAGTAGGGTCACTCTTTTTTATGAGGAACGAAATAAATTCAGGACTCAATCTATACCCCATTTGCGTTAAAGCTGCGTTCAACTCATTCTCTTGAATGCTTCCTGAATTATCATGGTCGAACCCACGAAACACACCCAGCCATGCGTTAATGTAATTATAAAGAGCTTGAAATTCAACCAAATCTATCGTACCACTTTTCTCTTTATCAAACATGCCTATCGAAAAGAACGAAATAGTTTTAAACTATAGACTACTTAATCCTCCACACATTTCAAAGCGTTATAATAATCGCATAATACAATGTAGCATTATTCAACCGTTATCCATCGCTTGAATCAAAATTTTCAATCTCAAAAGCACACCTATCATTAGCTTGCAAGCTGTGTCCGAAAATGTGCCACCTTGTCCGTTCGCCAAAGCAGACTTTAATTCCATAGCAGTAATTCTTCCGCTACCATCCCTGTCGACAGTAACGAACCACTGTTGTACCTCTGGATTCACTTGTACCTGAGAATTAGTTTCTCCGAACATAGTTGCCTACAAATTCAATAACACGCTTTAAACTAGGAAAACAGAAAGGGAACTGTAACGTTACATAATAATGTAATTAATCGTAAACAAGCAAAGTAAACAGGAATGCACATTGCAGTCAAATTACATTAAATAGTAACAATGATAGCTTAATTTATTCAGGTTAAAATGTGAAATATTTGCACTTCTTTTATCTAAAATGAAAAACAAGTAATTACAGGATATGCCATGACTTATGTTTTCTGCCAACTGTCGAATAGCTGTAATTAAAAATGTGTCTGCAATTAGGTACTGTCACTACCACACAGCATACAGATGAGATGCTCAATGGGAATATGCAAGTATGTATGTACGTATAGAAGCCGGTGATGCTCGTTTCTCACTACTACAAATGCATGGCGGGCAATACGGAAGACGATGCCCTTTTCTAAAACGCTACGTGTACTTCCGACACTGTGAAACGATTCGATAAATTGAACATATAATATAGATTTAATCTTGAACGCGACGCGAGAAAGCAAATTTCAGACGTTCAGTTTTACTTGGTTTTACTGTTTTATATTTTCCGCGCTGCGAGAGAGCCATCTTGCGAATTGTTTCGTGTCGTCGCACAATCGTGTATATATATAGGTATATACATAGTGGGGAGGGTGCAGGAGGGTGTTCACCAGTGTTCGCTTTTACTTGCGTTTCTGACAGTAGTATTAGGGAAGAAAAGAACGCTTGGTAGACGTTACTTTCGCATTTGCTAGTACACCGATCGTCCAGGTCTCGAGATGGACGATTTACAGAATTACAAACTGCAGCTCCAGCAGGTGAGGCTTTTGTTTTTTGCTTAACCTTACACAAATGGTGGAGTGGCGAGTCCATTTTAGGAGATCCCTTCCGTGTTTACGATCTGAAATGTTAAGTGTATACTGCTATTTAACGTTACAGGTGGAAGCAGCGCTCACCACGGATCCCACTAACGAAGAACTATTGAAATTGAAAATTGATCTCGAGGAAGTAATAGAGCTGACACATGATTTAATTAAATCACAACAACAGGAAAAAAGGCAAGCCAATGGCATGGATGCTAAAGATCCTATTTTACTTGCAGTTCTGGCCAACAAGTGGAAGGTTGGTGATCAGTGCATGGCACCCTGGAGCGAGGATGGAAAGTAAGTAATTGTCATTTGAGTACGCACTGTTCTATTTATCTGTCGAGGGAGACTCGAATATCTTTAGCGTTAAGCAATGAATACAGTTTCAGTCGAAGTAAGGATGAAATGTTTCAGATATTACGAGGCTACCATTGATGCGATCAGCGAGGATGGTGTTGTTAACGTAACGTTCAACGAGTATAAGAACACAGATGTCACCATGCTTAGTCAGTTAAAATCAGTGGCTAAAAGGCCGGCATCAGATTGGGCAGATCAGAAATCAAAGTAAGTTGTTTGAGTTTATTTGTCGGTAGTTTTATCGTTAACATGATTCTCCTTTACAATATTCAACATATATCAGCTTTTTGAGAAACATTGTTGGATAAATCTTGTTAGAAACCATGATTACTAATTGCTCATTTTTCTCCTCGTCCTTTTATCTCCAATTGGTCCTGATAATCACTTCACCGTTCCATGCGCCTTGATCTGATATTCCATTATCGTTCATTTATCTCTCGATGTCGTACTGTTTGTGTACATTACCGGAACCAAGGAAAAGGTAACAGATAATAATAGACTATTGTTGAAATGTTGCTTTTATCCACAAATACTATTATATGTCTCTTGTGCTTTTAGGATTGTATAATTAAATTATTATTATAATGCACTTTGTAGCATCAGGGAATATAATGATAATTAATTACAAAATCGTTGACATTTTTATATTCGGCAAAAAAGGCAGACAGTTTCTATAACAGTATATTGTTCTAGTAGTGATTGATACTTAATAATTGTATATGTGATAGGTTCGTTGATTTACAGAAAAATGCAAGCTGCCGCGGTTGCAGGCTCAGATCCCAATAAACAGAGGGAGTACCTAAAGAAAAAGAAACAGAGGAAGCTCCAGCGATTTAAGGAGCTCGAGGAGGAACGCGAGATGGAGAAAAATAAATGGCTAGCATTTACTAACAAGGTACGGTTGGTTAAATATTTTAAACATCTAAATAAATTGGACGATTATTAATATTCTGTTTCTCGCAATATTTGTGCAGTCTTCGAAAAAGGGAGTAATTAAGAAAAGCATATTCGCGACGCCCGAAAACGTGAACGGCCGAGTTGGGATCGGCACGTGTGGCGTGAGCGGTCGAGAAATGACTAAGTTCAGCAATGGCGAAAAGTGGAGGAGGGGAATATGAATACTATTGTAAATACACAAATTAATATTTCGTGAGATAGAACTATCAATTATTGTTATATTACACTGAAGTCGATTCTCATTAGAACCGAACAAAAACGTATGTTTCGTGTGGCGAGAATGTGTCGACGAGGGTACATGAATGAAGAGTGTTTAGCGATATTCTCAAATTGCGCGTAGGCGATATGTTATGAACGAACAATGACCTCAATAAATCCTGAACTCATCTGGATTTTCTACCTTCGCGAGACGGACGAGTGTCACGGATGAATGTATTTCTAGATTAACACATTTATGTGGGTATGATTTGTTTATAATCTATAATTGATATGAATAAATGTATATTTTAAATCCAAGCCATGCTCGCACGTTTCAATTGATCAGGTACTCTACTGGAGCACCAGGAAAGATCCTGCTTTCTAAATTCGATGTATCTGTGTAAGTGTCTGTTTATGTATTATTAAATTCTTTTTATAATTCCATTGTTACGTTAATAAATACATGTTCTATTCCGGGGAAAGTAAAACTGGTAAAATTTCCATGTTAAAGAGAGATCACGAGGCATTGTGGAGATGAAGCAATCGACTCCTACATCGCTTATAGCTAATACCGTTAGATAAAAAATGGTGGTTCTATCGTGGAACAACACGTCACCAGTAGGTGATACATTTGAGGTGATAAGGGTGATATAAGAGATTGATAAACCGAGCAGAAAATGAATTTACTACTTCGCAATATCATTGTGAAGGCCTATGACCACTATCGCTTTGTTTAAACGCAGCAGTCGCATTTTAACCTAACCTACTAAAACATAACAAGCATTAAGTATATTTGACATTTCTTACCTTGCTACCTAATCAAATAACTAAACTGTTATTTCGCCAGTCACGTGGGCAGCTATCAAATTTCGCTTTGAAAGTGTTGCTTGACACTTTCACAACTAATGCAGCCATGAAGATTTGTGGAGGAAACTTTTTTACTTCTGTACAAATTTATTATTCATTATTTTTACAAAGCTGCAACTGAAACTGAGAAGACTGATATAAAGTAGTCACTCGTACAAAATACCGCATTAATATGAAGGAAAGGATGGAGTCGAACGAAAGCGGTCAGTTACCAAATGGGAACGTTACTAGTAACAAAGATATCGATTGGTCCAGATACGGTTTACACAATACAGAAACACAAAGAACTAACGAAACACGCAGGAACAATGGAGAATACGAAGAACTCGGGCCTGAAATGTATCAAACCGGAGCGAACGAACTGTTCGCTCAAGAATATGTAAGTGAATGCGGCGTAAAGAAGTAATGCGTGCAATTTTCGCTGAATATGCATACTTTTTAGAGTTCTGATCCATGGTGGAAATCAAACTTTTTCATTTCGCAACCCGTATTATTTGGTACATGGGACGGTGTATTTACATCTTGTCTTATTAATATCTTTGGAGTTATTGTGTTTTTAAGATCAGGGTGGATAGTAGGTCAAGCTGGTGTTCTTAATGCCGTGCTAATAATTTTGTCTACAGGTAATAATAATAATAGTAATTAAGTTTAGAGGCGCTAGAATGTGTACGTGTCTGATAATTATTTTAATCGGAATTTTAGTATGCATTGCATTGGTATCAGTATTGTCTGCTGTTGGAATATGCGAACGATGTAGAGTCGAAAGCGGAGGAGTTTATTTTCTACTGTCGCATGTGTTGGGATCAAGATTTGGCGGATCTATCGGTTTACTATATTGTTTCGGGCAGGTGAGAGAGTTCGCAGTGTAATAACATTACTTGGAGGATTACTTTAAAAACTTTCTTCTAGGCGGTGGGTTGCGCGCTAAACGTTCTAGGGTTCGGAGAATCCATGGCTGGTCTGGTAGGCTTAGAATCTGCTTGGGCAGAACGCGGTTTCGCTTGTGCAGCTGTTATCTTGTTGTCTGTTATCAATATCGCTGGTGTCAAATGGGTTATAAAGCTCCAATTTATTCTTCTGCTAATTTTACTTCTCGCCGGCGTAGACTTTATGGTTGGAAGTTTCACTCATGTAAACATTGGTAAGGTGAGATATAATATGTATACTATTAACTGGGTGACTATGTAATGCTGTGAATATTATAGAGGCTGGCTTCGAGGGCTGGTTGTCAGGAAACTTATGGAACAACACTTACCCTGATTATCAGAATGGGTATAGCTGGTTCACAGTGTTTGGTGTCTTCTTTCCCACTGTAACTGGCGTTTTAGCTGGCATTAATATGAGCGGAGATTTAAAACATCCATCCACTGATATCCCTAACGGCACACTGGCAGCAGTAGGAACTGGGTAAAAATCAGAACTTCAAAATGTTTCTACCACACTTGGCATCAGAAGAATAATTTTAAATTTATAATCCAATTTCAGAACTCTTTTGTACCTATGTTTTACAATGTTTCTTGCGGCAACTTGTACTCGCAATACACTTTTGACGAATTTCATGATAGCATCAACGGTATCGGCAATTTCAGTATTGCTCTTGGCTGGTCTTTACGTATCGTCATTTAGCAGTTGTCTAGGCGCTATGTACGGCACGCCCCGTGTTCTTCAGTCTATCGCTAGTCAGAATGTTATACCAGGAATGAGCTGTTTACAAAGAGGAGTGAGCACACTTTTATAGTCTATTATTTAAATATTTAACTACTACTTTGGAAACGAAGTTATAAAAACTTTTCAGAAAGGACCGAACAAAGTGCCCGTATATGCGATGTTAGTGGTCGCTGTTGTTACACTGACCTTCATCATTACCGGTCAGATCAACACACTCGCGCCAATTGTCACGATGCCATTTCTCCTGACATACGCATGCTTGGATTACGCATACTTCGCTCTCGCGCAAACGTTTGATATACAATTGATCCGGGAGCAAAGATTTCGAACGCAGTCCCCGACATTCGATCGCAATTATGGATACGTTAGTCGGAACAATTCAATAACGGAGATTGACAACGATTTGGATAATTTGTTCCCAGAAAGAATAAGGCATAAGAATCTCGTTGTAAGTGTTTGCAAGTATTCAGCTGCTTAGCGTGCCACGGTAAAACGGAAATGTACGTTCGATTGTTTACAGAGAAATTCTAGTCTTTCTGAGAATAACGTCTACATAGACTCTTCGCCGAGCGTCGATGAAAATGGTAGCGCTGTGGATAATTCCGAGCGAAAAGTTCATATTCACAGTAAGTTAGGAAATTGGTACAGCCCTTTGTGTAACAGATGGTTTTCATTGTTAGGAGTAAGTATTCTTTCTCACGCATCTGACGTATGAATTAAACAAACATAATAGCGAGTATTTAATTGACAGTGCCTGGTGAAAGTGCTTATCATGTTTCTTGTTCACTGGGGTTACGCTATCGCCAACATTGTCGTAGTTTTTCTCGTTTGGAGTTACGTAGGTCATGCTAATCCCGCTGTCAAACCAGGTGTTTCATCGGAATTTAAATTTTTCAAGTGGATGAGAATGTCATTACTAAGGCTTATGGGGTGATTATTACCAGCGTTATTAATTAAATGGGAGATATTTTAAGAGGAGCTTAATATCTCTGCCCTTAATTACAGAAGAAAGGTTTACGACTATGAGCAAATCGTTGTTACACCTGTGCATCCAGGTGTGGAAACATGTTCTGCTCAATTGAACGAGGAAAATGAAGATTTCGCTGGCAGACGAAGATATCATCAGACAGCTACAGTCACAGGGCAATATGTCAATGTCGATTAAATACTGTACGATAATTAGCAGGAATATCAAAGACGAGGAATTGCGGGAAAATCATGTTAATTTCATGCCTTAGGATACGACCGAACAAAAAGGGCGTTGCAAACTTCAAACACTATTAATCGCACAAAACTAGTCTAATTAAAAACATTTCATCTTAGGTACATGGAATTGTTTCCCAAGCGCAGGATAGTAGCTTTAAGAATATAAATAATCTATAAAAAGAAAGGGTACGTCACACTAAATAGTTGAATTATACAAAGTAGCTGTAATATGAACCTTTTTTAACAATTTACACGACACAGATCAAACGTAGAGGACATATAATATACTGCCGGAGGCATTTCTAAAATGAAGGGTCCATTCATTCGATTAATTATTTTAATAATCGTCTCTTCTAATATGAGATTATTTATTCTTTTATAGTTGTAATAATTCATAGTTAGGATTGAATATCATGCTATTTATAATGAATACTCTGTAAATATGTAGGGATAATATATTTATATGCTATTTAACATTTTTATAAACGTCACTGCAATGATGAGATGTATGTTATGAACAAAATATACAAATATAGATATTGACAGATAATAATCGTGTATAAATGCCTTTCCATTACTTCTATTAAGTTACGTCGATTTATTTAAATATTCGTTTATTAAATCATTAAAAAGCAAACAATATTCCGTTAAGCAAAGATATTTAAATTTGAAACGCATTGAGATTCTTTACCCGTCGTCACTTCCGGTTGTTTAGGTTACCATGCTAGTCACTGTAGCGTTCATTTAGCGAACGATAATTTGGCGCCTTTTCTTATTTCGTGATATATAATATATTTATCAACTCTTTGACGTTACACATTATATACAAATTAATATTTGAATTTTCAAGGACATTACAATAAAACAGAATTACCAGAACAAAGCTTCAAAACAGAATTCATGGAATGGATAATATAGTTGCCTCGAAATACACTTCCGATGTGTTGTTCTGTTGACCCGCGTAGTGCTTGGCAAATTGTCTCGTTCGAAAGTTCGCAGTGTGCATTGTCGCGGTAGTTTTTCAATTAATTACCCATATAATTTCAGTGTTAGGGTAAAAATTAGTAGTGTCCCTTAATAATTAATCCGAGCCGCGTTCATTTTGCATAAAATCATACTGCGAAGCGAAACTTAGGTTAACTTATCCGTGAAAGTTATTCGGTCCCCTCGCGACTCTTGTCAGGAGTTCCTTGCGAGAATGTGCCTATCATCACCATTTCCCTTTTTCCACAGGTAAATTTTCACGAGTTTTCTGTGATGAATATTTATTGTAATAAATTAGAATCATAGACATAGTGTCTCCACATAGACAGATACAATAACCCACACAGCACAACGTCCGGCAAAGTCCCTGGGACGTCTACAGACCGTCCCAGGAATGTCTTGTTACTGATCAGGACATTCAGACCGTCTTTACGTCCTGATCAGTAACAAGACGTTCCTGGGACGGTCTGTAGACGTCCCAGGGACTTTGCCGGACGTTGTGCTGTGTGGGAAATATAGCATTGGCGGTTCTGTATACGATAGATGGTAATGTAGATTCCTGTGATTCGAACATGTAATCCTGTAATCGATTAACCGTCAATCTTCAAACTTCGAAAGCACTTTGGAGCAGTTTAATAATCGCCTTCCTTTACTTTTCAGATTTCCAGCCGCCGTCATCTGGACGACCGTCATCTGGACGACGTCGAACGTGAGTTTAATTTTCTGTCCCCTCTTTTTTAAACGATAACACTGTTTAAACATTTCCGCGTGTACAATTTCATGCAGGCAATTTATTTCGCACCGTTGTTGATCTCGGGGCTCGCTCGCTGTTTTATGCGCCATATTGCATTGTTGTCCGTTTTGCATCGGTAAACGCGCAAACTTAATATTCGAAATAAAAAAACGTAGGTTTAGGTGTCCATGTTTTAATTAGGTAATGTTTTTGCATGCGATGAACAATTCATTTATTACTATGGCGGAAAATATTTTTAATTGTACAATAATGGTACAGCTAATTAGATTGCATTGAACTTGTAAAAAATTCAGTAGAACTTGGAAAAATATTGGTAAGTTTCGCCAAGAATATTGTAAATATTAACGTACATGTTAAGAATGATGAACATTCAACTACCTAAAAAGTTATTAACTATATTAACTATACTGCAAAGACTGGTTTTATTTTTCATTCTATGGGGATTGGATGAATTTATTTTAAGATCCTCTTTGCTTTGATGCTACATACTTCCGAGGGTATTTCAATTTTAATGATCCCAAGTTCATTTATGGTCATAAAGACACAGTGGGATTTCTATCAAAGTACAAACTGCCAGGTCAAAATTTCCTTTTCCTTTGCGCAATATTAAAATATAATACTTCAAAATATAAGTAAATAATCCTCGAAACCCTCTCTACGCTTCTACTTGCCGATTCTTCTTTCAGAAGCCCCAATTTCGAATATCACAGGGGGTTCGTTTCAAATTCGTTGTACGAAAAGATTCCATTCGACGCAATATACTCGCGATCAAAGTCGTTTATTTGAGGATTAGTTTCTTTATGGCCGATTTCGTCGAGAGCGCATTACTTACTACCATTTATTTCGACCGGTCAGCCTCCGAGCGCAAGCAAAACTCGCGCTCATCATTTATTCGCAGAGTTTATCCGCGTTACGAGTAGGATTATGTTTCGTTCGGGTTCTCGCGTACCAGCTATTAATCGCTCGAAATTCACTAAGAGCAGTACGCGGCTAAACCTGCACGGAGAGCTTCGGAGGCTTCGAGGTTCGCGGTGATCTCGTGGTTAGCCGTGATGGTTAACCTCCCCCTGCGCGCCAGCCTCTTACGTGGTCGTGTTAAAATCATCCACGGCGCCAGAATGCGAGATAATTAGTTCCAGCGTATCAACACGTATTTCTCATAGCCCTGTTGGTCATCTCTCTGCATAGTATTAAGCTGGTAGTAAACTTCTCACCACCGCTGTATGCGATTAGATTCTAAAGCTTGTCTATGTCTCTCATTCTCAAACTTTTTTGCTAGGTAGTTGTATTTTTCTCCTCAGAGAGGTAAATTGATGGGAGTGAACACCTTTAATTACATGCTGCGAAATGTAATGTAGTTATTAATCACCGTTCTAGAATTCCATCTAACTTGCCTGCATCAAATTCAACCCTTCACAATTCACTTCAATTTCTTCCAATTTTCTTCCAATCACAATGTAGTCTTCTAGTCGACATTTATTAGAAACCTGCCCCAGTAAACCCTTCCAAAATACACTCAATTGCATCTAGCTCTTCCGCTGATCTGGGCACATATGATTTTTGGCGCCCTTTATATTCAATTTTTTAAAATATAATTTTTCGAAGTGAGTGAAATTGTGTCTATTTGTTGAATATCTAAAGCCATTTGTAAAGATCTTTAATATAGGTACGCATCTTTCCCTAAGTAGTAGGTAGGTATAATAGTAATTAGAAGGGTGGTTTAATAGCAATTTACTTATACATTTATAGGTACCCACTTTTTACCGCTGTTTTAAAAACTTTTCCCTTTTATTGGTTTTTATTGATTTTAATTTTCTCTTTCCATCAATTTTACCGCCCCGAAATGTGCCGCTCCGGGCAGTTGCCCGAATTTACGTACCTAAACTTCAATCTCTTCGCGATAGAGTTTTCACGCACTGATCTCCAGCACCCCTACAAAACACAATACCAAATCTCCCAAGTCCCAAAGCTGAAACACTCAATTTACTCCCCGTCTTACACACAATTACCACCCCAGCATTCCTCCCACTCAGCGTACCCTCCATCATCATCGCCCGCGAGCCATGAGACGCGATATCCCAGTAGCACCGCGAGGAAACAAGAAAACCTAGTAGACCAATTGTCCCAGTGCAACGTCCTCGGTGCCTCTCACGGTGCACGACCCCGGGGCGCGAATGATCGGTCCCCTAACCCTTCGTTCTCCCTCGAGATAAGACGAAACTACTTCATCCCCCGTGTTCTCTCGGCGTGTTCGTCCCAGTAGTGGAGCCGGAGCTAGGTGTCGGCCCGAAAGGGGGGAGGGTCGCAGGCGTAGGTGCACGGTTGACGCTGGGTGACGGTTTTCGAGTGGCGGCCGGGCAAGGGAGGGTTAAAAAGGAAGGGGAGGGGGGTGGTTGGTCGTCGATGCCGGGGGTGGCGAGGGTGACTGGCTGGTGGGGTGCGCGGGATGGTGGCCACGCGTCGGAGAGGGGGTCAGGCCGACGTGGGATCCTAGTCGGATGGCGGATCCGCGGCGGAAAGTTCAGTGCGCGATCAACCACCGACGTGTGTTTACGGTCGGAGCTCCAGCGGTAGCTGCGAGGGCTGGCTGGCTGCTGCGGGGGGTGAGACGATTTTTAATTCATTCACCTACAAACCTGCACCATTCTACGTCGTTCTCGTCGCCACCGTACCACGCTCCAGGTCGAGATCCTCCTGTGAAACGTCCCGAGGGATTCCGGGGTACATTCGAGTTCACGTTTAACGAATTTCTTGCGAGTTCTGAATCCGTGCAAAGTGAATCGTGACCGCCGAGGAGCCGCGGCAAGGGAAGGGCTAGGGGTGGCTTGTCGTTGGAACGCAGGAAGCCACGTGTTCTCGGCGCCGGCTCCAGGCTAACGAGGAGTTCGTTAGCGATTTCGATGGGGATTTCGGTGACGCCTGAGTACCTAGTGCGATCATCCCCTTGGATCGAGTGAACCGAGTCCATGGGCCGAGTGCAGAGTGTGGGAGATAGGGGGTATGTTTCGATGATAAATGCTGGATCATTGTGAGATCAGTCGCGGGGGTGGTTGTGGACCGGGGTGGATCAACTTGTTGTAGAAGTTTGATAGTTGTGTCTCAAATAGTACTTTTGTTTTAATTCGTACAATTTGATCGATCGTGTAGGTAATTGAAACGTTTGTTGTATACTTTTTTGTGATGTTCCAAAGTCTCTTTCTTTACTCTGTTGTCTTGCTCGGGTCTGTTCGACTCGAAGCCATTCGTCTTTATTTCTGAATTAAAAACTCTGTGAAAACAGTGCTCCGACTCGTAATAATTATATTCTTTCATGGAATCCCAATTGTCTGTTTTAAAAGCTTCTTTGGAGATTCAGTGATTACTTTATTTTATAATCGTCTGTAGCTTCTGTTGCATTCTCATAATTTTACAAAGCTTCTGCAGTACCTACTTCTTTCGAGATATTTCTGTAATATCTATGATAATTTGTTATTTTTCTATAGTATTATATTAGTTTAAAAAATATCTCGAGTCGAATTCATCGAAACGTAACGCCACAACTGTGATGCAAATGGGGCACGTGGAAAGTAGACGAAACGAAATGGACTTGGTTCGATCCAATACCCACGTACCAACCTAAAAGCTACACCATAATTCCTTGGTGTTATTTCCAGTGAATTAATTTCGAGTATTAAGTTCGTCTCGCTCGAAGTTCCCATCGCTTCTCCAACTTCTCTAGAAGTCACAAAAATTGGTTAAAAGTCGCGAGGGGCGCTCTGTACGTCGATGTATCGAGTTCTCCGTTTATTTGTATTCTCACCATCCTTTTATCGTCACAGGAAAAGTTCCTGCGAAGTTGTTAGACGGTTATGAAGTTCGGCAACTTTTCAGGGTCAAGGCGTCGATGCTGAGAACTCAAGCTCTGCTTCGTTGCGATGTCCTCCCCATTCGACGAGCCTTATTTAGTTATTGTTACCGTGAATTTAACATATATCGTTGAAGGGTTTAAGTCGGCCGGTATTATCATGATTGTTCGTAATAATAAATTTCTTCGAGATACCGTACTATCTACTTTCTTTCGTATCTCTATATTCGCGAGCATGTTCTGCTCGGGGAAAGTTTGATTCGAGCCTTTCGTTCGGGACGAAGGAAATAGGTCAACCGAACTGTTTTCAAGGGGCTGCCTCTCGCGTGAAAATTTTCAGTACGTAGTAATCGTTTGATACTTTACATCGGGGAAAGAATCAGCTTCCATTCGGGAGCCAGCTCTTTTATGTTCGGAATCAACCGAATGGATCTCGCCTCTACCGAACTTTCCGCTGGATATATATTTTTCATTCACTCTGTGGAAGGGAATTTTCAATAATTTTTGACAACTAGGAGAGTGATTGAGAAGAACAATCGACTTGAATGAAATAAATAAAGAATGAAAAGAATGGTACTACATATTAGTTAAGAGATATATTTGAAACATTCATGCAACGTGTTTTTGGAGATATGGCATCGAACTTTACTTTACGCAACTTTACTTAAGCATCGAACTTTACGATATTTTACTTATATTTAGGTGAAAGTCAGGATAAATTTGTTTTTATTGAGAAATATAAATAATATGTAGGGGGTTGATAATATTCAAGTTCTCTTAAAGTTTCTCTTTTGTGTTCGTACCTATATAAATTGCCTGTAGTCAATGCGATTGTGTCTTGGCTGAGCTACTTTAGAGGGAAACGGGTTTCAAAGAACAGGCCAGCGATAGAGCTACAATTAAAAATAATTTAAGCTCCTGGTGCCGTTATAACGCATTACCCATTCCTTCCATAATCATTCGGTGATAGAATTTCAATCGAGCGAAGCGGCTGAATTAACGAGCAACAATGGAATCCCACCAATTCCCAATGGAAAAGTTATAATGATTTTTCTTCGGTGGCGGAAGATTAAAAGACGAATATATTTCCATTTTATGGAATATTTTACTCAATCTCCTTCGGCGGATACGGTGGATCAATAATTCAGAGATTCCTGCCTCTACCGTGGTTCCTCGTGGGGAAGAATGGTTTTCGGAATTCCTCGTAAAAGGAAGGAAAAAAACGTATACGAACGAGGGTTGTTTTTATTTCGAGCCTGTGCAACTTTGTTCGCGTCGGGGCGTCTATAAAATGACCGTAAACCGTCGCGTACAGGCATAAAAAGATATTTCAAAATTTCCCGTTTCCGGGATACCTCGTACGACTAAACGCAAAGTTCAGCATTCTCTGTGTTCCTTGTAACAAAATTACTTTCCGAGAGAATGGTAGAATATTTCAATCTTTGCGTGGGAGGGTAATATACCGGTTACAGGAAATGAACAGAACATTGCTCCATTCTCTGTCTGAAGTACCGTTTTTACAACAGTATCCCCTAATTTAATCAACGATTAAAATATTATAAGGATTTGCAGCAGTTCTTACAATCTAGTTTCTAAAGATCAGGAAACCTTTAGAACCCACGAAGACATAGGAATCCCCAACGGTCATCACCACGATGTAGAAATGTTTCCTCCGAAAAACAAGGATCCTAATTCCCCATCGATTCTCATTTTAACCTCTCAATCGCAACTCTATTAATTCCCATTCAACACTTTCAACCCCCTTGCAACCCCCCAAGAATAATCCCCAAATTTCTTCCAACAGGCGTTTCCCTAATAATTCCTACTCGCCTCCTCCTCAGGCTTGCATCTCCATTTCGCGTCCTCAATGATCAAAAATCTGCTCCACAAACACCACCTCTCCCTTGCACCGTCCGCCCCTCGGAGGACCCGTGGCTTCGAGCCGCCCTGAACTTCCGCGCGATTAATTTATGCGGTTGTTGGAGCTCCGGGGGCGGAGGCGGTTTCAGTGTCAAGGTGGGCAGCGTTGAACGCACATCGAGAGGGGAGTCGGGGTCGGGCGAGAGGAGTATTCGAAACTCCTCCGGTAAGAACGCCAGGAACGCGCGCGAGGGGGTGCCACGGGGGTGCAGTATCGCGGCGGTGGTGGTGCCTGGTTTGCGGTGGAGCACGTAACCCACACCGACGCGCCCCCGCCGAGGGTGGCGGCGCAAAAGTGGTGGTGGCGTATAACCGTGTCGTAGCAGCCCGGCGATGGTGGCGGCGGTAGTAATAGTAGTACGATAGTCGGTAGTAGAACGCTATGTCTGGCGAGTTCATGAATGAACGACCACTTCGCTTTCGCGCGAACGCTAATGGGCTTCCTTTCTCTCGCGCGCGCGTGCACTGAACCACCCTTGTATTTTTGTTACGCTGTTCGTTTGTCAGCACCTGTTACCAGGACAACGAATTGCCCTTTTGATTGGTAATGATGTCGGTGACGATGCCTCGACGCGTTAATTCCTCTATGATCTCGCTGAAAGCATTGTTTGCGCGATTGCTCCTTTTTCCTTTTGGGCACGTTTGTCAGCGGCGACCGGGGGCCTGGCAAATATCATTCCATCGGGGAACCTACCCTTGTTTTTGGTGCATCGAATCGTGGAATTGATGTATGCCGAATTATTTAGGGAAACTTTTTATTTAAGGGAACTAGGCGTCCCGTTTTCCACTTTCTTTCTAATGTATTTGTAAAAGAATTAAAGCAAATTCGGAGGTATCTTTTTACCCGATGTTTATTATTATCGTAGAGATTAAAAAAAAGTTTGTATGAAATATACGTGCTTTAAAAATGACGGTGTTGACTGGGAAACATTTTAACGTTCTTCTGCGGATTTGCTGTGATATTGGTCTTAAAAAGTGACGTAATCCAATTTCAAGGTGCTATTCTTGTTTGTTACATCCGCAGTTTCCCGCGCGACCAATAAAATTAAAATTAAAACAGAGTTATTAAATTGGTGGCCGAAAAAACGCGATTATTTCGAGAAAAATTCGGTCGTGTTTGCGGATTAATAAAAATCCGCGAGTTTTTAATTTTCTGATCCAAATTAATGATGAAAAGTTTCGTACATCCCGTAATTTTGTCAACTCGATCTGAAGCTCCGTACATTCGCAACTAGGGGAAAACCAAGAGAAAAACAGTTTTGAGAAAAACGCGTTTAAATTTTCTGGGCAAGGGCGACGCTGTAGGTTGCCGCTTTGTTTTTTTAGCTGCCAAATCAACAATTTTGTGAATTTTATTTAGAAAAAATAGTACTTTCGGAAAATGTAATAAAAAAATCGCTGTTTCGACTGCCTAGTCCGCTTAAGGCGCTTTTAAGGCTGCTCAAGCCCCCCACTTCACAATGTATACAATATTCTTTTTCTCTTTAAAAATTGGGTCTATCCATCTATTTCCCATTCGTATTTTGCAGCTTTCTTTCACTTTCGAAATTCGATCAGGATGGATTTACGACTTGTTCTTGCTCTATATAACGAACAAACAAACTGTGTACTCACATTAGTTGCTGCTTTGCCTCCCGTAAATACGGCGTACTTTTTGTATAATTATTCTGCTGATTCGATGTACCAACGATTTTCAATAGTATACATGTAGCCCCGTTATTTTTCGGTACTGCAGCGGGAGAGGCGCCGTAGTAAATTCTAACGGACGATACTAAAATCCTGATAGAATTTGTATGCGAGCCTCGAGTTAGGCGTATCTCGAGGTCGTTGGACGTGCTCGTAAAACTCCTTCAATGTGTCTCGCATCCGGTGTTCCGTTGTCCTGCAGCCCTCTGTTTCACCCCGCCAAGTCGTCCCTCTTTCTACCCGTTCCTTTCGTTTTACGGCTCGTTCGTATCACATTTCTATGAAATATTTCATTTCGCATTGGCCCGGCGAGCAATCGATCGACATTTGATCATCTCCGGAAGAATGAATATCTGCCTCGAATTCCATGGATTACAGGAACAACAAAATCACGTGTCCCGGCATCATTTTTTTCTTAATCTTGATCCTCCCCTACAGTCTGATAGAATTACGCAGCTTTTATGCACATATGTATGTAACAAACAGATGAAATCCAATTTTCAGTGTACAAAATTCGGGGAGCAGATATTCCGAAAATTCCGGTGGACATTAATTACGCCGCACAGCACCTTTCAGTAGTATTTCCACGAATTTCAGTTAATTCTGTACACGCTTGACGAGGGTGTCTCGTTGGGATGAAGATATACCCGCGAGTGGCAGCAAAATTTCGAATACCTTTCGACAGTATCGTTTTGTTCCATTCGTCGTTTTAATCGGGCTGGGTCTGTTCAAAATACAGAGAGAGAGAGAGTGACGTCGTCTCGGCTGAAAAACATTTTCCTGTTTCGTATAATGTTTTGCAGCGGGCTAGTGTGCGTCCCCAGCGAGAGCGGTGAATATTCGGCTCGGTTCTCGCCAGTGAATGAATTTATCGTGCAGCGTGCAGCATTATCGGTTATTATGTCACGAAAAACACGTGCTGCGAGCGTGGCGTAGTCGATACTCGCATCGATGCATACATTAAACCCGCCGCGTTGAAATATTAAACGCGATATCGAGTCCGTACGCAAATAATAACGTTGTTATCGATACGGAAAGTAATGATTAATTTACACCGGACAATGGCTGTCGTTTCATGATTTTACTTTGGGGCAGGGGGTATCTTCGATTCATTAAGCAGTTTATTAGCGATCCGCGAAGACCATGCGTTTCGCCATTTCATTATTCCGCTTATAATGGAAGCGACAGTTTAATGGGGGCTGCTGCGAGAAATGGCTGAAATAGTAGCCTCCAATAATTACGGTGAAGTCATGTTCGGAGAAATATATAATTTTGGGATTATGTACTCGTTAAAACTCGTTTAGATTCGTTTCTGTTTGTATGATTTCGCTGCTACGCACTTCTCCTTGCTCTAAGATTGCTCTAAGGTTTGCGTAGACCCCATAGAATTATTTTGTATTCGCGTAGACTGTAGTCGAGTTTCTCTGATTAACGTATAAATTGATAAATCCTCTTCAATTCTTGTATAGGTGATTGCAAATTCTGTGCGACTTGTGTGTGAATCTCCTTAAACGTAGTTCAACTCGCATAGACTTTTTCAGACGTGGAGCAACTTACGCGAGTCTCTTAATCCAGCCCGACTCACGCTGACTCTCCCAAATTTCGATAGATACTGAATAATAATCGACGCGTGTGACACGCGACACAGACCCGACACGTGAAATGCGTGGTATTAATGCATTTATTATGGTAATAATGACAAATGGGCCAATTAACCCCCGCAACTGATTAACCCTCCCCCATCTCTGTAACGTTCTTCGCTTTTAACGATCGCGCAACATGGATACATCGATATATCGATAAGCCACGTCACCAAGGAAACGGCACAATTTCACACGGGACGTTTATAACTAGACTGGAATAATTAATTTCTCGGTGTAGTTATGAATTAACCGGAGGAGGGTAGGGGGCGGTGGTTGCTTGTTATAAATCATCGGTACGCGTTAATCAGTAATTCATACTTTCCCGTTAATTCAATCGCCGCGGCCATTACACCGGGATACAATTTGAAATTTATTTAATCGACGAATCGCGAAACGTACTACATTCGCAACGGTCCGTGAAATATTTATCGTAACTCCGTTTCCCTGTTCTGCTCTTGTTTCATACGGGCCACTTTGTTCCACCGTCTTTTGTTGTCGAATTTAAACCTGGGCGTTCAACAATAAAGCAAACGAAATTTCAGTGAATTTAATTTAACCAAAATTACTTCGCCCTCATTTAACATATACAGAGTTAGGTCCTTCCAACTTGTTTAAGAATTTATTTTGAAGTAATGGAAACAGATTCCTAGAAGAAGCTTCTTGCGAATGATGAAAACATATTTGAATAATACGAAAATAATTTTTTATTCAATAATCTCCTAGAAAAAACATATACAGTGGAGTGGGACATGTAGCGGCGTGAAAAATCTAACAGTGCGCATGATACCTAATGAACTTGTTCCTCAAACGAGAGTTTCTCCTCATCTTTTCTCTCAAAGAACAGTCTGGGAAACGGAGCACAATCTACCATCCGAAGTTAAATAATTAACCAGCAGTCATTAAACGATCCCCGGGTGAGCTCGCTCGCGGAAACGTTCCTCGAATGCTCCACGGGCGTTCCCACAGAGCTACGAAGCGTCGGAGCGGGGAACGAGGGCGTGAATTAAAGCAGAGATTAATGAGAATCACGATCGTTGCCCCGACACGGCAGGGGATCCCATACGACGGCTACAGGCACGTCGATTGACGCTACTTGGGACACGAACGCCACCGACAGCGGAGGGGGTTGAAAAAACAAAAGTTCCTGGTGCTCTCGCGCAGCACAAAGGCCCGCCACTCGCCTTTTCGGAAATACTTTGAGTCACTCGCCCCTTCAGCCGATTCCCTTCTTCTTCCAGTCGACGGTGCGAGGGGACAGCAACGAGTCCTCGGAAGTCCCTTTCTTTTCTCTTCCCCCTCCCTTCGCCCCATTCATTTTTCTTCTCCCGCTCCCGCGGGAATTCGCCAGCGATGGAACGCAGTCGAGTGGCACTCGTACGTATCGAGTCGACGGGTGCCAGGACGAGATTGATACCCGAGAGATCGACGCGATATCGATGGCTGCGAGTATCCTTGTACGGTAGGAACGATTTTATCGGGAGTATTGAACACCGATGCACCGAGTTGGCGGTTTTTCGAATTCGCCACGCTACGACGACGACAGGGGAAATAGAATTTTTGGGGGATGGAATTTCGCTGGGACCTGGCACAGTCTTCTTTTTTGGTGGAAAGTTGAATTCAGCACGGGGGAGGATAATCGAATTGTCTTCTGGTTCTCGATGATTGATTTAAGAGTGATTGTAAGCTGGACGGACTGTTTTCACTGGTTTTATATTTGCTTTACACTTACAGTGGGACAGGTTTTGAAAAATACACCTTCAAATTGGTCAGGCTTTTGCAAGCGATTGCCTCGTCGATAATAATGAAAATTTCAACTGCTATAATTTTTATTATTTCGATATACGACCTGCAGACCCATTTCCTCGAAACCTTCACCTCGATAGCGCCAAAGAAAACATCAGTGGATATCATTAAACGGGAGAATACCAAAAGCTACCCACCCTGCATATAACGGGGGATAAATTCGACGAGCATTGAAAAGGGGTCTCTCGATATGACTGCCTAATAACCGGAGGGCTGTTGAACGTTATTAAACGCGGCATACAACTAACGTAGCAAGGAATTAACGTAACTGTTTTAAAAAGAAGAGGAAAAATAATGATCCCTCTGTCCGCGGTTGCACTCGCTCCCCGCCGCGCCGAGCTTATTAGAATTTTTCGTTTGAGATATCCACTTAATTGACTCTGTGCGAAGGGGTGAGAAAGAGGGAGGATGTGGTTGCGCTGGGAGCACGGCGAGAAAGAGACAGGGTGAGGAAAGGCGGTGAAGGGGTAGGAGAGTAAGTGGTACAGAGACGGGTTCAGAGGGGCGGCAGGGTGGGGGTGGCTCCATTATCGTAATTAATACCATTACAATTAACGCGGCAGAGACGTCGGTACGCTCGTCGAGCGAGCTTGGATTCCTTTTACTGCACTTTTATCGCGGCCAAGCTTTTCCGGCTACGTAACGAGCGGAAACCCTCTCTTCCCCGCTCCCTCTCCTCCTCGAATATTCTTGGATTTCCTCACACGCGTCTTTTCCACCCTCCCCCGATCTCTCGCGGACCAGGCAGGGTAGGCTGCCCCGCGTCTTTCGCACCCTTTCTCGTAATTATTTTTTTCTCCCCCGCTGAGCCGTTCCAAACGCAACGTCTGCGTCTCGAGAAACCGCGATTTCGGTGGGCGCCTGTGAACACTGTTTTCTTGAAAAACATACTGCTCAGTGGGGGACCGGGGCAGGTTTAATGACTGCATTGCGTGTGTACACTCGGATTGCGGGGAGGAGACCTACCTACAGCTTCGGTATTGCCAACCGAACGCCGGGGCCAACGTTTCTCTGTGCAGCTTCTCGCGAAATCGCGGGGGTGAAAGGCGAACAGAGCGATGAATGTTCAATTCACGAGCCCCTGCGTGGCCTCCATTACCGTAATCAACGGGGGGTATGCGTGCCGGTTTCCTTTCAAGACGCGTTTATCACTGGCAAAGGTTTGTCCGGACGCGCGAAGCCCTCGCTTCGAAAAGTCTTGGATTCCCGGGGCTGAATGCCCGCGTTTCATTCCGTCCCCGTTTTACGCCAGTCATCCGTCCCGTTTTTATCGCCCCGGCTCATTGTTGTTCCGCTCGTACAAGCTTCTACCCTCTGTCCGTCTATTTCGCGCGTCCCACTATCCCCCTCTCGGTACAGCCGCCATGTTTTACGACGATTAACGGCCCTCCGAGTGTAAACCCGACGCATAACCCTCTCATTCATTAATTCGTTTGATAAATTAATCCGCGACGCCTTGACGGCTGATTAATCATCCTCTCGGCCGAGCCCGGCGATCGATGGATCGGTTACGCGGACCGCCATCGCAGAAGGTGTCCGTCTACCTCCCCTTTCGTTAAGCGCCGCGGAACAATGCCTCCCTGGCCTCTGTGTCTCGCGGGGAAGGCCGGCTCCGTTGAGGGACGGACGAAAGTTATGCGGAATTCGCGTATTGTTCGGTTATGGTCGCGGAATCCGGCGAGCGGGGTGGCTTTGATTTTTGAAAGCGTCGAGGGTTCGTAATGGATGAATAAATATAATGGGGGTGATATAAAATAATTGGGGTGTGGGGCGGAACGAGGTGGCTTGGATTTATTGTCTTTGGGTTCTATCATTCTGTGGGTGTTTGCGACGATATTGTTGAAATTGGATTCCATACGACGGGGTGGATTTTCAACACCACCCGTGTTAATCCCATCCTATTATCTATATAGAACAGGTGAGAATCTGCACCTCGCAATCCACTCGTCGCAACCCCCAAACAAGATTAAACCTCAATTAGGTGTAACGTAGTAAACTCTGAAAGGAACAGAACATTTAAAAAATTTCAGTCAGCGTTTCGCCCTCCCGCCCCTCCCCCCTCCCCATGTCGCGGACGTTTCGTCGTTAATAATCGTTTCGCGTTATTGTCCCCGACCAGCGGAACCGTTTTCGCGTTTCCGCTGACGGGGCAACGTCCCACTCTGCTGACTTCGTGTTACCATTCCCCGTGAAATATTCTGATTTATTTGTCGATTGGACAATTTTAATAATCCCCTTCCCACCACCGCGGAACTATCAACTATTTCTCTTAGTCGCCTTTGTCGCCGGATAATTCAATTCCCATCCCATCTTTCCTCCCTTTTCGCGGATAAAACATGGTTTACCTAATGAATAAACAGCGCATTCGTAACAATCGACTTGCCCAGTCGCATTTGTGGGATCGCTCAGCCATCGTTCGCGGGTCACTCGCCCGTTTTTCGCAAACGACACTGATCAATTTAAATATTAGCAGGCCCGGGCGTAATGCGGGATCGAGGCTGGATATTAAAAATTCATGAAGATACGGCAGCGATGCGCGCATCTAGCGGAACGTTTTGGCAAACGCTTTTCGCGCTGCGCCCGCCGGGCTTGCGGAAAAAAATGTTAAAAAATCGGATCGCTCGCACGAATTTCACGCTAGATTTATTTGCAGATTCCTCGCGTAAATCTGTGCCTCTAATGCAGCGAGGTGCGTGTGCCCAGTTTCGATGTTGGTTAGCCATATTTTTGGGAACATGGTAGCCTTCAGCTTTTCCTATCTCGAATTTTGACCAGTGCTGTGGTGTGTAATTAAGTCCTCAGCTTTTATCGTGGTTGAGTAACTGTGCCTCATTTTTCTATTCCTTTCGATTCTGTGTAGTTTTTAAATGGCAATATGAATTCTAGGCACTGGAAGTGTAAGTGACACTCAGGATTTAATCTTAGGGGGAGGGAAGTCGAAGGGATAAAGATATTTTTAATGCAAATTCAATAAAAGTCATTAGGTGATTATACAAATTTATTTAAAGAATAATACCCAGTTTTCTTTTCTTCTTACAAAGCCCCTTCTTTCGGGGGTGTCAGGGTCCATTGGCCCCCTTTTGGGTGTTCCATTGTAAGTGACACTAGGGTACTAAAACTTGGAAGGTTTGCAACCCCATCTGGAAATGATACTCGACTGTATCACGTTGCTCCTGAGTTTCAATCTAATCGCGTCGTAATGTCCGTTTGACGTGCAGCTTTTTAATCGAATCAACGGTCGAAACGACGAGGCGATACACACACACATGGGCGGGTGTAAAAAAGGGCGCATAAAAAATTTACGAGCCGTTAAAACGAGGCATTCGCTGCCCGGGCACCGAGTAATCTAGAGTGTAAAAATTTACGACCGCTCACGCCCCCCGAATTTCTCTGTGGCTGTTTGCTCGAAGGGGGTGGCTCGCCCTCCAGCTGGCCGGGAGCGTCGAACCAGCCAGTGGTCTTTTCATTTTCAGGCCTTTCCATCCGTCGATTGGCGAAAGTCACTGTATTCTGATACGCTGCGCGCATTATTTTCAATGGATACGGTAGGATTTTTATACAGAGGTGTCTCCTATTCGAGGATAGATACTCCACGCTTATTCTTAATCTAGTGCTTTTCTCTTCGTCCATATTCGACGAATTTCTAAAGTTGTTTTGTAATAAAAAGGCAGGAGAATTCTCGATTTATAGAACTCTATACTTTATCCTACATTTATGTCCCATTTCATGGAAAATTGTCTTGCATGTTATATTTTGATGGAAATTTAATCTTCATATTTTTTATGAAGATGGAGCAGAAATCCTGAATTCCTCTATAGTCCTATATCTACGCGATTAATTCTTCCTTTCTCGATTGCGCGCCGAAGTACAACGCAAATACCACTGCAAATTATACACGTCAGTGCATTGAAAGCAATCTACGCATCGCGACAAACTTTCCCTCGACTTCGAACGCGGTTCGCGAGCTAGCCGCGTTTACAACTCAACCTCGTAGACTAGCGCGTTATAGCGCGCGAAATAAACACAGAACTGCGGCCTTCTGAGGCTGCTTTTACAGGATCGCGTTAATTACAGAGGCACTTAAAGCGTTGCCGTGGAAATTAACGCGGGTTTTCCGTGATACGTTCTTTACGCCCGGCGATGTTCTTGTTTACGTGAAATCTTTGACCATCTTCTGGCCATGGCCTTTCTCTCTCAGTTACCGCGCTCCTTTCTCGCTTACACCACAAAGTGTTAAAAAGAAGCTTCAGTGCTCGCGGGGTAAATAGTTCCCAGCAAGCTGGATAAAAAGTGCTTATTGTTAATGATAGCAGGTGGAAAACTGTAATCTATTTAGAAGGTATTTAGAAGGTCCGTTTCAATTTTGCCACGATGAAGATACCATTATATCGTTCCAATATAAAATATTTTAACATAGAAATCGAAAGGGTGTACTTGGAATAACTTTTCTAGATACCACATAGAGCATGCGGAAGATATCAAATTTCCTCGTTCTACAAAAGAGAAGAGAAGGAAGTCATTATCGTTAATTTTCCAACCCTCTGTAATACTAACTACTAAATAACATTCTCCACCCTCGAAGGTTTCTCTGAAAACTCCATAAAATCTAATGCAAATAGAATCCTGAAAAAATAATTTCATGTTCCGCGAGGTTGAGTGTTTACAAGGGGCAGGTATTTTTATATTCATTACTATTTCCTTTTTCCTACTACAACGCGTGCAAAGGTGTTTTCGTTTCTTGTCTCCCAGTGTTTTTCACGTTTAATCCAACGCTCGTTGCCTGGAAAATTTCATTCGCGTTCGCCCGCAACACAGTAATTGTATTTACTTATGTGCCCCCGCAAACCGCTGGCGCATCTCGGTTTCTATATTAAGGGTAACGCGGATTCGCCCCGCGCGACCCGCTCAATGGTTAATCCTTGCTTACTGCTCAGCCTGGAACAAGTCGTCCGTCTCGGTCGGGGCACCAGTCGACGATTAACAATTCACGAATATCGACGGGATTACTTAGTCATGATGCATGCACCACTGACCTGGCCCCTCAGCCACGTTTAATTCGCCCGGGCTCATCGTCGCCATTGGACGCTTTATTTCGGTATCCGAGCGTATCGAATTCTTGTTACCTCCCCCTGGTAGCTTCTAACTGCTTGCGAGGAGATATCGGGGGTTTAAGGATTAAAAAGTAAATTTTCATGGAAAGATTTGCGAAAATTCCAGGGAGTGAGAGGCTGCATAGAGGTTTGTCTACTCACGGACTTTTCGAATCGTGTGGAATCGGTATTCGTGTACGGTGGAAGAAGAAGGGGTGTCTGCATTCCATCTTGCATAGTGTGGCTTCAGTTCTTCAAAGTGAATTGTGGATAGGAAGGTGCATAGTGTATGATCTTGGCAGACTTCACAAGGCTATTTACATCAAAGTTTCAGTGTACATACTTTGTTATAAGTGTAAGTACTTACATGAATGATTTAACAGTGATCGAACTAGAACTCGTTCCCTATCAAAGTGAATACTTACAAGATTCTAGTTCCAAAGTAAAATTCCTAGATTATTCTCCCTCTGATCAGAAACCTCGTCTGCGACGAAACAGCGCAGGCCAGATTTCAGGCTTGCCCTTCTCTCCTGAAAACTAACAATAGTAATCCACTAATAATGCATCGCGACGAATGGACTTATTCTCGCATTCCCTTTGATCTCGATGCTTCTATCAAGCGTTCGTAGTCACGACACCACGGTGACAAGCATCAGGAAATGATTCCACGGATGGTGGGAAGGGTGGGGGTGGTGTAATCCGCGCGTATTTCGTTGAAAAGAAACATTGCATGTTTCAGACTTGAGGGTGGGAGGAAGAGCACGTTTCCTGGAGATGAAGTCAGCTTTGACATGCTGCATGGGCACTACGTAGAAAAGCCAGCCGCGTTTCCTAGGAGGAATCTAATTCTTGTCATCCATTTCCCACTCCATCCTCGCCTCGTCTCATGAATATGTCGAGGGGGGACAGTGTGCAAATATCTTGGTGGGAAATTTATTTTCCTCTAGGGCGACGTGACACGTCGATTCGAATCTGCTTTCAGAATGGACTTAATTAATTATACTTTCATCGCTGGCTATTTACTGTCCACTTGGAAATTTCTTCTTTATTCATCCTAATTCATGCCTTTCGTTAAAGATATTCCAGCTTGGCTTTTGATAATTACGCTGCAATTACGGGTTTAACAATATTCTGATTATTCATCTGTACTTCACGTTTGCTGCAACTGTATCTAGTAGCATATTCTTGCTATGGTCTGACTATACGTTGACTGTTTTTTATTGTAACGAAATCGAGCATCAGCAACGCAATCGACACACACGTATTTGAACCACCCTCGCTAGATTCCACTCCACTTCTCTTTCTCCTTAAAAACCAAGCCCACTTCGAGCCGACAGTCCCGAGATTTCATTTTCACCCCGTTGACACCTCCTCGGATACTTTCCATTGTCAACCCTGGTCCCGGGAGGCAGGAGAAGAAAAAATTCCCAGGAAAGTTTCCGCGGAGGGGAATCTGGATTATGCTACACCCGTAATCCACTTTGTCGGAAGGTACAATCGACTTAATACTTCCGGGCCATTTAACCGCGTAATCGTCGATACGCCTTTCGCGCCGGGACCGCACAAAAGGCATCGAGGATCTTAAATTGCCTCTGAAATTCACCCCATCAAGGTTAAATTTAATTCCCGGAGATTTACATACTGAGAGCGCGACGGGGTTGGAGCGGGAAAACTATTCGCTGCTCGGGAAAAATAAGGGGCGAAGTGTGTCTGGAGCTTTTTCTCGGGCAAGTTTCTCGCGAAAGTGCGCGATACCGTGCGACTTACAGTAGGATGGGGGAAGATCGATGCTCTTATGCTAATTCATGGGCCATTGTTCATATTTAAATTTCACCCGTGCACACCTCGTGACTCGATGAAAAAAGAATTCATGCACGCTGAGGCCGCGATACATCTTGAAATTTCAAAGTTACGCTTGCACAGTCGGCCCGGAGAACGCGAAGCTACGCGCGGGGGTAGTTTGAAGGGTCGATGCCTTCCGCGGAACGTTGCGGTGACCTGTGGGAAGTATCATGGAAGATGTGGTGCGGTAGGAGGAGGGATTGGAAGCTTTTATGTCATTCTGTATAAATTGTGAAAATTCTTAACATACGTACATTGACAATCCAACCTGTGAAAGTTCCCACGGTTACTGTATCTTTCTAAATGAATACTCCTTCCCACGTTACAAATAAAAAACCACTCGACCGACCTCATCAACGCGGTGAAGAAACCTCGAGCGTTAACAAGGGGAAAATCGAAAACTATCTGAAGCAGCGTCCAATAATTTATTTTAAAATAATCGCTCGGTGGCTCCTTGGACGCATTTCCTCGCCGTTAGTGTCTCGTTAAGCATTCCCTTTTCCCGCCTCGAGGGGATTTCCGTTGGCGCTGGTGCCTCGGCTGGCGGTAATTCTTCCGAAGTGCTCGCCCTCCGCTGTTGGTCGGATTAAAACGTGTTTTCGCGACACGTACCCTTCCTCCCCCGTTCATTTCGCAGCCTCGCATACGTCATGGAAATGTCGTTTGCAGCGCGGCACCGGCCACGGTGTATTATGTAATTCAGTGCTCGGAACCGGGTCACATGAGTTACAGTTACACGAGTAGATCTGGCCGGCGACGGGCAAACAGGCCGCCGGTAATTACAACGCAAACCGGTGCATAATCAAACAGGTTACGTGCACGCTCCACCGGTCCTCGTCGTCGTATTAATAAACACTTAAGATCGCTTCCCGCCGTTGCGAACGTGCTCGAATATCCCATGGTCCGCAGCTTGATCCTTTCCCGGTTGCGAATTTCCGCCCTCTCTGTCGAAGCTGCTACTATTCATAGTGTTTTGATAATCAGTCACTATTGCGCTGCGAGCTGTGCATGAAATTATGAATAAGTATTGTGGCGTGCAATCTTGTTATTGAAGTCAATCTTGATCGAATACCAAATAAAGGGAAATTGAAGGGAACAAGGGATGCAGTC
This sequence comes from Andrena flavipes, assembly GCA_963971345.1. Taxonomy (NCBI): domain Eukaryota; kingdom Metazoa; phylum Arthropoda; class Insecta; order Hymenoptera; family Andrenidae; genus Andrena; species Andrena flavipes. The sequence continues at coordinate 50,053,852 of OZ020482.1, forward strand.
GTGGAAGAGGGTAACGCAGGAATTAGAGAGTTAGTTGTAAGGTAGATGAATTGACTGGTGGCGAATTTGGGGACAGACTGGGGGAATTTTAATGGAAGGTGTAAGAATTGTTTCGATATGTGGTACTGTGGACTGATTGTGAGTTATTAAGTGATAAAATTATTTAGTTTTGTGTTATCCTTTGTGTATTCGTGATAGTTCGTTAGAGTGATATGTACAAGTTTCTTTGGATGCACGAATCTTCGTCCATGTGAAGAGACGGGGTTGTTTTTCTGTATCTATTATTAAAAGGAGTAACCATGAAAGTCCACTAAACTCAGTATTATGTGGCTTTCCAAGGTTTTCAAACCACCTCCACAATTTTGCGGAACAACCGGCGTTATACGTTTCTTAAGGTAGTAGACTGAGGAAAGTTGCACTGCAGCTGCAATCTCCCGTGTTAACAGGGGGGTGCAGATGGGCGAAGGAAAGATCGGTTTATGGCCGAAGTTAGGGGCTGTTCTTTTCTCTCAGGGGGGAACCACGGATTTTATGGATCGTCCGAGTGTGTATTAATTAAACAGAGATCGAGTTACTAAACTGCCCTGAACGTTGCAAATTTTCATCCAGCACGATTTATGCGCTCCCCGTTTTCACTTCAACCCTCGAATAGCGCAACTGATGCCGAGTCAATTGTATAACTTCCTCTACCTACATCCTGATATCAGATTTTTCTTAAATTATGATCGTCCAACATTTGAAAATTATTATTTCCCGAAGAAAGTAGCACTACTTAGTAAGTAAATTTTTACACTATTTAGATTCACTAAAATACTTCTCTTTCTCTTTCCTACATATATTTAGGTACTAATTCCGTGCATAACCAATTAATTTTAGAGCTTACTTTGCGAGATATAGCGGGTGGCGATATTAGAAACAGTGGCGATATTATAGTCACCCCATACGTCAGGCGAGAGTTAAAAGGCTCCGGCTCGATTACTTCCCTGAAAATTCGCTTCCCTCGCGCCACCAGCATTTTATCCCCGGTCCACGTCCAGCGTTGAATGGCTCGGCTCGCGTGAATGCGTGTCCGCGCGCACGCGACAGGCATCGAAGTAGCGGGCGTCACGCACTCTTCAGACCCGCAGTGGATACGCGGAATTTTAATCAGCCGTCGCGCAACGAGGACGGCGTATCGGTGGATAGTGACGACTTCGATCAGACACGGGCTAATGAAGAGAAGTCTTGATGTCAGGCTAATTGGAAAGCCCTGGTAATCCTCGCGGAACTTCATCGGGATAATTAGCGCGCGGACGCGAAAAATGTCACCGATAAGCAGAAATATAATGTCCCGGGGACGGGGGATTTTCATTAGCAACGGGGAACAGCTCCAGGGGAGGGGGGGGGGGAGGAATAAACCGTAGCAGAGGCGTGTCGATGACCGTGGAACGCAGGAAGAGCGCGGTGAAAGGGATCTCTACATGAAAGTCGAGGATTTAATCTGAGGATGTTGAAAGTTGGTTATACAGAGTGTTATGGTGATCTGCTAGTGGATGGTTGGTTTTGTTTAGATCATACTGAACCTGTATTCTTCAGCGTGCTATGTGGATTTCTTGCATCTAGGGGACGTAGCTATTCGCGCTGCAGTGCATTGACCTTTTCAAAGGAATAATAAAAGGTCGCGTCTGTAGAGACAGTTTTATCTTTGGTGAGAGATTCAAGGCGACACTCGTGGAGATCTCTTCGCCAGCAAACAACTTCCGTCATCGAATTCGCAGTAGAGTACTCCTCCACTATTCCATTCTGCTCTTTCTTCGGTCCGAAAGCACGCAGCTAAGTACACAGGAACTCGCTAAATCCGATTGCCCGTACGCTGGAGGGTGCAGCGATTGAAACGGGACAATTCGGTTGGCCGAGGCAACGAAACAAGGGATTTAATGGCGACACCGAGGCCAACGTTCTGAAAAACAGTCTCTGCAAGCGGTGTCTGGAGTACTTCCCTTAAAAATATCCTATTATCTGCCCCTCGCCCCACTGATGCGAGGCTATCCTATTTGGTGCTCGATAAAAAACAGGGTAATGCGATTAGTAATGGGCGTAATTCGATTATCGTGTTAGAAGGCTCGATCAAAGGAGATATGGTACATTACGAGCAAGATCTTACAAAATTCAAGAGTCCCACGTCATTGTCTCACATGAAATGAGACGTAACGAAACTATTTCACTACTTTCAATTTCTATTACTTAAGGATGAACTTCGGTAACTTTAAAAATAAGCGAAAATCTTTGAACATTTAGCCAAGATTTCTGATTAAAATTATTGCTACCAAAATCAAACTTAGAAGATTCATAATCGAGCAGGCGTTCACACGAAACATTACGCCCAACCCGATCGAAATAATCTGTCAAGAGTTTCTCGCACCCCTACCGAGAAAAATAAGGTTAGTCGATGGCGTTTGAAACATAACTACCTGGACCGGAACATTTGCTCAAGCTTCACTCGCGAGCTGATTGTTCCCATCGCTGAACGCGATTACGCGAAGGACAGGAGTGGCGGGAGGGGGCTGAGGAGGCGGAGGAAAAACCGGAGGAAGACGGATGAGCAAAGATCGCGGCACGATTATCCGGAAGGGATAAGGGTGACCACTACGGGAACTGATCCCCGCCGTTGGGTGGAAGAAACGAGTCGGAGGCACTCTGCCTCCCTTTCCCACCCTCTTTGCGAGCTGGGTCAACGTGCGCCGTGGATCTCCGTAACGTATCGCGGCGGCATCGAGCGATTTAGAGAGAGAAACGGGCGCGCAGGTTAAAAATGTTTCCACGGCGGAGCAGTTCGTTTCCCAGGGGCTCGCGCGGGGACGAGGGTGCGCCACCCTCCGCGCTGGAATTCGTGTGTCCGAGACAGACCCGTTGCTGCTGGAATTTTTACGGTTCCCGGAAATTTCTTAGACGTTGCTTAATTCTACTCGGCACGAATAATCGCCCTCGACTGACACGCACGCTCCTTGGGGGTGAGTTTTCCGAGAAGAGTAATCGGTGGATCCTCGGAGGGAGATGTTGATTCCGGGAAGTGGCCAATTTGGGAGGTTGGAGGAGAAAATTTCATCGAAATTGCGACGTGAAAGTACCTCCGGGTAATCGTTCTTCACCTCCTTAAGGACAGTGAAGGGTGGTTTCGTACTTCAATGGAAACTCGTCGTCTAATAACGAAGAACCAAATCCGATGGAAGTTAAGAGATATTAGGTTGAATCGAGAGGGTTCCTCTTTGGAAATCTTACTTAACCACCCCGCAGAGGGTGTTTTTATTCTTCAAATCGAATTCGGTCGCAAAGTACCGCGGAATTACCGTTTGATAAAGCACAATCAAGGACAAGAGAAACAGACTCTCTTTCACGGTCCGTGAAACCCAGTTCGCCAACATTTGTTACGCCACTGGAGGGGGGCAGATATATGTATGTACATCCGCAGCAGGGGGGATTTGGCGTCTCTATTCGAAGCGTGAAATCGTCCAGCGGTGCATTTTTACGTCGCCCCTGTAATTTCTCGTCCCTACGCCGACACTTTCCTTCCACTTTCTTATTGTTGCACCCGCCGCGGCGATGTTTCGCTAACGTTGCCTCGAGTTGCTCGAGTAACCGTCGTCGTTTCCTCCGTTGCTTTAAAAGCAAGTATACAAGGCGTTGCATAGAAAACTTGCGGCCTTGTAAAACCGAGCACCATGAAAAAAGCTTTTCTATTTTAATGAAAGGCGATGTCAATCATCTTCTACAATCACCTTAACAGTTTTGCTTCCTTCTTTGATCGATCCCTGGTGATTTCTGGGGAAATTCATTGGAATGCTCCAATTGAAGGCTGATATTTTCGCGATTCCTCGCTCGCCTGGCTTTCATCGAGGAAGAACGTCGTCCCACTCGAATTTCAAGCGTGAAATACGTCCGAGAGGTCAGCCCTAAGGACATCTGCTGACACAATTCGCCAGCCGACCCTTCAAGAATGACTTTTTCACTGTTCCGACAGGGTCGCTTGAGCGTCCGGTGTCATCGAAAGGACGTGTTCATAAACCGACTTCGCTGAATTACGTTCTCGGTAAAATATCCACGACAAGACACTCGTGGGCGATAATGGAATCGGAACCGTTAACTGCTTTCGCTGGCGTTTTACGGGTTATTCCTCTGCTTATGGACGCTGGGGAATCCCCACACCGTGTTTGAGGATAATTACACGCTTTAAAGAGGGTTACGAGCGTTCCCCGTCGCTCATTAATTCGTTACGCTGTTGTCGTAAATGTCGCCTTAATTAATAAGCTATCTGTACGACCCTCGGAAGTGTCTTTCGCGGACGGGCGTTTTATAGGAACCACTAGCTTTATTACAAAGACATTTCGCTTAAACGAGGGTACTCATAACGTGAGTGCGATATAAGTATTTCATTATTTTTGGCCATTGGGGGTAATAAAAATGAGGAAAATAAGAGATAATTGAACACAACGTGGTCTATTTTATAGTAAATCCACGTGTTGATGAAGAGAATAGCAAAACCTCATACTAAATTAAACACTTGAATCTTCTTCAACTACAGTCGCAGCCAAGATGAACTCCAAAACCACCCTCACTGTATCCACCCTGATCACTATACCATCTTGGCTAATGTTTGCGTGGGTAGCATGCGACCTACCCCGTCCGCGATCAGCTACCCTTTCCATTCACACCTCTCTCCCCCCTACGTTCCCCCTGATTTCGTTATTACGCGAAACTGGAAAGTGGATCAGACTTTCGGTATTCTTCCCTCGATTGCGCTGACACGCCCTTCCCTTTCGTCGCCCCCTGGTCCCTCAGGCAGGAATTACTCGGCGAAGAAAGGCGCGGAGCAAGAAAAATGGGAGAGAAAAAGGGGTGCGGGGGGACGGGTCGAGCCTTTCGGCGCGCGGAATCTCGCGCAACTCGAAAATGAATGGCACTTCAATCCTAGGAGGGGTGGGGGAGGGCTGAGGGCGAGGGGTCAGGGGGCGGGGATATCTCCTGGTGTACGGTGCTCCATTGTGAAACGATACAAAGAAAGAGGGACAAAGAGGAAGGAACGGAGATTCAGGAGTGTCGAAACGGACCGAGAGGGTAAAGGGTGGAAAGGAAAAGAGAGGGAGAGAGAGGGTAAACACGAGTGTCGCGTGTCTGTTCAAATACGCCACGGCGCCCGTTCCGCCCTCCCTCGCCGACCCTTCTCTCACACCCTGTCTTTTGGCCCTCGTCGCGTGGGCGCGCGAGCACGAGGGACCGAGCCGAGAGCAGCACTCGAGCTTCATTGCATAATACATACACGGGACATCGGCGTTACCTGGAACCCGTGTGTTACTGACTGTGATACGCCGGGGAAGCGGGTCGTCGCGACGCCGGGAACGAGGCACCGCCACGCTGTTTGGCCGCGACAAACTCCACGCGATCGGCACTCGATGGAATCTTGGGGAAATCGGCTGGTCGTTAGCGGAGGAACGAGCGAAAGAGATGTCCTTTTCTAGAAAATGTGGAATAAGGGTGGCGATGCTCGGGAAATCGTGGGTGGTCAAGAGATGGCGATGTGAATTTTCCTACGCAGCGTTTGGGGAATGAAGGGTGATTATAACTCTGGGGGACTTCTTATGGAAGTCGATTTCTGCCGATTGAACGTGTCCTAAATGTTCAGTTCAGTATATTCAGGGGATGAAAGTTTCAGTTGGAGAGAATTATATCTATAATAAATAGACATGGCATTAAAACTAACGGCCACTGTCGATCAAGTAAATGTTTGAATGAAATATATTGATTTCTTAAGCTCACGGAGAGTAGTAAAGCAAAGTCAAAGACTCACACGTAGGTACGTGACAGCAGCTGTCAAAGTGTTAACAAACACAGTTCTGCTGTCTGAAGGGTGGCGAGGGGAAATTATCGAAGAACTCGGCGAGGCACAAATTTCTACATCCACGGTCACAAATCGGTGACCCGACCGATTCGTCGGGTCGCAAACTCGATTCCTCGGGACACGATTTCCGTCGCTGGTAATTTTATTATGCCCCCGTCGCCGGAAGTGCAGCCAGTGGCTTCCTTCTTCTATCCTCCCCCTTCCTTCGTCTCTAATCCAATTCTCTTTTTCGCCCCTTTCCGTCCCGTCGTGTATCGATCCGTCATCCTAAAAAAAAAGGCGAGCGACGATGAAGAAGTCCTTCCCAAGGCAGGATCGCCGTTATTTTTGCATTTTAATCGTTCCCCCCGGTATTTCCCTAGCGGGGGCCATCAGCCCTCTAACTTGTAACCGTCGAACGAGTTACGTCTCGGGAACAAAGGACTCAAGCGTGCACGGGTAGAAAAATGTGTTTGTCTCGGCTTGGACAGTGGCCGCAGAGGGGAAAAAGAAAGGAATTTGCGATAGGCATTGTTCCCCTAATGACTCGGTTTTTGCGGTTTCCACTCAGAGTCCAGCGTTGTCCTGTGGAAGACGCATCCTGCTGTTTTGCTGCTCGAAATTTTACCACGGCAATCCTTTTTGGGCGCTTGCAAACGGCTGGAATAATTAACGAGATTCTCTTGCAACGAAAACAACAGCATTGCGGGAAGGCAAGAATTGTTTCTAGCGAAGGAATATTCATAGAGCTTTCCTTCAATTCTTCATCCTCAATTTTTGGGGGAACTAAACTTAGGTACGGAAATTGAAATTTGGTATTTCGATCCTTCTATCGAGATTTTTATTCCACTCGTGGCCGCAATTGTTGATGGATAATTACTTCTAATAACCACGAGCACTGTTTTAACATCCATTTTTCATTACACGTTGGTTATCAACAATTCTATCGAGGTACGTCGTGATGGCGGATACGATTTTCCCGACACACAAAGTTCCCCGCCAAAATGGACACATTAAGAAGTTCGAAGCTTGGCAGGAGCCATTAAAGTTGGTCGAACGATGGAAGGGGGCACCGCGCAGCCCTTAAGGTTTCTTCTTACTTTTCTATTGCACACAAGGGTAGCATAAGCTAACGGCCATTGTAATCCGTGTTTGCCCGTACATCGGGCCGTGGCTCGAATGTCTTACTGCTTGGGGTTAAGCTCAAAGGACCTGAGGGAACGGCAGAGAACTCGCTGGATGTTTCTCCGACTTCCCAATCGGCTACCCTTGTCGGTTGCCGTGCCGGCGGTAATCCTAATGGCCGATTTTCGAGTCCCTGGCGATACGCGAATCGGATATCGATGCACTGGAAAGTAAAACCGGCCGAGAGTCGACTAGAAGGGATTTGCTTTCGCGATATTTCCTTTCCCTTTGTCTCTGTGCTTCCCGTGCGATCTGTGGTGGTTACTTTTGAAATGTGTATTCGGAAAAGAATTTCCATCGAGGTGGTTTCGAGCATTCGAGATCGAGCATTGATGCGTTCGAAGACTGTAGAATGGGGGCGAGTGTAGGCGGATCATTGGCGACGTTTATTTAATTGTTATGCCACGATTAAAATTGTAGACGGTAATCACTTGGTGTAAGGATCGAGGATTACTAGGGATTTAATCGAATTCAACGGGCTGAGAGATTAACGAGGGCAGCGTTTATGTAATTCGCGTTTCCTTGTTCGTTCCTTCGGGGAACAAGATTGTAGCGGGAGCTGGCTGGGGTGGAATTAAGGCAATGAAATGTTCGGTAGCGCTCAACGACATTAGCCCCGAATGAGAAGCGATCGTCGACGACGATGTAATCCCTTGATTAGAAAGGAAAAGGGAGTCTACCGTCTTTCGACACCACTCCGTGCAACATGGGATTCCTCGTTCTTCGATGACGCTGTGTTTTAAATGACTTTTTAGTTGCGACCTCTGTCCTTTAGCCACCATTGCAAGAACGAAAGCAGAAAATATTAGATTGCCTTTATACTCGAGCTAATATTCCTAAAAAATCTAAATTATTCAAGATAATGTTCTTAATTCCACAAAGCAGAATAGCTCGACGAACTCCTCCGATCTCCTACGTTACCAACACACCACCAGAAGCTCGGTCCACCCTCCGCATTACTTCACACTCATCTAACATTCGGTTGCCACCCCAAAGGACCATGGTTATTTTACATTCGATCTAGCTCTCAACGTAAACAACACCCTCAGGAATTTCTCAAAACCACACAACCACACTGTTCCTTTCTATCCATCCAACAAATGCTTCGTTTGCCCGTTGGTAAAATTAACCAAGTCGCATCATTCCCCCCAAAAATTCTTAAGGATCAATGGAAGCAATTGTTTTCCAAACGTTTTACAACAATAAGATAATAAAAATTACTTTGCAATAACTTTCAACGATTGCTTGATTTCTCGCAGTAGACTGAACATTAAATTCGCATTTACCGAAAACGAAGAAATCTGGAGTTGGTCAGTCTGACCAACAAGCCAACGATTTCGATCCCTCCGCCTCAAATCTTTTGTCAGCAGAACTCCCTTCGAAAGTAGATCGTGTCAGATGGCCACTGTTTGTTCCCTCTGTCAAGAAGGTGGCGACCAAAACGACCGGCGAGGAGAAAGAGGCGTGCAGGAAGTGGGAGAAGAAACGCGCGGAAAACGGAATCGACGTGGCCCTTCGACGCCGTGGTCCTTGGCTCTGTCCCTCGAGGCGACGCTTAATTGGATCGAATCGGGTCGAAGCAACGACCAGGGGGCAGAGAGTCGTCGTCGCCGATGTGCTCGTTTCGCGTCTTAAATTTCAATTACTGCAGGGGGTGCAGGTCGGGGGCGCGGGGTCAAAACGTCGAGCAATTTACCGCTGATAGAACGGCGACGTCGTTTCCGCTGACTGACCGCAATTAATTAATGTCAGCCGCGACGGAAGGAGGCCGTGTGTACCGAGTTTATCGAACGGCTCGGCTCCGTTTGCCGTATTGTCGTGTTCCTTCGCGTCAGCTCTGGATCTCTGATTATCGAACCTTCGCGTCAATCTGCTGGATCTTCCACAACTAACAGTTCAGCTGCCTGTACTTACAAAATAAGAAGAATCGTTCACTCAATGCTTCAATCCTTGAAAACGCACATTTCGGAAACCGAATTCAGCTCGAGACTTCTAATCCTTCCGAATTTTCCATAAGACAATTTGGTTTGCTTAGACCTTCGTTCTTAAATCGAGAGGAGCAGGCACCTCGAATTTCCTCCACTCATCTTCATCCAACGTTCGTCAATCATTCGCATCGGGCAATTGGGAACTAGCGTTGAACGATTTCCACGGATATCCTCGTCCACGAACGTCCATAAATACACCACCCCGCTTTCCCCCAGGAAACTTAACTCAGTACGATGAAAAAAGGGCAGCCGCGTCCACCAAAGCCGGCGGAATAATTCATTTCCGAACGAAATCCCCTTAAAACTCGGCAATGGTGGGATTCCCTCAAGAAGTCCCGGATTACCAGCATTAACGCCGAAAGCTTATCAGAGGCGGGCCCTCGTCAGTCGATATTTTTATCCCCTTTTTTCTCTGTAACCCGGCCGCGCCGCGCGGCCTGGACCCAGTCTGGCGCGTGTAGGGAGACAAGGAGCTTAACGGGGTCGGGACGATGTCGTTCTGACGCGCGTTCCGCGTGGATATCGCGTCGATGCGTCTAGCCGGCTCGTCGTTACCTTTTTTCGCCTCTTTGCATAGGTAATTGCCTCGGCCGGGCCGGAGGATCAAGGTGGTAAGGGGCAGGACGAAAGGGTGGCGGCTGCTGGCTGCGCCGCGGCGAGGCGGGGGTAGGAGGAAAAAATTGGATTGTGCCCAGGTAACGGAGGCACGATATAAACGGGAGGTCGTTAAATCCTCTCGCCCAGTCACGCAGGATTTTCTTCTTCGATCACGTTCGCGGCGTATCGTCTCTTCCCCTGTTGTTCGCGTGTAGGCAGCCCAATGATGCGCGTCAGCGTCAGGAGTCAAGCGTACTCCCTACGTACCTCTACCCCCTGCCGATTTCACGGAGGGAAAATGAGGCATTGAGGAAGACTGAATTCGCAATTTAAACGTCTGATACGCTGGGAATATGTCCGACCAATGGGCTTGCTGGGAATTCGGTGATTATATGGTTTTAGGGGCTGGAGAGTGTGTGATCGAAGGGGGTGGTTGTTTGTCTGAAGAGGAATCAAAATGTGTGGGGTGAGGGATTTTTTTGGTGGATGTTTGTTTCTGAGAAAAACTGTCTTGAAGACTTGTTGGATATGGTGTCCGACTATTACTTGATATTGCTACTTGAGTGTTAGGAGTTGTGCAGATCGAATCATATGGATATCTTGAAAGGATCTAGGATTATAGAAGCCTGAATGTTCAGAATGGTGGGTAGATCGCTCCACACATGCCATCCGCTTTCACTTACAAGTCATCAAAGAATGGGGAAAGATCCTCGTTAAGTAGAAGGCAGTGCGAATTTTCTGAACTCTGGTGCGCGTAATAGAAAGAGAAATTTGAAAGGGAAATTGTAACGAGAAGATTTTAAGGGAGGTTTCGCGTTCCGAGTGCTAAGCAGGAGAAGCGATTCTGCCTTCGCTCGCTTGCACCTGAAGTTAGAGAAAAGTGTCCCGGCGGTGCATCGGAATAATTGGAGGCGAAGGGAATTAAACTTTGCTGGGTAGTACACGGAGACGCCCGGTGTCGGTAACTCGTGCGAGAATCGATTTAAGTTACATACATGGAGATACTCATTTATGAGGGACGCGGTAGCAGGTTGAGCTACTTCCGCTTTAATGAAACTTTGTTGACTCCCGAGGGATTCGGGGTACTTCATTACTCGCCTTAGCGGTCGAGTTTCATGAGGTGAAATACTTTTCAAGCTTTCATGCGATGCCTTGTTTGCACGGGGAAGCTCTGGGAAATCTCGATGTAATTGATTCGAAAGCGATTCATCGATAACCTCCTTCTTGGTGGGAAATACTCGAACGGAGTTCGGAAAGAAACGTGCGACGCATTTCCTTTCACAGCATCGTACCTACAGGGAAATTACTTTATTTCAATTTCATATTGAATTTATGAAATCTCAGTGTAGTTATGGAATTATGATATTTTTGTGGATTCTACTCCACGTCTGGTCAATTTAGATCTATACTACTTCGCCGATCAATCTCGACTCTCTACCACTTACCCGACCAAACCATTATCCCACCAGCTGTCCGACCATAGGTTGACCTATACTACTCGCTCAACCAAGCCCTGACCAATACCACTTCCCCGATGAAACCTCCACGTTGAACCACGAGTCAACAATTAGATCCCACCTTAGTTGCGACGTATTGCAACTATATTTCCAACCTTTCCCCCGCAGATTTCCTTCCAACCGTACAGTCATCGTCATTTACTCCACCCCCCCCCCCCCCCCCCCCCCCTCGTTCACTTACTTAGCCAGAGGGTAACGAGCAAAGACGAGGGGACGTAACCCTTCGATTTTTCCGGCTGTCCGCGTGCTCGGTGCCAGGATAATTGTGATTACGGTCTGGCTCGTTGCAGGGGCGGTGGAGGGGAGGGAAAAGAAAAAAAAAGACACCAGCGTCGCGGTACTCGTTTTTTCGGGTCGTTACGAAATCGGTAATAGGAGCACCGACGGGCATGCAAATGAAATCGTAACACGACGGAAATGTAAATCCGACGCGGTGACGGCGAACTCGAGGGGATCTCGTTACTTATAAGCACTCGTTACCCGCTGGTTACCACTCAATGAAATTAATGGCGGTCGTTACCACGAAGGGGAGTACCCCATACCTTCGCTATTTCGGCTGAACGTCGGACGATTTTGCTTTCGAGTACAAAGACGCCATTGTAATTTCGAATCATCTCCTTCAGCCGCGTCAAAACAGTTGGATACGTATTCTAGCTAAGAGAAATTCAGGGTGTATCGAAAATTGTGGTGCAACTGGAAAATGGGATAATATTCCTCCAAATTCTTAGGAAGTTGTACGCATACTAAACATGTTCTCGAAATAGACTTTCTCGAAAACGGAGCCTTGTATGGAATCATTTCATTCTACATTTTCGATTTACTTTTGCGATCCTCTACGCACAGAATTGCTGAAAGTACCGTAACGTCAACAACGGAAAAGTATTATATTTTCAACAGAGGGCAAAACAGACAATCCCATTAAGAAAGTAGTGAAACCGTCGGTCTTATCCGGTAAACATTCCTCGACTCACATTGAGTGTAAAACGACGGAGCAACGGCGCCGAGCAAACTTACGCCGCTATCCCCGAAAAAGTTGAAGCATCAGATTTGCGAACGGAGGGGAGTCTTTGCTGGATCCCCGTCAGCACTATCCCGCCCGCTCCGTTGAAAACTATAAGACCGCTGAAAATACTAAGGGTGAACGGTCCCCTGGAAGTTCCTGAAAGCGATCGAAGTCAGCAGTTGGAAAGTTCGCGGAGCTCTACACGGCAACACCGGTGGTAGAATGTAATATACTACGTTACTAAATAGAGCCACCTCCAATTTCATCAAATATTACCACTTCATTAAGAAGCTCCCGACAACCAGACACCGCATTATTCGCCAAGTACCCCGTGACTGGAAGCTCGTGAAATCAATCGATGTCAGGACGTCTGGATGCTGTTACCTCCGTTCGTTTACCAGTCACTTGGGGAACTCCATAGCGATAAACCAGTCGGACGGGAGGACGAAAAATATCCGTATCTCGGGTGATCCCGGCCGAGGTAGATAGGGGAACGAAGGAAAAGGAAGCCAGGGGGTGGGTTGGCGATCGATAGAAAGTTCGTGAATCGGTATAGCCGTTAAATAAATTCCATCCGGTCCGTACACGTCTTGGGTGACCTTTGGAGGCGCGCGGAGCAACGGCTTGTCCGACGTCGTGGAAAATTAAATTTTTAACGAGCCGGTCGCCGACGCCCAACACCCTGGTCGCCAGTCCACACAGTAAATATCTGCACATCGGTAATTAAATTCGATTCCAGTCGTCCCTGGATCCCACTGGGGTGGCTGGCTGAGGCGAAAGAACGATGGCTTATGTAATCTGTGATGGTATCAGGTTTGAATGAAAATATTTTCTGCTTTTTAACTGTTTAATTTATTCGAGTGTTTTGGGCTTCTGTGATATTTGATGAGTCTTAAGTCAACGTTAGGAATTTGTTATTCTACCTCCAAAGTTATTCGCCCTACGGGACTTTGAGCTGCACTTCTGATCTGCACTGCTTCCTTGATCTATCAGTCTACCCAAAGTTCTATCCGTACTACTTCTTAGTTAGAGCAAACACATGTACGTCTTGTCCGACCAAATTTCTACCTTTACTACTTATGTAATCAAATCAGAGCCTACTTTCACCACACCAGTTTCTGCGATATTTCTTCATCATTCTTCCATTTACTCCGACACCATTCGAGGCAAGCAATTCGTTCGCGGTAGCCTTCGAAACAACGCCACACCCGCGCCCCACCTGTACGAGATTCCATCGCGGAAAGGGAGGGGGACGCTGGAAGACCCTTCCTTTTCCATCGACGGTCGTTCCGTGCACGGAACAATGGCCGTTGCAGAGAGGAAAAACAAAAACCGAGACACGGGGCGCGGAAAAAGGTGGAAAAAGAAAAAATATCTCTAGTGTCCCTGCAATCGGATGAAAATCAAACAAGAACGCCGACGAAACACGGCGAGGGGGGCGGTGGGTGGTTGCTGCCATGTCGTCCGTGGAAAATTCAGGCTCTACGAGTAAGCTTCTTTCGGTGGCGACTGGGACAGCGGGTGGAAAACTGGCGTTATTATTAAAAAAGTTGAGGTTGTTATCCCGCTGGTATTCATCCATTAATTGCGCCGCGGCTCTCGTCCGCGTGCATCATCGCTGCACCGTGGGCGCAGCGAAGGGCGCAAGGGAAGCTGGACAGGGGCAGAGTGGGCTAAACGGCCGACTGGCGCGACGAACGAATTAATAATTACGCGATATTGCGAGATTGCACTGCGACTACCCTCGATCCCTCGAGTGACAGCTGTTTCGGGGGAGTAGGTCGATGAACGTCCTTCGAGAGTGATATATCGCGTCCTTTCAAATGGAAAGCGGGATCCGGGGGGATTTACGATTATCCCAGCGTTACGCGGAGGAAATCTGTACTTGGGAAGGATTTTAGTTCGATTTGTAGATTGTGAAAGATTCTTGAATGGTCCTTTGATGCTGCCTCATGCGTAGATTTGTTAGATAAGATTCTTGTCTGAGCTTGGAGATTCCAGATTTCGACGCGTTGAATTCTAATCAGAATTGTGCTTTATCATTTGAGTATTGTTCGAGAGAATATCTCGTGGCACGCGAAGGAAGAGCTTTGAAAATAGATTTTCTTGGGCGCACGAAGTGCAAGGGTTCGGTGTCTGTAGAAAATCGTTTGACATGTCGATTGTAGTCCATTGTACCGGTGCCAAGTGTCATTCCTGCTCGCGGCCAAACGAGCCGTATAGATTATTGCCCGTCTGTTTGGGGACGACCTATCAATGGATTCCGGGCACGAGTACCTGACCTGCCATATTCAGGCCTCCATTGCCTTTGAGTGTGGACAGCCGAATGCCTCCAGCGCACTTGGCCCACAATGTGGCCTTGTTGTTCTACGAAGATAGCCCTGTTCGTCGAGGTCCGTCGGTAGTTGGTCTCTTATTCCTAGGACCTTCTGTCTGCACCACTGCTTGCTCAGCACCACGAGGTTCATGAATTCGTTAATGAGTAATATAGCTTTGAGTGATTTTTGGACTTGGCGTTTCTGATATCTTCTGGGGTTAGGTGTTGAGTCACACGAATTTTCAAAATACCTTTCGATACTTGTTACTATTTGGAATTTCAGTACGACTTTTATATATTCTTCGCACCCTCAATTTCTATATTTTCATAGATTTGCTTTCTACTCGTGCCGTTTTCACACTACGCCCCCAAATAGCTTCTGATCAGCATCAGTTTCCAGCTTCGTCGTTACTCGTTATTCGCGCGATTTTTCGAAAAAAGTTGCGCGCACAGCAGCGGTATACATCGCCGACTAATGCATTGTACTGGTGCAGCCACAATGGCACAACAGGTGTAACCTCCGAAATCAAAATCTACGATACAGAAGCAGCTGGATTCGAACGAGGGAAAAAAGGATCCATGCTTTAATAAAGGCTGACCCATATAAGAGTCATTAGAGGGGGTCGTATGGAAAAAAGAGCATTTGGATCGTGAAATACGCGGTATTGGCTGAAAGGAGCCGTGCATGTGAACCGCAGCGAACGCAATTCTGTGTGCTTTCGTACTGATACCTTTTTTAACAGCTGCGTTCGTTAGGAATACTCTCTGGCACGTGTTAGCGTCACTCTGAATGTCTTTTCTTCGCTACGCGAATCCTCTTTCCGGACGATAAATACGTTTCCAGAAGCGATGCGTTTAAATGGAATTCTACTGGCGCGCAGCACAGCGTTTAAATTTCGCGGAGACCTACAGCTCAGGAGGATTAAGGGTGAATTTCTTATTAAAACGGAGGCAATAAGTACTCCCCTTCTTTTCCCCTCTTTCCCCTCGCTCGAACGGTTTAACTCTTTTTACCTCCGTTCAGCGGCAGCTGAAACGCCAGTTATTTAAACGTTCGCAGGTGCAAAGCATCGCGCGACCTTTGCCGCGGACTTTATTCAGATATTTCAGGGACTTTTAATTAAGAACGGAACAAAAACGCACTCCACAGTAGCGGGGAACCCTTATCGCCTCTTTCGATATCCGCTCGCGAGCGTTTCATTCCCTAATGTTTCTGTGACGAGGAAAGCTGCAACTTGCAGGAAAATCCTTTGTAGAAAACTTCAAAGAAATTATCCAAGTGTTTGCCAGGGAGGCAGCGCAACTGTTCCACGTTAACTTTCTATCTCAATTCACATTCCTGGGCCTCTTTGCTTCAAAACACACACACGTTCCACTCTTCCCATCCTTCTCAAATCAATATCAATTCCAAAGTATCAATAACTAAATCTCCTTTCTTACTATATCTACAAGATAACCTCCGCTTCACTGTAAAAAGACGTTCTTTTCGTAAATTAAATCTAGGACTCCCGCATCTTCACTCGTTACAACGAGCACGCCGTTCGACAAGCTCAGCAGGTATTTCGATGCAGATGACAATTAACAAAACCGATATACGACGCCTCTGCCATCCTCTCGTCGCCTGCGACGATCGGTGTGTCACTGAAAGTCGCGGGGGAGGATCGCAACCGCCCGTTCATCGATGCCGTTAAGTAGGCCGATCGGTAATTCGACACGATTGGAGAGGGTAGCTCGGTTGCATCACCGGTATGTAGGTCGGACAGCGAGCCGACCACCATTGCGACCATTGAAATAATTACGCTCACTGTCCGTTAATTTCGAGGCTGGCCACGGTGTACGTGCACGTCAGTTGGACGGATCTCACGCGTATATCCCGCGAACGAATATTCTGTGCGCGCATAATGCGTTTTCCACTGCGCCATTGCCGCCGCTACCAGAGCCGGAAACTTCGGTATAATCATTGCCGGTGAGGAATTTCTGCTTTTGTAAGAATTCTCCAGGCAACGATCGTTTTTTTCATGCTCCACGTGGAAATAATGTTTTGGATGTAAGAATTGTGCCGCTAGGAGGTCACAGGAAAACACTCCTTTAAATCAGAAATAGCTATTTGTGGTGGGGAGATTAAGAACAGTGAGGCTTGTATTATAATATTATTCTGAACAATATCAGAGTAGGTAATATGAAATATAATAATGAAGAAAGCAGCCCATGACGCAGGCAGTTGACGCTGTTGAAATTAGAAAAACAAAGAAAAGTATCTCGTTGTACAGAAAAATTGGGAATTAAGTAGTTATCCATCCGCCGATTCAGGATCATTGGTAGTTTGACTTTTTTTCAAATGGATAGATCCTGCTCGCGTTACTATTGAGGGGTTATTTGGATCACTCTGTATGCATTCATTGCAACCTAACGCTATTTCTCTGAGACGTTCGTAGGGTTGTACGTGATCCGATCGACTCAGTTAATTCGCCTGCATCAGTCCCTGAATAGTCAACAGCGGTGTCTGAGACACTGGGATGCACTAGGTATTCAATTATCCTGTTGCTACCGTGACGATAATGGTTGGCTTGCGAAGCTTCCACGTGTAGGTAGATATACCTTGGTGGAAGCTATTGCGCGGGTTGTTTCCGCGGAGGTAGTTGGTCCATTTTTAATTGGACAGTATCAAATTTCTACTGGAACTGTGGGGTGAGTTACTTCAGAACTATGATCCTTTACTTTTCTCGAATTCTGAAACGGTCTCTGTACCTTTTCACGAATTTCAGAATAATTTGAAAACTTTAATGCGCTTCAACAGACACTAGGTGAAACTTAGATGTATCCCCTCTTATTCCTGATTTTCCTCGACTCCCCGAAAAGTACTTTAACTTTTCAAAAAGGCTCAGCCTTTGAAAAGGAAACCCCAGTTGGGTCTCTTTATTTTTCCCTTCGACGCGCAAGAATATGTAACATCACGTCGAACGAGATGATTTAACTCAGCATAGCGAGGAGAAAATTAATGAGCGCTCGCACGCGTACACCGGAAGCTGGCTATATTCTTTCCGCAGAGACACGAACGCGGGCGGGCGGAGAATTTTTTTCCCACGCCTTTGTGTGTCGGAACGGGACACCGCGAAATAAAATGTGTCCCGACGATTCCACGTCGAAAATGAGCCTTTTTAATTCTTCTCCGCTGTCCGACGCGGACGTTTGGATATTTTTGTTTCCGTTTTAGAGAGCCTCCCTTTGGTCCCGCCGACACAGCGAATTTATACACGCGCTGGGCATAATTATTAGATTGAAACGCGGACGTTACATTAAATCGAAAAACGTGTTAATTCAAAAGGATTTACTCCCGCTTCCTCGGTGATGGATTTAATTTGTAAAGCACTCGCCACCCTCCCCTAGCTCGAATAATGCCGTTCCGCGCGATAATCAATAGATAACGAAACGCCATTATCCACGTTCTGTAATTCGAAAGAATTCGTTTTCTGCAATCATTCCAACCTTGCGGAGTCTTTTATTAAAGCGTGCTCGCTAAGTGTAACAGATTTTTATTTCTAGTCATCTGAGAGCGAAGGGTGGCATTTTGTCTGAGAGAAGATAAAAGGAGGCTTCGGGCTTCGAATATTAATCTCTCACGAGGGCGATTGGTGATCTCAAAAATTCAGGGATTAAGGTTACTGTATAGGACTCTGTGAATTGGAGAATTAATGGAACAGTTTTCGAAGAGCGAAGTAATCTTCTCGATTGCCCTCGGGAATAATTGAATCGACTACGGATCGAAATAAATCGGCTTTGGGGAAAATTCATTTTCGGGTGAAAATGAATCGACTTCCGGAGGAGTTGATTTTTGCAACGAAATAGCAATGGGAATTCAGAGAGAATTCGTCATAGTGATGTCGTAGTGTTCTTCCGCAAATACGTATGAAAGGCCGTGGAAACGATCATTACCCTATGAACAAATGTTTGTGTTTGTCGGCAGAGGAACGTAGCGTCGGACGCTCACAGAGGCTGCATGATACGGAGCTCTAGTCGAGAATATCTTGCAGACATAATTGACGCATGTTATGGTGACGTCCCTATAGCAGCACCGAAAGCATGCTCGTACGAGCGCAAAATCGAATCGTTTCCAGCGGGCGGCTACACAGTTTATTGCTAGATCTTGCGCATCGACGTTGCATTCTGGAAATGTCTCTCCTCTGAACAGCCTCGACGCTAATACGGGGTCTTACTTTTACGAATTCTCCCCGTTTCGGTGCTTTTTGCAGACGTCCACAATTTTGGAGAGAACAGATTCACCTAAACGAATTATAAATTACAAACGATCGGTGTTTTTAGCTACATTAGTCCTAGAAGAAATTGCAGGTGGAATCGATTATGGAGCATATAGCGAGATTATTTTGTAACTCGGTTGATACATTTTCATCGCATGGAAAAGATGATAAGTTCAAACCTTTCGACAATACCTGCCACGCGAAGAGAAAGGGAGAAAACAGGGGATGTCAGAAAATTAAGTTTTGATTTGATTAAATTCAGTTATTTAAAATTTATAACCCTTTGTGATTCGACAGTTCTCTAATCCCAGTTGTCAATAAAAAAATATGCCATCAATTGCAAAATCACGGAAAATTGACATTTTACTCCCTTACCCATCAAGCAATATATAATTCTACTGGCTCGAAAAATGGATTAATTCATAGCCCCAGAATTTGCAGAAGAAGGACTCGGTTCCCGAGTGTTTTTCATGAAACCACAATTGTTTCACCCAGTTACACTGTAACAGTAATTAAATTCTGTTAAAACATCCGCGAGATGATGTAATCCCGGTAATGCTGATTCGTTGTTGTTTTGCATAGAATGGAAACAGAGAGGTTATTTTCATTCGTGCATGCTGTGGTTGCGTATATACAGAAACTTTTTCATTATTTAACTGCTCCGTTCGAAGTGCGCAAACCGCGGAGGATACGTGCCCCGTGAATGGGGGTACGTTACGATTCGGTTAGTGTTTTTCACTGTACACTGTATGGAAAACAAACGAGGGCTTTCAGCATAGTAAGGTAGAGCATTGGAAAACAATGGAATCCCGGAAAATATATTTTCAAATTCGCTATGAATATCTTTTTAGACGTCGCGCGAGGCGTCTTCTATAGTGTCACTTTCGTTTGATAAATTACTGGCATTGCCGTCGGGAAAAATAATATGCCAATATCGAGTCACGACCAACACGGATCTGTCGTTCACTGACAGACTCATTATTGAGCTGTCATCTGCATAGGCCGCAACATTTTCGAATCAATCAATTGCAGATCTGGTACGACTTTATAGGATTCTACGCGGAGATTATGAATGGTTCGATCGTTAGCTTGTCCCGATCCACGTGCACGCGATTCCAATTGTATTTTCGCGGCTGCCGTCGAGCGAACAATCCAGAAACAATTAAGATACATCCTTATCAAACAGTATACATATATCACACGTCACAAATCTATCGCTAACTTATGTAAATACTTTCCCCGCGCAATCAAAGCTTTCCAAAGAATCGTACCGACGTCCAGGTCTTCCAGAGCACTATCGACGCTCAACTTTATCCACCCAACAACACAGTGTTATTATAAATAGCATCGAGCCTGCTTCCCTCCTCAGATTTCTTAATTCTTCGAAGCACATGATTCACACGAAGCAAATTGGAGGCTCGGAAACCCCGTCGCTTGGTGCACAGTCACTAGGATAGGTACTCACTGTTCGCGATCGATGATAAATCGTTAGCAAGGGGGGCGTGAAGTTTCGTCGTTAAAACTTTACGCCCGCGGAAAAAAGAGGCGGAGGAAGACGCTCAGGCTAAGGGAAAGCGAGAAACAGAGTGAAGGTAACGACCGCGTATTTATACGTTCGTTACATCGCAGTTCTTTGGGTCGTTTCCCCCTAATTATCGGCGGGGACCCAGCGGAAAAAGCCGGAAAATCGCGGGAACTCAGGGGTGAGGCGTGCCCCGCCAAAGAGCAGGAAAGATTAGGAAGCCACGGTGGAAGTTTCTGAAACGAGAGACGAACGCGCGCGAGGATTGGGCGTCTTGTATTTACTTTAAAAAGGGGGTGAGGGCGGCGTGGGTCTGAGCAACAAAGTTAGGTGGAAAGCTCGTGGGAAACGGCTGGAACGTCGAGACACGGGTGCGACCGAGGAAAAGAATCGTCGGTGAAGGAAGAAATACAGAGCTACGGAGGGGTGGGACGAGAGGGTGGGGGCGAAGAATACGTAAATCGCAATGCAGTTAAGAACTTCAATGTCGCTTTCGTCGACAGGGTAAACTGTTTTCCTCTTCTTTTAATTAATCTTTCCGCGTGGAACTTTCGACTCACCGGGGGGCAAGGAGAAAGACGGAGGAAGGGGACGGGGGATTTCTCTGACGGAGGAATAACCCGGGAGGACGAGGGAAAGTAGGTTCCCGCGATTCTCGAGGAAAGTTCATGAATGACAATTCAGAGTCGCTTGGAGACCGTAGGATTGCACGCAAGATGGCGAAGCAGGTGGGGACGTGTGTGCAAGGGGAGGTTAAAGTCCCCCTTCGGTTACTTTATGGTTACTATGCTTATCATGAGTAAAGGGTAACATAAATTGCTAGACACGTGCCTCCGGACAGTATGAAGAAATTCGAAACACCTTGAGGAATATCGTTATCTGACCTTGAGGCCGATTCCTTTTTTGAAAATCTCCCTTTGGGACTTAAAAATATTTATTATTATTATTATTATTATTATTATTAAACGTCTCTATTACTTCAGTAAAAGGCGAGGTG
Source organism: Andrena flavipes (assembly GCA_963971345.1). Taxonomy (NCBI): domain Eukaryota; kingdom Metazoa; phylum Arthropoda; class Insecta; order Hymenoptera; family Andrenidae; genus Andrena; species Andrena flavipes. The sequence goes on from OZ020482.1 coordinate 50,075,085, forward strand.
CAGCCAATATGCTGTCTCTAAACCTGACTTTAATAACAAATAAATAAAGAATTAGAACTAGACTCAAACGTGGAGGGAGTTGTAGTAACAAGAGGAAAGACAGAAAAAGGAACTGTTATTTATCAACACATTTCACTAATTTATATTCTCATTTTCTATTTTCATTCAATTACGTGCCATATAAAACCTTTCGAGTACGCCGTACGAATTTCCCACACATTTTTGCACCAGTTAGAAGAAGTTTCTGCAAATGCTTCCACGTCACTTTCCAACCCCCCAGCGTCCCCTTTACAGTTCGTACGGATCGTCTGCTTCCGCGTCACCGGAAATTTCACACAAATTTCCGCGTCGATGGCTCGACTCGAAATATTTTATTGTTCCTACTCTTGGCGACGCGTTTCGCCCGCGTTCCATTCGCATTAACTTCGCTCCCTTTTTTCGTCCCTTTCCCGCGATCCCCGTCGTTCGTTATCTCCCTTATCGAAGGAGCGCTGCTTCGATCCCGCCAGCCTCGTAGAGACGGGGCATTTCCACGTCGACGGGCGAAGATGACAACGGAGGATGCACGTACACACAGTAAGAGAAGGGGTGAGATTTTCAGGCACTCGTAAAGTTCTTCCCGATGAATAAAGCCAACGTCAACGATTCGACTATTGGTTTTCGTCAGCCATGAAAACACGAGTCCCTCGTTTCCCTCCGGAGACAACCGTATTTCACCCTTTTTTACAACGGGGATCGAGCACCCCGCCATTCGTCTGGGAGAGTTCGTCGAAGCTTCCTGTTCTGGTTCCGGAATAAGAGTTCTGATCTGGTCGATTCTGACCTGGGAATATCTCGTTGAGCTACTTTTCTTTGCCGCGGGTCTGTATTTTGAACCGTTCCTTTCCCCTTTGTGGCACTATTCTGTACTTTCTCTCTTCCCCCGTGACACTATTCTGACCCTCTTCTTCGATCCCTTACCTTCCTGCGTTGAATAATTCTGTTAGCTTCTCTCTGGAACGGTCGTTCACGTCTGAACAGCACTGTGAATGTCGTGCTGGGTTTCCAGACGATACTCCCGTGAAATCGTTGCAACAAACCACCCTGTTGTTTATCACAGAGTGTAAGTTGGATATTTTGTTTTCACGGTGGGTCAGCGAGACCGTGCTTCTGTTCTCTGTACCAACGCGGGGGTTTTGAAAATAGAGATTTCTCTTTTCGAGACTGGTGATGTTTTGTTGCACGTAACAATGATGCGATTGGAGTGTCGGTTCTGGTTACAATGCTCATCCCCGTGTAGTATAACGTTGGAAATATTGACGTTGATGAATAACAGCATAATCCAGCTGGTGATTCAATTTCCTAAATAGGTACACACCTTTGATTTTATGTTACGCTCGCCTATAGTAATTAAATACATTTTTCCCTTTTATAACTTTTATACTTTATAGTGACCTCATCCACGATTATAAATGGTAGCTTAACACCAACAAAAAGAATCCTAAATAATCAAAGACACCTAAATCTTCAAGTTTGCAATTTCAAATCTTCCCAAATCCTCGAACTTCCAAACTATCAACCACATCACGCAAACAACCAATCCTGCGATTATTCCTCCTGCCGAGTGATCAAGCCGCATGAAATTGAAAAATGAATTACACAGACGATCCAACTACTCCATTGTTTCATTCGATTCGATAGATCATCTCTAAACTGTCGAGCGTCAGATATGAAAAATCACGAGGAAGGAACAATAGATGGAGCCGAGGATGTGGGGCTGGTCGAATTCGAAAATCGGTGGCTCGATAATTACCAGTAATTTAAACAGTTAACGACAATTACTCAGACGTCCGGCGCTTCGCGTGGGAGGGTATCACGGCCGTTGTGCAAAATCTGTTATCCGGCTCTGATAACGACCGCTGTGCGAGCGGCACGTCCAGCCTGGGCCGAGTTTATCCTCAATAATTGTCACCGTCCACTCATCTGTTTGCCAGCTCGACGTTACCGCGCGTGTCCCGATTCCCGACACGGTTTACTTAATAATTTGTAATTAGCGAATTACGATCGGTCCCGAGCCCACTCGCCTCGATCTCGTTAGGGAAATGCTGGACGAAGATCTGGAAACTGGTCACATGGGATATTTTCACGATAAATTTGCCACTTTTACGAAGAAAATGGGCCACCTCTTCGAGGACGATACGTGTACCTTTAGTTTTAATATTTCTGATAGAAAAAAATGGGAAAGTATGGTTCATAAAAGCGTCCAGCAGAAAAAATAGTAATCCCGTTATATGGTAACTTTGAACTGATATTGAATTATCACAACGCGACAAAAATATATAATAATTTTCTAATGGGGATTTAGGGATACCTAAGCTTTCCTTAGATATTTATAGTTATTCGTGTTCCACTTGAAATGTGGTAGTACAAAAATATCTCGACATCTTTAAAGCTACATAAATGTCTCTACCGAGGTTAATCGAAAGTTTCTACCTCGGACAAAGCATAGGGGTACAGTGCTGTTATGAGTTTCCGCAGACATTTTTCCAGACGCCTATAAACGAATATAGGATAGTAATATTTCACTGGATCGCTGCCGAGGGTATCGAATAAAGTCGCCTGCAGAATCGGGCCAGGTATTTCTATCGTTCTTAATAAATATTAGACCCAGGGGCTGCATATTCTCTCTACTTGAAATGCAGCTGGTCTTCTGCGGAGAAAACTCGATCGTTTTCATAGGACGTATAATTTGAAAAGGGATCTACATCGAACTATTTAATCAACAGTCCCACAACGTTCAAGATCCACTTCTACGAACTCTCTCTTCCACGTTACTCCTTCCAATGCATCAACATCATTCATACCAAATCGCGTTATTTTAACACTCCGCACCAACTTCCTCAGCTCCTCCATTTTAGATAAAGTTTCTCCTAGCCCACCGCGATTCCCACTTCAGAAAACTTCGCTAACAAGTCGCCCCTGCGAAACAATATCCAACAAGTAGGTATGGAGGGTCCACAGAGTTAAACTTAGTCAATTAAAGATTACAGAAACTTCATCGCAAAGGGTCGACTGGCGAAGCGTGTCCCACAATCATTCGCGTTACATCGTTACGCCCTCCGTTCCTGCCCCCCCCCCCCTTTTGAACGCGACCCCCAGTTGGAATCGCCCTCAGAGCGCGAAAGGAGCCGCGACTGGAAAGTTTCTTCGTTCGACGAGCCCTTTCCAGGCGCACAACAGCATCGGCGAGATACCAGACAAATTTCATCGGAAGTTATGGGGTTATTCGCTACGAAGGGATCCAGCAGAAGTCACTTGGAATCCCAGCAAAGTATCCACGGTCCTGTTTCAATTCGAGCCATCCGTTGCGGACTCGTCGTCCCCGGCAACTTTTTCCCCAGGCTGGGGTATTCTCTCCGCGGAGTCGGAACTTTAAAATTCAAATACGCCAAAGTTCCTCGGGCCCCCCCGTCAAGAATAACGTAGTCCCGCTTGTATCGCGGACGAGAACTTTCCGCGGCGAGAATTCTTGGTATTCTTTCCTCGCATCCTTCCTGTCTCACTTTCCGCGGATATTGTTGGAGAGAGCTGGTATAGAGAAGTCGAGGGAGGAACCGCAGGGTTAAAGATGGCGGAATTGTTGATCGCTGGGCATCAAGAAAACTGAAATTTCGAATATAGTCCCGGGGCAACAGCAGTTCGAAGGTGTTCTAAGATGGAGGCACCAGGAATCAATCTCGAATGAAGTGGAGGAGGTTTATTTTGGATATGCAGGGAGTTGTGCGAAATTATTTAATTTCGATTTTATTGTAGTTGTCCCAGCAGCGATAGTTTGTTGGAATTTTTCGACAATAACGCTTAGATGAAGGTGAGAGACGAGGTCGCGTTCCTTTCGACCATCCCTTGTCAAGTTTCAGCGCGTCGAGGTCACGCGAGACGATTTTTCCTGTGCGTTCTTGCCTGGCTCGTTCTTTGTCTTTGTCCGTCCGTTCAGCGCAAATTGGCGGGCGTTTCAAACGCGCGGGTTAATCAGTTATTTCTTTTTCCCTGGCTGTGTGCTCGGAGCAGCGGCGGAACGTTCCGTGTCCACGTTGTTCCTGCTTTTCCGACGACCCCCGCTAGCCCTTCTTCTGTGAAACAGGGTAATGATTTTACCTCCTCTATCTCGCGACGACGGGGATTTTCAAAGAGCGCTGACGTGCCGCGATTTTCCTTCACAATTCGCGGTTATTACGTTGTTGTTGCTGGCGGTGGTTTCTTTATTTGCCGCTGCTTTCTAGGTCTCGCGGCTACCCAACCGGGAATTTCTTTGGATTTTATTCGCGAAGAGAGTTGGGTTTCGTTGGGACTGGTATAATTGTTTGTCGGCTTGAATGGCGTTGTTTAATAAGTTCGAGAAGCACTTGGGGTGATTCAAGGTATCGCAAGAACTTCTTGGGATTGTCTTTTGATCCCAGAGGTCTGACGCTGCAGTAGTAATTGATTTCAAATTAAATAGTATTCTTCACAAATCCATGAGTCCAATCGGACATCCTCCGTTGCCCCATGTCGCACTAACAAGTCCCAGCTGTGTCCCCCGACGACCGCCGAGCAAGTAGAAACCACCTTGCAATTTACAGAAGACCGTAAATAAACGTTCGAAACTCAGAAGCAAAAAGGGAAGTTTGCGGGAGAACAAGGGGAGCGAAGTAGAGCGGAAAGAAATTAATCGCGAACGGTAAAAGGCGACAGGAAAGACAGAAAACAAAAGGATAGGTCAAAAACGATACAACAGAAACACTGGAGGAAGATGGACAAGTAAAGCTCAGGCGAAGGAACACGATGGAGCAGATAAGTCCACAGAAAGAACATAAAAGCGCGGCAGTAAGAGGAGAAAAGAAACTGGGAAAAGAAAGACCAACGAACATAGGAATAGAAGAAACACTCAGTAACAGACTGTCAGTTCGAAGAGTGGAAGAAATGGGGAGGAAGTGGAAACAACGGAAGAATTGTTGACGCTCGAAAATTCTGGCGAATCGTCCCGCGACGAGGACGATTTTGGAACGTATCGGACACAGGCGATACCGTCGGCCGTTTTTGGCGCTCTATCGCTGAAATTGTAAGGGAAACAAGCGTAGGAAGGGTCGGACGCCACTTGACGAGAGAATCGTTGGAGCTCGTAGTTCCCTGACAGCTTGGAGAAGCTAGGCGCGGAAGGGAAAAGTACTTTATGGAGTCAGGAAACTCGATAGGAGTCGGGGCGGCGCGTTTTCAGGGCGCAAATAACGCGCTGAAACAGGAGACTCGCGAGTGTCACGGGACGTTTCCTCTGCCGGCTTTATTATGCGCGAGCGTGGACGGGCGGGGGTGGCTCGCCGATGTTTGACGCGCGCGAGCGAGCGACACGGACGGACGAATAAAGAGAATTTCCATTCTTCCGCGTTGGAACTCGATAGTAGACGTTCCCTCGATTTTCACGCGCTCCATCCCCGCCTGGAAATTCTTACGCGTCGACGCTGGAATACCTTTCCGTCCACGCTGGGGACGGCCGTCGCGGGCTGTCGACGGTGAACGACGTCGATCGACGTCCACGGAATCGACCCCACGCTTTGCGAATCGATTTCGCCGCTTGACCAGTCGTTCTCTGGAATCGGGGGCGAAAGGCGCGTGGTCCCGTCTTCTGGGCGTGAAGATTGAATTGATTACGTTTCAGTGGATCTGGGGGTGATTTTTAATCGGTGGTCTAGGGTACATTTTCATTTTGGTTATTAGCTTAGATTTACTAACATCTATTAATGTGTGATCCATGCGTTCTGTCGCTATAGAATAAAGTTGCAATGTTTTTAATGCAGATATATTGAAATTTCTGGAGTTTCAAATATCAATTACTGTAAGAAAAAAGTCGCATTTTTATATTATAGAAAAAGGAAGAAAGACGGGTCAGCATTCCAAGGGTTAAGGATTTATTGGTGACAAAAAGTGTTTCATCGATTCATGAATTCACTGTGTCCATTTATGTTAAAGTTGTTTGAGGATTATTATACAGAGCTTTTCGAGGTACGCGATTCTTTACTATCAACCCTCACCATCAAAGTTCACTAGTGGCCTTGAGTTTAACTTTGTACCTTTACCACCATCGCGACACATTTCACTGACCCATAAAATAATCTCCCCGCAATTGTGTAATAAAAATTCTGTCCCCCTATCTCTCCGCAACAGGCCCTTGTTTTTTCCATCTCGTTTTTTATTCTTTCGGCCCCCTGTACATATTTGCGGCGAGGGGAAGAAGATCGCCAGGGGAGGAGGGCGAAACAGGCCAGAGGAGATTTCGTACGAACCGCAGCGAAAGGGTAGAATTTTCGTCGGGCCTGTTAAGTCTCTAAGCGGCTTACGATTTCGTTCTACGCTCCGCGGTGGAAAGCAGAAAGGGGCGGCACGGGGGAGGAAGGATTGGGAAGTTCCTGTTACGGGAGGGGTAGAGGCCAGAACGTTGGATGATGAGAGGATTTCGGTCGGTTTCCGAGGGGAGTTAGGAAAAAGATCGACGTAGTCCTGTGTTTTCGAGGAGATCCTGGTGCAGCTTCCTCTTTGATCGGTATTCGGGATGGAATTATGAACACTGCAGCTGTATAATTATCGGCAGTCCTACTATTCTCTGAACAAAGCACGTTATAACCGACAGAGTCCAAATTAACTTTACCAACCCAATTACTAACAATGAAAATGTCCCCCCGTATTCATATCAGTCTTCTTCTCTTATCAATTTATACCCGCCGCTGAAAATTCGTATGACATCTCCCGTTTTGTATACGTAGTGAACTTTGAACTAGATTTACTAAATAATACAAGTCTATTCAAGTCGATAGCGAAATAGCAATCACAGACAAGCAATTATATGTATAATTACACCTTCGACCTGTGAGTGTCGAGTCAACGGAGGTCGTAAATCTCCGTTATGATTTTTATTAAAGAGAACGAGATGGTAACAAGAAAACAATAATTGAATTATATTTACAACAACAACATATAAACGGAATAGACAAGTGAACACTGCAGATTGATTTGCGGATGACCCGTCGGTCAGAATTGAAATTTCAACTGCTTTTGCGTTAACCGTAATGTATTGACGGATTGACGCTGACCGTCCTGCGTTGACGGGAGATGCTGACTGGATTTTCGGAAGTTTTACACTCTTGAAGAAAGCTCGAACAACTGAGTAGGCGGTTGTGAATTGTTACTTATGATTGGCTATGTTTCGAAGATAGGGAACCACTCTTACAGTTTCAGTGAAGTTGTGGAAATGAAAACTTCCTCGGTAAGGTGATGCGTGCACGTGCACAGACCGACTGTCGATCAGATGTTTAAAGTATTTGAATACTGAAGAATATTACAGGAAGCAAGTTGTAAACTGTACGAAAATATGAAAGGACCGAGTTCCGTAATCGGAGGACAATGTATAAAAGAAAACATATTCCTAACGGATTTGAAAATATACGACTTAAAGCTACGGTCCTAATTCTAGCTATGCCATTAGCGCGACACTCGCATGTCACTGTAATATATTTTATCTTTTTATTGTGAGCGACGCGGAACATATGTAATTCTCTCTTTGTACCGTTTCAAATGTTCGAAAAACCTCAATTCCGCAATGCTGCCTATCGAATATTATCGTTTTACGATATTCCACATTCAAAGCGTGTCTTAATATACTTATTTACAGGCACGCTCGGTGTCCACTCGAAACGGTGCACCCGATCGATATATTATAATCAAATTCATCGAGGTGTTCTGTTTCATGAAAATTACGAGAAAATACGGCATTATCGTCGACGATGCAGCGCAAATACACGCGCAGGAAAAACGTGCATGCTCGTCGCGACACCCTTTAATCGGTTTACAGGGAATCGCGAGATCCCAGCGTTTCGATTCTCGTCCGATACAATTAATTCTCTGCCGCCGCCGTGTTCCATTAAACGCAACACGCCAGGAATTATTATTCTAATTAGTATACGACCGCCGATATACGCGCATTACCGTACGACCGTTGGTCTATTAAATGCAACGCGAACAGCACCTTGGCCCGTATTTAAATTTCAAATCACTAGACCCGGCTTTCGCGAGCAACCAGGGAAAACTCCCACGGCGAAGAATCTTTTCTCGGTCGTCGATATCGCCCGAACTCTTCTGATTCCCAAATTTCCGCATATATATTGCCACTGAAGATAATCGACGTCGTTTACAGAAACCATCCCCTTGCTATTATCAAACTCTCGTGGGCTACTAGAGAATTTTATTAGAAAGAGGAAGTTTCTGTTACATTCATTTTGAATAGTAAGTGAATATTGTTTCAGTGAGTTATTATAATTAATAATTAGATTTATTAGCGTCCAAGTTCCCAGATTTCTGTAGAGTAATAATTCAATGGCAAACTATATTTTTCGTGGCCACTAAGAATTAATCACAATGATACATTTATAGTTTATACACATGAAACAATGACTTCTTCTTTTTAACTAACGTATCGGCACTCGATGTCTGTTTCAGCGCGGGAGTTGCAGTTTGGAGGTGAACCTGATGGTCAGGCCCGATTGATCGAAGTTCTGTGACGTGAGTTTCCTTCGTCATTTGAAAGCACATAATTTTTTACGACATAGTCGCGCTACTTGATCCCGGATCTGATACAAATCAACTTAAACAAGTACGGTACGTCGACGCGATCAGGAATGGCGTATAATTCAATCGCAATCGACGATCAACATTAACGGCTGGCGATTCGCGAGTTGTAAATTGCGGTTCGGCTGCCGAAATTTGTTCCGACCGAATTACCGTTAACGAATGTATTTAACGGGTCGTCTGAAATTAGTCGGTTGTTTAAGGGCGATTCGTTAACGGTGCTTGGCAACGGTTCGCGACGATGGCTGACGGCTTTTAAGTTATTGCCAAATCGGTCGATTCATCAATTAAATCCGCGGCCAGTTAAACTAACATAGTTTCGATGATCGAGCGTGACACGATACTAATTTCAACGTTGCTCAAACGCGTGATGACGCATAGACGTTGGCAGTAGAAGGCTGCCCCATCTGATACGGCTGTTTCGTTTTACGGATAATAACAATTTAGTTTCGTTTGGGTATTTTATTTCTAGGTACGGATTTTGTTGTGAATTTTCCGCGTGAAAATCCATAAATAACGCCGTTAATGAGTGCTTAATTAGGGTAATTTAAGCAATTACCGGCTATCGGAGTTGAAATAGTATCGGAGCCAAAAAGGCGTGAAACGCGTGGTTCATTGATTTTTTGTTAAATCGATGTTTGCAGTGGGCAGTTTGGTTTATGTGCAATGGTGTTGCTCTGTTTGATGCTGTAGAAGAGTTCCAAGTTTTTCAGTAGTACAAGGTCGCAATGATCAGACGCGAAGCATCGATGTCTGACCACTCGTCTTTTATACTACTGTGCTTCTCATGTCAAACAGAATACATGCATTTCGGATAATAACTGATATTAAATATATAACCCATTGCTACTGTTCTTTACTCTTATTTTGAAACTACATTTCCTAAGTAGTAAAATCCTGCAATTATCTGGCACGGAGCCTCGATGCTCAACTGCATCATTTACTTTCAATAGCTGATTTATTCTAATTACTTTCACTCTACATATAGAGACATATCTTTCAAGGCATGTTCGCTTCATTTGAAAATCAATCACTATCGCACAGTCATTTCGAGCAACAGCTACACCTGGGCGCACAATACTCACCTGGCTGCCAACTACTCCATTCAAAAGTGTCAAATTTCGCAGTGCATCAAAACGATGGTACACAGCTCTCCAATTACTGTATCAACAGAAAATACCGTCGAAAACGTAGACCGTGTATCGTTCGCATCGACAAAGGGGCAAGATCGATATCTCGCCTTCCCACCGTCACGGCGAGCACCTTGCTCCAGGGAAACAATCATCGTCGCGTTATTACCGTAAATGGTCGGGCACACCATCCGCGGGGTAAATCAAACAGAAATTTTATCGGCGGTGTACTCTCTAATAACGAGCCGAGCGGCGTGCTTCGTTATCGAAAACACGTATCGCTCTGTCATTGACCGGATAGCATTAAAATCGATCACGGCAACGCCACCACGCCCATTCGGCAACGACGGGAATGCCGTTCACGATCCCGCTCACGAGCTCGTGCACGGAGACTCGCGACAGAGTAATGACACGACAGTTTCTGGTGCCTTCGTGCTCGGCCTAGCGTGTATTTGCCCATTGGACAGCCATACAGCGAGGCACACAGGGCCCTTTCACCTGGTCATCTATACACATACGAGTATATGCACATGGTACACGCGTGCACGCCTGTATATACGTGTTCCTGCAGCACGGTCCTCGGGAGCCGGCGATTGTCGGTCACGACGTGTCGAACGAATTAATTGATCGATGCATCGGGGGATAAGTGATTCTGTGGTTTACTTATTAAATACCTTGCAGGCGCATTCGAAAGTGAAATGAATGTGCGTGAAGTAGGTATAATTCTAGTGCAATTGGAGTCTCTTTTTGGGGGGTGAGTGCTACTAGGGATATAGTGAATTTTTTTAGGATAATTTGTTATAGTTCTCGGTGTATTTAAATTCATTCCATATTCATTGCAATCGTGTGCCAATTTGTAGAGCATTTCTCATAAGCATCAATAACTGTTTCCTTTATCTCCCAAGGAGATAAGAAATTCTGAATGAATTCTTTTTAAATGAAGCTACTCGGGGTTCACTGAAACGAAGCTTCGAATGCATAAGCTTTATTCCAAATTTTACTTACAATTAGAATGGTTACCTTGTCACTCTTAGTATCCATCATGAAGCATTCTGTATCCTCCGGTCAATCTAACTGCCTCATCTCGAACGACCACTCACTCGAAACGACCCAGGGTAGTAAGATCTCTTTCATGAAACGCAGCAGCTCAGTGGGCTCCAGGCTCCGTGAACGCTCCATGGAGCGTCAAAGTATCAATTCCCCGTTAATCGTTGAATTTTTGCATAATAATCCCCCAGGTGGGCTATACACAATGTCACGCGGGACCGATAACGTCGGGACGCTCGCAGCAGGGGCATCGAGGTCGAAAGCCCTGTTAAAGGGCAACGGGACAGAGGTCAGGCTCGCTCGTCATTGTTAGGGTAACCTTTGATCTACGCGAGCCATCCACCTGCGGCTACGCGTATCTCTACGCGTAATTAGCGGGGAAACGATTGTCCTGCTTCGCGTTCCCGCGTGCAAGGAAAAATTAACCACGCGAATCGGGGATCCCTTTGTGGCCTCGCAGGAATTGCGGTCAACGATGAGCTTTTCAGCTCTCCCATCGAGTCTGTTGCTAATTCATGTTCAATGGAGGAAAGGGCATGTCGAATAAACGGCAGTTTAAACGAATTACGAGGAATTGAAGGAGATTTTAAAAGTGTGGTGATTCGATGGGTGACGTGAATTTTTAGTCGAGTTATTCGTAAAATTCTATGAAGATCTTCGATTGACCATTAAAAACGACTGCTATCGATATATCAAAGTGAACGCTGCCGACCCGAAAATTCTCATTTACATAAAACTTCGTTTCTTCTAATATAACTTTATTTTTTTTTTTGGTACTGTAATAGAGCACGAAACACTGAAGATATCTTGTATTTAAGGTTTCATTCTACCCCGCGCTGTTGTAAAGTTAGATTTAACGGCGAAAAAACGAGATAATTTTAAGGGGCTGGTTTCACCCCTTCCGAGTGAATTTCCGTAGGAATAATATGCTACAATATGCTCTACAGTCACACGCAGTTTCATTAAAATCAGAATTTTCGCGTCGGGAAGTTTCCTTGCGAATTACCCACACCCTCTGTCATAATTTCACATTTGGCTGGCATTTTACAAGGGTAAATTAGTTTCTTTTCCCCTTGACGACGGCGAAGATCATTAGGCGAGATCACAGGAGGAGGTTCGTGGCAAAGCGCGCTCGAATCGTGGTTAATTCGAGCGATGCGTCCAGGTATAACGCCCGTTTCACCGTTTCCAATTTGAAGTGACGCCGATTCAGACCTCGCCCCGTCGTTTTATCCACTTTCAGCTAGTAATTTATGTTTCCACGGTTCGAAACACGCTAACCTCGGTTTATCGTGCATTCCGAGGCAGCCGACCGATCTCGCAATCAGGTTCCTCTTTTTTCTTCCCCCCTCACCCTTCACCCTCTCTCACTCTCTCTTTGCGCTCCTGATGCTCGTGATTGGCCGGATATCCTGTTGACGTTGAATCCGTTAAAACTCGGAATTTCGATCGTGCACAGGGCGAAAACGGATTGCCGTTGAGGGACGGATTTATTAAATCAATTTTCGCGAAACGCTGCGGCCGGTTTAATAATCCGCTCCCGTGCTGCTTCGTTCAGAGAAGTTTGGGACCAACCGACCCGCAGCGTCCTTAAACCGAACGCCCACTCGATAATACCAACCTCTAGGACGATCGATCGAAATGGTACCGAAAATGGAAATGGTTTTCTATCAAACACCTTCTTATCAGACGCCTCAACTTCACCAGCAGGGTGCCTTAGATTTCTTTCGATTCAATGGCCTTCGAAAGGTGACTTTACACTGATATTTATTATGAGCATAGTACGACCAAGCAGATCTTTATTCTTTCTAACGGAACCATCTAACTTTTGTTACCTCGCACAGCTTAAACGTTCCTTTCACTACCACTGTATTCCCGTAAGCGTCAGACTGCATCGATTGTGAAGAACCTGGTCGCCGAGAGGCCAGAAAATGGTATTCGACCGTGCCGGAACGCGCGGTACGGTTGAAAGTAGTGGTAGCAGTCAGAGGCGACAGGGGGAGAAAAGTGAGCAAACTGGAAAGGGACCTCTCGATCTTCCGTTCCGCTGGTCTTACGCTCGAGTCACTTCGAATACGGCCCACCTTTGCCAGCCATCCGCGTATCGGCGTTCGGAGCGTCGCGCCGTTTCGAGAACCGCTCCTCGAATTAGTCCGCTCGCAGCTTCCGTCTGTCCCCTTCGTACGCGAGCATCGATCCCGCGCGAAAACCCGTCGGCTCTTTTGTCTCGCTCTGAAAGGCCCTTTCACGAGGGGGCAAACGCCATTCCACGCTCGTCCCAATACCGATTCCGCGGCGAACGCGCGCACAGTGATCGAAGGATCCGGGAATGGATCCCCTTCGATCGCGCGATTTCCTGACGATACTTCTACCACCTTTACCTCGCTCTTGCTTCTACCTTTCAGCTTGATTCCTGCCCCGCGCTATTGTACGCAGGTGTGTCGGGCAAGATTCATTGCAACAATGCAGAGTATCGAAGGGGGTTTTAGTATGAAATGTGTCGGGGCTGAAAGGATGGTAAAAAATGGAGCTACGATCAAGGCTGTTATTTTTTTTTTTACTGCTCGTAGCGTACACATTTGTATTTTATTTCGCGATATCGGATTACTGGTATTCAATTCCGACGAATAAAGTAGCAGGATCTATCTGTTGTACAAACACGTGGAAAACAATGCGCGTCGACACAAACGGAGCTCCTCGGCTTACCAGGTCCAGTTCCCGTCGACTTGTTCCTCTCGCCGGGAAATCCAGAAAGCCCCCGTTCGGAATCGCGTGAATTAATAAACTGTATGCCGTATAAAGTCGCAGGTATCGCGTAATAATTTATAAACGTTACCCTCGTTACGTATTCAGAAGGTTCGCGCGAACAGAAGCTGGAGGGTGCTTAGAAAACCTTTCCTCTCGCCGTGCCGTTAAAATTCTCGCCGTGCTCGGGGTATTTCTTAAGTAAAGTCCAATGTAGCGCTACGTCTTCCATTAAAACGAACGCTTTAAACATGTCCCAGGCGATTCGCCGAGATATTCCTCGGGGTTGTTTCTTCGCCACTTCTCCTCCGCCCCTCTTATTTCTTTCTCTTTCTCCTCCGTTCCTTGGTCGGGCTCCATTGGTATGCGACCGCTGCGAAGGGACCCAAGAATCGCTGGTGGATCGTGGACGAGGGTGCACGTGCGTAAGGGTGGTTTTATGAAAAGGGAGAGTGATATGAATTTACGAAGCCGACTCGAGAGCCACGCTTCGAACACACCTTCGACTACCTGGTCTCTTTTTAAACGACCTTCGTCAGAAGTGGAAAAGGTAAATGTATTTTTAAGGGGCGAGTGCCAATCGCTCGTGGTCCTTTTAAATTTCACCTGCGTTCGAATGTTTTCGCTGCACTTCGATAGGACACCTTCGGTTTGACTTCATGAAACGAATTACGGAAAACGTGTCATTTATTTGATAGGGGAGACAGAAGCTTAGAAGCATGGGAATCTTCGAAATGAAATGAAATTGAGGAAGGAGATCAGAAATTATAATTCCACACAAATTAAATTAATCCATTGCGTAGCATTTCTTAATCGTAGTCGCTGAACGCATATTCTTTGCAAGAATATTCGTTAGTAGATTTTCCTTTCGAAACTAATTATTGATAATGATCTCTCTGGCGAGATAAATTTGTGCTATCAGAAACAGAAGCTTGATGCGATAGGGAACGCTTTCCGACGTCCTTTCGGAACCGTCCGCCGCGTTTCAACTTTGTACACCCGTGTAGGTTGCATTCGCGCACAATTTCCGTGACAATTAAGGGAAATCTACGATTGCACGGTCACGGTAATGCTCTGACACAGTTTAGGAACGGCAACGAGAAGACAATGGCTGGTACTCTCATTTACGAAAAGCACCCTAGAGGGAGGGGGAGAGGGCTGGAGGAGGCTGCAGAGACGCGGCCACGTTTCAGGCAAACTTTGCGCTGCCTTTCTTTTTCTACCTTTTTTTTTCGGCACAGTTTCTTGAAAGTGGCCTTCGTCGCTTTTCGAGCATCCGCCCGCGTTTCAATGCCCTCTCGCTTGCTTCGCTACGATTCTTTGTACGACGCTGGCAATGGGAATGCCGGTAACCCTCCCTTTCTTTGGATCTTCGATAGGAGAAAGGGGCCGTGGCAACAATCGACCAGGAGAATAACAATCTTAATCTACGACATTATATCTTGCAATGAGCATCTCTGGCCAGCCTGAGACTTCAAGGTCGATAATTTGTTAAAAGATAGCAGAGAAATTTTAAAACAACTCCTAATACATATGTGCGTGTCTAGAAATTCTGAATGGAAGAAGAGTGCTACTTTAATTTAGTTTTCACTCTTCATACGTGCCTGGAATTATGGTTTTTGAAATCTCAGCAATAGAATTAAGAGAAAATGGAGAGGTAGAGTTAGAAAACTGGAATGAGAAGGGGGAGGTGTCAGGTTCTCCTGGAACTCGAATTTTCACGCCGCCAGCGAGATTGTTTTCTCTGCGTAATTAAGTTCATAAAAAACAGGGGGGATGCCCCAGTTTCTAATTGTGTAAAACCGCAATGGAAGCTTTGCGGCGCAACAAACCGACAGCGTTTTATTTCGGCTTGCCTCTGGTGGAACCGCGAAATTTTAACTTGTCATTTCCTGCCGCCTGCAATTGTGGATTCACTGACTTGGACTTTCGGAATACTGCGACGCTGAAAAACATTCCACAGTTTTTAAAGTGTCCTCGCCTGTCTCATAAAAATACTTTAATGTACGCAGACATCTTTGGCTAATTACATGACAGAAACATTGCTTAACGTTCCTAAAAAGTTAGTAAACTCTCGTTCACAGAGTTTATAAATCTGCTCAATTCCACAAAAATGGAACTAATAATTTATAATGTAAAGTTATAAGTACTGTCTACTTGAAATCTACTTCTATACATTATCTCATGTGTACCTACTTATTGTCAGCTCTACCTTGCGACAGCCCTAGAAACTAGAATAAATTATTATACCTTATTAAATCATTTTCCACTTAAAAAAATATTTTTTACATCGTTTACTATTTCAACTCCTCTATTGTATTTCAAAAATAAAATACTTGTGATTCGCTGAAAACACTATCTCGAGACGTAACCAGATCTACCGACCACTAGTTGGAGCAGGGACTTAAGGAACGTTTCGTATCAGCGAGAAACATGGTTCTTTGGAATTGGCGCGCTGCCACCTGTTCCACCCACGCGTCTAGTTCGATCACAAGCCAACGATCGCGTTGAATCCTCCCCGGGACGCTTGTCCCCGGTCGAAGCCGCGAATTACGGGGGCCATGACCCTCGGAATGCATTTCACCCTCCTAAACCGCCGCGACTCCTATAAACAGGCCGGGTTTATCGTTGGTTAGGGGCAGGAAATCCCCTAAGGGCAATCATAAGGTGTTTATATCGCGTTACGCCATGCGACCGCTGGCCTATGGGGATCTAATCGTCGGTGGACTGGGAGCACGTGGTGATCGAGGGCGCACAGGACACTGGGTATTTAGATGCTTATCTGCCCGTGCACGGCTATTTATCGTTGGTGAATAGCAATTCTGCGGATTAGGCCCTTCGATTAGGGTATACTCGAATATCTGAATGGTAATGGGTTACGTCTGATCGCGTTGTCGATTTAACTTTGAATAATTAAGCGTACCTGCTCCTTTCTTTCCTTCTTTCTGTGTACAAAATTCATTTTATAGATGAGGAATGAAGAGAATTTGATCTCCAGATCTTGGGGAAAAAATATCAATGTCAATTATATTAATCTACCACTTTAGAAGCTCAGACTATTATAGTTTCAACGCAGGATAAGAAATAGTGTCCTCTTCCATCCTAATCTTCCAGTAACAAACATACTTTGCTACGATATTTATCGGCCACGTGAAAGGCTCCAGCAAGCATGGAGAGCAGAGGAAGTTCATGCCCCTGAGTAGCTGCAGCAGCAGAGGAGGGCGTTCCTTCCCGTAAGATTGTATCTTTCAAAGGGACGATTTAAAACACTAGCGCGCCATTTGCATGGTAAGCGCTTTTTTTGTCAGGAAGTTTCAATGTACCGGTGGATGTAATTTTCCTGGCTCCGCGAGTCCCGATCATAAATACAAAAGTTAGCTTCATAAATATAAATTACCATGAGGGCAGAGAGGGGGGCAGGTAAGGGGGCCAGGGTAACGTTAATCTCCCCTATTGGGGGGTCAAGGAGCGTTGAAAATTCGATTGTCCCCGATCGAATCGATAGTGAATTGTGCGTCGAATGGAAAACTCCACGTTCAGGGGGACGTTATTCTCCCCGTTTGCTGTTTTTTAATCCCCTTCCTTTTCTCCACCGAAGAGCATCGAATTGTCGTTCACCGTTTAGTCTGCCTTGTTGGCCAATGAAATGGAACTCATTTTGCGAAATGAAAGTACAGTCAAGACATAATTCGAAGGGAGAGCATCTAAGAAGCTTGGAACAAACTTGAGCTAAGTGGCCCTCTGCAACTTGTTAAGAGAGAAGCCATTCTTTGTAGTAAGATTTAATGGATGTAATAACAATGATTGTGCAGGGAACGAGTATTTTTAATACCACTTGAGAATGTGGTTGCCCAAGGAGCAGGAGTTCTGTAGCACAAGATGCATTGGAAGTCATTTTTAGGGAGTCTAGTCCTTGTTTGCTTCTTCCCTCAGCCCCCTGTACTGTGCTTCTTATTATGATATCCTATTGGAGTCAATGTTTTATGTAATTTCTTCTAATCACACCATTTTAATGGTATTCTGAATTCTCGTCAAGAAGAATTTGATTCTCAATATCTCGACAGGAAGAAGGGTTCTTTCTTTCACACGAATTTAAATAAATCCAAATGGATCTCTAAAGGGATGGGCAAAATTTGTATTTAAAAAAAATTATTCGTCATGTGTGGACTAAAGCTGACCCGGGTTAACTTTATTCGTCGAATAAAAAATAATTTTATTCCTCGAGTAATCTAAATTAAAGTAACTTTTACTTGATCCGTTATTTAAATAATTTTTTATTTAGGTAAAGCCCAACTCTGAATCTCTAACATAATTATTTCGCGACAGCTTGGTTACTAAAAATCTTCCGAAATGATACTCTATTAATCCACGGTTCCTCTTCAACCTAAAATCTTCTCAAACCAAAACACATAAAATATCCAACCGACCCTGAGTATCAAATACTTCCACAGCTACAATAAACTAAGTAAAGACAGCTGCACCCTATAAACCCCCATCATCAACATTTTCCACCACAGCGACTCCACTCAATACTCCGTTCGCCCCGATAGGCAGGCCGGTGCGGCGATTTAAATTCCGAACGAGTTCATGACGTTTGCAAGAAGCAGGTGATCAGTCGGGACCACCGGAAGCGGTCAGATCTGGCGCAGATCTGGATAGGTCTCGTGGGCGTTTCCCGGGGCGAGCCGGACCGGTCAATCGGAATTTTAAATCGACGCTGCCTCGGATGTTTGCCCGAAAAGCTTTCAGCCTGTAAATTATTCATCGCGCGCCTCTGCTCCGCCCAGATAACGCATTAGAAAAAAATATAAGGGAAGAGGACAAGAAAGAGAAAAACGGAGGGAATCCCTCTGTTAGCTATCCACGTCGCTGCTAATGTCCGACATCGTGCTCGATCAAAGGGCACTTCCCCAGTGACGCGAAAGAAAAACGAAGGGATCGGCTGCCATCTCGCTTTTCTGTTTCCCCGTGTATCGATACAAGCCACTCCCGTACGTTCTCTCAAAGCGAACGATGCTGCCTCTGGCGCAGGTGTACGTGTCCGCTTTTTCGAGTTCGTTTACAGGTTCCCTGGTGGAACGTGCGTTCGGGGATATGTAGAAGGAACTCGATCCGCGCGCCAATTGGCCGACTTCCTCGCGGTGAATTTAAATGTCGGCCGCTTTCGCGGGTGGAACGCTCGCGGAATTTATGTCTCGATATAGGGAACGGTTTTTCACCTTCGGCCGACGGTGATTGGGTATATTTTATCCCAACCTCTCCGGAGCCTTGTCGGGCATAGATCATATTGACTAACTTAAACCGATTATTATTTATATTAAATACATTATTCGATTTGTTTCCATACTTATTTTCACGTAACATTTTGTTTTTCTAATATTTTTCATCACATTATGAAAGAATTTCTTAATTATTTTTTACCATTGCATTTTATACATATAAGATATTGATATTTCTCGTTAGTTTTGTATTTTTGCGTTTGCTTCCAAACTTATTGCCAGGGGTTGTATCTCATTTATTGTGACATTCATAATAGAATTGCTTGGAAAGTAGAATACACTCGATGAGAGGTTCAAGTTCGTTAGCAGGTATTCAAGACTAGGAAAATAGAAGGGGTAAAAAGAAAGGATCGATGCATCGAACAAAATGGCGGTGTAATTCCGACTCATTAAAGGCAAACGTTAAAAGACGAGTCGTTCGAGGAGCAAATAAAGAGCGTGGCCGTTCGATCGAGCGGGAAATACGTTCGCCGTGCAAACTTGGGGCGTTAACCAATGTTCCGAGGAAGAAAAAGTGGGCTCATTAAATTGTAACAAATCCCAGGGAAACGAATGTTTCCTTGAACGGGGACAATTACGCAGTTTACCGAGCGGCAATCTTGTCAAAGGTGCCATTCCACTGAGATACCTGTATCTCGCGATTAGTCTGCGAGGTACGGCTTGACAGTTAGCCCTCTGTTAAAGCTCTCCACATTGTTGGTAGATCTTCTAAAACCTTCAGTGCTCTTAAACTCCACTTCATTGCTGCTGAAAACTTTTTTCGGAATTCCAAAAGGAATTAAAGTACTCACAGGATTTACTGTTAAGAAGTTATTACTACCCAATCGAGACTAATTCAGACTGTGGTGTGATTTTTAGGCCCCCTTATACAGGGCCATCACTTCAACGCAATGTACGATTTCTTAGGCATTTCCAATAATTTCACTATCACGTGTCTCTAACGAAAATTAGAATTTAAAATTCAGAAAATTTCTGTGCTGCCTCTCTTTCTCCTGATGCCTTAAACACGTGCTTATTTTGCTCATTGGATAATCCAGCACTGGCCATATTATTTCCTTTCACAAGAAAGCACCCCCTCTGGCAGCAAAAGTTCCAGCATAGAGTTGAATTTTGAAATGTGTGTACTTTTGACAGCCGCTGTAGCCATCAAGTTTATTAAAGCTGAAGTTCTTGAATCTTAATAAAATGCTCGGTACAAAGCCATTCTTTCCCCGAGTGGAAGGAGGGCGAGCTAGTAACGCGACTCTCCGAAAACTAGTGGAAAGGGTGATGGCAGAATGCTATCGATTCCTCGGTATCGCGTGATCCGATATCCCGATAACACACGCCCGCCTTCTGTCGCTGTTAGGAGCGACGGGGGAGTTTCTGACGCGGGATAAAAGTTCCTCGAAGGACGGTTACCAGGGTTGGGCGGAAGTAGGGAAGTGCGCGGAGTAACGCGCGAAATCCTGCAGTCTGGTTCATCTGATCATTGGGGAGGAAAATCTGTTTTCTGGTCCATTCGATACATCTCTCATCGAATTGTACGAGAACCTGTGATCTTCAATTTGCTACTTCCACCACTTAAAACTTCAAACACTTTCAAAGAATAAAAAATGGCAACTGACTTGATTAACCCTTTCCCTTACGATTTTCCTAAAGGCTGCAAGCTTTAATCACTAATTAATATGATTCAAAATTACACTAATACACGACCGACTGCATAAGAACTTCCTAGCTCAAAGAATATTCAAATCACGAAGAATATAACGCAACTATTATTTTTCTACAATTAAGTATCGCGATCTACTTATCCTATCACTTTTAAATTCAACCACGCAAAGTCAGCTGCAACATAGAAAGCACGATACTCGCCACGAGTGTGACTCGTTGGAAGGCAAGGGGTTAACTCAAACATTACATCTATTCTGCATAATAGATGCACATAGTTGCTACACTCGATGGCTGTGCCCTCTGGAATCAAAGGACATGAAAGCAGCCCGCGGGAGACCGCAGAGGGGCACTCTTGACTCCCGCACAAAGCACGTATTCATTCGTCGCGATTTCGGACACGAGGGTCACCATGGTCTGTGATAACGCCGGTGGGAAGCGTGTCCCCAGCGATATGGAACGTGTCCACCGCGATCCATGGCTGCGACGCGCGCCGGACGCTCGATTAAATACTCGCGGAGCCTGTTCATTTGCCACCATACAGCGAAAGTACCGGTGCTCGCGGCCGTCCGCGACAGAAGATCACACGCAAGCTGCGCAGTGTGCCAACGGCCACAAAGGGCGACGGTTTGTAGGCCTGGCTGCGTGCACAGCGCGGCCAACGGGGAATCGCCAGTGCGGAATACTCGAACGGCTTGATGCACGCTGCCCTACCGTAATTCAGCGAGAATGACCGCTGCCATCAAACGCGAGACGATACTGTTGTGCGCGGCTGGGTTGGTGCTTGTGGACATTGGTCGCCTGGAATCACTGTTCGGCGTCAGTGTGCTCAGGTTCCCTGCCAAAGGTTCGGACAACCAACGCTCTGGTAATTCGCGCGCGACGATTGAGAGTTAATCTTGAACGACGGGGGAAGAAAAATTGTATCCGAGGAGGAAGTTTGCTTTGGCAGATATCGGGAAGACGATAGAGAGCTGTTCTGTCGTTTCCTCAATTGCTACACGAATCTCAGTCGTCCATGATCCATAGACATCCATAGAAGGGATAAAACTTTTATGTCTTGTCCCAAATCTGTAACAGATCCCCCCAATACTCACTACTTTCTCGATTCATTGAGAAACCACTATATAGGTAGCCTACTACACTGAATAGATTCCAGAATCTATCCCCACAGAAAACCGAGGGTATCTAATCAAAGCCTCCACAGCAGAGAATGCCACAACCCTTAATCCCAGCTTCCCAAGTAGTACAACCCACTAATATCACCCGCGTTTGTGACAACACTAGACACTTGCACAGAAATGAAAACCTACTCCCTGCGAAAGATCTCCCCGACAAGAAGTGACGTTGACAGAGGGCCTGCGGAGAGCATGGTCCACCCTCGCAGCCCTTATCCGGTGGCGCGCGACGCTCTACGTCCGGCTGTCATTAATGTATCGCCGCGTAACGGTGCCGTTGGCCGGCGGTGCAGCGAACAAACAGCAGCTCGTAGCACGGTAAACACACCGGTACCAGCAGATGCAGTCGCATCCGCGGATCGATGCCGGTGTACACGCCGCCCTGCGCTCGACTCGCGGCCGTGCATTTGCGGCGTGACGCTGTGTCGCTGGCGTAATGAATAGGACATAAATCCAGCGAGCCCCCTGCCGGGCTACCGAGCCGAGCTTCCACTCCGCTATCTCTATATCCGCGGATGTACGTGCGCCCGGGGTGGCCGATATCCGTCGCGCGAAACGGAAAACCAGCGTTCTTCGCTCGTATTCCCCCTGTTTCACGCGGCGACACTCTGCCAGGCAGAGGGCCCGCAAATGGACACGCCACGCGCCCACCTCGGTCGAATTTGTATCCATCGGCGGGGGAGGGGGGATCGATCCGCCGACGGCGACGATGAACATCGAGGGCGCGTGACTTTCCGGTTAACGTTCTGGGATCGACGGTTTGTGCGCGTTTAAATTGACTGGGTTCCGTACGGGATTTGAGAGGTTCGTGGATTGATTTTGTTATATTTAACAGTGCCATCGTGGCCGCGAGTGTGGCTTCTTATCTGTCACAACGGCACCGAGGATCACCGTGGAAGGAGTAGCGTTGATTCAATTTTCAGTCGCGAAATAGGGGTTAGCGTTCAGAGCTGCACGTGGCCATTCGGCGACCATCGTCCGGGTCGTTTATCAGCGCTCGTGGACATTTAGGTAATGGAGAGTTTCCTCGCGACGGTAGTGCTTCAAAGTCGCCTTGGTTCTAGTTCAAAAGTGTCTCGTCCTCGCGATAGGGAACGCCCCGCTGCGTTAACGACGCCAGACGGTAAACGAGCAACCGTCCCTCGTAAAAAGATATAAAATATCGCGCGTGGTTTTTCTCGTTTCTGATAAAACGGGTTACTACCGGCGTGGACATAAATTCTAGCGCACCAGGGCCAGATGAAACGCGCGATCCGCCGTGTTTGCCGTTTCCCTCGCGCTCCCGCTCCTTCATTCTGATGGGACTCCGTCCCTCCCCTTTTCTCCCGTTGATACCGTCGATACGCGCTCGAAACTGGTAATGGAAACATGAATATTAGATGGCCAGGAAGATTCTGTTAATGGCCATCAATCATGAATAGCCAGGTAGATTCCCGCGGCCGGACCTGCTCGCCACTGCGAAATGAAAAATGAATAAATGCTGTCCTCCCTCGGTGCCCGTAAAACTGAGAAAAATGAAAGCTATCGCATCGCGAATTTAGCACAAATGTCACGGTAGGATCCCTTACGTGTAAATTACTGATACGGTTCATCAAAATTCCAAAAATTCATAAAGCAGCCTTAAAAAGAAATATATACAAGTGTCTCGGTTCAAAATCAAACTCCGATAAAATTCCAGACTCACCATCGTTAAATTTTCAATTCCATCAGCAACGATATCGATCGATCTCCAGAACTCCAGAATTCGTCAATTGTTCCTTTAAAACCATGGACGCCACTCGATTTTCTCACGCCAATAAATCAAACGTTATCGCCGCGCTGTGCAGCGATTAAGCGGTCCCGCCGCGAACGCGCCGTTTAGACGCGAGGCAACGGGCGCGACACCCACCCCCCGTCGCTGGGGTTGCGACCACTTGCCCGCGAAAATAACCGCGTGCCGCTTGGAAGTACTTCCAAGCGGCTGGCGCGATTTATCGAAGGGAAAAAAAGCTCGCGCGCGACTCGCTTCTTCGCGGAAACGGAAGAACGTGAATCCTCGCGAGCACACCCCGTCGCCCCCTGCGGCGCGTTACTGTCGCCATCGCGGGAAATGTCACAGGGACGTATACGAGCATAGTAAACCGCGCGGACGGGGCCAGCTGCGGGGGCGGGGACGAAATTTATGTGCTATTCATTGCGCGGCTACGCAATGCCGTGGTGAAATTTCGAATGAATTTTGATCCTTCCATTACCGAGGCTGGCCTGGCGTTTGGGCGGAACCAGTGTCGTGGATGATACAATGCGAACAAGCGCGCGCTACGTCCATTTGGTAATAAGCTCTGGCTAAATCGCGTGGCCCGGGGTGAAGCTCGCGGGGAGGGGGAGGAATTGTTTCGAGATTTTTGTGTCGCTGCAGGAAAAGGCGAAGGGAATTTCACTTCCGTTTTTATGTGGTTCTAGGGGTTCGTTTTTCAGTGGTGGGGAGATCACTCAGATGGGTGAATGAAAAGTAAAGCTATGAGTGGTTTAGTTACATGTTTTCGGTCCGATGCTTTGCAAAGATAAGATTCTGTTTATGTTAGTAAACCAGTAATGAATTTTTCTGTTATGTAAATAGAAAATTCGAATACCACGAGTCACCGAGGGTAGTGAGTTTCCAAGGTAATCAGTGGCCAGACGGAGATATTTTTGTTACAGAGGGTGTCTTCCCTTTCCAGCTCTACCGAATACATCGACAGCGGTATTTTTCATTTAGCCAGAATACAAAGTCCGTTTGCACGCCTTAATTGCATAATGCCTATTCTGGAGGACGCTGAGGAACAAAAGCGATTCTAATCATTGATTTTCACGGTTCCACGGCGGCAGAAAATCGTTTGCGGTGAATCACATCTAAACACAACAATGGGGGTGTATGATCAACAATGGGCCGTATTGTTTCCTCCGTCATCATCCGTTCCCTACCTTGCGATTCCATCATCAGAACTCTGGAAACCAAAACACAAAGGGCATTTCCAATCACCGATACGCTATTCGCATCTTTCCACCCTCCTCCTTCTCTTCTTCAATATCCCTTCCTCTCTTTTTTGCATCCTCAGCTAATGCGAAACGCATAGCTTCGCACAATAGCTCGATAATCTACCCCCTTCGGACGTCGAGGGTGAAAGTCCTTCCACCAACGTTTCCTGGTTATCACTCTAACAATACCTAACTCCAACCTGCAGCGCTAGATTCCATTTACTGATCCTTGTAAATTCCTCTGTCCACTGCTCCAAACTTTTTGCAAGCTGACACTTTAAGTGGCATCGTCCTGTTTTCGCGTGGCTATTTTCCGGAAACCACCGTTCTCTTCTTAATGTTAAGTGAAAACAGTAATTTTATAAACAGTTTCTTCTAATTTACTTCAAGTTGGTAACGATGGAGCTGCAATTGCTCGGAACAAAGTGTTAAACTAAGCAAAATTAGTCCCGCGATAAAAATACAAACATATCCGGGACGTAAACACTGTCCACATACACCAGTATCAAACATAAACATACAAAAACCTCGATCTTCCCCTCATCCTCCAACCACTCCAATTTCACTAAACAGCAGCGTATTTTCGAGAGCAGCACGCGAACGCCGATCCACATTCGACGTTCGTACAAAGGAAGAACCGCTGCTCGAAGGCAGTGATCCTCTTCCGCGTCCCTTCGTTTTTGCAGTTTAAGCCGCCAGCCAAGGGAAAACCCGTCAGTCCTCCTTTGGCCCTCTTCCTTTACCGGCGAGAGCGGCCCCGATGACAAACACTCATAAATCGTCCCGCGCCGCGCTCCGAGAGCAGCCAGGATGAAACAGGCGCTGGGAGGGGCGGGTGGTTGTCCTTTGCCGATTATCGTCCAACCACCGTGCCTCGAGTGGCGAACACACATCTCGAGCCGCGTCTTTCAGGAAACGGATGTTTATACTGCATAGGGGGGAGCCGCCATTATCCTGTTTCGCGGAACGTTTAGCCTTCGAAACGAGCGCTCCTCAGACATGCTTTTGTTTTCCCCTCAAAGATGACGGGCGGCGGGTGGCGCGGAAGCGTGGTGGGGGGATGAATTTTGAAACACGCCAGGGCATTGTTCGACGAGGCCTGGCCGAAGAAAGGCGAGCTAAGATTTCGCAATTAAAACGACTGTTCCACGCGGTCCTCTCGTGCCTCCATTATGTGCCTCTTAATTGTAACAGAAATCACATTGTTTGCCGTGGTTGCTGAATGGCGGTCGCGAACGCGGCGACGCTCGCTTTGACGCCGCGAGGGTGTGAAACGCGGCGGAGTGTTCGCGTACTGGCGAATGCAAAGTATTGTTCCTTTTGCTCGGTTAATTATCACTGGGTTAATCGTTTGAGCGAGTACCCTCTTTGGCGGGTGTCTGAAGAGGAAGCCGTTGTAGGGGGTGAATTGTTTATTTTCGCGTCGAGGGATTATTACGACTTGTTCGAAGAAAACGAGCTGAATACATCGTCAGGTGTACACTTGACAGATTCGAGGAGTCGAGGACATATAACTCACTGGCTTCCCAATTCTCTGACCGATTTGAACATTCAATATAATTATTCCCAATATTCGAACACCTCCGCTACCCGAATGCTTCGACCAACCCAGAGAGAGAAACCGAAGTTCTCATTACCGCCTGTTCCAGGGGTTAAATCAGACAATCGGTCTGCAAGATTGTCGGCCAGTCTCGGGGCAAGGGGCCAGAGACGCGAACGAGCCGCAAACTTGGCTAAGAAAGCAGCGATCCCCGCTGGCAGAAGTTTCTGCTCAAGCACCGAATAAACTCCCCCTAATTGTAACATTCAAATACGTTAAGGAGCTGGTCTCTGGCATCGTCGAATTACAGCCGTCTCGTTTCGGTCTTATCTTATCAGCCTCGAACCGCCCTGCATATTCCTCGGTGGTTGGCTCTCTCGGAGCTAGCTAATAAAACGCCCCCGACCCCGTGGGCGAAGCCTCGATTATCGAAGGATACCCCAGACGGGGTAATTGAATTTCTTGGCTAATGGAACGGTCACGGCTCTTTGGCGGACTTCGCTGATCCTGAAGTATGTTGGTCGAAAGTCGTGGGAGCAGGGGAAACGTTTCCTCGACTGTCTGGCCTGTCTTGCTCGGGCTATCTCGAGAGGAAAATCTCTCCTCTAATCAGGAATTTGCGAGAGAAACGCGAGAAAGAAGATTTATATTCTACAGGGGGGGGGGGGGGGAGGGGCTGCAAGAACGGAAAGGATTTATATTTCTGCGAGGCTGGGAAGAGGGGACTTGCAGCAGTTGGAAATTATTTTGAAAAGTTCACTCTATTTCGTTCAGTTTCATTCTTCCCTTTCCGTGTCACTTTCCGCTCAGAGACTACTGAATTTTTTGACACCGGCCATTTTCCCACGCTTCGGTTCAGGGGCCACGTCTGATTTTTCCTCTGATTTACGATCGCTGGCCCCTGCGGCAGTTATTTCCGCGCGCTTCGCGGGTTTGTAAAATTCCCGCGGAGCACTTTTTACACCGGCTGCCTGTTGACATTGTTTATTGTTCGGCGGCGTGCACACGCATAGACCGCGCGATTAATTTTTGTTACGCCGCGCGGCCGTAAATTTCTCCGGTGAATTTATTCTTCTGCGGCTCGAATTCAAGGGGTGGTATGTGTCCTTTCTTCTAACTGGTCGATTAATTACGGAGCGTTCAAATCTGCAGGTAGTGCCTTTGATACTCATTTCGAATATTTGGATACAGGTATTGATATATTAGTGAACTTATACTTCCAAATATAATTAATAACTTTATCACTATTTTAACACCTACACATATCATTACACATATCGTCGAACCTCACCTATCGAAACTCTTGTTCCCCCGCTCATATAACTAAAATCGTAAACAATTTCCCAATCGTTTACCCACCCTCGCACCCCTCTAACCCTCGTCTTCGACGGTGCACGCATAATCAAACGCCGTTTTCATTTAACGCGGCTGCCATTCCGCTTAAACAGCCCCGCTCAGCTCTTAATAATTTCCCCCGAAAATAGGATCGACTGGGTGAATTGTGGATTCGCAAACAGAGCTCGCTGCACCAGCACACTCGGAGCGTTATATGTCCGCGACGATATTTCAGCGTTTACACCCCAGGTTGTAGCGCGTGCAATACAAGCTGATTGCATTTCGACCGCATAAAAGATTCCATTCCAACGAGAGGAAGGGAACGGGACTCGGGCGGGGTTTACTTTTCACCCCCTGGGTCCCCGCGCACCAACTCCCCCGAGCTTCTTTCCCGCGACGCGTTTCGGATCGACTTCACTCGCACTCCCCCATGGCTTCTCAAAATTTATCCGACCGGAAATTAAACCTGCTGCTCGGACGATCTGTTCGCGTGTCTATCTCCCTACCTCCGTCCCCCCTCTGCCCCTCATCTTCTGTTCGATAAATCTCGACCGGTTAAACGGATCACGATATCGCTCCCTGTCGTTCCAGCCACGTATCAGAGGATTCAGCCTCGAGAGCGCTTGGAACGCAGCGTTAAATTGTCGTCCTCGTGGGGTTATTATGGAACCGGCATGGGGGGACGCGGGATTTCTACGTGAAATTCGAATGTAAACGGCGATACGTAGAATTTTATCAATCATAAGTTTGGCTACTTGAAACGTGAAATGATAGCAAGTTTCAAATCCCGAGGGTGCAGGATGACTTAAGCTCGCGACTCGAGTCTCCTGCTCTCGATTGCGGTGGTGTAAGGAGTATCGTCTGAACCTGGGGGACAACCGCCTACATAAGGGTCGTCGAGCAGTCGGGCTGCCCGTCGGACGGCGCGCGGTCCGATTCCATTGCGGCAGGGGGTGGTCGAAGCAGGAAACAATTTCATCGGCGCCCGTTCCCGCTAATCAGCACTTTGGCTGGGCAAACGTTGATGAAAAATCCTCGTGGCGGCGGCGGGCTGTGTCTCTGCCCTCCTCCCTTTCGCCCTTCAGCCTGTCTCCTGGCTTGCTCCTGCCGGCCGAACAATATCCTTTCTTCGCGACGACGTAGAAAATCGAAAAGTCGGCTGCGAGACGAGCGAAAGAAAAGGCCGAACGAGAGGTAAAAAGGAGACGTTCCCATTCAGCCGTAGCTTAACAATCTATCCTTTCAGAACGACAGCACATCCTCCTTTCACCCCCCTCCCCCATGGTCCCATCGAGTCCTTCCAGACCCGCTGTCGTTTCTTACCACCCCCGTAACCCCCAACCCCCTTTCTTCTCCCTATTTCCTGCTCCGTATCTGCTTCTTCTCCTTTTATCTGACTTTTTCCTCGCTCTCGGGACCTCCGCCGATCGATCGGCAGAAGGGTTAAGCGTGCGGGGAATAAGGGATCGGTGGGATCTCTCCTCTAGCCCGACTTCGAACGGGGGAGAGTGGGGTCATTTCCGCGAATTAGGCAATTGGAGAACGATAACGAGGATCTGTATTCGGGGTGACAAGCGCCGCGGCTCCGACGTCCATATTAGGAGCTTGTGTTGCTTGATGAAAAGTAGAGGGCTTTCCCTCGAAGTGATTAGTAGTTTCCTTCATTCATCTTCTATCATCCGATCGCAAACATCAATTACAGTAACTGAAGTATCTTAAATTCAGGCTCCGAAACTTAGCCACCAGAGTATAACCCTTTCTCATTTCAACCTCCCCGTCCCGTCCCCCTATCTATCGTATTTTCACGAAGGATGGCTCCCATTTCACGGTATTTACCCATCAGAATCCACCGTGCGCCCACAACTTTCAAAAACTTCCGGGGAGCCAACTGTTCCACTCGCAGCCTCGCAAGTTCCACCCTCCCCCCTCCCGCCCAGCCCCCCTGTCAAAAACTATTCGCATCAATAACAGTCGGAATTCTCGACGGTGCGAGCGTGTTCGACAGTTGAAGCTGCCTGTAACAAAGGGGCTGTGGATATAAAAACATTTATTACAACGCGGGCCGGAGAGGGAGACGCGGATCAAAGGAATCCCTCAGTGCTCTTTGTCCCGCGAGTCCTGTTCTTCTTCCCCTTCCCCCGTTTTTATTCCATCATCGATGCGGGCGCATAAACGACGCCCAGTCTGAGGAGGCTTTTGCGCGACGCGACGTTTCGCGGCTGTAACACAGGCGGATCGTTAATTTTCACGAGGCCAAAGGAGGCTCGCGTTTAAACTCGATAACATCTCTTCACACTGCTTGTTGCCCCGGCTGACTCGATCGAACCCCGCAGTCGACTCGTTGCACCGTCGTCCCTCTTTTTTTCGTTCTCTTCGATTGATACGCCGACCACCATCCTTGAATCATCTTTCTGAATTGGTAATAACGCTCGAGACTTATCTCTTCTCTTCCTTGTTCGTTACTCGGCTCGCGCTGGGCGAAAGGAACGCTCGAGGATCGATGCTGGTAATTGAAGGGGTGGAAGAAATACTTTTGTCTTGGAGAAATGGGAGCCAGGATGTAAACAGATTGTGCAGGGGGGTAGAGCTGTTTCTGGAAGACTTTCCATTAGTTTCTGTCTATGTAAGTTGCTGTGTACGCTACTCTTTCTTCAACCCCTTTCGCTGCTCTTCGCTGTGCACCGAAGTCTGACAACAGGGTATTTAGAAGAATTATAATATTATAATGAGGCTCAACATTCCAATTGTCAGTACAAAAATTGTCCCCAATTTTTTAACTTCTAACACTCCAACTCCTAAGATTGAAACCTCAAGAATTTCCCACACGTTATTATTTTCTCCATGGAAGTTAAGATTACTTCGGTTTCCAAGATGATTACTCTCTATTCAATCGTTCGTTTCGTTCTTTCTCATCAGATCTCCCAAAGTTTCTTAAAGTAAACCTGGAATTCTCGTTCGCGAAGAGAACCAACGGATCTCGAACCCTGACGAGGGTGCTGGCAATCCGTAAACACATGAGACGGTCGTGAAACGGATGGCGGTTGGCCGGGTAAGAAAACGACGACGGCCATTTCTCAGCTCGAAATCCGCCGCGATAATTCAGCGGATCAGGGAATTAGCCTTACTTAAGGAGTTCCCTGAGTCTGGCGACACGCGCGGATAGGCCGCAACAAGGCATTTTCTGTGGTATATACGTTGATTCCTTTGCACATAGACGGCCGAAGTTATCTTAGCGCGGATATACGAGCCTTGGGGTGGACGATAGGAGCGAAAAGTCCAGGAAATCACAGGGTGTTTCGAAGAAAAGCATGCCTGGAATTAAAAGGATGCATCATCTCAACAAAAATAATAAAAAAACATTACTAATCCATTTACTGAAACTCTAGTGAAGTATTGGGTTGGGACAAAAGTTCGTAGCGTTTTCTAAGTGAAATTCAAATATTTGTACACAGATTTTTTCAACCACATATGTGCCAGTTTGTTCCACCTTTCAGAATATTCCCATATGTCATTTGTTTCATTGTCAATAAGAGGAGTTCCATCTGTCCCAACGCTATCTATTGAAAAACGCCCCGAGCTTTTGCTCCAACCCAATATGTATATGGCTACAGAACGAATTCCTTCAATTCAAGCTTCTTAGCCTCCACAAATTCTAATCTACACCACCCAAATCTACGCATCCCTTGGAACCCCCGTAACACTCGCCACCCACCACTCCAGCATCGCCTCCCCTGCTACAAATTTGACAATTTGTAGTGTCAAAATTCACTTCCACGTTCGATCGATTCAAGCAACGGTCGTCTCGAAATCGTGCAGGTCGGCGTGGCGCAGACTGAAGCGATACAAGCACCGTTCGAGTGGCGTCGATGACTCCGATACGACAGGCTCGATTATTCCACGAGTGCCTCCGTAATCACTGGGACCGAGTTATATTCGAATTACACAGTCCACGGACAATAGCCTGACTCGTGGTCGACGTCCGTCGGGCATCGGATGTATCGTCGCCGGTTTCGGGGGTTGGAAATCAACGTTGCACAGTTCGATCGGTACTTTTAATTTTGCGCGGCAATACAGCCGTTAGTAGCCGCGATGCCAGTCGGCCGGTGACAAGGGAGAAGTCGATTATTCCCACTCGCGCAGACATTCGTTTCCTGGTATCTCTCTCGTAATCGGCAATGGGACGATCGTTTGTTAAAGAGCCCACGAATTTTCAATTTACGTGGGGACAAACGACGCGCAAAAACCCGGACGCCGCTATATCGATTAGCGTGCCACGGGGCTGGATATTGGGCTTCCATTGATTCCGAATCGATACCCCTTGTTGCAGCGAGACGTCGATGACGGGGATGTCGCGTTTAAGTTGAGAAACTTTTCGTGTAAAGAATTCTCTGAATGATACTTCCAGGGATATTGTCGAGGATTTATATCACTCTTCTCAGTTTTGGCATTCCTGGAGGGATTCTAGGTTAGGGATGAAGGTTTTTGGAAAAAATCGGAGTCAGTGTATTTGAATAGTATTTCTCTTATTTCGATATATGTACTTTGCTTCTGCTTCAGTTATGACTTTAGATATTCTTGCAGTTTACTTTGCGAGATTAATCAGCGTTACTCGTTGCTCATTGAAAGTTTACTAGTTGTTACATAGCTTGCACGCTTCCCAATTACTAGTTTGATGTTGGACGTTTAGAAGAGCGATAAAAGAGTTATGTTTGGTTTATGGTTATACGACTTCCATCTTCCTCCTCCTCTATTCTTCTGCCTCGCATCGTCGACGATCCCATCGTACACACAAGGATCATGGACACCAAGTATCAGCTCGAATCAGATCGAGCTTAGCGCGCAACAAATCTCATGAATCTTTCATAAATACGATCGAAACGACGCGTCGGAGAGGGTTCCACTGTTAACGAGGAAACGCGCCAGCTCGATAATTTCGGCACCGGTCCTCGTGATATACGGCGAGCAGCGGTAGAGGAATGCCACTGAAATTCCGACGAGGCGTCGTCAACAATGCTGAGGGGTCAGTCCGACTGTAATCTGAACAGAAACGTGGCCAGCAATGAATCAGCGGTTGTCTATCACTAGGATAAATGTTTTTCCTTGTAGTCGGCGATGAAGCGCTGAATGGATGCTTCTGTATTTTGCTCAGGCTTCCAGAATATGCGAAACTTACAGTAATCGATAACGGAGAGATTACAAGGCTCTCAAATAGACCTCCAAAGTTTAAATTCGTTAAATTTCGTAGAACCTTAGTGATATTAATTTTAGTAGCAGCTTAAAGCTGTACCTTGCCTTTTTGCAATTTCTTACATCACCACTTTGACTCGGTGTCAACGTGCTTTCACATCGATTTTTTCTACAAAGCGTCGAAAGTATTGCTCGAGAGTCCCAGAATGTTTGCTTCGAAAATAAACCAAGCTGAGTTCGCTTTTTATCTCGCCGCTTCAGCGATCCTTTGCTCTTGCATTTTTTAAAAGATTTGCACCACTCAAAGTGTCGTTGTGTGCTATGAAAACGCATTATTAGGTCACTGCAAAGGTTCCTTCGCTTTATTGAAGCGAAGATTTTATTGAAAATAGAAATAAAATAAAAAAAGTTTTGCACCGACCTAATATTACTATATCGAAGCAGAGATGAGCAAAATTTTTGTTTAAATAAATTTCGAATACCGAATAAAAGTTAATGAAAATTATTTGTCGTGTGTGGAATAAAATAATTAACCTGATTCGTCAAACAATCTAAAGTTAAAATAACTTTTACTTGATCTGATATATAAATCAATTATTATTTAGTCAATGCCCAACTCTGTATCGAAGTGGGACTTCGTCGATTTTTTAGTTTGTCCTTTTTAAAGTTGGTGAAGGTTCCTAAAGTGAGAAACAATTTCTCTAAACACAAATTGGAGGTGCAATTGGATTTGTACCGATTTCCAAGTTCCTTTCCAGGGACTCGTTAACAGATTTTAATTCCGTGGCGAGCACAGCGACAGACAAAAAGCGTATCTTTTCTATCGAAACGCGAGGCGCGCGTTTCGACGTGAAATTGCTACGGTACAGTGGACATAATGGGTCGATTTAATTTCCACCGTACATTGTTTACTGGTAATTGCGCGGAAAGTAAGCGGAACTGATTTGTATTCTTAATCGGTTGCGAACGTGGGTGCTTTTGTCGGGCGAGTCTCAAGCAGATCGATAGCAGTGGCACAATGGTAGAAGCCTGGGGAAAAATTCAATTGGAAATCCCTTCATCGAACCGATCGGTTTCCATCAGCGCTCTCTGTTGCTTGTTTAAAGGGAACCAAATCCACGAACGGTTACTGACAATTAACTCCTCCTTCTGATGACCACTGTCTGGTCCCAAACCAATTACTCCCCTAGACGAGTTCTTCGCCCACCCAACGCAACCGAACCCTTCACAATATTCACAGATTCCTTCCTTCATCGCTCTACCCCTCCATAATAACAGATACACCCCCTCTATAAGTATATAAGACGAACAATATTTTCTAATATCTCTGAATCAATTTCTTTCCAACCCTCCTCTCATCGTTCCGACAACCCCTTCCCCGCGCTTTATCAATATTTTCCAATTCTGAATTCCTCAATAACGTGAATAAAGTCCAGTGACTTATACACGTGACTGTGCTCTAAAAACTTCTAAATATTCTTAACTCCATATATCCAACAGCTGCAACAATAATACTCTCGTCGAACCGTGAGAAGTCTCGTCCATGAAGCAGTCCAACGTCCAACAAATCGACGAGCAGCCCCTCGGTTATCCATAACCACCTTCCTGGGGTGGCGAGAACGACGTTTCCTGCGTCGGGACGCGTCGCGATGCCGCTCGCGTGCTAGATGCTCGCCGAGATAAATGAAATTCATAAGACGGCGGGCTGGTATCCTTGAGACGGGACTTTCCCTGTGTCTGAGGGGGGGGGGGGGAAGGGGAGGGGGGCGAGAGGGGTGGCAATAGTTTTGCGAGGGGTCGGAGGGGAACGAGAGGAGAGGCAGCCGTGGGGCAGGGGTTGGCGGTGGGGTCACGGCCCGTGCAACAAGTGATGTTATTAGGTTGCTGGCGGAGGGTGAAAAGGGGGCTTGCGAACGGCGAATCATAATGCATAACTCTTGGCCGTCCTTGTCTTACCCCTCTGGCGGGGGCTATTCAACTTGCAGCGGGTTACTAGACGACCGACCGAGATTTCTCTCTGGGAAACCGGAAGCCGTCGATCGATTTGTGCACGACGTTCTCCACCGCCGCATTATGTGGTCGCGAGCGTCTGTGCTCTCGACAGGAATTCCTTTTTGTTAGCGTTCAACACCGGTGGAAAGGTAATGGCCCTCTGGTGACGTGTTTCCAGAAAGAGGGTGAACTTGGGTGTTTGTTTGTTGCTGAAGGAAGAAGTGGACGATGGTAACGAATTAAGCGGGAAAATTTGGTGCCCGAAGAGACGTTTTAGATAGAGATGTAATTTTAGAATTAGGATTTAAGGAAGAATAATATTGGTACCAATATCGAAAATTAATGGTAATATAAATGTACTATTGACAGAAATTATTCTGTCAGAATTTTTATTTGTTAGACGGTCAGAGTGCAGTTGGCATAGACAGTGTGAATATTGGAAACTCGAAGGTATCGCTAGCAATTGAGACAATATTAACACCCGCGACACGTGCAAGTTTCATACTTTGCAAACACCGTCCACCTTATGAAAGTTGGTGACACGTGATAAAAGAATATAGATATATCTCTTCGCACTATGTAAAACTGAAATGCAGAATCCTTGCACGTCCCGTCTCGAGACAGTCTGACCGTTCTACTTTCGAGAGAGTTGGTCGCGTCTGACACGCGACGACTATACTACTGAAATCTGGGAACTGCTGACCGCTTAATTCGCTTTCCTTGTAGGCGTCCCTTTCGCAAGAATTCTTATCCCAGGCCAATCCTGGAATTCTGTG
The DNA here is from genome assembly GCA_963971345.1 of Andrena flavipes. Classification (NCBI taxonomy): domain Eukaryota; kingdom Metazoa; phylum Arthropoda; class Insecta; order Hymenoptera; family Andrenidae; genus Andrena; species Andrena flavipes. The sequence continues at coordinate 50,110,569 of OZ020482.1, forward strand.
TAGCCTAAACCCTTATCTACCACCATCAATTATTCCACTAACGCAGCCCCGACACTTGCCAAACATTTAATTTAAAGTCCTCGTACTTACCACATAGTCTGCCCCATCGAAACACCTAATCCCCTCGATCCTACCCCCTGCCTTACAGACGCAAATCCCCGCCCGCCACAAGCATAAACACCACCAACCAGCCATTGTCCAGCAATTTCAATTAACCCCTTTTCCGAGGGAGCGTTTCGTCCAGCATCAATTACCAGCGATTCCAAGCAGAAACTGCTGTGTGTAGGCGCGATTCTTTCCTCCAAGTGGGAAACCCCTCGACCTCTGAAGGAACATTTACACCGCGCAGAGGTTGGATTCTCATTAAGCCGGCGGTTCGCCCGCCCATTGGGCCAAGAGTGTCCTCACGGCCGCTATGATAATCGGCTGAATCGAAGATGAGCCGAGGAGAAAATAAATTCATCTCCCCTGGACCCCCTCCCCGGTGGGGAGACAAAGAGGCTTTATTATGCACCGGGGAACGGTGGAAATTGAGAACGAAGGGAAAGGCCGGAGATTGTCGCGAGGTGGGATATAGGTGGGCGATCTTATATCCGAGGGATGCTGACTTATTACGCCTCACGACCGTTGTTTTATCTCCAGCGTCTTTATGAGCACACCTGGCGATCTCCTGGCCGATTTGTAATAATATCGGTGCTACCTTCCAGGCTTTATTTCCCCTCGCAATTCGCGGCTCTGTCGCCGCCGTGGCCGGCGAGGAATCCCGCCATAAGTTGAGACGAATGGCTTCCCACTTTTTACTCTGCGTGTGTCTGAGGAATGGTGGCTTGGAAGATAAGTTTTTAAGCCTGAGATAAGTCTTCCCAGGGTGATATAAAGGGTACGTGTGGGGACTACGGGGTTAAAGTTAAAGTGAATCTTGACCGTAGACGGTTGAATTGGAATTGGAACGACATGGATTGTTCGTTGTTGACACTTTATCGAACCCTAAATCGAGAGAAAAGTTGGGATATATTTATTAGCGCATAGATTAATTTGTTTTGGTAATGCGCAATGTGTGGCGGGGCTCGGATGAATTTTGTTCATTATATTCATTATATTCATCAGCGTTTTAGCTTCCCTAGTGTGTTTACAGCATCGTTTCGCGAATCGATAGGCGGAGTTATCCCCGGGGCGCTAATTGAACTCTCTAGCCTTATCAGATGCCACGAGCGTCCTCGTCGGGCGGAATCGAGGGTTTTTCGTCGTCGCACCTTTCCAATTTAGCGACCGACGCCTGTTACTATATCGTCACGGTGCACGGGGCTGAAGAGAGGAACAGAGTATCGCATCGAACACTTTAACGAGGTCCTCCAGTATCCTCTTCTCCTGGTCTCCTTATCCACTTCCTCGTAACCCACTGTCATCGTACTGCAGACCTCCATGGAAAGATTCGCGATATTAGGGAATCAGAATTAGAATTAATTCAATCCTGCCGGCGACAAATGAGTCTATAATTCAAACCTATAATTCAAAGGACTTCGTTACACGTGTCTCGGGAATTTTATAATATTTTAGCAATCAACTCACTCGCAACTCTTTCTAATACACTCGCATCACAACACTTAATATTCTTCGCCTATTCACTCTGTTTTAATGATCTGCGTGTCTCTTTTTCCATTTCCTTCGTGTTCAGACTGAAGAAGTTCCTTCTTCACGCCTCGTCGGACGTTTTAGTTTTCAAGGATGTTTTTCGCGTACCCCGAAGCTCGACGGCGACGAAGTCGACGCCCTTTTTCCCTCACATCGAAAGGGCGGAAATTCCTCTTGCGGTTCGAGAAGGCCCGGAGAAAAAGCGACCGAGGACTGACAGCCGTAATCGTTCTCCTTGATAAAGCCACCGCGGAGTTTAGATAAGGTTCGCCGAGAGTTTGCGTCCCTCTTAAAAATAGCCCCCGTTTGTACCCTTTGCCGCGCGTGTGTGGGTAACGTTCCTTAGCCGCAACATGTGAATTGCGTTCCGCAATTTCGGTCTCTGCCAGGGGAACGAAGGGGGGTTTGATCGATCAGAAACGACAGCCTAGAGTTCTTGGAATTCGGTATTTCTGGTAGCAATATTTCAAGTTGGAAACGTTTGGCGATTTTAGTTTAATAAATTCAGGGGTGGCGTTAACATTTTTAAATTGATCTAACAATAAGAGACAAAGTTCATTTCTAACAGAAACAAATTTGGTTCAATTTCAACACTTACATATATTCCAATATATTAAATCACATGTATTCTAGTTTATCATGTGGTCTTTGAAGAGAGTCACATCTTTCAATTAAACACTTAAGGTAATTATTCTGCGAAGGGTGGTCACAGCCTTCGTCAGTAGTTCGTGGTGTAAAAAATAATTAATCTCTGCGTGGACGGATCTAGTTCCCATGAATTCTCGTGAATCTGTTCCTTTTAATTGCCATTCTACGGGCATCGATGTCAATGCCTCCGTGTCAAAGGCGCTGCTTGCTCTCCCGTCGACTTCCAAGCTGAGCCTGGTGATTACCTAACCGTTGTAACGAAGTAGCAGCGCGCTTGGTTTACCTTCCACGATATAACGACGTCTTAAGTTGCGTTATTGGATTTCATAATAGCCTGGCACACCGGCGTTACAGGTTGTTTACGCGAGGTTACGTGACGCAGGCACCCGCCGGGAGCTTATTGTGTTTGCATTCAAGCAAGTTTGCTTTACCACCACGCGTCCGTGCTTCTACTTGCTTGTTTCTTTGAAGTTAATTGCGTTTAGCCACGGTGTCAGTGCGGGGAAAGGCATTAGCATATATTTGCAAATAGACAGATTCGATTAGACGATTAGGCAAATGTTTTGAGGCACCTTACACTCCGATTCGTCTACTGATTAAGGTAAACAGCATGGAATATCGATAATTTTATTCCTTTGAGCTGGAATTTTTACTACAAAGTTTTGCTAGAAGTTTCTGCTATCCAACATCAACATCTAATTAAACTTTTTAACCTTACTACATATTAGCAGCAACTTCCATGCTTTCCACTTCTCAAAAAGATCATTCAAAATCAGTTACAGCACAGAAACTTCACAGAACCCACCTCTGGAGGCCATTAAATCTCTCCCATGATTTTCATAGTCACTCTTTACTAATTCCCAACGGGCACAGGAATATAAAGGCTCAACGCTCTCGCCTCTAGCTTCCTGAAACCATCGGGACCAGGAAAAGAGCCATGTTTCACGAAAGACCATCCACGTGACCGGCTCGATCCATTATTCACGGCCGGTGAGAGCCTTTCTCCATTATTTCAGGCCTGCTCGCGGCCCTATCGCGCCCCGCCCGGATCCGCCCGCGTGAAAATTTTCCTTTCGTATTCAACAGGTGAGCCGAGACGTTCGGATAAGCGATTTAGACATATCCTTGCGGGCGGACAAAAGGCGGGGCACAGGACTTTCCGCGCGATCGATCGAATAACCCGTCGCCCCCCAGCCCGTGGAAACTTGTTAAAGTGCCAACGAATTCAATATCGTAATTTTCTGGCAAAGTAGATTTTCCACCGATTAACCACAGACCTCCGCCGAATACGCCGCAAATCCTTTCGATATTCCCTGCAATAACGCTTCCCATTATCACGGGGTGAAGGGGAGGCCCTTTGAAACGAATCGCGACGTGTAATTTACTCAGAAATTCCCTGCAACGCGGGATTGTAACACCAGAGGAGCACTCGGTCGGAGGAGTGACCGAGAGGAGTCAAAATTTCGCGGATTGATAAGTAGTGGAGTAGAATTGGCGTCCTATTATTTTGGAAAGATTCAGAGGAGGATTATTTCAGCAGTAGTTTAATGCCGTGGTGATCCTAAGGTATCTAGGTTGGAGACTCGTTTCTCTACTCTTACTCCCCTTTCTTGAATCTGAAGAAAGCGAAGCACGACGAAGACGTCTCCATCCATCCACTAATCCCTCTGAGGAGGAGAAGCTGAAATCTTATTTTGGGTAGAGCCGGACCACGATTCAAAGCTACGTTGGCAGTGAACGAAAATTTCAGTTGATTCTCCCGAATTTCCCCTAACTTCCCTCCAGCGGTGTCCTCGAACCAGCATCGCATAATCATCCCATAATCCCTCCGACTCGTACCAGCGAGTTTCACGTCGATGCAACTCGTCCTTCAGACTCTCTCTCGTAGGCCTCTGCAGAAGTGCAGAAACAGGGATGAAAAGCTCCATTTCTTCGCTTCTTCAGCTTCTCTGCTGCGAGAAGAATCGAATTCATAGAGAATTCACTTCCAACCCTCGCCTCCCTCCTCCCTGCATGTACCAGCGTACGAGTCAAAGGGGCGTGTAACGAACGTATAGCCATTCGCCAGTTATGTTTGTATATTCCTGGACGCGGGGGTGAGTGCGGAGGGGTGAAAGGGGGCGAGTCAGCCCTCGAGTCGCGAACTGTAAAAACCTCTGGCGGAATGATGACATGATTCCTCGGCCCTCGACGACACGCGATGCACGTCGGGCGACTTCTTTCACGATGACTTGATGCAAAAAGCTTTGAGAGAGCAGTCGGCCACGATACCCGAGTAAAAGCATCAAACGTTGGGGCGCAAAGTGACAGCGTTGGGGTGACGGGGTGAAGGGGGGAGCGGGGGAGGGGCCGGGGAAGGATGGGTTTGAAAAACGTTTTCCCGTCGCATGATCGAACGAAATCTGTTCGCCACCGTCTATGGTTACTCGCCGTGCCCGAGCGTTTCAGCGAATAATGCATTCATGCGATAGGTACCGGCATGCTTGATGTTCTCCCTTCGTCGAGACCTTCAATAATTCTCCAGCGCCATCCTTTCGACGTAACTTGCTATCCTGCGGTTCATGGAATATTTCCTAAATATACCTACGTGGGAGAAGAGACGTCTACATTTCGCGAGGGAATGGGGAATGAAAACACTTTTAGTTGAAATTATGGAAATGGGGGATAGATTTTCATAAAGTAGAAATTCACATTTTAATAATTATTTACTTGGGGTTGTACTAATTAGTTGCGGTTGTAATAAATCATATTCCTACTTTTACATTTTTATTTTTATATTTAACATTTATATTTTTAAATTTTTTTTTTTAAATTTTTCGGTCGAAAGTTTTTAATCATTTTATTTCTTTTTATAACATATTCTCATTTGATTCGTGTGAGTAAAACTCTTACTATTATTATTTGGTTATCTTGAGAGAAAGTGTTGGAATTTACAACGATCAATCTATTTCTTTATTTAGGAATGGAGTGATTGAAACGGAAATAAAGTCTGATATAAATACATTGGAGAAAATTGGTAGGGCGATGAATGTCCTACTTCATGACGTCAAGAATCTTTTTCATTATTGATCATTGTATGGAAGCGTACGGAATGTACATGAAATAACGATTTCGTGTGAAGTTCGGCGAATACGCAGTGAATAGCAGTGCTCGAGGAAATTCCACGACGAAACAAAGAATATTTCATGAGAATTCCTTATTTGATTTGCGCCCGGTAAACAATCGGCTTGTTGTGCACGCGATTAATTGGTTCGCGTTTCAAGAGGTAACGGGAATTTGTTTTTGATCGCCGAAGCACCGAGAGCAATCGTTCCTCGTGCACGCGTACATATCGAGGGCCGCGTTGTTGTTATTACGTTGAAATTACAAAAGGTTGCAACGTGTTGCGGCCAGCACGGAAAAACCCAACAATCTCGACCATTTTTCCATTCGGCCATTGTTATCGCGCTCGAATTTGTTTCACCTGTCGTTTCCAATGGGATTCCCGTTACACGAAGCACGTTGACAATGACTGATGATAGAACGCGAAAGGTGCTATTGATTCGCGCGATTTAATCAACCATCTACTCGTACAATGTGATTGTCAAAATTAAAAAACGATATGGTTTCGAGAGGCTCTCAAACTTGATCGAATTTGTACCCCAACGAATCATTGCCTCCTCGTTAGAACTACCTATCAAATATTTAAACACAAAACTTCATATAAAGACAGAGAATAATGACTGTTCTTAGTACTCGAACTTATTTTCTGCCGCGAGCTGTACATTCTTTTCGCGAAGAAAGCTTCTAGTGTGCAGTCAAGTTTCCATCCTGCTGGGAAGGCAAGTTTCCAAGCTCTTTTATTTCCCAGCATCTTCGTGCTGCACGATACATTATAATCGCATTTCCCGATCGTAAACCGATTTCCCTAAAAGGAGGAAAAATTCGAGCGCACATGGTCAGCCCATAAATCATCCCCTCGAACCGACTTTCTTGCCCCAGAAGCGTGGCTTCGCCGGTGCTGCGCGCTGACGCGAAGAAAGACGCGTCACAGCCTTAACAGTAAATCTCTGTACACGCGCCATAAAACCGGAAAAAATACGCGGGACGAGGGTTGGACGGGCACGGTATTCTTCATCGAGTAGCGAGACAATCTCAGAAAGAGCTTTGGTTTCCTGAATTTGTTTAAAATTCTGTATAAATCAAGTTACACTCACGAGGGAGATACGAGAAGAATAATACATCATAAGAACGATAATTTATTGTATCTTACTAAATATCCCATTATTTTCCCTTCCATTCTTACACGTTGGAAATTCTTTCTCATTCCCTCTGCCGAACACGTTCCCAAGGTGCACCCAAATAAATTCATCAAATTCTACACAGAGGATCGTAAATATTCTCCAATGAACGCGAGTCACAGTGATTTTTCTCTCGTTCCGAGCAATAGCGCGCGAAGGAAAGGAGGAAGTGGAAAAAGGACGAGGAGGACGGGTCACCGTCACGTCCTCGAGGTCGCTGTCCTCTTCCCTCCACCCTTTCATCCCCCCTCGCCCCGTATCTCCCCCAGCCACCGTACCTCTTTGTCCCTCACATATTTCCAGCGCTATTTTTGTTTGTATTTCGCGGTGATCGTGGACCGGAAACGGACGTCCGCGCCGTGAAAAATGGCCCCAGTCGCGCTTCCGGTCTCGAGTAGAAACCACGTCCCTGCGAACTACATATCCCCGGTCCCTTTACTGCCAACGAAACGCGTTTTCGGTAGAGGTCAGCCTCGCGTCTCGCCCCGTATTTACAAGTCTTGGGAGCCCCACACTTTACGCTGCCAACGGTCGCGTCTGGGGACCATAACACGGGCCATCGTTTCAGTAGTATCAGAAAGGTCGTCTGGGTGCGTGATCTTTCAGAATTTACATCGTTGTGCGGTTCGTGTTACATACGTTTGAATTTTCAAGTGGCTGCTTTCCCTTTGTCTGTTTAAGAGGACGAAATTGAGGGGAAAGGAAATGGAGTAAGTTCTTTGCGATTTCTCATCTTCTATTTCTCTATTTATGAGGGTGTTGGAAAGGGGAAGGGGAATTATTTATTTTGATGACAGCGTTTTAGTTTATTAGCAGCGCGTTTCTTCCAGCAATATTCTTCTCGTAGTAGAAAATATTCAGATGTTAGAGTTGGAGAAGGGTGTTTCAAGGACAGATTCAGATATGCCTGGAATTATTGGCAATGCTACTGAGGCTTGCACTCGAATAGGGTAACTTGATCGTGTCCTTTCTTCTTCCGTTTCTTCCATCTTCATCCCTCCCTCTTACATTAATACACATATATACCCACTCCCCCGGACAGCATGAAATATTAAGATAAATGCATTACGCTGGTCGAAGAACGCCGTGAAAAATAGCACGTCGCTCTTCAGAAATAAATGAATATCTTACCCGCAAGACCATCAATCTTATTGCTTATCGACCGGTTTATACGTGTACCTGCGCCGACACTAATACGTTTCAATTCGAGGGGTTGAAATGTTGCTCGAATACGAATACCCCCAGCTTTTATCCCTCGCTGCACTTTCAAGCGGGCCTTTGTGACGACCGATAAAATAGCTACAACATTTTACTTCCCCTCAACAAATTTAAAAGATTCACAGAGCCCGATCAACTAAATAAACCATATTTCCTCCCAGGAAAGGCAACGTGTACGAATGATGCACCCTGGATATGCAATTCCTCGTCGAATGCCACAAGGGTCTGTTCGTTTAAATATTTACTCATGCACGCCACTTCTGTCTAGACGGTTAACTCTTTTCCACGTGATTCGCCAAAGCTGCCCGTCAATTAATACCGGCGTCGTGCGGAGACCCGTTTCTTTGTGCAGCTGTACCTCTCGCACGTACACCCGCCACTCGCCCCGAATACATTTACGAATGAAACGTAACCTCCCTCTTTTCGCCCGCCATTATTCACCGATGCCTGTATCTGCGACCAGCCGTAAAGGCGATAAATTTCTAAACTCGCGGAAAATTTAGCATAATTCCCCGTTACGCCGTTATTAAACTTTACTTTTGCCAGTTCGCGTGGCAATCATTTAACAGAGCGGCCCATTTAGCCAGAAATTTTACTGCCGCCCTGGATACTCTATTGCTCCAACAGTCGTTACACGGCGACCCCCGCGCACACGCTGAATCGTGCTAATTGATTAATGGCCGACAGATGTAGAGGCACCATGCTAATTCGGCCCCCGTCTGATTCTCGGCCCACGTGCAACCACCCCTCTTTGCCTGTTAACACTACCCCCGTAAAATCTGTTAAACGCGCCTCCCCTAATATGCGTTACGCTCCCTGGGCCGTACCCTCGAATTTATCGAATAAACGGGCGAGCACCAGTTACTCGATCACGATGGAACGCTTGCTCGCTCTTGAAACAGCGATATCTCTTAGTGGTCATTAACGCAGCGATCCTGCTGCACGATTTTCGTGTTGCGAAACAATACTACACGATTCTCGGGTGGTTAAACAATACTGCACGATTCTTTGGATGCTAAACAATGCTGCACGATTCTCTGGTGGTTAAACAACATTGCACTGTGTCACGGGTTAAGGAGGGATTTATTTAATTAACCGAATGGAGATTCTATTTCTGGACGTTCCGATGAAATGGTTGAATGGGGGTTTATCAAAATTGGGAAGTACTGTAAGTGACGGTGAACATTAATTTAATTAATTGAAGTCCTATTAATCGGATATAAAACTATGGTGGCTTATTGATGTCATTGTTTGTTTCAGTTATGTTTCATTGCGATGTTTTGTTATAGATAGTCTGTTCACTTGTGGATTATTGTTAGAGGGGGATTTTAAACGTGTATATTTTCATATGTGTAGAGAGGAAAGGTGCGAATTTTCAGAGTGTTTGTGATTTTATAATATTTCTCACCAGTTTGATTTCTGTTGCAGGACTGTTTCGAGAATGCGCTGAATTGATCAAGTTTGGACGAATTTTGGCTTTGGGAATGGATTCGACCGTGCTGCTGTTCCTTCTGACTGGTGAGTCTTGGCATTTCTTAAAGAACTACTCGCACTGTGGAAATATGGTCCAAGGAGCATTCACGAAAGACGCATTTCCATCAACTAAAAAGTTTCTCCCAAACTTCTCTGAGACTATAAATTTTATACACTGATAGTCTACTTGCAAAAACTCGAAACGCAACCACCCAATATACTGTGGTACTCGCGAGAAATTTTGAAACCATTTTTCTACACGTCTGCATAACTAAGTTAAATACCCTTACGTGTTACGTCAGTATCACTGATCTATTTTACACCCCCCTCCCTTCTTAAATCTATGTGGCATAAATGTTAAGATGTCACTCTAAATTTTCTTTCGACCACCCCCCTTCGTACACCCCTCCACAATCCACTGTTCCACTTGAAAGATCAATTGAACACATGAGCAGCGTGTGCCTTGCTCGATAATCGTAAAATCATAAAACGATGCTCGCCTCAGCGCCCGTGCAGGCAATCAAGGGAACCTTTAGATCCCTGGAACCATCCCAGTCCGAGAAAATTCGACGTCCCGACAGCAAAACGAATTCTTCGCCCCACGGTGGGAATCGAAGAAGCAGGTGAAACGACGGGGGAGAACGGTGGACGATTGCCAACGACAATAGAGAATTGGCAGCAATCGAGGTGTGACTAGTGTCCAGGACACCCTTATTCCCGTTTCTGGGCGCATCCCCGTGTCATCCGGGTCCCCTGCCCTACGCTTCACCTCGATAATAGCCAGCACGTCGGGGAAGAAAAGGGTTGGAGTGTCCCCGGGGACGTGTACAGGGGTTGGACTGTGTATAGATTAATGGGGTGATAAGGCTGTTATTATATGGGGGGCTCCTTAAGACAATGGGCCCTGCAATCTGCGATCTTTTTCCAAGCTTTCACTCGAGGAGCAATTTGGATTTCGTTTCGCGTGGAGCACGAAGGGTGGTGATAACATCGATGATATAACAGTAGCCTTGTCGTGAGGGCTGCTTATAGCATGTTCATTGGTTTATTGAAATACTTAGAAGCAGGGGGAGATAGGAATTGTTCTGTGGGTCATGTTGTTCCGAGCTTCTTTTGATACGCCGAAGGCTACTCCTTTGTCATGTTTGTTTATGAAAATAGTAGGGAATGCTAGTGTTGTGGGGCTGAGAGGTACACTATCGTGCGAAGTAATCTGCAAAATGGAAGCTTTAGAGTTCAGTATCTAAATTTAACTTCCAATCAGAAGACGTACCTTTCAGATAACAAGCTTCTGCTGCAGGGAAAATGCAAGTTAAATAAAAAAGAAGGAACAACCGTCGAAATCTCGACGCGACCATTCACCGTGAAATCGCTAAGAATTCGTGACGACGGGGCGACCAAGTTCGCCAAGGTCGCCAGGACGAGGAAGACGTTCGAGGAAGACATCAAGTTTGATTTGGCAGAGATCGAGCTCTTCTACGTTCCGATGCCTCTAGTTCTTTTCCCTCCTCGTTTCAATCGCTGGAACACTCTCCGGCTCGCACCTCGCACAAAGCCAGACACAGGGGTGGAAAAAGGAGAAGCGTCTCGTACACGTCCATCCTGCACCGGCTATCTACGTGTAGAGCCTACGGTCGATGGCGAGGAAGAGGAACAGGGGAAATAGAACAGGAGAAAGGGAGGATACGGAGGTGGTCGGAGGAGATGGAGCAGCCTGAACAGCGGGCGGAAAGGGGGGCGGGGGTGGGCGAGGAAAAAAGAGGAAGAAGTACGTTTGGTTTGGCAGCGGGCGGTGGGCGTCGAACTCGGGACATCGCGCGCGGATGACGAGTAATCGATCACGAGCACTGTGCCAACACTCTGCCACCGAACAGCTCACAGTGATTCTCATTTTCTGGTTTATCGATGCTGCCGCAGCCGATCCTGAAATTCGATGAAACGATCCGCGTAGAGAAGGACGCACCAGCCTCCTAAATAGGATAGAAACAACGATGACTTTGAGGGGTTGGATGATGGTTGAAGATCGATGAACTGTGCTCTGAGATTTTTTTAAATTTCCGAAGCGCAAGTTGCACAACCCCCGTATAAACTCTGTTGGCGTTTCATCTTGCAGAATTAAACACCCCTCGACGAAGTCATTAATGATAAGGTGTTAATACTTAGTCCGCCCCGCAGCCAATCACTGAAAGCGCCGGAACCGTCGGTTCCAGCAGCCCGTTCCCATAGACCTCCCTCGTCGTCGACACGCAGAAAGAGAAACCTTAACGCTCCCCAGGCAATCGGGCCGAAATCGACGGAGTGCAACATCCCCGACAGACACCATCGTCAACAGGGACGTAAAGTACATTGACATGTATGTAGACGTGGCTGCGTATTGGCTCTGCTAGACGGTTCTATTGATTTCTGATTGAGGCAATCGGCGGATGCCAACGACCATATCGGACAGCCTTTTTAAACGTTCGTACAAAGTTTCGTGGGGAACGGCGTGGGTGGGAAATTATCCATTACGGGGAGAGGGGGATGGGGGAGATAACCCGCGTCGAAATATTGACGAGTAAACGACAGAAAAGGGATGGTCGTAGAAGGGGGTAGGCTGAAGAAGGGGGATGGGACTCGGTCGATCCTCGATTCAAGCACCCCTCAATGTTGGGAAGGGGGGGACGAAGAATTTCGCCAAGTACTTCTTCAAATATTTAAGCAGACTTGGCGGGAACGATGAGTTGCCTTTATCGTTAATTCCGATAAACGGGGAGGGAAGTCAGCGAATCATCCGCGTAGAAAATGCTGACGGACCAGCTGCTCGCTAATTATGCCGGTATACAAGCCAACGGGATTGCGAACCGACCATTTTTCCAGCTCTCGTTTATGGAGAGGTTCGATCCACGGAATTTGTCGGTCAATTATCGCGACGCACGGTTTCCGTAGAGATTTCGATGATGAAATCGTTCGATCGCGGCCCCCCTGCCCCCCTTCAGGTTCAGAGTTCTTTCTGTATCGTCTGTGCAATTTTAGCATTACGGTTTCCTACGTTTTCTTCATTTAGAGTCTTTTGAATTTTATGTGAATTTTTCTTAGTATAATTTTTAGCAGGGTGGATTTTAATTGCAAAAATTGAAAGAAATTTAAGTTTCGATAGAAGAGGCTTAGAGGGTTTTTATTTGGTTTTCTACTTTTGTAGCTGGGAATATTTATTTCTTCGCCGATAATGATTATTTTGTTTTATGAATGGGGATAGGTATCGATTAGATTCAATTGGTACCTAGCACGGTACTTGCTCTTTGCCAACTAAAATGAAGCTCGCAGAACTTTCCCGGATTAACAACTTTGTAACGAGCTCGATGGAGTATCAATTAATCTCCCGCGGTTAATTAACGGGCCATTGAACTGAGCTACCGTGATATACTAATAATCAAGCACCACTCGCAGCGAAATCTTCTTCGCCTTTTCAGGGAGTATATTGTTTTCGCACTTTAGCTCCCTCTTTTACACGAGCAGCTTTTCAAACGAATTCTAAACAAGAATACATTCTGGAGCGATGAAAAAACCATTTACGTAAAATGCATCACTGTTTATTTTTCCTGTGAACGTTGGTTGAAAGGTGAACAAGCTTTTCATAGCTCAAACCAGCTTTATTTCGGCCCTTTCATTTTCTGCTCGTAAATTGAAGCTCGTATCCTTCCTCATTTTGAGCAAACAATCATTAACTAAATATTCTATAGAGTGTACATAATGTTCCACTAACTTCTTTACACAGTAGCTTTTTTTCAAATTTCACGTGAAAGGTAGAGTGGCTGTTTTGAAAATGTTGTACAAAATGATTAATAAACATATAGCTATTCTGCAATTTTTATTCATCATTCACAGGGGTCTAAAATCGTGTAAAATTCAAAAGTTACGCAAAGTGCAGAAGTGACGTCTGACTATTGGCTGACCATTTCCACTTACTTTCTGCGTCTTTCCTTACGTACTCCTTACTACTTCACTCCACCGTAGTTTCCAGTAAACTAACACTATTATCAATAGAAGATATATCTATCTACTTCACACCACATTTATGCATATTTAATCCTATCTCCTCAATTTGCACTCCACTCTCGTATTTGCATATAGAAACACATTCTCCCATCGCACATTCTTACATACTCTAGACCTGCATTCCACGCGAACGCCCGTACACTCACAGTCACCCACACCTCTTCGCGCAGATAATTCAATCACTTTATCCATTTGCTCCTTTTTTATCAGCCCCCTTCCCTAAATACTGCCACCAAGGCTCCGTTAATAACTCCTCAAGTAAACCGAGCGTGCCCCTCGATCACGTAACACACTTTTCGCCCGTCGAGTTCACCCAAACATCGTCAACTACGAACAAGCAATTTAAAAGCGTTCTACGGAGTACGAAGGAGCGCAGGAAGTTCAATCGAGGTGAGCATCGAAAGTTCCTGTCGCGAAGTTGAGGGCTCGGGCGCACAGCTGAGAGCCACGTGCAACGCGAATATACCCGTGTCCGTAATGCTTTCGCGAAAAATACAGACACCGAGCCGCCCACCCCCTGTCCCAGTCCCCCTGGCCATCCCCGTATCGATTTCTGGCCGATGGAGTATCGCGATACTCGCTCTCTCCAACGTCTACCCGTTGCAACCAGCCACCCCCCTCGGCCGATCGCCATTCTTTGTGACTCCGGACTGCCACCCACCTACTCGTACCTCTTTTTTCCCACACACCCTCCGTAGCCCCTCAACCTCTCCGCTACACCTACACGCGTGTCCCAGCGTCACAGGTTCCGCGTACCGTGAACGGACATTAAGCGAAGGTACGTGTCCACTCGAAAATGGACGATCCACTCCACCCCCTTGCCGGGTCTATCTCGAGTTCGCGTCCTGTGCCTCGTAGGGGATGACGAACGGGTGTTCCTGAATATTCCCTTGGAGAGAAGCTTCTCTGCTCCAAACTTTGGTTATTTATTACGAATTTTGACGGTGGAAATAATAAGTGATTGAGCGATGGGGTCGTTTGAATATGCTTTTTTAGAATTCTGAGGAAGTTTCATGATCTGCTTAATGTAATAGGTGGTTGGTTTTTCTGGTCGCACTTCGTGTTCTTTACTTTGTAGGGGAAGAACTTTCTTCCAAGTATTTTGACTTTGAATCTCAAATGTTAGTAAGTCTGTCTGTGAATAGTGGACGACCTACTTCCAAGAATTCGTCGCACAAGCAGAAATTATAAATGTGTGTGGTATGATATATTTCAGTTCCCATTGATTCTATCCTCCTCGTTTACGTTTCGCGAAAGAATACGGTTTTAATGAGGCGCGACACCAGGGACAACGACCACGAACCGTCTCTTTCGACTGCCTCCGTTTTAATCGTCATTTTATTGTTGCATTTCATTGGGACGTCTGGAAGCCGTCGATTCAACGTCAGCAGTATTTGCATGGATAAAAGGGGAATATAAATTTCGACTTTCTATTGAATATAGAACATTCGAGTCACCCTTGTTCCCTACATCGTTACTTCTTCATTGTCTCCACCCCCACTTCCTCCCTAGAAAAGCTTGCGATCCAGCATTCAATCTAAAATCTACAAAATCTTTTATTCGAAACTTATAATAGAAACTTATATTTGTCACCAACAATATTATTCTATTAGGAATCACACTTCCGACGTGACATCGTCGATAATCCCACAGGGGAGCATGTCCAAATCTGTTTCCCAATTTTCCAAGATTAATTAGCTCCGGATCCCAAATTACGCGGAATCCATTCAATTTCCCGTGAAATGGTTTTCTTAGGCCACGTCTCAGACGTAGCCCACTTATCCCGACGATTTCGCGACATCGCAGACGCTGAGTTACCGGTTCCGTGAGGATAATCCGAATCGACTAATCGACGGGTCCTCCACCGAAAATGATAATGGGATTACACGCGGTGGCTTCGACGCGGATTGGCCCGTGTTACCAGATACCACGTTATCTCGTAAACTAAACGGTTCGATCTGGAAACACGGTCACGTTTCGGCGGTTCAGAATGGGGCGAGGTCGAGTCAACTTATGGCAACGTAAGCATTGTCTGCGAATGAAGTCGCTACGGCTCAGCCTCGCTCTCCGTACACCCCTTTCGTCCTCTTTTTCCATCCGCCCCCAACTCCGTGAAAGAATACCAGCGTCAGGAAATTGCCCCCTCGTTTTCACGCCCGATGAAAATCGACGCGGACAGACAAATCGAGCGCGACCCTCGCATCGATCCGGATAGTGCGGCTTTTTCAAGGATTATATGATGTAGCGAGATGTAACCTTGCGTGGCGTTTCGTAAGGGGGCGAAAGTGCTTGGAAAGTTTAAGGGAGGTTATTTGGGGGGGATGAAATTTCGTGTAGTTGGTAACTTAGTTTGAAACACTCAGTGAGTTTGAAGAATCTGTGGTGTTTTAAGTATGAGGTTTCAGGAAGAAGAATTTTAGGTGCCATATTCACGATGCTTCTTTACGCTAAAGTATTCATAACTTTAACCAGCGTCTCAAAAGATCTGGGTAGCTTTACAGAGAAGTATGCGAACGTGTGTGCATGCGAGAATTTATCAAAGACAGATATATATACGAAGGAATAGTGGCAGTAGTATGGGATAGCATTGAACAGACTTCGCCCAGAAACCAGTGGTACAAGTAAACGATAACTGATCCCAAGGCCTTGAAACGTTTCTCCGAATATAAAATCTATCGATACCACTTGCTTCGAAGTCATAGCTTAGAAAAATTCCTACAGCATTTTCATTAATTTTAAATTAAATTTCTCAAAGACAGACATTTCTAATGGACCTGCATTAAAAATATAACCACACTCTATGCACCCACGTCCACATCAATCACTCTTTCGACAGACTCGTATCGAAATTTCAACGGAGGAATATACATTTGTGCCTCAAAAACATTGACGAAAATCACTATTTTCGACGGTGTCGCGGCCGATTTTCGTCCGATCGCGACGATGATGAAAGTGTATCGACGGGTCGGTGGGACGCGTCGTATTTCGAGCCGTCGATTTTGTCAAAATCGATGCCATACGTGCCGGTATTACGGTCCTCGCTGGACATTTCCACAGCGTTGCGTGACCGCAGAGGGCGTTTTGCCAGAGGCGGTAAAATGTGCGCTTAATATTTACTCCGTGCCGCAAAGCGGAACGCATCGCTGGCAGGTATCGCAAATTTCATTAACAATATCGCCGATCAAACAGCTCTCGCCGATAGAACAGTGGCCCCCGCGATCGTTTCCATCATTTGCCAGAAATTTAACACCTAGTTTCCAACAATCCACACAACATGCACGCCGTAATTTACATTTGCTCGAAGAACACTGTTTCCTGCTATTCACCTCGAAATTTTGGTGAAAGATTCACTCGGTCAATTAGAGGAAATATGAATTATTTTATTAAACGATCAAGTTGAAGCAAAGTTTTCACGTGGTAGTGAAACATATTACCTTCATATTCACATGGAATTTTAATAAAAATCGACAAGAGAATGCGAATCGAAACTTTCTACTAATTACGTAAGATAGGCAGATAACAAGATAATTAGTAGTATTGGTAATACGAACAATTTCAGTGATATAAATACAGCACGTTTCAGACAAAAAGAAGTTATAATTTCGATCACAATTGCCTCCACCGTTCCTCGGAGATTTCCAACGCTCATTTAGATCCATTCCATTTTAACGAACACTCGGAGTAGGGAAGCTGCCGAAGCCGACCTAGAATCAGAGCAATCTCGAATCCGCCATTTTCCCGGGCTGTAATATCGGCCCGATTACAAGGTTGTGTCGCTCGCGGCGCGCAAACCCGATTTGTTGTGTCAAGCTGACAGCAGGGACGAGAACTTTAACATGCAATAACGAGCCGTACGCGTCGACACGGCGTCGCGTCGCGCTTAACGCCGTTTGCCGGCCCGTGATGGATTAGACGCGAAAACGACATATGACGGATACGAAATGGAAATCTGATTCGTAACGTACACCAGTCAGTGCGCCGCAGCGTGTATCCGAAACGAAGCTCGGCTTTCGAATGCTGAACACCATTCCTCGAATTCTACCATACGAACTCACGCGTCCAAGGAATGCGGCTCTGGACTCGGTGAAATTTTCCATTATTTCGTTCACTCTCCTCATGCCTTTAATATTCTAAATTTATATTAAAAAAAAAAAACGGTGTATAGAGATCAAATATAAATTGCTGCGAGGAAGAGTCGCGTTTCTTCTAAGTGATATAACAAGAAACAAAGGAGCCTTTCAAGACATTTATGATGTTCCTAATTGTAAAAGAGAAATCCAGGTGCTTTCGCTTGTAGTATTGCGTCTAAATCTATATTTCCGTCTTGCTTGACTTTACTTAGCACCTCTCTTTGAAGGAAGCGACGTGACACCACGAAAAGAAAAGCGGGCGTAGTACGTGTACATATTTTTTCCAGGTAATCCCAGAAAAATCCATTGCTTCGCACGGAAACGAAATGGAAATCCGACGAAACTCGATCTATCGTTTTTCCAGGCGCCAGGAAGCGCGTGCGTAGTTGGGACTCCGTTCAATTCGGGGAACGAAAAAAAAGAACTAGGAGATCGAGAAGGAACGAAGTGGACATAATAACGCGAGATCAAAATCGGATTCACCGTGGTGTCGCGCGACGCGTGAAATTAGTTTTCCCCGTGTTGTCCCCGTAATGGAATAAATATTAATCGATCTGTGGGGCGATGGAAAGGGGCGGAAGTGCAAGCTATTTGCTTGTTAATCAATACAGCGACACCACGCTGCCTGTTTGATCTGACGATTATTATTTCGAACAGATTGATCGAAAATTTGGAGGCATGGACTTTGCGCTTTTTTTGAGAGGACAGTGGAACTGTTAGAGGATAATTATTCGCGAAAACACGCTTTAAAATCGCGGGGTGGGATTTTCATCCTAATTTTTTAAATAACGGGGGAAATAGCGAGCCAAAAAAGCGATCGAAGATGCACTTTTTAAAGGTGAAATCACACGCGCCTGCAGTGTTGGTCTTCGCTCGGTTTCGAAACAATTTTCAACCGGTTCTCGAGTTCTACCCCTGCTTCACGGGTTATTCCATAGAATCAGCTGCAATTTCGACGTCTCTATTAAATCGAATTTAATCGAGAATCCTCCGGTTCTCATTCCTTTGTCCCTGCAAGTGAAATATTCCCTTTAGGGAGTCAAGAGACCCCATTCGAAAAAATGCAAATTAAAGTACAATTCGCCGCTCGTCCCGCGCGATTCTCACCTGGGACAACCATTACGTATTCATGAAGCAGAAGCATGAGATATTTCAAAAATTCTGAGAGTCTATTCCCAGTTCGTCGAGTCCCCAGCAATAGATAGTAAGCCATGACGAGGAGTAACGTGAAACCTGTGGATTCATAAAA
This sequence comes from Andrena flavipes, assembly GCA_963971345.1. Taxonomy (NCBI): domain Eukaryota; kingdom Metazoa; phylum Arthropoda; class Insecta; order Hymenoptera; family Andrenidae; genus Andrena; species Andrena flavipes. The sequence goes on from OZ020482.1 coordinate 50,129,234, forward strand.
ATCTATTCTAAATTAGAAAATTTACTTTACCTTTACATCCCTTAGGTACCATCATTCATAGTTTCATATTACGCGCTGTAAACTACGAAGACCATCTTCTTCACAAACACACTTCTGTCTTCGCCATCTAAATGAAGAAATATCCATCACGTGTTCGTCGTCAATCCATCAGTATTATCCTACCGCCTCGGGTATCGAGGCTACACATTCACACATCGATACGAACGTTCGTGCTCGAACAAGGTTCCCATTATCTACACCCGATTTCGAATACCTATTTCTCAAGTAATCAGCGATACCCTTCACATTGTACTAAATAATCATTTGCCTCGTGGTGTTCTCCAGGTGATCTTCCTATTAAAAAACAGAAGAATGTCCACCGAGTTGTCCCTAGAATTCGACAACACCCCCGAGGATTTCGCAAAATTCCATTTGCCGAAAGCCGAAATTCGCCCGACGTTTCCGTGACGTATCCAATAGCCAGATTCAATTATCTCCAGCCACGGGTTATCTACATAATAATCGAGGGAGATCCGATTAAATCGGTAAATCGTGTCAGCCACGTCGTGTATCTATACCGAACGATAATCCTCGCTTGTTGGGCGTGAAACTCTATCGTCGCGACTTTACGAAAAGGGGGGCCGTCTCGATCCCGGCAGACTCGACGAAAAGATTTACGGGGATCGCGCGGGCGTTCTACTGCCGCGATATTTCCGCCCGTGTATCATACCGCCGCGACGTTTTTACACATTGCGGCAGCGACGTCTCTATCAGTGGTTTTCCATCGACTCGATGGGCGACAGATAAAACTGCAAATTGCCTCGAGCCAGACTCGTCGATTCTTCGAATTAGAGATCGAGTGCTTTATGACGGGTGAGAAGTATTTTCTACGACGGAACTCGTAGCGACTCCAGATCTCTGAATATAACTGAGAACCTTGCAGCAAGAGAAGTGCAACTCCATTTTTTGAGCTACGGAGGACTGTTGAATGAGTTTTCTATGATCTTAAATCTCGAGATTCCATTCTCTGAATGGGGGTTTTCCTGTACATTGAGTTCAACGACTTCATTTTCATATTTATTTTAGACCAGTTTAATCGAGGCCAAATGTGGCACGTAAGTGAACCAGAACTCCGTTGCTATAATATGCCTACCTTCGTCAAGGTGAAGTCAGTGTGGAAACGATCATCCTCGGTCGTCAGTCTAGCACAATGCAGTTTTTTGATAGACGCTCCAAATACCGCGGAATTAGCTTAGAAGTCCGTCGAACCGAGGGAAAAAGAGAGTCAAGTAGCCCGGTTCACCGCCTAAGCACTGAATTAAATATAGCCATCGTGGTCGAGTGCTTCGCCGATAAGTGGACTAAAAAAGGCACCCTAGAACACCCTTCGTTCGCGCCTGTTCCCCCCTTCTTTTCGTTTTTGCCAATGACTCTCCCCCCGGTTCGATCCGTCGCGAATCCACCCTCTCGAATCGCGATCCCCTCACGGCGGCGTTGTTCATTGTGTTATCAGTGCTGACGACTCGAGGGCACTGATACAGCAGCCAGGGTTACGGAGGGCAGGGTCGACGGGAAGTTGGCGCAAAATTGGGGTGGATCATCGTTTTCAGCACTCGGAGGGCGATAGGGTTTGATTTAATCGCAAGAATATGTAGTAATATATATTAGATGGATAATATATCACACGAAGTTAGAAAAATTGCATAGGATAAATGTACCAGTAACTGAACACGTATCAGTGAATGGACATTTTTTTATTAAAATGGATAAAATAAGTTATTCAAATAAGCAACTAATTAATTAGAGACTTCTTTTAATTTCTTGCTCCATAGCCAAACATTTTTTGCAGCACGTGGAATCAATCGCACTGCAAATATAATTTTATAATAGTGTTCGTTCATTGGACTTAAGTGTTCGTTTACTCTATTATAAACTCGTGTGTTAAACTTGATATGGAGTGCCTAAAACAGTTCAAATATGCTATTCCTTTAATACGACATTCGACTTTGATAAGCCTTTCCACTTTCTTCATTAATCTATTCAGAATAACGTCACCGAAACTAATTAGTCGGAGCACATTCAATCCTTCAAGTCTTGAATCAGTAATCCTTATCATTATTAGCGGAAGCGAAGCATTCCCAAAGCAATCTTCCCTGTTAAATATTTCCCTGCTCCCGTCGACGCAGCATTAAATAACAGCGAGCGGGATCCCAAGCCTCTCGACACGCGTATTACCATCGGCTCCCACAATGTCTCCGGAGCACTGCCTCCTAACAATCGAGAACGGAGCCACAAGGATATCGCGGAGCCTCACGGCACACTTCAGACCCGCGGTTTTACCGCGTCGATTCCTCGTTAAAAAACGCGATACTCGACGTAATCATAGCGTAATGGAACTGCGAACGCGATGTGTGCACACCGTTGTATCTTCCTCTCCCCCTCGCGGCGGAGGAGAGACGTCCTTAACCGGACAGAATAATGCAATAACGTTCCGCTGTTATTAACGTTCGTAACTGCGAGAACGTGAGAGAAAAAGGAGCTTTAAAGAGCCACTCGACCATATTTCCTGCACGAGGAGCCGGGACTCTTCCCGCATTCCCGCCATTTCCCTCGTCGATTTCACCGCGCCGAGTCTGGCATGAAATTTCACGAGGAAATTATCAGCGTGCCGCAGACCCTTCGCGGAGCCGGCGACTCCACAGACACTGGGCCCTCCAACTGACTACATCGAGATTTCCGAGTGACATTTTCGATTCCCCCGCGCGACCTATTGCAAACTCGCGGAACTCTAAATTTACGACAAAATGCGAATGCGGTATAGAGCGTGGCAGAGTGTGCAGACTGTCGAAAGAATGGAAAAGTGGAACAATGAGGTCCGTGAATGGAGGAATTAAGGGATACTTGGTGGGACCTAGGCAAATATGGTGGCAAATAAATTTCAAGTCCCCTCTTTTGTGCTTCCTCCACTTTTCATTGCCACGCTCATTATTGGGCACTTTACACTTCGGTTGATAAACGCGCGCAGTATACAAACAAAAGGGAAGGAACAACGTTCGTCGAGTTTTTCGAATGTCGTTTTTCACTTTGTCCGCGCTGATTGCACGGCAATCGATATCGCGACAGCTCCACTGCAAACAACGTATTCGTTCAAACAGAGTTCTACATAGGCCTGATCATTTTCACCGATGCTTGCTGCTCATTGTGTCGCAGGCGCGTGGATCGAAATTTCGGGGGTGTTTGCGTGCCGTGCGCGTGCGTGGTTAATTTTTATTTTTTGCAAGTTGGAGGTGAAACACAGTTACGCCCGGGGTAAGGAGGAATGTAAAAGCAATCGAAGGATCGGCGTCAGCGTGAATAAAATATCGCCGACCCCATGTGCTCCAGTTACGGGTCAACCAACTTTGATCAATTCCGAACTTAAACTCCTGGTATTTCTCTCGCGTCGAATGTTCTATTCTTTGGTGGCACTTGTGACTTTCTTAAACTTGTCGGAGCCGTTCGCAGCCGAGGAAAGTCGCCTTTCCATTCGTCTTCGTGACATTCTTCCTCCAGGTTCAATGCTAGTCGAATGACACGACACTCGCGGCACCCGATTGCACGGAGTTGGGCGAAAATTTAATCAACGATTGACGATTAAACCAATCGCTGATTTTTTAACGATTATTTTTTTAATCGTAAGCATTAATCAATCATTCGATCAATTGCACGTCCCACAGCCCCCAATGCAATATTCAGATACCCTCATTCGCGATTCTAATCTGCATCTTCGATGCCCTTCGATATTCAACATTTCTCGAAAGTAATCTCCACGGAACGTTAACTTCGCTATAGTCATACTATCAGGCCGTTGCTTATAGAATTGCAGTTTCGCCTAGAGAAGTTTGAATGAAATTTTTTGCTTTTCAACTATTTCATTTATTTCATTTTTTGGCGCTTCTGGGATCCCAAGCTAGCGCTAGCAATTGTTATTGTATCCCCACCATAAACAAAGGAGCTTTTAGGAGGCGCTTCTAACCTTTCAAGAGCAACAAGCTTGCTGCCAGTTACCCAGTCAGCTTTGAAAAGTTCCCCCCTTAAACACCACCATGGATGCGGTACATCGAGACGAAGCACTGTTATCAATCACTCTCTCCACATCTTCACCCCCTCCAAAGGGTTCTTCATCACCCCCCTTCCGATGGTTGACAAAACGCGGCCCCCGCGAGGGCAATCATCATCCTGGGCAACAGCAACCGCAGCATCACCCTACGAGCCTACAGTTGACGCATTAAAATCGAATCACCCGCTCGAGCAAATTCCCCGTTGCCTTTTTCCACCCCTCTATGCAACAGCCGTTCTCCGTTTCGCTATGCACGTGTTACGACTGCGAGCGGGACGTAGAGGGGCGGTCTCAGCCCCCGGTAACGCAATAACGTTCGATTATTGGTAGTCACGGGTGCGAGGATGCAGGCTGCCAGCAGATTGTGAGAGAGCGGTGGCGGTGCGCTCGTATATCAAAGCCCTCGCGTATTCCCGCTTTTCCGAAGCTTTCGCCGCGCCCCGTCAAAAGCCCGCTCAGCGTTTCTATCCTTTCGTTCCCGGGGCCAACACCCGCGTGCCCCCTTTCCTCCCCACGATAATGTACAAATATGAACGGCGCGAAATGGAGACCCTTGGATAAACCGAAACCCCTCTCTTTCACCCATGAGCCACAGAACTCTGAGCAAATTCAATCGCTGTACCCTCCACCCCTTCCGTCCATTTCAAAGGTGGCGGCGGATTTTCTTCTTGTCCTCGAAGGAATCTTTCCTTTCATTTTTCCTTGAAACGCTTTTTTGAATCGACTCCTTCGATCATGAAACGGTGCTGGTTTTATAGGGGATGTTAGGGGTGTTGTCTTTGGGAGTAGACTGTGGGTGGTTCAGGGTAGGTGAACGTGTGGTGAAGAACGGTAGACGCTGCAGTTTATGCGTGATAAGTGCAGGGTCCCGTTTGAGGCTATGATGGTGGGTTGTGGAAGACAGTTATAGAAAATGTTTGATCAGAGTAATAGTAACTTTCTAATATATACAAATTTTAAGTTGGACACTGCTTTCACATCATTTTAAGAATTGGTGATTGAAAAGTCCTTGTAGAAAACACTGTAAGTTCCAAAAATCAAATTTTATAGTGTAATATTACCATTGGCACGTAGAGCATTTTTCCACCAATTTTTTTTAATTTTGACACTTACAGTGTTTTCTACAAGGATTCTTCAATTTGCGTACAAATTTTTTAAGAAGATTAACTTGATAAATATCGGCCAGCTAATATTTGTAACGAATATGTGACTCTGTTTATTTAAAAAAATCTATTCTATTCGATGGATCCTCGAAACAAACTCGGTCATTCTCGCAATCAGTGTGAATCTTCCTGGCGACACAAAGATGGTAGCGGTTGCGTGAAATCGCGGTGGCAATCCATTCGGTGGAGGCGTTTCGCAAATCACCTCTAACGACGAAATTCCACGCGAAATTTGCTGGAAGATAAGCTGGGATCGCGGGCGGTGTCGATTTCGACGGCGAAGTTTGCCAGTAAACCGAAGTTCACTGCTAATTTCTCGTCCCGCCACACCTCAAAGTACACTTTAATTACGTTAAACAGGAAGTAAATTACATTAGATTGTCAACGCTCGAGGATGTAAGCCCCAACGACGGTGCCAAGCCCCTCCGCCCCAGCATCCGACTTCATTTCACGCGGATTCTGATATAAGAACAGATTCAATTAATTGCTCAACCCGTTAACGAGATCCCGAGTACCGTTCATCACCTCTAACATCAACATTTTCGAAAATTACACTGTATCAAAAGGGGTGCAGGAATGCATAGCTGATCCTATTTTCAAAATGAAGAAATGAAAGGAAACTGAAATTAAAAAGGCGAGCTAAATTTTTTCACAATTATAACGAATTTAAATAAATTCCTTTTTGTAATTCTCAAATTTCTTTCGCCGCGAAAATATTCAGTAATGCGATTACTTTCAAAATCTATTTCCTCCAGGAATATTTAAACATGCCAATATCCAATATTCAAAAATAACTCTGCGTTAAGCATTCTCCTTCTCTCACAAATAACTCTTTGAATATAACTCTGTTAAAAATTGCAACCATCTGCTGCTAACGCTGCTTCTGGATCGAATTCAATGCCATCATCTATTTTTCTCAACGTTGAATTTCGACGCACCGCAATTTCCTGGAAATGTCTAGCTGGCAACCGAGCTCGGAACGGCGTTTTAACAACTCCCTCGAACTTCTTGTTTCCGGAATATATCAGGCATTACGGGGATCGCGTTCCCCCGCTGCAATATCCGGCTACTTGATTTAAAATTTCTTCCATCCTGTTGCGCGCGGACGTGCACTTAAAAGTGAATGACGTAATCCCCCACGAGTATGGAAGCTTTTTCCCTCGCTTTGTGGGCTTGGAACCTTAAGCCCCCGCCCTTTATCCGCGAAATTAGCAAAACCTAGAAGTCTCGCGCATGACAAAAGCACGTTTCATCATTTTAATCGCTCAATCGCAGGGCTACTCCTGTAGAACTACCTTCCATTCGATTCCCCCAGTCAGTTTTATTTCATTCAGGGCAGATTATCGCGAGATACGTGGCTGCAATCCGAGAAATCTTTTCGAGGGGAATCGTCTGTCTTCTTCTTTGCACCGCGTGTATCGGAACGTCTTTACGGTTTAATATCGTCGTTCATTTTCCTGCTTTCAGAGATGAAAGTTCACTTTCGTCTCCGACTTCGTCTGCTTCGAAGTTGTCCGCCTCTGCTTTCCCTTCTACCTGCTCTAAAGACAGGGGTATTATAATGCAGAAAAATCCCCTTGTGCTCGGGGATACTTCCCTCTACGTGAAACTGCTTCTGATATGTATGTATTATACATCGCCCTCTGGCGTCCATTTTTCTCTAAGCCCCCTTGAAGCTGAAAAATGCCACTTCGGTCGCAAAGAATTTTTCCAATATCCAAGCATTTATATTTCACCGTTCAGCTTATTCTTCCGCTGTATATCGTTTCGCAATTTTGCACCCCTTTGTTTCCAAAATAATAACCTCAATCCCCTTCCCCCACCTCCGTGAGCAAACTCCACTGCAAATTTCGAAGTCTAATCCTCTCTCTCTCTCTCTCTCGCTCTCGGGTAAGCTGATTAAGGCCGCGGCGCTGGCGAATGTGTGCAAATAAAAGTTGCGCGATAATAGCCCGTAATTGGACGCTTATAACGTGTGCATCGCGCGCTCGAAATGCCTGGTAACAAATATGGCGGATGCCTCTCTGGAGCGTGTTCAGAGAGAAGTGGAGCCAGTTACCCTTAATGCCTTTTGGCTCGCACGCAAACCTCGACTTCCTCCTCGAGCACGGAGCTTATCGATATTCCTGACGAGGGACCAGTCGGAGGGGGTTCAACTGACTCCTAGTGGACGCCATGACTCGAACGGTGGCAGGTGTTTTCCATCATTTCACACGTTCACAGCTATAACACTCCGTCGAGGTGCTAAATTAAAATTTGGTCACTTTCTCCGCCATCGGACGATAGACGACATTCCACAAACTTGAGCAGCTTCGAAGGAAATCGTATGAAGTCGAAGAAAGGGGATGGGGGTGGTAAAGAGCAGGAAACCTTAGAAGGGAAATTACCTTAGCTTCGTTGCAGACGATTTGGGGAAGCAACATTTAAATCTCTAAATTCTTGACAAGTTTATAGTCGAGGTGGAAATTTATTCTTATTCTCGAGATAATTGACAGTTTGAGAGATTTGAAATTGGGGGATGCTGAAGTGCTGAAATCTTGATATCCCGAGTTCCTTAACTCCGAAGTCTCCAGATCCCGAAGCTCTGAGATTAAAAAAGCTAAAAATCCCAAGGCACCGACGTCTTCCGATGACAATATATCTATGTTTCTTTTAATAATATCAGCTTTATTCCGCGAGCGTCCGCCAAACGACATTTCAATATTGTCGGCCCGCGGGATAGAAATTCCAGACCGAAATGGTCCTCGAAGAAATAGGGATGAATAATTCCGTCGGTGTGGCACGGCTCCCACGGACGAGAGAGGATTTGTAAAGCGCGGCGGCGACAAAGCAATCAAAATATAACGAACATTCTCCTCGCGGGATGCTTTGATCTGAAGCACGGTTTTCCCGCGCCGCGAGATGATAGCAATATATCGGAAAGTGGGTCAAGTGCAGTTCAGTTACCTTCTAGAACCACCCCTATAGCGTGTCTGGGAAGCATTTTCGAAACACAAAGCTCCCTCGATCGGGAACGGATTATTTATTGTCGCCTGCCAAATGAAATCGTAACTTCGTTCGGAGGAGACTATTTTCACAAGGAGCACTCTATATTCTCCATCTGACTCTTCAAACGAAGTAACGCTGAAAAGAAACGTCTACCTACCTCACAGTCACCAATTGAGAACCTTGCAGTAGGAGGAGTGCAACTCCATTTTTTACATTTTTTGAGTTAGGTATTGCATGTAAAAAATTAATGTTAATATTAATATTTTTAGTATAGAATATTTTTCATCAAAAATAGAAATAAATACTTATCAACTCAATAACTACTACTTATTGTGGTACAGATGGGGCTGCACTCTCTTGCTGCATGGCCCTCAATTCCAAGCACAATATTACGCTCGAATTCTGATTCCCTTATGGTAAATATTTGAAACCCGCAATATGCACATAGGTAATTAAGATACCACTGGAAATTGAGCACGCAATTTTCCTGCACTATCAGTACCTTATTTGAATTACAGAAATTTCTATTTTATGCGCCCCTGTTTGCTTTTCCGTGATCGTTGAAAGGCACCCCGCCTCACTGACTGAATGGGGACGCTCAAAGTATATTATGTCCACGCATAAACGTGAAGCGACAGAAATAAAACGGTAAAGCGCATCGATGCGATATTTGGAAACGATAGTATGCAATACCAGTTTGGAAACGTATCGAATATCCTTGCACGAGGCATTTCGGGCCAAAGTACACCCCGTACGGCATCGATTGCACAGCGCGGAGGGGGGACGGAAGACACGGGCGCATCGGAAACCAGGTCAAAAACAGTCCGGTTACCCTGTCGGACGCGGCATCACGCTTCTCTCGAAAGCGCTTTGAAAACACGAGGCCAGCCCTGCGAGAGCACCCTGCTGCATTTCCCTCGAATTTATCGACGACCCCGATGCCCTCGCGGCCTCTCCAAATCCCTCCTCGATTCGATGGCGGGGCTCTCGATCGGCGAGTTAACCCATCGACAGTAACCGTACGGTATCCACTGTACGGTGAAGGATTTCAGGCTGAATTCTGGGACAATTAGTATATGATTCCAGAGACAGATTTCCTGCGAGTAGGCTGTCGCTGGGCAAACTGGGCATACCAGTGTCACAGTGAATCCTATATGCCTAAGAAATCGGTGTCACTCACAAGTTTCTTCACGAAAGCAGTCTTATTTTTGGTATTAAAATTGTGAAGCAAGTGCTGTAGAGCGAGGCATCAATAAGCAAAAGCAAAATAACTTTCAGAGTTATACTGCTGAATTTATATGATGTGAGTTACTATGAATTACTGTAACTGCGATTGTGGCTGTCATAATTTTTCTGTTATTACCATTATTTGTCTTTATTGTTCATTTGATATAAATCTAGAATTAAACACAATCAAAGTGAGACACCTAACCTGAACTAAGACAAGAAGGTAATGTCGTGCTTAGAATAGTCTTAAAGAGTGGAGTCTTACTTGCCCCCCAAAAAAATTCCCTATCTAGATATATCCGAACCAAGTAGTGACGAAGAATAATCAAGAGGATCGAAGAACCCTTCACCTAATTGCACCATAAAAAAGTGCCAACGAACGTCCCCTAGTGCCACGATGATGCGGGCACCCAAACGGTTACCATAGCGAGCGGGGCAATGGGAACGAATCGTATGGATCAGGGGATCAGTTCGATCGCGATAGTCATTAATATCCTCGGTCCCTGTTTGTCAGCGCGGTTCATCGAACCCAGGTCGCATTTCGCGGGAAATACGAACGGATCACCCGAGCACTCCGTATTCCATTCTGCTCGACGGAGGGACTCGCGAGGGGTAGGCTTTAGGAGGGCGTCTGCGGAAGGAGGGTGGAGGGTGGGAGTTATATCGGGGCTTTGGAGGTATCGAGGCTTTTGGGATCAAGTCTGCCCGTCCGTTCACGGGCTCGTCAGGCTGCGCGGGGTGTAAGCCGATTATACTGGTGCAGCCTGCGTCCTTGTTCACCCGACACCCTTCTGCGCCACCCTCTCCCTCCGCCCCCCATGCCCCGCCGATGGCAGCGTGGCGTGTTTGACGACAGGCATTCGGCTTTTGGAAGTTTTCGGTGAAACGCGAAACCGTTCGCTGAGCATTCGATGAAATGGTGTCCAGGGTGCCCACTCAACGATCCAGCACCACGGTGCCTGACAAATTGCTAGATTTTTAGCGGCACCGCTGGAGGCAGTATTTCTACGAATACTCGGAAGCGAGGAGATAATACTTCCCAGACTCGAGAAACTGATTTTCGAATAGCGAAGGGAAGCATCTTTACCCTCCCCGTTTTAGAGCTGCATCCGTTGTGTAGGAGATCCCGGGGGACCACAATAGCCAAACACAATTTAGTCCCCGTCTTGTACAATTTCGTATCATGTAGCTTCTAACAATTTAGATGAGGCACAGTGAATGCAGCGTAAACAGATGTCTGTACCAATACGTTCCTGAATCCCGCGTAAAGCCGCCCTCAATAGTGGAAACCTCGTGGAATAATATTTCGGGACTGTGCAGTGTGCAATTTGGAGGTTCTCATAGCGTGAACCACAGCTCGGTAACGAGTTAATCTGCTCGAATTGTTTCGAAATTTCCAGCCGCTTTTTCCTTGCTCCCGAGCAGGCGAGGTACGCGCGAGAGAGTGGCGGGCGAGAGAGGGCGAAACAAAGAGGGATGGCGTCCGGGACGGATTTATTATACGATTACGGTTAGGTTCGCCGCGGCGCGCGATACGTTATTTACATTAATAAATTAACTATTTACCGTGGTATCCGTAATAAACGCCGGTAACGTGAGAAAGTGCCGTCGGCGAACCACAATCTCGACTAATCTCTGACGCCCGCTGCTGCCGCCGTTTCTCCGCTGCGCGCCGAGTATGCATGTACATATAAATGAACCGGTTGGAAAATGTCCCGTGAAAATGCTTGAAAACTCCGACTATTATTGCTCGTTAGTCGAACGGGAGCTCTCACGACCGTCGCTCAACGAGCGACGATTAAAGCAGACCCTCGTGAACTGCCCCCCGCCCCGATTAATAAAGGAAATCGAATCATGGGCTTGTTAATTGCCTCGTTCAGGGAATTATATTTCCAATACCTCAGGAATATTACCACTTGCTGTTTGGATAATAATAACGTACCTCTATTTCACGTTGGATGAATAGAAGAATTGAACGAGGATGCAGGGAGGAAGGGGTGGATACAGGAATTGTGTGCGAGGGGTGATTGACGCAACTGTTTAATAAAATTTATATTATCGTCACGAAGAGGAAATGATTTCAAAGATTTCTGATGCAAGTCGAAATGTAAATATAAAAAGAGATGTATAAAGTGTTGTTCTAATAGAACTGCCTTTCACAGAGTCGTTTGTTTGATATAAGGGTGCTGCCATCTTTGAAAATGCCGGGAATGTCTTCGCTAGATCTAATTAAAGGTAGCGGAGAACGAAAGAGCAGGATATTCATATGCTGTGCGCGCTTTTACACACCAGATGAAACAATGGTGCCCGGGGGTGATCCACGGCCAATCTAGTGTTCCACGGCGCTGTGTCGCCTGTGGCAACGTAAAAGCACACCGACGCACGTCGAAGTTCCGATACTTCCGACCTCCTCGACACCCTATCGTCCCCGATCAAAGCGAGAGCGTCTTCTGTTTCGCGCTGTCCCCCCGCCGCAAAAAGCTGGCTACCCTCCTTCGTTCGAATTCCACCCCCTCGGTGCCTCTTGTCCGCGTTTTCCTTTGTTCACAGCGCGATACCTGCCTCTTGATTCCTCGATATCGTTGGCGGCGCGAGTGTTCGTTCGTTTGAAAAATTGCGCGGGACTTGTGATAAAAAGATACATCCAGGGGTGAGTAGAGCACCGATAATGAGAAGTGTTGGGTATTCTGGTGTTTGAGTGTTTCGTGACGCTTATATCCGTCTTTACACATTAACCTTAACTTATTCAGAGCTTCATATAACCTGGCAGTGTCTCAGAATAATTCCAACCCTTATCTCAAATGATTATCACAAAGACTCACCCCTAAAAAGTACATACTTATCTCTAAAAATTGCGCTGACGAACCCTATCCACAATAAAATCTCGTTCCAACTACAAAGCATCTTCAAGCCACAAGACCAACCCCCTCTCCACCAAAAGTACTTATATACATATCCCCAAAAACTCACTATCACTGTACCTACCTAACGCCCCGCCGACCCCTATACACAACACAATTTCGTTGCAACTACAAAGCATCTTGAAGCCACGAGACCCACCCCCTGGCCATCGAGCAGAGCATTTACAGGATCCCAATATTAATAACATCGAGCGGACGGGGGCGCTTCAACAGGGCGTTTCGCCCGGAACAATGCGAACACGCTGGAACAATGGCGAAGACAATACTTACGGGCGAGTGGCACGCCACGCTTTATCCCTCTTCACCATCCTCATCCGCCCCCCGCGCCCCGCCGAAGTCAGAGACACGGGGTGACGGGTGCCCGCGGGCCGACACCCAGAAGAATAGCGGCACGGAGCGACAGCAAGAGAGCAGGGAACGGAGAAAGGGGACTTTTTTTTATTTAATTAGCGAGATGTACGAGCTACAAAGACCCCCGTCCTCCGGGCCATCTGCGCCCACCAAGAGCCTCCGCTCAAAGACACGGCCGCCCTCGCGCACCCGCTCTTACCCGCCCCCTTGTTCTCCGTTCTCTCCAGCCTCCTTTGCTGTCTTTCAGCGCGGGATTAATATCACTCGCGGGCGACGTCGCCGCGGATCACCCCCGTTCGTAGCGCGGTGCCGATCGTCGCGCCGATTTCCTTCACACCCGCAGGCGCAACCCCCTCGCTCGTCGCTCTTTGATCCGCTAGCGAGCGAGGGCCTGAGGGCTGTTGTGTCTCCTCGCTTTCGTCGATCTGATGATAGTGCTATCGGGGTGGCTATTAAACGACGAGGAACAAAACACTTTACTGGGACGATCGCGGAAATTGTTCCTCGAGCAACAGTTGCGACCCCCTCGTAAGAAATTAATTCAGAGAATACCCCCATTCGTTCCTTGTAAAAGGGGTGCGATGAAAATCCGCGTGGCTCGTTCAGGACCCCGCTCAGGGGGTTGAAGATTGCTCGTCGTGAGAAATCACGCCGAGGATCCCGTTCTCGTGTCGATCGATGCTCCTCGCGGTGTTTACTTTATCGTCGAGTAAACGGTGAATCCCGGAGATGCTTCTCCAGGCAATCAACGTCAATTCGCATTCCCCGGCCGGTGGAGTGGCGGCCCTCCTTACGGCAGCCGTCTGGAGAACGATCTAGGAACGCCGCGCAGCCACCCCCGCAAGTTCATTGTCAGGCTGGGGGAGGGATCTGGGGGCGGGGTGGACGAGGAGCGCCCCGACCGGGGTACGCGATCGAGCACGCGCAAATACGAGGAAAGTGAGTCTCGGAGGAAACAAAGAGGGAACTGCAATAAAAAACTTATTACGGGGGTGGGGTGGTAGGTCTTGGTAGAGACCCAGTAAATATTTGACCGGTCTTTTGGACTCTCCGCGGCGTTATGAGGAAACTAGCCCTCGCATCCCCTTCTCTTCGAGGCGATTCGCTGGCCGTCTTCATCTTCTCGTCCTCCTCCTTTTTGTCTGCGCTTCTGCGAGCCACGGCTCTGATTTCCCTTTCTCTTCCTGGCCGCCCCGTCTCCTTGCCACCTGAAGTTTTACGCTGCAAGCGCTTTACGGATGACTTATTAGCTCCGTCGTGGGCTTCTTCGGCAGCTTCTTTCAAAGGGTGCTGGATCAATTTGCACTGATGGTGATTCGTGGCTGGTGGCCGGGAGTTTGAATGGGAAGTGGAGGGAGTTTTTTTTTTATTTCAAGTTGTAGACTATAATATTCGAATTTCCCGCTTGCCACTGGCGACGTCTCGCCTCACGTCGGATATTTGTATTGTAAGGCAAGCGTGAAGAAGACTGAGTCAGTCGTGGGTCAGACCTTGACAAGGAGACAGTCCGCAAGAATAAACACGAGTTCTACAAAAACGTCGCCATCTTTCGTCCTGCCCGTGCCGTACCGGCTATTTCCCCTTTTTTCCCAAGTCCTACAGCGTCAGAAGTGGGATCGACCTGTCCTGACAAAGAAAAACAGGTGATATTTCTGGTAACGGGAAAACCGAAAGTCCGGGAACGTACCAGTGAATCGCGAGTGCGAACAGTAACGGTTGGTGATAAACGTCGTTCGTCGTACATAGTCGGAAAACGAACTCCGTGTGTCGGAAAGTAGTGGGTGTGAAAGACGAACGACCCGTCTCATCAGGGAACGAACTCCGTGTGTCGGGGTTTGTGCGTACTGTGAGGTGTTTCACCAGAAAACGAACTCCGTGTGTCGGGGTTTGTGCGGGTTGTGAGGAGAACACGTGGCGTCGACGAAATGGCGGCGAAAGTGGCATCAAAGCGTAGCGTCACGGAATTGAAGGAAAAGCTCCGGTCAATGAAACTCAGCACTTCCGGAACTAAGAACGAGTTAACTAATCGAATTCTGGCCACAGACCCAAAGGCGGAAGAATGGCTCGCAAGCCCAGCATCAGGAACATTGGCGGAGGTGGAATCGTTCGATCACAGTGCTGGGGAGCAAGGTTTTCGGGATAATGCGTCGGTCAGTGAAGACAGTGTGCCTGAATCGATACGCAAAGAACTTGAAACTCTTCGTCGAGAAAAAGAAGTCTTGGAGAGAGAATTGAACTCCACGGCAAGAGATAATGGGGAATTTTCGAATCTTAACGGTCGTGCGTCCCATTCGAACGTGCCCATCAACAACATAGCGGGTCTCCTTGGAGAGTTCGCCGGTGTTGACGATTCGTTCCGTACCTGGGAAAAACAAATCGAACTACTCCAGAGGACCTACGCGTTAGACGAAAATGCGACAAAAATACTCATGAGCTCTAAATTGAAAGGCAGAGCTCAAAGATGGTTCCATTCGAGGCCCGAACACTTGGAAATGTCCGTTTTCGAACTTTTCGAAGAAATGAGGTCTATGTTCGATCATCGTCCGAACCGATTGGCGCTGCGACGAGAATTTGAGCGACGAATATGGCAAAATAACGAACCATTCACAGATTACTACTACGACAAGAATATTTTAGCGAATCGTATATCGATTGACGAGGGTGAACTCATCGATTACATTATTGATGGTATACCCGACTATCAATTGCAAAGTCAGGCCCGGATGAATCGTTTTTCCTCCAAATCCGAGCTTCTGTACGCGTTTAGAAAGATATCGCTGAGGCCAAGGACGAGGGAACGACCAGGCCGGGACAACGGTGACCAGAGGGGCCCAAAGAACATCGAAGCTGTCAACAATCCTCGAAGTCGACGGACCGAGGAACCTTCAACACAACGAGACGAGTCGGTGAGGTGCTACAATTGCGGGGGTCGAGGTCACCTGTCCAGCAGATGTCAGCAGCCGAGGCGACCCCGGAACGCGTGCTTTGGTTGCGGCGCCGACGACCATCGCGTACAGGACTGCCCGCGGAAGAGACAGCAGACCGGTAACATCGCCACCTTAACACAGCCTACATCCTCGATTGCCCCGTACGTCCTCCCGTTAAAGTACTCGGTCGGTGGGGAAGCGGATAACGCGTGCATGTACGAGTTGTCCGCGATGGTAGACTCCGGATCCCCGGTCAGCTTGATAAAAAGTAGCTACGTACCGGAACATGCGCGCTCACTCGCGCGATCGGACGAATCATTGTGCGGGATTAACGGGTCCAAGTTAGTTGTTTTAGGCACCTTTAAAAAGAACGTATACGTAGACTCTATAGAGATAAACATGTCTTTCTTGGTCGTACCGGACCATACTATGTCCAACGCCGCACTATTAGGCCGGGACTTCATTACCTGTCCGTCGGTAAAAATCTGTTTGGGAAAAACGGTCGTGGTGACGCGTGTAGATGACACCCCTCCTCCCGAGGGAGAGGACAAGGGCGCGAGCGAGATTATGAACATTAATATTACGAACGAAGTGGAAAGAGCGTCCGATTGCTTAGACATAGATCCTTTGCTGGATATACACAATTCGCGTAGACTAAAAGATTTATATGACGAAGTCTTGGGGATGCGCATCGACCCTATCTCGGTAGATTTTGAAATGAATATAAGGTTAAAACATGATCAGCCCATTAGTTTTCGCCCTAGAAGGCTAGCATTTGCAGATCAACAAAACCTGCGGGAAATACTGGAAAGCCTAATGAGGGACGGCGTGATTAGACCGAGCGAATCGGAATATGGGTGTCCCATCGTTTTGGTCTATAAAAAGGACGGGACACGCCGGTTATGCGTGGATTTCCGCGACTTGAATAAAATTACCGCGAAGGATAACTTTCCCACGCCGCTGATTGAAGATCACTTGGACCGGTTGGGCAATAAACAGTATTTTAGTAAACTTGATCTGAAAAATGGGTTTCACCACGTTAAGATGGCCGAGTCGTCGATAAAATACACGGCTTTTGTAACGCCGTTGGGTCAATTCGAATATTTACGGATGCCATTTGGTTTAACAAACGCCCCGCGTGTGTTTCAACGGTTTACACATAAAATCTTTAGGCCTCTTATCGAGCAGAACAAAGTTTTATTGTATCTTGACGACATTTTAGTAGCTACGGAGGGGACGGACGAGCATCTCCAAATCTTACGTGAAATATTTATATTGACACGGCAATACGAGCTGAACTTGAGGCTAGATAAATGCTCGTTCCTGTATAAAGAGATAAGTTACTTAGGTTATTCGATTAGTTGCGACGGCATACGGCCTAGCGGCGAACATGCGGCGGCAATAATGGACTATGCGACTCCGCGCACGGTCAGGCAGATGCATCAATTCGTTGGGTTAGCCAGCTATTTTCGGAGATTCGTGCCCAATTTCTCGAGGGTTGCCAAACCCTTATACGATGTTATAAAGACGAATAAGTTCAAATTCGAAACTGAAGAGTGCGAGGCGTTCGACCTGCTGCGGAAATGCTTGGCCACCCAACCCGTCCTTGCCGTATACTCGTCTAAGGCGGAGACCGAACTGCATTGCGATGCAAGCGCTAGTGGCTTCGGAGCGATTTTATTACAAAAACAAACGGACAAAGCGTTGCGACCCGTATCTTATTTTAGTCAGCGGACGACATCATCCGAATCGAAATTCCATAGCTTTGAGCTGGAGTGTCTCGCAGTGGTGTATTCTCTAAAGCGTTTCCATATCTATTTGTCCGGTAGGCCTTTTAAAATCCTAACCGATTGTGATAGTTTTCGACTCACACTTAGTAAACAGAACGTGAACCCTCGAATTGCGCGGTGGGCAATGTATTTACAACAGTACGATTTCCAAATCGAACATCGCCCGGGATCTCGCATGAAACACGTAGACGCGTTAAGTCGCTGCCACAGTATTTTGGTTTTGGAGTCGAACACGTTTGAGCAAATTCTCTCCATCAAACAGGACCTTGATCCTGATATTCGGAGGATTCGGGAAGGATTGGAAAAGGCCGAGGATAAGTATTTTGAATTACGAAACGGTTTGATATATAGAAAATGCGGGAAAAATAGATTGCTATTTTATGTGCCGTCGGCCATGGAAAGCAACGTGATTCGCACTTGTCACGATGATGTCGGTCACGTCGGCGGAGATAAAGTTTTGGAAAGGGTAACGAGAGTCTACTGGTTTCCGAAGATACGAGAAAAGATTAAAGATTATATTTCGAATTGTCTAAAATGTATCGAATTCTCGCCGGTTAGCGGAAAACCGGAGGGATACTTGCATAGTATACCGAAAGGTAATGTTCCGTTCGATACTATTCACGTCGATCATTATGGTCCGTTGGAGAAAAGTCGTGGGGGCAATAAATATGTGCTGTCGGTAGTAGATGGGTTTACGAAACACATTCGTCTGTTCGTGTGTAAATCTACGAAGACGTGCGAGTCCATCAAGCACCTGCGGAATTATTTTGGTTCCTACAGTCGTCCGAAGCGCTTGGTTACGGATAGAGGGACGACGTTTACGTCCCAAGCCTTTAAAGATTTCGTAGACCAAGAATCGGTGATGCACATATTGATTGCCGCCGGCACCCCACGTGCCAATGGACAAGTCGAACGGTATAATCGAGTCTTGACTCCGATGTTAGCAAAGACAGCGACGTCACCCGATAAATGGGACGTTGTTTTAAGTGCAGTCGAATTTTCTCTGAATAATACCGTGTGCCGGTCCACCGGCGAGACCCCGTGTAAACTGTTATTTGGCGTTAACCAGGCGGGTAAAGATAACGACCGGATTAGAACGGAACTTGAATCGCGTGCCTCCGACGATCGGAATTTAAATCTGTTACGGAATCGCGCTACCGAGAAGATCGAGCAAAGTCAACGAATAAACGAACGTTATTATGATTCGAGGCATAAGGACGCCACCCGTTACGAGGTCGGCGACTATGTAATGATCCGTAATGTAGACGTCACCGCTGGGGTGAACAAAAAGCTAATAGCCAAATATAAGGGCCCTTACGCGATAAAAGCAGTTCTGGGACGAGACCGATATGTGGTTACGGACATTGACGGGCATCAATTGACGCAAAGGCCCTTCGAGGGGGTCGTAGGGCCCGACCGGATGAAGCGATGGGCACGCGACATCTAAAACGAACACGTGCCGACGTTATCTTACTGTTCTAATTATTATAAGTACGCTCAACAGGACTCGGCCCGACAGGTTCGGGTGCTTCAATGTATAGGCGGATTATTAATTTTAAGGTGTATTTGTATGTTTACTTTTATTTGACCGAGGACGGTCTGCGGGTCAGGATGGCCGAGCTGTAGACTATAATATTCGAATTTCCCGCTTGCCACTGGCGACGTCTCGCCTCACGTCGGATATTTGTATTGTAAGGCAAGCGTGAAGAAGACTGAGTCAGTCGTGGGTCAGACCTTGACAAGGAGACAGTCCGCAAGAATAAACACGAGTTCTACAAAAACGTCGCCATCTTTCGTCCTGCCCGTGCCGTACCGGCTATTTCCCCTTTTTTCCCAAGTCCTACAAAGTATTGAGAGTTTTTAGTGGAGTTGGGGGTTTGTACCGTGTTTTATAGTTTTAAGCACTCGATGGGAGTCTGTCTTAGCACTGTATTCTTCACTCGAAATTGCCTCTGGAATGAATCGACATGCTGTTGGATTTCCCTCTGTCAATATTAAGCTGAGCTCGAACTGACAAGATATTCGATATTGTTCCGTCAAAATTGACGGAAGGTTGCAGCCACAAATAGCTATCGACTGATACTCGGGACGTGTTTTAAAAAGATATCGAAACTTTTGTGCTCTCCGTTTGAATCGTATTTCGGAATTCTATTCCCAACTGTGGAGTTAAATTCATATTACACATTTTCTACTTGGAAATAGGTTTAAACTCAATTATCAAAGAGGTGATACTTTCAGTCAAACCTGCTCATATACTACCGAATCGTCTGACAACTGGAAAAGCCATTGACCTATCAATTATGGACGTTCCAACGTCTCCGATACCTAATTCTGTCGTTTATCGATCCTTTTCCCTCCGTCTGCGGCGATCCTTCAGAGTGGAAAGATCGTCGACGGCAGCGCAGACCTCCTCCTCGAGGCTCCAAACAATCGCTATTCCATCATCGGTTTCAAATCTGAATCGGTCGAAAGATATCGCTATTGTTTAGAGACGTATTGTTTCGACGGTACCTCCCTATCGTCGCGCTCGCAGTTTCGAGTGGCATTGTGGAATAAACGCGTGCCATTGTCCCGCGATTTTATCGGCAGGCCCCGCGCAGGGGTTCAGGCTCGTTAGTTCGTTCGATTCGTACTTACGCGTTCTAGATCGTTGGCAAATATCACCGGTCCACCCTCTCTCAGTGGCGTTCCATTTCATTCATCCACCAACCAGTCATATAACGCACCACGCGACAATTCTCCCCCGAGGCTTGAATATCGCGCAGCTCTCCGATAATTAATGCAATCAGGGAATTAAAGTGACGTCATTGCCAAAAGAAGACTTCAAATTCACAGGATTTTTATCATCGAGACCATCAGGGCACTCAAAAAAATACTAGGCACTCTCCATGGAGTATTCGAGAAAAAAAAGAAACGGTTTCACGATAGAATTGCTACGTTCCCTTTGAAAACACACACCAGCTGCATCCAAACACGCGCAGACATCGCAAAAAGAGGATCCCAGATTCGGTATCGACAGGCCCTGTGACAGTTCAAGCCCTGGTTCACCTGATTCGAAGGTCGTCGCAGCCACCCTCCACCCCCTTGTCGTACCGATGGAAAAAAAAGTAACGATCTGTCCAGGGCACGCGATTCCTCCGCTACGCGACTGGCTTGCGCTGGGGAGGGTTAAAGGGAGGAAGGGAGGTTTGCCAGAGGGCGATGAGGACCTAGAGGGCGAGGACCCAGGCAGGCGGTCTCGAGTGTCTTGTCAATATGTATAGTGTCATCGATGTCTCTCCACTGGACGACTATCCTTCCTATGCATCGCGTAACCGAGACGCACACGTGTGCACGCGTCGTGTACGCCGAGGGAGGACGAGGGTGGGAACGGTAGGTGGAAATTATCTGGCTGTCTGGTGGCAAGGATGCCCATTGTGGCTGCAGCCACTTGGGACAGGGCCAACGACGTGATTTGTATTTTTGCTTCGTATTATGTTTTAATGTGTTAGTGAAGCCAGCTCCGCTCTTCTTTTCCTCATTTTTTAAGGAGAAATACGCTGTCTGCTTATTCGCGTGAGCTTCAGAGGGGGTCTGAATTGTAAATTTCGCGTGTAACAGGGGTAAGTTGATCAGTTCGAGGGTATCGATTTGCCGATTACACAAATAGGATTTTGGAAGTATCGGATTGTTCCATTTGAGTTTTGTAACTGAATAGTGTGATAAAATCAAATCCTACAATTCGGTAGTGCGTCAGAAATGAATTCTACTGTACAGCAATCTATAATTCTCCGCGAATCATTGAATGTATAATGAGCGGAATATTCTGCGCTCGGAGAATATTCAAATACGCTTCAGTCTGAAACATTAATTCTTTTTTATCGAGCACACCATTTGCACCTGGCGAGCAGAAATTTTCCAGGAATTCGAACTCTGATGCAACGTCAATATTTGCGCGCGCCCCATTTTAATAATCATTTTCGGGTACGATCCGCGAGAACGATTCTCGTCTATTTTTCATCGGGGCAAATAGAAAACCGCGCCGACGGAATCGGGCTGACCCACGGTGCGATATTAATATGGCAAATTATTGGGGTCGCCGTGCGAATTGTATCGCTCCGGCGCAACCATGCCGAATTTATGGAAGCAATTTTCGCGTGGGACGAGAAATTAATACGGAAAAAGCACCCCCATCTCCCCCTGATCTGCGCGCGATCGTAAACAATCGACACAAATTTCAGCGCGGTTATTTAAACGGGGCCGATTAAAATGTTGCTGTTATCGGTAATTATAACGATCAGCACGTGCAAGTAATTAACGGCGCCGTTACCACGCCCCCGTTCCATTTTATGGGGATGGAAGGTCACATATCTGCCGATACGATCGCCGTTGTCATTACAGCAACGCCATCAACGTTGTTACTCGTACTGCAATCGTCGGTGCAATTCTGTGGCGCGAAAGAAAGACAAGCTACAACTAACCGCCGCAATGATACTTAATAACGAACCTCCACTAAACGAATTCACAATCCAAAGCAAAGTAACGTGAGAAACAAGCGAAATTAATTACAGCTCCGGATATTGAACCCGCTAAATCTTCGTGAATACAAAATTGAAAATGAATTTCTTTTTCCTGAGAACCTCGTCGTTGCCGATAAAAATGAGAAATCAAGGACAATGGTGGTGGCCCGTTCTGCCCGGGGGCAGGATCGAAGGAAATTACATTTGGGGCAAGGGAAAGAAGCAGAAATCTGTGCAACGTTGCTAAATAAATTAGCCCCATAAATATGCGAGCCGGACGGGCGAAATGCATCTAGGAGCCGCCGCAGCGAAAATATATTCCGGCTCGTACGAATCGCGCGGACAGGCTATGCATATTCAGCGCGGTCATTATAATCCAATATAATCTCGAATATTTTACGACGCGGCCAATGGAAGACGAAAAAAAGGCCGGTGGCAGAAGTCGGAGGCCGCATATGGGGCGCGCGCGAGCCAGGCACCGCGGAATATTGTTTGGATTTCCCCTACCGTTTCGATTAATTAAGTGCCCGACCCTTTTCGGGAGGGGGGGGGGGGCCACCGAGGAGGGCGCCCCGGGGCACACCCTAGTTAGTCAGCCCGACTTCTGAAAAGTGTTTTGTTTGCGAGGCCTCGGAAGCCGCGACACGCAAATTGAGCACACTTTCGCGTCCTCTTTATACCGTCCCCTCTAACCCTTTCGATTTTTCGATAAAGTCAATCTCCTGGGCACTTTGTGGTTAGGAACGAATGTTGGAGGACTTTCAGTGTGATTAAAAATTGTGATCTCTTGGGGGTGTTCGTTGAAACTTAGAGTTCTGCAATGACATTTCGAATTTTTTATGTAGATTACTTGAGTTGAATTCAGTGATTCCCAGCCTGCGGGTTGTGAACCCCAAGTGGGCCGCGAAGTGCCACGATTTTTTTTTTTTTTTTTAATATTATTAAGTTAGAATTATATTCAGGAATATCTATTTTTAATGTGTTTTCTTTACCGCATTAAATTTACCTTGCCCTATATGGGGAGGTTATTTGAATATTATAATACGGTATCGTGACTCAAAATAGGTTGGAAAACACTGGAGAACACTGTGCTACGAAAGTTTGAGAGATATTTTGGTGTACTGTGTTGAGTATTCTGACGCTTTCGTGGTGGAGGTTTGGGGATTTGAATACAATTAGCATTTTGAAGTATTCAGTATGAAGGTTGAAGTACGTTAAGAAATAAATATTAAATATGTCCATCACACGTGGTTCGTAGTGGAAGTACGAGTGCTCTGTTGAAAAGGGAGGACATTAAATCTGTTGTGAAAATTTGAACAATGTCCTGAGTCACGTGATTTATTATTTTAGCACCTCGTTTGATATCGATAGTTAATGAACTCGGGGAGCTCCATTAATCTGAATCACGGTATCGATCGCAGTGACTAAGAGTATCAGACAAGCATCATTACGCGTAGTGCTATCGAGCAATTTACAATTGGATTTTAATAGCAGGGCCTGAATCACCCCGTTGGAATTCGCAATATCCTTTGAAAAATCATTGAGGTCTCTTATTAAAAGGAATTTCTTATCTGGAAATTATTGTATATATTACCCTTCGACATTGTGAAACTGAAAATAGTATTTTTCAGTGTCCTCTGATTAATATTTTGTATTCGCGAGGCGGTTTTGAAAGTTTTCATTGACAACCCTTCTCTGTTGTGAAGCCATCTATTCTGTTCGTTAGCGAGAGTAGGACTGCGTGTCGATCAATCCATGGTTGTCGTTATCGACTCGCTGGAATCGCGAAACTCAGCCAAGCGAACTCAAAAACCAATAATTAGGGACACGACGGTAATTAAGAATTATTGCCTATCGATCACTCCTGGAACTTTCAGGGGTAAGGGAGAATATTGTGTGCCGCTTCTTCGAGCAGGATCCTTTTGT
Source organism: Andrena flavipes (assembly GCA_963971345.1). Lineage (NCBI taxonomy): Eukaryota > Metazoa > Arthropoda > Insecta > Hymenoptera > Andrenidae > Andrena > Andrena flavipes. Next base: position 50,153,125 of record OZ020482.1, read on the forward strand.
CCCTTCCGTTCTGGTCGACTGCCTTGTCTACCTCGTTTTAACAAGCCTCTACTTTGTCTGATTGGATCTCCTCTGGTGCACCACGTTTTTACAAGAAATTAAACTGCTCATTAAAATATCTTCGCTAATCCTCCACGCAACAAATAACAGTTAAATATAAACATACATATACTTCAATTACTCGGCACGAGAGTTTCAGAGTTTGATTACGAAATATATCTCCAGTACTGGATATCACTATAACGTTACAGTAAATTAAATTTAAATGACCACTTTAGTGATTGACATCGAATCATTTCAGTGAAATGACATTAAACTTAATTCTATCAGAAAGAACTGAACACCATTGTAAATATCGAATAACGAGTATCTTAAGAGTGCAAATAAATTAATCATGGGTCAGCGAGAAATTCTCAACAGCCTTGAACAAACTTTGACCCCACAAGGACTTAAGAGATCGAATATCAGGTCTGAAAGGTTCAAGTAGTTCAGACAAACAGCAAGAGATGACTGTTTCTCTCTTGAAAATCGACGACAAGTCAGTCCAAGGTTTCACAATATCTTCCTGCTCATTTATAGTTGCGCAACCATTGTCTGAAGCTGCGCATGGCACGAACTAAAAGGTTTAACTCCCAAGGGTGGCAGGACACGGAAGGGGATAAAGCAGACATTTCCAATAGAGTGTTCCTTTAAATCCTCCTGCGGGAGCGTTTCAAGAATCACTCGCTGCCGCTTTACGACAGAATTGACCCACACACGACGTGCCAAGTTCCGGCGCGGGCTAACTTCTCGCCTGAAAGCGCGAAAGTGACCGTGAACGTCGCATTGTCAGGATCATCCTCCGTGTATCGGTGGATTTCCAAGGATCCGAGGCTCCCTCCAATCCCCCAGGTGGTTCGGAAAAATTTCCAAGCGGAAAATTCAGTTTCGCGAGCAAACACGAACGCAATGTTGTTAAGAGTACAATCTCGTTCGTGTTGACATTTCCACGATGACATAGTGACGGAAGTTGATCACAGCTAACTCGGAAATCTGAAAATCAAGTTTGGAAAAATTTGAACCTTCCTAACGCAAGGGGTTAATTTCCAATTTATACGTGTATTTTCCCAGAACGTGACTTTAGGTTTCAATTCATCTAGAGACTCAGGTCCCATCTTCCTCCTTCTTCAATAAACACACAGGTCTCCGCTTCATCCTTCTCAATCTTCCTCTTAAGTTTCCTTCTCAGATTCTCCACATTCCTCCCCCTCACTCGCCGTCTACTTCGACGTCCTCGCCATACACCGACTCGATACTCTGGCTCCCATAATTCGCGGGCTCCGCGCCCATTGGGCTCGTTCAACCCCCTGGAAGGCCTCGGTCTCCCCGTCTTGAGCACCACTGGGGGTCGGACGATTCACGACGCATTCACGACAGAAATAAATACGGAGTGAAAAGGGCTCGGGGGTTCTTTTCACGGAAGAATATAATTGCCAGAAAAATAAACGATCGCAAAGTCTGTTTGCTCGCGCCTCTCCCGCGCCCTCCACGCCCCCCACCGCGAGGAATCTCTTCCTCGTTGCTTTTTCCCTGTGTAACCGTCACCACCGCCCCCTTCTCGCCCTTTTTCTTTCCTTCTCTTTTTTTTCCCCGTCCCTTCTCCACCCCTCTTTCTCTCTTTCCATTGCTGTCTCCCGCTCTCTGGACTCCACCTCCCCTTCGCAGTCACCCACCCACGGCCCCTCTCGCCCGCGCCCCTCTCCACGTCCCTCTATTGCGACTTGGTGGAAAAGCTCACTCGACTCGCGGGTCAACGAATTCGCAATTACGATCTTTCACGTCGACGTGACTACCTACTCTCTCGTCGACTTTGGAATCCCGGACGACGATATTCCCTCGTTCTTCCGCGTCGTCCTTTCTCGTGCCTCGCCTTTTCTCCTCGATTTTCTCGCGTTCGACTCCCCCCTCGCGGCTCTTGTTGGTTCTTCCCCCGTCTTTTTCGCTCGGCGGCTGCCTTCTTCCTCACTTTTTACCCTCGTCACCTCCCCTACCCCCTTCATCCATCCCCGGGGTTCTATCACAGACTATCGAAGAGTTTCTTTTAAACACGTTTCTTCAACGTCCACTCTGCACACCAACGCGCTTGTTTTCGAACCCTTGGTATTGTCCTTTCTACGATGCACTCGGTTTGGAGAGACTTAGATTGCTTGTAGTCAATCAGTATTTCCATGACACTTTGTAGTTCTCCAATTATACGGCGGTGGATGAACGCGAAGTTTCATGCGAGACACCGATGTTTGTAGACCAGTTTTCGGTAATCACGAGATTGTCTGCATCCGGAATCTCTGCAACCCGAGTCACCTTCTATCTGTCACAACACTCCCTCGCGTTAATCGGTATCGATTGCTGTCAGTCAGCCAGTACAAGGGCCTAAAAGCCACAGGAGCTCCCCAAACGATGCCCCCCATCTCAGCACCGTATCCCTTCTCCGCATTGTTTGGCTTCCATTATCATGCGAGAACTAGCGCTCTCGCCGCGACGGGATCTATTATTTCCCCATCGCGGCACGGGTTCCCTCGCTTTTACGGCGCCTTCTGAAAAGGCTCCCAGCACGTTTCAGGATTCAGATTTCCCCGACACGCGAGCCACTTCAGCCGCCGCCGCGTCTTCGTCTTCGCCCGACGACTTCCGCCCAGACATTTCCCTCTCCCGTTGATCTTTTCCGCTCTTTCCGCGCTTCTCCCATCTCGCGACTGCCACCTCGCCTCTTCCTCCAGTCGCGCCGCGGTGGGGACACTCTTCTCGAGAACAGAGCCGTCGGAGACAGTAATGAGATTTTCGAGATCCAGGGGCGGTCCCATAATCGCCTTAGGCTCTGTCGTAGCACTTGACGCGCCAGGCGCCGCGGAGCCTGGAAACCTCCTTTCTCCTCTCCACAATCGGCCCACTCGCGTGGCCGACGCTCGGGATACCACCGTTCCCTTTAACACTCACCCGGGAAACATTCCATTGAAAGTGGGAACATGGATGTTTGACAATTTGAGCGACGCGAGGTTTGGCGAAATATCGTTTCGAGATGGTCAGGCCTTTGTGAGGGATTGCCACTGTCGAGAGTTTTATTGTCAAATGTAAGTCACGGGTAACTTAGCAATTGAGAATTAATTTTGATCAGAAAGAATGAACCTTTGAGGCTTTTTAACGTGTAATATTCCAAACACTCGAGTTCGCTTTTGGAGTTCTTCAGAGTCACTTATAATATGTAGATCGAACTTCTTCGCTCTCCTACTCTATACATACTCAATACTAATGCTACAAGTACTTTAGTTAATTAAGTTCTTCTGTATCAGGTAGCTCAGTAATATTAAATAAAGGTACTAACACCAAAATTTCTTAAATGTACTAGCAAAAGGAGTATGATATATGACTCACTTAATCTGAAGAAAATTTAAAATTGTCTCATGGATTTACCACTTGTCCGGCCTCTGAAGATTTCATTTCCTCTGTCTAAACACACATCACCGCGTACTAGTACATACTCGTGGCTCTATTGCGTCGTGATACTTGTCGGATTATATACGGTCCGACGTTACTTCCCGATTCCACACGATCTAATAGTATTCGCCTGATTACAGACGGTCACGTACCACTTGTCTAACAGCGTAGGATCACGTACCGCTCGCCTCGTCACATATGGTCGCGTATCCCTGACAAACCCCACGCATTGACCTATACTACTTGCCTGACCACGTACCGCGTGACACCACTTCTCGACTACCAGTTCCCTGATTTTCCCTAAATTACACGCGTTACAACACCCAGCTACAATCCCACCGCTATTCCCAATTTCAAAATCCCCTGAATCTCACGTTCTAGAGAAGAAACATCAACTCCGCGGTGTTGCGAACCTTTCGCGTGTTCCCCGTTCAAATATCATTCATGAATATCAAACGAACTGTTGTTGCAGCTTCTGCGTTCTTTTAATCCTCACCTGTGCACCGCTATCGATCCCTCGAAACGCCGACGACGTTCGGTTATTCCTGCCCGCCATCCTCCCGCTAGCTCCTCGGCTGATAAAAAATGCAGACCTGAAATCGCGTGTGCATTCCTCGTCAAAGGCGACAGCGGTGCAGGCAGGACGGGTGAAGTAAAACATTCCGCATTCGATGTTTCTCCTTTCCCCCCACTGTCCCACCCGGGCCGCGCTTTCATTTATATTTAAGTCACGTCCTGTGCGCTTTCGCGCGCACACGCGCCCACCTACGTGTCCAATAATACGCCCGTGAAATATACGAAACGCGACCACTTACATTTATCGATCCTCCGTTTCCGTTTTCCCCTCGGCCGCTAAAACTTTCAACCGCCGCTGCCTTTCGCCGATACACCATTGTGCCGCCTCGTTTCCCGCTTTCCCAACCGCCGCGAGAGCACCTTTCAATAAGGATTAGCCGATGATTACAACGGGTGCGAGCACTTGGACATTCCAACCAGGGGGCGCAGCCTCTGGTTCGCTCCTCTTTTTTTTTTTTAATTCCTGAAAAGTGGAGGATCGGACCTTTGAGCTGTGCGCTCTACCAACTTTTTCCATTTTCTGACTAAACACTCGCGTCAATGACCTCGCGCACAGCGGAGAGGCTCCGGGGCTAGCGGCGACGCGTCTGTTTCCCCTTGGAGGGAAAAAGAGGGCGGGAAATGGGATAGACGGCTGTGCCGGGCTCCTTAAATCCTCGCGATGACAGCCGTGTATTAAGCCAGATGCACCCGCGACGGCGAAACTTTCCGAGAGGGTGGCAGGATCGCCGAACCCCCTTCGCAGAAAGTTCTGCTCTTTCTGCTCCTCTCTTTATCACGCGTCGCGTAATACCTGTACAACGATGCGAGACCGCTCTTAAATAGAAATCAGGATTTTCGATGCGGAATCGTTTGTTCATTCTCCGTGCTTTGCTCCGTAGAAGGATTACGCGAGGCTACAGATGGACACTTTTTACTCGTGTTCGTGAATTCATTTGCGCCCAGGAAACATGTACCTACCTAGCGCGTGTTCCAGCGGCGCTCCTCGACAGCGCGTAACTGTTATATACGAGAACGGCGGAAAAGAGACAAATAAAAGGCACGGAACGATATGGTTTTTTACAATACCAATCCCGGCGATGCTTCGAAGGGGGGTTTGCGACAGAGTTGCATCAATCAAACCGGGGAATATCGTAAATAGAACCGGTGGAGTTGAAAATATGCAGCTTGTCCGTGAAACGCAAAAACGGGGAAAAAGGAGATAAAAATGTTTGAAAGGTTCCTCCGTGAGTTTTACCGTGCACCGTCGTTGTCGTAATTCAGAACGCGTCGAAGGCGCGGCGAATGTGTGACGCAGCTCGCGCGACGATCGTTCCTTTTTTCCCTTCCTCGGATCCTATGCCTTTGCTGTGATGACATCTAGCGGGATATGTGCCCCTCTGCGCTTGATACGCTGCGTCGAGCACCGAAAACATGACTCAATTTACGAGTCAATTTTTGCTGGTAGTGTCAGACACATTGGCAACGTGACAAGTATTTATGGCGCCGTGATAGAGAGCTTTAACGTAGCGATAACGGTAACATGGTAACTTGACTTCGTTGCTACGAAGTGGAATATAAAGGTACATATATCGGTTGCGAGTCCGGTCGTGGCAGGTTTTATTCTTGTAGCTGTATTAAATAAATTAATTTAGTCAATTTATGTGGAGCACAGAACGTAGTGGTTCATACTGTACGTTTGATTGTGAATAGCTGTATTAGTTGTGCTTTGATCAAGCAGAATCCAATTTCATTTATATGCAAACTAATCCTTGTCTGCTCATATTCTGGTATGTACTACTGTGTCGCGGAATTGGATATCAACAAGTCGACATTTTTTATCGTTTAGCTATAGGCAGGCACGATGCAGTTATTAGATAAATATTACTATCGCATGTCTGTTTATATATGGAGCTATATTACTTACAACCTCGACTTACGATTTTTTAAAGGTTGCAAGCGTTGAAGTGAACTTAAATAGAAGCAAAAAATAAATACAATAATTAAGAATCTATGAATTGTTAAACACCAGATTAATACAAAACCGATTGCATAAGAATTAACGACGTCTGCTTCGGCATAGGGATATAAGACAAGGCTTATCCGCGATTCGATAGCCACAGAATTTATTTGCCATTTGATTGCCCATTGTTCCTGAAAGTGTGATAGGTAATGTACATAAATTACACATAGCTGAAGTTGTATCGACCATTTACGAAGCAAGGAGCAATTTGGTGTATTTTTGGAACACGGTGGTAACCAACGATCCCGTAATGAATCGTTAACTGAAACGAACGGTGAAAACGTTGATTCCCCTCATATGTTTTTCTCATTCAAGTTCTCCCACATAGCCATATCGTATTGGCTACTGAAAATACAAAGTCGAACGAGCCCTTCGCGCAGCAATTTTCCACACGCGTGGGGCAATTACCTCCCCCTCTTTTCGATTGCTTGCGGTGCGAACGATTATTGCCTCGTGCTAATTGCAGAATCCAATAACAAACGTCCCTGAACTGCGCCACTTTTCTGCCACTTTCTACTGTAATAACGACAGGGCAATCGTGATAACGAGCTATTGATTTCCTTCAAAATTTATTACGACCTCCGTCGAGGTTTCGTGGCAAAATTTCTATTTTCTCGCAATTGATGTTTTTCAAAAGATCTACTTCTAAGTCTCCATCAATTGCGCATAAAATTGAAAGTTTTGAACTCAAAACTCGATCCAAGTTCCGCTCGAACTTCCCCTTTAAGAGTGCATTAATTAATGATATTCAGCAACGAGGCTGGGCTCATTGGTATTCGTATTTTAAAACACAACCACGCGTTGCTTGCAATTCAAGGAAACTCCGGTGAAATTTTCACGTTCCTCCTTCAACGGCAACACCTCGCTGAGCGCAGCGCCGAAATTAAATCTGACCAAAGACAAATCTCGCGGCTTGGCTGGAAAAAACAGCCGCGGAGGGACGCAGAAAAACACTCGCAATCGCGTCAACACGAAAGGCGTGTGTCTGTGCAACACGTTAATGAACGTTCACCCCGAAAATGCCGCGAATTGCATGCAAAGACGGAAACGTCAGGCTGGACTCAGTGAATTTTGATATTTAAGAAACCGTGCACAGCAAAGTAACTTTATGCATCCGCTGCGGAACGTTTCAAGTATGTGCCTGACCATTTATTGCTTCGTATCACTAGTTAAATAGTACAAATACGTTCATTCCACTTTTCTAATATTTCATTCATTCGTTGATATTAATTACTTTACATCAGTCTCCTGACTATGCACTGATTCAATCACTGATTTGCACTACTTATTGTACAACACAAAACACCCTTCATTTATATACTAGCTGGAATAATTTTCTCAGAAGTATGATCGTTCGTAATTCTTGCTTAACACAGCATTAATGTAGAATCTCAATTTCCTGGCCACTTATTGATCCATACTACTTGCCGAAGACTGTCGAAACATGCAGCCTACATTAAAAGAAACTTCTATTATAAAAATATATAATACTACAGCAGAAAAAAAAGAGAAACGCGAGAAGCCTGGATGCGCGAAAGAAATTACGTAAACAAGCACTTGAACCGGTATCGATACAGCGGGGTTGCGAATGAAAAAGGGGACAGGCCAGGAAAATTGGCGAAACAAACCGACGAAAAAAGCGAGGGGGAACATGGCGAAGGGTCGGGATGAGGGCGGCAGGGGGGGGGACATTGTAGATTGGATGGTGACAAGATGCGGTAAAATTGCAACTGTCGGATCTCACGTTCCACGCCCACACGTGCCACGTACAGGCACACCATTCCAGGAGATTTTGCGAGCTTACGAATGAGGTTTCCCGTCCATCGATCGATGGATTTCGATAGCGCCGCGATGGAGGACCCTTTGACGCACGGCTTTCAGCGTCGACGGAACGGTGGCCTTTAATGTTATGTCGTTTTACTCGAGCTTTATTGGTTCCCCAATCGCCAACTGCGACGAGGGGCACGTTCGGCGACGTGTTATCAAACGAAAAAAAATTTGATACTCCCCCAAAAATATTAAGCACGAAAGCCTTCAGTGAATATTCTGTACCTATTATCAACAATCTCAGTTGTGAACCGATGATTTATCCATCGGCCTTTCCTTTCTGAAAAGCAAATTTAAATCAGTGCTAATTGTAAGTTCCACTTAGAGAACTTTAAACGATCAAATAATCTCAACGTTTCTAAATCTTAATCACTCAATATTTTTAGCATTTAAATACAGTTATTCCGAAAGAAAAGTAATCGCGTGAAATCTCTTTTTTAGTCACATTAATCTAGCTATGTTATAATCGAATCAACGTCACTCGAGGAACACGTCCAAGCAATAACGATCCACGAACCGTTTCAAATAAAACTGATGGTCGATAACGGTCCGTCGACGAAGTCGTTGGAGGTAGTGTGCGCGATGTTCAAGTGTCTGGCCAACGGATCCAGAGGGGATGGCAGATTATCGATCGGATTATTTGGAAGACGTAGCCAGCTGTTCTGTTCGCAGACCGAACTGGATACACAAATTATTCACGTGCTGGCCCGATATCATTGCACACCCGCGCCACAGTCTCGGTTACGCGAAAGCCTGGCCGCCGCGATTGAAATTCGTACCATTTTACTAGCAAGGTTGCTTTTACCATCCCATCGTGGAATTACGATCTCATGGAACTTAAGCATTCCGTAGTTCCCCCGGTGTCTTGCTAGCCTGGAGCAACAATTCGATTGGTCTCGAGGTAGATAGCCTCTGATGGCCTGGTTGCTGCATTTAGAATTGGAATTTGGGTTTGTTGTCAGGTAGCGCTTATTGATTCCCTTATCGCGGTACACCAGTACAACATTCGAGATTCGCTTGAACATAAATGCAGCAATTTTGACAATCATAACAGGGGTACACCTATTTTCGGTGGCTTTGAATATTGGGGTAAACGCTGGCTTACGGCTAGAAAAATGTCACAGAAACTCGAAGGCATAAAATGAATGAATTAGTTAATAAGACAAGAATATTTTCATTCACCAACTTAATATATATCTCAAGAGTAGGTACTATAACGAAAATAGAATTCTAGTAACAATGATTCTTTAGAATTTTAATAATGGTGGAGCACTGAAACTTTATAAATATTCAATTTTTTAGAATTCTGAGTGTAGAAGCGTAAGATATAAAAAGTACATGTATAGCTGGTACCGGATGTAAGGGATATTCGTTGATATGTATCACTTGAATTTAATTCAGAAAATTGAAATCGTCGTCCTTCGGACGTTGCGCGTTTAAAATATCGCCCAGAGCGATAAACTGGCGGTAACGTATACGGTGTAACGAATAAATTGATCGAGTTATTGCACGAGGCGAAGATATAAATTAACGGTTGGTGCGTTGTGCTTTGTTCGACCGCGTAGAATCGAGGCACGGATTCTATATACCACCCAAAACCGCTGGCACAATGCAAGGTTACCATGCGAGCCTTTGATGCAACGGGGTTTCGTGAATGCATAAAATGATGTCGGCTGCATGGGAATGGAGGAAACCACTGCGCGAGTACAAATCAGTACATTTTCCATTGTGGGCGATATTTTGCCTCTGCTTCGTTTTTTCTCTCTATTATTTCATGCCTTGCACTGTAGACACGGGCCACTCGTAAATATTAGAAACGTTCAAATAATTGCGACGAATACCTGCGCCGTTGAAATGGGGCGAATTCTATAGTGACCTAGGATTCTGGAAACTCACTTCAATATGACCAAATAGAGCATTGTCTCTGGCTACATGGTAACAAAATTTAATTCAATATTAATCCAATATCTGAAGTCTCGAAAAATATCTCAGAAGCACAATAAGAATAACAATACTATTATCTCAAGGTTTACCATTAAGTTCCATTAAGTTCAAGTTGCTTCGACGTCACATCAATTTCATTGCAAGGTCACTTCCCCTTTCTTCGTACTCTTGAAATTCTATTCTTCACTGTAGAGTTGAAGAAGTTTATCTTGGCTCGAGGTGGGAAGTAGGCTAAGCAGTTTCCGATGTCCTGACAGTCAGCGGGTAGTGCTCTCGTGATTCCTAGAAGGACAGCCCGAAGATCCACGGTTGCGCATAAGTTGACAAACAGTTTCGCGGCATTCGGCCACGCTGATTAATGCGTCCGTGATTTATCGCGCGGTACGGAAGTACGTGCGGTAACGCGGGACACGAAGATTGATCATTATTATAATCTGGAGGGGACCTGCGTTTCACGACCATACGAAACATCTGCTACTGCGAACTCCCCTCATCTATCTCCATCACGCGGCCGCAGTTTCGAAACACGCATAAACCCGAGCTCGTTGTTGTACGACCAGAGAAGATCTGTTCCCGATCTTGTTTCACCTGCAAAGCAAAATCACGCGAGATCTGCAGTGGCGCCAACAGAACTCTTTCTTGCTCTTTTACAGTATGAAAACTTTCCCAAAGTTTCTGAGTGATTAAAACGAATAATATAACGATACTAATGCGGTTGGAGACTTTAAGTAAGTCCATTGATAGCACTCTGATAGACTTCACAGTGGAAGTTACGATATGGGAAGCGCGAAGGGACAGAAATTCAGTGATATAGGTCAACCATGTGTTAGCCCTAGGTATGATATACTGTGTATCACTTGAGTACAAAGTTCTGATCTCGAATTCTGTTAATATCTAAAGTGATAATAGTATTAGTGGACGTGATGAATTTTTTCAGTATAATTAGGTCTCATGATTAATCTTTTTTTACTAAAGAATAGCGACCTCGTATTAGAGAGTAGAGCGAGCTGGTCTTCGATTATTATTTTACAATTCGTCTTTTAAGATCGACGTCTTGCAGAATCGCTTGAAAACTCGCCCCAGTAAGAGGCTCATAGCAACAGACTTCTGTTTTGGAGCACAAGTGGGAGGTTTTGCGAATAAATGAAGGTTCACTCGATAAAATCGCCGATTCGTTAAACGGCAGTCACGGGACAGGCTTTAATTAATAATACGGAGGGTCGAGATGCCCTGATCGATATCTATCGATCCGATCACAGATCCTGTCCTGTGAAGGGTCAGATACACCCTGCGCCCGTTTCATTAATTCAATTCAATCGGGCCGATATTCATCCGCCCGCGATTCCTCCAGAAGAATGAAGGCGTTCGAGTAAATAAAAGCTTTCGGGGCTTTCATTAAATTTATGATGAAAGTTGAGGGCAAACCCGTGGAAAGAGAGCCCCTTTCTTACACGGGTCCATTATCACGCGACAAGTCGATTCTCGCTTTGAGCACAGGAGACTTCTTCACTGTGGGGCGCGAAAAAGTAATAATCGAAATGGAGACTTGGAAGAAATACCCATCTGTCCTCCATCTTCGATTCAACGATTCTTGGCGTTTATTGGGAACATTGTGCCTCGTGGCTTGGACCCTCAAGCTGGCCTTAGATCCATATTACCAGGGATGAATATTAAGATATTTATGCTGCCGGTGCGACTGAAGTGTTAGGTGCTCAGGACTTTCCTGGAGACCCTTGGGTATCGGAAGGACTCGCGTTTGAAGTTGGCCAATTTTCTGTTTAAAGCGAACAAGCATTATGCGTGATCTGTGTCAGGTCTGAGTTACGCTTGCTGGTAAATCAACTCAATTATTTTGTGAACAGATACTTTGTAGCTTCAGTGTATCTCTCTCTCTCTCTCTCCATTTCTTCCGGGAGAAACACATTTATCAAAGAACATAAGTCGCAGCAGCGAAATGTGAAGAGGGCGAGACGTTAGCAGGCCATCCTCGAGCGTTAACGATTTCCATTCGTCGGATTGCGAGGTTTCATAAAGAAAGAAGCCTCTTCGAGGAGGGTCAGGGTACGCACGCGACCTCTCATCCTTATCTTCGCCCATTACCCCTACGACAACGCGCGGTCCTCTCCCTCTGGGAGAAACGTTTTCACGGCTGTCTGCGTGTCGGGGAAAAACGCTGCTCTTTGCATTTCCCGTGCCCCCTTCCTCGGCGTACGCTAACCTTGCCAGTGGATCTCACTCGGATTTCTCTCGAGTATTTGCAGTGTCCACCGAATAAAGGCGGGAGAGGCAAAAATCTCTCTGTAACCTAAAAACTGGAAGCATCTCTTAACACTAAACACCTTATCCCGCGCGAAGTATTCATCCTCAAATGTGAAACTAGATCCAAATTACTATTTCGCTACAGAGAAATATCTATATTTTAGATAGAAATGTGAAATATTGGAGTGGAAGTATTTATTTCTATTGTAGACCGTTATGGGTGCTTCGTAATTGGCTCCAGGGATGGGTCTAGCAGATCCTCGTCATATTTATAGAATAAGGGGACAGGGGGACGTGGAAGACTATCGACTGGATCGATTCTGGTGCACGGGGGTCGGCGCACCGGAGGAAATAATTCATCGGATGAATTATTTAGCCACATCCCAGGACGCGACAAGGCTTAAAATACGTTTTGACGCGGTCTGGATTCGCGTGTAGGCGGTCTAGGTGTCTGCGGAGGAGGCGGGGGATGAAATTTGCATCCCTCGTTAGGAGCTACAAACCGCCTCTCCTTGGGTAGGAAATTGAAATTCCATTTCTGGCGGGAGCCTCGAATCACCGCGTCCGTGACACGTCGCGATCTGCTCGTTTCGTTGCTCGCCGTGGCCAGAAACTTTGAATGGAGAGCGCAACCACGAAGAAAAAAGTATCGGGAAAAATCGATTCCATAGATGGAGTAAAAGAATCGAACCACCTACCTACCCCCTCTTTTATCATTTCCTCGGTCCGAATTACCGAGGAAACCAACTTCTCCCTCTAAGGATAAGCGCGTGAAATTGAGGAAACCAAGGACGATATGAAACTCGCAGCGAAATCCTGAAATATTCCCAGGAGCAGCCATCTCGCGAAGAATCGTATACAGAAGAAGCGTCACGTTTATTGATCGCGATGTCTATATTTAAGCGGCGAAATTGAATCGCCATTTTCGGCTGTACCAAGAAACAGTTGCGAGCCATCTGCGTCAGATTTGAGAAGAAGCACCGCGCGCTGAAGGTTTCTCGAAGCTGATCGATATCATCCCTTAAAATTGAACTGAGAATTATATTTCGGTTGTTCAAAGTCGACAGCTTATTCTGGAATCAAATGGGAAATCAATACCATCGCCCTCACTAAAAATCCATTTCCGTTCCTGGACATTTTTTTTTACGCGTTGACCCAAACGAAATCAAGATCCCGGAGAAATAATGCTGTAATACCTCGATTCCATGGGAACGACGCGCAAAGCGAAATAAAGTATTGCTGGTGGAGTGTATAATCGTTGACGAGGGCGGTGCAGAAATCATTCTGCCCTATAAATCGAGGACCACTTTCGAGGCAGCGGATTTTAATCCCCTGGATTTCGAATTAAATATTTCAGCGGGCCGGTGACGCGGTCGTCCGTTCCCAGGCCCGTTTAATCTCAGCCCGGCTCTAGTGTCAAATCGATGTGGAATGTAGGTCGAATTCGGCTTACCGGAATTGATTTCTCCGGTTTCTGAATTATTGTTGTACCGAGCGCGCACTGGACCGTGTGCACGGCTCTCTCTCGCCTCTCTCTCAACGCGTAACCTGATATCCACAGCGATATCAAAGCGTTTGCCGCTCCACGCGGCTCCTTCGCTCTGGAAATTTCTACCGTACGGCAATTGGAACCTAGAGATCTGTCACACTGCGAATCGTGCACTTTTAATCTGTATACCGTTCGTTTTACAATAACACCTACCGTTCCACGAAAACGGCGTGAAAATTAAAGGAACTGCGTTAACTGGACACATTAATAATAATGACACAATTACATCGCAATATACATATTTAAGTGATTAATGGACAAGGCACACCATTCCTGCTGTTATAAAAACTGCATTTAGGATGAGTCAAAATTTACCCCGCATCCACCAAGGGAAGGTTAAGCTACTTCTGTGGAAAAGCTCACTTTTAGTAAGCAAAGTTAGATGATTCCCCCTAATAAAATTCTTCGTACCATAGAGTATCATTTTTCGTAAGTCGATGATTGAATTATTTACAGGCTTTGCATTCTTATTAATAAAGTTTCTTCTCGTCTATTTTCCAGCGTGCATCCTGGAAATCGTGGTGGGCCAACAGGGACCAGTGTTCGTCCTGGAGCCACCAAGCACCCTGATCTTTTCCAATACGACTGGCTCCCAGCTAAGCTGCTCCGCCCATGGGAGCCCGACGCCGCACGTCACCTGGATAACCAGTCCAGATCAGAGATCGGTCACTGCAGTTCCCGGGCTAAGGTAAGCAATTAACGTCAGTGCGGCCCGATAAGTCGCTGTTGACCTCCGCTGGACACGTTCTCTTAAGCTACGTTTATGTTCCTCTCATCCACCCGCCATTATTACATACATACATGCGTGTAGAAGATTGAAAAGCAGTTTGATTCCACTCGGATGTTGAAATATTTCTTTATGGGGTAGGATCCACTAAATTTGTCATGTACACTGCTTTGGAAAAGGGACTTCGAGTCAGGTAATTTTATCTCCGCTTCGACGTATGGGTTTTGTAAGAATTAGCATTGGGGTTGGGGACAGCGCGTTGAAAGGGCGGCGAGGCGAGCCACGTGTCAGTCACGCCATGACCTTTGAATAGCAAACACGCGTTACCGCGAATGAACAGTGTTATTGGGGCGAATGGAATGGAGAACATTGAGGGGAAATGTGTAAGTGTTTTACAATTTCTTGAGCTGTACTACTTATTTCAGATTATTCATGCGAAGTTTTGTTTGATTGATCATTGATCTTTACTACTTGTCGAATTATACAATCTTATGTGGCACTTATCTGATTACACTGTTTTGTATTAAGTATTTATATGATTAGATACGAACACACTATCATTATTTTCTATAGTCTTCTACTACTTGACTTTCTTCCGAATAAAATATCAGTCACTGTACAGTGGTGATCGAAAGAAAATATAAAACCCATATTTTTATATATCAGCGTAAGTAATAAGTTTCAATATTCCACAACCCTCTAGTCTAAGGGATATCAATTTTAAGATACAATTCTTTCTATTAGAATTTTCTTACTTGAGTTACCGTTCATAGTTTCAACTTTCTTTTACGCAGTACTGTATCTATGGAACGCTTTTTATGCAGAAACATTCTCAATCGTCAGCATTTGCTGAACATTTCCATAGTTGTTTTCCATTATACAACAGTGCCTTAAACACATGCAAGATTTCCCTTTAACGTTGTAGATGAGCTCGAAGGCTCAAGTGGAATTCTATTTACTCCATTTCTGCGGCGTGCCTCCGCAAATAAAACATGTGTCACTTACCGATGTCAGTGATTATTTCTCTCTTCTCTTACGACGTTATTTGTCGAGGAGATATTTTCTCGGAACAGCAGCCTGTGAGAATGGACCGATACATATATACATAAATATATATATATATAGATACATAATTGATATATATAGAGGGCTCGATAACTGTTACCGGAACTAGGAGAAGCCGTGTTGCGTCGCAGGTAACAGTTATCGAGTCCGCCTTTGTAAGATCCGCTTTCCCAGAGGAAAATTCCCAGATAGAAAAGGGGTAAGAGGATTAACGTGTCGGGATTTAGGACTTTTGTGCCGCTGTAAATTGCTGGTAGTTTCCTAAAGTGCATACGCACGATCGAACCGGCATCGAAAAAATCTCCGACCGTATCCCAGCGAGACGCAATTATCATGCAACTTCGACGAAATAATTAATCTCGAATCGCTGGGAAACGCAAACGGGAGAAATTAAAAATCGTACATGTATAATGTTCCGCTGTTCAAACGGATTTCACCGAATGCTCAATCTCGCTGTTTGCACGTGATTAAAAGAAAATTGAACAAATATCATACATGTGAAAAATGTGAAATTTCACTGATGGGATATCGAATTTCATTGAAAGTGTTTGATTACCATGCTTGAAAACTGTAGTCAACGAACTCGACTAATAGAAACGAGTTATTATCAAGTAGATGTGAATAATTATCAGGGCTGAACTTGATCAATTATTTTCTAAAGTTAAACTTCAATCAGAAGTCGTTTTTAAATGAAAACAAAATCTGTAGCGATTGACCTCTACTACTGGTCCAGATACATACATTCCTATATCACTTGTAGCAATAAGTATTGATTCGCGCTACTTATATCTCACATATCTCTACTTATGTAGTTATATACTATAATCTTCTGCGTGATACATATATAACTCCAAACATTCATGCGATATTTATCCGATCGAGTATTAAATTCTACTACTCACTTAATCCGTCTCGTTCCTGCCCTATATTATTTCCTCGCAAAAGGAACAAGGGAAATATATCAGTTAACCCAGAAAATTTCAGAGCATAATCCTCTCCGCGCGTTTAATAGCAACGAACGCTTTGAATTTAAGTAGACACGTTTTGAACATTCAAATCCACGATGCCCTTTCGCAAACTATCAGTAAAACGCTGCAACTGAAGCCCTCGAGATCGTGTAAGATTGGTATTATTGGAAGTTTGATGCTGTACGCTCGGCAATATCGTAACCGTCGCACCTGAGGAAACCATTTCCTCCCGGTAATTGAAATGTTCCTTATCCAATGGTCGTCCCGTAAGTTTGTCCGCAATCCCACGTCCCGCAGGAAAGCGTAAACTCCTGTTCGCCTAACCTCGATGCGCGTACATCACACGTTAATTACACCGATGTAGCAGAAGGGATCTGAAAAGAAGCAACTCCCAAAGCCATCAAATGAAAAGCCCCACATTAACAACACGTTTAAAGCTTCAAACTAACTGAACGTTAAGTAAACGCACAGTACTGGAAATATATATTGCATCACTCGAATAAACACTTTATTACTTATACGTCTCTTATTATTAGCACTAGGAAAATATTATTGCAAAATTTATTTATTTATAAAACATGTAACTCACTATCCTTGTTAAAATTAATTGGATACGAATCATTTTATCAATCATACTGCCATGAAAATTGCGCTTACTGCGTAAGTGTGAAAGTTATTCAATAAATATTTCCGGTACTGTGAACTTCTTTCTATTTTTTAGTGTACTGTAAATTATGGGTCTCTTAGCTTGATAGTTGGTCCTGGAGTTGCCCCTTTCTACACCCATTCTGTGATTTACAGTACTTTAGAATACTTTCTCAAGGTACCTACTTTAAAAACTGTCACCCTAGCAGGGAAATAATTCCGTACAACTATCCCCTCGAAATTCCAACGGAAGAGAGCCAGTGCTTCGAGGAACGGTCTTTTATACGGTCGCGTCGAGACAGTGGGACTCGAGCACTGCTAAAGACTTTCAAAAGACGTACTTTCACCTGTGAATTCTCCTCTTGATCCCAGACGGAGCGTAGAAGGATTGGACCGTTTCAAAGTCGAATCACAACAGGGCAGAGAAACCAAGGGGGGAATAGTAAGGGTTTCGAAGCCGCAAAAGATAGTCGCGAGCTCGCGAGGAAAGCAACCTTGGCTGTAAAGCAACCCTCTTCGCCACCCTCATCCCCGAAACAGCTATTTCGAAGTTCGATCTTCGACGGCCAGTCGTTCATTTACGTCTCGCGAAATTGGCTGCCAGTTAGTGCCCCAACACAACGATCGATCGGAGATGTACGTGAGCCCTCGAGGGTCGTGTTTCAACGGGTAAGACGAGCAAGAGGGCGGTGGGAATCGGTTACATAAACGTAACGATGCACGCACGAAAAGAAGAGGCGAGGCCAGCGACGGCGGCGGCCGGGAAATAAATGCAAATGAAAGGCACCGAAGGGGGAGAAGGCCGACACGAGAGGGGGCAAAGGGGATGGAGGGAAGTGTCGGAGGGTGAAAGGGACAATGAGGAAGCGTAGAAACGGGAAATCGATGAACAGAAGAGGAATAAAGGGGCATTGAAATGCGATGGATAGATGGATGCTGGGGAGGGAAGAAGAAACAAGAAATACAAAGCATGCAAGAGGAGAAGATACATAAGCACAAAATACGTAAAGCAGATAATTAAATATAAAGACGGTATTAATATCTTCGGCACTTTCGTCGTGACCGGAGGAATAAAACAAAATGAAAAGTTGAGATGAAAAAGTTGAAATAAAGAAATGATCTTGAAGATGGAGATTATTGAGATGGTGAAGCTTTTCCATCCATCGGTAGTCCATCCAATTCCTTTCTCCTCAGTTTATCGATGTCAGAGACGTCGACTTCCGGCCCACGAGCTCTCAATTTTTCACGGTTTTACGTTTAATTTCCTGACAGGAGATAACCATTCAGGGCGAGTGACGTCTCTGCAGAAAGCATGCGCGAAACTTCAATTTCGATCAGTGACGTGCGCGAATCGGTGTTGAAAAAATCTTGATGGCAAACAGTCGAATTCTCAATTTGAATGATCGACAACGCGGCCCACTGCAAATTTCACTCAACGTGTAACAAATATGAACGAGAATTAAACGCAGCGTCAGCGAGCATGATGTTTACCACGCGAATGATTTACATTAACGGTTAATGCGTTCCAGGGCACCGTTTGTGAACGTGTCAGCGGGAAATACGCGGAGTGGTCGGGTTTTATGCTCGCTAATTGATAGTAAAATCGCAAGCGGAGATAAATAAAGTGTGGCGAGAGGGAAGCTTGGAACAATGCGCGACGGATGGGTTAAAATTGACAAGAGATCGAACGTGTCCGTTCATATTTCACGGTAATCTAAATGTTGCAAGTAACATTCGAGATTCATTTGCGCTCGAGCGTTAATAAAACAGAAGCCGAGCACGAAATGATTTTCCACGTGTTCCACGCGGTTTGTATAATGTTTTAATGAGACAGTGTGGTAGGAAACACGGTAATAAGTCATTATTGTAATTATAGTGTAGAGAAAATACATACTGAGCTTATTATCGCGAGTAGGCTGGGTTCAGGAAAAATTATCGAAAATTAGGAGATAGGATTTTCGTGTATGTGTACACTATAGGTCTCGTCAAATATTTAGTTCTACTACTTGAGGAGTATTTCTCTATAGTCTATACTATGGGCATCATAAAATATACTATTTCCTACTAATTAGTTGTCTGAATTCTCCATTTTATTCCTTGTAGGTAATAGTATAAAAACATAGTATGTAGTTACTATTATCTAAACTTCTACGCCACGTCTGCCCAAGTAGCGATCTGTACTACTTACCCGCTTGCACACTTTCCTATGACACTTGGGTGACATAAGCATTACTTTGCATTAGTGCACTAACCACCCACCCCCAACATATTCTCATAGTACAGTTTTCATACCATGCACCACCTTATACTACTCAGCAATCATAGACAAATTCATCCAACCTCTAATCCTACTACCTCAATTTTGAAAACTTACAAACCTTGCCGTGCATATTACTACAAACATCCCTCCCTTCAGAAATTCAAAAGGAAGTTGGAAAGCATAGAGTTAATGTTTGGAATAACGGTAACAGGGTCGGAGGATTGTGCACAAGACACAGCCACTCGACGATTCTACATTTGTCCCTCTTCTTTTCAGACAATTGCTCGGGAATGGCACCCTCTACTTTCCGCCGTTCCTGGCGCAGGACTTCCGCGCCGAGGTCCACAACGCGAGGTACAGATGCCGCGCGACCAGCTCCGTGGGAACCGTCCTCTCCCGCGAGGTTACTCTCCGTGCTGGTGAGTCTCACAACACAATTTCACGTGAGAAATGTCTCGATACGTTTCCCCTCAACGAGCCGAGTTAACGGCAAGCGTGACGGATGAAAAGTCACGCGCGCGAATAATTAAAGAAACCCGCGCGCAGAGGAATAGCGCGACGACCGTCCTGTCCCGTTAATAACATAAAAATAGGGCGATACATCGCGGCAGAACCGAGTTCCCTTTGCACGGTTGTCACGTATCCGCACGCCCGCGGACACAAGTCTCATTATCGTGTCCCGCTGCGGTACTCATTAATTACTATACCTTTTTCCCACGAATCCCCCGACATCGCCGGGGAAACGTGAGCTGAGCTCCTGCAACGATACGCGGCGTAGCGATAGTAATTACGTTCTTGATTTAGAAATTGGAAGGATAGGACGCGGGGAAGTTGTTGACAGAGATCTCGTGACTATATTCCGAGTTACCGGTGAATTCTGTATACAGTACGTCTGACTAAAGTCCCGTTTATACTACTTGTACAAGTAAGCGTGTTTACGCGGCGAATTTACCTAAACTCGTCAGGTCAAACACCGATCGGGTTTCGCACACTTTTCCATGGCCACTGGTTCAGCGAACGTTGACCCGTATCACTAGCTACGCGACGCAAGTCCTTGCAAAACTTGTATCTATCACTGGTCTCATCAAACGCCGAGTTCGACCCGTTTTACTCTGACCCCGGTTACATTCACTAAATTCCAAGCCACGCTACATGCCCAAGTAAATCCCGGCTGACCAAGCATCGACGTCTACTACTCGTACTCTTCCATGCCCGTGCTCCACGTGCATTCCCCTCCACTTGGCGAGCCCGTCACAGCAATTTCTCAAATTTCAACATCGATTTCGCCCGTGAACGGATTCCCAGCAGGATCGTCTCCGTCCAACGAACTCCATTTACGTCATCGAAACGCGCGGCAACCCTCGGCACCCCTACCTCCGTCGACGGCTGTTCATCGTTGCCCGTCACGTTCCTCGGGATCGCCTGTTTCCCGCGCCCCTCCGTCGACTCGGCGTAAAAACAGGGCAGCTCGAAAATTTACTTATCCATCGATACGTCGAGGAGATGCATTTTCCCTCGGGGGTATAGGGATTACGTGCGTACAATAAACGTCAATTACAGACGGCAGGCGTCACTCCGCGAGAACGTGACTGGACGCGGCGACGCCGCTAAAAGTTCCTTCGAAAATCCCATTGTGCCCGGAAGAGAGGTAACGGCGCTGCGCTTCCGCCCGAGACACCCCCATCTACCCCCTGAGTAAATACCGAAGGGAAAACGCCGCTGAAAGCCGTTAAATTGTATCGGTGGAAGTTCGATTCGTGCAGGTTGCAGACAGGAGAGAAACGCTCCTCTTGCGAGGGAAACCCAACCGGAGAAAGGGACAGAAACTTTGTCGGGCGGTAAGGGGTGGTTTACGTGAGCCACCATTTAAATGGCTGATTTTAAGCCGACCGACGCTACCGACGCATACAAAGCTACGCTGTGGATAGCGACTGTACACGAGGAAACCGAAATTAGAAGGGAATTCCGAATCCTTCCATTTAACTTGTACAAGCTTCGATCCGCCTTTCGTTCCATCGAGCGCCAATGGATTCCGTTCCCTGACTTTTTAACGCTGTTTACCTGCCACTGGGGATGTTCATTACGCACCTTCGTTGGAAGAGTTTTCGTGGATCTCTTGGATAATACTTGGAAGGCCTTTCGTAGGAGGAAAGTCGTTTGCCCCGTTCTTTAAAGTGTATTAGATATTTTAAGGGGTTTTAATGGATATAATGGAAGAACTGTGGTAATTAGTTGTACTTACTAAACATACTAATGGACAATAATCAGTGGGAATTAAAAAAACTCGATGGACCTTTCAAACATTTCACCTGTGTAAAAAGTTTGAAGGAATTGTTATTTAAATAATTGCAAAATACGATTGGCCCGAATGTTTCTTAGAATCTGTTAACTACTGATCCTTCTTGTTCCCTAGTAGTTAAATACGTAAAGAATATAAAAAACAGTAACGAGAAGAAATTGCTATTGGTCATCTGCGGGGGCTGCAATCCACGTTGGAGAACTGTTCTCGAAGTGGCCAACTTCTTCCGCGCGAACTTCTTCTCTATGGTCACGAGCGTGGCGCTTAAATTCGACTTTCGAATTCCTCTTTTCGGCTTAAATTGGCTCCGCGGCCGCGCTTTCGCGTCGGGAAAGTTTCCTACGCCTCGAGTTCCGGGGATGACTCGACGAAAACCAGAAGAAGAATTTCTGTTACCGCCGACGGCCTCGACTTACGGAACTTCCGTGCACGGTGAACACGGAAGGGGGGAAATGGACGGTGACACGTCGATCGATTGAGTCCTGCATGGGCTCGCCAACTTGCCGAATTTACTGTCGCTAGATTCTTCCCTGCGAACTTGGGCGACATATGTTCCACTTCCAAAGGAGTTGCAACTTAACGTGGGCGAGGAAAATGTATCTTAAAGCGCAGCTTTGAAAATTCACTCAATATCTTAAAGAACTCGTCCCTTTTCAAGTACGCCTTAAATGTTAACTGTATGTCTTTAAAACTGTAGTAGATGTAAAAAAATTGTTACCATGAAATTTAAATTTATAGTGGAGAACGCTTTTTGTTTGATCTATAAATTTTAAATAATTTGATTGCATAGTTTTATAGAGTATAAAAACCATTACAATTTCATTCTACGAAGTTTTTTATATGTACCATAGTTTTCTAGATAGCTTTTTATATCTTGCAAAAATAATAACGTTGCTTAACAACAATACAATCACTAGAAACTATTAACACGAGACGCTGCAATTTCCCCTCGATTACATTGCATTAATTTAAATTTTTCTTAGATCGTACGTCCTAAGTTAACTTCGAATCATTCTTGAACTCCTTAGAAACTATTTTCGCAAGCACCTCTGAGCAAATTCGTTTCATCTCACCAGCACGGGAATGTCTTTACACCGTGCCATAAAATTATTCCATTCTTTCTCGCAATCACAACTTCTCGATTGAAGAGAGATTCCGCAATATCCCTCACCTCTGCAAACAGAACCGCTAAATACCATTCGCCCGGCGAGACACAGCGTTTCCCGCCGCTAACAACTTCCTTGCTAGTAGACGGCGCAACTTTCCACTCCTTAAACGTAATTACCGTGGAGAAGAAGTAAAAAGAAGCCGAGAAAGACAGAAGGGAGGAGAGCGGCGGTCGGACGTAGACGATCATAGAAGTCGAATATCCAGTCACCGCGTTAATTAAACCTCGTTACATTCGCCTCGCTGCGAGCATCTAGACCCGCCCACTCTCTCGTTAACAAACGTCTTCGATCGGAATTTCCAATAGCCTGGAATCGCCTCCGACGCCCGGGCCGGGACACTTTGAAGCTTCTTCGCGGCGGCTTCGTCTCGCGTCCCTCGATGCCGATTGACCGACGGGCCAAAGGGCTCCCTAAGGAACGGCCGATGAGAACGGAAGGAGTGGCTCGTTACCGTCCACTCGGTGTTTCGTTTCGCGTTTCTCGCGGATCCGAGACGACGGGAACGCGAAACTTCCGGCGAGTCAGGGCTTTCCAAACGTCTCCACTCCGGTTCCCTGAAAGTCTCGAGACCGCTGGCTGGTCGACGCTCTCTCCTCGAGCCTCCTCTTCCCTCGGATGGGACGTCGCGCGCGCGGCTCACGAAAGAGCACGGAAAGAGGGTGGGGTGGGCCGTGGAAAAGGCACCGTTCATTAAAATGTGTTCCAGCCGGCGGTAATTACGCGTTTAATTATTTAAACGAGTGACCCGGCATTCACCAAGATTTCACCCCCTTCAACCCTGCCCCCCACCCCACTTCCCGCCTTTTTCTCCGCCGCCCCGAAGTCCGATTCGCCCTCACTGTGTCCTCATCCTCTAACTCGTCCTATTCCCCCCTCCGTGTCTCGTTTCTATCTTTCCTTTCTATTAGTCTGTGTCCCTTACTTCTCATTTCCGTCGTCCTGGCCTTTCCTCAGCTTCCTATTTCGTCCCCTTCCTCCGTCAATTTCCTTCCCTGTCCCGCGCAAGCTTCTATCCATCCCTGTCTCTCTTTGTCACCCCCCCCCCCCTTTCAACCCTTTCTTCATCTGTATCTTGCGAGGCTAGGCTCTCTTCCCGGTTCATTTCTTCGCTCCTCTTCCATCTTGGATATCTCGGTACGTCCATCTTCATCGAATCTTCCCCGCCCTGGCAATTCCACTCGTCTTTTACCACTCGTCAGTGCTCGCAATTTCGTTTCCTTTTTTCGTTTCTGCGTCCCTTTTCAGCTCGACGCTCTTTGACCGTCCTACCCAACCCCTACTCACCCCCTCTCCCCTCTCGTCTCTGTCGCATTCGTCGTCGGCCACTTCAGGACATCCGGTCCGACGCACCCCCGGCTCCCGCGCGTCTGGCCGTCCAGATCCACGAGATACCCTGAATGAGACAGTTAATTGGTCGCGGGGACTGGCTGGCGCGCCTCGCCATTCATCGGGCCGTTTGCATTTCGAGTCACGACCGGCTTGCTTATCCGGGCGTTAATTATCGCTGTTTAAAAGATACAGACTAGTCAGCTGGGTATCTTCCACGGGGCACTGATAACGGTTTCCAGGAGAGCGCGTCCGTGCACTCCAAGCCCCATTTCGTCTTTCTCCTCCAGCCTTTATTTGGGAAGGTGAATCGAGTCTCTTATGCGGCGAGACCGCCCCTTGTCTCTCGGAGCAGCAGGTGTACTCTTTGGTTTCCTTTGACCTCGTTCGACTGGTTAGGCGTCTTGAGTGCTCCCTCGAAACCGTTCGCTCAACTTGGGGAACCCTTGGGTGGTGGCTTGGCTCGTGGCACCTTTCAAGCTTTCAATATATGTGTATTAATGAAGTTCGTAAGTTTTGCCATTTTCTGTAATTCCACGTGTCTGTTATCGACAAGCTCCACTGTGAAGGGGTACGCGAATGTTTCCAAAAGGAGTGCTGCACGCGTCGAACTACTGTTTCCCAAAGACGAAGATCTAGGATCCAAAGGGCGGCGTGAAATGCCATCCGACACACCCCCGACGCATTCGACTCGCGAGGCACGAAAAGGGAATATTCAATTAGACGGGAGTAAACTTCGCTGATTCCTCTCTGCGCGCTCTCCATCTCTGACTTTGCTCATCGCGATGCACGATCTCGCCAATGAAAAGAAGAGGGGCTCGTGTTAAGGGCGGATGGCGGGCCGGACAAGGGTGAAAAGCGCCGAGGAATTTATCTGAAATGACATCGGCTCGACCCCTCGTGCATCCGCCAAAGAGCTTATCCCCGTAGAGGGATAGGTCGGTTACGCTTGGTTAGGGTTGGTTTTTCTTGGTTAGGGTTAGTCTTGGTTACTGCTTTTTCATGGTTTTTCTTGGTTTTTCTTGTATTGTCTAGAAAAGGGAGGAGAGAACTCTGTGCCACCCTTTTTTCCCCTGAACCAGGGCTACCGGCTTGACGAGAAGTCGAGGGACACTGGGAATATTCATCGGGGGCGGCACTTTCGATGATGATCTCTGACGGAGACCGTCGTAACGTGTTTCGTCAGAAGGGAAGTATCCGCAGCTCATTGTCCTGAAGGGGATTGGTAATTAATTAACTTCGACGCTGGGGTCAAACAATTCCTTGGTATAGAGCTGGAATAACTGTGTAATTAAACCTCGACGGTATGACGCTTTACGATCGCAAACGTCACGTGGAGATTGAGGAAGCATCCAATTAATTACGATAATTGTAGAATCAAAGAGGGAAAGTTAGTGGTCTCGTAGGAATAAGAAGCTTCTGTGATTCCGTAGCAATCGAAAGAAATTAGCAATTCGGCTCTGTTTCTAAAATTGCCCGACTTATGATTTACTGCCATCACTTGCATCTCATAGAAATCATTATATTCCTCCCTTCGATTTCCCGAATGGTCAACCTGCAACAATGACGTCCCATAATTCCAGACACAGGCATGCTGAATTGCTGGCAATAAAGTCAATCAGCGTTTTATAAGAATCAATAGGTACAGAGGAATCTTTGCACCGCAAATTCTAGTGAGATATAACGAAACTGTCCCGACAACGTGTTCACCAGGATAGCTTGATCCCCCCCTTCTCGATTGAACCGATCTAGCCCCGAGGAATCGGTGAATCGCGGCCGATATCGACGTCGGAATAGACACGTATACGCGATACCGTGTCACGTAAACCGAAGAGAAACTTAATCCCAGCGATAGCTGCGAATCCACGGGAAATATCGTTGCCTGGTTGGTTGGAGATCTGCGCATATTGGCCTCATTTGCACGTTTCGTTTCGTCCGGCACTACCCCTCCCGCCGTGCTGAAATTTTATCGTCAGCCATGGTATTTTCCGGTCCCGTGGCGTCGAGACGCGCCGGCATCGCCGCCGAGGCATTTCCCAATTTTTCCACGCCTTTACGGAGAAAGAAGTGTCGGCCTGGCCTGGTGAAACGACCGCGAGCACACATTCCAGGGATCTCGTTTGATATTCTACAGATGATCCCGCCTTTACCCCTATTTTCTCAACGGTGTCTTCTAATTGGATCTTTCATTTTTAAGGCAGAGTACCTATACGGAGACATTGGGATCCTCTGGAGGAATGCTTCGCTATCACCGTTTGAACCGTTTCAATTATTCAGAGACTAAAATTGGAAATTCTTCTCTTTGGATTTATTTTATCTCGAATACTTTTCGATTAATCGAGTTCAACGTGCTCCGAACAGTCTTCAGTTTTGAGATGACAAAGAGCAGGATTTGTTTTGTCATTTGGGTTGCAATGATTGCTTTCGTTTAAACTTCATGGAAAAGAAGAAGGGGTTGCAACGAATTCTTCGACTGTCGCGAGCAGGGTGGGTGGCGCCCGGGGCGCGTTACGTTTAATACTTAAATCGCGCCACCCTGAAATGAGACGCGGCGTAACAGCGTGACGACCGACTTGACAGTGCTATTAAGAGCAATATCGCAGCTACCTGTCACATCTGGGGATAAATGGAGCAGCGACGTAGCTGCTGGAGCTGAAAATGAATTTCCGGATGCGGCGCTAATCTTATCACCACCCCGTAGAATTTACCTCGACAAAATGTCTTCCTTTCTTCCCTTGAAAGCCAAGCGACTCTTTGGAAGAAGCATTAAGGAGAAACAGCAATCCCACGTGGAACTGTGCTTTGGTCAGACAGGCAGATCCTCAAATATCTTTTATTTCCACCGTTCAAGAGATAGAATCTTCTTAATCAATGCACACAAATTAACTTAGCCAATATTAAACGTGGCCCAAAATTTCTGCAATTGGCTATATATAGTTTCCACAGAATTTACTCCGTTAAACCTGCACTTTGCAGTGATTTGCAATTCCAAGTTTTCTCAGAGAAATATGTTGGGTATACACAGTAAAGCCGAGTACTAAGTTAGCTCTGCAGATATGTAAAAATCAGAGTTTTAAACTTTCTCTCGACCACCGCCGTAATAGAGTCGGAAGAAAGCTGCTCAAGAATTATGTTCACAAAGAAGATACCTCCACCCAACGATCTCACTGACCCATTACGGAATGTAACACTCCCCACTGTACATCAAATAATCAATAACAGAATCACGTAAAATTGCCTGTTTACACTGGACAAACGGGGACACACTGTGATTATTCGAAAACCGAAGTTCCATGTTTGAGTTTGATAATCGAGACACCGTATTAATATAATTAATCGACACGCCGCGTATGGAATACACGAAGCGTAACGAGGTTTGATTTCGCGTGAACAGTGACTTTGTATTTGAAATGGAGAACAGGAACGCGACAAGCATGATACCTGTGACCCGGAATACTCACGCGCATCCTGCTTAAAAATTCAGGCGTCGAATTTGCTAATTGGACAGGGTAATAAAAATATTCGAAACTTATAACGACTCGTGCTTTCGTGAAATATCGACTACAAACGTCCCAGAATGCTCGGGACAATGCTTTGCGTTGAGAACCGCAAAATTTCAAGGAAGAGAAATGTTGTCGGGGGTAACTGCTGTCGGAAAGGGGCGTAATTACGCTTTGCCAAGACGGCAGTCACCGAAGTTTCGCCCTCTAACCGAGAATTTCTTTTCGGATTGCAGTGCTGACGGTGCCCGGCTACGACGTAAGGGTGGATAGATCCCCGGTGGTGGAGGGGTGCAACGCGGTTTTATCTTGCACCGCGCGGGAGGACGTCAAAGAGCACCTGACAGTCACTTCCTGGTTCCGCGACGACGCCATTCTTCTACCTGGCAGCACGGACACCGGTGAGCGTAGAAATGCTTTTGCAAATGAAACCGACGCTCCTGTTGCGCGAATTTTCAAGCGAGAATCCGTGGGGCGAGTGGAACAGCGATCTCGGGGAATTGCTAAAGTCGATCAAGCATTCATGGAAAGGAACACGAACGAGTCTCAGATGGGACAATGAACTTCTCGAGGCTATAGGTACGGGGAATTTGTCGGTCGCAGTCAAAATGTAAATCTTGTTAGATGCAGAATTTACAAGGGCATTAAGGAATTAAGTTCTATTGCCTTTGATTACGGGGGTAGTTAATAATCGTTTGAAACGTGAAACGGGTGGTCTTATTACTTTCATTTATTTTATTTATCATGAATGCAGTGGAAATATATTTTTCGGTTCGGGGGATCTGATGCTTGATGCCTGGAGAAGTTTAATTACCCGAGACTAATTATATTATTCGTATTAACGTTCGAAGAAGTTTCAGCATGGAAAATCAGGGTCTAATTGTTCTGTAATTCTTGGGTAATATTGCAAGTTCCTGGAATGTCTCTCGGGTTCAGTGTTCTATAAACTATTACATAAAGTGCACGACAGCTTGCTTTGGAGGTATTCCTAAGAAATATGCTCCTCTGAAGCGAACTCTTTCTGTGGCGCGGAAATAGTTGACTTTAACTACTGAAGAACTGGAACGTGGTATTAGCATTAAGGTATTAATGCTACGACGAGGTTTAACACACGTGCAATAATGTTTCAGTTTTTTTAGACGATTCTCGCACCACTTTTACCGCAATCATTTATATTTTTAAATATAAAACTGTGGCTTGAGATGAATAACATTCTTCACATTGCCTTGAGAGTATATTTTAACAGTTGCATTAAAATTAGAATTAGAACTCCAAATCTACCGTATCATCCCAATGCAACGAAACATCATTCTACTTTAAACCTTAGCTTTAAACAAGATTAATTAATATAAACGTGTCCACATTAATGTAAATGCGTCCACAAGCACTCGGAGATTACAGTCCAACCGAAAATTAGAATGCCAGGATTGTGCAAACCCGTAAACTACCTGGACACCAAAAATGAAATTTGGATCGTCTGTTAGTTCCCAGCCGAGGGAATTAATTTCCCCTTCCCTTTCGCGTAACGATCACGTACATAAATTCTCGTCAAGAACGCGGAAATCCAGCGAGCGCCGCGAATGCTGGAGCCGCGGCGTCATTTATAATCTTGGAGCCGTAGTGGCCCATATTTGCTCAGCACTGGGATGCATTATGTTGCAATGATAATCGTAAACAAGTCACGCGCGCACGGGAAATGTAATATTGATGGTGCAACCCACGAGCATCTGGATGCTGAATGAGATACTCCCAGCATTGGTAATCAGATTCCTAACTCGAAAGGAAACCATCCTGTTCTATCTGCCCTAAGAAAGCGATCTCTTAAACCAGACAAAATACCAACGACACTTTGCCCCCACAAAACCTAAAAACCGAACACCCCAATTTCCCGAAATTTCGCCAGAAAAATTCCTCCACTGGTTCCAAGAAGCGAGAGTCCTCGAGCGAGCAAGCATCTTGCTACCCTCCCCTTTGAATTCCTCAGTAAAATGTGGGGGAGCACGACAGAGAGGACTAGAACATCGCGGTCATGCAACAAACGAAGGGGAATCCACTCGTGGAAGAAAAAGGGAATCGTTCGAACGGTCTCGTTTAAGATGGCGGTGGGAGGGGATGAAGGAACGTCGGCGAAACTCTGAAATTTTTCCGTCGCGGGAGGATCGTCGTGCTCTTCCCATTTAATTCCCCACCCTTCGCTGGCTGTTGCAACGCACGGAAGTGGCTTTATACTTTTAATAATGGCCCTCGCCTCCCACCCTCCCAGCCCCGCCACCCATCCTCCGCTCTCGCCGTCCCGCCGCTACCGGAAATAGGTGCTCGACCCTTTTCCGGTTTTTCAGGGAACGGAACACACGCGCGTGCACGCTCGTATTCAGCGGCTTCAGAGTCGCGAATGCGTTCAGCCCCCGCTGAAGCGCGCCTCTCCACGGCTTTATGCCTTTGTACAATCTCTCGCTGTTTTTCATCGTCGCTGCCGGTTGACAGCGACAGACGACGGGAACGAAGCGCACGCTTCCCGGCCACGGCTGACGGTCATTAAGTTCGAATCCGTGGGATAATTGACAAAACGACCGTCACGAGTGTGCGATACGGCGGATTCGTCCTTGAGCTTCTCGACGTGTGTCTTTTCCATATCATCGCCGTCCCTGCGCTGTCTCTGCGGGTCTTTTCAGACTGCGCATTGTGGGATCGAAGTCTCATGCGTCCTTGCTGATGAAACGATACTTTTCTGAGAGTTTAGCTTCAGGTTTTTTTAGAGCAATAGGCGCTTTAGCGGGGCAAATGGAGACTTCTTTTGTTGAAAAGGGGGATGCTAGTGGTACAGTGTATTTAGTAGAACTTTTCTTTTTTGAAGAAGCAAGTCGGATAGCAAGGATATTTTTCTGGGATATTTACTGTCTGTGATAACCCTTGAATGGGAGTTGGAAGGCACATTTAGACCTGTGATTAATTATATTCGTGCTTATTTCAAAATAAGCTTTCGCCCTAGACTTCAGTCCTGTTATATAAAAGTGTTATGGTTTTCAAGAAGCAATGCTAATGATAAGTTGCATAAGTTGTAAGGCGTTAACGTTCTTCAAATTATTTTATTTTACACTCCCAACATTAGTCGCGGCCCTCCTAAAAAACTGTGAAGAAAAAAGAGAAAGCTAAAACGAATTAAAAAGGAACTATAAGGTCGTCATTCTCATTAATTCGTTTAAAGAACCCTCGATAATCTCAGAGGGTGGTTGGCCACTGAAATAATCAATCTGTTTCTGAGCTTTCAATCTGTATCGCAGGTGCACGGCTTGTATTTACGAATAAACTCGTCAATGGAGGGGTTGCACAGGGCGGAGGCATTTTTCTCCGAGGGTGCTTCGAGGACTGTTTATGGAAAGGCGTCTAGGGGGCGAGGAGAGTCTCGCGCCATGGAAAGCGAAGTTTGAAGACCGTTCCTCTTCGACCCTCTCTCCGGCTCTGCTTTCCGCGAGACTGTTTCGGGGATTGTTTATGCGGGAACCGTCGATGAAAGTTCCACGCGTCGGAAATAAACGTTTAAACTTCTCTCAGACCGCCATCCCGCTGAATTCGCCCATTGCTTCAACTCCGCGGCGGCTTTTTAATTGAAATGTGTCTGCCGCGGTGCTGGGCAAGCTGAGCGTTTAAATTACGCTCAATCGGTATTATCGCGGTTGGACATGAAAATATCCAGAATCCGTTTATATCCGTGTCGCCATAGGGATTATCGAGACCCGGTATTTACAGAATATTCAACGAAGCACTGAACATCTATGGATGATAGAATTTCGCTCAATTTTTCTCTGCCTGGCATAATTCAATTATAGCAATATGATTGAGCGAAGCCAATTGCACGTAGGTAGCTCTCGCATCGAGTGCTCACGCACTCTTGTTCTATAACATCGCAGTAGTATAGCCATTGCTTCGAGTAGACCATGGCTGAAAAGTGGTGTGCCTATACTACTTCCAGCGCAAATAGTATCCCGCATAAATATCAATGTCCACGTTCTGTCCTCCGCAACGACGGAGGCTGTCACGAAACAAAAGCCTACGTGGAGGATTCCAGCCCCAGGTCGCGTACGAGAATCGCAACATATGCGGGATAGGTGCATCCTAGTAGCTGCCAGTAAGAAACGGCTACATACCCGCAGGAGTCCCGCGACAATAACGTCGAACCCGAGAAGCCTGACCCACTCGACAGTTTTTAATATCGAGAATGGGCGAGAACAAATATGGCGACGCTGGAAGGAGCACGAAAATCCCCGGGAAACACGGGGAAATATTCAGAGATAGTAATATACGGTCGTACACGACGCGAGGCTCGCAACTGTAAACAGAAGGATAGGTGGTCGCGGCCAGGATCCGCGTTCTCCGCGACAAAAACGGGAAAAAGAGAGGGTGGGTGACCGGGGAGAGATTTATTATCCGGAACGAGGAAGCACTCCGGCGCGCGGAAGCTGAAATAAGTCGAAAGGTGGCTAAAGTGTGCCAGAACGAATATACTTGCTAGCGGTGGGCTGATTAAATATTCGCGAGTGATTCTTCGAATGTTTGGAAAAGCGAAGAGGAGCGTTATCGTCGCTCCCTTAAATTTTCCCGCAGCGCCAGATCCTTGCCAACCCCCAGCGAAGTATGCCTTCCGAGAGGCGGCCGAATCTCGAGGGACTGGGAGATTGTTACAACGTTACACCTTCCGTATCTTTTCGCCTCGTCCAATATTTACCAGGGCGCAGCGTAAAGCAGCAGGAACAGTAAACAGCCCGTTAAAGACGAGATTGCGAGGAGAAGTGTCCTCTCTTAAATGTTGGCGGACAAATTGAAGGGAAGAATGTAGCTTTGAACGACGCGACGTGGACGGAAAGGGAACGAAACGGTAATCATAACACGAGTCGCGAAAGGGGGGGGGGGAGGGCCGGGATGGAGAACAAGGGGGCGGGCACCTCCCTTCGCAAATGTGTGCAGACACTCGTACGAGCTCGCCGCTGTCAGAGGACGTCGTCTGCTGGGACAGAAGGGAGATTTGCAGGTGAGAGACACGCGGAGGCAGCCAGGACACGCTAAGGCTAGTTTTAAACGGAGAATGAGATGTCAACATACCTAACCCGCTCTCGTGAAGAGGCACCAATTACCGAAAGGACGGATGATGAACTTCTGACGATCATTTAGCCCCCCCCCCCCCCCCTTCGGCCGGTGGAGGCCGTTGAAATGATGATGATGCACTTTTGGATGACGTACCTTGGATGTACGAAGGAAAATGAACTTAACCCTTCGTTGACACACCTGTTTTTTCGATCAATTTTGACACACCTGTGTTGCTCACACCCAGAACAATTTTTGAACGAGTGCCATTCTTATCCAAAGAATACAATTGTTATGAAAAAAATCATGGGCCAATTTCAAGGTCTTTAGAATGTATTCGAATAATTTTTTATTGAAATTTTATCACCGTTTTTGTAAAATAATTCTAGGTTACCACATGTCGAGAAAAAACGAAGGAAATCGAAAAAAATTGTAACTTTTACAAATTTCAATATTAAAAGTTAAGAATCTACTAAGTTGATGTTCGGATATAATATTTTGAGAGAAAAAATAGTTTGTAAGTCGAGTTTGAAAAAAAGGTATTTGTTTTGCATATAAAAGGTTCAGAGCGTCAAAATCAGCTTAAGGGTGCTTCACACCCAGAGAGTCAACGAAGGGTTAATCATCCTTCCAGATAACATGATCCTTTTTCGTGACACGTGAAATTTTTAGAAAATGGTTATTAAGGATAGAAAGGAGGGTTTACTTTTGCGAGCAAAAGTGCAGTTTTTATTATTATGGATGGGAAAAACTGGGAATTTTAATTGGAATCTGAAATACTTGCTATTGCTTCCTGGTTAATTATTTACTTTCTGTAATAGTTAGTCTTGAAGAACGTTTTGAGGATGGAACTTTAATTTTCTTTGATTGGTAAGATTAATACCTACTGAGATTAGGGTATATTGTCTTTGAAGAGGAACATGTTGGAACTCGTGAGAAATAGGTACTTGTTAAACTCTTGAACTCATGATTAACTTCGAACTTAGCATTTCGACAGTGAAGGTCTGCATTATAGTTTGATCTCGCTGAAATTACTCTCGAACTTTGAACATTAGCCCTCGCAATCGTGCTGTATCGGCAGTGTATCTAGCACTTAGTATTACCGTTGTTATGGACGGAAAGGAATCAATGGCCTATCGAGGCCAAAGAAGAAACCAGGAGTAACAGTATCTATCATTTAGAAAGCATCAAATTTTCAATAGCCTCCAAATAATTCTTCCCCCAAGAAAATCAATTTCCACCATTCAACATCCGCAATTTCCAATCCTATTTCCAAAAGCCAAATCTCAGAAATCTCTAAATAAAACTGTGATTGCTATCAGGAACCCCCAAGACCCACGTATCAGCTTCAAAAAGTTTCCCTGCGATTCCTAAATCCCACAAGGTCCCGCTCACCAAATTCCTCACACTCTCAGTCTCCAACGTCCCCAAGTCCCTTTTAAAAAGAAAAACCATATCACTCCACCCTCTCTCACTCGTGACCCACCGACCCCCATCGCAACCATCAACTTGCCAGCGTCCCCAGAGCTCGTCAGTCCTCCAGCTGTATCAGTTCCCTCGTTTCAGCGACCACAATCGGGCGAAAGCACCTCGTCGACGCGACCCGAGCCCGCCCGTGTCGGTCGGTCCTTTCAGACGAAGAAAACCTAGCGTTCCGTCGGCTCCCCGGGGTGAACGCGACATCCGCAGATTGAAGGCCGCGCGCTCGATACCCCCGGAGATGGAGGGAGAGGCGATGTGTTAATGACAGAGGGCTGGCACGTCGCCCCGATATGCCTCGTCGATGGCTTCTGTTCTTGGGTGAGGACGGTGATAACCGGGTGCACGGGATGACGGAGAGGCTCTGCCTCCGCCAGGCGGCGGTGCACAACGTGCAGGTGCTTCCATTGCGACGTGTACACGGCACAATGTTACCGGGCTAGTTACGAAACAAACGTATCACACCCCGACACGACGCGATGCTCCCCGTGATATCCTGCCTCCGCGGACCTGAATGTCTGTGGGTGTGCACGCCTATATGTGCACCCTGTACACGTACCTGTTACGTGCACCCGACCGGCATAAATATGTATGGGACATGAATGCCTGAGCGTGTACAGGACGATTCGACGCGGCAAGTTGGGCGCACGTATCCTGACGCACGGATATGCCGGTACAGAATGCCGGATCGCACGCGCTCGCTTCGCACCCCTATTCTTTTTGCGCGGTCGAGGCACAGACGTAGGTATCGCTTAACCTTGTTGCTGTTTGAATAAATAGGCAGCGGTTCCGCGCCTTTCCCAACCTACAAATCATCTGGAACTTGCGCTCTCTTGTTATTTCTGGGGGATTGATCGTATATGAAGTGCGGTATTATATAGTAGGGATGGAGAATTTTATATTTTATACGTAGAAATAGGCGTGCTTCGAACTGATATTTGTTTCGTAATGTGACTCATTCACATTTGGGTATTTTTATTCCTTCTGGAGTATAGAATGAGTAATTCTTTATAATTGCATTTCTTTATATATGTAGTGGTTAGAAGAAAGATTGAATTGTGAAGCGATAACAGGAATAAGTTGGGTTTATTAGATAGAAATATATCTTAACATTTCTATCCTGTAATAATCCTTAGGTATTCTTAAAGCCTAAAATTAAGTTAGTTACCTTTAAACTTTCCTTTCACCACCACGATGTGTTTTTCCATCTTCGTGTTCTTTCAGGGAAGACAGAAGGAAAAAATCACACTGTGATTCACAATCTCGGATACCCCAACCTGCGAGAAAACCCCCCTTACATCTCCACCACCAACAGTTGACTCGCTTTTCCACGAAACCTGTAGGGAGGAGTACATAGCTGTTCTTCCAAGTGAACGAAGCCCAGATTGAAATATGCACGTGCCGGGCGAATCTGTCGCGTACGTGCGTCCGTCGAGCGCTCGAAGATCTGACAAAGTAGCTGCAAGCTTTTACGTAAACGCGCCATCCTAATCATTCGAAGTACGACAACTTGCAGAAGTCTCCCTCTGATCAGAAACTCACTTTCACCTACCGATAATTACGAAACTCGAATAAAAACAACTTCAGGGATTTAATAGACACAACATCCATTTACAACTGTGTCTGAATAAAGTAGGGGAGACCGGGGCAGATTGTAAGAAAAATGTTTTCAGAGTTTTTTCTCGAAAGTGTTTTCCTCAATCAAAAATTCTGAGCTATAAGAACAAAATGAATACATAACGCTCGTTTGTATCACTAAAGCCGTCGGCGCTAATATTATCAAGCAGCTCTGGCAT
The DNA here is from genome assembly GCA_963971345.1 of Andrena flavipes. Lineage (NCBI taxonomy): Eukaryota > Metazoa > Arthropoda > Insecta > Hymenoptera > Andrenidae > Andrena > Andrena flavipes. The sequence goes on from OZ020482.1 coordinate 50,189,066, forward strand.
GCAGTAGGTTACCAGATTTGTCGCTCAAAAGATTTTACTTATGTTACAATTTACCCCGTGTTACAACCTACCCCGGTCTCCCCTACAGAGCCCAAGACGTTTCGTGCCATGAAAAACCACCATGGAAAAGAGTTTTCATGTACAGATAATGGATGCCACAGGAATTCCAAGCCACGAAGCTCCAGCGGCGTTCTTTTTTTTTTCTTGCGAAGAAAAAGGAGAGGTACCGATAAACCTCGAGTTTCATCGCATCGACGGTATCTGGAGCCCGTTTTCCAGCGGCCGGGGCGCAACCATAAGGGCGCGTGACGAGGTTGTATACGTGTTCCAGGGGACGACATAGTCGAGCTTGGCTGGCTCGAAGTTACGGGCTATTTATCTCCGTATTTTTATTCCGCCGGGGGTGGCGATATTAAATTGCTCCTTTCGTGGCTCCTTTCGTCCTTCCAACCCCCTCCCTCCACCACCCCCTGCCCATGTCGCATCCGTAGGAAGAGCTCGCCCCTCGTCGAGCTGACTTACCAACCTTATTTCCTATTTCTTTGGCCACGTCTGCCATGCAACTATCGGCGGATTTCGGTTTGTCCGCGTGTGGACGTCCGTTGATACAGAGCCTGGAGGAAGAACGACCGCGTCCGGGAAATAAGGAATGGCAACGATGTTCCGTACGGGCGCAATAAATATCGCGGTCGTTGGATTTATAGGAGCACCCGCGGACGCTGCTGGATCCTGGGATCGTTCGCCGGGTTCTTTGTCAGTGGATTGTATTTGCTGCTCTAACAAACACTTTTGAATCTGAGGAGTCGAATATTTATTGGAGGGATGAAACTGTGGATATTAAAGGACTCGAAACTTGGAACTTTAAAAATACGTGATTAGAAATCTCGGTGTCAGAATTTTAAACTTCTACTGCTTGAGATTTTGAATTGGAAACTTCAGTACCAATCGATTTTAATTCTAAATGTGTAAAATTCTGACGAATATCTTCATGTAGATTCTAAAAGCACGCGTAAATATAAGGGATTGCAAGGGGGTGGTGCAAGGAACTTCAAATAAGCCAAGTCGTTGGCCACGGTCGCGAAAGCAACCCCCATTTAGGTAGCAACCTGTCCTTAACGAGATTCCGAGACCCGTCAGGCTTGAATTTCCGAGCATTCGCGATGACCCAGGGTCGTGGGACAGTTGCACAGCTGCAGCCGGGGTCGCAGGATCTCCTCGAAGGAGCGGTCACGTGCAAGGACGTTCCACGATGCGAGAGAAGTCGCAACGGATGGTCGAGCGGGTCCGGCGAAATCGACGGGTCCGCGGGCCTGGCTGTTGGCTCGGCTAAATTGAAAATTTCACGCCTGGCGGTACACGTCCGTCGGTGATCCGACGAGATTTCATCGACAGATGCCGAGGATTTTGCATAACCTTTCGCTCCCGCGGATTGGAATCGAAGCGAGAATATTGGGGGGTATCGCGATAGACAGCGCCGTGATATTTTGCACGGGGTCCGTGGAGATCCGTTCGAGCGCTTCTGTTTTTCCATTCCAGCGGCTGCAACGCTCCCTCCGACTCGTCTAAACTAAAGCCTCCTTCGACGGGAGACGAGCACGTTCGAAGGAACGAGCTCGATCCTCTCGCGAGGAATGAACTTGAATATTTCGCTGCACGTTTCACCTGGCTTCTTATATCTGTACATACAAGGGAATCGATTCCTCATGCGTTTCATTCTCTCGGTTTTATTCGATTATTTTTACTTCGGTACAGGAGGAAGATTCGTGGTCACTTCCCAAGGTGATCTTCACATCAGGGCCGCCAGGCCTGAAGACAGCAGAGCCACGTACTCCTGCCTGACGCTCCACGCGCTCACTGGGGAGAGAAGAAGAAGCGAACCTGCAACCTTAACTGTCACAGGCAATTAACTCCTCATTGTTCATTCATAACTTCTCAGTATTCTGCGGAAATAGTGTTTAAGACTGCTTGAAACTTCCGTGAGTAAAAGCGAAGCTTTCGCATAGAATACAGATCCTCCAGTGGTCCGTTTTTCTCGATGACGAATATGAATGGAAATTGATTTCTTAGGCTACTCAGGATTAATATATCGAAATCGTGGAATCGCGTATGCGTGAAAAGCGGTGGTTTAAGCGTTAAGATACTCGATAGGATGACTATTTTTCGAAAACGACAAGTAGGAAATGATAATTATTTCTCACGTCCCCTTTAAATTACAGAACCCAGTGGAACGATGCCACCGAGGCTGATGCAGAGATCTCAGATCGCCATCTCCGCGGAGAGCGGCTCGGACGTTCACCTCACTTGCTCTGCCCAAGGAAGCCCGCCCCCGCAATTTACCTGGTATCGCGATGTTAACGGTTGGTTTAATTAGGGGATTGTTTACCGTATAATCCAAACACACCGTGTACCGCATAATCCCGTCGTACCAACATCGTTCGAACATTGTTTTCCGAATAGCGGGCAACCGAAATTCCGATAAGCCTCTTCGGCCCCTGCTATGGAAATCGCCTTGGCGAAAATGTTCCACCGAAAAGCATCTCGTCAATCTTTTCTCATTGGCGCAGTCGAATTTTTGCCTCGCTGAAATGTCCTCGGTCGCGTCGATTTCTTTTTCGTTTTACTGTATCGTTGGATTTGAGGGTGGAAAAGGTGCGACGGCTTCCGGTACTCTGTTTACACGTGTGTCTAGCATAACCCATTGTGCTGTTGTTGCAGGACACTCGATACCAGTGGAATCGTTTGGCCGAATCCAACTATGGGGCGATTTGATGCAAATCCGCCGCGTGGACGCTCAGGACGCGGGAAGGTACATTTGCAGGGCTAGCAATCAGCTCGGTGAGCAACGGGCGGAAACACACCTGTCGGTCACGTCGAAACTTAACGCCAGGATACAGCCCCGTATTCAGGTACGCTCCAAATTAGTCGTTACTGTAAACGTCTATACGGTGGAGATAAAAGCACTGATACATATTTGGCCAGGCTATATTTAAACAAGAATTAAGGGAGAATTAGATGAATAGAATTCGGTTGTGATTATATAAAAATCAGAACTCCATTTCGACTATTATACCAATTGATTAACACACTTCAAATTTATAGTCTTCTGTTGTAATCAGAGTTCGGCATTATTCGAATAAATTTTAATTTTAAAATTTAAAACTTTTGATTTTTAGTCGAATAAAAAATTATTCGTTATTCTCGAATAACTTCATTTTATCCGAAATTTGTATTCGAAGATTATTCGAGTAATGCCCAACTCTGGTTGCAATACAGTTTGAAAAAACTTCATATTTCGATCACGACAACATCCATCTACCCCGTTGCAATTCTAATTTCTTCCGAAACTCAGACAAACATCCTAAATACGGTATCGAGTCACTGGCAATAGCTAAAGTACGTCGCGTTCGGTATGATATTTAACGGGATATATTAGTACAAGTGACGAGGAAAGCCGCAAAGAATTAAGCTCTTTGAGAACCATCAAACGAACTTTCACCGTAAAGGGCCGAAAAGACCGTGCGGCAACGTAAATGACGGCACGGGCATTAACTTCCGAGCACGAATCGTTTAACCGTTTCCCTGCTATTTACAGATCATCAATTCCGGAGAGTCAGCCACTATGAATTGCACGGTGGAGGGTTATCCGGTCGAGAGCGTCGAGTGGTTGCACGACGGTGTGCCTGTATTGACCGCGCAGGACACGAGGATCAGATTGCTAGCTCCTCTGGTCCTCATGATAGGCTCGGTCGGCCGAAAGGACAAGGGGATGTATCAGTGCCTCGTTAGGAGCGACAAGGAAAACGCCCAAGCCACCGCGGAATTGAAACTCGGAGGTATTTCGCTGTATCAGTGATCGCCAATGCTTCTGCCTTTGATAAATGAAATACAGTTGCTCAACTGGGAGCACTGATAGAGAAATCTGTCGAATACCAAATAAATGAGACTTATTGTCAGTAAGAATGCTAGATACTCCTTTAGAAGTCTTTGTTAAAACTGATACCATTTTGAAATTAGAAGAAAGTTGATTAAAAGTGAGGGTCACAGGACGTAGCCACATTCTTGCAATGATTTTATTATAATTTATATTCAACTCTTGAATATTCTACTTGCAATTTCTATGAAGATTCAATTATTTTATAACTCACGTGTATTACTATCCTTGAATTGTCTCAGACACCGTGCCAGAGCTACAGTACACGTTCATCGAGCAAGCACTGCGTCCAGGACCTCCAGTGTCCTTGCGCTGCTCGGCGACAGGCTCTCCACCCCCGTCGTTCACTTGGCTGCTAGATGGAGAGCCCCTGAGCGAGATCGCGGCTGGACACAGGTGCGCGTCTAGATCCCATCGATCAATAACCAGCTTCTTAACCGCAAACATTGTGCACGCAGGTACGCGATAGGGCAATACGTCGATCAATCTGGGGACGTGATCAGTCATTTGAACATATCATCGGCGGGCGCTGAAGACGGGGGTCTGTACGCCTGCGTCGCCTCCAATACTCTGGCTACTGTAGAGCATAAAGCCAGACTGAACATTTACGGTAATTTCAACATGAAAGGCCATGATTTGAGTAGGAATCATTGATAAGTGAAGATTCCGAACCCGGAAATTCAAAAAATTCTAAAACTTTGTGAAGATGTAGGGGGCTTCCTCCTGATTACAACGCAATTTTTGTCTTTTGCCCAAATTCACTCTAAGGGGGTAGAATAATTGACCCCAGTTATTTTCTGACTTTGCGTTATAATTCGTGAACTGTAAAATATTTTTTTACCAAATGATAGATCTAATTAAAAGAAGTAACTTTTGTCTGGATACATTTTTTTCTATCTCTTATAGTTCGCGTGTTATAACACAAAATCGAAAAATACTTTTAAATAATTTTCAGCAAACAAAAATTGCGTTGTAATCAGGAGGAAATCCCCTGCATATTCACAAAGTTTTTGAATTTTTTGAATTTCCGGTTTGGGATCTTCTCTAGTGAGTGGAGTTGATCGCTGATCGATGATTTCAGGCCCACCGTATATAAGATCGATAGGACCAGTTCGCGCAATAGCTGGCGTTGACACCACCATAGCCTGTCCTTATTCCGGCTACCCTATCACGTCAGTGGAGTGGTCTCGCGGTGGTGTCGAGCTACCCCTTGACATAAGACACCGCGTCGATAGCGAGGGCCACCTTACGATCGCTAATGTCGATCCGAACGATGCTGGCACCTACACTTGTATGGTACGCGCCAGGTCTGGAGAAACCGCGAGCAGGGACATCCGACTGACCGTCAGCAGTGAGTAATTTCACCACTAGAATTGATATTATCGTATTAACAAAGTGGATACCTCGTGTGTACACGCAAACTCAGTGAACATAGGGGAAACTGGAAGGATCTTCACTCAGCCATCAATAATTCTCAAACGATGAAGAAATTCTTCATCTGTTCCAGGTCCTCCGGTAATGAGCCCCTTCAACTTCCCTCCGAATCTGCAGGAAGGCAGTCGCGCCCAAGTCACGTGCAGCGTCACATCTGGCGATCTTCCCATATACTTCTCCTGGCTCAAAGATGGCGAGCCATTACCTTCCTCCTTACGCGTACGTTCTCTAATTACCTATCTCAGCCACTTCACCGCCGCTACTTAATCCGATCAACTGTGAAACAAGCTCCTTGCGGAGGATGTAACATCTACTTAACGTCTACTCCTCCGAAGCCGACTATAAAATGGTCCCCGACAGTTCGATCGGGAGGACCCCGTTCTCTGATCCCAAAATTCCTCGAGCCTCCCCGGTCATCGAACGAAGTTCCCAACGAAACGATATCTAATTATTCTGTCCGCAATTCATAACTCCCCCGTTTACCGATACTCGAGCGAACGCAAACAACTCGCGACCGTCTGGGTTTCAGATCGAGGAGAGGGTGGCCGAGTTCTTCAGTCTTCTGGTCTTCAAGGAGCTGTCCTCCCGTCACAGCGGCAAGTACACTTGCGTGGCGACCAACAGCGCGGCTAAAGTCAACCACACCGCTGAACTTCTGGTCAAAGTGCCACCGCAATGGATCTTCGAACCCCAGGACGTGGCGACCCTCCTGGGCAATCCGTTGAACGTTCACTGCGAGGCCAAGGGATTCCCCCCGCCGCGGGTCACGTGGCTGCGTGCCAGGGGGCGGACGTCCAACGACTACCAACCCCTAGTGGACGGTTCGGACGGCCGGCTGACCATATTACCGAACGGTTCACTGTGGACGGCCTCAGCCGGGCCTCAGGACGAGGGGCACTACCTCTGTCGAGCGAACAACGGTATTGGATCAGGCCTCAGCAAGGTGATCTACGTGTCCGTGCATGGTGAGTGTTTTGTTAAAGTAATGAAGAAAGATATGGGGTGTTAGATGCATTTCAAAGCAGATTGAAATAGTAATTTTTTTAACACTGAATGGCGCAGATTTTCAAAATATCCCTGTTCAGAAAATATCGACGTAAGAATACGTCAGCTTGAAATAGAATCTGGCAAAGCTTTGGAAGATAATTTCATCCCCTAGAATTTCATTAAAGAACATACTGAAATTTGAGTTTTTATATGCAAGAAATAGTTCTTAACTGTTTCTTTATGCTGTATAAAAAACACAATTATATCTATTTGATAAATATGTCAAAAATAATATTTTTCTTCATTTTATTTCCATGTTTTTCTTGAAAACGCTAAACGGGGGTATACAATATTTGTGCACTAAGTCATCGATAAGGATGTTGTTTACTTCTGGAGGTTGGTTTAGAAAATTGTAAAGTTTCGTGAAAATCGGTGATAGACATTTTATAAATATTCCACGTAAAAGCTGAGGTTGTTAAAGGAAAAAGTTTTGCTGATTCGATGGCCATCTTGGTTTCTCTATGTTGGGAATAGCAAGTGAATCAATAGAGCTGCAGCTCATCTGTTTAAGTAGTGAAGTTAAGAGCGTTGAGAGAGAAGTTTTGAGTTGTAGTAGGCAAGGTAGTTACGAAGCACTTTATCTGTACCATATTTGCTTGAATTCTCCTCCTTCATCGCTAATTGGATCCTCGTTATTAGTACTTTTGAAATGGCCACTACCGTTCCTCGCCTTCTTCTGAAATCTTATCGATGGGGAAACTTTAGTGTGTGCCTGCCCCTGTGCCGATGAAACGGCCTCTAAAAGCCCCGGGAAGACCTCGCGCAACCAGAATTCATTTGCTCGCGAGGGGCAACGTTGGAAACGGCACTCCTACATTTCTATTTGCCCTCTCAAATTGAAACTGGAGCTCTTACTTTTTGACCCGTGCGTCGGGTACCCGGGTACCCGGCATTACCCGGCATAACTTCAAGCAATTGAATGTAGTATTGTCTGGGATTGTCTGTGATATAGTCTGATGTTAGCCAAATATGAGCGAACGATACCACATTCAATGGCTTGAAATTGTTTCGGGTAAACAGGTACCCGACGGGTCAAAAAGTAAGAGTTCTAATTGAAACATCTCGCTATTAAACAACGACTTCGTTTACTTCTGCTTTCAATTCGATATTCTCATACTTCAATTCCCTTATTTGCATTCCTTTCACCATCAACACAGAGTTACATTCCACACCGAAATGCTTCCAAATACAAGACCAACTTTTTCCAAGGGAGTAGCGAAAGTTAACGGAAGGATTTCGCGACCCTCTGTTCCCAGAGCCAGCGAGATTCGAGTTCCAGAGCAAAAACGTGACGATCCGACGCGGCGAATCCGTAACGCTGGATTGCACCGTCATCGGCGATAATCCCATAGAAGTGCAGTGGATGCATAACAGCGACCGTTTAGACGCGAACAGCCACCGTCTGAGCATAAGTCAAATCAAAACGGATAACGGGCTCAAGTCTCAGCTCTCTATAGGCAGCAGCGATCGCCAGGATTCCGGTGTCTATCGCTGCACTGCCGACAATGCATATGGGAGGAGCGAGCATCTCATTTATCTAGCTGTTCAAGGTACCGTCCCCGCGACTGTCATCCTCCCTTAACAACCCCACCTATGTACAAATGAACAATCTGTTGTCCTTCTGAATTACAAGGATCCATCGTGAAAAGAGTCACTCTTCTTTCATAAATTCGAGCACGCGGGTTCTAACTGTAAGGTAATCGAGACCCGAATCCAATCCACGAATCGAGTTCCCCGTTTTATTTAGAAAGGATTGACGGACGGTTTTCCGGGGGTGGGAGGGAGAGGAGCAAATTGATTTCTCTGCCGATTAAAGGATTCATTCATTTCATCGAACACAGAAAGGCCAGATCCGCCGGCCTCGCTGGAAGTCATAGAAATCGGCTCGCGGTCGATACGATTGCTGTGGAAAAAGGCTTTTGACGGGAACAGCCCGATACGGAATTACGTGATTCAGTATCGGTCCCTGAATCACGGTTTGGCGGACGATTGGAATCCCGCGAAAACGCACAATGTCACCTACACACCTGGCAGCTCTAATAACGGCAACACCGTGCACCCTACCCAGAATGGTAACTATACGGTCTAAACGGAGTGTTTGAAAGGGAAGCCTGCGCCCATTCAGGCTCGCCCAAAGGCATCTTTTAAACTTTTAACCGTCTGCTTCGAATAACGCTGCGTTCGCGCGGCTAAGCCGCGCCGATTCGAACTTCGGTGTTTAACGCGGACGAAGCTTGCGGCTACGATTGCTGGTAACGTTTCACAGGTTTGTCCCCGTTCGAGGCGTCCAGCGACGATCAGGAAGTGTCCCTGGTGGGTGGACTCCACCCGGCGGTGACGTACACGTTTCGTATATTCGCTATAAATTCGATTGATGTCAGCTCGCCTACTGATGCCGCGGTGGCGAAGACCCAAGAAGAGGGTAAACATTCAGATATTCTTTTAATTTCCCCTTACGCTCAGGGGCGGATTTGGGGACTTGACTCTCCTAGGCTAACAAGCGACTGCTGCCTTTTCCCTGAAATATCACCAAATATTTTAATTTAATAGAGTCGAGACAATTTGAAAATTAATTTAATTTAGCAACTCATGTAGGAGTTATTGCTAATTCGATATATGAGAAAGAAGTCAACTTTCCAATTTCTTTCGCTCAAAACTTGTCGCTCCCCAAAATTTGCCGCTCCCCAAAATTTGCAGTTCCCCAAAATTGATCACTCCCGAAAATTAATCGCTTCCCAAGATTTATCGCCCTATGCTGCAGCCTATTTAGTCCATATAGAAATCCGCCCCTGCTCACGCTGTTAGTCTTATTGGTTTTAAAGTCCCAATGTGTGCCCTGTCATATTTATCGAGATCGTTCTGTGTGACAGCACCTACGGAACCACCCCAGAACATCAAAGTGCAGTCCGCTGGGCCGGGGGAGCTCATGGTCAGCTGGCAGGTAAACAAGTCTGAATTCTCCTAAGGGAGTTGAAGCTTTAGTATCATACACAGCCTGGAGGAACTAGAGAACTCGGAACGTAATTGCTAAGGGTGTGTCCCATTCACAGCCACCCCCGAAGGAGTCCTGCAACGGCGATCTGTTGGGCTACATAGTAACGTGGTCGGAGCATTCGTCTTCAACATCCGGCGTGAACCAGAGCAAAAGTTTGACCGTGAACGGGTGGGCGACCACGAAGGTGCAACTTACTGGCCTGAGAAAGTTCACCAAGTACGACATATCGATCAGAGCTTTCAACAGTATAGCCAGTGGCCCGGCTAGTGTTCCCATTGTCGGAACTACTCAAGAAGGAGGTACAATAAACTCGGCAGTTCGTGCATTAAGTTTCTGAATGCAGTGTATCGTCGCTATACTACCAACCAGGATTGCACTCTTTGTTCCATTGATTAATGGTAATTCTAATTACTATTACAGTGCCGGAGACCCCGCCGACCCAAGTGGCATGCATTCCTCTGTCTTCCCAAAGCGTGAAAGTTTCTTGGAGCGCGCCTCCACCGCATCAACATGGCGGGATCATTCAGGGTTACAAAGTGTATTACAGACCCGTGCCTACCGATAACAGTAAGTGGATTAAATAAAACAATAGGCTGCACGTTTCGCGTCTTCCTCTTATTTTTAACAGAAAGGTATGTAACACAGTGTATTAAAACGCTGATCCACGTTGTTTCAGTGGACATATCGACGGTGGGCGAAGTGAAGAAGACCTCCAGCGTGGAAACTTACTTGCACACTCTGTACAAATACACTAACTACTCGATCAGGGTATTAGCTTATACCGGAGCAGGCGACGGAGTTCTAAGTCCACCGATTTTCTGCACGACAGAAGAGGATGGTAGGGATCGTTTCTGTTGATTCCTATTGATAGTTTAGATCGGGGGTTAAGGAACACATTAGCGTTTAATAAATCTTGACTCGCCGTTCCAGTGCCTGGCCCTCCAGCTGGTATCAAGGCATTAGCGTTAACGGCGGAGAGTATATTGGTCTCGTGGTTGCCACCCCTGCAGCCGAATGGGAACGTCTCCAAGTACACGGTTTACAGCAGAGAAGCTGGCTCCAGCAACCACCACACGCACACCATGCACGAGCCCCCATCGTCGCCCACCGATACCCTCACGATGGAGCTACGAGATTTAGTCGAGAGGTGATTAACCTGTTTCAACAGGCTCGCGAAATTTAGAGCGATTAATAGCGAAAGTTCCTTTCAGGCAATTGTACGAGTTCTGGGTATCCGCGACTACTGGACTCGGCGAGGGAGAACCCACCACTATAGTCACGCAAACAACGAACACCAGAGGTTCGATTGTTTCTCTAAAGTTACATTCAATTTTTAATCGACTTCAAAAACGAGGAGGTTATAAATTCGACCCGTATGTATTTTTTCTTTTTTATGTTTGCCCCTATTGTCACCTAATTATTATTATTTTATGTACGTACGCGCATATCTCCTCAGCATGTTGTATCAATATATATATAAAAAACCATCAAATAAAAAAATTTAAAAAAACGATTAAAATAGACTTAAAAAAAAGTAGAAGTGCTCTAAAAAGTAAAAAATAATTTTTTTCTTTTTTTTTTTTAATTTTTCTGGTCTCCGCTCGTTCCATTAATCTCCCCAAATTTTTTCCAAAGCTCCAGCCAGAGTGGCGTCTTTCTCGCAACTGCTTAGGAGGGCGATCAAATCATCGATCACGTTATCTTGCCTGGTGGTTGGGAACCCCACGCCGCGTCCAATCTGGACGTATCGGAATGGCCAGGTCTCCACCGGTCGGCACTACGAGCTGACTGCCGATGGCCACCTCAATATCCGCGGTTAGTCTTCGTCGACGAGCGATCCGTAAGGCTTTGCAGCTACAGAAGAGCTCGATACTTTTGTTCCGCAGGATTAGAGCAATCGGTAGCGGGGAACTACACGTGCTCAGCCAGCAATCTATTCGGCGATGACTCCATAACTTATACTCTAGTGGTGGTGATGCCTCCTAGAGCACCGACTCTAGAACTCCAATACACTACAACGAATAGCATAAGACTGAGATGGAGTCATCCGAACAACGGCGGGGCTACTATTCAAGGTACACGAAATAGATTTACACGATCTGCCTGAAGTTCCTTAGACGGTTGATTGAGACAGTGCCCTGAGGCCCTTAGGTTACGTGCTGAGTTACAAAAGGGACCAAGGCGGCTGGGAGGAGATCGCGTTGTCGCCGGAGCAGACAGAGTTCATACTATCGGGATTAAAATGCGGTTCCTCGTACATGGCACACCTAACAGCGCACAATCGTGTTGGAACTGGGGACCCGAGCCCCCTGATAAACGCGACGACAAAAGGAACTGGTACGTTCAACTCGCATACTAAATATTACATAGATACTTCATTTGCTGGCAAATTATTTAGAACACTGGAAGTTGATCTTCTATCAACCCTAGTCATCATCCCCACAAATTCTACGTTTGCAGCTCCGTTGCTGCCAAAAGAACGGGACATCATCTCCGCTAATGGCACGTCCGTGAAGCTGAACCTCCTGTCCTGGCCAAACGGTGGCTGTCCCATTCAATACTACACGGTGGAGTATCGAAGGCGCGTGAGCACCGAGCCTTGGATCCTAGTAGCCAGCAAAGCCACAGAGAACTTAGTCATACGAGACTTGAAAACCGCTTCGTGGTATTGTCTGCGTTTAACCGCTCACAATGACGCTGGATCGACGCAAACGCAAATGGAGTTCGCAACGACTACACTGAGTGGAGTCAGTATAGGCCCTCCTAACGATCTGATCATGGAGGACGACGTGAAGAGGGCTATACCAAATCACAAGGTACTCTACGTGGTCCTGCCCCTCGTCTGCGCCATTGTGCTCATCATCTCGGCCGGCATTTTGGGATACGTGATGCTGAAACGCAGTGGAAGGTGCGCTAGAATCAGAGCAGGTGTTTGTCGCACGAAGACCGAGGGTGTGTACAGTGATGGTATATTTGCAGGACGAATTACTTGGGGGAGATGCTCCCTGGGCAACAACAGAATCAACAGTCGGGACTGGGACTAGTCCAGCAGCAACAGCATCAGCAGCATCATCATCTTTCCAGCTGCGTGTCGACGGTGCAGCTGAAATCCACCGCGGAGCGCGATAACAGGAGGAATCATCAGGTCTACACTAGCTCCCCGGTGAAACAGGACAACCACAAGTCCAACGACCATGGATCAGGTACACGCGTATATGTTTGAAAGCCTTCTAGGTTCGTGCATCGGGTACGTCTGAATATTATAGCTGAGGTTGGTATCGTTATTCACAGAAATGTACGAAATAAGCCCATACGCAACATTCAGCGTGCCTGGAAGGGAGAATCGGTCAGTGACCACGGCCCCTCTCGATTATACAATGCAATTCAAAACGTTCGGCCATTTGGAGAACGAGGCCATCAACATCGATTACGACAGATCCAGCGTGGACTTCGAAAGGTAACTGTTTCCCTTCGACCTTCCATCCCTTACACACCCGAGTGCGTGCCTGTGAAGTTGCTAGCATGCGGGGGCGAATTTGGGGTTTTGCCGCCTTCCATGAAATATCATTAAATATTTTAATTTCAGAAAGTTGAGACAGTTTTAAAATTAATTCATTATGGCAACTCAGATCTGAGTCATTTCTAATTCGCTACATGATGGAAAACTGAATTTATTTTTAAAGTTGTCTCAAGCATTTGTGTTTAAAACTTTCCCAAATTTGCCGCTCCCCAAAATTTTCCGCCCCCTTCCCCAAAAAAAATTTTCCGCCTGGGCTGCAGTCTACTTAGTCTACATACAAATCCGCCCCTGCTTGCATAGAGCTTGGTGTCCCGCTCCCCGCCCTTTTCTCTTCCTCTCTCTGGTGTTCTTTCACGTGCAGGTCTAAAACGCCAAGGTGGCACAAGCAGCGCTACTTCCCCAGCATCGCGGAGGCCGAGAGCAAGATGCGCTCCAGTCGGCAGGGTTCCGGCAGCGACACGTCCGGAAGTCCTTGCGGGGAATGCGCGGGGCCTAGCTACAGGGTCCCGGTGAAACCTTGCAGAGGTAAACGCCTGTCGATATTATTTATTTTTTCGATTAATCGTTTTATCCCGCGATTGATCTTTAAAGCGTCACCTAGCGGGTGGTCAGCCTTTTGTTGCGGTTTTACGTTCCCCTTTTGTTAGAGAGGGGAGTTCTGTGATTGTTTAATGGATGTAACTTTCTTTGAAGATGTATTTTCACGAGGGGTGGAGTCGAGTACAGAGTCCAACAACGAAGGTTCGCCTTCGCTTGCGAGACGACGAAGCCGACAGCCGAGCCGGTCCACTCGCAGGTAGCCAAGGTTTGTTTGTTTCCACATAGCACTCAGTCCTGATTATACTATCAGTATTCGTGTATCACGGTCTTGGAAATCTTCATGTTGATGTAAAACCAGTGATGGAAAAATGTAGAGGGCTCTGGGCAAGTGGGAACTACGGACAAAGGAGCGTTTTTATATCAGTCGCAATTTTACTACTACCACTTTCCTACATGGCAACTATCAAGAACCAGAGGCAATACATTTTTCTATTAACCGAGGATACCACTGAAGAATCTTACATCACGTGTGCCCAGGCTTTCATAAATGTCAAAAAAAGTACGCCTTGCAATAGAGCAACTCCCTCATAGCGATGAGGGCAAATTTTCAAAAAGAAAGTACTCTGATAAATTCCAGCAAATTAACTTGGACCGATTGCCGATCGATAAATCGTGGCCGCAAGTCCACGCATGTTGAAAGAAAACTGTAAACGTTTGTACCAACTCTAAGCTCGGTTCAAGTTAAGTTGCGAGCCCGATCGAGTCTGATGAAACGGCGACTATCTTATAATCATCCACGTGTTTCGATTGACTTTTTATTTTATTAAGACATTTTCCTCTGATCTGACTGTGCGTAGTTCGGTGGAGGACATGACGTTGTTGCCGCCAAGCGGGTTTAGCGACAGCCGCGAATTGAGCGACGTAGAGTGTGACCGTGATCGCGAGCGTGATCGTGATCGAGATCGTGATCGTGATCGCGACTGGCAAGGTCTGTCGGCAGGGACCCGCCACGGCGGCAGCTTGGGTAGACTGCCGATCGAGGCCGTCGAATCTATGCTCGCTAGGTATCGACACGAACCTCCGTAGACCGTAGTAAGCTGACACGTTGAGACTCATGTTTTTTTTTCTTTAATTACAAGAATATCTCTGATACCAAAATTAACGTTCTTCCCAATAAGAAATGAATAATTGACAAAAGTAAGAAAAGAAACTGTTGACCGGCGACAGAGCAAGGTACCAACCACCCCGTTGCACGGCTTCATTTTCAGGTACCAGCAGAGGAAGGAGCAAGAGAGGCAAGAGTTCACCATACACGTATGATCGAGACTCGGCAATTCTAGTGGGAATCTACGAAAGACGATGTGAATCCTTGGGGTAACCGTTTGTCCGCCGCCTAAGCGTCTGGCGGAAAATAAGGACGGGAGGCTGCGGCCTCCGAGAGCGGGCGCGACACGATCGTGACTATAAGAGCTGACGATGGGTTCATTGAGGAGTTACGCTCGGCGATCCGTGGCCGGAGCAACGTCCATTTTATTGGTGGGATCTTCTAGAGAATTCGCTCCCAGATCTCCTCCGATCGATCGCCCCGTGATGCCGTCGCGTTGCACGCGACCTTGCCGTTTTAATTTCACTACCGATCGACCAATCTCGCGTTACGCGGAACAATAGCTAACGACCACCACATGAAAGTACGACAAACGCTTAGGTACCTTAGAACCTCTCGTACCGATATCCTAAAGGGAATTCTGCGGGAACGATTGGGACACCGGTCGGACGTTAGGAGACAAGTCAATTTAGCGATGGATTAATGAATAACACTCGATTATAATCGTCTACTGTATAGTATAGAACATGCGTATCATTAGTCAGGGCTGTTAATCAGGGACTCTGTGGTTGACCAGGAGCAGAGGAGTGAAATCAGCATCGAGAATCGATTACTGCCATCGTCCGGATGTATGGAACTGTCGTATTTCCTTCTATAATTCACCGCACAAAAGACCACTCGTCTACCAATAAATGGGAATAGGCGGTACGATTGGGAACGTCGATCTCAACCTTCAACTAAACAATTCGATATTTAAGAAACCTGTGTGCTACCATTTTACTGTGGCGTAACTACGGTTCAACTCTACGGACGAAGGGTTTATACGCGTTTTGCTATACTTATTTCGTTCCTTTATTAACTACTAACGCCAAATATGCTGCCAATGACGTTCCTATCGACCTCGTCGTCGTGCCCCCTTTTTCCCACGAGCTACGTTACCACGATGTTTAAGAAGAAATAAGCTATTCAATGTCACGGCAATCTCTGTTTAGCGCAGAGGGCCAATCGCAACAATATTCCTAATTATCGGCATTAACCAGGCGCAACTGTGCGCCCCGACGTTTCGTTTTATTAATTCTGTTAATAACTTGTTTCGAAGCTCGGGTTATCGCGTCGGGGCGCGCAGCTTCGAGCCTGGTGGGAGACGTGTGATTGAGACAGAGTATAACGATACGTTTTAACGTGTATATACATGTATGCATCGTATTTAGAGGGTGAACAATTTATCGACATAGAACGAGCTCGATCATCAATTAACGCCAAAGGTAACGTTTAAGTATTCCATTGTTTTCCATTTGCGCAACGACGCGCGACCGAGTTTTGTAATATAGTTTATATAAACGTGTCAAAACGATTGTACGCTTCGCGTCCCTTGCATTCGAAAGTCCCGCGCATTTCGATTACCGGCTATGAAAAAAAGAAAGATACACATTTCCTAGAGAGGGTTAAACGATTCGAAACAAACGTATATATTGCAAATGCGTGAAAGAGTATCGTAGCTGTTTATTCTCGAAATGCATAGGGAAGCAAAGGGTGGAATGCAAAACTCCGCGGTAAAACTCGAGTCGAGATCGGATCGAACGAGCTTTACGGTGACCGACCTATGGTACGAGTTTTCCGATGATCGACCTATCGAACTTTGGGACTTTTAAATGCCAGTACCGTGTTGGAGTTGGTTGGAGTCCGGTCCTCATGCATCGTTCTTAAAATGAGACTGAGGCTAATTAATTACGCTTACGTTGATTTCTGCCAAACAGAATTTACGGTACACTAAGACTATTAGTTTAAGGCTATTGCCTTGATTGTAACAATTAAACGAAGTATCGTTCGCACGGCGTCTATAATCGTACGTTTTTTAATCGTCCGCTATTCAGAAACGAGGGCATACTTCGTCTATTTTCGCGGCAGGAAACAATCACTCGTCCACAATCAATTCGTTTTCAATGGAACTATAAAACACTTTCATCGAACATTTCAGCCATACTACGTCACGGTGAGTAAAACTAACCTATACCGAATTACCAAGCTCAATGGCACCACTATTCATATCGATATACTTTTAATTCAATGTTAACCAATAAACTGCCATGTCAGCTTCATTTGAACTTCCTAAAAATAACGGTTAAATCTTCGATCTCCAAAGTTCCTTCTTCGCTGAGGTTATATTTCATGGTATCGATATGTATTTAACGTAAAGCTCTTCACAATGCTGTTTTAAATTCACAAGAATGTATCTTTCTAATCCCAACGCATTGCTGCTTAGGTGCGAGAAGTGTACCGAGGCACAGATTCTCGCGCGGAGGAAAGTCTACGGGGAATTGAGATATTAAATACGCAGAGTATGCCCTCTCACGGTATTCCGAACAATTTATTACACGCCTGTTTACGCGCTTAACGCTGTACAAACACGACGGACGCGACAAACTCTACGAATATCGGAATCATGCAGCAATGTGTAAGTACGAGCACGGTGATCGTATGATTTGCTGGTTAACTCTCGATCATAAAACTCGTGATCGTAGGTAGAGGAAAATTCGGACGTGGAATTAGGGAAGCCGTTTTCCCAGCGTGCGTGGCGAGCGCGTGCTTGCGTGATTGCGTGTGATACATAGGGACTCGTCGCTGTAACGTAGCTACAGCGATCGAGGGAACTATTTGTACATGGGGGATGGTGGAATTTAGATTTTATGTATCATATCCTTGTATAAGTATCCGTGGACGAACTCGATGAGTTAATTGTCCTCCGTTTATGGTTAACGCGAAGACGAAGGGACGGAGTAAAAACAATCGAACGTCGTATCAAAGTGTCAAACATTCACGAGATATGCTAACTCAGCTTGTTAATAAAGAAGGACAGATATTTACTGGGTGATGGTCACTGTTACACCTTCTCTTAACCCTTTTATTCCGAACAATTACTTCGTAGGTTTCTGTTAAGGTAATTTCCTCTTGATACCCTTTATTTTCTTTGTACTTAAATATTACGAAGGCTTCTCTGAATAAGAACCTTGTATTTCATGGAAACTTTTGTAAACAGACTCATTTTACCGCCTGTTGGTGTTAGATCGGCTAAGGAATTCAAAGTTTCGCGGGTTTGCCACCTCTACGTTTCTCAAGGTGCACCATCTGCCGAGATACTTTCCTATCTATGTAAGCGGGACAGTACGCATGGCTGTCAACGTGAGAACTGAATTGTCTTAACTGATCTCAACAACGCCGAGCTTGATAGACGTTAACCAGCATTAACCAGTTAATCGTTTACTCCAGACGAACGTCAATCTCTTCTCTTTACAGCGCCCGATTGCATTTTCCACTTATCTTCCGTCCCGTCGCCGTTGCGTCGGTGCATGCAGTGTTTGCGCGCGACTGGTGACCACACGTTGACTCATTCAGAAGTAATTGTCAATCAGGGCCCAAGGAAGCCACAACATTCGTCATTATGTGCGCGAAAATGGCTTTCCAGCATCAGGCTGGCACCGCAATGGAATGCTTAAGCGTACGTATCACTATTCTCTTCACTAGGATTTCTGGTCAATGCCGAATGGACAATTGTCAGGAGTTTTGGATGTAGGGCCTCTGCGGCTAATACTGTCCATACAGTGACACCGAATGTCCATAAGTTGCACCTTTCAAATCACGAACTGTTATTCGGCTTCTTTAGATACCGATCACGTTGCACAAGGAAATGGAGGTTAACGAGAACGGGGAGGAAGTCATGAAGTGTGGCTTCAAGATCGGCGGCGGGATCGATCAAGACTTTAGGAAAAGTCCGCAGGGTTACACAGATAATGTAAGCAGAGACAACACAGCACGAAGACGGAGGAAACGCAACTGTCTGATCGATGTCGTTATTATTTCAGGGTATTTACGTGACCGAAGTACACGAAGGATCGCCGGCGGCGAAAAGTGGACTCCGTATGCACGACAAGATTCTCCAGTGCAACGGATATGACTTCACAATGGTGACACATAAAAAGGCGGTGTCGTATATTAGGAAGCATCCAGTATTAAATCTGTTAGTAGCTCGCAAAGGCGTGACCAGTACTTAAATACCAAATGAGAAATCTACATAAGAGAAGTATTTATTGCACTCTGCGCATTAACAAAGTCAACCTGTTTGAGCTACGTGTCTGCCAAATATCAGATTAGATTATAATCAATAGGTAAATACCTCGTTGAATGAATCATGGAAAGACGGAGGCGCCGAACACTTGGTATTTTATTTTCTGTTTTATAAACTTCGTTGATAATAAGTGTGGAAAATCCTGGACGAAATAGGGGCGTAATATTGATTCCCATATATCAAACGGTTGTTAAAGGTTTTACTTTGCAGGCATAGTATCCATCTCTCATGCAGTAGAATTAGAGCAATAGATTGATATATAGAAATATAGTATAAAGATCCTGTTATGGTTCGTTATTGTTGTTAAAAGGAGTAATCGAGCGGAGGCGTTTTCCCAGTAACATAGCGCGACAGCTAACGATGCTACCTGCCATGTACGATTGTGTTCGAGGAACGTAATTCGCATGCTCCTGCTTGAAAATCGTACTACGTAATGTTTATTGTATATCACGAAATTCTGCAACAATATTGTGCCAAACAGTAACCGCTACATGTGATCCATATGAATATTTCTTTATTATCTTGTATATATTTATACGGGAAGCAAGTTTCATGGGAGAATGTTCATTTGGACGAAAAGAAAAAACGAAAGGGTAAATGTATTTCTCGATTGACTTAAACGGAAGAAATAATTATATGGATGAAAGTCATGATATTTTAATTCTTTAAGTATTTCTATATTGTAAAATATAACGAAAATGCCAAAGCATAATGAAGTTACACTAGTTTAGATATGCAACATACTTTTTACAAAATTTTCTATGATATCACGTCACTATACTATCGTAAGACTCGCACAGAATACTTTGAAGTTACGTGTTTAAAATATTCTTCGAGGACTGGAGCAATCATACAGTAAACATTGTTTTAATACTTTTAGGAAGTATTACGCTGAACGTGCACGCTAATCGCGTGCGGGAGTGTATTAAGATACAATACAATCATTGCATTTATAAGCATTTACAAAACATTTTCTTTGTTGTTTATCAGGAATGCAGAAAGTAATCGGGAGTATAAGCTCCGAGACCAATAGAAATATCGAATCTTCTATTTTGTGAAGCGTTTACTTTGCCCGACGATTAATGCGTCGATGGATTCTTTACGAATAAGAAAAGTAACTACTGTATTCCATGTTTTTTTTTTCTCAAATTGGCTAATAACGTACAATAAGCAGAACAAAAGGAGAAGTTCCTGTAACGCGCACGATTTTCTTTTGTATTTCAAACTTTCTAATGCAATCACGGTGGAAGCGTAAAATTGTTTTATAAGAGATGATATAATATGTTGTCAGTTTTATAACTAGTCTGTTAACATGAAAGTTAAAAAAGAGAAAATCGTAGGACATAAATTATTGTGTGCAACCATTATGCATGTAGTACTTTAAGATTTTTTGTACAGGAGCCCCGGCGTTAGAGTTCATTACAGCGTTATTAATTCAATCAGTACACAGGCCAACATTTGTACGTAAATTTTATGTTATTTATTACCAAAAACATGATTAATACAAAAAATAATTATGAAACAAATTTCTTATGTATTCTGTAGCTATTCACCCTGGCGCAATACCCATTTATCTATTTCTTCGTATTGTGGAAAAAAGAAGTGAAAAGACTGGTAAGTCAAATATTATGTACTTTTGTATTTCTATAACAAATGTTCTTTAAAGTAGAAAAAGAAATGAGAAATAATTGGAAGTATTATCTCAGAAAGTAGTTAAAACGCAATTCTGTAGCAACTTTCAATAACAAGCATTGTACACGTTACCTTTTTAATGAATAATAAGGATACATGTGGGTGGAGTAAAAAGACAATTGGACCAACTGTTGTTTATTATCTAAAATCTGAAGATTTACATAACAACAAACGATTGAAACAACCCTCATGGATCATTTACAATGTAACATTTTACATCTAATTTGGCATAGGTGTTACCTATATATAGCTGTATTCTTTTTAACGTATGAAAATTAATAACAAGAATCTGATATACTTGCATCAGTTTAATAGTAAAAAAATTAAGAGTCTCAACTGTTCCTGTGTTTATTGCGAAAAGAATACAGCTAATAATACTTTTTGTTGATTAATTATCCCTAGTTGTTGTAATGGCTTTCTACTCAGCACTGGGATATGTTTGATATTGCTGTAATTTAACACTACGATCAATTTATTATATACAAAAGCGGATCCAACGAGAAATGGGCGGGATTATAAATTTCCTTCCACAAATCGATAACGTTCACTAAGAAGTTTGCATCGTCCAGACAATCCCTTAATTACATTCAGAAGACTTGGATCCGACTTTGGTTACGCGTTAATTTACTTTCTATCCACAGTTAGATTTCTCTAAGTGTTCTTCTAATCGCCGTACGATGTAACATTCAAATTTGCTTCGCAACGTCTGCAGAGAATGTTTCAACAGGTATATGGATTAGAAGTAAGCAACATTAGAGTATTAAACGAGTTGTTAAAGATCAACTCGTTTTTATCCTAAAATTATTCGTCGCCATTTCCTAACACTGGCAAATTGCTTTTTAGAAGCCAGGTTTCTAGGCGTGTAAAAGTAGACGTAAGCAACTAATATACAAGTGGTCCCTACTGGTCCAAAAATATTTTCAGTTGTATCCTAAAGCCGTGAAGATGTTAACAGTGCTTTAGTCGCTTCGATGTTGCAAACATTGGATGCCAATCTCAAGCAACAATTGAAAGTGATTTACACGAATACGTATCCATTCAGAGAATTATATGGAGTTTAAAGATGTGATAGAGTACATTGGCAAACATCTTACGAAAAAGAGAAGTACGTGATCCCTTCATAGGAAGTTTTAGTGCAGACTATACAGCTTTTAGTTTTTAAGAGTATAGCACATGTACTTTGGTAATTTGTATCTATCATTCATCTAAACACGATGAACTCTGTTTTAAACCAAGAGCATCATATCCGAGGTAGTATAAGTACAATCCTAGTCCCGTACACAATTTCTTACACCTTTTATGCTCTCTAGTATCCCCTAACATTCTCCCTACAATATACTCAAAGGAAGAAGCTACGCATAGCTATTTCGAACGCTATCCTAGAAACGATAGTTGAACAGAGGGTACCTTAAACTATACCCACGAATGAATATTCAACAATTCAGTAATCAATCTTCGAAACGACAACTTCTACAATCCCCCCTTTTAGAATTAACCAGCAAAGTTAAGATTACTTTGCCACTGCAGCCTAAAAAGTACCATTGTCCACGACTTCGCTAATATAACAGTCACACAGCTCAAAGACTGCGGCCTCCCAACTTTTCCGCAGTTTCTGCCTTCCAAATCTCGTCCCTAAGCAATCAAAGGAATCCCAAACGACCGTACTAATTCATCAACAGTTTAGCCGCGCAAAATGCATCGGTTCTCGTTTAATTACCGAAGTGGAGCTGCGCTGGGCATGACCAGTGCTAGACGAGTAGTCAGCCAGGAACTACCGCGCGCTGCCAGCCTCTTTAGAAGGCTGTGCTGGCCGTGGTGCTTGTCTGCACGCCGGACTCGGAACTCGGACGTCCGGCGTGTGGCTATAGCTACGTGGACGCAGCGAGGCTTATCGAGGTTGACTCGGTGACAGCTGCCCGCGGCTTTACGTCCAACGAATCGTAGAGCGGGAATTCACAGCAGAAGAGGAACTTCAGGAAGTATGGCACTTCGACGTAGATGGAGGGCGGTATCGGTATCAGTGGCGACGTCGACTGTTTGTAGTAACGGTAGTCCGAGTTGCTGAAAGTAGATATCGTTAATTATTCAACATGACTATACCACCGTTCATAGGCTACTCGTATTAAGAAACTTCTTTAAGAAAGCTACGAAGTAAATACGTCAGTCTGAATGACTTTAAACAGAGTGTAGCCTCTTCAAAGACTTGTTTCAAAGTAATCAAACGATATAGATTCGAAGCAATGGCGAGCACGGTTAGTGTTTAGAGGTAGCCTTCAACAGATAGTTTGCACGTGTTGCAGTACAGAGGCTTACTCTCGATATCTCTCGTCGGAAGCCCTCTCCAGCAGAGGCATTCCGGATAAGAATAGAATGATGAAGGTAGTGAAGATCGGGGAAGCTATAGCGACCCATTCGGCGCCTTCGATCACGTTCAACGATATCACAAAGATACCCCACCATACTACTATCTCTCCAAAGTAGTTCGGGTGCCTGGATAGTCGCCATAGACCTGCAATTAATCGCCTTTTAGTAGCGCTCGAAGTTTATACAGATTTCACGCTTAACGGGTTGAAAACTCATACCGTCGTTACACCATTTGCCATTATTAATGGGGTCTTGTTTGAAAGAGAACTTTTGCAGGTCCGCGTACGTCTCGGCCAGCAGACCAGTTATGAACAGCCCTGTACCAGCGCTGTCCAGCGACGTCATAGTTTTCGGGGCTGGCGGGATCTTGTGTCGCGGTGAGTTGATGATGATCACCGGTAGACTCACGACGTACACCCAAACAGCCTGCAAAACAAATACATGTAGCAAGCTTAAGATACTAGTGTTCGGGCAACACGAGATTGTTGTTCCAAGACTATCTGTTTCTGCAGCACCATCCTGTACATTCTAATTATGTACCTGAAAGGTCCAGAACACCGCGAAGCGAATCACGTTACTACGACGGTCCTCGAATCTTTTGTCGCGACCGATCTTGATGATTCGGTACAGCAGATACCCGGAGAGGCGT
The DNA here is from genome assembly GCA_963971345.1 of Andrena flavipes. NCBI lineage: Eukaryota > Metazoa > Arthropoda > Insecta > Hymenoptera > Andrenidae > Andrena > Andrena flavipes. The sequence goes on from OZ020482.1 coordinate 50,212,685, forward strand.
ATACCCCAGAGGCAGACGAATACGGTGACCATGAGCTGGCGACTATCGTACGTCTAAAAGGAATGAAAAATATAGAATTATATAGGAAATATTATTAGTTAAGATATAGTATCAGCGACTAAACGATCGCTATAGAAAAGAGCAGTTCCACCCGTTTCCCATCGCAGGCCCCCGATGCATGCCATTCGCGTGTATGTTGATGTAGGAAGCCAGGTTTATAATTAGAGTACCTTGCCCATTTGCCCGAGGAAGAATGTGAGAAGGGCAAGGATGATAAAATTGGTGCCGCCAGCGAAGTCCGTCAGTTTGTCCAGCTGGAAGGTCGCCGCGATCGTAAAGAAAATAATCTGCATTCCGACCGTGACTATCGCGCTCACGGCGAAATGGTCCTCGTCCAAAATATCGACCGCCATTGATCCTCTTTGATTGCCCTCCCCACCGTCCGAAGAACTATTTTCGAATCTGGAATCATTAATTAAGCCTTTGTAACGGGAGCCAACGTAAACAGCTCGCGTGCCTCCTTTATTCCTAGAAGCATCTTTTGCCGAGTAGACGATAGTTCCAGCACGAGCAGTGGCTTTTCAAATGGAAAATGTGCAAAATGATCTTGTGCAGATCAATTGAAGCAATTATGCAATTAACAGCTCCGAATTACCTATGCGATGAAAATAATTTTGGATAACTTTTTTTTCTTTTTTCTAAACATATATTTCAATTGTTTAGCTTCGAGTTTTGAGTCTCGTCATTGTTCTTGAACGTGCTAAAGAGATATTATAGTTCATACGTAACAAACATGTAGGGTGGATAGTTGTGTTTCTAGTAGAATAGGCCGGTATTTGGTCAGACGCGGTATTACTGCATATTGGTACGGAGAACTTAAAACGCGATAGGTTTGTGATTCTACTTTCCTCAATGAACAACAGGCCTGCGTACTTCCTAATTGCATCTATTACAAACATTCCAGACACTTGAGTTATTACTATTCAATATTTATACCCCTTTCGAAAAGAATTCCCGTGCAGGTGCAAAAGTGTCCTGAACAGGCCAGGAATTCTATTACATACAGCAATTTCGAAAATTCTGTTACAGCAAATTCTCTGTGATCTATGTGAATCGATTGCAATCGGTGTTACTCGAGTTACTTCCGCAACGCTACGCGTCGCAATGCAGTTCAATTTCGTTCACTATACCCACAATAAACGGGATCGCGGAAACGAAGATTTTCTTGCTCACGCACCACTCAACCCCCTCCTTCGTCTCACGCACAAGAATAAAAGCACAAACTTCTGTCAGCGATAAAACAGGCAGAAAGGTAAGGAGAATCGCAATTCATCACTCACCGTTCCTTAAAACTCGCGATTCTAAATTTTTGCATCGCGAAATCACTGTCCGCGGGATGTATACACGATGAAATAAAATATATCGTCCGCAAGCGATTCATTCAGAGGCGACACGCGTTACGAAATAGCGTACTCGTTCTCATTGCCAGTCAAAATATCGACTGTTTCTACTGATCTCGAGGGTGGATATCGTGAAAGTACGAGCCCCTCGACGTTCTCGACAAAAGGCAGCGTCAGCACTGCTCGCATGTATGTACTCGACCGTCGCAGTCTCGCCAAAAAAGTTGAAACTGCCACTGTGCGTCGGAATGAGATTGGGGAATCACGTATCATTGGAGGGATCACTTTCGAGGAGGGCGACACAGATAATGCGCTGGCTGAGAATGCTTGATCCTCGAAGGGCGTTGAGTTTCAAGTGGAGATCACAGAAGTGAGCAACTATATTACCTCGAGATAGAAGAGCCACATCGCAGCTACTACTACCACCATCGCGATGGACCACCTGACTGAGCTTCCACCCTGACGCGGCCACTGGCGGCGGCAGGACTACGATTGACTGCGTTCACGCATTCGGTGCCGAGTCTAAAACGAGATACCCGTGATCACGTGCTTACGAGCCGACGGTCGAACTGCGAGCGCACCGGACGGACGTTTTCCTCCTGCTTCGATCCTTCTCTCGTCGACTGTCGTTGGCAGCCATCTCCCTCTGGCTAGCGGCCCATGGTGTCTATCTAATTCAGTTTCTTGATACATTTAATTTATGCTTTCACTTTCAGCTGGATTCGTTCGACACAGTCGGATTGATTTAGCCCTGTGGGTGCCAAGGTTTCAATCCTCGTCACCCACTGTGTGTAGAAACTAGTAGTCAATGGTGGTTCGAGGTAATCGCCCAAGGGCGTTTCACGCACACCCGCCATTGGTAGGGTATTTGTAAACACAAAGTAGGTAGGAGGCTTTAAATCAGATTGAATCTTTTGTTTGTGAGGAGAAATTGGTAATTGGTAAGATTGGGGAAATGGTAATCTTGATTTTGTTTCGAACTTATTTATTTATGGTATAAGTTTCGAATTGCAGTTCTTATCAATAATGTACATTGGTGGTTCGTAGAAGTTGTACAGATGTTGTTGTGAGATAGATGCTTTTGTGGTTTGCTGTGCAATGAAATTATCGCTAGACTCTTTGTTTCGGTGTATGTATCAGAATTTCTCTCTTCGCAGCGCGCGCTGCAATCGACACTCATCCGGCGGCGAATCAATACGTGTACGCGGGCGCGAATGGGCTTCCGGGTAAAGTGGAACACGGCGGTTTTTGTTTAGATTCTATTGTCTGCCGCTGAGGCGCACTAGAAACGCACAGAGCTAAGTAGATTATAGGGAAGATTAATTCAATTCGGATCAAGAATAATTTATTTTACTATCGTACATTATATCATTTAATAGTAACGTTATAAACAATAACTAGTTTGTCTTATTTTGATCACATATGGGTAAATACAGTTACCTCCGAGAAACCTTCTTAGAAATGTTACAAAATTCAGTTCAACGAAAGTAAACGATTATGATAGTATTCTTCGCAATCTCGACTTAAATTTGCAGCCGATTTCTTGATAAAAATGCTTCGTGCACGAGATTGATTGTATGGAAACCTAACTTATGATAAACAGTTATAGGATTCCTCTGAATGAGGCAAGAAATGATGCTAAAAATATAGAAAAACGACTCCGGTCATACCGATCTTCCTCTTAACGAATCGAAACCTTAGATTTCTGCAATTTTCCATATCATTCAGTTCAAATATTACGATCTAGTGTATTTGCCCCAAATGTGAAGCATGAACACAGATGTGATGAAGAGCAGGGACATCACTAGCACAGGTACCGGGCCTCTGTGAACAGATGTTTACACGTTACATCATTATCCTCCCTGCGACGGTTTTGAAAGAACGCTACTGTGGCGATATTACTCTATCCACTCACACTTTAATGCCAGGAGACTCGTCCGTGTAGAACCTCCACATACCATCCGAACCAGGTCCTGTGTTTCTACTCCTGGCTGCGGTGGTTGATACGGTCTTCCTCTGCCTAACAGTGCCGCCGCCACCTGCTCTAGGCGCTATAGCTTTGCTAGGCGAGCGACCGACAGCTCCGACCGAAGTAGCACTAGATGGAGCAGGCTTTAACAAAGTAGACGAAATGCGATCGTGAGTGGCTGGATGGAAAAATTGTATTTCACTCTGTATTTCAGTTCCCATAGAATTACTTACCATAGTTGTGCTATCTTTCCCGACTTCGATTTGTAGACAAGTTCCAGATGATCACGAAAGGTCTATTCGTAATAATCCGTGGTTTCTTGTGTGATTACAGTGGAATGGGGATCTTTGTCTTGTTATTTGCTTCACCTTTTCTATGCATACACTGTAATAATCTTAAAGAAACATTGAAACTTAATTAGACCAATGTTACGCTGTACGAAACGAACCTCCTTCCATCAATTACTATGGACGTTTACTGGCAGTGTAAGGTAGAGTTGGAAGCGACGTGTCATACAGTCATATGCATACCATCCACGTGGTGCGCTGCAGACACGTCATCGTATGTTGCTGCATTCACAGCGCCGCGACGTTGTGTCGCATTCTCATGATAGTTGGAGTAACCTTTTCCTGGAGCAATGTGGGAATAGCGTAGGAATAATGTGGAAAATGTGTAAAAATGATGTGAATAGGGAAGTAGGGTAGGAATGAGATTTCGTGTCCCACAAATTGAAATACCGATGACGTAGAAATCAGAGGTTTTGACGCGCACTTTATATTAGAAAACGATAACTCTGGGAACTAATTGAACATAATCATCGAAGTCGGTAATATTCGAACCCTCAATAGGATTGCGATGAAATTCTAGGCCGGTATTCATAATCGCTACTTATTCTTAAGATCGTCTTAAGCATGCAACATTCTCTACGAACTCAGTAGACTAATACCGCCCCTACTCTGATCTGAATTGATAACGTTGCATGCCACCATCATCGACAAAGTATAGGATAGATCTATCACCTTATGGAATTCGTGTCAACACTCAAACTGTGTTACCGACTCATAAATCGAGGACTGAATTTCAAGCCAGTGATACCAGAATGAGGACGGGAGCCACGGCCGTCTCTAATACAGGCCTCCACCTTGCCAAAATGGCAACGCTGTTCAGAAGGCCGATGTGAAGTTGTCTGAAGCCTTTCTTTCGCGCGTTCTGTCACCATCTGTCACTGCCAGTCACTGCCGTCGTGGTTATGATGTAGTGTAGTTATAGAAGTGTAATTTGTATATATAGACAAAAGTGTTTTAAATAATATATTAAAGTGTTTTAAATAATATATTAAAGTGTTTTAAATAATATATTATCGAAGTGTAAGAATTGGAAAAATAGGACAATACAGTGTGTTATAAACGATCATAACCTCCATTTCTGTATTTTTGTATTAGTATTAATAAATATGCTTGTTTTACAGATGCCAAATAAATGTTGTATTACAAACTGTAAGACTAACTATGCAAGTTGTCATGTTAATTATACCCCTGTTTTCCGATTTCCTCAAGATGAAAATTTAAAAAAAAAGTGGTTACAAAATATACCACGGAAAGATTGGGTACCCAGTAAATGGGCCGTTGTTTGTGCAAAACATTTTGCAAAAGATATGATTTTATCTGAAGAAATTGTAAAAAATATTAATGGTTTTGTGAAAAAAGAAGTTAAAAAGAAGTTAAAAAGAGCTGCTGTGCCTCATATATATATATGTCTATTTTGTCAAATTTGTCAAATTTATGAATCTGTTATATTTTAAACTACCAAATACAATACATAATTACAAAATATGTCTACTCAATGAATGTTGAATTGGTAAATATTGATCCGTTTGTATGCAGTATGTCTCATGCAGTAGTTTGATCGGACCACGGCACGGCCACGGCAGTCTGTGTACGGCCGTCTGGTACCGGTCTGAACATAGTCATCGGCCTCACATGCGGTGTTGCAACATCGTAGGTAGAGGCCTGTATTAGAGACGGCCGTGCGGGAGCGCTCGAGAATTTCCCCCACCACGCATGCACACTACGCCGGAGCTGCGTGTCCGTGAGCTCGGCGCTTCGGACAACGTCGGGAAGACGAGAGAGAAAACGAATGGGTGTCTTTCTCTCTCGCTCTTGAAACCAAGCGACACGCGGCCGTACGCAACTTCACGAGTGCTTCGAGATCCACTTTTCACTTTCTGACATATGCATAATACTTTTGTAATGAAAAAAAATTTGGAAAAATTTTTGTTACGAAAATTACGTTTTAAGACCTCCTGATCACGTTTTGACCATTTAGAAAAGAGCTTTTTTTTTTAAATATCTCATGTATTTGTTAACACGATTATGTACGTTTAAACGGCAAAATGGATTTCAATGAAACTTTATATTCTTGTCTTAAGATCCGTTTAGATCACGAAAAATGATAATTACCCGTTATGGTTCTTCGATCTTTCAGATATACGAACTAAATTCTACATAAAAAAAATTAAATAAAGTTCTTCTGTAACTTCTTTAACAAAGAAAAATGTACATTCATAATTGAGGCATTTGATGGAAAAAGTTTTTTTTTACACATGTACGAATCGAAGGTCCTGGATCAGGATGAGAAGGCGCAGTTTTATTTTTTATCACACCTATCTTGTGAGTGTTGACAGTCGCGGCCGCTGGGCCCGTGACTCGTGCGCCTATTCCAGAGATAGAAACAATGTTGCGAGAAACATTTTTAGCCGGTCGAAAAGATGACACCATGATTGATCATATCTGTGAATATTTATGGCGGTATGAAGTGAATAAGTCAGGCAGAGACTCATTCGAAGCATTATTAAACGATATAAAATATGTATATACAGGAGAATAATAAAAAGAATTCATTGAAAAACTGTTGTATCCTACTCTCGACTCTGTCGGTAAGGTAGGAAACGACATTGAAATGGTAAAAAAAAAATTCGAGTCGCCAAAAATCCTTCTCGCAAACGTTATTTTTATGCAAAATAAAACTATTTGCAAAATTTCAGCCCAATCGGGTTTGACCGGTTTTCGGAAGTTTCGCCAAATATTACTATGTAAATACGTTACTGATATGGTAGTGGAATTGGACGCTATTTAAATGGCGTAAAATTGGGAAGATAATTTAATTCATTATACTCATCATATGAAATAACATTCGTCGTAGTTTCTATAATATACAAGTCAGGTTACTTAAAATACTTTTCTTCTGCTTACAGGTGAAACTTGGGCATATTTCTCCGTGACAGGAACTTTATATGGGCCAAATGATGGAAATTTCAACAATGAACACAAGAAAATAGTAATTTTATATAACTGACAAAGTAAAATTATATATTTTATACTTTATTGTAACACTGTAAAAGTCTTTATCCAAATAAAGTGGGAAAAAATTGAAACAGACTATTATTATTGAGAAATACCTTTTATACATACTCCTATCCAAATAGTCGCAGTAGCTACATTAAAGTGACGTCTTCGAAGCAGAAATTTAGGATACCTCCTTTCGCTTCATGTTCTCCTGCTGCTTCGCTCCAAAATTTGGTCAAAAATCTCAGTACGCTGTAAAATTTAGCTTCGCAGCAGGAGAACATGAAGCGAAAGGAGGTATGCTGAATTCCATCGCCAGAAACCTTTCGACAACTCTGCGCCTCTGCGTTCGATAGTTCTGCGTCTTCGATTCTCTCTCCGAAGGCGCTAACTTTGTGCCACCTCTCTCGACATCATGTTCTCCTGCTGCGAAGCTGAATTTTACAGCGTACTGAGATTTTTGACCAAATTTTGGAGCAAAGGAGCAGGAGAACATGAAGCGAAAGGAGGTATGCTGAATTCCATCGCCAGAAACCTTTCGACAACTCTGCGCCTCTGCGTTCGATAGTTCTGCGTCTTCGATTCTCTCTCCGAAGGCGCTAACTTTGTGCCACCTCTTTCGACATCATGTTCGCCTGCTGCGAAGCTGAATTTTACAGCGTACTGAGATTTTTGACCAAATTTTGGAGCGAAGGAGCAGGAGAACATGAAGCGAAAGGAGGTATGCTGAATTCCATCGCCAGAAACCTTTCGACAACTCTGCGCCTCTGCGTTCGATAGTTCTGCGTGTTCGATTCTCTCTCCGAAGGCGCTAACTTTGTGCCACCTCTTTCGACATCATGTTCTCCTGCTGCGAAGCTGAATTTTACAGCGTACTGAGATTTTTGACCAAATTTTGGAGCGAAGGAGCAGGAGAACATGAAGCGAAAGGAGGTATGCTGAATTCCATCGCCAGAAACCTTTCGACAACTCTGCGCCTCTGCGTTCGATAGTTCTGCGTCTTCGATTCTCTCTCCGAAGGCGCTAACTTTGTGCCACCTCTCTCGACATCATGTTCTCCTGCTGCGAAGCTGAATTTTACAGCGTACTGAGATTTTTGACCAAATTTTGGAGCGAAGGAGCAGGAGAACATGAAGCGAAAGGAGGTATGCTGAATTCCATCGCCAGAAACCTTTCGACAACTCTGCGCCTCTGCGTTCGATAGTTCTGCGTCTTCGATTCTCTCTCCGAAGGCGCTAACTTTGTGCCACCTCTTTCGACATCATGTTCTCCTGCTGCGAAGCTGAATTTTACAGCGTACTGAGATTTTTGACCAAATTTTGGAGCGAAGGAGCAGGAGAACATGAAGCGAAAGGAGGTATGCTGAATTCCATCGCCAGAAACCTTTCGACAACTCTGCGCCTCTGCGTTCGATAGTTCTGCGTGTTCGATTCTCTCTCCGAAGGCGCTAACTTTGTGCCACCTCTTTCGACATCATGTTCTCCTGCTGCGAAGCTGAATTTTACAGCGTACTGAGATTTTTGACCAAATTTTGGAGCGAAGGAGCAGGAGAACATGAAGCGAAAGGAGGTATGCTGAATTCCATCGCCAGAAACCTTTCGACAACTCTGCGCCTCTGCGTTCGATAGTTCTGCGTCTTCGATTCTCTCTCCGAAGGCGCTAACTTTGTGCCACCTCTCTCGACATCATGTTCTCCTGCTGCGAAGCTGAATTTTACAGCGTACTGAGATTTTTGACCAAATTTTGGAGCGAAGGAGCAGGAGAACATGAAGCGAAAGGAGGTATGCTGAATTCCATCGCCAGAAACCTTTCGACAACTCTGCGCCTCTGCGTTCGATAGTTCTGCGTCTTCGATTCTCTCTCCGAAGGCGCTAACTTTGTGCCACCTCTTTCGACATCATGTTCTCTTCCTGCGAAGCTGAATTTTACAGCGTACTGAGATTTTTGACCAAATTTTGGAGCGAAGGAGCAGGAGAACATGAAGCGAAAGGAGGTATTCTGAATTCCATCGCCAGAAACCTTTCGACAACTCTGCGCCTCTGCGTTCGATAGTTCTGCGTCTTCGATTCTCTCTCCGAAGGCGCTAACTTTGTGCCACCTCTTTCGACATCATGTTCTCCTGCTGCGAAGCTGAATTTTACAGCGTACTGAGATTTTTGACCAAATTTTGGAGCGAAGGAGCAGGAGAACATGAAGCGAAAGGAGGTATGCTGAATTCCATCGCCAGAAACCTTTCGACAACTCTGCGCCTCTGCGTTCGATAGTTCTGCGTCTTCGATTCTCTCTCCGAAGGCGCTAACTTTGTGCCACCTCTTTCGACATCATGTTCTCCTGCTGCGAAGCTGAATTTTACAGCGTACTGAGATTTTTGACCAAATTTTGGAGCGAAGGAGCAGGAGAACATGAAGCGAAAGGAGGTATGCTGAATTCCATCGCCAGAAACCTTTCGACAACTCTGCGCCTCTGCGTTCGATAGTTCTGCGTCTTCGATTCTCTCTCCGAAGGCGCTAACTTTGTGCCACCTCTTTCGACATCATGTTCTCCTGCTGCGAAGCTGAATTTTACAGCGTACTGAGATTTTTGACCAAATTTTGGAGCGAAGGAGCAGGAGAACATGAAGCGAAAGGAGGTATGCTGAATTCCATCGCCAGAAACCTTTCGACAACTCTGCGCCTCTGCGTTCGATAGTTCTGCGTCTTCGATTCTCTCTCCGAAGGCGCTAACTTTGTGCCACCTCTTTCGACATCATGTTCTCCTGCTGCGAAGCTGAATTTTACAGCGTACTGAGATTTTTGACCAAATTTTGGAGCAAAGGAGCAGGAGAACATGAAGCGAAAGGAGGTATGCTGAATTCCATCGCCAGAAACCTTTCGACAACTCTGCGCCTCTGCGTTCGATAGTTCTGCGTCTTCGATTCTCTCTCCGAAGGCGCTAACTTTGTGCCACCTCTTTCGACATCATGTTCTCCTGCTGCGAAGCTGAATTTTACAGCGTACTGAGATTTTTGACCAAATTTTGGAGCGAAGGAGCAGGAGAACATGAAGCGAAAGGAGGTATGCTGAATTCCATCGCCAGAAACCTTTCGACAACTCTGCGCCTCTGCGTTCGATAGTTCTGCGTCTTCGATTCTCTCTCCGAAGGCGCTAACTTTGTGCCACCTCTTTCGACATCATGTTCTCCTGCTGCGAAGCTGAATTTTACAGCGTACTGAGATTTTTGACCAAATTTTGGAGCAAAGGAGCAGGAGAACATGAAGCGAAAGGAGGTATGCTGAATTCCATCGCCAGAAACCTTTCGACAACTCTGCGCCTCTGCGTTCGATAGTTCTGCGTCTTCGATTCTCTCTCCGAAGGCGCTAACTTTGTGCCACCTCTTTCGACATCATGTTCTCCTGCTGCGAAGCTGAATTTTACAGCGTACTGAGATTTTTGACCAAATTTTGGAGCGAAGGAGCAGGAGAACATGAAGCGAAAGGAGGTATGCTGAATTCCATCGCCAGAAACCTTTCGACAACTCTGCGCCTCTGCGTTCGATAGTTCTGCGTCTTCGATTCTCTCTCCGAAGGCGCTAACTTTGTGCCACCTCTTTCGACATCATGTTCTCCTGCTGCGAAGCTGAATTTTACAGCGTACTGAGATTTTTGACCAAATTTTGGAGCGAAGGAGCAGGAGAACATGAAGCAAAAGGAGGTATGCTGAATTCCATCGCCAGAAACCTTTCGACAACTCTGCGCCTCTGCGTTCGATAGTTCTGCGTCTTCGATTCTCTCTCCGAAGGCGCTAACTTTGTGCCACCTCTTTCGACATCATGTTCTCCTGCTGCGAAGCTGAATTTTACAGCGTACTGAGATTTTTGACCAAATTTTGGAGCAAAGGAGCAGGAGAACATGAAGCGAAAGGAGGTATGCTGAATTCCATCGCCAGAAACCTTTCGACAACTCTGCGCCTCTGCGTTCGATAGTTCTGCGTCTTCGATTCTCTCTCCGAAGGCGCTAACTTTGTGCCACCTCTTTCGACATCATGTTCGCCTGCTGCGAAGCTGAATTTTACAGCGTACTGAGATTTTTGACCAAAGTTTGGAGCGAAGGAGCAGGAGAACATGAAGCGAAAGGAGGTATGCTGAATTCCATCGCCAGAAACCTTTCGACAACTCTGCGCCTCTGCGTTCGATAGTTCTGCGTCTTCGATTCTCTCTCCGAAGGCGCTAACTTTGTGCCACCTCTTTCGACATCATGTTCTCCTGCTGCGAAGCTGAATTTTACAGCGTACTGAGATTTTTGACCAAATTTTGGAGCGAAGGAGCAGGAGAACATGAAGCGAAAGGAGGTATGCTGAATTCCATCGCCAGAAACCTTTCGACAACTCTGCGCCTCTGCGTTCGATAGTTCTGCGTCTTCGATTCTCTCTCCGAAGGCGCTAACTTTGTGCCACCTCTTTCGACATCATGTTCTCCTGCTGCGAAGCTGAATTTTACAGCGTACTGAGATTTTTGACCAAATTTTGGAGCGAAGGAGCAGGAGAACATGAAGCAAAAGGAGGTATGCTGAATTCCATCGCCAGAAACCTTTCGACAACTCTGCGCCTCTGCGTTCGATAGTTCTGCGTCTTCGATTCTCTCTCCGAAGGCGCTAACTTTGTGCCACCTCTTTCGACATCATGTTCTCCTGCTGCGAAGCTGAATTTTACAGCGTACTGAGATTTTTGACCAAATTTTGGAGCGAAGGAGCAGGAGAACATGAAGCGAAAGGAGGTATGCTGAATTCCATCGCCAGAAACCTTTCGACAACTCTGCGCCTCTGCGTTCGATAGTTCTGCGTCTTCGATTCTCTCTCCGAAGGCGCTAACTTTGTGCCACCTCTTTCGACATCATGTTCTCCTGCTGCGAAGCTGAATTTTACAGCGTACTGAGATTTTTGACCAAATTTTGGAGCAAAGGAGCAGGAGAACATGAAGCGAAAGGAGGTATGCTGAATTCCATCGCCAGAAACCTTTCGACAACTCTGCGCCTCTGCGTTCGATAGTTCTGCGTCTTCGATTCTCTCTCCGAAGGCGCTAACTTTGTGCCACCTCTTTCGACATCATGTTCTCCTGCTGCGAAGCTGAATTTTACAGCGTACTGAGATTTTTGACCAAATTTTGGAGCGAAGGAGCAGGAGAACATGAAGCGAAAGGAGGTATGCTGAATTCCATCGCCAGAAACCTTTCGACAACTCTGCGCCTCTGCGTTCGATAGTTCTGCGTCTTCGATTCTCTCTCCGAAGGCGCTAACTTTGTGCCACCTCTTTCGACATCATGTTCTCCTGCTGCGAAGCTGAATTTTACAGCGTACTGAGATTTTTGACCAAATTTTGGAGCAAAGGAGCAGGAGAACATGAAGCGAAAGGAGGTATGCTGAATTCCATCGCCAGAAACCTTTCGACAACTCTGCGCCTCTGCGTTCGATAGTTCTGCGTCTTCGATTCTCTCTCCGAAGGCGCTAACTTTGTGCCACCTCTTTCGACATCATGTTCTCCTGCTGCGAAGCTGAATTTTACAGCGTACTGAGATTTTTGACCAAATTTTGGAGCGAAGGAGCAGGAGAACATGAAGCGAAAGGAGGTATGCTGAATTCCATCGCCAGAAACCTTTCGACAACTCTGCGCCTCTGCGTTCGATAGTTCTGCGTCTTCGATTCTCTCTCCGAAGGCGCTAACTTTGTGCCACCTCTTTCGACATCATGTTCTCCTGCTGCGAAGCTGAATTTTACAGCGTACTGAGATTTTTGACCAAATTTTGGAGCGAAGGAGCAGGAGAACATGAAGCAAAAGGAGGTATGCTGAATTCCATCGCCAGAAACCTTTCGACAACTCTGCGCCTCTGCGTTCGATAGTTCTGCGTCTTCGATTCTCTCTCCGAAGGCGCTAACTTTGTGCCACCTCTTTCGACATCATGTTCTCCTGCTGCGAAGCTGAATTTTACAGCGTACTGAGATTTTTGACCAAATTTTGGAGCAAAGGAGCAGGAGAACATGAAGCGAAAGGAGGTATGCTGAATTCCATCGCCAGAAACCTTTCGACAACTCTGCGCCTCTGCGTTCGATAGTTCTGCGTCTTCGATTCTCTCTCCGAAGGCGCTAACTTTGTGCCACCTCTTTCGACATCATGTTCTCCTGCTGCGAAGCTGAATTTTACAGCGTACTGAGATTTTTGACCAAATTTTGGAGCGAAGGAGCAGGAGAACATGAAGCGAAAGGAGGTATGCTGAATTCCATCGCCAGAAACCTTTCGACAACTCTGCGCCTCTGCGTTCGATAGTTCTGCGTCTTCGATTCTCTCTCCGAAGGCGCTAACTTTGTGCCACCTCTTTCGACATCATGTTCTCCTGCTGCGAAGCTGAATTTTACAGCGTACTGAGATTTTTGACCAAATTTTGGAGCAAAGGAGCAGGAGAACATGAAGCGAAAGGAGGTATGCTGAATTCCATCGCCAGAAACCTTTCGACAACTCTGCGCCTCTGCGTTCGATAGTTCTGCGTCTTCGATTCTCTCTCCGAAGGCGCTAACTTTGTGCCACCTCTTTCGACATCATGTTCTCCTGCTGCGAAGCTGAATTTTACAGCGTACTGAGATTTTTGACCAAATTTTGGAGCGAAGGAGCAGGAGAACATGAAGCGAAAGGAGGTATGCTGAATTCCATCGCCAGAAACCTTTCGACAACTCTGCGCCTCTGCGTTCGATAGTTCTGCGTCTTCGATTCTCTCTCCGAAGGCGCTAACTTTGTGCCACCTCTTTCGACATCATGTTCTCCTGCTGCGAAGCTGAATTTTACAGCGTACTGAGATTTTTGACCAAATTTTGGAGCGAAGGAGCAGGAGAACATGAAGCAAAAGGAGGTATGCTGAATTCCATCGCCAGAAACCTTTCGACAACTCTGCGCCTCTGCGTTCGATAGTTCTGCGTCTTCGATTCTCTCTCCGAAGGCGCTAACTTTGTGCCACCTCTTTCGACATCATGTTCTCCTGCTGCGAAGCTGAATTTTACAGCGTACTGAGATTTTTGACCAAATTTTGGAGCAAAGGAGCAGGAGAACATGAAGCGAAAGGAGGTATGCTGAATTCCATCGCCAGAAACCTTTCGACAACTCTGCGCCTCTGCGTTCGATAGTTCTGCGTCTTCGATTCTCTCTCCGAAGGCGCTAACTTTGTGCCACCTCTTTCGACATCATGTTCGCCTGCTGCGAAGCTGAATTTTACAGCGTACTGAGATTTTTGACCAAAGTTTGGAGCGAAGGAGCAGGAGAACATGAAGCGAAAGGAGGTATACTGAATTCCATCGCCAGAAACCTTTCGACAACTCTGCGCCTCTGCGTTCGATAGTTCTGCGTCTTCGATTCTCTCTCCGAAGGCGCTAACTTTGTGCCACCTCTTTCGACATCATGTTCTCCTGCTGCGAAGCTGAATTTTACAGCGTACTGAGATTTTTGACCAAATTTTGGAGCGAAGGAGCAGGAGAACATGAAGCGAAAGGAGGTATGCTGAATTCCATCGCCAGAAACCTTTCGACAACTCTGCGCCTCTGCGTTCGATAGTTCTGCGTCTTCGATTCTCTCTCCGAAGGCGCTAACTTTGTGCCACCTCTTTCGACATCATGTTCTCCTGCTGCGAAGCTGAATTTTACAGCGTACTGAGATTTTTGACCAAATTTTGGAGCGAAGGAGCAGGAGAACATGAAGCAAAAGGAGGTATGCTGAATTCCATCGCCAGAAACCTTTCGACAACTCTGCGCCTCTGCGTTCGATAGTTCTGCGTCTTCGATTCTCTCTCCGAAGGCGCTAACTTTGTGCCACCTCTTTCGACATCATGTTCTCCTGCTGCGAAGCTGAATTTTACAGCGTACTGAGATTTTTGACCAAATTTTGGAGCGAAGGAGCAGGAGAACATGAAGCGAAAGGAGGTATGCTGAATTCCATCGCCAGAAACCTTTCGACAACTCTGCGCCTCTGCGTTCGATAGTTCTGCGTCTTCGATTCTCTCTCCGAAGGCGCTAACTTTGTGCCACCTCTTTCGACATCATGTTCTCCTGCTGCGAAGCTGAATTTTACAGCGTACTGAGATTTTTGACCAAATTTTGGAGCAAAGGAGCAGGAGAACATGAAGCGAAAGGAGGTATGCTGAATTCCATCGCCAGAAACCTTTCGACAACTCTGCGCCTCTGCGTTCGATAGTTCTGCGTCTTCGATTCTCTCTCCGAAGGCGCTAACTTTGTGCCACCTCTTTCGACATCATGTTCTCCTGCTGCGAAGCTGAATTTTACAGCGTACTGAGATTTTTGACCAAATTTTGGAGCGAAGGAGCAGGAGAACATGAAGCGAAAGGAGGTATGCTGAATTCCATCGCCAGAAACCTTTCGACAACTCTGCGCCTCTGCGTTCGATAGTTCTGCGTCTTCGATTCTCTCTCCGAAGGCGCTAACTTTGTGCCACCTCTTTCGACATCATGTTCTCCTGCTGCGAAGCTGAATTTTACAGCGTACTGAGATTTTTGACCAAATTTTGGAGCAAAGGAGCAGGAGAACATGAAGCGAAAGGAGGTATGCTGAATTCCATCGCCAGAAACCTTTCGACAACTCTGCGCCTCTGCGTTCGATAGTTCTGCGTCTTCGATTCTCTCTCCGAAGGCGCTAACTTTGTGCCACCTCTTTCGACATCATGTTCTCCTGCTGCGAAGCTGAATTTTACAGCGTACTGAGATTTTTGACCAAATTTTGGAGCGAAGGAGCAGGAGAACATGAAGCGAAAGGAGGTATGCTGAATTCCATCGCCAGAAACCTTTCGACAACTCTGCGCCTCTGCGTTCGATAGTTCTGCGTCTTCGATTCTCTCTCCGAAGGCGCTAACTTTGTGCCACCTCTTTCGACATCATGTTCTCCTGCTGCGAAGCTGAATTTTACAGCGTACTGAGATTTTTGACCAAATTTTGGAGCGAAGGAGCAGGAGAACATGAAGCGAAAGGAGGTATGCTGAATTCCATCGCCAGAAACCTTTCGACAACTCTGCGCCTCTGCGTTCGATAGTTCTGCGTCTTCGATTCTCTCTCCGAAGGCGCTAACTTTGTGCCACCTCTTTCGACATCATGTTCTCCTGCTGCGAAGCTGAATTTTACAGCGTACTGAGATTTTTGACCAAATTTTGGAGCAAAGGAGCAGGAGAACATGAAGCGAAAGGAGGTATGCTGAATTCCATCGCCAGAAACCTTTCGACAACTCTGCGCCTCTGCGTTCGATAGTTCTGCGTCTTCGATTCTCTCTCCGAAGGCGCTAACTTTGTGCCACCTCTTTCGACATCATGTTCTCCTGCTGCGAAGCTGAATTTTACAGCGTACTGAGATTTTTGACCAAATTTTGGAGCGAAGGAGCAGGAGAACATGAAGCGAAAGGAGGTATGCTGAATTCCATCGCCAGAAACCTTTCGACAACTCTGCGCCTCTGCGTTCGATAGTTCTGCGTCTTCGATTCTCTCTCCGAAGGCGCTAACTTTGTGCCACCTCTTTCGACATCATGTTCTCCTGCTGCGAAGCTGAATTTTACAGCGTACTGAGATTTTTGACCAAATTTTGGAGCAAAGGAGCAGGAGAACATGAAGCGAAAGGAGGTATGCTGAATTCCATCGCCAGAAACCTTTCGACAACTCTGCGCCTCTGCGTTCGATAGTTCTGCGTCTTCGATTCTCTCTCCGAAGGCGCTAACTTTGTGCCACCTCTTTCGACATCATGTTCTCCTGCTGCGAAGCTGAATTTTACAGCGTACTGAGATTTTTGACCAAATTTTGGAGCGAAGGAGCAGGAGAACATGAAGCGAAAGGAGGTATGCTGAATTCCATCGCCAGAAACCTTTCGACAACTCTGCGCCTCTGCGTTCGATAGTTCTGCGTCTTCGATTCTCTCTCCGAAGGCGCTAACTTTGTGCCACCTCTTTCGACATCATGTTCTCCTGCTGCGAAGCTGAATTTTACAGCGTACTGAGATTTTTGACCAAATTTTGGAGCGAAGGAGCAGGAGAACATGAAGCAAAAGGAGGTATGCTGAATTCCATCGCCAGAAACCTTTCGACAACTCTGCGCCTCTGCGTTCGATAGTTCTGCGTCTTCGATTCTCTCTCCGAAGGCGCTAACTTTGTGCCACCTCTTTCGACATCATGTTCTCCTGCTGCGAAGCTGAATTTTACAGCGTACTGAGATTTTTGACCAAATTTTGGAGCAAAGGAGCAGGAGAACATGAAGCGAAAGGAGGTATGCTGAATTCCATCGCCAGAAACCTTTCGACAACTCTGCGCCTCTGCGTTCGATAGTTCTGCGTCTTCGATTCTCTCTCCGAAGGCGCTAACTTTGTGCCACCTCTTTCGACATCATGTTCTCCTGCTGCGAAGCTGAATTTTACAGCGTACTGAGATTTTTGACCAAATTTTGGAGCAAAGGAGCAGGAGAACATGAAGCGAAAGGAGGTATGCTGAATTCCATCGCCAGAAACCTTTCGACAACTCTGCGCCTCTGCGTTCGATAGTTCTGCGTCTTCGATTCTCTCTCCGAAGGCGCTAACTTTGTGCCACCTCTTTCGACATCATGTTCTCCTGCTGCGAAGCTGAATTTTACAGCGTACTGAGATTTTTGACCAAATTTTGGAGCGAAGGAGCAGGAGAACATGAAGCGAAAGGAGGTATGCTGAATTCCATCGCCAGAAACCTTTCGACAACTCTGCGCCTCTGCGTTCGATAGTTCTGCGTCTTCGATTCTCTCTCCGAAGGCGCTAACTTTGTGCCACCTCTTTCGACATCATGTTCTCCTGCTGCGAAGCTGAATTTTACAGCGTACTGAGATTTTTGACCAAATTTTGGAGCGAAGGAGCAGGAGAACATGAAGCAAAAGGAGGTATGCTGAATTCCATCGCCAGAAACCTTTCGACAACTCAGCGCCTCTGCGTTCGATAGTTCTGCGTCTTCGATTCTCTCTCCGAAGGCGCTAACTTTGTGCCACCTCTTTCGACATCATGTTCTCCTGCTGCGAAGCTGAATTTTACAGCGTACTGAGATTTTTGACCAAATTTTGGAGCAAAGGAGCAGGAGAACATGAAGCGAAAGGAGGTATGCTGAATTCCATCGCCAGAAACCTTTCGACAACTCTGCGCCTCTGCGTTCGATAGTTCTGCGTCTTCGATTCTCTCTCCGAAGGCGCTAACTTTGTGCCACCTCTTTCGACATCATGTTCTCCTGCTGCGAAGCTGAATTTTACAGCGTACTGAGATTTTTGACCAAATTTTGGAGCGAAGGAGCAGGAGAACATGAAGCGAAAGGAGGTATGCTGAATTCCATCGCCAGAAACCTTTCGACAACTCTGCGCCTCTGCGTTCGATAGTTCTGCGTCTTCGATTCTCTCTCCGAAGGCGCTAACTTTGTGCCACCTCTTTCGACATCATGTTCTCCTGCTGCGAAGCTGAATTTTACAGCGTACTGAGATTTTTGACCAAATTTTGGAGCAAAGGAGCAGGAGAACATGAAGCGAAAGGAGGTATGCTGAATTCCATCGCCAGAAACCTTTCGACAACTCTGCGCCTCTGCGTTCGATAGTTCTGCGTCTTCGATTCTCTCTCCGAAGGCGCTAACTTTGTGCCACCTCTTTCGACATCATGTTCTCCTGCTGCGAAGCTGAATTTTACAGCGTACTGAGATTTTTGACCAAATTTTGGAGCGAAGGAGCAGGAGAACATGAAGCGAAGGAGGTATGCTGAATTCCATCGCCAGAAACCTTTCTGACAACTCTGCGCCTCTGCGTTCGATAGTTCTGCGTCTTCGATTCTCTCTCCGAAGGCGCTAACTTTGTGCCACCTCTTTCGACATCATGTTCTCCTGCTGCGAAGCTGAATTTTACAGCGTACTGAGATTTTTGACCAAATTTTGGAGCGAAGGAGCAGGAGAACATGAAGCAAAAGGAGGTATGCTGAATTCCATCGCCAGAAACCTTTCGACAACTCTGCGCCTCTGCGTTCGATAGTTCTGCGTCTTCGATTCTCTCTCCGAAGGCGCTAACTTTGTGCCACCTCTTTCGACATCATGTTCTCCTGCTGCGAAGCTGAATTTTACAGCGTACTGAGATTTTTGACCAAATTTTGGAGCAAAGGAGCAGGAGAACATGAAGCGAAAGGAGGTATGCTGAATTCCATCGCCAGAAACCTTTCGACAACTCTGCGCCTCTGCGTTCGATAGTTCTGCGTCTTCGATTCTCTCTCCGAAGGCGCTAACTTTGTGCCACCTCTTTCGACATCATGTTCTCCTGCTGCGAAGCTGAATTTTACAGCGTACTGAGATTTTTGACCAAATTTTGGAGCGAAGGAGCAGGAGAACATGAAGCGAAAGGAGGTATGCTGAATTCCATCGCCAGAAACCTTTCGACAACTCTGCGCCTCTGCGTTCGATAGTTCTGCGTCTTCGATTCTCTCTCCGAAGGCGCTAACTTTGTGCCACCTCTTTCGACATCATGTTCTCCTGCTGCGAAGCTGAATTTTACAGCGTACTGAGATTTTTGACCAAATTTTGGAGCGAAGGAGCAGGAGAACATGAAGCAAAAGGAGGTATGCTGAATTCCATCGCCAGAAACCTTTCGACAACTCAGCGCCTCTGCGTTCGATAGTTCTGCGTCTTCGATTCTCTCTCCGAAGGCGCTAACTTTGTGCCACCTCTTTCGACATCATGTTCTCCTGCTGCGAAGCTGAATTTTACAGCGTACTGAGATTTTTGACCAAATTTTGGAGCAAAGGAGCAGGAGAACATGAAGCGAAAGGAGGTATGCTGAATTCCATCGCCAGAAACCTTTCGACAACTCTGCGCCTCTGCGTTCGATAGTTCTGCGTCTTCGATTCTCTCTCCGAAGGCGCTAACTTTGTGCCACCTCTTTCGACATCATGTTCTCCTGCTGCGAAGCTGAATTTTACAGCGTACTGAGATTTTTGACCAAATTTTGGAGCGAAGGAGCAGGAGAACATGAAGCGAAAGGAGGTATGCTGAATTCCATCGCCAGAAACCTTTCGACAACTCTGCGCCTCTGCGTTCGATAGTTCTGCGTCTTCGATTCTCTCTCCGAAGGCGCTAACTTTGTGCCACCTCTTTCGACATCATGTTCTCCTGCTGCGAAGCTGAATTTTACAGCGTACTGAGATTTTTGACCAAATTTTGGAGCAAAGGAGCAGGAGAACATGAAGCGAAAGGAGGTATGCTGAATTCCATCGCCAGAAACCTTTCGACAACTCTGCGCCTCTGCGTTCGATAGTTCTGCGTCTTCGATTCTCTCTCCGAAGGCGCTAACTTTGTGCCACCTCTTTCGACATCATGTTCTCCTGCTGCGAAGCTGAATTTTACAGCGTACTGAGATTTTTGACCAAATTTTGGAGCGAAGGAGCAGGAGAACATGAAGCGAAAGGAGGTATGCTGAATTCCATCGCCAGAAACCTTTCGACAACTCTGCGCCTCTGCGTTCGATAGTTCTGCGTCTTCGATTCTCTCTCCGAAGGCGCTAACTTTGTGCCACCTCTTTCGACATCATGTTCTCCTGCTGCGAAGCTGAATTTTACAGCGTACTGAGATTTTTGACCAAATTTTGGAGCGAAGGAGCAGGAGAACATGAAGCAAAAGGAGGTATGCTGAATTCCATCGCCAGAAACCTTTCGACAACTCTGCGCCTCTGCGTTCGATAGTTCTGCGTCTTCGATTCTCTCTCCGAAGGCGCTAACTTTGTGCCACCTCTTTCGACATCATGTTCTCCTGCTGCGAAGCTGAATTTTACAGCGTACTGAGATTTTTGACCAAATTTTGGAGCAAAGGAGCAGGAGAACATGAAGCGAAAGGAGGTATGCTGAATTCCATCGCCAGAAACCTTTCGACAACTCTGCGCCTCTGCGTTCGATAGTTCTGCGTCTTCGATTCTCTCTCCGAAGGCGCTAACTTTGTGCCACCTCTTTCGACATCATGTTCGCCTGCTGCGAAGCTGAATTTTACAGCGTACTGAGATTTTTGACCAAAGTTTGGAGCGAAGGAGCAGGAGAACATGAAGCGAAAGGAGGTATACTGAATTCCATCGCCAGAAACCTTTCGACAACTCTGCGCCTCTGCGTTCGATAGTTCTGCGTCTTCGATTCTCTCTCCGAAGGCGCTAACTTTGTGCCACCTCTTTCGACATCATGTTCTCCTGCTGCGAAGCTGAATTTTACAGCGTACTGAGATTTTTGACCAAATTTTGGAGCGAAGGAGCAGGAGAACATGAAGCGAAAGGAGGTATGCTGAATTCCATCGCCAGAAACCTTTCGACAACTCTGCGCCTCTGCGTTCGATAGTTCTGCGTCTTCGATTCTCTCTCCGAAGGCGCTAACTTTGTGCCACCTCTTTCGACATCATGTTCTCCTGCTGCGAAGCTGAATTTTACAGCGTACTGAGATTTTTGACCAAATTTTGGAGCGAAGGAGCAGGAGAACATGAAGCAAAAGGAGGTATGCTGAATTCCATCGCCAGAAACCTTTCGACAACTCTGCGCCTCTGCGTTCGATAGTTCTGCGTCTTCGATTCTCTCTCCGAAGGCGCTAACTTTGTGCCACCTCTTTCGACATCATGTTCTCCTGCTGCGAAGCTGAATTTTACAGCGTACTGAGATTTTTGACCAAATTTTGGAGCGAAGGAGCAGGAGAACATGAAGCGAAAGGAGGTATGCTGAATTCCATCGCCAGAAACCTTTCGACAACTCTGCGCCTCTGCGTTCGATAGTTCTGCGTCTTCGATTCTCTCTCCGAAGGCGCTAACTTTGTGCCACCTCTTTCGACATCATGTTCTCCTGCTGCGAAGCTGAATTTTACAGCGTACTGAGATTTTTGACCAAATTTTGGAGCAAAGGAGCAGGAGAACATGAAGCGAAAGGAGGTATGCTGAATTCCATCGCCAGAAACCTTTCGACAACTCTGCGCCTCTGCGTTCGATAGTTCTGCGTCTTCGATTCTCTCTCCGAAGGCGCTAACTTTGTGCCACCTCTTTCGACATCATGTTCTCCTGCTGCGAAGCTGAATTTTACAGCGTACTGAGATTTTTGACCAAATTTTGGAGCGAAGGAGCAGGAGAACATGAAGCGAAAGGAGGTATGCTGAATTCCATCGCCAGAAACCTTTCGACAACTCTGCGCCTCTGCGTTCGATAGTTCTGCGTCTTCGATTCTCTCTCCGAAGGCGCTAACTTTGTGCCACCTCTTTCGACATCATGTTCTCCTGCTGCGAAGCTGAATTTTACAGCGTACTGAGATTTTTGACCAAATTTTGGAGCAAAGGAGCAGGAGAACATGAAGCGAAAGGAGGTATGCTGAATTCCATCGCCAGAAACCTTTCGACAACTCTGCGCCTCTGCGTTCGATAGTTCTGCGTCTTCGATTCTCTCTCCGAAGGCGCTAACTTTGTGCCACCTCTTTCGACATCATGTTCTCCTGCTGCGAAGCTGAATTTTACAGCGTACTGAGATTTTTGACCAAATTTTGGAGCGAAGGAGCAGGAGAACATGAAGCGAAAGGAGGTATGCTGAATTCCATCGCCAGAAACCTTTCGACAACTCTGCGCCTCTGCGTTCGATAGTTCTGCGTCTTCGATTCTCTCTCCGAAGGCGCTAACTTTGTGCCACCTCTTTCGACATCATGTTCTCCTGCTGCGAAGCTGAATTTTACAGCGTACTGAGATTTTTGACCAAATTTTGGAGCAAAGGAGCAGGAGAACATGAAGCGAAAGGAGGTATGCTGAATTCCATCGCCAGAAACCTTTCGACAACTCTGCGCCTCTGCGTTCGATAGTTCTGCGTCTTCGATTCTCTCTCCGAAGGCGCTAACTTTGTGCCACCTCTTTCGACATCATGTTCTCCTGCTGCGAAGCTGAATTTTACAGCGTACTGAGATTTTTGACCAAATTTTGGAGCGAAGGAGCAGGAGAACATGAAGCGAAAGGAGGTATGCTGAATTCCATCGCCAGAAACCTTTCGACAACTCTGCGCCTCTGCGTTCGATAGTTCTGCGTCTTCGATTCTCTCTCCGAAGGCGCTAACTTTGTGCCACCTCTTTCGACATCATGTTCTCCTGCTGCGAAGCTGAATTTTACAGCGTACTGAGATTTTTGACCAAATTTTGGAGCGAAGGAGCAGGAGAACATGAAGCAAAAGGAGGTATGCTGAATTCCATCGCCAGAAACCTTTCGACAACTCTGCGCCTCTGCGTTCGATAGTTCTGCGTCTTCGATTCTCTCTCCGAAGGCGCTAACTTTGTGCCACCTCTTTCGACATCATGTTCTCCTGCTGCGAAGCTGAATTTTACAGCGTACTGAGATTTTTGACCAAATTTTGGAGCAAAGGAGCAGGAGAACATGAAGCGAAAGGAGGTATGCTGAATTCCATCGCCAGAAACCTTTCGACAACTCTGCGCCTCTGCGTTCGATAGTTCTGCGTCTTCGATTCTCTCTCCGAAGGCGCTAACTTTGTGCCACCTCTTTCGACATCATGTTCGCCTGCTGCGAAGCTGAATTTTACAGCGTACTGAGATTTTTGACCAAAGTTTGGAGCGAAGGAGCAGGAGAACATGAAGCGAAAGGAGGTATACTGAATTCCATCGCCAGAAACCTTTCGACAACTCTGCGCCTCTGCGTTCGATAGTTCTGCGTCTTCGATTCTCTCTCCGAAGGCGCTAACTTTGTGCCACCTCTTTCGACATCATGTTCTCCTGCTGCGAAGCTGAATTTTACAGCGTACTGAGATTTTTGACCAAATTTTGGAGCGAAGGAGCAGGAGAACATGAAGCGAAAGGAGGTATGCTGAATTCCATCGCCAGAAACCTTTCGACAACTCTGCGCCTCTGCGTTCGATAGTTCTGCGTCTTCGATTCTCTCTCCGAAGGCGCTAACTTTGTGCCACCTCTTTCGACATCATGTTCTCCTGCTGCGAAGCTGAATTTTACAGCGTACTGAGATTTTTGACCAAATTTTGGAGCGAAGGAGCAGGAGAACATGAAGCAAAAGGAGGTATGCTGAATTCCATCGCCAGAAACCTTTCGACAACTCTGCGCCTCTGCGTTCGATAGTTCTGCGTCTTCGATTCTCTCTCCGAAGGCGCTAACTTTGTGCCACCTCTTTCGACATCATGTTCTCCTGCTGCGAAGCTGAATTTTACAGCGTACTGAGATTTTTGACCAAATTTTGGAGCGAAGGAGCAGGAGAACATGAAGCGAAAGGAGGTATGCTGAATTCCATCGCCAGAAACCTTTCGACAACTCTGCGCCTCTGCGTTCGATAGTTCTGCGTCTTCGATTCTCTCTCCGAAGGCGCTAACTTTGTGCCACCTCTTTCGACATCATGTTCTCCTGCTGCGAAGCTGAATTTTACAGCGTACTGAGATTTTTGACCAAATTTTGGAGCAAAGGAGCAGGAGAACATGAAGCGAAAGGAGGTATGCTGAATTCCATCGCCAGAAACCTTTCGACAACTCTGCGCCTCTGCGTTCGATAGTTCTGCGTCTTCGATTCTCTCTCCGAAGGCGCTAACTTTGTGCCACCTCTTTCGACATCATGTTCTCCTGCTGCGAAGCTGAATTTTACAGCGTACTGAGATTTTTGACCAAATTTTGGAGCGAAGGAGCAGGAGAACATGAAGCGAAAGGAGGTATGCTGAATTCCATCGCCAGAAACCTTTCGACAACTCTGCGCCTCTGCGTTCGATAGTTCTGCGTCTTCGATTCTCTCTCCGAAGGCGCTAACTTTGTGCCACCTCTTTCGACATCATGTTCTCCTGCTGCGAAGCTGAATTTTACAGCGTACTGAGATTTTTGACCAAATTTTGGAGCAAAGGAGCAGGAGAACATGAAGCGAAAGGAGGTATGCTGAATTCCATCGCCAGAAACCTTTCGACAACTCTGCGCCTCTGCGTTCGATAGTTCTGCGTCTTCGATTCTCTCTCCGAAGGCGCTAACTTTGTGCCACCTCTTTCGACATCATGTTCTCCTGCTGCGAAGCTGAATTTTACAGCGTACTGAGATTTTTGACCAAATTTTGGAGCAAAGGAGCAGGAGAACATGAAGCGAAAGGAGGTATGCTGAATTCCATCGCCAGAAACCTTTCGACAACTCTGCGCCTCTGCGTTCGATAGTTCTGCGTCTTCGATTCTCTCTCCGAAGGCGCTAACTTTGTGCCACCTCTTTCGACATCATGTTCTCCTGCTGCGAAGCTGAATTTTACAGCGTACTGAGATTTTTGACCAAATTTTGGAGCGAAGGAGCAGGAGAACATGAAGCGAAAGGAGGTATGCTGAATTCCATCGCCAGAAACCTTTCGACAACTCTGCGCCTCTGCGTTCGATAGTTCTGCGTCTTCGATTCTCTCTCCGAAGGCGCTAACTTTGTGCCACCTCTTTCGACATCATGTTCTCCTGCTGCGAAGCTGAATTTTACAGCGTACTGAGATTTTTGACCAAATTTTGGAGCAAAGGAGCAGGAGAACATGAAGCGAAAGGAGGTATGCTGAATTCCATCGCCAGAAACCTTTCGACAACTCTGCGCCTCTGCGTTCGATAGTTCTGCGTCTTCGATTCTCTCTCCGAAGGCGCTAACTTTGTGCCACCTCTTTCGACATCATGTTCTCCTGCTGCGAAGCTGAATTTTACAGCGTACTGAGATTTTTGACCAAATTTTGGAGCGAAGGAGCAGGAGAACATGAAGCGAAAGGAGGTATGCTGAATTCCATCGCCAGAAACCTTTCGACAACTCTGCGCCTCTGCGTTCGATAGTTCTGCGTCTTCGATTCTCTCTCCGAAGGCGCTAACTTTGTGCCACCTCTTTCGACATCATGTTCTCCTGCTGCGAAGCTGAATTTTACAGCGTACTGAGATTTTTGACCAAATTTTGGAGCGAAGGAGCAGGAGAACATGAAGCAAAAGGAGGTATGCTGAATTCCATCGCCAGAAACCTTTCGACAACTCTGCGCCTCTGCGTTCGATAGTTCTGCGTCTTCGATTCTCTCTCCGAAGGCGCTAACTTTGTGCCACCTCTTTCGACATCATGTTCTCCTGCTGCGAAGCTGAATTTTACAGCGTACTGAGATTTTTGACCAAATTTTGGAGCAAAGGAGCAGGAGAACATGAAGCGAAAGGAGGTATGCTGAATTCCATCGCCAGAAACCTTTCGACAACTCTGCGCCTCTGCGTTCGATAGTTCTGCGTCTTCGATTCTCTCTCCGAAGGCGCTAACTTTGTGCCACCTCTTTCGACATCATGTTCTCCTGCTGCGAAGCTGAATTTTACAGCGTACTGAGATTTTTGACCAAATTTTGGAGCGAAGGAGCAGGAGAACATGAAGCAAAAGGAGGTATGCTGAATTCCATCGCCAGAAACCTTTCGACAACTCTGCGCCTCTGCGTTCGATAGTTCTGCGTCTTCGATTCTCTCTCCGAAGGCGCTAACTTTGTGCCACCTCTTTCGACATCATGTTCTCCTGCTGCGAAGCTGAATTTTACAGCGTACTGAGATTTTTGACCAAATTTTGGAGCGAAGGAGCAGGAGAACATGAAGCGAAAGGAGGTATGCTGAATTCCATCGCCAGAAACCTTTCGACAACTCTGCGCCTCTGCGTTCGATAGTTCTGCGTCTTCGATTCTCTCTCCGAAGGCGCTAACTTTGTGCCACCTCTTTCGACATCATGTTCGCCTGCTGCGAAGCTGAATTTTACAGCGTACTGAGATTTTTGACCAAATTTTGGAGCGAAGGAGCAGGAGAACATGAAGCGAAAGGAGGTATGCTGAATTCCATCGCCAGAAACCTTTCGACAACTCTGCGCCTCTGCGTTCGATAGTTCTGCGTCTTCGATTCTCTCTCCGAAGGCGCTAACTTTGTGCCACCTCTTTCGACATCATGTTCTCCTGCTGCGAAGCTGAATTTTACAGCGTACTGAGATTTTTGACCAAATTTTGGAGCGAAGGAGCAGGAGAACATGAAGCGAAAGGAGGTATGCTGAATTCCATCGCCAGAAACCTTTCGACAACTCTGCGCCTCTGCGTTCGATAGTTCTGCGTCTTCGATTCTCTCTCCGAAGGCGCTAACTTTGTGCCACCTCTTTCGACATCATGTTCTCCTGCTGCGAAGCTGAATTTTACAGCGTACTGAGATTTTTGACCAAATTTTGGAGCAAAGGAGCAGGAGAACATGAAGCGAAAGGAGGTATGCTGAATTCCATCGCCAGAAACCTTTCGACAACTCTGCGCCTCTGCGTTCGATAGTTCTGCGTCTTCGATTCTCTCTCCGAAGGCGCTAACTTTGTGCCACCTCTTTCGACATCATGTTCTCCTGCTGCGAAGCTGAATTTTACAGCGTACTGAGATTTTTGACCAAATTTTGGAGCGAAGGAGCAGGAGAACATGAAGCGAAAGGAGGTATGCTGAATTCCATCGCCAGAAACCTTTCGACAACTCTGCGCCTCTGCGTTCGATAGTTCTGCGTCTTCGATTCTCTCTCCGAAGGCGCTAACTTTGTGCCACCTCTTTCGACATCATGTTCTCCTGCTGCGAAGCTGAATTTTACAGCGTACTGAGATTTTTGACCAAATTTTGGAGCGAAGGAGCAGGAGAACATGAAGCGAAAGGAGGTATGCTGAATTCCATCGCCAGAAACCTTTCGACAACTCTGCGCCTCTGCGTTCGATAGTTCTGCGTCTTCGATTCTCTCTCCGAAGGCGCTAACTTTGTGCCACCTCTTTCGACATCATGTTCTCCTGCTGCGAAGCTGAATTTTACAGCGTACTGAGATTTTTGACCAAATTTTGGAGCGAAGGAGCAGGAGAACATGAAGCGAAAGGAGGTATGCTGAATTCCATCGCCAGAAACCTTTCGACAACTCTGCGCCTCTGCGTTCGATAGTTCTGCGTCTTCGATTCTCTCTCCGAAGGCGCTAACTTTGTGCCACCTCTTTCGACATCATGTTCTCCTGCTGCGAAGCTGAATTTTACAGCGTACTGAGATTTTTGACCAAATTTTGGAGCGAAGGAGCAGGAGAACATGAAGCGAAAGGAGGTATGCTGAATTCCATCGCCAGAAACCTTTCGACAACTCTGCGCCTCTGCGTTCGATAGTTCTGCGTCTTCGATTCTCTCTCCGAAGGCGCTAACTTTGTGCCACCTCTTTCGACATCATGTTCTCCTGCTGCGAAGCTGAATTTTACAGCGTACTGAGATTTTTGACCAAATTTTGGAGCGAAGGAGCAGGAGAACATGAAGCAAAAGGAGGTATGCTGAATTCCATCGCCAGAAACCTTTCGACAACTCTGCGCCTCTGCGTTCGATAGTTCTGCGTCTTCGATTCTCTCTCCGAAGGCGCTAACTTTGTGCCACCTCTTTCGACATCATGTTCTCCTGCTGCGAAGCTGAATTTTACAGCGTACTGAGATTTTTGACCAAATTTTGGAGCAAAGGAGCAGGAGAACATGAAGCGAAAGGAGGTATGCTGAATTCCATCGCCAGAAACCTTTCGACAACTCTGCGCCTCTGCGTTCGATAGTTCTGCGTCTTCGATTCTCTCTCCGAAGGCGCTAACTTTGTGCCACCTCTTTCGACATCATGTTCTCCTGCTGCGAAGCTGAATTTTACAGCGTACTGAGATTTTTGACCAAATTTTGGAGCGAAGGAGCAGGAGAACATGAAGCGAAAGGAGGTATGCTGAATTCCATCGCCAGAAACCTTTCGACAACTCTGCGCCTCTGCGTTCGATAGTTCTGCGTCTTCGATTCTCTCTCCGAAGGCGCTAACTTTGTGCCACCTCTTTCGACATCATGTTCTCCTGCTGCGAAGCTGAATTTTACAGCGTACTGAGATTTTTGACCAAATTTTGGAGCGAAGGAGCAGGAGAACATGAAGCAAAAGGAGGTATGCTGAATTCCATCGCCAGAAACCTTTCGACAACTCTGCGCCTCTGCGTTCGATAGTTCTGCGTCTTCGATTCTCTCTCCGAAGGCGCTAACTTTGTGCCACCTCTTTCGACATCATGTTCTCCTGCTGCGAAGCTGAATTTTACAGCGTACTGAGATTTTTGACCAAATTTTGGAGCAAAGGAGCAGGAGAACATGAAGCGAAAGGAGGTATGCTGAATTCCATCGCCAGAAACCTTTCGACAACTCTGCGCCTCTGCGTTCGATAGTTCTGCGTCTTCGATTCTCTCTCCGAAGGCGCTAACTTTGTGCCACCTCTTTCGACATCATGTTCGCCTGCTGCGAAGCTGAATTTTACAGCGTACTGAGATTTTTTACCAAATTTTGGAGCGAAGGAGCAGGAGAACATGAAGCGAAAGGAGGTATGCTGAATTCCATCGCCAGAAACCTTTCGACAACTCTGCGCCTCTGCGTTCGATAGTTCTGCGTCTTCGATTCTCTCTCCGAAGGCGCTAACTTTGTGCCACCTCTTTCGACATCATGTTCTCCTGCTGCGAAGCTGAATTTTACAGCGTACTGAGATTTTTGACCAAATTTTGGAGCGAAGGAGCAGGAGAACATGAAGCGAAAGGAGGTATGCTGAATTCCATCGCCAGAAACCTTTCGACAACTCTGCGCCTCTGCGTTCGATAGTTCTGCGTCTTCGATTCTCTCTCCGAAGGCGCTAACTTTGTGCCACCTCTTTCGACATCATGTTCTCCTGCTGCGAAGCTGAATTTTACAGCGTACTGAGATTTTTGACCAAATTTTGGAGCGAAGGAGCAGGAGAACATGAAGCAAAAGGAGGTATGCTGAATTCCATCGCCAGAAACCTTTCGACAACTCTGCGCCTCTGCGTTCGATAGTTCTGCGTCTTCGATTCTCTCTCCGAAGGCGCTAACTTTGTGCCACCTCTTTCGACATCATGTTCTCCTGCTGCGAAGCTGAATTTTACAGCGTACTGAGATTTTTGACCAAATTTTGGAGCGAAGGAGCAGGAGAACATGAAGCAAAAGGAGGTATGCTGAATTCCATCGCCAGAAACCTTTCGACAACTCTGCGCCTCTGCGTTCGATAGTTCTGCGTCTTCGATTCTCTCTCCGAAGGCGCTAACTTTGTGCCACCTCTTTCGACATCATGTTCTCCTGCTGCGAAGCTGAATTTTACAGCGTACTGAGATTTTTGACCAAATTTTGGAGCGAAGCAGCAGGAGAACATGAAGCGAAAGGAGGTATCCTAAATTTCTGCTTCGAAGACGTCACTTTAATGTTGCTACTGCGACTATTTGGATAGGAGTATGTATAAAAGGTATTTCTCAATAATAATAGTCTGTTTCAATTTTTTCCCACTTTATTTGGATAAAGACTTTTACAGTGTTACAATAAAGTATAAAATATATAATTTTACTTTGTCAGTTATATAAAATTACTATTTTCTTGTGTTCATTGTTGAAATTTCCATCATTTGGCCCATATAAAGTTCCTGTCACGGAGAAATATGCCCAAGTTTCACCTGTAAGCAGAAGAAAAGTATTTTAAGTAACCTGACTTGTATATTATAGAAACTACGACGCATGTTATTTCATATGATGAGTTTAATGAATTAAATTATCTTCCCAATTTTACGCCATTTAAATAGCGTCCAATTCCACTACCATATCAGTAACGTATTTACATAGTAATATTTGGCGAAACTTCCGAAAACCGGTCAAACCCGATTGGGCTGAAATTTTGCAAATAGTTTTATTTTGCATAAAAATAACGTTTGCGAGAAGGATTTTTGGCGACTCGAATTTTTTTTTACCATTTCAATGTCGTTTCCTACCTTACCGACAGAGTCGAGAATAGGATACAACAGTTATTCAATGAATTCTTTTTATTATTCTCCTGTATATACATATTTTATATCGTTTAATAATGCTTCGAATGAGTCTCTGCCTGACTTATTCACTTCATACCGCCATAAATATTCACAGATATGATTAATCATGGTGTCATCTTTTCGACCGGCTAAAAATGTTTCTCGCATCATTGTTTCTATCTCTGGAATAGGCGCACGAGTCACGGGCCCAGCGACCGCGACTGTCAACACTCACAAGATAGGTGTGATAAAAAATAAAACTGCGCCTTCTCATCCTGATCCAGGACCTTCGATTCGTACATGTGTAAAAAAAAAGCTGTACGCAAAATTTAAGTGAAATTAATCTGCTCTCTCTTTTAGTTAGACGCCTTACGCACAGGGCTTGGTCCCGTTCAAATTCACATCAGTTCGCTACCATGCTTTACGCGCCCGCGAGCGGGCGCGCGCCCCCCGCGCCATTCTAACCCAAACCAATACTAATACCGAGTATCAAGCTGATATCTCTTTGTAAGTTGAGCTCTGTTTTATAGATTTTAGGAGATTAATAAGGAGAATGCATTGAATAATTGTTTTATCCTATTCTCGACTCTGTCGGTAAGGTCGACTCTGTTGGTAAGGTAGGAAACGACATTGAATTGGTTAAAAAAAATTCGAATCGCCAAAAATCCTTCTCGCAAAAATTATTTTTATGCAAAATGAACCTATTTGCAAAATTTCAATCGGGTTTGACCGGTTTTCGAAAGTATAGCCGCAGTTTTTATACCACCGTTTCTATGGTCTAGTATTCCGTCAATTACAGTATTGTTTAACTTCTGAATTTTGGAAACACGAGAGAATTGTATGACAATTGTTAAAGGTGAGAGATTAGAAAACCAATTATATATAATATTAATTTAGTGTAGGAATGTTAGAACAATACTGTAATTGACGGAATACTAGACCATAGAAACATAGTACATTTTTCTTTGTTAAAGAAGTTACAGAAGAACTTTATTTAATTTTTTTTATGTAGAATTTAGTTCGTATATCTGAAAGATCGAAGAACCATAACGGGTAATTATCATTTTTCGTGATCTAAACGGATCTTAAGACAAGAATATAAAGTTTCATTGAAATCCATATTGCCGTTTAAATGTACATAATCGTGTTAACAAATACATGAGATATTTAAAAAAAAGCTCTTTTCTAAATGGTCAAAACGTGATTTCCGTAACAAAAATTTTTCCAAATTTTTTTTCATTACAAAAGTATTATGCATATGTCAGAAAGTGAAAAGTGGATCTCGAGGCACTCGTGAAGTCGCGTACGGCCGCGTGTCGCTTGGTTTCAAGAGCGAGAGAGAAAGACACACATTCGTTTTCTCTCTCGTCTTCCCGACGTTGTCCGAAGCGCCGAGCTCACGGACACGCAGCTCCGGCGTAGTGTGCATGCGTGGTGGGGGAAATTCTCGAGCGCTCCCGTCCTCATTCTGGCATCACTGTTTCAAGCACGTGTTGTGTTCTTGTATATGTGTGACTTGTTTAAAGTGAGAGTTTGACATAGAGGGCTTCAGAGTTGCTTCAAAAAGTTGATCAAAACCGTAAAAGGAATGTAAAAAAAATTGTACAACTCCCCCACCTTCTTTACAGCTCGCCGAGTCGAGCTAGACTGAAGTTAACAGCCAACACTGTATTTAATCCTAACATTTCTTTCATTTCTCAAATAATATTTTGAACTGTCCTGCGGATATCTACATTTCTATTCCTTTTTAGTGCAATACTTTATCAACGCAAGTAAGTATAATTTACAAAAATATCTCAATGGAAACGTTAAACATATAAATAATTTCTAAATATATCGCGAAAACTGATCATAAATATGTACATAAAAGAACATAAATCGATAAGAAGAATTTTATCTTTCGACATTACAGAAACGGCATTCGAGAACAGTAATCGAATTTCAAATAAGTTGAAGGTTTCGACTGTTTCGAGTAGTCGATCTTGGTATCGATAGAAGGTGGTTTAAAATGTAGCATACACGTGTGGCGTTCACTCTACGATTTATGATTTATATAAGGAACGCAAGCGTCGTACAAATAATAGAAACGCCACGATGGCTAATACCAGCGTAAATAACGATACTCCACAAATACAAATAAGATTCGTTACCAAACAAGAACAGTAAGTGCGTTCTCCACTTGTTTCTCATTAAACGCACTGAGAGGTTATTCTACTTGTCGTCATACATATATTTAAACCTACACATGCTAAACAGATTTTCAAAATTCTAGATATGCCGTTCCAGACTTCCCACTGTCTGTGCACACATCTATCGTGCCGAATGAATTAAATACTCTAGTAAATGAACTATTGAAAGGTATAATGCCGTTTGTACATCACTAGCTAAACTGTAATGAATTACATCAACTCACAATTGCTTATTCCAATTCTAGAATCGAGCGATGCACAGAACGACACAGAATTTGATTTTCTGGTGTGTTCTCAATTTCTACGTACCGCGTTATCCGAGCACATAGTGGAAAGAGGTGTTTCCACAGAGGAGGTAATAAACGTAGAATATGTTGAAAAGTATCCACCGCCAGAGCCACAGGATTGTCTTATACACGACGATTGGGTATCTGCTGTTGCTGTTTGCGAGAAATGGTTCTATTTCACGTCATTTGTAAAAAGTATGTAAGGTTCGGAAAGATAATTGCTTTACGTTAAATAATGTGTTTAACAGGATATTAACAGGCTGCTATGACAATACACTGCACATCTGGACGTCAAAAGGAAAACATCATCTTGTAATTCCCGGCCACACGTCGCCCATTAAAGCAGTAGCATGGATATCATTGAGTTCCGATACTGGCAGCTTTGTTAGGTAATCTATGAAACCACGAAAACTGAAATGTATCTGTCTAAAGAATTCTTATATTTCGTTTAAATGTACAGTGCGTCTCACGATCAAACGGCCATAATATGGGACTGGAATATCGCAGAGAATTCAGTAGATTGCATACACGTATGCAGAGGGCATGAACGCGGATTAGAGGCAGTCAGCATTAACTATGACAAAACATTGATGGCAACCGGAGCCTGGGACACGATGCTTAAAATCTGGTCGACTTGTAAATATACTTGATAATATAATGAGAATTGAGTAATGTTCTATGAGCTTTAGCCTTGTTGATCTCCTCAGCTAATCAAGACGAGAACGAAGACGGTGAATCCACCTCGAAAAAGTTGAAATCAGAACACGGCAAGACTAGAGTAAGTAAACCGATTGATAGGAGATAAGTGTATAATTTAATAATTAAGTATAAAGTCCGATTGCATCGCGTAGGTGCCCACGAGAACGATGAAAGGCCACAAAGAAGCTATCAGCGGCATAGTGTGGTCCGATACAACGGAAGTGATAACGTCCTCCTGGGATCATACGATGAAAGTATGGGACACGGAATTGGGAGGAATAAAACACGAACTTGCTGGGAATAAAAGTTTCTTTGATATCGATTATTCTCCGTTGTGCCGCGCTGTCATAACAGCGTCTGCTGATAGGCACATCAGATTGTACGATCCACGATCCACAGGTCTCGATCGATGTCTGTTATAGGATTAGAAAGCACTGTGAACTCTATAATAATAATTGTAAATTTATTTTAGAAGGAACACTTGTGAAAACAATATTCACGTCTCACACGCAGTGGGTGCAATCGGTGCGATGGTCCACTGTGAACGAAAGCCTCTTTATCTCTGGAGCATACGACAATGATATGAAACTTTGGGACACCAGAAGGTTGGATAATTTAAAATTACGTAGTTACAGAGGGATGCGAACGGTTGTTTAAAAAAAAAATGTCTGTCTCTTTACAGTCCCAAAGCGCCGTTATTTGACCTTTCCGGTCACGAGGATAAGGTATTGTGTTGCAACTGGTCGAATCCCAAGTTCATGGTGTCTGGGGGTGCAGATAACACTGTAAGAATATTCAAGTCGAAACATGTCGTTCATTAGCGATAAATTAATGTCGTGTAATTTTTTAAATACATCAGACAAATTCGCCTACATATAGTGCAAATTAATAAGGATAAGCTTCTCTCTTTTTTTAATTATTTTAGTATTTATTATACCTTAAATCAAACAATATAACCGCTCTAAATGAAACAGAACTTGATACATCCCCTTCACGAAACGTGTCGATCACGAAATCATGCGATCATTGTAAAATAATAGAAACAAACGGTCATGCTGCGTAAGCTGCAACAACGCATTCAAAATCAACGTGAATGCAAATCGGGAGACGATGTACATACAAAGCCAGTTAGACTTGTTCTCGTAAAAATAAATACATTTACAAAATAAAAAAAAAAGGAAAACAAAAGAACGCGCGCCTCTGACCGAAGTGTTCTAATATCCTAAGAAAAGCTCCAGGCGTCATTTGACAGATTCGCACTTTTATTTCAATGAGTCTCCGCAATGCGTCATTTTTTCTTTTTTTTTTTTTCTTTTTAATTACCCTCGTATTTTACATCATTACAAAACCACCACTTAATTGACAAAAGAGGAGATCTAGTTAATCGTTCGTACATTGCCAGCACCTCGTCTCTCGTTTTCGTCTTGTGTCTCAGTTTTAAGAATCTCGAATCGCCATTATTGGGCAGAAATCAGAAATCATTTTACTCGGGAAAGTACAAATCGCATGTCAGCGTGGTAAAGATATTAATAAAAGTACTGAGGAAAAAAGGCTTCGTTTTCGTCCCTAATGGCGCGTCAATTCTCCGCGGTCACGCAAGAAACAATTCTCTACCGTCAGTTCCCTTCTTTTTTTTTTTTATAATTAGAGGCGGACGCTGGATGTAATTACGCAATACGTTAGGATAATGTGGGGGGCCTTACGACTTTAAACATTACTTACAAAGGACAATTGTTGTTTCAGTCTATTGCAAATGCTGTACTCTGCTACACGTTAACAAATACTATATAAGTGTCCGTTTAACCGATGCCCAATGGCGAAGAACGTGTGTGTGTATGTGTGTGTGTGTGTGTGTGTGTGTGTGTGTATATGTGTGTGTGCTCCCCTGTCTCTCCTCAACTCGCTTAAGCTCTGTTTCAGTCCTAAAGGGACACCAAGAAGAAGTGTCAGGGCTTCTTTATTTCCACTTCGAAAAAGGCATGTTACAGTAGTCGCTACTCTCGATTCGACGGAAGGCATTCATATCGTGGAGTAACAGTGTAAATACAGTCACTGATCGTTTTGTACGCAGAGTAAGATTTTTATTTTACAGACTCTATATGCTCCTTCCTCGCAGTTGTAACTGCCCGTGGGTAACGGAAAAGTGGGTGAAACAGAACGGCAAAGTTTACTGTTGAACGGAATCTCTAAACTACAGATGGAAGAGCACAAGAAAGACGCGTACTGCGCGGGAGGCAGGTATCGCCAAGGCATTTGGGGATTCACTCTTTCTCTCCTTTCTATCTTGCGATAAGGATGCGTGAGAGATTGTCAGCGGCTCGCGGCAAAAACAACTGAGGAAAGGAAAAGAAAATTATTCGAATAAATCCCCAAAACAGATCGTTTATTGATCAAAAATAAGGGACGATAATAATTAAGAATTTGATTCTTTCACTTTGAAATATACCAAACCATACTTGTAAGTAACTCTAAAACTGTATTCACGGTGCACACCCCGTGTACAAAGTGGTGTAGAGCGACGCCTCAGAGCGTGCACACGCAGTGTGCAGTTTACAGTAACAGTGTGTCTGCAGTCTGTGTGTCGTGTGTAATAGGCAGATGTTTTCTTTTCTTTCTTGCTTGCTTTCTTTCCTTTTAAAGTACGCATCTCATAAATTATGCATACACCTACACACACCCATGCTCCGGTCTCGCACTCTCTCTCTCTCTCTCTCGCTCACATCTTTTTTGCATCACTTTCTCTCTCTCTCTCTCTCTCTCTCTCTCTCTTGCGTTCTCGCTATATCTCTCTCTCCTCTCTTGTTGTCAGTATTCGTTTGTATCTTTTTTTCTCGGTTTTTCCATTTTTTTTATCGTTTTCTTAGAAGACCCTATCTAACCCCCACATTATCTCACACAAAGACTAGCGTTTTTAAACGATCCAAAATAAACTAAGGGCACTTTTAGTGGCGTATGCCCTGTTCTTATTTCGAGTTTCATGAAAAATCTAATTCTGACCGTTGTTAAACTTTGTTTTGTTTTTTTCCTCTTCATCTTCTTCTTTATTACAGCACCTATCGACTTCTAAGAGTCCCTATTTTTTTTTCTTAACTAGCTATGACACACTTGCCTTAATCTAGAAATTTCATTACGTGCTATGCCTCGCCATCTTAAATTAATCCGAACCTAAGTTCCATTTCTTCTTCTCCATCATTCCCTTTCCTCTCTTACACCGATTCCTCGTACGCGTGCGAACTGGCTAATTCGACGTTTCAACGTCGCATCTCTATCATGTTCTCATTGGTCGCACAACCGCATAACAATATCATGGTAAGAAACGAAAAACCGAAAAAAAAAATAAAAAAAAAGATCAAGCAGACGGTACGGTATCGTTTCTGGAGAGAGTTACATGTCCTTCGTCTCCTCTTTGCGACAAACGACAGAGACGGACGGGGAGGTAGGGATCAGCGGAACGAAGACGTAAGGAGAGAAGAAAAAAAGGGGCGGGCGGGGAGAGGGAGGGTCGGAAGGGACGATAGAAAGAAAACGGTGATCCTTTCGTTACAACTAGAGAAAAAAAAAGAAACCTATCGCTTAACAATGTAAGAAAAACAAATGACTTAAAAACTCCCGATGAACCTATACTCGAGCTCATTTAAGAAGGAACTTGCCGACCGACGAGTTTAGATCGGTTCTGCACATGTTGGCGATGAAACAAGTTACTATTGGCTATACCACAAACAAACGCTCCCTCGGAGCCAATGAGTGCATTCTACATGCGCGAATTAAGTTCCTTCTTAAATGAGCTCGAGTATAAGGACTGTACAAGTCGAAGTGGCGGCGGCGCGCGCTCGGCGCCGCCGTAAGAAAAGTGTGAACCGCGGGGCCTCGCCACTTCTCGCTTAAGCCGATACTCGTTCGACTAACGTTACGTTTTCGTATTTTTTTTTTTATAATTATTTTGTTTACTTAAAAAACACCCTACGGTTTCTCTCATTTTATTCTCATCTCTCTACAATCAGCCTACGACTACAGTGTTGTGATTTCTAATCTAGAAAGAGGCTACACGCTAGAGTTCTAGAGAAAAGCTTTTTTACGGAAAGCAGCATTGCTTGGAAAACGAGGTTTCCAAAAAAGATTGGGTGTTCTCGGTTTAAACCACGCCCGGCCAGCCCAAGCACCCGACCCGCGGTGCGCAGCAAGCAGTCCTTACTATTTATATTACAGTAGAATAATATGTTGTAGAATAATATATATTTATCATTAATATGAATAGCCAGTCAGTCTTGACGGGTGCGAGGTGCATAGGCTGAACGGTGCCTCCACCTATATGTATCGTTCAACACGGAGAGGCAGCTTAGTTAATCCTAACTATCATCTAACTATCTACCTAAACTTAATCACTTAAATCGATTACTTCCTATCCAAAATGGTGCCTAGCCTATTCATAGTCAACACTAACTACACAACATCTCTCGCTGTGTCCTCTCTCTTCACGGCGTGTTCTTCTATACAATAGTTACCGCGCTCGCTCTCTTCCCCATGCACTCGCTCTCTATCTCTCCTTGTCTCACGCTCTCCTCCCTCTTTCAACCTTTAGCTCGCGCATTTTTCTCCTTTTATTTATTTTTTTTTTTTTATTTATATAATCCCTTTCACTCTTACTCTCATTCGCCCGCTTTCTTTCTTCGTTCCCTTTCGCTCGTTTATGCCGTGCACTCCGATTTTTCGTTTTCTCTTTATCTCTCTCTCCCTCTCTGCCCGCTCTCCAGTGCGGCTCCGTAATCTGCGGGAGTTTGCGTTTCTTTCTTTCATATTTTCTTCTTTTTTTTCCCCTCTCTTCATCGGCCGAACCATCGTTCTTCCGCTCGGTCAGCAACTAATGGCTGCTCGTTTGTTTGGTCGTCACAATAATTAATTAGTTATTTAGTACAAGTCTATTAGTAAAATTCTTCAAAATTCACTATTTAATCACATGTGATTTTTGTTGTCAGTCGTGGTGACAATATCGCTTGTGCAACAATTACACGCTCGCAAATAGGTTTTCCCTTTCGCCTCTATCTTTCTTCCTCTCTCTCTCGCTCTCTTTCTCTCTTTATTATTTTTTTTAATCTCCCTTAATGCATGGACTCAAATCGAGTAATAATCGGTCTCTTAAAAAATAGCTCATACCACTTTTTTTCTCATCTTTTATCTCTTGTCATCAAATCGTGATGTACCAAAATAAACTAAATATATTATTTACTTCAAGTCTCAACAGTGTAAAAATCTTTCATACTTTAGATGACGTCAATAATAGTAATCGTTAATTATAATAATACAGCATATTATTGTAATATTATAATAATAGCTACGATCGCCTCTAATCTCTATCTAACTACCTGCCCGCCACTTCGAGCCCGGAGCTCGCAATATTTGGTAGAAAGCTTTCTGCTAAATCGTTCCTCCCCGACTCGATCTAAGTCAGACAACGGTGAAAACTGTGCCGGATGTAGAAAAAAAACGGGCTTAGAGGAACGCAGGAGAGGAGTGTTTTATTCTTTTCTTCCTTCTTTTTCCCCTCTTTCTTACTCGAGATATCGCGTAGTAGATTAGAAAAAATCCTTCGATTTCTACACCTTCCCCCTCGTCTTTTCCCAGTTTTCGTCGCGCGTTCTATCCTCTCCGCCTATCGTTCACCTCCAGTCCCATTTATATCTTCGTTCATTTAGTAACGCGTTATTCGTTCGTTCGATATAATAAATTAATTTACACTCTATCTATCGTATCCCCGTCGTAACAAGCCTACTGTCTCTCATTCTCTCACTATCTCTCGCTCTTTCTCTTTCTCTCTCTCTCTCTCGCTCTCTTTCTTCTCGGGCGGTGTTGAAATACCTTCGGTTTACAATGATCCGCCGTTTGATTTCTTTTTCTTTTTTTTTTCTTTTTTGTTCCTAGACTCCACAAAACGGACCGTCTATGCGGTGGTTTCCGGCCCGTCCAATCCCGTCAAGTGGCAACTATACACATACAAAATCTATTCGAATTCGTAACCAAAAAACGAACGCAGTGGACATTTAACTGGCTACAAACGCAAAGACAATTATATTCCCTTAACTAGAAGATGAAAATTTGGCTCAAGTTTCGCATTTACATACCCGACGTAAAAATATATTATAATATTTTTTTTCAGCAGATCCCTTGTCTAGCGGATTTGTCTGAAAAAGGCACAATTCTAAAAAAAATATCTGTATTCACTGTACAATTAAAACTGATATCGATTCGTAGTAACTGTACTCATAAATATAAATCCTCTAAAAAGTACTATGTTCCTTTCGTTCTTGTTACAATAATAATATTACATATATCCTGAAGTTATTCTTCTTTTCTTTTTTTCTTTTCTTTCTTTCGTTTTTTTATATTTTTTTTTGTTTAGAAATAAAGCTTCACTTTGTTTATTTATCTTCTTCTCCCAGCTTCTTCTTTTAAATCTTCGCTTCTTTTTCGTCCATAAAATATATAGTCGTCCGTGATTTTAAAAAAGAGAACGCGAACTGTACTCGTAAAAAGTAGATAAAAATCTCCGCGCGGCGATGCATACATACAATATATGTGCCTTGGCTTGGAATGTCTGAACGAAACAGAAGAGAACGAAAAGAAACAAATTGTGATGAGAGTGCAGTTTTGTGGATGGGGTGGTTGTGCGCTGTTAAGGAAGAGTCTTTTCCTCAGCATCCTCGTGAGAAAGAAACGCTGATCAACGGCTCTTCTTTCGCAGCCCAGCCACCGGCCAGCCAGCTGGCACGAGTCCGGTTGGTACCACTGATTTACAATCAACTGAATCTGAATGCGTGTTTTTTTTTTCTTTCATTATCAACTCTAGCATTTGGAAGTGCTTTTTTTCTCTGTTTACATTTATTATTATTATTATTTCTTGGGAAGAATTCTCCTTTGTATATTTCTGAGCAGCGTTTCTTTTATAGTTTACAGTTTTTTTTTTTTTTTTTGTTAAAATATTTATTCACACTCTCAAGCGTTCAGCTTCGACTTATCGTCTCCTTAGTAAATGTAATACCTAAAGTTAATCCTGGAAGCCTATCAGCTTGACACTAAACTGTCCGTCGCAGAATATCAATTTTTTTTTTTTGTTCCGTCACTGTCGTAATGATGCGTCGGCGATGCACAGCGTGTGGAGCCGTGCCGGTGCCGAACAAACGTAGATGTAGACACGAGCACTCGTAACCCCGTTCCTTTCTTATGACAACATTCATTCTCTAATCGTTGGAAAATATTAACTACTTTCACCTATTTTATCTGGTGGATAAAATGTATAAAAGATGGCTGGCAAGTCAATTATCATGAGGAAGAATCTTATCTGACTTTATGTAATGTATTTAGTCTCATCTATTCTTCATTAATATAATCCTTCGTATCAACAGGTGTGGCTCTCCTAACTTACGTAACCCTCGGTGTAATCGTATCTGAAATACCATCATTTTGTTTTTTGTTTTCTTCTAAGCGAACCCAATAATTCTCGCCTCCTCAAAACCGATCCCAGTATACGGTGATTGAATTAGGAAACCGTTGAAAAATATTGTTTATACCTAAAAACCGTAGCCTACTTGGGCTGCTGAGCTTGGTATTGTTGGTAGGAGTCATCAGGAGATGCCGCATTACTTGTTTGTTCAGAATCACCCAATGGCATGGTATGAATAATGCTAGGAGGGTAAGTAGTGTAAGGATAGGGATGCGGGCTTGCTGCTATGTACTGAAAAACAAAAGATTTTCAATAGTTTACAACCAGAAGCGAACAGACATCGATGTGTTGAGAAACATTCTTAAACAGAGGGCGGAACTGAAATGTTCAGGAAGCATCAGGATAAAATACTTACGGAACCAGTGCCAAGATGCAATGTAGACATTTGTGTAGTAAGCTGAGGAATCATACTGTATTGTGGGTTGCTAGGATCAGCTGATGGCATCATCTGTAACATAAAGTCTGCGATGAATTCCAAAGCTCAAGCATCTCTGTTATTAATGTGAAACTAGACCTTTGAGCTTATTATAAAAAAACACGAGGAAATATTAAAGAGACATTTCTTTTTACGAATGTAACTATAAAAGAGACACAGAGAACTTTGTAGATAGAAGAGTGAATACAGTGTCAAGGAAATGTGCAAGAGTGCCAGAGAAGCGAAACAAAGGCAGCAAAAAATGTGTACAAAAACTCACGTCGACCTGTTGCATGTGTGGAGGGGCTGTCTGCACCAAGTATGGAGTGACCCAAGGGGTTCCTGGTACACTGTAACCAGGTAAAGCTTGGCCGTAATGACGGCTATATTGTGTTAAAGTGGCTGCAGGTAGCATGTGAGTGGTTGCAACCCCGTTTTGACCAACGCCGCTTGTATCATAATTCAAAGCCATGTTCTATAACAATACACATAGCATTATTAAAACTGTGCGCCGCGCGGCTGTTTAATGATTACTTCAACCACGTCAAATTACCTCTCCAGTTTCTCTCCATATTGTACTTTTGTATAATGATTTTTTCTTGTTGCCGCCATCAGCGAATTTCACCAATAGAGGATCCTTAGCCCCTTGTAGAGCCTTCCCATTGAACATTTGTATTATCTGTTCACATTTTTCTTTGGACTCCATTCTGAAGCAGAGATAGCGGCGTTCAGAATGTCAGAGGAATTTTAAATAACAGCTCCGCGATACTAAGAGCAAATGCAAACAGTGCTAACCTCGCGAATCCAACACCTTTACTTTGTCCGGCGGTATCACGTAATATGCGCGTTGAGATAACTTGCCCATATTGGGCGAGTAAACCTTCAACATCATTTTCTTTGAAGCTCAGTGGTAGGTTTGCAATGTACAAATTTGTGGGGTCCTGCTCCTGTTGCTGAGAAGAGAGTAAAAATACTATGCAACTTATTGTAGTAGATTCTTGAACGTGTGTATATGTATTTATATAAATATATATATATAAATTTTAAAGAAGATTTATATCTATCATTTTAACATTCTTCATTAACATATATTGCATGTTCCTGTGTAACTGTAATTATGAATGAATGCACAGACGAAATCACTACGACGATGAGTTAATAATACGTGAAGGTTGTAAGAAGACTTTTCATGTCAATGTACAAGATGAA
Organism: Andrena flavipes; assembly: GCA_963971345.1. NCBI lineage: Eukaryota > Metazoa > Arthropoda > Insecta > Hymenoptera > Andrenidae > Andrena > Andrena flavipes. Next base: position 50,255,514 of record OZ020482.1, read on the forward strand.
CATCACTAAGTGTGTATTCTGTGTACTCTTTGCGCAGAAAAGAAAGAAAGAAAAAGATACTAGTGCCCGGTCCAAGTGCAATTGTACAAATTCGTTCCGAATGTTAAAATGACATAACTCAAAATTAAATTTAATATAAATGCAAGAAATTTGAAGAACTAAAATTCACAAGGTACTTAAAACACAAATCCCTTATACATAAGTTTAGATGTTTTCTTTTTATCAAAAAATTACATTAATCTACAAGATACTACGAAAAAGACCATTAAACTATGACGATTATTTTCATCTAACTTTGAGTATACCAATGGACAAGTATTAAAAAACGAATCATTATGAATCAAGATAATTATTGTCTTTAATATCGAAAGGTCATCATGCTTCAGGGCATTACGTTACCACATTCTGGTGGTTCTCCAAATCTGCTTTACGGTGCTTGTAATTAAAATCAATCTCAAACATATCCTACATTTATGCACAAAGCATGCTCACACGTATATAAATATATATTGTTTGCCACGGTAGTGAATATCGCCTGTGCAATCATTCCTTTTTTATTATTAAACGATGTTTAATGGCAAGATTATCATTATTGTATGTAATTTATTTGATTAAAATAGTATTTGATATAAGAAAAGTGACCATTCTTTCGAAAGTATATTAAATATGTTGAAACGCAAGGTAATCCTCTATGCTGCTAATACAATAGTAAAATTTAGTGAACAACATACACAATTCTTTTCATTTGTACTGCTTCTCTACAATTTTTCTGTAAGTTTTATTCCAACGATTATATATGCTTACATCACAGATAACAAGTATGTAATGCAATCCAACTAATTGCTTCTCACTAGACAATATCAAGAATAACCATTCAAAGCAGTAATATATTTCCAATCACATATGACACGTTGTTGGAGACAAGCATGATAAAAAGCACAGGCATGTTCACATATATACAGTTACATCATGAGACAGAAATGAAAGTGAGCCAAATTACAAATTGTCACAATACAGCAGAAGGACACATTGTATGTAAGATATATGCACATACATATACATGTGTTCATGCTTAAGTTTCTTTCGCTTATGATTTTCATACGCAGAGAACCAAAAAGGAAAAGATATATGTACATTAAACTTAACTCTAACTTGAGTTTCAATGTCTATGCACCCTCAAGCATATTTTGAGATCCACCACTTCTCTCAAAAAATCAATCAACTCTACAGTTACTTGAATATACTTATACTTTACGACAATTTACTTCAATCTTGCGAATGCATTAAAACAAAAAAATAAATAATGAAAATATTATGATATAAGCCAAGCTGATGGCATTATATATATATATAAATATATGTATATGTATTCGTACTTAAATATCATATACATATATGCCCATGTACGTATACATATTTATATATACATGTACGTATCGTAAAACCATAATATATCTTAATAAATTTCTGTATCTCAATAAAATGATGTACATCTCGATCAAGTGCGAATGTGTATAAGGGATTTTTTTCTCATAGCATCTCGTACACACCTCTCTATAAATCATATGCGATTAAGTACATTACAAGAATTGTAAAGTAATAATACCAAATGGAGTGTTCGATTATGTTTTACTTCTACAGCTAGAGTGCTAAATCATTGCAAAATTAAAAACTTTCAAAGATTCCCAAATACACATCCAAATTCGTTTGGTGTGCTGGTTAAACTTTATTATTTAAGCCAAGTGTGTCAATCAGAGCCAACCAACACCCCGGGAGTAAGATAGCACCTGATCTTCACATAGCACCACTAACTGGTAAGTAAGTACCATGTACCCTGAGCACAGTTAATGACGGGTACATTATTTAGTTGTAATCATATCACATGCGACTGACATCATCACAGCTGCTGATGGCACCCCGTGCTTTTACCGCGGCCAGATTAGAAGAACCATTCCAAGTTAGTTTTTTTTCTTTCTTTTTGGACTATAAACATAGGCAGGAGCCAATGATTTCCATACAGAAATGTGCGCATGTAGGTAAAAAAATAAATATGACCAACAGGAATCGAAAACTAAATGAATGTAAGCCATCGTTTCTAATATTTCCGTATCATAGATTAGAGGAGTACAGAAAGGTGTCTCCGATAAATTGCACTGAAAATGGAATAAGATGTACTGTATCGTGTCTGCGATCGAATATACTACTAGTACCCCGCGTACTGTCGTACTTCAAAGCAATCTATCTTAATGGAGCGATCTAAAGAAGTTTAGAAGTCTGTTTACTATGGCAGTGAAACTATTCTTTTATGTAGGACTAAAACACAGATATTTGAGCACATTAGATATTTGCTGGAGGCTTGAATTAGTGCTGAAACGAATGCAGTTTTCAGACATGAATTATAAATGTGTTGACACAGCAGTATCAGCAATTTTGTGGCCGAGGTACAGCAACAAGCATCGATAGTTTGGTAGGTATGTAAGAGAGAATGACAGATAGAACTGGTGAATACTAAGAGATTTTCAGACAAGTGAGACAGGTTTCGATAGGAAGAGCAATTTTCACAGTTTCGTTTAAAGAGCAATGTTTTCCTTACCTCGATGTGCGCATAATTGCCTGCTACTATATTTTCACTGATAGCGAGACAAGTGTTTCCCTACACGGTAAAGATCGTCAAACTGAATACTTACGCCATGAAAGTTAACTTAGTTCTCAGAATGTTTTATATTAACTTTTCGGAATTGTCGTTATCAATGAAAATATAGTTCGTATCTGATACCACCCCTCTAGTAGCAGTACTCTCTTTTGCTCAGAGAATAATAAATACTACACACCCGAAGGATACGAAATTTTACGCTAACTTATTTCGCTAATAGTTTGCCTTTCTCACTTGTCGTTACATTTAGATACTTTCAATCTTTCAAATACTCTTTACAACACTTGTAATCTTGCTCCAATCTGATATCACTATACTAAAAAATAGTTTTCCTACATGACGCAATGGTTTGTATAGTACTAAATAGTTCTTGTCAAGATGTAAATTCTAAGCGTGTCTAGAGGGGCTGAAGAGCAGAGCAATGATGCCATGAAAACGATGCCATGCTTGTCTTTTGATAATTCTAATAAATTCACGGATCTCCTTATGATAGTATTGAATAGTATTTTATAAAAATTATCTGTTTTAAAAACGAAGCTATAAACTCAAGCTAACATATATAACGGAACAATGTAAAATAAGAACGAAAAGTCAGCAACATTTCACGCTATTTTCTGATAAAATGCTATAAATTAGCTCAGAGATGTGATAATAAAATTTTACTCAATGTACATAAAAAAAAAAGACTCGAGTAGCAAGTTTCGAGAATCACTCTTTGATAACTATGCAAAGTATTATAAAAGACGACCATGGCACCCACACTGTGATTAAAATTTCAATACTTTTTTCATCCAATTTTATATGATACAAACAAATATATCAAGGTACTGTGTATACATATTTGTCACAGTAGTACTGGAATAAGAACTTTTCTCAAATTAATGGCATTTAACAGTTATGTATCAATGGGAGTGTAATAGGTATGTGAAAATATGCGAAAACAGGAGGATCACAGATGGACGCAGAATGGGGCAAGAGATTGAAAGAGAGAAGAACAGAGAAGGAAGAGAAAAAAATGAAAGGAAAGAGAGAGAAAGAGAGAAAGAGAGAGAGAGAGAGAGAGAGAGAGAAATAGAGAGACAGATAGAGAAAAAGAGAAATAGAGAGGACAGATAGAGAGAAAGGGAAAGAAAGAAAGAGAAAGAGAAGAAAGGTTTACTGTTACTCTGGTATTACTGTACTTGCATGCACAACCAACGTACACTGGGCAGTCTACGGAGCAACCAGATACCCACTTTCGCCATCTGCGCTTGGATGCCCTTGGCGACCAGTGCTTTCACAGCACCCTCTGCCGCCACTGGTGACTCAAAGTCTACAAATCCATAACCTGTAACACACAATTACAATACAGATCAATAAAGATAACGATTACCACCGTACAGATATTCTAAATGTTTAAGTACAAGGTAACGTCGACGAATCGCTACTTTCAACAGTTATGCTTATCCTATGCTAAGCGTTTAAATAATTGCGAAGCAAATAATGTTATAAAGTTTAACGTAGTACCTTTACATTTATTCGTGTTTTTGTCCAAAATTGCCTTTGTAGAAGTAATAGTTCCATATCTGCAAAAACACAGTGTATTAGAAACGACGTACTCCCCGTTTGACAAAGCAGAGTTCTAACGCCAGTCGGATTCCATTAGGAGCGTTGAAGTTACACCGTTACCATGCTATTTAACTATTAGTTCGCTACAGACTTTTGGAATTCGTTAAATTACACAAACAACTTACTGAGAACACATGTTAACAAGGTCCTTGTCAGTTGTATTTTGGTTGAGGCCACGGATGTACAAATTTGTTTTCGACAGTTGTTCTGTCTGCTGTCCTTGTATAGCATTATTGCTAAGACTTGTGCTCATCGTTCCACTTTGACTACCAGTAGCGCTGCTCGAGCTACTATTAGTGTTAGCTGGAGAGGAGGCTGTAGGCACCCGTTGTCCACCATACTGTAATACATCAAGCAAGATATTACGTAAAGTTATATTTCATACTACGCCTCGTAACTAATCAGATACAAAATAACTCTTGCGAATATTGAATTTTCTCTTACAGTTCATTATAGCTGTGTAATTTAAGATCGCCATAAAATTCGCGATTTCTCAATTGAATAATATAAGACGAAACACTGGGTAAGCAAGAAGCATCGGTGCCCTTGTCACGGACAAGAATGCAAAAAGGTGTATGACCAAAAATCAATCTAGCTCGTTAAACCGAGAAAGGAGACGCACATTGAAAAATCTAAGGCAAGTATATGCATGCGTCACGAAAGGTCTGGGTTAGGTACTCGATATAATCTACTTTGCCGGAGTGCCGGTCAGTCTGGACAACAAAGAGCATAACTAAATAGACCGCAAAGTAGCTCTGGTTTCGTAAGAAAGACTAAACATATGTATTTCGAAAGATCGATCGACAATCCTCTTTACCAATCGAGAAGAAGCCGAATCATCCTTCAAAGCTGGAGTGGAAGAACGTCGGTAAGATAGCGCATCGTGCAAGGAACACTAATGCCGCGTTGTCACGGCCCCACCCGGTTCATAAAGCTGTTAACCCTTTTTCGCTACGCGAAGTCTAGAATTTTACACTGACTGGCACACGAATTTACAACTGCGTTAGAAACTTCTAATCCCCTGTCCCAATAATAAGGTACGTACACGTAACAAAGCACTCGGTTATATTCAAAGTACATTTACAGGTTACCCCACTAACTACAGCACAGTTCGCCCTCGAACGAATCCAAATCGAAACTGAACCCGCTACGCGAAAAAAGGATTGCGAAAAGGAACACACCATACCGCAAAGCGAATCGATAGATACGTCAGCGTCTCAAGTGCCTGGCAAGATATAGCAAGGTTTACAGCTTTGAGGTTTCGGGACAAGAGGTTTGTCACTTTTCTCGGGAGGTAAGGTTTCCAGGCCTCTTGTTCCGAAGCCTGAAAGCTGTAAACTACTATATCCCTTCTAGGTACTGCGCCCAATACAGGGGATAAACAATGCTCGCGCAACAAACCCCTTTGCAGCCGGCAACCATGCGTACGTTGCAGCTCGGAGGCGTGACGTGAAGTTTTATCTCTACGGAAGGCCCCGCGGTATTCTCCTGAACGATTGACGAAGCTTCGCGAGAGAGCCTGCCAGGAGCGGAACATAAGAGAGCAGTAGAGTAGCGGATATAGACTTACCGACGCGTGCTGTGCGTAGGTGGCGGTGGCGTAAGGATTCGCCGTAGGCGGTAGTTGCTGTGCACCAACGGGCATCTGGCCGGCCGCCGCAGCTGCGGCCGCTGCGCTGGGGTATCGCGTGTACGGCGGGTAGGCAGCAGCCGCCGCCGCCGCAGCCGCAGCCGCGTGAGAGGGCGGCGCAGCGCCCCAAGCCGCGGCACCGCTCGCACGATACTGCACCGGGTTCCCGCCTCGTGGACCGCCGCCTGTGTTCCCCTTCAGCCCGTGCCCGCCACCGCCGCCGCCACCTCCACCTCCGCCGCTTGCAGGACCAACGCCGACGCCGCCGCCGGTCGCGCCGCCACCCCCGCCACCGCCGCCGCCGCCCCCGGCGCCACCGGCGTTACCATTGTTAGCACCCACGTACGTCGGTCTCGGACCGTTCGTACCCTGAAATACAGCAGAAAAAACATGTCAGTGGTCTCCGGTCAATCGACATCCTATTTGCATGGAACGGGCGACGAGAGCGAATGCCGAATGATTCGCGAAGCCACGGAATGGGCAGGTGCCTCCTTGCGGAAGATAGGTTAAAACCTGCGGCATGGAAGATTCTTGTAGGTACTGCACGCTTAGTATCGCAGTAGGAGGGTATCGTGTGCGATAATGTTAATTGGAAGCGCAGTCACGCGAGGCGTGACGTTTCTTAACGTTACGTAGGGCGAGGTGTTGATAGCGTTGGGAATTCTAGAAAAGAAAACGAGCGCAGTGAGAGTGTAATAACGTCGGGGGGGGCAATGAAATTGTGGGAATACGGCGATTAGTGTAAAATTGAGATTCCGAATGTATTTACTACCCGGCTTCGGGGCGATTTGGATGTATGGAGAATGAAATCGGACGGCGCTAGCTGGTAACGCTACGGCTTCCTAATTAGAGTCATTTGCACGGCAAATTCGGGTCAGTTAATGTCCTTAGTAAACACATCGCAGAGGCTAAGTCCGTGTTCGCAGCGGGCACAATCGGTTGGTCTGTTGCCAGATAAATTTGTTCGTACATAGATGCAAATAGGCCTTAATTGCAATGTACGGCGGTAACTGGAAGTTCGCTCGAGATGTTCGATGTAACGAGTGAACTTAAATGCCCACTTGCACGGGTCATTAATGGACATAAGTTTTACTTGTTACACTTGGAGGATAAAAATAAATATGTTTCGAGAAAAAAAATCAAGCCTTGGTGCGGCGATTATCATTAAAATTCCTTCTCTGTCGAACAGAAAGTTCGAGGCTTGAGAAGATATACCCCGATGATTTTCACAGATGTTGCCAGACGTTTGGACAGTTGACGAATAAGACCGCTTAAGGTCGAAACACTTAATCGAGCGTTAAGCCGCTCGGCTGGAATAAAAATTCTACGAATGAACGGTTCGGTCGACCGTTCTTCGTGCGCTGGTACAGCACGTTCCTTTTAGAAGGAATTGCTTGTTTTTAGATCGATTTAGTATTCACGGCGTATCGAGTGTTCCCGTTATCAAAAGTAACACCTTGATCGGGTTCGTCTTCGCCAGATAATAACTGCGACACGATTAAGTAACTTGTTAAGTAACTTCGAAACGATTCCTCAAGCCCATTTCAACTCTCTTCCCATTTAAATGACGCATGACGCCACGGCACTTATCATAGCTCCTTTATATCTATCTTCGTGCGCACACTCCTGTAAACAGATTATAATGTAGATGCAGTGTAGCTTCAGCTTTTATCTGTCACGCTTGAGCACAACGTAATGCAGATAAATATTAATAGATGGACAGAGAGAAGCTTTTGCATCTGCCTTTCGTTCCCTCGGCGTCCACCCGAAAGGTTATTACGATTACGGGTGCAACGATAAGATAAACATGTTTCTTTGTGAGAGATTTCGCCGAAGCGGCCGATTCGCAAAGATCTTCGTCAAACATTACATCCCACCAAAGAAAAGTAATCGCGTAATCGTGAAATTACTATGCCATATTTGTTTTACATCGAGCATAAGGTCACCGTTCGCGATTACTCATAGCCAGATTCGATAATTCCTCAAATATAAAAACATCTCCCCTGCTTCTAGCACACCGACCACCAAGCTACCAGTACCGACCAAATTATCTATCCTGTTCACTTGTTTATTCACGATCAGGTCTGCTGTTTTGTTCTGGGTGATTCATTACTTCTATCTATTTCGAGTTGTGCTCTCCGTGAATCATAAATGATACGAGCCTAGAGTTGAGGGTGCTTTATCGTAGAAAGAGAATATTAATATGTGATAAATAGCTCGGTGAAAATATGTGAAATTGGGAGCAGCTAAAGGTGCTTCAGGAAATATTCAAAAGATCCCATTCTCAAATTCGGCCGGCAAGCGCAAGCCGCAACAAATGCGAACTGTGCGATCGGTTTAGGTCACGGTCTGGGCCAACGCGGTAGCATCACTCTGCGAGGGGTAGTGTAACGGAAGTGTAGGAATATGATTATGCAGTGACATGGTACCCGATAGCTCGATTTTACAACGGACTAATGCTTCGGAATAGGACTTCAAAATTAACTGCTGCGTGGGTGGTGGATTTGGTAATGAATTGTAATTAATATACCTAATGCGCAGACACTACATGTTGCGCCAACTCGCTATTTAACTCAATTAGTCTTTTCACATCCCTCAACCGATAAATAGACGCAGAAATTAAACGTCAGACGCGTTATCACTAAAATTGGCCCTTTTGATCTCAAGAAAGTTCACAAAGCCTCTACTGAAGACGTCCACCTGATGATGGACACCCAAAGAGACGAGTTTCCCCATGAAAAACAAATAACGCGGCGTTGTACTCTATTCACAAGATCGTCAGAGGGAAACGGCATTTTTATCTACTAATCAAAGGATCGCCTTGCCGCGGGGATGACTGATTGCAGGCAAACGATGCCAAAAATAAATCCACCGCGATCTCGCGCGAAGGACTTTCTCGGCCGCTGCATCTGTCGCAATCGCAGGGCAGGGGGCGATTTCCAGGACTTTCGAGCGCCGCATTCCACGGCTCTTTAGAAAGGCCTCTCTCGTCGACTGGCATTTTTGGCATAGTTGTGATAACACGGTTCACCGTTTGCTGGAGAGCCAGACTGCGTGGAGGGAGAAAAAGGAGGAGAGGAGAGAGTCGCTCCTTGGTCGACAGAGACCGATCGAAAGTCACCAGTCTGTAAATCATTTATCACGAAACTCAAACCACGTCACTTCCTGTACCGTTTACCAGCCCCTTCCTCCCTCCTCCCTCTCTCGTTTCCCTCCTTACCAGCGGAGTTCCCGATAACTCTAAATCGACGCGGGAAAAAAATTCAATCCTCCTCCGTTTCTCAACGAGCTCGAACGAGCCGGCTGTATGCCAGCGATTTCGATCGGTCTTCGGTGGAGAGGAACTTGAACCGTCCGAACCTCGCGGGGTGTTCCGGAACCTGTCATTTGGGGAATATTCGGAGGCTTGGCGTTGACCAGTCGATAGTGCACGTCTAGGGCGAACTTCGGGGGCCTTGGATCGTCTTATTCCCATCGCTAGGTACGGCGCGCGTTACAATGATGCGCAGACGTGGTAAGCAGGAAGTGGCATCCGGTCGGTACATCACGATACCCATTTCACACGTCGTTCTCTATTTCGCAGTGACCAGCGGCCACGTTGCCTGCATGCCGTTCAATTGAACCGGCGGCATCTACGGGCGAAATCGTTCCGTCTCGTTATCGTTCCGTCGTGCTCCGCGACGTCGATCCTTTGTTGGCCCATGCTGACGGCGTCGCGTTCCTCCCCCTCCCGCCCGGAGGTCACCGTGCACTTTAGATGTAGTAGCTGCAGATACAGTAGCGTCGAAAGGTTAGGCCAATCAGAGCCATCCTTCCCGACCTTCCATCCCTTAGGACGTGGAGCGATTTTACCGGTCGCGAATAGACGAGGCATCACCGTCGGCGATTTATCGACCAACGCCTGAATTTCTGGCCGCGAACGGTCGAGGAGAAGGTGGGTTGCAGCGTAGCCAGGGGCATTGTCGTAAATTTCCCGAACCGCCACAGCAATTCGGAGGCAAGAGGTTTCTTCGATTTCGAGGAATTAGTGGCCTCCTAGCGAGCCAGTTTCCGTTGCCACCACTTCCGGGCGTCGTTATCTGGGTGCACTCTAAAACTAGCCGCCTTTGCAATTGGCTTCTTCTGTTTTTAGGAGAATGTGCCTGAAGGGAAAGAAGTGGCCGAGAAGAATGGCAAGCCGTAGAAACGGGATTGAAATTTGCAGCGAAACATTGTGGAAATAAAAGGCGCGCTCAATTTGCGCTGGGGGGAAATGAATTTCTCCTTGAGGTTAATAAAAGTGCTCGTGCTGGCCGGTGCAGTAACCGAATAGAAATAAAGGGTGAAGGCGCACAGGGATCCGTGCGATTCTTTCTTGTTATCGAAGAGGCGTGACCGCACGAGGTCAGTGATAAATGATAACGGCGGGGGCTCCTTATCGAGTCGTCCAGCGTACGCGAAACTACGTCAAGCGACTCTCGTAATCACTTTCTAAAACAGTGTTTCACCTTATTTTTTTTCTCCCCCTCTTGAATCGTTCTACCGATTGATCCACTTCTTTTCTCCGTTCCCCAATCGATCGAATTACTCGGAGGATTGGAAAAAGCTTAATACCTCGGGATCGAGTAGAAACTTCGCTGTGTAACGGGAAACTCAAAGTCCGACTTTTAATACTTTATTTATCTTATCAGCCATCCATTGGCACTTTGGAAATCCTTTGGTAATCTTCTCAGAACGATTGAAGTGTTCCTAAGGACCTTTGATTTCCAGTGGCCGCAACGCGAGCCAGATTGTAAGTTAATCCTCTTCGACTAGGATGTATCAATACGTCTTAGACGTTAGCAAAGTATCAATAGTGTCTAATGACACCCTGTCATTTGGAGTAGCTGTCGTATCCAGTTTTCCAACCAGTGGTTTAGTTATGATAATATCGTGTTTCCTCGGCAGGTATATTCCGTGCAATTCCACGAATATTACAAGTTCCTTCCTGCGTAAATAAGTGCTTTCCTAAAAGAGACTGTATTTGGAATAATAAGAAACCAATGAAATGGATCAAAATAAATCTACTAATGTGCGGAGCTCCTAAGTAACTGTCCCTTACGAATCCCCTTCCCGTTGATTACACAAACACAGTAAATACCACAGCAAAACGCCGAGATACCTGCAGGCGGACCGAAGTCCCTGGAACGATCGATAATTATTTTCCGAGCCCACCTTCCTCGAGGCTGCAGTTATCAGAATTGAATCGCCCAGGCAAATCGGAAACCGAATGGCTCCGCAGGATGCGTCTTGGGCTGGGCTTTCTTTTATGTTAATACACCTCAAAGCAGGACCTGCCAAGAGGGATCAGGATGTCCCACATACCACGCCAGGCCAAACAGCGCTGGTTTGTACGATCTCGCATGAATGTTACGCTCTATTAGCGCGCGGACTCGCGCTGCCAATACGATAACGCCTCTTCTTTTTGCTGAAACGCGTGGCTACAGGAGATCCATTAGCGTGGACCGCGAACGGTGCCCGGCGAGATGTTTTCCCTCGGAAGCATCCGCTTGGCGAGAATAACCGTTCAATCGTCGCTCGACTCTTTCCAACGGAATCCAAGCGTTTGCGAAGATTAATTAAACACTTCCATTCATACTCCCATTCTTTCCGTACACGCATCTTCCAAATTCGAAGACTTCAATCGTAGCTGACAGAACTACCCGTTTCCTTCGAATAATTCCAGCGAGTATTAAAAGGAAATTGTGATGTTACGTAAAGTTAGTTCGCTGCGTGGTTTGCTTCGAAAGTTCTGTATATATCAGCGGGTTATATGCGGCCACACCCTGTGGCAACCCCTACGTAGCCACCCCGCCCCTGTATTCCATTTAACTATCTTAAGTACAGTATACAAGAGAGAGTTATAAAATATACGACGAATTGAACGAACTAAGTATACTATCTTCTTTACGGTGCACGTTGTAGATAGGAAATTTACAGTGAGTGAATCACTTTCTCATAAGCTTGGAGTATGCATACTTGGAGTATGCATACTTGGAGTTTGGACAGCTTCTGCGCGATGCCCAATAAGTGAAATGCCTGGAACCAGCCCCGCCGCCGCGGAATAACTTAATATCCATGAATTTAACGGCTACGCGCTCGATATCCGATACCAAACGTGGCGGATAATTTTCTAAAAGCACCGTTACGGCGCTAAAATTCTCGCATGCGAGCGTAGCGAGTCGATGAAGCGAGCAGATAAAGTTCACCGTGCGTTAGAGGACTGCAACTCGGTTTAATCCCGTTTACTGCTTCACGGCCAAGATACATGCAGTCAGTGGACACGGGCGGTAACAGATATAGACCGTACAGGTACTCCGACTACTCTCACGCATTGGCGCAGCCGGCTTCGCAATTTCAGGGGTCAGACGGGCCTTTAACTCCCCCCCAAGCCCCCACCCCGGTGAATTAACTTTTGGCCCTTAACTTTTCGCTTCGCGCTCGATTGGATTACTCCGGCAGAGTTGCGGCAGTAGCATCGAGCTATCGGCCCTCCGCCGAAGCGAAGCTTCAAAGTCGTGATTCACGCGGTAATAAATCCTCCAAGTTCATTGCTTTCGTGCTGCGTTAAAAGCGTGCTCGAATTAGTGTAGCAATGTAAGTGACGAATACTTGTGCGGCGGCACGATCGTATAAAATACATCTGAGGATAATAGAGACGTCCGAGACAGGGAGAAGCGAAACTTTAAAAACGCGCTCGATATCGCCCATCAGTGTCCCCCCACTCCTCGTACAACGCTGGTAGTTTCACGCGGCGCTGGCGTGCATGTGGCTAGCGATGGGACCAACATCCTCGCGCGCGCGCGCCACGATGGAACTCGCCGATTCTCATGGAAATTCCAGATAGGCGGGTTAGTTGTTATCTCGAAGTAAACGGCCTAAGCGTAAACAATCTCGGGGACTATGGTTTGGTAAACGAGCAGTATAAACAGCAAACGTAGATATAAATTACTAACCTCAACGCGAACTGATTTATCTTCTATGTTACATGCCGCGTGTCTGTTTAGTTGAAGAATCGCAACGCAGGGGTCGAAGGCATCGCGCAAGAAACGATATTGGCGAGCTTCCCATCGGCGAATGTTTTTAGGCGGAATAAATTGGATCGGTCCCATCGCTGGACATCGACGGACGCGCGTGGCTGCGCATGCGCGAGCGGCCTTAATGGCTTCAACGGGGGACGGGGAAAAGAAAAGTGGCGAGGGGTAGGGAGGAACAGGTAAGAGGGAACCAGTCGTCAGGCTCGCTCATCCCTCCGCGAAAGAGTTCCTCTTTGCCGGCGCATACCGGACATTCCGTTTCTTCACCTTGAGAAGATACGGACGCCACGCAACGCTGTGACACGCCGGTCCTCCATTCGTATTTCGCGGGCCCATGGCGGACGATCGCATCGAGCGTGCCGCCAGTCGATTAATCGGAACATTTCAACCTTGTACGAACTCGTCGAGAAATAAAGATTCTTGAATAATTGTAAACCCTTGCAGAGTATATTCTAAACTTATAAAAGTGTCTTAGCACATGCCAGCAGGCATTGTCGAAGAATAATCCAAACCTAACCTCACAGTTGTACGATGTAGTAGTAAAGTTTCATCTGATATGATACGAGGAGTAAATTACTGTTTTACTTATGATTCAGAATCTTTGGGCATAGAAATGATTATTCTCGAAAGATTTAATACTAACCAAATTCGAGACACTTGTGTTATCGAACAATGTACGTGTGTATATAGTTGCTGACAGATTTCGATAAAGACGGATTCACAAGCATATTATGTAAACGAACGACGTTCTTTTACGAGTGATCAGGCGATTCGAATGAAACGATACTCAGCCACTAAATCGACTGATGCTCGCGAGCAGACATCGAACTTTATCCCACCGGTAGACATAACCTTAACGTGACCAGACGTCTCGGATTATACGCGATCACTGCCGGATTCGACAGACCCGCCATGTTGACACTTCTCCGCGGGATATCACGTGAATCTAAAATCCTTTTCAATGCAATTATTACTACACCCTCCATTACTCGCGCTTGTTCCTAAAACACGTGACTTATATCTTTTAATAAACAATTCTGTTCTGTCTTCAATAAATAAAGAAAAAAAATTGTCTTCACCCGAAGAACTCCACGCGACGCCAGCAATCGATCACACGCCCAGCACTGTATCTCCCAGGAGTAGGGGAGGGGGAGCGTTACATAATTTCAAACTCCATTTGTAATACCACTGATCGATGCGAAAAAGTATATACCTTTACGCGAGGAGGCTGAATCGAAATGACATGGAAATTTTAGAAGCCGACGCGGAATAAATTACAAAGCAATTTCGATTCAAAGTTTTCGAAAACGACCGTGGAGCCGCCGATCGAGGACGATTCTGACGGTGCGGAGCGAACCGCGGAATACTAAACAGCGATTTCACGCCCAAGACCACAATTAATTACTTTCAGATCGTTGTGCCAGCAAGGTCGACCTCGAGGCGAGCGAGTGCACGGTGCAACGACGCGTTCACCTTCCGATTGACCATACCCCTCTGCCCCCCCCCCCCCCCAGCTACCGGAACAGAATGCACGAAGGCACGACACAGGAAGGCCGTGGAAATCTGTGTTCGAACGGCCGCGATCTGCCATTGGAATTTCAATGAATTACGAGCCGGACCGCTCTCTGCCACGCGCGGCGCAGTATCGCGGGAAAAAATTCGCATCAGAATGCGATCGTTTCGCGTATCGAGGGAAAAGTCGGTGTACCACATTGCGGCGGGCGCGTGCACGGAGAACGTGCCTTCCGCTGCGGCTCGATCGAAAATATTTTCGCTAATGAAGCCGTGTATCGTGACCGGCAGGGCAACACAATTCCAACACTTTGTTATACAAGTAACGTTATCCCGCGGAATACTCTATATAATCGGGCTAGAAAGTCTGAAGTGTCTCGACGCGATCGCGATACACTCGGCGCAATATTCTTCGGCGTCGAAAGTCATTCTAGCTCAGTTTAACACTAAGTCAGGAGAAATTAAGTGAGGATACGAGCGTACCTAGTTTAATCAGGACGGATAATTGAGTATTTCTGACGTTTCCCAGTGGGATCGTGGTCTTACCTGAAACAGAAAGGGGAAGGCATAATTAGAAAGGTATTGGGAGGGTGCAGAATTGTAGGATTGATAATTCAATGGAGATAATTCCGCGTGATGTAAAATATCCCTTTAAATCGATGTCGAGCGCGGTTCCATTTAACGCGAGCCTGTTGCGACGATTGTCGAAGCTAACAGAAGACAAATAAATTGGTCGCGGCCGCGCGTTACCGTTTTAATGCGAGCTGCTACGCCGCAGACGAATTTTCGGTGCCACGGAACCTGTTGATCTGGGAATCCATCCAAAAAGTTGCCCGAAGGACGTCAAACACGTTGACACGTAGGTATTTATCAGTTTTTTCCATCCCCCGAGGCGGAAACAAAACGAATGAACGGGCTTTCGCTAAGAAGCCTTCGGCGACGTTGATAAATTCGGCACGATTAATTGGCCGGGCGCGTGCTGCGACGATCGCGTGTCCGCTGCCACATCGATCCCCAGAAATCGATCATTTTTTCAATAAAGAAAAATTCACCAACATCCATACGAGAATATCGTACTACGCTGGTACGTTTTCAATTAATTAATAAAATTGGCTGTACAAGTTCAGCGTAGAATTACAGATTCACAATTAATTATAGAAATATATATCTATCAGTGAGTTCAACTATTGAGTCCGAATAAAAGATAAAATTTTTATTCGGTACTCGTCGAATAAAGATAAGTAACTCGGGTTATATTTACTCGGCAACGGGTGAAGATAAAGAACGTTTTATTTAAATAATTTTTATTTAGACAATGCCCAACTCTGCCTGTCACCCCCAAAGAAAAAAGAAAAAAGACATTAATGTAACCACGGCTGAAGTAATAAATTCAAAAGTTATGTAGGTAAAAAGAAAAGAAGAGTGGATTTTATTCTTTAAATAAATTTTTATATAATCATCTAATGAAGTTTATTAAATTTGCATTGGTAATATTTTTATCCCTTCAACTCGGCTCCCTACACTGACATCTATTATATCTATTGTACGAATGCAAATGTATACAGTAATATAAAATGCCTATCGGGTCGTAGAAACGACGTAAGTGGAGTGGAGTGGACGTACGTCAGAGGATCGGTGTACACATATCCCCCTCACTTCTGGTCGAGGAATGGCCCCACTGTTTGCTCGTAATCGCTATTTACGGGACACCCCGTGTAAACGCTAATGGTTTTCGCAATCCGCCGGTTCTGGGCCGGTAATTCGCATAGTTTTCGCGCTTGTTCGAGCGCCATTAAGGCGTCTGGAAGGAAACGCGCAGCGGTCGAGTAATGAATTTCGTATTAGTCATAGCGAAGTCAGTGAACTTGTACATATCTCACCACCGTTGCAACGCCGGCCTTTTTTCTGCATTCCACCACGGTGAAGCTTCTATTATCCCGAAGTAATGGGGAAGAAATAACTGTTCCGACGAAGGATAACAGAGTATGTACTCTTCTAACAGCCATCGTCCCGCGGTTTCTATAAAACGGCCCGAACGGGGGATTACCAGAAGTGGAGGAACAATGAAATTCACGTAGCCAATAGCAGAACTTTCGGAACGACAAAGGCTACGCCGCGATTTTTCGCAGAATTTTCTTGGGCGGACGCGAAGAAAATGGCCCCCCGCAGCGTCTGTTGGCCCGTGCGCGTCGAATCGAAAGTGAAATTCACGTAAGATCGCGGCGAATTTTTCACGGAATCCGATTAGCGCCGGCTGTCTAATTAAGATGATAAAAATCGATCGGACATCGCGCGTGAATGATTTCCAAAGGAGGCCCCCCCAGCCAGTGTTCCTCGTCCCCGCTCCGCCAATGCAATTTCAAATAAAACCAACACGTCACTCGTAGCTTTCACTGTATGCCTCATAACCACCCCCTCCCCTTATCAGATCGACTTTCCGTTCCGCGGATCCAATAAAAGGAAAAAGAAGCACACGAAAATATCTCGCAAACAACCGATCGCTGGTTTGCAGGAAGGTGTATCTAGCCGAGTTACTTATTTGCGATTCTTTTTTACATTTCCGCACCGGGATACATACGCTAGAGAGATATACACGGTGATTCTAGAAACTGAGCAGAACTGTGGCCAGTGGCGGATTTAAAGAAAAAGGCCCACGCGGCAAACGTTCCACGGAGATAAAATTTTTCGAGGAAATCAAGAGGGAGTTTACTAAAAAGGAGCTAAGTCTAGCAGTGCAGAAAAAAATAATTACAGTAGTTGGATAAAATCACAATTTTCTTTTGAAGATGAGGGCCTTCTGGGAAAAGGTCCCAGGTGGCAACTGCTCATAGGTCGCCCGTTAAATCCGCCACTGGCTGTGTTTCAGAGAAATAGACAAAACTGATAGAGTTCCGAAGCTCCGTCTTCCTACGCTTCTTCCTTTTCTGAGAGATGCGACGACCTACCTGCAGGATGCAACTGCTTAGGTTCTTTAACCCTCGTCTGGCGGATGCAGGCGATATCCTCGAAATCGGAGCACTTGCGTTTCTCATTAGCGTGGCTCGCTTCAGGAAATAATGATTGCGGATCATTGCAAGATAGAAATCTAACGTAAAGATCCATTCTCGAGTGTGTTTGAGAGAATTTTCTTACGATTCAAAATGGACCCTGCATCCACCGTTCAAGGGTTGTCTGGTAATAGCAGCTCATTCTGACCACCTGATCTCAATATTTAGAAGAATGCTCAGCTTGACGGGGCCCGAGAAATCATTGAGGTATCGGCGATGAAGTTTCCTCGGTAGGACGATCTATCAGCGTAGAAACCGCGGCAGAATCCGGTTTTATTCGACATCCAGCGAGGCAGATGGCCAGTTAATGGCGCGTCATCAATATCGTCAGCGTGACCCACATACGCGCCTCCAGGACATGGATCTCTCCTTGCGTCGCGATCGAGGCAAATCTCACTCGGGCACGCGATATCGTTCTCCCCGAGCTCGCGAGTTTTCCCTGCGCCACCTATCCTCGCGATCCGAGAAGAGACACCCGGCATCCTCCAAACGACAATCCCTTCCCCTTCCCGAGCTACCCCGCGATCAATGAATGACCTTTCGCGCTCTCTCGCAGAAATATCCAGCTCCGTCCACCTAAACAACGGTGGAACGCCTCCCCGTTTCCCTAGCAGACGCGAGCACCACCCGCGGGAGTAACGGTGAAATGAGCTCGCGAGGGATCCTTTGTCTCGGGCGATCCCTGAAAAGCGGCTCGGCCGAGAGATATTCATCGCAGCAGCCGAAAGCTGACCCGAATCGAAACGCTCCGCCTATCTGCACACGACAGAATGTTGATCGATAGTTCTCCACCGGCCTGGTCTCAAGGTTCAATCTCCCGAGTAGGAGGAACTGGAATCTTGGGTCCTTCTCTCGACTATCCTACAGTGGCTGTAGCAATTCAGGTATTCGCTGCAAAATACCGCTGCGAGCGATCATTCCGTTCGTAAGAGTCCGAGGCTCGGATCCGTTTCGGTTAGCTCGCATCGGAGGCACTGTCATTTGAGAAAATAAGATGCATCGCGGGACTAGGAGGCTGTAATAAAAGAGAAGAGAGAAGGGGGGAGAGGAGAATAGAGAGAGGGCTGGCGGGCTGCCTGGTCGCCTCGAGTCTGACACCCTTTAGCCGAGTTTAGGCCGACGTCGGGTATTATTAGACTGGATCGCGTGCTTCCGTGTCCTTACCTCATGAAACAATGAGATCGTCCGCGAAAGATACGCGGCAGACCCGGCCGCGGCCGTATCGCGGGCTCACGCGAGGCCCTCGGAAATCCAATCATCTTTCGCGATTCTCGCTTTTCGCCCCGAGTGGACCCGTTACCGCCGTTCTCCTTGAACTTGCTCCCCCGGTTGATGGATTATCGCCGTCTATCGCTACGGTACTCTTAAACGATGCTGCTTTAGCGGCTGGTGGTCGCGTTGAGGGCACAGCAGACAATACACTGACGCTGGCACTGTACTTCTTGCCAGGAGTGGTTCGTGGACCATTTGCAGCGCAACGGAATTAATTTATAAAAAGTCACTGTCAACGATGCATAAGTAAGTGGAAAGGGCAATGTCCCCTGAGACCGAGTACTTTGAAAGCTTCAGTTATTAATTATTATTGCCAATCTATCTTAGGTTACGTGGGATCTGGAACCCACGTAAGTGGGATTCTGGAATAAGAGACCTCGGAGGATCGACTTTGGCGACATTGGTAAGGCGACTGACCAGTAGCGCACGGTTCTGAAGATCGTGGGTTCGAGTCTCATCGCCCGAGGCGCTTTTTCCGTGGCTCCCGAATATATAGAAATTACGAATCCTATTCCTACAGTTATATAATCCATGGATTAAAAATAGTGACAGCTAGTCAGAAATAATTAATGAGACAGTCAGCACCCGGAGGAAAAACAGGAAATTGGAAAATAGAGGAGCGAATCGAGTCGACGACCGCAGGTCACCCTCGACGCCGAGAAGTCGTGCAGGTTGCATCGATAATCGCACCCACATCCGTTACTTCGCGACTTCAATTAATTTCCTAGCCACGGGCCGTGGACAGCGGGCCTCTTACAGTGCAGGTGCGAGCGTCAAGGTAAGTTCCGGGTTCTTCTAGCCTCTCCTCAAGGTCAACTGGCGAACCGAGCATGATGCTCTAGCTTCGAGAGGGGTATATATTATTCCCCTTCTACGCGAAAGGACACGGAACTGGTACGAATTTCGTAGAACGAGGCTTTTGTAGGGTTCGCGAAAGGCGAGTCTAGGTGTATTCGTTGGGATCTGCGTGCTCTGGGACAATGGCGCATTATTTAAGCAGTGCGAACTGTAGCAATGCGAAGCTCTGAACTTCTTCCGAGCTCGATGAGACAATCTAGCGCGCACAGTTACCCGAGGGAACCTTGACATTATACCCGAGGACCTTGAAACACCATTTTATCAAACTTTCCAGTGCTATCGCACAGTGTCATTGTACTTATACTCCACATTAAAACGCAGTTATATCGAGGAAAATGCAAAATAGCAATCTGCGAAATGTGCTCTAGTAAAGGGGCCCGAAATTGCAAGGCTCGTAACAAAAACGACCCTTGTAAAATGTCACGAGGTGCGCAACTTTACGATTTAATTGGATGAAGTTCTTCTGGGATATAAATTACAGTTAACATCCACGCCGAATATTCAAAAGAAATATTGAAATCTATCCGACGAGTATTTCTTTACTCCCCTGGAGAATACCAAAGATTAAAAAGGTTCGTTTTTCTTGAGCCCCTCAATCCTCATCTGAGGACCTTGTCGCACGAGGGGTGCAGCTCCCTTTTTTACAATTTTTGAGTTATGACGTGTCACATACGTAAAAGAATTCTACATCGTTTGGTGCAAGTTTGATGGAACAAACGAGCGAGTTATTGCAAATGAATTAACTCAATAACTACTACGTATTCCGTGAAAATATAATTTTTTCAATTAGTGTTCCCTTTTTATAAACAGTTTTTTCTCATTTACTTAAAGCTGGTAAATATGGAACTGCAGTCTCTCAGCAAGATTCTCATTTACAAAAATCGACGTCAGAAGCTCCGACTTAACCCACCAGGCCCACCCCAAATCAATAGAATCTATATTTCAACGATAGCTACGTCTTTGTCGCGATATCCCTAAATGCAACTATGCAGAAGAACCGGAGGGAGCGGGCAAGGAACGGAGTGGACATCGTACGGCCTTGACTCCTCGCGGCCACGCCGCGCGTACCGTTCCCAGTCTAGCAAAGTTTTTCCTCCGGTGACTGTGCGAACAGGCACGCAACCAGCAGACAATGACAAAGTGATTATTGCACCGTCTCCTCGTGTGGGTGGTGTCTTCCGTTCGTGGCGAGCACTTTTCCCTAACGGTCCCAGAGCGGTGGCACTAAACGCGAACGGTATGCCAACAAATGAACCTCTGCCTTCGGCCTGGTCTTCTCCCGCTGATTCATTCGTTGATACACTCCGCTCTTCCCAACTTTCCCTTTCCGTTGTCCCATTCCAGCTTATCAATCGCGAGGCACGCTCCAAGCTTCCCTCGATTTCCACGTTTATCGCAAATCCCGTCTCTGATGCGTTAGCAAACTGCCAGTGTCTCCAACTGTTCCCAAGTCTGAGCTCCATGTCTCGAGGGACCGAGATATAGATTCGATCTTCGTGCTGGGATTTTCAAATCGGGTGGTCTGTGAGCATCTCAGGCGGAACCAGCCATTTGGGGGATGAAGAGTGTTGAATTTTGTTAGGTGTGGGACTGAAAAGTGAGTTGCGACTAGTAGGATACAGTTGCAGTGATTGTCTTCACGATTAATCTTGATTAGTTGATTTTGGAATAAAGGGATATTTATTGAGAGCTAGTAGAGGTTGAGATATCCTGTTCAAAATCCTTCAGGTGCTCAGTTCTTGCTAAGGGAAAGCTGCGCGTTTATCAGCCGAAGCGACGAAGACGGGGGATAATTGAAATGCAATTGTAGATTGCAAACGACACATCCCAGTGAGTACAGAAATCGCGAGTGGCTGGTTTCTGACCAGATACACACCAAGGTCGATCTATTCCTCCAGCTCTTCGCTTTCCTTTTGCCCTGTACCCGCTGCATCGTCTTGGTTTCCCTTCTTGTTCCACCTGCTCGCCCACTCGCAGCCCCTCCTCAGCAAATAACTCGTCGAAGTTCATCTATTTTCGCGCGAGATTGATTAAATTATTCCAGGAACAGCACCTAATTCGCCGTAGGCTGTGCTTAAAAGTAGACCGCACTGAAGTACTGGATGCACTTCGGGCCGAGCATGTTAAATAAGTGCCTACGTACGCCTATTAATTCCACCAGACAGGGTCTTTTGTCGTGGAAATTTAACGGAACGATATCAAACGTCGACACGATCATAATTATGTAACTCTGGCCATGGGCCAATCAAAGAATCTCGAACTACAGATTCGATGCGGACTGGACGAGAACGTCCACTTCTGCGGAGACTACTATCGAGCCTCGCAGAAGCCAAGCCGATCAACAGACTCTTCCGGGAACTTCTAAAATCCAGCACTCGAGGATGCGATTAGTGGTAAGCTTATCGATCTCCCCCGCTTTACATTTCACGGAGTTAATCAGTTTCGGTTTCGAGTGGATCGATTATCCAATCTTCTGCGCCCTTTTAGCTATCTAGTGGAAAGAGCCAAAAGTGGCCGTTCCCCGTCCCAGTCCCCATAAATAAGTTTCGAATACCTAGAAGAAGGATGGCATCCACGTTGACCACGAGGTATGGAGATCCTCCGCGAAATGTCAAGTAAGCGATAGTACTGGCGTTAAAACCCGTGAGTAATAAAGGTAATCAAGCAATTTGACGTAGAAACGGCGATCGAAGTTTCCCAAGTCGCGGATCCCCGCCGGGCATTCGATGGAGATACAATCTGATTAAGATACATCGCGGGCCTCTCGATCTTCCAGACAACCGCGCTCTTTCGCTATCGATAAACCCAAGGTTTTATTATTCGAACGTTCGATTTTACGCGACTACTCTCGCGTAGCCGATTCCCTAGGACGATTACGCCTGCCGCGCGGATTACTATAATCAGGTGATCGAGAGTTTGCCTTGCCTCTAAGGAACAGTACGTCCGATTCAGATGGTTGACTAAATGATACGATTGATGGGGAATGCGACGTTCCTTAAAGATCCAAGATTTCTCCTTAAATATCGCGAGGATACTTTACAGAAGATACTTTAAGAAATCTACCGTGGAACAGCCAATGCAGCTGCCTGCAAACTCCAGTTCCTCTTTATTTGATTTGCAAGCTTGTAAGTAATATCAGTGTCGTGTAATATAGCATGCGAATGAACAGAGAACGCGAGACAATCGCATCGAGTCTATCGATAGGCATAATAATATACGCAGTGTAACGAGTCGCTGGACTGAAAAGAGGACCTTTGAACAGTAGCCCCGCGTTATATCTACGAGTTTGTTCTCTTCTCCCATCTGTTCCATCGATCCTCCCCCTCGTAACTCGATTGAGAAGTATCTCAAAACCGGAAGGCAAAAATGAGATTAATCTCGGTTCGGCGGTGTATCGTGGAGATTTCCGGGTGCCCGTCCTCGCCCGCCGAAGGGAGAGCCTTGCAGTGGCTGCAACCGCAAATAATCGATATCCTTGCCGCGTCTATTCTATTCACCCTACCTGGTCCCTGCCTCCTATCCTTTCCCACTCTCCCCTCCTCTTTCTCCCTATATTCCTCCACTCGGCTTCGCGTCGCCTACTCCTCTTTCACCCGCCTACGAACTGCGCAGCCCTCTCTGTCCACATTAAAAATCCTCGTTTATACCATTTCCCCTCGAAAAGTCCAAATGAATTTTCCTATCCCTCTCAGGCTTCGAACTGGTCCTACTGAGATTTCCAAGCTCGTTTCAGGCTTCTCGGATTTTTGTTTATTAATATTCTGATGTATGGTGTCGTTGAAGGAGCAAGAGTTAGTTGGATATTAGACTGCGATAAGTTTTACATGCCCCTTGCGGTGAACTGGGTCGCCAGATGGACAGAATGGCTCCTAATAGCGAGGCTATTGTAAACTGCCTTGATATAGGATTATTGTAGGTATCCAATTGTAGAATTAACGCCCCTTCTGCCTCGGGAATTTCAATTTCCATCTACCTGAGGGGTTGCGATCGAATAACTGTACCACTTTCTCGTTAGCCTGGGACTAATTACGAGGACGGGGTCCCCATTACTGAAGTTTCTAATATCGCTAATAGCCCCCGCAATGGCCCCAACATTTCCCTTTGCTTTTCCAGCAATTCTTTCCCCTCCCGCGGCGTGCCCGCCTATAACCACCGGCGTCATCATCGCATTCCTAAACGATTGCAGCAATTCTGCTTGCAAACAATCCCAAACGAGCGGCCATAAACTTCGCTGGGGCAGCGATTCGGAATGGGCCGACTATTGTTGTAAACAATCTATCCTCGGGATCGCCCGGAGCGGTGGCCGCCGAGAGGCGGGCCCGCGCGTGTAATCACGATTGAAACAAATCGGTCCAATTATCGTTATGAATTCTCAACGTCAATCGGCCCAGCCGGCTACTACCTATCCGCTCAAGAACGTAAGCCAGGCCGCGCGAGCACGCTCGCGGGGGGAACGAGCGCGGAACGATATCGAGAGACGCGATAAGAGGGATCGCGTGGACAAGAGAAACGCAGACATCGGTCCCATGACCACGCGGAGGATAATACTTTCGAGCCAGCGTTTAATTACAGTTGAAAAAGGCAGCACCGAGACGCGACGCCGCGAGGCGCTGCCTGGAGCCGCACGATCGCCACCCATTATTAGTGTTTCACGTGTTGTCGGGTATCCGCGGGATATAAAAGCCCCGCGGAGCAGGCACGTTCACGTGCGCGCGTTTTTTTTTTTTCGCAGCTCGAATTAACGCCGCCATCGCTCCAGCGCAGGGATTTTGGAAAAGTGTCGGGTGGAGCTCGGCACCAAACGACCCTTTGAAAGGTCAGAGGTGACCATTGTGAGATCGCTCGATATGGGTAACTGTAGGTAGATTGAATTTGTTTGGGGATAGATATTGCCTGGGGTTAATTGGGCTGCGCAGTTTTGCAGCTCTGATCGAGGTACAGAGAGGCCGGATTGTAGCTGCAGTTACAGATGCGGCTACTTGTATTTGTAGATATTTTTTATTTAATGTTATTGGGGATCGTTGAATGGAGCTCTGATATTGCATCTTCCTAGTAGTAAAGACGATTTACTGGTGTTATTGTTGTTGCTCTTATCACCAGACTATACCCGAAGCGTGTGAAACTCACGTGGACAGCTTAAGGACCGCGGTAACTGGCGAGGTAAAAGCACGCGACCATAGTCTATAAATTCCATGCTCGGCTTGTACTAGACGACAACTTTGAACCAGGTATCGATAAGTTACTAGAAGCTCGTTAATAACATGGCCGGAGTTTGTAAACTTTAGCGTGTTGGGTAACTACCCCGGCAAAGAAGCTTGAACTTGCGGGACCGTTGATTCCCAGCAACTCATAAGAACAGTGGATACGCGAACGATCTACGAAATTAATTACACGGTCCGGTGTATCGTTTATAATTATTACTATTGCGAAGCTGTCCATTGAAAATTACTGGATTGACGTAGAATGAGATGTAATGCCTCTGCAATATAAATGTGGCTGGTGATTCGACGGGAATAGAAGTTTCTGAAAATTCTACTAGTTGGAATTAATAAAAAGTATAGGTAAAAGCGGCGATCGTAAACTGCATCAAATGCTGCAGCCGCTCGCGGAACGTAAATACGCCGCAGATAGGATTCCACGAGCTTGATAAAATATTTGGCTTGTTAATTAAACACTTCAGATTGCAGAGTTCAAAGTACGTTGCGAATGAAAAGGTAGTTACTCCGAACTGACCTCCGCGATTTTCTCCAATTTAATTGCAACGCGAAACACGGTGTTCATTGTTGGATTAAAAGCCGGCGACTTTCATTATTGAAATTTAATCGAAATACCTGCGCCGATATCAGAGAGTTTGATAGTGAATTAAGTCCGTCGATAATTTCGAAAGCATTAGCGGATGATGCGTTATGAGAGACTTAAGGAATGGAATGTATATACGAGCCCTACCTAACACTGCGGTTGGCAACACTGAAAAGAACAGCTGTTTGCACGTCAATCCGTCCGAAAGCATTTACCGTGCGATAACCTGTCTAATGGCTGACTTAATAATAATCGGACGTCAGGAGAGCGTGTAAAACTGAATTGCCAACGTTACCGACGATAGAATAATGTTTTATGGGGCTACTTGGTTTTCGTGTACTGTTACGAATAAGAAGGTGGAAACCTCACCATGCTCCGCTGTCCTCGGCACTTGGCTCAGAAGCATCGTGTCGTTAGATACATCGAGAAGGAAGTGTACTCGAATCTTAAGCGCGACGTCGAAGGAGTTGTACGAAAACGTTACTGTGCGTGACTAAAAGCACGGGACGAAGTTGGCTACACTGACGAGCGTTAGGTCGAATTTCAATGTGCAGATTAAGAATGCTTCCGGATAGTGGCTCCACGTCGCTTTCACGAGCGGCTAAATTTCGCATTAATAAGCACCGAGGCTTCGTTAAATATCGACGAAAACATTTCGATGATAATGCACCGAACAAACGTCACATATTTCGTTGCACTCACACATGTGCGGTTTGCATAATTTAAAAATAAAAAAGTTTCGTTCAAGAGAAAGAGGAAATGTAGTAAACTATCGACTTCTGTTTCATTCGGTAGAATACTATTTTCACGGTGATCTGTTTTCGCGAGACATTCGTGAATCGATCGATTGATCGTGAAGTCTGTGTCATTTCAACAGAATTTGAAGTCTTTCCTCGAAAGTAAGGGTTACGTATAAGATTAGATTTGTTTAGTTCCAAGTGGCAGAACGGGAACAAATATTAGCATGAATCAGATGCAGCGAAAAAAATGTAAAATTGTTCTGCGAAAAGCGTAGCAATTGAAAGTAGGCAGAGAACAGGAAGAGATGGCAAGAGTCTGCGCAGAATGCCAGGACCGTATCTATGAGAACAGGAGCATGCTGTCAGAAATGTCAGACCGGGCTATCGCGTTCTTCCAGAGATTAAGGAACGTATCTTTGTAATTCGAACGATAGGAGATATAATAATACTTCAGACAGTGTTATTACAACCGAAAATAAACTTCTAAGAAATTATCACTAGCATAATATTAACCCCTCTATTGACCATGTGGTGCCTGGACCCGCCCCCCATCGTTTACCACGCCAATGAAGTTAACCTTTCGAATACTATTCAAAGTACACGACTAAATAAATTACAAAGAAAACTATGATATGCAAGATTATAATTATTTCAATTACATCTATTCGAATAAATCTACTTCGTCAGTTGCACAATTACTAGGTGTCAATAAAATGTTTCGAACGCGTAAATCTCAGCATAAAAGCGCGACTACATAACATTGAAAAATGATTTTTAAATGGAAGAGATCTGTGGAAGATTGAGAGTAGCATGTGTTTTAAACAATTTTAAACGAATCCTCGTCGAGAGTCGTGCGACAGAGGACCGCAAGAAAGAAAGGAGGAAGGAAGGAAGGAAGAAAAGAAAGAGTACGCGAAAAGACGGCCAACAAGAGAGGTTAGAGTGGGGGAGAGAAAGAGGAGACTGGGTGGGGCAGTAGACGCCCCGCGGCAAACTGTCAAACTACGCCGGTTCCGCAAGGTTCGTGGCCATCGGCCGCCCCCATGGTAATGCCTGCGTTTTCCAACAAGCGTGTATACACACGAGTAACTATGCACGCACGCACGCAGGCAGCCAGGCAGGCACGCACGCACGCACGCTCTCCCCGACGGGCGCAAGCCAGGCACGTTGACGCGTGAAACGACCGGCGGGGCACGGTCAGCGCAGCGGAATGACAGAAATAATCCTACTCACCATCATTTTGTAGTTGAGCTTCCTCGGCGCGGCTACGTTTTCCATTCTCACGGACATGTTTGCGGCGTTATCGCTCGTGGCGCCCGAAACGAAACGATACCGTGTGCCCCCGTCGGTCCTATTACCACGGGCAGAACTGTCTCTGTCCTGTTCCTCTCTTCCCTATTCGTACGTCGTCGGCTGGCTTTTCGGCCTGGCGTTGCCAAGAGAGCGGCGTCAGCCGTGTTTTTCGTATCTCCCGACGACACTGGTCAGATGCAGAAGAACCCACACAGCACGGTCACGAAACGAAATTTGCACTCCGATGGGCCGATAAAACCGGGGTGGAGCGGAGGCAGAAAAAGAGGCGAGGAAGAAAGAGAGGGAGAGAGAGGATGGATAGGTGTACGTGTGTGTGTGTGCGGGTGAGACGCTTCGTACGAACACGAGGGGGAGGGGGATCGCCGGGAGGGGGTAGAGCTAGGACGAAGTACGGTACGGTATGGTTATATGCCGGACGCAAAGGGACACGATAGCCGGGCTGGTGTGGTTTTAAACGCCAACGGCGAAACTCGATGCGAAGGGCGCAACGATAAATCACTTTGCGCCGTGCGAGCGAAAGAGAAGACAGTAGGACGATCCACGGGGACAGAGGCGAGCGATCGTAACGAGAGGAAGAGCAGAGGGGAAAGGGAGTGAGAGGATAGAGATGGACGTGGTGTGCGCGGCTTTCTGGTTGCAGTTGGCCGAATGTACACGCGTGCAACCACGTAAAATGTAGCAAGTAGCAGGATCGGGAATGGGCGAGAATGATGGGGGACGAAGGGGGATAGAGAGCCGAACCGATGGCGATACGAGACGGATGTCGAGTGTCAAGAGGGTGTGTCGGGCTTGTACACTTCACTACGGCTTATATCAGTCGTACACTTTTCTCCACGTCCGTAACTGGTTATTAAAACACGCACCACACCGGGAGAGAATCGGCCGAGCTACACCGTGCGCCGAGCGAACGTAAACGAGCGGCTAGACTACGCGAGGGATTATCACCTACTTCGCTGTCGTTTCTCAGCCTCAGTGGCGGCCACTGTTGCGGTACGATCGTCCTTATCCTATTGCCCCCTTTGTCGTTGTCCTCGTCCTCACGGTCGCCGTGTCTTCCTCCGGGGGGGCCCTTATCTTCCTGCCCTTCCTCGTCCTTCCGATATCACTGTTTCTCCTATTTCCTACCGTCTCCCCCCTGATCACCTCTCCCTGTTCCGCGGCACTCGGTATTGCAGCCTATCGCGGCAACGATCCCTCTGCCTTTTCGGTGCTTTCCGTCGTCGTCGTCGTCCCCGTCCGTTATTACCTCGCGCGTGTGGCCTCGCACCGTTTTTTCTCTACTATCGTACAAATTCCGCGGAGCACTACTAATACAGCATGTTACAAAAATAGAGTCTGTGTTCCCTTAAATAAAATAAATGTACAATTAATTGTTACTTGTGGTTAGGAAACATTTAGTGTATGTGTTGTCTTGTAGGTAGAGTCTAAGCTACTGCCCGGCGAGGTTCGCCCATCTTGCCCGAAACTAAGCGGAGTCGCCGCTTGGCGGCGCTGCGCGCGCCGCCACCAACGGTGGGGCTCCGGCGGCCGCACCTGTCTGCACGACCGCCACTCAACACAGGCGCAACGCTATCACCCGAACGCGGCCGATATCTTACGAGCCCGTGGCGCGCGACGAAGAGATAACTAACGTTCCCGTAGTCGGACCGACAAAGACGCAGCGCGGCTGCCTAAACGAACGGCGTGCAGGGAGGGAGGGAGAGAGAGATAGGACCCCGTGATCACCGCGGTTTTCTCCGCGAGTTTCGGCGTGGCGCAGTTGGCAGGCATGCGAATGAACGAGTGGCGAACACGACGGAGACCGCAGGCAACAGCGCCGCGTGGCAAACAAGGATCGACGATGAAGGACGATACGAGGGAAGAGAATGAAAAAAGAAGATAGAGAGAGAAAGAGAGAACGGACGACAGACAGTGGCGGGTGGTACGCTCACCCCCGTATACGCGACCCTTCGCGATGCGGCAATAAACGTGCACGCCGTATTGCCCTCTTATGCAGAAATCTACCTGAGATAGTACGGAGTCGTCTCCTTTCTCGTTCTCCCCAGCCTTTTGCCGAAGAAGAAAAACCGGTCTCTCTCTCTTTATCTTACTATCTGTCCCGCTCCCTTCTTCCCTCACTCCCTCCCTCTCTCTCTCTTTCTTTTCATAGGACGAGATCGATTCTTTCGGCCCTTTCGTTGGTGCCCGACGACGTTCTTTCGCACCTTCTCGCGAGAGACTCACGTTATCGATCGTGGAACGACCTCACTCACTTCTCCTACTCCCTCGAGGTCAGGAGACGAGAGATTTTCCCCTGTCGCTCTTTTTTACCCCTCGTCAATGGCGAACCTCGGTAATTTCCTTCGCGGTCATCGACATTTCCCATTCACAGGATGCTGTCCGACAAAACGCCGTAATCTTCGATCTAAATCGATCAAGTTTGCGCATGAACGCGGTATCCGCTCGATCGATCTGACCGTGCTCGGCGGTATCGCGCTCTCTGTCTATTACGCTGTTATACTGACCAAAATTTCTTTCCGCAGCGCTGCATATTCGGCATAGCTGCGCACTAACCACCAAAAGATGCCCTCTACGTTTGCAATCGTACGGAGATTCCCGACCCATTGGCGTAGCAATCGGGTAATTCGATTCTTATCTATTTTCAGCTTTCGATGAAGAATAGCCCCTTTCGCAACACTTATTAATGCAGTTCAAGCTGCGGATGTATCGCGCAGATTTACACGATGGCTTATGCTCTCGGCGTGAAACCGAATGGCACGAATATTATGGCGAGTAAGGATCACGCAATGGGCAAAGGGCTAGGTTTAAAGAACTTGCCGTGCGTTCCAATTACGTTGGTAGCAAGCATATCGCGACCATCTATCGTTGCAGAAAAGCATTATCAAAAACACCACTTTCAGCAGCGACAATATTGGCTTTACGTCGAACAGATGTTCGTACATATGTTTTTATTTCACGAAAGCCTTGAAGAGAACTGAAGAAATAAATGTAACTGTTACTATCTCACGAATAACATAATCTCTTTTCCTATCTACCCTCTT
Organism: Andrena flavipes; assembly: GCA_963971345.1. Taxonomy (NCBI): domain Eukaryota; kingdom Metazoa; phylum Arthropoda; class Insecta; order Hymenoptera; family Andrenidae; genus Andrena; species Andrena flavipes. The sequence goes on from OZ020482.1 coordinate 50,286,043, forward strand.
GTCGCAAATACTTCGAAGAATCTTATTTATTTACGGGCCAGTAATGAAACGAAGCCTGCGTCCAGTAAACAAATAGAAAAAGATAACCCTCGTCCCTAAAACAATAATAGCCAGTATTTGCGGTGACAGTTGCCCCTGGTTCATCGAAAATGACGCATACCTTCGTCAGAAATGACGTGCACCCTAGCCAATAAGTTCAGTCATCGTCCAAATAACTCCGGCCTGAATCAGTGCGGATCCTTCGCCCGCTATGGACGTACCTCCAGCGGTGCGTCCATGCAGCATTTTGAAGAAGCCGCCGAGGGGACCCGCCGACTCAGTCATTAACATTGACTGAGCCGTTTACCTGGATTTGCCTGCCACGACCGCCGGAGCCCGAACAAGAAAGCAGGCCACTTTGTTTTGACCGATGTCTTTTCTTGTATCTCTCCCTCTCTTTCCTTCTCATTCACCATGAAGTCACGGACAAGGTCAAGGCCGTTGGCCTTCATTTCTCGACATCCTCCACAACCTCCTACGAGTTTTCTCTCTCCCTCTCTCTCTCTCTCTCTCTCTCGCTCTCCCTCTGTCCCCCACTCTCTCGTTCTGTCATCATGTTCTTTCTAATCTCATTCAATCATACCACACCCGCCAATATCAACTTCGAATTAGATCGTGACTCGGTTAGCATCGGTCACCATTGCCGGGCGTCCCTTAAATCCCTTAGGTGGCATAGACGTTCAATGAGTAGGCACGGTTAACAGTCCACGGTCAACGATATTCGCGCGCGGAGCGGAGTGTGCCAAGCGTTGAAATCTTAGCACCGGAGGGCTCGACTTTCTAGGCACGTTTAGACATTGATTTTCAGGTCATATTTCGCTTTAACCGTCCTAAGGCATACCGCCTGGAAACTTACTTCCTCCCGGCTTTTCCAGCCCCCTGCAGCTCCGGTTTCACGGGCCGCGCCTCCTCCGTGTCCAAAACAAAATTGTCCCCGGCAGAATGAACGATCTTACCTGGCCGACTCGTTCTACTACGCGTGGAATTGCACGGAGATGAGAGGACGGCAGCCACTCAGACATTCCGTTGCTCGTACGAACAGGTTTCCTACCGATTGCAGAAAAAAAAGCACGCAGAGCCGAGTAAGCTAAACAAAGTTATTCGCGGAGGAATCGATACGCCTGATTTCGGCGAGAGAGAAAAGAGCATCCTCCTCTCCGCATTGTGCACCGCCGGGCATCCTACGCTGACCATCGCGCGCTCTCAAAAATCTCCCCATTTTCGTTTCCGCCCGGGTAACAACTGCTTTCGGGCGGGCCGCGGATCGGGGAAGCATCCTCTGTTTCCGAAAACGGACGTGGCAACTTTTTCAGCAGCGTTATACGGGAATCGGGCAAAAAGGATTGAAGTTGTAACTGCCCTCCTAAAATTGCATTGCGAACGGAAAGTTAGTCGTGCGATTTCGAAATTCCAGCCAAGGCACGCGCCGTGTAAATACTGTGAATGGGGCGTCGTTGCGTGGAGTCGTCCAGCGTGTCCTCTCGAATAGGTTGGCAGGATATTATCGAAAAATTCGGCGCGGCCAGGCTCTAGCCGTGGACAAGAGATTCCACGGAGGTACGCCAAAATTCCCTAGGGGCACTCGGGTCAACAGGAAGTCAAGGCCACGCGGTCAATTGCCCCGCGATCCGTCGCCGTTATAAATAGATACGAGCGGCCGGTATCTACGCATCTATTTGCACGCATGCTGTAAAGTCCGAATCAGAGTTATTCCGATTGGACTGTATAGCGCTGGCTCCTCGGACTTTTCCCGGCTCTCCGCGAAATCCCTTTAGCCACGGAGCCACGGATGATGGAGCGCATCGATCGCTAAACCCTCCGACACTTGCTGCCGATGTCCTCCGAACTGTGATAACTTATCGGCGCTCCTTAGAGGGACCACTGTCCTCTGTTCTTTCAACACGTTAGACACTATACCACTGTACAGTGGTACCTGATACTTCCGTGACTCGCGAAGTCATTCCTACAGCTGATCCCCTGATTCCGTCGGGAACCCGTATCGAAGTAATTCGCGGTTAATGTTGACGCGTGCCGATTTAATGCCCTTTCAATTTTCACCCCCTGCTACGCGCCCGCCCCGGAATATACACGCTTCCGCGAGGCCCGTGCGTTCAATTTGCCCGGTGATCCGCGTGCCGGTGCAGGGATTTCGAAATCCTCTGCGCCCCGCAACGTGCATGCTCGTCATCCCGCTAAAAAGCTGCACGATGCCCGATCGCGCGGAACGCCGCGCCGCGTGCTCGCGATAAAATGTCGGAGCCGTCACAATACGAAGATCGTGCAGAAGGAAACAGTCCCTATGAAACGAGAAGAGTACTTATTGATCGGGTAGGCGGTGGATGTAGCGAGGGCGGCTTATAAATGCCATCCGCCGCGAAAACTATAACTGATGCCAATTTGCTCTCTTCAACGAGTGGGATTATTATGCAAAACGGAAGTGGTTTCCTCGGATACCTAGGCGAGACGGGCTTACCGCGGATTGTTTTATATCCCCGGGGACGGGAAGATGCAAGGAGCGATGTTCTTTAAGATCCGAGCTTTTAAATGTAAAGCGAGATCCGAGGGATAAAATCTTTCGCTTTGCAACGACGATTTTATACGGGACGCTACTACAGGGCAGGCTTGTTTGGTCGCACGGATTGCCCGCGGTTATTTTTCGCATTATTGTTTAACAAGCGATGCGTATTTCCCGATGCGTTGCGGCTCCAACGCGATTCGTTAAAAGGTACTGTTCCGCGGACGAATCCAGGGGGGAATAACCCTGTACCACCCTATACCGGCAGAATATATAATCTCGGGGTCATTGCCCGAACGATCTTTGGGGGTTCTACCATGCCTGAAACGAGGGTGAGGCACCTCGGAATACTGGGCAGATATCGACCACTTTCCCCCAAAAGCTGAAACGCAAAGATGAGATTAAACGTGGCCCCCAAATTTAAGAACAAAAATAAAAAAAAAACAGATAAAAAATATTTAATGCGTGTAAATAGCTGAATACAAATATTCGAGTAGGTGTCTTCCTTCTCGGTGGATGCCTACGAGAACTACCCCTGCAATCTGCAGCCGGATGAACGCCTCTGTCGCGGCCCATTAACAATTCGATCTGCTCCCCCGCCGATTCATCGCCCCTTATCTCTCCCGTCTTAAAGAACGTCCACGACGCGTCCGCGTCCCGAGCCTTGCCCGTCTTCCACCTACGAGCCCTCCGGATCGCTGGATTGATCGATGCAGGTCAGAAGCATCGGTTCACCTTCGTCTGCAGCAAGGAGACGGCAAGGAGACGGAGGTATAAGGACACGCGGCGCGTAACGGCTGCAAGACGAGGAAGCAGAGAAAGAGGAGGCGGTCTCGAGGAGCGTCTTCTGGGTAGGAGGAAGAGCAGGATAAGGGTTGTTCGACGGGTGGCCATGCCTTTTGGGGCAGTGGCCCTTGCTGCGATGCCGCCGAGGGTGAGAAGGGGCAGACGAGGACCTACGCGTTATTGAGCGGGCATTTCCCACAAAGCGCAGACGAGGGCAACCACCCCGTAGCGCTGCGGCGCGCAGAGTTCTCCGCTCTCCTTCCTGCTCCCTCTCTCTCTTTCTCGCCCTCCTCCTCCCCTCCCCCTCGCCCTTCTCCCACTCCCCCCTCCCCCTCGCCGGATTCTCCCTTTTCCCTCCCTTTCACCACGATCTCTGTCTATCTCCGCATAGCTTCCCGGCCCTCCCTCCCTCCCCATTTTTATCTTTTTCCGTCGCCTTCTTTCTACGCTTCCCTCTTTCTCGCGGTCTCCTCGTCTCCTTTCTGCAGCCCCCTTTTCCACGCACGAAACGCACACGTACACGCGTGCGCGGGGTCTGCACACAGACGCACACGTGTTCCTCATTCTTGTTCTGTCAACGCGGAGGTCCCCCTCGGTCCTGCAAATTTCTCAACGCCAATAGACGCTTTTGAGTTCAGCGCGCGCCCGTGAAATTTATGGAACTGCGAGCCGCGCTGAACCTCGGGCGGAAGGGACAGGGAGGAGCCGGAATTACGTCCTCTCTCTACCACCCCCCCCCCAGCCCACCCCTCTTTCCCCCGCACCCTCCCCTTCGGTGACTTTTCCCCCCTTTCCTCTTTTCCCGATACCGCGCGGCTATCCGCATTGCCCTGCCCACATTTTTCTATCAATTACGCGCTGCAGCCCCGAGTCGCCCCGTACACGGGGTTGAAGTTCGCCAAACGCGAGTAGAATTGAATCTGTGAATCATTTATGGCTCGATAAACGAGTCATCGGGCTGGCAGACTATGTCCTGAGCATGGCTCTTCTTTAAACGTGCCGCGTCACGGTCCTGCTTCATGCTTAGCCCCCGTTGATTTAATTCCTCGGCGAGTCTTCTCTCGAATATGGGGATATTTTTCTCGAGTTCGCTTCTCCCGGATCATAAGTCCCGATCACCTCGCCGTTCCTCCCTCGTTCCTTTCGTGTGTACAAGCGTGCCTTTCTGCGCGCATGTTTCTCACTCCCGCTTTGTCTGCGCAAACCCTTCCGCTTTCTGCGAACTCCTTGCCGAGACCCGTGCAATTTTCAGGCGAATGCAGCGTTTCGTGTCCCACAGAGGTTTTTGCAGCATTCTATCTGTGCTTTCACTTTTAATTCTAGGCGTATAGGAGTCGATACGCGTCCAGTGGATATCCTGCACTCGTCGGGGTCTTTCAAAGACTCATGCTACTGGTATTCGGTACACCGACGAACTATGAATTTCTGCTGCGGAAATCATATTTCATTGAATTACAGGAGCACGTTTCATTCCTATATTATCGCGCACCAGCCCCGTGGAGAGTATAACAAATACATTTTCTGATAAATTGTACTGTTAATAATACTTTTTAATTCCTTCGATCGGTATTTGTTGGATGCCACCGCACACCACTCGAACGTAAAAGCTGATGATTTTTTAAAAAAAACTGTTCAAAATATTGCGTATTTATTTTTCATGTTATTCTGAATTTTTTTTTTTAACCATATTTCATAAGTCTTTTTCGAATACGGTTGAAATCGATGAGTACTAACCCCCGCGAAAACATGAGGGAAAGAGGAATGGATGTATCGATCTCACCCCTAGGGACTTAGTGGGATTAGGACATCACGGTAGCCACCCACGACGAGCCATGAAGCACCATGCAGTGGCGGAAGAAGCTTGTAGCCCTTAGCAACGTGTTGCCGTGGAAGATCTATATCTAGGACTTCCCAGAAAATATCTTTCCTTTAGATAATTCTGACAATATTCCTTACGAAAGCTTTACCGAAAATATATACATTTTTATAATTACTACGGGCGGCGAGCGAGCAATTATACAAGTGAAAATTACTCTGTCCGAGCGCAATAATGACGGTGGAAGATAACGACGAACAGGAACTTCATACTGTATATACATTCTTATCGCGCTTGCATTCTTGTCCAACAAATGTGGTTGTCTATAGAGTCATTATCTAGCGTGTTCCATCGTATCAGTAAGGGATTCATGTGAACGGAATGAAGTTTGTATGGATTAAGAATCAATATCGATTTGAGAGAGAAGACGCTATCACACTATTCGCTCCTGTAGCACCAATCATCCAATGACGCAATATACCACCCTCAACCTGCACCCTCTGCGTCACACCCATCCTGTTTCCGCATACCACGCGCCCTCAACCTATATCTCTCCTCCTAGGTCGTTGATCTGCAAGAGTCCTATTGGACTTATGACGATCTGCGAACAATTTCATTCCGTACTAATTAATGTACCGCGCGAGCTAAGCGCGATAAGCGTTTCCAACAAGACGAGAAAGAAATAACGATTAAGTAACATCGAGCAAGAAACCTCTAAGAATCATTATAGACGCTGTTTAATTTCCATTAATCTGAATTGCAATTCGATTTTCATATTTCCTGTGGTAATGTACTCTTCGCGAAGTAGCACAGAAGAGGAGGATTATCGTTCTAACCCTCCTTTTAGGGAAATCTGTATCATTTCTCTCTTGCTGAGCGTGTTAGCAGCATTTAACGGTATAGGATAAGCGAACATTCCACCAAGTACGGCGCAGCATTCGACGTTCGGTCGAAAAGAGTACAAGCGACGTACCGTAGACAGCCACTCTACTGAATTTCGTACGGCACCAATCAATTGCTCTTCTAAAACCCATCTAAACGTAGTTATATGCTGTAAGCCGACGCGTTCCAACGCTTCCAACCGACGACTGTTTGCTTTACCTCGCCCGATGCGGCAACGTACCCCACCTGTTTTCGTAACATATCTGGAGGTGCATTAGGAACAATGCAGGTTAAATTTTTGCAGCGAGGAATCGTGGCAATACGTCGCTCCGTCATATCTCTTTCATCCACGCGTGCTTATAGCGAGGCGCGCGATGCAAAGATGGAAGGAAACGTGCCAGAAGTAAAGCGCGATGGGTCAAAGGAGAAGAGGTCTCAATTTGGCAACAGAACCCTCGGCAGTAATGACAATGTATTTCAACATAATACATGGTAGAAATCTGTCATTACTTAACGTTTGTAATAAAGCTTCGCGGTCCTGGAATTCGAAACTCTTAACCTATAAAGAACGATATCTTTGAGCTGAATAAGTACGTCGCGGATTTCGTGGATGTGAAATTGAATTAGACAAACGATGAATCTGTTGCATTACGTTTAAATATACCTCGCCGGATACCGATGACTGTTTCCTTCTAATTATAATTTAAAGGGACAATGTCACGTGGGACGAGGAACAGCAAAAGTTGGCCCAACAAAAGGTCAATGAAAATTCGATCGTGACGTTGCCGGATGAGAAGATCTCGGAATATGAACGCGAAGCGAATAAATATTGGGACAAATTTTACGGAGTCCATGAGAATAAGTACACTGACAAAACTGAATATACGATCTTTGCAGAATTAATTTTTATAGTGGATATGTGAAGAAGGTTCACCTTTGATGTTGCAGATTTTTTAAGGATAGACACTGGTTACTAACTGAATTCCCAGAGTTAGCTGTGGATACAGTAAAGAGAAATATCAAGCAGCGCCTGAGGTCTGTAAGCGAGAACGAAGATGAAAGTAACATAGAGGGTCAATTTAAAATCCTTGACCTACCTAGTACTACTGAATGCAAAATTTTGGAAATTGGCTGCGGTGTCGGAAACACAGTGTTTCCGCTACTTCTATATAACACCGATCCCAACCTGTTCGTGTACTGCTGTGACTTTTCTGTAAAAGCGATAGACATATTGAAAGAGAATCCTGCGTATGATACTAACAGGTATAGAATGTTACATTCAACAGTGTCACTGACACGTTACTTATCGTAAACTACACAATTTCTTGAAGGTGTAAGGCGTTCGTCCTGGATGTAGCGGAAGAAGAATGGGAGACACCTTTCGAACCCGAGAGTTTAGACATCGTTGTATTAATATTTGTTCTGTCAGCTATACACCCCGACAAGTACATAGTTTCTTTAGTTAAATGTTGCATAATGGAAGTCGATAGCAAACTAAGAAGGGATTACGTTTTATTTATAGAATGAAGCATGTTATACAACAGATACATAAATATTTAAAACCAGGCGGATTAGTTTTATTTAGAGATTACGGGAGGTATGACTTAGCCCAATTGCGATTCAAGAAAGGCAGGTGTTTATCAGAGAATTTCTATGCTAGAGGGGATGGAACTAGAGTATACTTCTTCACGCAAGGTATCGTATTTGATCATTGTTTTATAGTTGTATCGTTGAATTTACTTCGATCTATTCACTTGCAGAAGGAGTTAGGACGTTATTTTCAAATTTCACAGAGGAGCAAAGTCTAGTGGACAACAGGCTACAAGTTAATAGAGGGAAGCAGATAAAAATGTACAGAGTATGGATTCAAGGAAAATATAGGAAATAAGCCAAGAATTTCGTGTACAATACCTACATCTATTATTTCCCGATATATTGTCTCATATCCCCGAAAAGAATTATATAACATAGCAAAGGAATTCATTTGTACTGTTTTAAAAAATAGATGTATAAAATTTCGAGGTGTATATTTTATTTAAAAGAATGATAGTGAAAGTCTCAAGTTTCGTATTATTGACTTAGGAAAGAAACTATCAATTTTTTCCTTCATAAATGTTGAAAGCGAATGAATCATTCGATACCATAAAAGTACTCGAGAGGGTGTCGCGTAATTCATAATGATTTATGATGTACAGTGCAATTGACGTTAATGCAATTATCACACGAAAATGACGTTCTTATTGGTAACACTGCTGCGCTGTTTAGCGTGTAAACATGGCGGTGACCGTGCTCGTTCTTGTTTAAAGTAAAACAAGACCGTTCGTGGAATTTAGCACTGAAATTTTTGCCCGCAAGTGGACAAAACGTAGAGCAACATGGGAAATGCTGACACAAAGTTGAACTTTCGCAAAGCGGTCGTTCAACTGACGTCGAAAACACAGGTAAAAAGTTGTTTGTTGTCCGGTTCACCAACATATGATCGGTCTGACGTTTCAGATCAATGAAGTGTATTAAAGTTTTGATTGCCATTGAAGTAACTCTTTACGTAGATTACAGATCAAGCCCTTTGTTCTGTAAATTCAATTGAATTCTTACGGAAGAACTGTCTTTCGGAATGTTAAGGTTTAGGTTAAAAAACGCAGCAGGTACCTTTTAATTACAGGTGATCGAAGCATCAGATGACACGTTCTGGGACCAGTTCTGGTCCGAAAACGTGACTAACGTCCAAGACATATTCACTTTGATCCCTGCCCCTGAGATTCGTATATTAAGGGAAGAAGCACCATCCAATTTAGCTACGTTATGCTACAAAGCGGTGGAGAAATTAGTGAAGGCAGTCGACAATAGCTGTAGAACGCAAAGAGAACAACAGACCGTTTTGAATTGTTGCCGCTTGCTGACTAGATTGCTGCCCTATATCTTCGAAGATCCCGATTGGAAAGGATTCTTTTGGTCTAGCTTACCTGGTAAAGAGGATGAAGAAAGCATGCCATTGGCTCACTCCCTGCTTAACGCACTCTGCGTAAGAATGATAAGATTCTTGAATATTACAGAAGATGAGACGTTCCTTTTCTCATTCCTATTTCTATTCCAGGATCTGTTGTTTTGCCCCGACTTTACAGTAGCTGCGAATAGAAAATCTGGCCCGGTAAGTAGGGTTTGTCAGTTTTTAAAAATCAGCTAACTAATCGGTTTTTATTTATAAATTTTGTAAAATTCAAAAACCGGTTTTGTATATTAGAATTAATTTGCAGAAACGAATTAATTATTTAATTAAAAACTTAACATTTTGACTTGAAATCACCTAAAATCTTCATGAGTTCATATTTTCAAAAAAGAAAATACTAAATGGAATAAAGATTTATAATTAGGTATCACCTTTTAAAAGATATATATTTTGTACACATTTTAATTTTTTTTTTTTTCATATGGTTTTGTATGCAGTATATTTTATTGTGTTATATTTTTGTAAATATAAAATGGACTCAAAAATTGTACGTATATTTATGGATTTTAGTTATTTTAATTTTTTTTTTTTTTATTTGGTTTTGTATAGGTAGAGTATATTTTTCAGAGGAAACTGAAATTTTTTAAAATAACTGCGTACAAATATTTATTAACTATTTTAATTATATATTGTTTTTGTAAAAATTCGATAACCAGTTTTTTGGGTTTCGCTGTTTGAAAGCAGCAAAAGTTTTGAAATACTAATGGATTGTTGTTTGTCCGATTATTTAGGATAAAGCGGAAGAGTTACAGTCTATAGATAGTTGCGAGTACATTTGGGAGGCTGGCGTAGGATTCGCGCATTCACCTCCAAGATATCCAATTCTGGATTCGAATAGAACCGAATTGCTGAAGTTGTTGGTCACATGCTTCAGCGAAACTATGTACAATCCTCCTATGGATCTTTCGGTTACTCCAAACAGATGGATCCAACACTTGACTAGTCCTGAAAATAGGTGATTTGTAATAACTGTTCCTATAAAGTCATACTAACTTGAGATGCTTAAACAGAATTTTTATGTTTCTGTAACAGGCATGCCTTGCCTATGTTCACGTCACTGTTGAACACAGTGTGCGCGTACGATCCGGTTGGACTAGGAGTGCCATACAATCATTTATTATTTACCGACTCGTTGGAACCTTTAGTTGACGTTGCGTTGCAGATCCTTATAGTGACGTTGGATCATGACACCAGCGGCGGTACCCCATTAGAGGAAGGAGTTATCGGGGATAATTTATTTATTAATTACCTGAGTCGTATCCATCGAGATGAAGGTAAAGCTCAGCTTCATACTCAAGCGAGTAATCGAAGAGGAATATAATACCGAAACACACCTATTTCTGCAGATTTTCAGTTCGTACTAAAGGGTATCACGCGATTACTGAATAATCCGTTAATGCAGACATACTTGCCGAACTCGACTAAAAAAGTACACTTTCATCAAGAGCTATTGGTATTCTTTTGGAAGATGTGCGATTACAACAAAAAGTTTTTATACTACGTGCTAAAAAGCTCAGACGTTCTGGAAGTATTGGTGCCCATACTGTATCATTTAAATGATTCGCGTGCAGATCAATGTATGTCTTGGTAAACTGCTGAAAAATTAGCCAAATGTGAATAAATCTTCCTTGATTAATAGTTGAAACGAATTTTGTAGCACGAGTTGGACTAATGCATATCGGGGTGTTTATTCTACTTCTTTTGAGCGGAGAGCGTAACTTTGGCGTCAGACTAAACAAACCGTATACAGCAACAGTACCCATGGATATTCCTGTTTTTACAGGTATTATAATCTTGCTTCATATTACTCGGAAGGTTTATAAAAAATTGTGAAATGCTTACAGGCACGCATGCCGACTTGCTGGTGACCGTTTTCCACAAGATAATCACGACTGGGCATCAAAGACTGCAGCCATTATTCGATTGCCTGTTAACAATTCTAGTTAATGTCTCTCCATACCTGAAAACACTGTCGATGGTGGCTAGTACCAAGTTACTGCATTTACTCGAAGCATTTAGTACGCCGTGGTTCTTGTTCTCAGCACCCACCAATCACCATTTAGTATTCTTCCTTCTCGAGATCTTTAACAATATCATTCAGGTAACTCGCGCATTTGGAAAGATAATTCTTACTTGAACGAGTTCAACAAAGCTTTTCTGGTTTCATTAGTATCAGTTCGATGGGAACAGTAACTTGGTTTACACTATAATACGCAAGAGACAAGTGTTCCACGCATTGGCGAACTTACCGAGCGATTGTAACACGATTGCAAAGTCTCTCAGTAAGAGGCAACGTCGACACGTGCCTGCCAGTACGTCCACTGAAAATGTTAATGAAGCCGCGATGGAGGGGTCCCATCCAGCCCAGCCCGCAGAGCCTGGAACATTAAAAGCTTCTCTATTAGAGACACCAGGTAAATTTGTGTTATCGCGTTGCTCAACAGTGGTAGATATTACCAAAATCTTTGCTCCCAAATTACTTTTATGATAGGTATAGAAAAAATGACTGAGAAAGAGTCTGCGCATCCATTAAGTCCTTCAGGAACTGTTAATGTAGGGAAGCCTAATCATCAAACTGATACCAATAACGCAGAGGAATTAATGAGTTCTACTAAAAGCTCTGTTATACCAGTAAGTAAATAACTGTATAACTTTGTCTATAAATCCCCGCGATACCTGTGTATTATTTATTCCTTTATTCATTGAACAGAAGGGGGGCCTCAGAGTGACGGAGCACACTAATTCTCCTAACAATGTGAATCAGTGGGTTCCTTCTAGCGACTGGGTGTACCAGTGGAAAAGTAAACTCCCGTTGCAGACCATTATGCGATTACTCCAAGTTCTTGTACCACAAGTGGAGAAGATCTGCATCGATAAGTAAGCGCAATATTTCATCAGTCTTACTGGAACTGTTTTGTCTCGGTACATAATGTATTCTAATAGCATCTATGTCTTTAAAAAATTTTCAGAGGTTTGACCGATGAAAGTGAAATTCTGAAATTTTTACAACACGGCACGCTGGTTGGTCTGCTTCCTGTACCACATCCTATTCTAATAAGGCGATATCAAGTGAACGCAGGTACAACTGCTTGGTTCAGAACGTACATGTGGGGTGTTATATACTTGAGAAACGTTGAGCCGCCGATTTGGTATGATACAGACGTAAAGTTATTCGAAATCCAAAGAGTTTAAGCACGGTGCATATTATTGAGTGAATTATGATTAACGTTAGCACCGGAACTCGCATGCCACTCCAGCATAACATATTGTATCCTTAATAGGACAAACAAAGTCCCAGTAATCGATCATTATTATAATTTGCACCGAGCGATGAGAATAATTACTACTTCGGTAATGGGAGGCATTTTTACAAACGTAAGCTTCTGATACCGATCTATTACACAGAATTACAGAACTGATTTTACAAACGTTGATCGCTAGAAGGTATCCTAATGTAATGTTGTAATTCTAAACTGTCACTGATTAATGTGCAAATATTTGCGACTATGCAAGTGCCTTCACAGATGTAAATGTGACAAATCGCTAAACTGAATGGAAAGACATCACTTTATCAGTAACTTAGTTTCGTCGAAGAGTAGTTATGTATATTTTGCTAGCTTTAATATTTTCTAGGGGCGGGTCCGAACCTAATTTTTAAATTCTCGAAACTCGAAACTCTCTTGGGTTTCGAGGTTTCGACGCGTCGGGAAACCCATCCCCAATATTTCCATTTCTTTTTACAGAGCATAACATTCTAGTTATGTTAACCAAAATTTGTAAAATACTGGCTTTGTATGTCTGTGTAGTAGCAATTCAATTTTTGTAAAATAATTTGGTACTTCGTACTGCATAATATGTATTGAATTATCTAAATTTATGATCCATTTTTGATAATTTTTAACTTCTGGCGGGACAAAGTTCGCTATTCTATTTACAGTCGTCGAAATATTGAAAATTACACTCCGCGGAACGCAAGATAATTTAATTACTTATCAAACTCCGATAAAAGGCTTATAATCATACAATCCTTTGTGTACAAAAATGAGAAAGGGAATCTATTTAAATATTGTAATGCACCGATAAGATTATAGAGCTTTGTTTATTTAATTTCATTACTTTTATATGTACATAAATTTTAGAATAAAAATATTACTAAATGCTTAATTGAAATTAACTGAGACAACATTCCTTTCTTCTTTTGCGTTAAATTTTTCCTAATTTCCTTTCATTATTTCTTTACACATTATATATTTATAACGTGCATAATGGATAAATTATACAAGGTGTGGATTATTGGAAATTTAGATGCAATCTAAATTACTTTTGTAATATTCATATAGCCATTTTATTTGCATATCAGTGTAATTACTCCAGGTTGGATATATATCGACAAAAAAAATATGTTTCTTTAATATGTAAATCTCGTAATTAAATGATACGCAAGCACGTTATCTACCTAAACGTAAGCTCCTACACTTAATCATTACGTGAAACAGCTATACAGGTGTAGCGTAGCAGAACTTTGTAACGAGTTTCGTACTGCGATTTGAAAAGGTAATGTAACGCCAAGAAGAAAATATCCAATACTTTCAAGCTACAGTTTAATATAAGAAAGTGTAGCTTGAAATTTATTGCTAGTTGGAAGTATTAAAATATAATATTCCATACGACGATGTATTACATAAATTTGTTTTAAATGCGAAGACAACGTTATAGATTAGCTATACTTTACATGCATATATGTACTTTTAACGTTGCCGAAAGAAATTCTACAGAATCGTACGTAGTCATCGAGTTTAAGTTATAGCCGTTAATTTTGAAAGCCTGCCAAAAATGTATGTGTGTGCTCGTGCGCGCGTGTATTGTATGTACACTCTTATCCATATTATGTACATGTGCATAATTAAATATAGAACGTATATAGTACTTAGCCTACATTTTTATTCATAATCATAGGATGAAAGTTGTAATTAAATCCATGCTTTTTTAGCTCGTGAAAAGTGTGAACGGTTTACACATCAAACACGACCAAGTCTGCTTGCAAAGAAGTCATCTTTCCCTAAAGAAAATAAAGAGATGCTTCTATTTCCTCTTTTTACGCTGTGCTACTATCATGTATCTGTTTCGTTTGATTAAATAAATTGCGAGCGTGTACGTAAATATATAAAATTGAAATACACATTTCTTTCCATCAAACGAGATATTATTTGCGCTATTTTTATGGCTCAGACATTGCACAATGCCCATAATAAAGTCCTGTGCATTCCTTAAGTCACCGATATTATTAAAAATCACGTCAATGTTGTATTCCTACCATTTATATCACAAATGTAAGATTTATCTATGCTAGAGAACTTGCTGATACCTTTGCTCTCTTTTTTTCACTTCTCTCTCCCATAAATTAAAAGGTGAATAACGTTTACATTTAATGTTATATCTTGATTGTATACCGTATCGATGTTTCATCTTTAAAAAATGTAATACATGAAAAATATAGTGATAGAGTTCTATACACAAGATCCATTTAGTAATATTTATCGCACGACTTTGTCGTATGACGGTGGTGGAGCTTCGTCGGACGAATTAGGCGGTGGAATTAAAATGGCAATATGATAAGGTGGCGGCGGATTCTGTCGTACCACAGAAATGGGCCTAATATTTTCATTGGGTATCGTGTTCGTGGCAGCCGCAGACGCGATGTGCTCCTCTTGAATGTGATGCTCTTGATGACTGTTGCGTTGGCTTCGGCGATGCAGGGTAGTGTAAAAGCATGCAAATAACAAGAATGTCAGTACACCCCAAAACAGGATTAGCTCTATCCCTTGGTTCTATTAAAGAAAATATTTCCATCATTAGTTACGAATAAGTAATGACAGAGGGCGATTCATTCGAAACGGAGGATCCGCAACTTACTTGATTGCCGAAGTAAAATTTTGCAACGACGATATAACCAGTCGCGAGTATAAATGTTATACAGACGGCGTAACGTAATCTGTAATTCGCTAGTTCCGTCTCATTGAATTCTGAAAAGTCCAACAAGCTTCTATTTGTTCCGTTCGCAGTAGCGTTCGACAATATTAACTGATTATTCCCAGCGGTTGTTACATTACTGCGAACATACGAAGCCTCGATTAGTTTCAGTCGCCACTTTCTACTGGAGTTTCTTTAAATATTCATATTTCCACAGGCGTTAGGTGTTATCAAGGGCGATTCATTTATAAGTACTTTCTGTTGATAGACATGTATAAGTGAGTCACCCTGTATATAAGAAGAACATGTTCCTCAGAATCTTCTTAGTAGACCTTTTTCTTTAATTACTTGGAGATGTTGTTTGGCTGGGTGCGCTGAGTAGAGCCAACTGGAAAACTATTCTCACTTTCATTATTAGCTCTTATCATTGTTCTGATCACTCTACAGTTGTTTACGGCGCTAGGACCTGCCACATTTCCCGCAGCATGTAGGTTTTGGAATCGATGGAGCGGAGTAACCATTTGTCTCAGCTCTGCATTGTATCGGTATCGATCTAAAACGCCGATGAATACATTTATCAGTCGGATTGATTTCACAGCTGTTACCCTTATACCACTACTACAGAAATAACAAACATTAACTCTAGACTTTTAACATTTAAGTACGCTAAGGCTTTATTCCCTTAGTCAACGGATGCGTAAGCTAAGAGCACCAAAATTGTAATATTCAAATCTGTTCTTAACAACATGCTCGTCCAGTTTGCATTTTAAACACACAACAAATTCCATTCGGAGCATTCCTCTAACTCTAAATCCAGAATCTTCGTATTATCCTTCTGAGTACTCGAACTTGTACATTAAGCAAATACATATGGATACATTTGAAATTATCTTACTGAAGCGCGTCTTCAGCAGAGGTGTAGCGGGGTATCGGCGGCCAGTGAAACCGTAGTACCTGCCCGCCGGTTTATTAATCCAGAAATGCATGCTCCGTTCGATCCTTCTCAGAGACCAATTTATTCACTTTACCATTAAGATATCAGCGCGACGATATATCAACGCAGGGAAAATGATAAACCGGGCATTTATCATTTTGATAAGTGCCTAAGCAGCGAGCTCGCAGACGGTCGCCCAGCTCAAGTCCCATTTCCCATGCATTTTAAATCGATGCGCCGCATCGGCGCATTCCCTGCATTCGTCATTTCGTGGCAATATACCCGATGCACCACGTAATCCGAAATACACCTTCACTTTGACGGTCCAAAAAATTCTGACGCGCGGCAAACGGATGAGCTCGATGGAAACGTAGCGGTCATCCGCATTCAAACAACACTCGTCGATACGGGAGCCTATATAGACGAGGCTTGAAATTCTGCCGTTGCTAGTTTAAAGTCAGGAATACCAACGCTGCTGAAACTTATGTTCCCCTTATCCACTACGTGCGTAGTCGGGCAAGCTCATTGATGGAGCCAGAAGTGGAATTTATGTGTTTATGCTTAATGCTGTGTACTGACTATGCACGCTGATAAGGGATTCGTTCCTGTTCCATTCTCTGACATTTATAAGTACGTTTCATAATACCAATGTGATGGAGAAGGTATTGACCCGCATATATGAATCAGAGGATTGCTAATAATTGTACATATGGTAGAATTTATGTGTAGTAGGTGTAGTGTAGACGAATCTGTACATATGCGTACGTAGGATCGAAGATAACTTTGTTTATAGTAAATATTAGTATGTTTCGTTCAGTCTGTAATGAATAGAATCACGGGCAATAGGAGCTGTTAGCACGAGCATGTCCTACGGTTGACCTCAAGGCGAGAGAAGATATATCGTTGTAGTAATTTAGCAGAATTGTTGTTCCAAATTTGTATAATGAATTACAGTATCTTTGTTCGAGGCTCGAGACCTCAGAATGTACATAAATATAGAAATAAAGAAACACATGAATACTTATGTGTACACTCTGTACACATGAATGGACTTATTCCGGAATAGTGAAATGAATCGTGCATGTTCCAACTTGAATTTGTACACATTGAAGCTTCAATTAACAATGTATACCTTTAACTATATTCAGCAATCATTGCATTTTGGACATATTTCGCGTGAAAATAAACAATTACTTATTTAATGTTTTTAGAAGCAGTACTTTTCCTTTCGATAATTTTGTCCACTACTGATTGTGCAGAATACTTTACTGCACATGTTCTTACTTAATAGGAGTAGAAATTCTCCTGAGTTAACAAAGTCATAGGAAGAAGTGGAGGTCGCTCGAGGGCAGGGCTAAGGAGAGAAAGATTGCAACAAGGATAGAAATATGTATGTAGATATGTATCGTGTCACTAACTGTGGTTATGCACGCCTGATACTTTTTGCTCGAGATAGCAAGAGCGCACGATCGAGTTTTGACGCCCATTTTAATTCACACTCTTCACCGCTACGCGCCGCTAGCATTCGTGCGTCCATAAGCGATATAATCAAATAAATGAATAATTCTGATGTTGACAATGGTTGATTAATGACTGTTAATGACTCTCAATCCTTCCAGAATGCTTCTACATTCTCATATTGCAAATAAACAGAGAAATAAAGAAATTTGTTCGTTCCCGAACGTAACCCTATTTTCAGTGAATTGTTCCATGGCACAAAGTAAACGAATTATCGATTCTTTCGGAATCAATTTATTAACTTTTATAGTTAACGTTATCACGTGAAATAGAGGAATATTGAAAAATGTCATTAAGGAAGTTTATGCATCCAAGAAATAAATATAAAACCGTGCCGGAGTTTAAACAACTTGCGCTACTGTATCCAGAATTTCGCAATATTGCAATAACCGTAAGTGACACTTCTATTTAATTTTAAATACACAAATATTTATTGGATGCGTTATTTAAATTGTTCTATTTGTTTAAATTCCAGGATCTGACAGGTAAGGTGAAGATTGATTTCAGGAGCGAAGATAGCTTGCGAGTACTAACAGAAGTTTTATTGAAACATGATTTCAATTTGCAAGTAAACATACCACCAAATAAATTGGTGCCGACTCTGCCATTACGCTTGAACTATATTTTATGGATCGAGGACTTAATGGGACATGCCTCTTTCAACGACATGGAGAGCGTTGTTGGTATAGATATAGGTATCAAGAATTAAGCGCTTGTAATATTTAAAGTATCACCTCCATGCTTATAAACATTTGATTCTTTCCTTCAGGCACTGGTGCAATTTGCATATATCCTTTGCTATTTGCGAAAACATATGGAAATCGTATGATCGCTACAGAAGTGGATGAAACCAGCGTGAAAACAGCCGTTCAACACGTCGAAAACAATAAGTTGCAATCTTTAATAAAGGGTAAATACTGGCTGTACGTTACCGCACCATGAAATATATATAAGTTTTTGACATGAAAATTTTTATATCTTTTACAGTGTTGAAAGTGAACAGAGAAACGATTTTGAAAGATGTCATAGAAGAAGGCAAAGTCTACCACTTTACCATGTGTAATCCACCTTTTTTTGAGATGGAGGGTTCATCGGAGAGAGTAGCGAAACGATTGCCACCGAGAAATGCACCTACTGGAAACGAAGCGGAGCTCTCGATTCATGGTGGCGAGAGAGCGTTCGTAACGCAAATGATCGACGAGAGTATAGAGATGAAAGACAAGGTGAAAGTTTACACCTCTATGTTTGGTCGAAGAAGTAACTTGCTTTTCTTGTTAAAATTACTAAAGAAAAGGAACATAGAGAATGCGACGTGGACGGAATTTTGTCAGGGTCACACCAAACGATGGGGACTGGCTTGGACTTTTCTACCGAAAAATATTATTGATTTGACAAGTGCTCCTGTTATCCGAAAGAGCGGAGATTATATCGCGAGATTATTGAGAGAACAACGTCCAACGGAGATACAGTTCCCGAAACAAGATAAATTTCCCTCTTTTGATAAATTGATCAATTTCTTAGAAGAGACCATGGAAGAGCTACGCGTAGAAATTAAGGAACTGAACTTACCCATTGACGATTTCAACGGCTGGTCGTGCCAATTAATCGCAGAGAACGATACGTGGTCGCACGCACGTAGAAAACGTCGGTTAGTTCAGAGGAAAATGAATGAATCCGAAGATGACAATGCAGAGACCGCGAGTGGTGTTACAAGGAAGCCTGCAGAAAAACAAATCGACAGTTCAGAAAGCACAACTGAGCAGAGGCAAGCTGAAATGGCGATAGAAGGATCGGTTACTAAAGATCCTTTGCTAGTATGCAACTTCTTTGTCGAAGTAATAGAGCACGAAGAAGAATCGGGAAGCGATAATGTAAAGATATCCATGGTCTTCGAGAGAGGACGTGGCGGTAGGAACGCATTGGAAACGTTCAAACAGTATCTAATAAACAAATTAAACATCAGAGAGTATTTCCAGAAGCAACACACGGGATCGAACAAAAAGAAAAGGAAACGATTAAAGAGGAGTGATAGTAATGCGTGCGAAACTGATGTGAATCTGGAACAAAGCAAATGCTTGTCGTTTGAGAAGAGCGTAGAATCGTCTTGAAGGTTTAACTAAAATGTTCCATACGAAATGCTGTATTTTACACGGTGACTTGTCGAAATCACGTAATAGGTAATATATGTAAATCAAGTATTTAACTTTATTTATAATCAATAGTCCTTATCATCTAGTATTCTTTATCGTACATTTTGGCTAACAAGTGCAATATAATATTCCATATCGTAATGTGTACGAACTTGTTAAATAGAAACTACACGGCATGTCTACTCATTCGCCTTTCATTATCATTATAAACATAACTGACTTAAGACGCAAAATTAATTTCTTCGTTTGAAACGCATATCAAACAGACGATCGATATCCTTCCCTTAAACTTGATTTGATCGCAAGGAAAATTTTATATCGCGGGAACTGTTAGCCTCCCCGTCATCCACTAAAAAACGAATGACACTCGATACGAAGATGCGCGATGTAGTAACAAAAGGATGTAGATTAACATTTCGGTAACAGTGGATTCTCATTCTTATAAATCTAGAGACTACCTGCGTTACTTCTAATGGTAATAGTAAATTGACGCTACTGTTATAATAACTTGACTAATGAGCCGTTTCCGATAACTGTGTCAACGATCACGAATGCAACAACGCATACGTCTGTCATTACACCATGCTTCTGTTGCCACCAATCCTTACTTTTTATAAGATAATTCTCTTTTCGTACGAACGACAAGGGGGTTCATAAAAATGGAAGATCATAAAAATACAGCCTTGATTTCAGATTTAAACTGGCGCGGACTGATGACTAAACGATAATGATAGATCGATGAAAGAAAGCCCTTCATGTGATGTACGCAGGAAGATAAAAAGCAAGAAATAAAGCTATGTATATTGTTGCATTGTTCTTGTTGAATACAATACGGATACTTAAAGTCTTTCTCCATTGGCTTCGATGCGTTCTAAACTGACGAGGTTGCAATGTGAAAGAGAAAGATATGTATTTCCTAAGAACGCTCCGTCATCCACGGTATTTGTATTGAACCCAGCATGGTCAACCGTGAACTACTGGAATTTAAAAATACTACATGCCTTCGTGTATTTGATACACAGTTCTTCGATGGCAACTAGGATGGGGAAAATGACAGCGATGCCTAGGATGGCACGAAACAATGATCTCAAATATGTACTAATAAAATATACTATCGAAGATGTACAAAAAAAAAAAGAGAAAAGAAAAAGGAAACCGTTTCACTTATGTCCTACGATAATAAACGTCCATTATTTGTTTTACAAACGATCCTTGTATATACCGTTTCATTTTCTCTCCGGCACTTTCCGTTCCGTTTTAGTGTTACTAACACTTGTGTAGTACGCTGGAACAAACACTAATTATTATTTTGTCGGTTAATAGAAGTGTAGCGTACGTAATACCGATAGCTTCTTCATGAAGTACGATCAGTTGAGCCCTTAGATAAAAAAAGAAAGCTGACGACAGCAACGAGACCGTCCGTTTTCAGTTCGTTTTTTTTTTCAGCTGCCTATTTGTTCATGGCGACTCGCTAAATCTGTAAACTAGTCAAATCGTGATGATTAAGTATACGCGATAAGGCAATGAATTCCGTCTCGTTTCCACTCGAATTATTTACACAAGTGATGAATCAGTTTTACGCTTCTTCTTTTGTGTTGCGGCCGTAAATCAGTCAAACGAATTCTGCGACCAGGCATAATACAACCGAGAATGGAGGAAAATCATACCATACGCTCCTGAGAATCTCACGCGCGCCGATCGGCCACGCTGTGAAACTTCAAACCTGATAGCACTTTAAAATGTAATACGAATACACCGAGAGTAACGGTGTCCGGCGTGCGAGCACTGCCGTGTTATATCCCAATCGATAGCGTAACGCCGTGTTCGCGTTACCCTTGAAAAAGACGCGGGCAGGGAAAGACTAGGAATCAGAGGAAACAAAAAAAAAAAGAACTACTAAGTAATCGTCGTCGGCGATTTGAAAGGAGCTCAGCTCTCCGCGACCAGTGGCTCTAACATAGCTTTGCTCTCCTCCAGCTTTTTCGACTCTACCTTCTGCGCCTCGATCTTCTTCTCTACCTTTTTATTCTCTTTCTCCTCCTTCTTATTGTCTTTCTCCTCCTTCTTGTTCTCCTTCTCGTTCTGGATCGCCTTCATCTCGCCCTCGGGCGTCTGCTCCTTCTGCCGCTTCTCAATCTCCGCCTTGAAGTTCTCGATATCCTGCTGGCTGATCTGCACGAACAGGATGCCGTTTATCACGTTCAGCATGTCCAGCACCGAGCCCATGCTCGGTGGTTGCACCTGGATCGGTGGCAGGATCACGCCAGTCTTTCCCGTGTAGATCTCGTGCATTTTCTTCTGCAGAACGACCGCCTGCTGCGTGAGGTGTCGCAGGCAGTCGCTGCTCTCTTTGGTCTTCTCGTGGTCCTCGCCTAACTGTTGCTTGTAGATAGCGTACGTCTCCTTCTCATTGTTCAGCGCCGCGCGGAAATCGCCCATACAGGACTGAGTCCTCGCGACAAGGTGATAAGAGACAGCGACTTTCAAGGATCTCGGCCCGTGGTACCGAAGGTTCAAGGCTAAAGCGTGCTCCAAGAATCGGAGCGACAGTTCGTACTCCCCAACGGCGTGGAGTATCAACGAAATATTACTCTGAATAAACAGTAGCACATGTTAATGGATCTTGTCCAAGAAAAACAAACACCCTCTCTGAAAATCAAACCAATACTTACGTCCAGCAACGCTACTTCTGGATGATCTTCACCGCAAACCAACAGGGCTAGGTAACGTGCTCTGTAGAGTAACCTCAGCGATACGGAAACTTGACCATTGGCGAAAGAGTACAATGCAAGATGAATCTTTAATCACATACGAAAGGTGACAGTGCAGCGCGATGGATATTGTTAATATTATGCGACAGATTAAAGCCTCTAGCACGATACTAACATATTCGGTAATGGTGTACGGATGATCTATTCCGTTAACTCTTTCAGACATGAGAACAGCCTTTTGCTGGGTGGCGAGAGCCTCCCCGTGGTCGCCCATTATGTAATTCAATCGCGCCAGCATTCTGAGACACTGGGCGATTTCGGGGTGCATAGCGCCGTACACATTGTTCAGGAGATTCAGTGCCTCGCTGATCAATTCATAGCCATCCTTCAGGTACCCTTGCTGGATCTTGCTCTGCCCCGTTGTATAAAAGTTGTACGCATCGCTGGCCTGAGAATAGAACGAGTAAAGGAAGATAATGCGATTACGAAATAATGGAAGCTCATGTGTTTGCCGCTTACCCTAGGATTAATATGCTTCACCACAGGGAATATGTTAAGTATGTCTTCCTCGAAGAATGTCGCTCTGTTTTTGTTCTCGAAATTGTACTCGCGCAGCAATATCTGGATGCCGGTCTTTATGCAGAAGCCGCGCAGTAAAGAGATCTTCTGCAGATGAAAGTGTTCTATGGTGGCGTCCAACGACTCTGGACACGGTGTCTCCCAATCGTAGTAGCTCTTCAAGTCTGCTTTGATCTGCTGCCAAAGAGACTTGGGCGTCAACGATGCCCACTCCACCTCGGACTGTTGAGGGCCGTTATTTCGCCCTTTCCTTTTATTCCGTCGCTTCGCGGTCTTAGTCTGAAGCTGAAACCGACAATCACATAAGCTTTTACCTAGAAAATTCTTCCGCTCGTTGGTGCTCTTTTTTTCGGGAAAGTACCCGACGGCATCCTGCGTTTAGAATTATCGTACCTCTTCCAGATTCTGCTGAGGATGAATGATTTGCGCGGAAGACAGTAAGCAGTTCAGGAAATGACTGATGGCAGCGGATAGACTCATTAATTCTGTACCCTGAAAAAATATCTATTAGATAATGTTCACGGAGATGTTAACGGTGTCGGTTTATTTCCCATCGGTATACCTGCATGTAAAATGTGAAGATGTGCTTCGCCGAGCGCAGAACGAGCTCCGATACGGCGATACGATTCAGATACTGTAATTGTGGGACTGCGGCTAACATTGCTGCCAATTTGCCAAGATAGCGCACATTGATACCTCTGCCGTGTAATGCTTCCACCAATGTACTGCCGTCCATCGCGGCAGCTGTGTGGTCCAAGCATTCTCGAATCTGTAAAGGAAATTATATTCTACGTAAACGTGGTCGGCGGATAGTCATTTAATAACTGGAATTATAATAGAACTTACGAAAGTTGGAATTTGCACAGTCAATAGGAAGTCAGCAGCATCCTGCACCAACTGCTTTTGTTTTTTTAAAGCTGGACCGTTTGCATCCGGGTGCCGTACACCCGGAGAAAATACGTCTGGATTAAATCTGACGTCGAATTCAGCTTCTCGTAAGCTACCAACCGCCGCTGCGGCCCTTCGAACTATTTCTTTGGTACTCTCCTCCACTGAAAAAAGAAGAATAAAGTAATAATCACGATGTTCCTATTCGTTTAAGTACAAGTAACATTCTGTTATTTACATTCTTGCTTCTCTCCGCCTGTGATGGAGTCAGTAATACTCTCCACAATTTTCTTAGCCTCGTCTGCTTCGATAATCGACTGAGCGGAATCTTCTTTGTTGCTGTCCATCGTGATGGCATTCGTTTCCTCTTTTTTACCCTCCTGAAATTGCACACTGTTTTCATCAATAAGTCCATTATTTCGTTCGCCGATAAAAATGAATCCTTGCCTTAGCGGTGGTTTCCTTTTCCTTCTGCACTCTCCTTGCAGACGTGAGCTGCTGAAGATGAACAGCGGCATGCTTAATGAATTGAACGTATCTAGCTTCGACAAAGGAGTCGATCAATTCCTGGCGAAGGCAAGCTAATCTGTGCTTGTGCTCGATTGGGAACCCTAAAGCTCTGGCCTCTTTAGTCAGCTCAACACCTTCCACTACGAGAGAGCATATTAAAAGGAATCAAAAGATTGAAATAAATCTAAATACATTGCCAATTACGTCAACCTACGTTTGAGGAAATTGACATCGGGAGGGAAAGTCCGGAGCAAATCCAACACGTAGTGCCGAGAATCATTCCCGATGATGCCCTTGCATTCGACGCTGCTGCAAAGTTCCACTTCTTCTCCAGCATCATTGATCACTTTGTGAGGAAGGATCTTTAATTGCTGGCCAGCTTTGTTCAACTATAAAATACAACTAATCAGCTTCCTATAAGTTAGGAACGTTTCTTGTGAACGATATAACGTTGTCGCTTAACATACCAATTCCAAATACTTCGGGTGCGTGAGAACCGTTTTCCCGAAATCTATAGAACCATAAACTACGGACTGCTCCTGCTCGCGTTCCAAGATTCCCGGGATTATTGACTGTGCGGTGACACGGTATCCTCTATGCAGAGGAATACGAGTAATTATCACAAGAACTTAACATCCATTCGTAATGTATGTAAAAATGTGATCCGCTACAATACCTCCACCACGATAGAAACGGCTATAGTGCTTTCGTACGAACCTGTAATCGATTACAACGGTGCCCAGAGTGTAAAGACCGGGCAAATCGACCGCGGCATAAACCCGTACACCCTGCAAATCGTTTCGAGGCGCGACGAACGCGGCAGCGTCGCCGCCGAGTTCCTTATAATGATCCCTCACGTCGAACCCGAGGGAAAAGAAAATATTGTTCCATATAAACATCTGCATTTTCGCCTCCTCTCCTGGGTTTATCGCCATTACGTTACCATCTATAACCGCCACTGCCCCTCGAGTTGCAGCGGCAACGAAATCACTGTGAACCTAAATTATTCATCGATAAAACAGATACGTTCTACGTAGAATGCATTCGAATATTGAAAGATTCGCGTACTTTAAAAATAGCACGCTCTCTAAGCAGTCTTTCAGGTAAGTTTTTGCGCGGCAGCTCTCTCGTTGTTTGCAATTCCTCATTCCAGTCTCGTGTCTGGCCGGGGATGTGCTCCTCGTAACCCAGCTTGGAAGAGAAAGCTGCGGATAAAGGAATTATTGTCTTGTAGAATCGACGAGTACCCCGTGTGCCATTAAAATTCTATGTCGCGATCGCGGGGTATTTTGTTCGAAGTGAAACGTACTGTCTTCAGCGCGTATCGCGTCAATAGTATGCTCGATTTGAGGTGCGCTCCACGCATAGAGCTGATAAGGTGTGGCGACTCTTTCAAAAGGATGCCTCTGTGTCCTCCTTCTTTGCATGGAAGCGAAACCCCGTTTAAACGCTGGACTGAGCTGGTTCAGTAGCTCGATTAAGCTGTGGTACAGATGACTCGGGGTCGCTGGTTTTGGATTGAACACCTCTTTTGTCGACTGATTGACGAAGAAACCTCTGGCACAGGCAGTCAGATAGTATTGCTTGTCTTCCAGAGTCACCACGTGTAAGTATAATAGGTCACCGTGAAGCTTTCTGTGCCCCGGTGGAGGATTCCATCCAGACGTCGTTAGAACCTGCGACGAACAATCGGATAAATTATTTTAGAGGAGTTCCGCTGCGCTCACGAATGCCCAATCTTACTTTTAAGCACGGAGGACATTTCTGCTCTTTAGCCTGTGGCTGTAGCGGTAACAAAGGCCTGTCTTTGCATCCGGGGATAATATAGTCTGGTGGCGTACAGTCCACCGAATCTGCCCTGCTCTTCTTCTTCTCGAGGATGTCCCCATTAGTGACGACGTTCAGGAACGACAAGCTGCTGCATTCGACACCGTTGTAAGCGTCCGCTGGATCCACAGACTTCAACAAGTCACGAACGTGTCGGACATGTATGCGGGCCTCTCGCATCGTGTACGGCTCCTCCACGACTTTGATCACTGAACCCTCCTTTAGGCCTTCAATGTTCTTCAGTTCTGCAAAGTTATCCAACGTATTGCTATCCAGCTGAAGGGAGAAACAAGTGCGGTGGCAGGTGTCTTCGCGGTCCATGAGCAACTGATGGATTTCCTAAAGACAAGAGACGAGGGAAAAGTTTGTTACTATTGGCGACAACAAATAGACACCGTTTAAAGTGATTTAGCTACCTGAACCAGTTCCATACTGGAGACTTGAATATCGAACGGTTCTGCACCCGGGCTAACAATCCTAACAGTGAAGCCCATGTCTTGAATGAATACAACCTCCTGATCATTCGCAGCATCCTTATCCTTATCACCTTCTCCTTCCTTCTCGCTCTTTCCATTCTGCTTGTCTTTCTCTTTCTCCTTCTCCTCCTCTTTATCCTTCTCATTTCCTTCCTCTTTCGTAGCTTCCACTTCACCTTTCTCAACAACGTTCTTCGCTGCAGTGCTCGCGCTTCCTGCTTCTTCCACAGTTTCCTTCATACCTAAGCAGAAATTTGTGTCCAAATGTTACATTTTTATAGGTGAAAATCAAAAGTTACAGAAGTTTTTTAGTACTTCCTACATTGATTTTTAAATTCTTAAATACACATATTAAATTTTTAGCTGCCTTATGAAGCTTCTGCTGCTGTTAGCGCAAGGAACAGTTAAAACCCATTTGTATTTCAAAGAGTATAACGAAAGAATTTTACGTTGGCATATGTGCAAAATGCAGTGGTCATTTAGCCTTTACAAGTGAATGTTGTTCCGATGTGTGTCGTTTCTTGGAACACATCTATCGTGACGAGAATGCGGATAAGTGATTCTAAGGATTATGCTACTGGAAAGAGCAAGGTGCGCCTTCGACTAGATACGGCGGTGGACATCCGTTGGGGCTGCCACTTACATTCACCAATGCACTTATAAATAAACGGCAATGTAAATAGTCCGTACTCAAATGCCGTACTATTTTTACCGATACCATGTTTGCGATATACATTCATTTCTAACGTACGTCGATCTTCGAGGCTGCATCGTCAATTGCGATCGAGTAGGCGACACAATAACAGCGTTCTCCATGGATCGACGCCGATGTTAAACGGCCAACATATTTCGAGTTATTCGCACCTAAGAGACCTTGATCTTCAGCGGCCTTCGCGAGGGCAGTTTCTAACGATTTCTACATCAACGCCGCGAGATGCTAATCAAAATACATCGTAAAAACTAATTCTAATTATTATGAAGCATTTTCGATAAAATTCAAATAGTAACAATAACGAATTTAAAAAAAAAACAAATATACAACTATGTGTAATCAATTTTCATGAGGCCTAGTTTATTTATTATAAGATTTCATTTGCAAATTAATTTAATTAGAATCGCAATTGCTATCGCAAATACAAGCACTGCTCTTTGAGTAAAACAAGTATTAGTGCAGACTTTCTGTACTGATTATCAATTACCGCGATCACATATTGAGATAAGTGTTCGATCAAAATTCTGAATTATCTTTAAAGGACGTATTGAGGTAGAATGGAAATGGAGAAGTTTTGTGCAATCAGCGCGTGGGGAGTATTATAAATTCATTTTAATTTATTTACTGGAATAAGCTCTTCAAAAATAAACAATTTTAAAGCTTCGTGGAAAATGCAGAGCATAAATGTAATTATTAATATTATATTAATCGAAGACGCGTAATAATTTACTTGCTTTCGGTGATGTTAGCGCGCAATTTTACTCAGACTATTTTAAACCCAAATTTTCCACACAAAGATCGAACAGATAGATCGCATTAAAATTGCAACGAGAAAACCTTGACACTGAAAATACATATAATACTTTATCAAGTATCGGCTCAATAAAAAATTTCTTATCGTAGCAACTAAATTCTTTAAATTCTTCGGTTTCATCGGCCTAAAGATATGTATATATTCATACATGGAAGCTCACGCAAGTTTATCTTACAAAGTAACTGTCGTTTACAAAGCTATATCGCAACCTTATCGCGTGGTGTTTTACTATTCCATTTTGAAATAGTCCTTTTTGAATTCTTTCCTTATCGATAGAAAAAAAATGATAAGGGGCGGGGCGTGAAATTAACCCAAAGATAAGATCGCGTAGAAAAAACCAAACATGAAATCGTTTTGGGTCCGTTATCTTGTTTTATGGATTTCCTTCACATTTTATCTGTTGACTGTCTAGTGAAGGCTAAGGCTGTGAACCAACAGCAGATTCCTTTTAAGAAACATGTTTTGGAGGAACGTTATAAAAGTAACAGAATAGAAAAGCAGCAAGTATTAAAACTAAAATTGCATTTATTCTAGTCTTTGATATCTGTGTTTCGCTAACCTCTTAACATAACCTATGATTCGTGTCTTTCAAGCTTACAGCCCGACTAATAGAGATGCAATATTCCTCTAATCGTAGGTGGTATGTACAAAAGAAAACGGATCTATAGATTAATTATGTTCAAATCACGCGAAGGCATTGTCCGTTTACCGGTTAAACAAGATTGTGTAATGACATAAGCGCGATCTTACAGGCGATAGGTGAATTATTTAGACGTAACGATGAATGTTCGATTCGAAATGCAAACATTAGGCTTGACTCCGCTAGACCATACGCGTTTTCTGGTAAAAAGTACATAGACCGTTAAGTATTCGTCTTTCTTGGTATTTTCCCGCCTTCCGAAGGTTACTTTCAAAAATTATTCATACGGCGATTATGCGCGAATAAGTTGAATAAATTAGTCAACTTTTTAGTGCATGTAATTGTTCAAATTTGAATTTGAAAGTATATTAAATAATCTTATATTCTTGCTCAGAATATATTGCCCCCCTGGCTTTTGAGTAAAGATCGCT
This sequence comes from Andrena flavipes, assembly GCA_963971345.1. NCBI lineage: Eukaryota > Metazoa > Arthropoda > Insecta > Hymenoptera > Andrenidae > Andrena > Andrena flavipes. The sequence continues at coordinate 50,315,248 of OZ020482.1, forward strand.
TATTTTTCAAAACTGATCTTTATTAAGTTTTATACTAAAAAAGGGAATATTTTTATATTTCGGTTCTAAATTTTTAATTAAATTGGCATTATAGAGTGGGTTAAAAAAAGCGAAAGGGGTATATTTTCTTTACCATCATCCCAAAGTTACCCCCCCCCCCCCCCCCCTGGAAAAAAGTCTGCGAACGCCCCTGATTGTAGAGAAATTGTGAAGAACCTGTTTTACAGTCTATTTTGCGTACGGTAATAACATAGTTTTCGTATGTAAAAACTCTAACAATTTTTGATGTTATGGCGGGACATAACTTACGTAATATAACCATGTTTCAAAACCGCTCGATATACCACGACGAAATATCGTTTTGTTGTATCGGAACCGAACCAAGGCACAAGGAAACGCAACGCAACGTCAGAAAGAAGACCGATAACCCCTGCTATCAATAATTCTTTGCAATTCACCATTGTTCTTTCGAAACATTCGACCCTTCGTAAAACACCGTCGTTGTATTTCAATCGTTTAAATTAAACCCGTATACCCCCGCGAGACCGAGTTTAATTTAAGAAAACTTAATTTTGAATGTCTTTTACGCGATTCTAGTCAACGTATTTAGAAATAGGTGGAAAGTTTCATACAACAATTTTTCCGACAAATGTTCCATTGTATTTTTCCGACTATCACCAACATCTTCAGTAGTTACGCCTATGCACGAGAGGTCATTAACATGCACGTGTTTTCCTCGCCTCTTTTTTTCAGGAAAAGGGAGCTCTAAAAACAGAGCAAATCAGCGGAACAAGCCCAGTGTCAATTGACAGTGACGAATAACACTGACGCCCCTTGGAAAATCACCAGCTCCTTTCAAATTAAGGTGCTCGCACGCCACTAACCATCACCTTTGAAGAAACAACCTAAATATATGGTCTCCAGTAATAAAACCGCACCATTATTATTTCACGTGAAAAAAGACGATCATTCCGCAATATAATTTGCACATTTTTTGCTACGAGTAGATATAACCTGTCACCTTCAGATCCTTCGACCCGTATAATTCAATATCAAAAAAACGTTCGCGTAACTCAAAAGAAACACCTATTGTTTCCAATACCTAAAATTACATCTATTCCCTAAATTCGATAACCATTTTGGTCATCGTTCTCTGTTGAACACAACTCATAAAAGAAGAACATCAGGAAATAGAATACATCCCAGTGTATCGTGAAAACAAATGCCACCAAATTAACAAAACCAATCTAACGTCATTCAAAATCAAAGCGCGGACAGGTAACGCGGTTTCATCATCCCAAGTGAAACAAATCACGTGCTTGACATGGAATTAATTTCCTCCGAGGTGCTTTCCACAGTTACACCGGCGACACAACCATTTCGAATATATACGAAACTGCGTGCGAACGGCCGGAACCAGAGACATTGCTCATCGATTCGCTGGTACACGCCGTGTTCGGAGGATGTAGCACGTCAAACGAGATACGTTCACGCGTCTTGTGCAACTCTGCTTGCAAACCTAGCGACGACGAATGTCCACGGGGAATGAAGCCGAGCGTGCGGCACGCTATGTAATAATCGGGTGGCCACGAGAACGGGAGAAATTCGTCTGCTAGGGACAGGATCGCGTCTTCTGCTAGCATCCCTCTTCCGAGGCTCGTGGCTCACATGACCCCCGGCGGTGTACATAGATTCGCACAATTCGCGCGTTACATAACAGACGGAGGGCCCGGCTTTCGGCCGCGGCCGCGTCATTAGAGCGCACAGATTAACGTGAGCGGAGCAGGGTAACCTGACGACACTCGAAGTCATTACATAACGTCGCCGGGAGGGCCCGTTTTAACCTCGTACCGCCGAAAACCGAATTAAAGGGCGTACGCCAGAGAATTATCGGCTTACTGACCATTAGCGGCTCCGTCCTCGTCGCCGTTCATCAGCGGATCTTTCGTGCTCCCGTTCTCCGCGGAGGCCTCGATCTGCGCGCCCAGTGTCATCTCTTACAGACGATCGTACGGGATTCTTCACACGGCCCTTCGTCACCTCGCCACGTCCTTATGCCCACGGTTAACACGCACGCACACCTTCTACGAGTCGCTCCCAAACAACGTCCGTCCCTTTTCACGAGGCAGCGCACCAACTCCGGGACCACTCTGAGCCGCTTTTCTCTCTGCCGCACGTGCGTTTCGAACGAAGTACAAAGTCTAATGTGCGCGATTGGTGTTCCGCTGTTGCGGCTTATCGAACGCGCCACTTCGATTGGCCCGCCTCGTCACGTGACTAGAGTCTAATTCTCTTACGGGCAGCCGCCGTTGGCCGTTGCCGGTGGATCGAAACCGCCGCGAAACCCTTTCGCAGTTGGACTTTATCGAAACGCTTCTTGATTGGCAGCGATCGTTGGAAACGGCTGCACTCGAAACGGGACCGGATTAATGTTACTAGATGACGGACTTCTAACCATTTCTAACCTTACGTTGCGGTGTCGGTTTGAATAGGTAACAGTAGGTAACAGTTCGTGCTTTATTCTTTAGAAAATTGTAAGGCTAGTGGAAAGGTGCAGGCTGAGAGAAGATAAGGATAGAACAGGCAAGAACAGGGTAATCCAACCGATCGAGGGAGCGTTAACGTTCCGAAGAATTGGTTAGATCTTAGGGCATAGTTACCGGCAACAGTCAGAGAATGTCGGCGGAAGACCAGCCAGATTTACGGTTAGGACCGGATCCTAATGTCACTTATCCCATTCAAGTACAATACTGCGGAAACTGCTCTCTTCCTATCGAGGTAAAACAATGTTGATCCTGATCTATCGATCGTCGAATTCTATATTGTGCGACGAGGGGTCAATGCGCGAGCTTTTTCTGAAAATTTCATCTCTTCCATAGTACTGCGAATATTACCCAGAGTACGAAAAGTGCAAGCAATGGCTAGAAAGGAACTTACCGACTGAATTTGAGAAAGTTAAATTGGGTAATTATGATTTTTGGAAATAACGTTCACCTCGGCTGAATTATTCAATTTACGTCTTATTTACTGGCGAATAGTAGAAGATAACACCACGGAAGCAGGCGGAGGCGAGGACGAGAAGAAACGACAGAAGCGTGGCGGTAAAGGTATGCTGAAAGCGAAGAAGAAAGAGGATGTTCCAAAGTTTGTGACTGTCTCTAGAGCACCTAGAGGAAAGAAGAAATCAGTCACGGTCGTAACTGGTCTTAGCACTTTCGGTAATAGAAGACGCTTAATCTACTCTGTTATTTCGATAAGAATTCTTTCCTCGCTACTCGACTCTACTCGCAATTTGCAGATATAGATTTGAAAGTCGCCGCAAAGTTCTTTGGCAGCAAATTCGCTTGCGGATCTAGCGTGACAGGGGACGACGAAATAGTTATACAGGGAGACGTGAAGGATGATTTGTTCGAAGTGATTCCAGAGAAGTGGCCACAGGTGAGAAGAAAGATTGAAAATTGCAGTATCACGAATGGGAAGCATATAGTTCATATAATACGATGTATTTTCAGATCGACGAGGATTCTATAGACGACCTTGGTGATCAGAAAAGATAATGCGCCAACTGAAAGTCTCGCATGCACAATTGTATTTAATATTATACTATTTCCATGTTTATTATGAATAAAATGTACATAACGTATATAAAATATTTTTTTAAAAATTTATAAAGTAAAAGAAAGTAAAAACGTTACCCATCTTTCTCATCTTGCTCGTCTTCGCCTAAATAAGTTGCTACCACCTGCAGCAAGGACTCTACTTCTTCGTCCGTCAAGCGATCTTCACTGTCCTCCACGATCTATAAAAACATAGCGTTGTAGGTACATCCGGCTTTAAATATTGTGTCATAGTATGTTACGGTACCAGTTGTATCTCCAGCGGCGTTTTAGGGCACACATTTAAAAGTGTCAATTTCTCACATTTCGTCAACTTGTAAGGTTCCATTGCTTTCAGAAACTTTCTGATCTTTTCAGACGAGTGCCTTTTACACGGCGTCTCTTCTAGATATCTAACAGTCTGATAGGTTATCGTTGCCAATTGATTCTGCTTCATCTTTTGCTTTTTATTTGCTTTTATATTCTGCAGAATATCCAACACTTCATAATTGCTTAAATATGCTGAACACTCCTTCAATCTGAAATAAGATGCGTTAAATCTTCGATAAATGTATAATTAATGAAATAATCACAGATATGAAGAAAAGTAGTCACTTACACTTCCATTGCGTATATTTAAATAGGCAAAATTTAATTGTGCCGCTACTTCTTACAGATTCGAGAAAAAGTATTTACATTACACCGTATAAGGTTATGTGTTAATATCACAATTATATTAATTCTAAATAAACATAAATGTTTAATACAATATTGACGATTGCAAATTTCGATAATATCATCACCTGCACTACAAAGTACTTATATATGTATAGTGTAACTTTTTTTAACCTAAAACTAAAATTCGATTTACGAATCTCACGGTTTCGATGCGATTGTCAAATCAGTTCGATCATCGATACACGAAGCGGAAAATTTAAATCTCGCGCCCACGTATAGTCACCGGTGCTCGTGTCTGATTCATCGAAATTGTATTTAATAGCGTATTGGCACGGTTGCACTAGGTGCGAATTTTAGCCAATTGAAAGCGAAAAATTTAGCATTTAGTGCGCAGTAGTGCAGGTTGCTAGTATTTTTCCGTATGCCATAGAAATAAATAGAAACTGACGAATAATTCCATTGTAATGAAATACGATTTTCAGACAATGAACAAATTGAACTATTTGCTAATATCATACTGAAATGTCCCAATAATCGTCACTTATGAAATCGATTGGGAAGCCACTAAAATGATGTACAGACACTTTCATTGTAATCACATTTACGGAATAGTAGAATGATCTGCGAAGATAACGTTGGGCTATTTGAGTCCGTGTATATATACACAGTAGTGTGCATCTTAGCCCAATCCACAGCTGACTGTAGTTATATTCTACATCCCGCAGTGCCGTACGTTAGCAACCTGTAGCCCCCTTAAAATGTTTCGTTCATAATACACACAAAAAAGCAATACGAACGAAGTACTATAATCTATATCTCCAGAATGAATAAATAAATAACATTTCAAAAACTCAAGTACAAAAACATAAACACTACTCTTTTCGCCATGGATAAGCTACGTAAGAATCTTTCTACCAGAAACAGATGCACGATTTAGTTTATTATTAGCATCGGTATGCCATGCAGTGCGCACCATGTAGCACCTAATCAGAAAGATCATTCCCACGTAAGTGTAGCATTTTATGATGCATCGAAGATACCGGGGAAATTGAATCACGAGGAATGTCCCCGGTAATACAATATTGTATCGAACCTTGCACTTCTTTGCGTGTAAATTCGTGGACACTTTTGGAGACGGGTGTTGCGTACGGTGATCACGTTCATGCCGACGTTAACACGACCTCTGTGCGCGATCGCCTGACATTTTGCGACGGTGATTCTACGACACACAGTAGGTGCTCCATCGTGTTTTGTATTTTTAAGAGTTGCCCTGTCGTCGGTGTGGTGATACGTTCCGATGATCGATGTAAACTCACGGGGTTGGACAAAATGTAGACCAACACCGTGCAACCCTTTCAAGGCACCGTCAGAAAGGATCAACGACACCGCACGCGAGAATACTACACGACGGGCCGCGACTTTTCTTACCCAAGCGTATCGATCTTTCCGCAGGCGATGAATCTCTCTTGCCTGTTGTCCTCTGCTTGTAAACTGTTGAGTCTGCCTGTGGAAGATCGGTGAAACCTCCTCTCGATCGCCGATTTAATACGATCAAGGATGGAAATCGTCGGCGACTACGAGTACAATACCAAGGACCTGATAGGCCACGGCGCGTTCGCCGTGGTCTTCAGGGGTAGACATCGTAAAGTGAGTTCCCTTCTTCTTCTCGTGATCTACAACCGTGAATCCGTCCTGGCACCGTAACAGTGAGTTCGTTTACATCCACCGAAACAATGGTCTTCATTTTCTCTTTGTAGAAACCAAATTTCGTGGTGGCGATTAAAAGTATCACCAAGAAGAGTCTGGCAAAGTCGCAGAATCTGCTTGGAAAGGAGATCAAGATTCTGAAGGTTTGTTGACACGATATCGAGGCCCACCATGTACATTCTCGTTTTCATTTTCACTTTTTCGTAGTTGTATTTCTGTTTCGTAAGAGACAGGTGCCTGCGTTTGTTCTATTTTCATTGCTGCCATTTGGTTTTTACTATGGAACCGCTGCCCCAGCTTAACTTCCAAAGAAGTCATTTCAATTTGAAAGATTCTTGCTCCGATTCGTTTTTGAAAAATGATTGTTCCTTAACCCTGCTATTCTCCTTAAGACCCTAAATGGAGATTATGTTTTTACAGATACTATGTTCCCATATATTTTACATTGTTTGATAAAAAATAATTTCAAAACTTGAAACAATATCGTTTCTTACGGGTGTACTCTTCGAAATATGTAAGAAATTCCAAAATTGTAGTTATAAACAATCCGACTATTGAATTAAAGTTTACATATTAGAAATTTTAGGCACGCGATATCTAAATTATATGCTTTTACGTGATGAGACTGTAGTCTATTCTCTTTGGAAACTGTTTTGTGGCCATTGGTTCATTGTTGACATTACGCTCTCTGCATAAACACTTCTCACCTGAACAAAAGATTATATTGGTGCAAAGCTTTCATATATTTTAATCGTGTATTTATTCCGGTGCCTAAATTTTGTAAATATGTCAGAACCAATGTCGGAATTGTACGAGTATGGGAGTGATAGCACTGAAGAGTATACAGCAATAATTGAGAAGTATTAAATTTGTGGAATTCAGAGACAGGGAGAACTATTTTGTTTACCACAATGTCGCTTGAACGTTTTTACTATATATCATGTGTATTTTGTTTTGACGACAAGAGTGATTATCAAGACAGAAGGGCAAATAATAAACTTGTATCTGTAAGAGTCCTTTTTAAGAAATGCATACAAATACCACCAAAATTATATAATCCTAGAGAAAATATAACAAGTAATAGTAGTTGTACAATTGTTTGGATTTAGAGGTTGTTGCCTACTATTTTCTACATCTTATTATTTCTATGATTATATATTTGAAACTTTTGTATCCGATAGATCAACATTATAATTGTCGCATATGAAATATAATATTAATCATAGAAATCCAAAAGTACACCCAAAACGTGAACTTTGCTTTACCAAGTCACTACGACCCGACGGAATACGAAAGCAAGGCATAAATTAGGAGAACAGCAGGGTTGAGAAGTCTTTTCTAGCAAAGTTTAAAGTTAATGTATATTATTAAAAGATTTATATATTGTGCTTCGACAACTGCTGTATCATGACTTCAGTTTTTGACTAAAACATTACATTTTAGGAATTAACAGAATTACATCATGAAAATGTTGTTGCATTATTGGATTGTAAGGTTCGTATAACGATTTTGCTATCAAGTACTAGATACCTTTAATCACGTGTGGCAGAAATGCTGTTCGTACGATGACATTAATAAGAATTTTTCATTTAGGAGTCTAATCATAATGTCTTCCTGGTTATGGAGTATTGTAATGGCGGAGACTTAGCTGACTATTTAAGTGGTACGTTTTATTTAAAAGTTTCTTGTCCGAACATTAGAATACCTGCAGAAACTAATGGTCACCTGTACTAATTCTATTATTTCATCTTGCGTTGCGTTCATTAGCAAAAGGCACACTTTCCGAAGATACTATCAGAGTGTTTTTGAAGCAATTAGCAGGTGCAATGAAAGCGCTACATGCCAAAGGTGTCGTCCACAGGGATCTTAAGCCACAAAATATTTTGCTCAGCCATAATTGTGGTAAAGCTTGTCCGCAACCACATCAGATCACATTAAAGATTGGTAAGGATTTATTAATGATAACATCACATTCCCTTTTACTTAATCGTTTTCAATCCATAAAAATATTAAGTGTCTGTCTCTTAACGTTCCAGCGGATTTTGGTTTTGCTAGGTTTTTACAAGACGGTGTAATGGCTGCCACGTTATGTGGTTCGCCAATGTACATGGCGCCTGAAGTTATAATGTCGCTCCAGTACGACGCGAAAGCAGACCTCTGGTCTTTAGGAACGATAGTCTTTCAGTGTCTGACTGGGAAGGCTCCATTTCAAGCTCATACACCTCAAGCTTTAAAGTTGTTCTATGAAAAGAATGCAAACCTTGGACCTAAGTAGGACATACTTTCTGAAATATATTTTTATCAACGAAGAACACGCTCAATGTACTCCAACAATGATTATTCTAGGATTCCACCTGGAACTTCACCGGAGTTATCGGATCTTCTGCTGGGTCTTCTAAGACGCAACGCCAGAGACCGAATGCCTTTCGATGAATTTTTCGGTCATCCATTCCTCCAAGGCACCAGAGAGAGCCCAAGTCCAGTTCCTGCCGAGCTACCTGCTTCCCCAGGGACATTAGTAATTCAGGAAGGAGCCACGGCTGTTACACGATCAGAACCAGAGACTACCAGTCCGTGTTCCAGTCCTGAAGATGACTTTGTGCTTGTGCAGAGTGATCTCAGCAGTGACACAGACAATAATCCTAACACGCAGCAGGTTAAGTAAGTAACTTGAAATGTTACTTCGCAAAGACTCTCCTATGATCATGTATTCGCGATATTACTTTACTATGTATCGATTAGGTACGTTAAACAAACCAGTAGAGAAGCAGTGAGTCCACCGCGACCATGCTTCCTGCCAATTTCGGAGCCAATTCCTGTTTCATCCCAGAGAAGCGTTGCGCAGCCGTCGTCTCCGTGCACTAACGCAAGGTCCGGATGCAGCGTTGTCCCGCGCTCTCAACCGATTAGTATGAAACGCAGTGTGGATTCTCACAGGAGTCATGCCCCTGATATTGGCTCCCTTAGTCCACCGAGTGTTCAGTTTGTCATTGGTACGCCACCAAGTAGAAGGTATGAGAACGCTGTACGCATATACCGTCTCGTTTGGTTGCCGCACGGTCTGACTTTACTGTAACGATTGTTAGATTAAGCGAGACACCTCCGCCGCCAAACGCATGGCAAGTCAGTCCTGTGGCAAGGCACTCGCACACGTCTAGTGGAACGTCACCGTTGCGACGTTCGACTGGAAATAACAGCGCGTCCTCGCCACTGCTGACAGGGCCTTTGGCAGTGTTGGGCTCACCTACGTCGAGAGCGTTCCAGGATAACAACAACACGCTGAGGCATTCGCCTGTCATTCCCTTTGGTACAAGAGCTGTCACTCTTCCCGAAATATCTGGTACTTAGATCTCTTGCTGCGGTTAGAGGGGGCGTCAACAAATTACTTATGTCGCTTTGCTAATGTATTCACAGAGGCGGGTAGTTTCCAAAACCTCCTGCCAGAGGTGAGCACTACAACAATAGATGATCGCCCGTTGACGTTCATCGCGCCCGAACTCCCAGAGGAAACGCTTTTGGAACGAGGACACAACGAAATATTAGCCAAGTTGAACTTTGTTGTTGCATTGTGCGAATGCGTGTGCGAGGTGGCGAGAACAAGAGCGGGACCTTTGGGCGCGCCTTTGGGTGGCATCGAGCAGGCGAGCAACGCAGCGACAAGGAGAAGAGCCGAACAAGTGATTCTACTGGTCAGGGCTCTTCAGTGGCTCAGTTCTGGATTAAGTCTGGCGACACAACAACTAAAAGCCGGCAGGTTACAGCCGACTGCTAGTGTTAAAGAAGGTGAACCCTCTACGATAGCTAAATTTATCGGGATTAGAATCGATAGCGCCACATTTCGAATGCAACTTTAAGGGGATCTTGTTCCAGTTGTGAATACCATGAACGAGAAGTTCAGAACGTGCCTCACAGAATGCAAGCAGCTCAACAGCGCTGGCCTCCTTCACCAGACAGGAGCTACTGCAGACAAAATCCTCTACAACCATGCCATACAAATGGTAAGCACCCGGTATATTCCACTCGTCTCTATTAGAATAAATCTGCGTGTATACTTATGCGTACATTTTTTCTCTTCACCAGTGTCAGTCAGCAGCGCTCGACGAGTTGTTTGGCAATCCCGCGGAATGTTTCCAGCGGTATCACACGGCACAGATATTGCTGCATTCTTTATCACAGCATGTCAGTCACAGTCAAGATAGAGCCCTCCTTATTAAATGTAATTTGTTTTTTTTTTCAACAAACAGTGTTAACTCTTCTTTTCTTCCGCCTAGAATGCTTTTTATCTCGAATACAGTGTGCCCAGCGAAATCGCAAAGGGGTTGACGTTCCGCTTTTATCTTTACAGACAAAGACGCCGTTGAAAAACGCTTGTACGTACTTCAGCAACAAGGCTACATTTACGCGACAGACCCCACATAGCGCTTATGAGATACGGCAGCAGAACGCAGCGACCCGCCCGAACCCATACCGTATTCGATATCTCTCTTCTGTAAGATATTCTACCCTATTCTGTATAAAAGATGTTGATTCATCGATCGTTACTATGATCGTGCTGCAAATATGACATTGTAGAAAGAGAGGCAAAGCTAAGATATACTAAGTATTATAGTGCAGTTGTTAGATCTACACAGAATAGGGTAGATTACCCCATGGAAGAGTACGAAAGTGATTCTTTACAGGTTTCTTTATATGATTTTATTAATGACGCGAATAATAAATAATGATTATATGTATGATATATATATTATACACGTTATGTAATATATATACCATACAGTATATGATAATATATATATACATATATATATATATATATATAGTGTAATGTACGTATGGTTGATTAACTAACCTTTATTTCATATCAAACAATAAAAACGTGTATACTAACAGCATTGTGCGTTCAATGCAAGGCACATTTCTTATTAAATAATGGTGATACAATAATTGTAAAAAAAAAGGAGTAAAATATTAAGCATTGTTTCATTGGGTGACATTCTACATCAATGGTTTGTTCTTTTCTCTACGAAAGTGTTGCTGTGGGGTCTCATTCCTTCTTTTCATTTGTAACAGCCTCTATACTCGGTTTATTGTCCCTATAAATTACGTAGTTCAGTGCCATAGCCAAAGAGTTCCACGCTAAGTACGGAATGACTAAGCAGCCAGCCAATCGATTTACGCTGTAAAATGCAATACCCATTGCTACGGTGCTACCCCATAATACTGTAATTTCGTACAATGCCTAAAAATAGAACAGAATTGAGTAGTTGCGTGTGTAATCGAGGACCAGATTATAAACGTGGCTGTTATCTCTATTAGTGTACCCATTTTATGTTGTGTAACCCAAAGAACAGTGGCGTCCAAGACCAATTAAGTAGTAAATTAGCAGAGTAAATAGAAAGTGGTATCGATGCCTCTCTGAAACCACCACCGTCTTTCCATACTAAGTACGAAGAGTACCCCATCGTGCAATACAGGGTTGTCCATACAGGAGCGAACACCCAGTTTGGAGGATTCCAGGAAGGTCTTTTTAATGTCTATTAGGTATCAAACAGAGAAATACTTTGTTAGTTCATTTTATCATATCCGACTTAATAGAATGAAAGTTCAAAATGCCCTAAGTAGAATTCTTCGCTAGTTAAGACGAAAGGGAAATATATTTTATTTAGTGCAAATAATTTTATCTTGGCATAGGAAAGATAGAGACAGTTATCTTATCATTATATATAGAAAATTCTACTTAAAAATAGTTATCGGGTGACGGACAATTAAGTACTGTTCAATATTTCTGAAGGCTTTGCTAAATTGAGGTCGATGCAATTGTAATTTCATGTCACATGTAACTTGTCTCAAGGTCTTAATGGCAACTTCTACCTGTTCTAAAAACCTAGTACATAAATCACGAATTATTACATAAATGTTGTTAAAGAATCATGCTTAAACGTTCGACTCGTTGCACGTAAATTTACGATTAATAAATCAATTTTAAATTAAAAATTACTCGACGCTTATCGAGTGACATTTTCAAGTTACGCCACTGGATTTTAACAGTGATAAGAATTAAAGGATTCATTACCTCATACCAGGGCTTAATATTTTTCCTGGTGATATATCCTCCGGCCCAGCCTCCGATATTCGGAGCGATAACAGATATTACAATCGGGCATGATATTTTTACAGGCATTTTACGCTTTAAAGGGATCCCTGGTCGTTTGTGACGGAGACTACGCACGGCAATGTACGACACTGCACATTGCGACTGACGTTTCTCCAGTGGTGTAATCGTTCCGATAGACGCGCTTAAGCGACATTCTTTCCTGTGCATTCGTTATCTGGTAACAATGACTAATGCAATTTGAAAGAAAAATTTCAAATTCTATTTCGAATGAAATTCTAATCAGGTTACTTCAAAATGTACGATATACTGTGAAATAGAAGTTAAAAGATTTTCAGCAATAAAAATGTTTCTATATAGGTCGCTATACACTTGCATGTTAATTGCTACGTAATTGTAGAAAAGGGAATTCGCGAAATGGACATATACACGTAGGTGGGTAATTATTGGAGATTTTGTTACTTTCTCTAATATCAGACGAGAGTTACCCCCTTTATTTACACATATAATTTAATAAATACATTAAGAACGAATATTTATATTACATACAGTTTTTGGAGTGTCATGCATAACGATTCATAAATGACTATTATAGTAACAGGAAAGTGAGTACCGAACATAAAGGTGTGTGCGTGAGTATATATTCTAATTTAAATTATTATCTGGTGGTATATGTACACTGTATGCAGATTCAATGCTTTATTGGAATTAGGAAACTTGCATTAAGTTAACGTATACAAAACGGTATTCCAAATATAATATCAAAGCAACTGAAATTTATTTGATCTATTTAGCTCGCACGATTGTATGGATATGACTACAGAAAGAAAATATACCACCAAACCATTTGCTTCGGAACTTGAAGACAATTCAAGGAATGCCGTAAAAGTTTGGAAACTTATAAGGAGTGCTAAAAAGATCTAATAAATTATTTTCTGCATGAAATTGGATTTTTACATACATTAATATAGTCTCGAGGTGTGCCTTGATTAGATTTCGAGTATGAAGTAGCCGAAACTTTAAAGAAAATTGAGTATCCAACGGCTTAGTCGAGAAAGTCATAAAAAGACTACTTTCGATGAAGTCGTTTCTACATTACGACCAGCTAGTACGTGTTAATTATTTAGTCTAGTGCTGATAGTAGATGTAGAAAGACGTCGTCTTCGCGTAAAAGAAAGACTCTGACTCGACACTGTGCCTACTTTTTGGTATGCTGTGCATTTCTTGACTCGGAACTACTATACAGTCGTACCGGAAAATAAGTTAACACTTTAAAATCGCATAACTTTTTTAAAATTGGTCCAAACGACTTAAGTTTTATTTTTACAAAGCTAGCGGAATTAGTTTTCTAGGTGACGTGTTTCGTCGTTTTGAAAAAATGTACTTGGTCTGAAAAAAAAAATAGTAAAGATCGCAGAATTATTAAATTATTTTTTTTCAAATATTTTTTGCAAAACGACGAAACACGTCACCTAGAAAACTATATAATTCCGTTAGCTTTTAAAAAAACTCAAGTCGTTTGGACCAATTTTAAAAAAGTTATGCGATTTTAAAGAGTGTCAACTTATTTTCCGACGCGACTGCACAAATCTAAAATGCTATTTCCTTTTTCGGGTTACTTTAGACTTTATTTATCGCACGTTACTTTCACGCATCCACCGATCCTTTACTCCGTACATTATTAGTCGTTTTTCATACTCGCCTCATCGAACAATGCATTCAATGCTGGCTAATGATCTATCACTCACATTTCTGAGCTTTGGCATCCTTCTCCCCGTTCACCACTCTTTTGCGCTCAGGTTTTATATCGAATAATCCAGGGAGATGGTCCCTCACGCGTTCTCTCAATTTCTGAGGGATTACCCTAATAGTGGTGGTTATGTTACCCAGGAAAAGTACTAAGAACATGCTACTGAGGAGCGGAACGTGCCACGTAGCTTCTGGATGGGACGTTAATGTGTACAACACATACGAATTGTATAATTGAAATAGGTATCCGACGAAAAGGAATGGCAATAGGAATGACAGTCCGCGCCACATCCACGAGTGGAAACCTTCGATAGTAATGTCCATATTATGCCTCTCCCCTAAAGCCTTCAAGCGGTATAAAACGCCGCGTTGATAACAGAATTGCAGATACTGCACTACACCTGTAAACGAGACGTTTAAATTTCAATCCCAATAAGCAGCTTATAAAAGACTTATTTTAGGAAGAATGACTTACTAACATATACGTTGAACCACATAAATTGCTGTCGAAATGCATACCACGGCCCAGTGTTAGGCCATACTAATAAAACGCCAGATACTACCGTCGAAAGGAAATGGTGAAATCTCCACCAACCTTTGATCCTCGAGCCGTTTACCTTTAGTATACTCTCCCTTATTGTCAACGTACAATAATACCAGACCAGAAGGAACATAAAACTAAGCTCCAAAGTTCTACAACACACGTTATTATAAAACTGTTACCCTCTTTTGTACAGAAGCTCTCCTAAGATGTGACGCAAAATCAATAACATCCTACCTGACATTAGTTACTAGATTCAACACAGATAAAATGAAACCAATCACAGAGAGGACCAGCTTGAACTTTTCATACTCGTCTTTGTACTTGAACCTAGAATGCGACGAATCGGATTAATCGTAACTTTTGGAATACAGTTTTTCTTCGCGTCTACGCGAATATATCTGTACTCACTTATCGTTCTTGTTCAATATGGAAACATTAACACTGCCTAAAATAATCTGAAGATATGTGCCGTTCGGTTTTGGCAAACTCTGCTCTATTTCGTGTATCTGATCTTTCCTCCTCGCCATTTCTTTATCTAAGCTCTTCCGCGCGTCCTTTGCTTGCAACCTGTAGACAATCCGATACGTTTGATCGCGTAAAGAGGATAATCGATCAATATAGATATTCATCAGAATTGATTACTTACTGTTTCAATGATTTCGATATAACCCCCATCCTGTACCGCTGGTGAGAAATGCCTTTCAAACATTTCGCTTGCAGTTCGGTCACTTCCTCCAATTTAGCAAGGTACTCTCTGTTCAATGCCTGTTAACATTAAAACATCACTGTTGTTTGAATACCCTATACAGTTTTTCTGTACAATATGGACAGACTGCTCGCAGGAACGTGGCAGAAATAAATAGTCACGAATACATCTATAAAGATGTGGCAGTTAAAGAAGCATTTAATCTAAACATAACACTTTGCCCAAAGTTTCTGGAATACCGGTCGCCAGTGCGGGCACATAGGAGGTGCACTTAACCTCCAAGAGAATTGTTCTGTACGCTAACCAGCGAAAGCATTAGTACCCGAGGTTAATGAGAAATTATCTTACTTCTAGTTCCTTGTATTCTTGTGCTAGATCATTCCAGTCTTTTAAACAAGACTCGACATCGGTATCCATCGCAGCAGGGAAAAGGACGATGGTGAAAACGTTAACTGGAAATTTAGATGCGCTACGGGCCTATCTTGCTCCTCGCGGCTGCCGTTTCCTCGTGCATCGAGCAACAGAGTGCTCTAGAAGCTGACTCCCGATTTATCGGGATCTTCAGGGTCGACGTATGATAACAGCGTGTTTCAAATAGCTTCGCGAAGAGAAATAATTGAATTAAAAATCGTTACTCAGCAGAAATTTAACGGCGCGCTAAAATTCGTATACCTAAACGTTTAGAATTCGACGCCCGACTCGTCTTTCGCTGAAATGCATTCGAGAAATACGTTTCTTTTTACTGCAGATCCCGCGGGTACATAGATCGGATCGCACCGCGCTGCGGATAATTCTAGGAAATGGTAATCGACGTGTGGATGAATGGAACGCATTATGAATTTTGAATTCCGGACACGTGAGAATGATAAAAACTACATTTCACTGCTGAGATGCTGGAGATCACAAGATGTTTTGTAATTTCTGAATTAATGTGGTAATTCGTTGGTAGATTGCTCCAAGCAAATTAGTCATTGCTGAGCGTGATGAAACGCATTAGATATGTAGATTATTTCTCAATGAAGCTGGTCGAAGTGAGAGTCGCCTTATGTAATTCCTTTGATAAATTCTGGACTGTTCCGTTGGGCTTCGTGAAATTTCGATCCGTGTGCGTTGACATTCTTCGACAATGGAAATCGCACTTTGCACTCTGATACAGGGTTACCCGTACACGTGTACATCGAATTAAAATGAAATTCAACGTTCGGTGGGCGCAGTTCGCATACGTAATCACCACGAAGATATTAGCTGCAGTTAACGAGAAAGCATTTATCATAAAAATTAAAAAATATTATAGAGGGGTTCCTCTAATTAAAACGTTTATTAAGTATTAATCAAATAACATGTAGTTTACAGCTGTTTTGCGCACCAGATGCCAGTATTATTTTCTTATATTAAATGGCCCCCTGATTCCGAAAATAAGGTCCAAAACTTTTTCTATGGATACGTTTTCGAGATATCGACAGGTGAACTTTTTACCTGTCTGTCAAAGAGGTGGTCCCACTTAATTGCGAATATCTCGTGTCGCGGATGTCCGATTTGATCGAAAATTATATTAAATTAAAGGTAATTGAATCACCAACAAATATACCTTACAAAATTTTCAAAATCGGTTCAATAGTTCGTGTGAAATCGATGGAAATATGTGGAAAAAGACATTTTTTCGACTGAAATTGAAATTGACAATTCATTTAATCATCTGGGAAAAATCGAAATCGCAAAAATTGGTCGAGTTTCTCATTTCTCAAACCAAGAAAAAATGAAATTTTAGTGCTTTCACACACTTGTCTCTAGCTTCGGTATTTATCCATAGATTTTCTTCAGTAGCAGCTTGTTTTCTTCGTAAAAGGGCAGACTCAACGTAAGAAATGAGAAATTCGGCCCATTTTTGTGATTTCGATTTTTCCCAAACGATTAAATGAATTGTCGATCTCAATTTCGGGCGAAAAAATTATTTTTTTCCACATATTTCCATCGATTTCATTCGAACTACTGAAAATATTTGAAATTTTTGTGAGGTATATTTGTTGGTGATTCAATTATCTTTAATTTAATATAATGTTTGACCATATCCGACATTCGCAACACGAGATATTCGCAATTAATTGGGTCCATCTTTTCAACAGACAGGTAAAAAGTTCACCTGTCGATATTTCGAAAACGTATCCATAGAAAAATCTTTTAGACCATATTCTCAGAATCAGCAGGCCATTTTATACCAGAAAAAAATAGTGACATCTGCTGTGCAAAATTTTTTTATTTTGTAAACTAATGTAATCTCCCTTAATGAATCAGTCTTCAAGATATTAATGATTGTACTACTAACAATCTTCATTCTCATTTTGACAATTTAAATAAAGTTATCTGATTAATGCCAATTGTCTTTCAGGAAGAATCATCATTCAAAGAAGAATCATGACCAAAATATAGGGACTGGAAAATTCTGCGATGACGCAAAGGTCTTCTCCGCGTTCAGATATCCTTTCCTGTCTATTTTAAAGCATATCGATGCTGGTGCCGTCCAGGCGCCGACCAGCGGAGCCGTGATTTTTCATCCTGACACTTGTCCCGCGTTTTTCGTTCATTCGCATTCACGCGCCAGTAGCTCGCGCTACTGAACACGTACAAACTATCGCAGAATCTCTCTCCGCTCCCGGGGAGCACAATACACAACAGGCTCGGCAATTTAAAACCCGCCTCCTGTCGTATCTCGTCGAACACGCGAATTTTTTCAGGGTCATTGACCAGACAACTTCTTCACCGACCTGCTAAGACAAAAGTGCTTTGCATTCCCTGGTAAACAAGTCGTTTTATATTCAATCAACGAACTCTATTTCGCAATCCCTCAGACCTCTTCCAGACACACGTGGAGACCTCACCAGGAACGTCACTCCTTCATTTCTCCACGAATACGTTTCCTCCCACGATTACATTCGCGCCTTGAACATCGGCTCGGGGATCGAGCGATTTAAAATTCAGATTTCTCAACATTTCTCAAGCGCCAGCTCGTAGTCGCGATGTGTACCTACTCTGAGCTACGACACAGATGTATATTTTTTTGCCACACGTGGCTGTAACGTGCGGTATTAAGAAGATTTTATAGATTTCCTTTTATCAATGAGTCGTGTTTTTTGTAGCAAACCAGTCTGGGCGCTTATCTTGTTCTAATTTTAGAAAGTATAGACTACAGGTGTATTTACGAAGCTGGGCCAAGTAATCAATAAATCTTGGTGACACTAATGCCTCGGTTTATTATTCCATACCGCGCATGACTGGGATCTTTTCCATTTATCCTTTATGAATAAAAGAGACGCTAAGTGGTGGTTCGTCCCACGGGAATAAAAGGCGAGGCGCGCCTGCTACGAGACTTGCAAACGAATGCATTCAAACAAGATTAAAGTATACGTGTTTCTATCAACGGCCTCTTTTTTTCTCGGCAAATGTGGGACAGACTGTTCCACCGGGCTATTCAAAATCGGATTATATATTCTACCCGATGCTGGTATCGGCTGCATTATTTATAAACGCTATCGCGATGCTCAAAGTCTCCGGGCTTTGTTCAACTTTGCAAGTAGAATCACCCGCTTATCTATCATATCAAAGTACGATTCTGTTTGCATCCTAAGGAAGTCTCCTGGGAGCGACAGATGGAGGCGGAGATACCGAGAGATGTTTACCGTCGACGGTACACTTTGAGCTTTGCTGCACGGATATTTCCTTTAGAAACTGCTTTCGCGAGCGACTAATTAGTTTTGACAGTCCTTCTCCCGGGAAAAATGTCGAAGGAAGCGCAGCTCGACGTCCATAGTCCCTAAAATAAGAGAAATAAGATGTTGCATTGCTCAAACTGATTAAAGGATTCTACATCAAATGAATAGTTAAATAATATTCTGAGAGTTGCTAGGGCAATAGAAATTAGGCATTCGGTGACAACTCGCAGAACAATTATGTGTTATGTACGCAGAATCCGATATGCGAGTGATTTCTTAATTATTAGATTCTCCGCTTACTTCAGTGCAAATAGTTGCTCCGTCGAAAGTTTCAAATCGCTTTGCGACAGAGGCGTCCGAAGACTTTTTTCCTTCTTGCTTTTTTAACCCATTTTATAGTGTCCTTTTCATGTCCTTTTATAGTATCCTTCCAGTTAAACAGGAAATTTAAAAATATTCCTTTTTTTAGCACAAACTTAATAAATATCAGTTTTGAAAAAGAAGCGATTGTTTCTCAAAAGCCAGAGGGGCAACTGCCCCCTTTGCCCCCCTCCCCCCTACGAACGCCCATGCTTCGCGATGTGTGCGAAAGTGTTGATGTTATGCGTGGCTTCGCTTTCAAAGGAAACTTCACACTCGCTCTTCTTTATTCCCGGAATATCGAATGTAGTCCCCACCCCTTGTAAGGAGTTTCAGCTGGAGATTTAAATATCTTCGAAACTGTTAAACAGTGTGCAGTGGTCGGACGCCATGGCCCCGTAGCAACCGCGATCGGAACCGTGAGAAAGTACCAGTGTGCTTGCTGGCAATGAAAAAAGAATTCGAGCTCGTTCCGATTCTGGCTCTTACACTAAAACCATTAAAACGAGAAGGAAGCTGCGGCTATAAAAAAGTTAAATACAACGATCGTGGTACTACAGATTCCAGAAGCGTAAACAATAACAGCTACGTTAGCATCAATGATTAATAACAGCCTCATCATAAAGTACTTGCAACAAGGGCGATATAACCAGAACGCGCAACGACATATTAATTGTCACAATCAGCTGGCGCTAATCGCGCTTAATTGCATTAACTGCGACGTCAGTGTAATCGACGGAAAATAAGAGTGGAAGTGGAAGCCTGGAAGAGTGGTTTTCCGAATTCTCGTGGAAGAAAGTGGAAACCTGTATCCGGAGGGGTAAACGGCTTCTAAATAACGGCATAGTAAACGGTATTCGATCTTCTTCACGTGTAAGCCGTCCCTGCGATGCAGCATTGCTAGAACCCTCGTCATTATCCCTTCGCCTTTTCCGCGCTCGCCTAGAAACTTTCCGTTACCGTTCCTGGCTTCCGGTCGCGGCCGGAAGCCGACGTTAGCTTCGTTACTTCGGCGCGCGAAACAGTTCCCCGATGGTTATCGTTCGACGCGCGGACACACGGGTTCCTGCTGCTTCGCTCCCTCGCCATAGGACCTGCAAAAGTGAAAAGCATGTTATGACTAGAAGGGAGATGAATCCACCGCGCTGAACTGTCGCCAAGTGTTATCGCCGGCTGGAGCCGCAGCGAGCGCGTTATATATCTCGGGCATGGGAAACGGTAGGAAAAAACGACAGCTGCCGAACGGTAATTCGAATAGTTCCGAACGAAGTCACGCTCGCCTTGGCCGTGAGAAGCGACTGGTCTGCGAAACTTGGTTTCGAATTTGACACGAGTGTTGTTACGTGCGCGCCCGACCCGAAGGCAACCCGCTCGCGCAGTGTTACAGCTCGCTGGTACCGATCGCTTCTACCGATATCGAAAGTAGGTAAGGAAGGTCCGCATCGGTTGGGCCAGTGAGGCCCACGCAGCCGTGCGCGAACATGAACGTCGCGCGAAACGCTTTGAAAGCCGCGCGATCCGGCAGCCTCCGCGGCGGCGTTGAACAGCCGAAGCCCTACGTACCGGGTTGCAGTTACGCGGGGGCATCGAGGCCGCCGAGGATCGAGGATCTATCAGACATCTCGAAGCCCGCGGACGGCGCCAGCCGATCGAAGATAGAGATCGCGGAGAAGTCGCGCGACAGAAGCTACGGGACTGCGGCCACCGCTGCTTCCGGAAGTGTCCTGCGAGTGGCACCGGAATCGCGGGGCCTACCAGTGGTCGGGACGTTGCTCGCGTTTCTGCTGTCCGGTGGGACTAAACGGCAACACGAGTACGTGGACAGACGTCACAGGGAACTGGGACCGGTTTACAGGGAGCGCATCGGACCGGTTACGGCAGTGTTTGTCAATTCTCCGCATGAATTTCGTAGAATCTTCCGGCTGGAAGGGTCAGCGCCTAAACACTTCGTACCGGAAGCTTGGACTCTGTACAACGACATACGGAAATGCCGGCGCGGCTTGCTGTTTATGTAGAGTACCATTCAGCACTTCTAACGTTTCAATATGATAAGGATTGTAGATGCCAGTTCTCACAGTTACCAGCTTCTAATGCTCTAAATATTCCAGTAACTCGCACTCCTTCAAATCACAATACAACACTAAGTACTCAAACACTCTCACATACTGGCGTCTGAATGCGTCCATACCAACACGCACCATTTACAGCGGTCTAGAATATAAAGAAAGGACTTTTGTTATTACTCCTAATTGTTTCTGAGAAAGCTGATTCATAGAGTTTCATGTAGCACCTTGTATAGTTACGTTCTGACTAGCTCTACGAAGCGGAGATAAAGGCACACCAGGGTTTCCAACATGCTCCGATTCTTCCAACAGGGACGGAGAAGAGTGGATTCATTTTCGGAAAAGTTTGAATAAAGTGATGCTGGTGCCGGACCCGACGAACTTAATGGCTGGGCCGTGCCAAGAGGCGGCCGTGGGACTCAGGCAGAAGTGGCAGAAGCAAATGGAGAGTAACGCTATCATACCGGACTTGCAGATCCAACTTTATCAGTGGTCCATCGAGGGTAAAAGCAGTCAAGCTTCGAAACTAACGGAGTACGATCAGGAGAAATTAGAGATAAAGATATGATTTTTACCCGACAGCGATGATTGCAACGTTAATGGGCTCCTCCTGGCATTCCTGCAAGCAACAATTATCCCGTGACTTTGACACGCTGGCGAAAACGTTACACAAGATATTCGAGTACTCCGCCAAATTATCCATAATACCGGCTAAATTAGCGATGAACCTACGATTACCAGTTTGGACGAAATTCGTGGGTTGTGCCGACACTGCTTTCGAGACCGTTCGGATGCTGGTGCCAGAAATGATCCGGCTGGGCGGCGATGGTTTGTTGAGGAAGATGATGGACGAGGGGATCCGAGAAGACGACGTGATTCCCATCGTCACTGATTTCATTTTAGCTGCCGGCGACACGGTGCGTTCAACTGCAAGTATTACACAATCACGATTAATCGTCAGATTAAAATATTCACCGCTATGCATTTTATGATTAGACGGCGACCACCTTGCAGTGGATACTGTTACTGATGTCAAAGCACCCGGAGAAGCAAGAAATGCTGTTCGAGCATCTGAAGGATCTGCCGCAGAAAGAGATACTCCGCAATCCTCTGCTGAAAGGCATGATCAAAGAGTCGCTCAGGCTGTATCCAATCGCCCCATTTATGTCTCGTTACTTGCCCGAAGATAGCGTGATCGGTAATTACTTTGTGCCGAAAGAGGTAAACCAACATGTTCCCTCGCTGATTCAAGCTAATCAGCGGCGTGCAAATGAAATAAAATGGATACTAACAAGCCACTATATTCTTCCTTACAGCAGCTACTAGTGTTGTCGATTTATTCGAGCGGCCGTGACAGTGCGAATTTCTCGCAGCCAAATGAGTTCCTGCCGGAAAGATGGATCAGAACGGAAAAAGGCACTTACCGAGGTGTATTGAACCCGCACGCCAGCCTGCCGTTCGCTTTGGGAGCAAGGAGCTGCATCGGCCGGAAGCTGGCGGAAATACAAATATCCCTGGCCTTGGCAGAGGTATAGAAATGATTAAAATGACGAGTACATTGAGAATACAATTGTTGAAGCTTGTGCAATGTTACATCGAACCTTTCAGCTGGTGAAATCGTTCAAGATAGAATGCGTAAATAAGGATCGAGTAGATCTGATCTTGCACCTGATTTCGGTCCCCTCGGAGTCTATGCAGCTGAAGCTAACGCAAAGAAATAGAGCGTAGAAGGTGTCACCTGTGAAAAGGGAAGTAAACTTCTTCTCTATTCGACTCGCATCGTTCTGTTCCTTCAAGCGTGTTATATGTATTTTTACTCGCATACATTTAAGAACGAATAAACTAAATCCAAACACGCCTGGCCGCAGTATATACACCTATCACTGTATTAACATACATATATAGCGTGAATCGAATAACACCTATAAAGTGTATAATTATCAATATACATCAATTCCGTAGTTTAAAATATTATTCACAGTAAGTATAATAATAGGGGTACAGAATGAATAAAATGGTTTAAAATATAAAAGTGCTCCGTTAAGTGCCTGCTGCTCGGCAATACTGGCCAAGCCGTTAACTATTCGCCTATACCTCGTTTACCATTAATATCACAATTACGTCAAATTAGTTCGCCGTTAACGTTGGCACAGAACGCTGTTCACGATCTCCTTCACTTCCTCCAGGAACTCGTGGAAGTTGCCGCTGTCCGAGAAATCTTGAAATGCCTGGACCCTCTCGGGCCTGCTCATCGTGGCTGTAAGGAAGCTCTTAACGCAGCAAGTTTTCAACTCGTGGCAGGAGTTCACTCTAGCCCAGTTCCAAGCCCTACTGAAATTTTTGTAGTTCAGCTTGGCGATCGAGCTCTCCGTGAGAATGTCGGACAAGTCGCCCATGAGGAACTTGTCAGCTAGCAGCACAGCATCCAGCAATGATTCGATACTCCTGTTCTCGAACGTTGCGCCGTTCGCAGCCAGAAGCAACGTGTTCAGGCCCTCCTTCGACGTGTTCCGTAACTTGACACGCTTCTTGCCCGACTCGGAGAAGTTACCCTCGAGCATCGCGGAGAACGCGTCGGACTTCTGGCACAGCGTGTGCCTGCATGCATCGACGGTCGTCCCGTCGTCCAGCTCGAACGTCACCGTTGCCGGCTTCGGATGGTTGTCGTACACTCTCGGGAAATCGGTGGACGCTGTGTCCACGATCTGACACTTGTCCAAAACGTCCGGATGTATTTGCAGCGTGCTCGCCAGCCGGCAAATCGACCAAATAGCGTTTTCGTAGAGGCTGTGCTGCCGATCGGTGAGAACGCGGAATATCAATGGGAGGCCGCCGTAACTGATCAGCAGAGACTTCAGGATGTACCGCGACTTAATTAAAAAGGGTATGGAAACCGCGATGACTAATTTGTGAGCCTCTTCCCCGCGGAGTAGTATAGATGTGAGTTCGCCAATTGCCCCGCCGGTTTCTGCTAGAGCGCACAACTGTCTGGTGTATTGCTCTGAACCGTACAATGTCTGAGCTTCGAAGACGAAGCCTTGCTTCAACAGTGGTATTAAATACGCTCCGTTTCTGTGTAGGAAATAATATAGTTAGTCAATGTCTTCTGTATAAGTGATGCAATTAATTGCTCACCTTATGATTCTAGTTAAAATTCTGGACGCTCTTGGATTGTTAACGTATCTAATATAAGCTGACAGAGCCTTGATGGTCGAGGGATCGACCAATCTTTCAATCGGGTCGTCAGAATGACTCAGTCTGCTTAACAGTACTAATGTCCAGACGTTCGCGTACTCGCAAATGCTTGATTTGTTCCCCTTCTCTGAATGCTGCGATTCCTCTGCATCTGCAGTCACTGACTTACAACTTTTTAATGATTCCACCTCCTCTTGAGGTTCTAGACGGAAAGAGAGGGATCGAAAGTTTGTAAATAAGATAATTTTATCAAAGTTATGATGAATACCGAGTTTGATTTACCGTCTTCATTGTCCATCATTTCTGTATCACTACAAACTGGACTGTAATTATCTTCTGCGTTTTCGTCGTTGTCTATGGAATCATAAAATGGCAATGGGGGCGTACTAGGAGGTGACGAGGAAACGCTAGTAGCACTGCCTGGGCTCCAATCATCTCGATAGTAGTCCGAACTGAATCTGTAAAATAAAAGTCTAATCGTTAGTATCACGCAATGCGTAATGTTAAATTTCAATATAAGTTCGCGATCATACCGTCCTAAATTAGATTTATTGTATTTTAACTCTGCTTGTTTGTTAGGCGGAGAATCATTGCCTCTCTTTTTTGAGACATTAGTCTCCTCGCTGACTATCGTCTCAGACACCATTTTCTGTAATCTTGTCACTAAAATATCAAGCAAACCATGCTTCACCATTATCACCATACTCGGATCATCGTAAACGAATTGTGCCAGGCCGTGCAGTAACATGGGATGATATTTCTCGTTTTTGGGATCCTTTAGTAAAAACAACATTAGTTCTAAACCGGATCCCATTCGAATCCTCGCTCGATTAACAGCTTCTCTACAGAACAGGCATAAAATGGCCAACGTTTCTTTAGATAGTTCAGAGTGACGCTTAATGAGAGCAATTAGACTTTCAACGGCGCAGAAATTTCCCAAAATAGGACGACATTCAGCTATTTGGCAAAGATTGTACAGACACTTTATTGCCAGTTTATTATTCATATCGCAGCACTCCACAATGCATTTATAGCCTTGCACATCTTTCTCTCCTCGCAACTGCTCTCCGACTCGAGGGTCAAGCGTTACCAAGAAAGCGCACATAGCTTTTAAGCACGCTTCTACCAGCTCTGAATATTTCACGCCTGTTACTAATTTCTCCTTTGCCAATACCAATAGATTTGTAATTCTCGATATAACTCCAGATTCTAAAATTTCTTCTCTACTGCCTTCATGCATACCCCAAATGTTTCTGTAAAAGGAACGCATAGATTAGTAACAAGTGTTCGTTAGTATCGGAATACCATCGATACCCGAACAAATATTCTTTAGTACCTTATAGCTCTAACTCCCATTAAATACGTTTGCATATTTGTATCTAATTGTAAAAGATCGACTAAAGCTTGAATAGCGCCGACTTCGCAGAGCGATTTGGCGTGCCAGTCGCATTCCGATAAATTTCCGATCAGTCTACACGCACGGCAGTGTAGGGTACTCCCAAAGCTGACATGCTTTAATACAGAGACTACGCGACTCGCAATTTTAGATCCTCTGACCTAGAACATAAACACATATAAATTTATTTTGCCGCGACATTGCACGATCGTAAGTAAATGAGATTTATAGAAACATTATTCCGCCTCCACCCGACTGAAACAGTCGATGATGTACGTTGACTGGTTGCAAAAAAAAAATAAATAGAAATAGAAGAAATGCACTTATACCTTTTCTCTGGCATCCGCTGTCATGCATGCATTCGCCAAGATGCTCAGAGTCATGTTCAATATCTTTAAATTATGATAGCGCAGTAAATTCACTAAAATGCCCAGGCCTCCATCTTTCACGAATTGCTTATAGCATTTGGGTTCATTCTTGAGCCGTGCCAAGCACGATGAAATCCCGCTCTTGGATTCCAATTTTATGTGTTTCAATACTTCCTGAAGTATCGGGCACTCTTGTTTCTCGTCTATACTCGACATTATTCCAGATAAATAAGAAAATTAATGAATATTCGTTAGTTTTTTGGACGAAACATAACCTCTAAATTGTGCTGCCACCGAGATTGACAGCTACACCTGTACAGTAACTTACAAAAGTGAGCTGGAAAGAAAAAAGTCCTTTGATTACTAAACTCTTCTAGCTAAAATGCACATAGCTGTTCATTAAACAGTGTATCGTTGGATATTCCACCGTTACACTTCGTGCACGTGTAATTACGATTGATTAAATATTTCTTACAGTTACGCCTTTAAATATCCCGCTGTTAGCTTTCAGTTTGAAATGCGCGCACGGTGGCGCCAGAAAATCCGGAAGGAGTTAGCGCACATATACCCTACACGAAGATCTGCGAACGTAATTGATACAATTGTTGGGCGTATTAATGACTCGAGCAGAGTATTTGATACGCTTAATAATTGCCTGCAACTATTACCATTCTCAACAGTAGTTACATTTCTCGATCTATTACGCTACCAATTACTGCTACCTATCTTACCCTAATCGCCGTACGATCAATTCATTCAAAGCATGACGCATACCATATACTTTAATCCACCCTGAAGCAACAATAAAGACCTACATAGGTATCTAAAATCAAATTCAAAACGTTGACTGCTCTTGCCGCTTTAATAAAACTTCCACCGATTCCTATACATATAAATTCTGAAATTCGACCACTCTCGTTCTCCAATCCCCTCGAATTGAGTAATCATTCAACGTGCATAAGCACCGTCAAAGCTTCCTCGGATTTCTCGCTTTCCCAAATATAAACGTCCCGAAACGTTCCTCAGCGGGCCCCGTTAATTAACGAGAATTGCATAAAAAAGAAACATGGTCATACATCGTTGCGTTACACGCAACATCCTCAACGACAAACAAACATCCAACGTCCCTCGGCCTGATCCCTGTCTAACGTTCGGATCGGGCGCAGCCGAACTCGTGATCGCCAAGGTGAGCGTAAATTATATCTGTCAGAAGTAAGAGGCAGCATTTTGTCGGCCGGTTTCGCAAGCCCTAGACGAATTTCTATTTTGCGTAAGCGCGAGGAGAGCAGAGTATCATCCGTGAAGCGCACCTGCTGCCAACCAAACTGACCGGGGGAGGGGGAGAGAGGAAGGGGCAGTGTCCGCGAACAGAGTATAGCGGAGGCGTCAAAATGATAGGAGAGGGCATGGGGATCGGATCGTCGTGAGCTACGCAGGAGATGTCGACAAGATGACAGCGGCTGTGTGACGCTCGTCCCGTGGATTCGTCGGCTACGAGGTCTCGCGCTACTGTCTGCGAAGGGAACGAGGATCGTTCGCGGGCGAAAAGAACAACTTATGCCTCATTACGTAGGCCAGCACGTCTCAGTGGATTATCTGCCTCGGAACGAGATCGTGATCGGGCGAATTCGGGCGAGAGCCGCGACCGCCGCGCCCGTGCAATGTACACAGCGGCCTGAACCGTGCTGGGAGTCAACGCCGTCCCCGAGGAGTTCTTCCTAACGACGGTCTGGAGAAAAGTGATGAGCGTTTTCGGCGATTTCCAGCGTGTCTGGGTACAAAGATTCCCGGACAGCGCCTTGCCGGCGGCCTGGGAAGAGGACGTCAGAGCCAACCTGGTCAAGCATAAACAGAAGGTAACAGCCTGTGATTAGAGATAGTGTTCGATGGATCCGAACACCGGGGGTCAATTGTGCCCTGCCATACGACGAATTAATGTTGCGCAAGCTGGTTGGAGGACGATTATCAGGGAACATCGCCGTACGACTACATGGGTCTTCGCACCGAGGGGAAGCTTAATTGGTTTAAAGGTGCCCCTCGTGCGAGGAGTTGCCTATTTTGTACGAATTTAGTTGATCGATTTAGGGGATACTTGGGTAGAGGAGAAACTGAGTTCATATGAAGTTTAAGTTATGACTCATTGGGTCGCCTAGTCTGACTGAATCTTATTATGTTAATGGGAAATGCAACTGCCCGCGAGGTTGGATTGGGCAATAGGTCAATGTATTTGAAGAGGGCTATAAGTGGGAGTATTAAATTTCTGATGCATAAATTGGGGCACTTATTATTCGTGTTTAGCTGCTGATTTTAAGGAATTAATTGAAACGCAGTTTCCCTTATTGTAATTTAAGGTCTTTCCAAGAATTTAATAGTCAGGTTTCTACTGTATGCAAAAGCTTTCCTTGTTCATGAGGAAATGGGAATTTCATTTCATGAGTCATCGCATTAATTACAAGATTAAGTGGGAATTTTATGTGTATTCAAATAGAGGGAAGAGTTCTATGTAGCATACTTTAATTGTACTGTATGTATCGATTAAAGAGATATTAAATTGTTAGATACACTCTTGAAACTATTATACTAGGAATATCAATTCATGTCAACGAAGTTCCTTGTCCGGTTCACTGTTACTGAATCATCGCCTGCTTATCTGAATTCTCTTATCATGACCAGAAACATGTGTTTATATTACATTTACTTTTGCCAATGCATTTGACTGAGAGACAAATGTACGAAGGCACAGGTTCTTGATGAACAGTGAGAAAATATTGTATTTATAGGTAACAGCTTTGAAAGAAGAGCTTGAGAAAGAAGAATTCTATGTGGAATACTTAGAGAGATTATTAGCGGATGTCGAGCGTCACAAGCAATTAGCAAATAACAGTAATAGCACGACAAGTCCCGAAAAGCAGCAGCTGGCAGCGTCGCAGAATCAGCACAGTTCACAAACGACGGAAAACAGTTTGCCCGATCCCACGAACGCTTCGCACGCTCAACACGTGGAGCCGTCGGCTCCGCCCTTGCCTGCACGCGAAGATATAAGTAAGTTTCAGGACAAATGTGTTTCCGAATTGAGCTCCACTCTTAACACTAGCAAAAGGCCCAAGAGCGAAATACCGAAGAGTCCCGACAAAGTGCCTGAGCTTAGAAGAAACAGCGACCCGGATGTGCCAAGTAACTACGTTACTGTAATCGAAGTGACCGGGAGTTCGAAGAAAGAGAAAAATGAGGAGTCTCTCAAAGAAGAGGATGAGAAAGGTGTTGTACTCATTCTACGCTATTCTGATCACCGCATTCAATCCCATTTATGCTCGTGCTTAACAAACAGATTTGGAAAATGCGATTAATGAAGATGCGGAAGATGGTGATGCAGAAGCGTCGGAAGAAGAACCTTACTACGATTCCGTAGCTTTAGATCAGACAGGTGAATATGTATATATCGATGCCCGTGTTCCGCCTGTTGGAAACAATAATGGCAACAGAGCGCCGCCAAGGAGGCCGCCTTCCCTTCCAGACTCGCCAGGGAATCAGAGTAACTATGTCAACATTGACTATTTTATACAGTAAGTTGTCTGCTCGCAGTAAATCACACGATCCTACGCAACTGGCCCGCGATTTCTCTTTAATAAGGCCGTTTAATATTTCCAGGCACAGAGCCGCAATGGATAGCGAGGACGAAGAGGGTGCGAGTCCCGCGCCGCCGATTTTGCTGCGCGCTCTTAGTACAGACAATGAAACGGGTAGTAGCGACGCGGAACCTTTGAGTTTAAGCGAAGGGAGCTTAGAGTCGCCGACCCCAACTACACCGCGCCGACAAGAGAAAAGTAAAGACCGTGAGGACGATAGAACGTCTATGATTAAATGTATTGTAAACTCGGTAGTAGAAAGTGAAACTATATATGTCGAATGTCTAAACGTAATGCTACAAGTATGTAGTCTTGTTTTACCGTTATCAAGTAAAGTCGAGGGAATTTCACCGGTCCTAGTAAAACCGTTTTCTTCCAGTACATGAAAGCTATCAGAGCGACACTGACAACGTCCCAACCAGTTATCTCCGAGGATGAATTCGGCACAATGTTTTATAAGATCCCGGAGTTGCACGCGCTGCATCAAACGTTTTTGGACGGGTTAAGGAAGAAGCTGGAAAAGTGGGATAGTAAAACTAACATTGGTGAACAGTTCAAGGTGAGAATCGAGCGTGAAAGAAATAGAGAGTCTGTCACGCGTTCTGATTCCGGTTACATTAATTGCAGGTAATGGCCAGCAATATCGGGCTATACGGAGCTTTTTTGCACAATTATGCTCGCGCTACTGACACCGTGCGAAGGTGTTCCGCACATTCCACTCAATTCGGCGAAATTACAAAGGACATAAGACTCAGAGGGTTCCCAAAAGGTCCCGGTTTATCTCTCGAAGATCTTTTGCACAAACCAGTCGCTCGAGTACAAAAGAATGCATTGGTTTTGCACGTAAGTGTCCATTTGCCTTCTTTGGAATATTGATACGTAAGAATATGTGGAAGTGTACTTCTTGGCGAACCAGTGCTGATTGGACAAGTCGATAAAATCATGTGGAAATATACTAACTCAACGAGCTTTATCTTATCGCGAAGATCGCATTGATAATTCTTCTTCCATTTATTGTAGGATCTCCTTAAGCACACGCCAGTGAATCATGCAGATCATGCACCACTTTCAGAAGCTCTTGCTATGACTAGAAACTTTCTAGACGAGTTCAACATTATACAAACGAAATCAATGTTTCCGGTGAGAAGAAGTGTTAATAATAGCTAGGATAGTGCCCAGTGTATCGTAGCATGTGTGAAAGAAAATTAGTTTTCATTTCAGAGTCATGATAGAGCGCAGCGAAGATTAGTGAAAAACTCGTTTGTGGTGGAGCTGTCTGACGGCCACAGAAAGCTGAGACATCTTTTCCTCTTTAACGACGTGATCGCTTGCGCGAAGTACAAAGCCTCTGGCAGGGACAAGTTTACATTTGAGTTGAAGTGGTACGTGCCAGTGGCAGAAGCCTTAGTGACAGAAGATTGCGTTGAGCCACGTGAGACCAGTCCAGCCAACGTTGTAGCTCTGAGGTACACGAATCGAGCAGCGTATTTCATTTTCAATCTTATTTCTCGCAACGTGCAATCTCTACTTCTGTTCTCAACCGTCTCCACGTTTAGGTCACAGGCGTGCACTGTGCGCGATCAGATTTTATGGGAAGAACGGAACGATGAGAAGCGAATTAGGCTCGGTGGTAGAGGTTCAGAAAAGAATAGGAAGAAGCTCGCTGAGCTTGAGGCTCAACTAGTATTAGCCTCGCCGAATTTAGTATTGCGCGTGGCGCATAAAAGTCAGCATCGAGTGCAAAACTCGTACACGTTCTTCCTCTCCAGCGAATTTGAACGTTCTCAGTGGGTTGAAGCGGTGGAGGCATTGCAACAGGTAATGCGTTCCCATATGTACCTAGATAAGCGAAAGGTGCGTAATCCACAGCTTAAGAATAAATAAATAACGTAAAGATGCTTAATATCTTTCTTTTTTTTTAAAATCGATCACGAGGATTCAAGTAACAGTGTATTCATGAGAATACTTAAATAACGAGCGAAGCGAGAAGATGTTTGTAAGTTTGCTCTCTTCGATTTTCAGGGGGGACAACCTCCAGGACCATTACCTTTGTCAATGTACGAATTACAGGCATGGGTCACAGCCTGTCGTACTTATCTCCAAACAGATATGGGCAGCTATTTGCTAAGATCTGGTCGCGATGAAAGTTTATTACTGGGCGATCTTCATTTGACTCTGCTTGGTCTAACACCGCCAGGTTTAGATAGAGTAGGAGATCTTTACATTATCGTGGAGGTTGATAGTTACGGACATTACTTCAAACGAGCGAGAAGTCGGATCGCAAGAGGCCAAGCTCCGACATGGGGTAACCATTAATTCGTCTTTCATATACTTTCATACCACTTCCTCTTAACTTCGCTATCCTTTTGCAGGTGAAACGTTTGTTGTCGAATTGGAGGGAAGCCAGAACGTTAGAATCTTGCTGTACGAGGAGTGCGGAGCGCGCTCCGTATTGCGAGGCAAATGCATACAAAGACTAAGCCGATCTTGGCTACAATCCGATCAAGTAGAGAGATCCTTAAATTTAGGACCAGCTACTCTGGACGTAGCTCTGCGTTTCGTTCCAAGTGAAGTGACACTAAGGCGGGTACCATCTGCCAAGCCTCAAGGCTTATTCGGAGCAAAGATCCAGCAAGTGTGCAAGTACGTTTCACGATTTTACGCAACACGCGGTTATATCTCTTCGCAAAATAACAATAATTAATTACACGCACGATTGCTTTATAGGCGTGAGAAGCGCGACGTTCCTTTTATCATAACAGCCTGCGTGAGGGAGGTGGAGAGGCGAGGTGTCGGAGAAGTGGGCTTGTATCGTGTGTCAGGCTCTGCTTCGGACTTAACGAAGTTGCGTAAATCGTTCGAGAGTAATTCTTACGAAGCTGAGCAACTGCTCAAAGAGGTAGCTATAGCAGCATTATTAGCTAGAAGCGCCCGGTTCCAAGAAATATCTCTCCTCACCGGTCCAACCTTTCTTTCCTTTCACAGGTAGATGTTCACTCCGTAACGGGAGTCCTAAAGCTGTATCTTCGAGAAATGCCCGAGGCTCTTTTCACCGATGCTCTTTACCCATCATTCTTGGAAGCTTTTCAAACTAGCGAGTTGTCAAAAGGTAAGGCCCTGTGGAACGTCTACGAGAATCTGCCAGCCGTGAACAGGGCTGTCATCGATTTCCTGCTCGCCCATTTGATACGCGTCAACAAGCACGAGGCTCAAAACAAGATGTCCCTGCACAATTTGGCGACGGTGTTCGGGCCGACGCTCCTGCGACCCGGGACGAACTCGCGATCCGACGCGAAAACTCGAGACCTGTTGGCCGCCGGTACCGTGGATGTGATGGCGCAGGCCGGTATACTGTACTGTTTCTTGCAGAGACAAATGCAACAGAACAATCAGTCACTCTAGTCGAGAGGTTCTTGTTGATACGCGTCGCGGCGTCAGTTGCCTCCGTTCCGCATGCTGCGTCCAACGAGGGTCCGATGGAACTGGCGGCAACTAACGCTGTGGTGTAAAATTTGACGATTTTTTATAATATATTTTACTAGTTTTGTGACGTATCGTTTATACAACGCTGAATTAGACGCATTAATTAGTAGACAGGCTTCGACGAGACCCAGATCGATCGAACTCTCCTCTTGCATCGGCACGCATACGTATAACGTAGCGAAATGGACTTGGAGCCGAACCTAATCACGTTCCAAGCTCCGTAATATATATTTTATACTCGTATTATCGCGAAGTCCTAGCCAAGATCCTCGTTCGCGAGCAACGCGCGAAACGTTTACTACAAAACGATTTTTGAAGGAAAAAATTTGTTCCATGAGAGAGACGCGAAGAGCAAGTCCGGGTTCGCTATGTATCCACGCTTTAGAAAATAAGTATTTTTTCCAATGGGGCGTGTTCCTAGCAGAGTCTAAAATTTTTTTACACGATAACGGTGACGACACCCTTCGACATGTCCGCGAGAAGTGTCCACGCGTATTCGAGAGAATCACGTTCCTAAAGTATTCCTACGGAAGATTTCAGGAAGCACGTTCCTCAAGATGTGCAAATTGAAGCTTAATAGTAACGCAAAGTATACTGGCTATATTCCATTTGCCACTGGATGTTCGTATTCTTTTTTTAAGGAAATCGCGTTTCTCGCCAATTTTGCAGCCAATTCTATTCTTTATAAGAATTTTTTCCAATATATATTAGATCTTGAATTTTTGTAAAGAATATTTGAGAAGCAATGGAAGAACAAGTTTCTGATATTTAAGCTGTAATTAGACTCGTCCCTGTTCAGGTCCAATTTTTATTCTCGGAAGCTAATTTAATTTCAGTACTTTGAAAGTTTACTTTACAAATAAAAGTTTTTTTCTCCACTTTAGTGGTGGACAAGTTTATTTTGAAATTAGAGTTAAACATTTCTCAACTAATCTAACAGTTTGTTTGTATCAAAGCTTCGAATGTAGCACATGGTTGAAAATAATTTGTATCTGCAGCTTTAAAGTGTCATATTTTATTACACGCATACATTCCCCTGCCAAATTATTACTGACATAAAAAGAGTATTTTAGTATTCTCCAAAGTATTCGGGACAGCTATATTTCACTTCTTCATCGATCGTTCTAAAGTCTAACTACAGCTTAATGGAGCACCAAAGAGAAAGAGATTCTCTCTCATATCTTCAACAGAGAAGCATGGTCGACCCTTTGAAGCATTGCACAGTAGAATAAAGGGAAATTTCAGAAGCTCCTAATAAACAACCGTTTTACATTCTATGTCTACTGCGTACCTACATCATAATACTAGTATATCTAATTATCTATTTTTATTACCGCGTGACACTATTAATCAACACTGTATTTCCGTATTCGTAGTGTCTCCTAAAAAGATTGCTCTCTAAGGTAGGCTATAAAGCCGACACTCGTTTAATATTCTATCGGAAACGTATGCTTCAAAGGGGTGGAGCAAAGGGAAAAAGCACATTTGGCAGTACAAATTTAATACTCGATAGAATCCCGTATATTACATGCTAGGACGTTTGTGAGCTATTCTCTTTTTTTTCCTGTACTCAAGGTCGAAAGACAAGGCTGACGAGTGTTCGATAAAAACGGAATCGTGTACAAGTATTAATAAACGAGAAACAAGAGGGAAGGAAAAATCGGGGGCGGTGGGAGAGAGAGAATCACGCCGAGGTACTTTTCCGGGAGTGATCTTAAAAGCGAAAAAGGAAGACGACTATCGTATGCGTGGTTTCAGCGTGTGTGCGTATGTATGTGTAACCCGCCCATGTGTATTATATCGTAAATATTGGATATCTTTAATTTTTATATCGCATTTAGCGTAAGATGCGTCCCTCTTTTGTACATTCACGAGACATGTAAAAACAAAGTTTTCGCTACTACCATTAACGATTATTATTATTACGAGATATTAATTATTATTATTACTCTCATTATTCCGCATTTTATAATTACCAATCTACACGAGCCAAGTATTTGTTACGCGAGATTCGATCAGGCTGGCTTATCCGCAGCAAGACGATGTACTGCCAAAAGAAAAAGAAAGGACCCACGAAACGCATAAATATACTGGGAGGCCTGTAAACTATTTCCACCAGGAACGTTTATCGCCGCGCCCGCCCAGGGTACTTCTTTCTTTTCTTTTATTTGTAGAAAGTATTTTGCGTTGAAGCATTTTCTGTACTGTAATCAGAATTGTTGTTTTATTTTAGAGAACTGTATCCTTGTTAGGCGACTTCCAAGGAGTGCAGATAATAAAGAGAGAACATAGATCGAAAATCTGTTCGGTAACGTCCAACTATAAGTATTTTATTCTCGACCGTGCGAGCAGGTAATCTCGAGCTTGGATGGGAGTATAATTACAGTTGTCTACATTTTGTTACACCTCGCCTACGATCCGTCAACTTTCAGCTTTTAGTGAATTTATTCCTGAAAATAGATAGGATT
This sequence comes from Andrena flavipes, assembly GCA_963971345.1. NCBI lineage: Eukaryota > Metazoa > Arthropoda > Insecta > Hymenoptera > Andrenidae > Andrena > Andrena flavipes. The sequence goes on from OZ020482.1 coordinate 50,351,006, forward strand.
ATTCATGTACAAAGACAAAGGAATTTAAATAGCATTTACTTCTTGCTTCAGAGAGGAATCTGGGCAATTCCTAGCTGGCGGAGGTAGGGGTAGTTTCACTGGAGTGGCCGCAATGTTGTCCCAAAGTCCTGGAAGTCGAGATCCATCCGAGCCGTTGCATTGCATCCCTGATTGGAAACACAATTTGCGACTTAGTACGATAAATTACAGCCCAGGCAAAATCAACTGGCCGTTCAGGATCATTTCTTAATTATCTGGAATAGGACAGGGGTACATCCTCTCCCAATGATTTAGTAGAATCAAAATTGGGGTAGTTGAGGGTGATCTGAAACAGCCACTTGCTTTCGTTTCCAACTTCCTCTAAATTACCCTATTTCACAGAAACATATACTAATATTTCTAAAATAACAACGCGCTAAAATGAGGACCTAATGGCGCTGCCTCATAGAGATCACGCAGAGCTTGCACGCGAACTTTGGTCCACTCGATGCTCTTATAATTCGCTGAAATTCCCTTATCGATGCTAGTCGGTTGATTCTCCCACTCCCTCATGTATCGAAAGTAAGTCCTCAGCGCGTCGTCGCTTATAGCGCTCTTGCAGACCTGCGGAACATGAATCTCACCACACGAGCTCCTTAGAAATTAGCATATGAGTCATTACGTACCTCTAATCGAGCGTTAGGATAATAATGCACATAGTTGACGCACATTTCATCAGAAATAGCGAATCCACCCAGAGTGACGTTTTCCCTGCCCGTCGTGTTGTACGTGCAGGTCGTGATCAACGAATCACCCTGCAATTAAAGGGAGAGTTCACCCTGCGTCGCTACAATCGTTGCAGTAACCAGCGAAATAATTTTTTACGGGCAAGATGGTGACGTGTTTCGGTAGGAGTCGGATTTCTTGGAAGTGGGTGGAGTAATGGTTGTCGTAATTCAACGGAGGAAGTTCCCCGCCGTCCCTGACGTGACGTGTGAGGACTTTCATCCCTGTCAGGTGAGTGTGAAGCTGCGACGCGAAGATGTGGATGCCGTGTTGCGGGAGACCAACTCCTGTGCACTCTTGTATGCAGTGCGCTGACAAAGCGAACGCTTCCTAAAAATCAATGGAATATTAGCTTTAGCCAGCCTGAACGTCCAGCTTCTTCGGTCTACATAGTATCATTGATTCGCTACTTGTCGGGGTGGAATCGCCATCTTATCAGTGTACTCTAATCCCAGCTCGATTACTCCAGCGTCGTATTTACGCAGGCTTTTTGTTAGGATGAAACGAATTCCCGAGGAATCGATGCTACCATCCTGCAGCTCAGGATTGTTGTAATGAACCTCTAGCATCACGTAAGGGTTGAAACCGGGGCCACCGATCGACAGACCAGCTTCTTCGGGGTACACGAACGCGTCTGCTCCCATTGCCCATGCTGCTAAAACCTTCTTGCAGATCTGAAAGAAACGGGGAAAATTAGGAAAATGATTTATACTAAATTAGTATTGTTTTTAAGGGAAGACTTTTACTAGGTGGTGGAGTTCGGTGGCGCATCCAGAGTGTGGCTACGGGGATTTGTAAAGAGGAAACAAGGCTGGATTTTATTCTTTAAATAAATTTGTATAATCACCTAATTTTTTTGGGAGCATTACATTTTTGAGGGCGGCAAATTTTGGGGAGCGAGAAATTTTTAGGAGCAGCAAATTTTGGGGAGCATCAAATTTTGGGGAACGTCAACTCTTGGGATGCGATACATTTTGAGGAGCGGCAAATTTCGGGGAGCATCAAATTGTGGGGAGCGACAAATTTTGGAGAGCATTACATTTTGGGGAGCAGCAAGTTTTGAGCGAAAGACATTAGAAAAGTTTTAAACACAGAAGTTTAACACAACTTTAAAAAACAAATCACTTCTTTTTCACATAGCGAATTAGCAATAACTCATATCTGCCCCGCTTTAAAAACTGAAACGAACTTGAGTTTTCTCTGGCCTGTCAGCCCCGTCGCAGAGGCCATCGTACATAGGAATCTCGAGATCGGCAGGCCCAGCACAGTGGAAGATTTCCATGTGGTGAACCAAATGCTCGTTTCCTGTTTGAATTACTGGGCCAAACTGGAGAATGTGATGCCTAGAAGGGACACCAAAGAGTAGATAAATTGAAATTTATTATTTACAAAGAAGCATCCTAACATTAGCATCGACTCACTTCTGTGACAAGATAGGTGGCAACTTCTGCACACGGCACCAGTAAGTCGTTTCCTTGTTCGGCACCTTCACTCGATGTGCCAGCATCTCCAGTTGCCAGGCATTCGATGGAAACGATGGCTTCTTATGCAGCACCCTGAGTAGTTCGGTTCGTGACATACCAGAAGCTTCTGCATCGGAGATCTGCAGACCAACCAAGGCCGACAGTGGGCCGAGTCCCTTCAGCCACACCAAATGAGTGGTTCCCCTCTGAAAGTTCCCAGATAGTGTTAACTGCACCAGAGAAGAATAATCGAGGATTTAAGTTCATTAAGAAATTCTCTTCACCTCCATAACATAGTCATTCCTATCGCAGGTGTCGAACTTTCTGGAAAACGTGAGCTTCGTTACGTTTCCTCGCCTCCTCCACGCGAAGCTTTCGCAATCCTGTTGCGAGTCTAGATTCAGCTTTCCTTCTTCGTCCGCCCACGCGTCCTGCGATTAGAAAATGTATAACAAATCGCATGCGGGGTGTATCAAAGGAGCTCGATCTAGCAGAGTGTGGGATAAACGAGAAGTATTTAAAAGAAGAAACTGTAAAAGTCTCTGACTCTATCCTTGAACCACCGAATGTTCCACTCATATCCGATGCGGGAAACGTTTCGTGTACCTGCAACTGGACTTGACGATGCCAATCGACCCACAGGACACAATAATCGGCAGGCTTTAGCTCCCCGTAATTAGAGAAACCGATGGCGAACCAGGTGTTATCAGCGCCTATGTAGTGGACTTCGGCGACTATCATTTCGCTCATGAAGTCAACTCTAAAAATTTTCAAACACTCAAACCTTCCGATCCTTCTTCGATCTTTAGCGCTAATTAGTATTCCATCTTTGAAAATATACCTCCAATGGAAAGTAGCCCCCGAGCCAAGCGGGATCGTATGCACCCCCGTTTTGTCCACACTCTCTTCGTTGCTTTGCTGATGATCGTGCCAAGCCGTGCACCAGCTGCCACTCAGAATCATAAATAAGATTAATGGAAATATCGTTAACAGCATTTTAAACCGCACGAGCGATGGTTTCCGAATTTAAAAACGACTCGATCGCGCCTTTGAGTTTATCAACGATCCTACAAGATTTAATTATTCGATCAGGAACCAGCGCGTCTTACGCCTGCATCTTTATAGTCCTTCACCCTGTCGTCGTTCTCTTCTACTGTCAGGATCAGGACGCTGAGGACGGACGAAGATTTCGTACGCTGTCCTTTTGCCGCCGATTCGGTGCGGCGCGTATGCGCAGAAGCGCGCCTCGATTCAAACATTTCAAACCCCTATTTGGTCCTTAAAACAGCCACGAGTTCTAGTACCGTACTGTTATGAAAAAGAACAAACAATAATACATCAATTTTACGCAGACGATATTAATAACAGGTATTTTAAAGCAATCACTGATTCATGCTTCTCGGATAAACAGAGACTCGGTAAAGTAATCTCGATATTGATTAATGATTCATTATGCCAAGCCTCGAGGTTGATCTATAATCTACAAGATCGGACAGTTTAATAGTCATCGTCCCGCGGCAAAGTAGATTACTCGGAGGGTTATCAGCTTCCAATAACCGAGCGATCGTTTCGATTAGCCTGATAAAGTTCGTAATTGTAACGAAGGTGTTCCAATAATTTCGCGGACCTTCGCTATCGAGAGCCTTGAACGCCAGATATCTCCAGGTAAATTAACGTGGAGTTTAGGCGTGAATAACAAATTTAATTTGCGCGATAGATTTTAGGTGCGATCGACGACGTGGCTTAATAATCCTAATATCGGAGGCGTCTGAATTTTCGCACGGCATTCTTGATCGCGCGAGTTCGTCGGCGTTCTAATCGCGGTTTCTCACGGTATTCGCATCGTAAGGGCGAATATCGCGTGGAAAAAAGTGCCGAAGCATGGAGAAAATGTCTTGATGAATCGAATACCAGAGGAGACGTATATTGCATTCCATTTGCGGCGCGTGCCTCTCGCGCCTCGACCGCAATCAAGGAATTCCGAGGCTCTTTATTGCGGCCGCACAATTTGCGCCGAAGCCTTTGCATTTAACGCTCGTGCCAGTAATAGCGGCTGCGTGACGGTAATTTCGAAATGTGAACTCGATCATCGATATCGCCCTTTACGGCGTTTCCTTTGGAATTATGTTTAAGAAAAAAAAGTGGCGGGTCAAGAAGCTTGAACTTCTATCGTCGCGCGATCACGATAGTGGGAGGGTATTCGTTAGATTTACATACTCTGGTAATTTTAGGGACTTCGTTAGATTTTCATTACTAATCCTAGGGCCTTCGTTTCAATTAAAAACGGACGACCCAAATTCACTCTAAGGGGATGAAATTAACCCCTGAAAATTCGGCTATTTTCTCATCTTATTTTGTAATTCGCAATCTGTAAGAGATAGAAAAAAGTCTCAAGACAAAAGGTTACTTCTTTTAATTAAGACTATCGTTTGGAAACTTACAGTTTTTACAGTTCACGAGTTATAACACAAAATCGGAAAATAGCCGGAATTTAAGGGGTCCATTTCCCCCCTGAGAGTGAATTTGGTCAGCAAACAAAAATTTCGTTGTAATCAGAAGGAAATCCCCTACATATCCACAAAGTTTCATAATTTTTTTGATTTTCGCTTCATTAACACCAATCACCGCATTACTATGAATTAATTCTCAAAAGATGACAGTAATTCCCCCATTACGAACCTCCCGCTCTACGCCCCACGGTGCTAGCAGCAATTTCGACCTTGCAGTGCTTCTCAGAATTATAGATCCAGGTTACTAAGGGCTAAAATAAAAAAGAGGCGACAGCTCATTGTACAGCCGTCCTCCCTGGAAAAAAGGAAGAGTTGGGCAAGCTTGGTCCCTTCGAATCAATGAATGCATCGATCCCTTTCGTGGTCAGGGGCAGGCCGTGTGAAACACGATGCCTCGGTTGCTCTCACGCGTTCGCGAGCCTCGCCAGGTAGACCGTACCGCCCAGAGGCCTTGACTTCCGGTCATACAAAACTCTCCAATTAGCCGCGCACTGTGCAAAGTGCTCTAAGCGACACGACCCTCCTCCCTAATCCTTGCACCTTTCTTTCTATGAAAATTCTACGCTCCTGTTAAAAGAAGAATCATCTATATAATCATACAGCGAGTGGCCAGATTATTATACTCAAAAAAGCTTCGCTAAAATCTGTGAAAGTCGTGGCTGTAATTAAAGTAGCTAAATCATCAGCTAAAACATCTGGCAACAAGTGGACAGTGTTGAAAACTGAAGCTTCTGGGGATAAAATTATTACGAATAAGACAGAACTAATAGAGAATATGGTCAGAGTAGATACGGCACAACAGTCAAAAACCGCAGGAAGTGGCCACGCCGCAAAGCATACCGCGCCGAATTTAATCTATGATAAACAACGTTGGAGTGGAGCACGGAAAAATTTCACTGTCCCACTGCTCCGATGTTTCTTTTATTATTTGAATTTTCTTTCATTTTATAAGAGCAGATGAATGAGTCTTTTTTAATAAATACAAATTCCCATTTTTCATCACTGAAAAAATATTATATCGTAGGGCCGCACAGCCCGGAGTTTCATTGTACTTCTTAGAATTATGCAATAGGAGCAGACTTTCCAATTGTCAGACGCCACTCGGGGTCTCGAGGGATTCGATGCTTCTGAATTATTGAACCTGCTGATTCTCCCTGTTATTGACATCGATTATCGAGTTATTACTATTCTCCTGTGCATCTTGTCGGAGCTTCGATCGCAATGGTCATCTAACAGGAGGGCAAGCCTACTTGAACCAGCGATCCACCGCTCGCATCCAGCAGAACGCGATCGTGCTGTAGTGATATGGCCTTGTGTCGTTACATTATCGATACTCCGCGATCTAAGTTAATAATTACTGCTCGTACATTCGACACAGTAGTGCTCCTAGCAAAAGGCTGCCTCCCCCTAACGAATCCACGAATCTGCGTATCATCGACGAGAGGAACGCCGTACGTTTCCACGAGCGTTTACATTTCCATAGAGTATTTAATCTACATATCATAGCTATGTTTAATCTACATATCACGGCTATGCCCGTGCAATTATACAGTATAAGCAGCTTGAGGAGGTCTCCGTCTGTACATAAATATATTCACGCTCCACCTTTCTTCCCGTTCAGCCACCGATTGCGCCGCGTTACGAAAGAATAGCCGCCGATTGCGAGAGCTCGCTTCTTCGGCCGTTTCCTAGAGAATTTGTTCAACACCCGAGCCAACGCCAACGCGGCCGCGACTTCTTTCCGCAGCTTTGGTCGCGGGCATTGTTCCCTCGGCCTCCGGTTGCACACCCACTTTATCGTTCCAGCTCGGGACTTCTGTAAGCTGACGAAGCTGGATTGGGCTTAATTGGAATTTTTAATCGCCTCCGCGTACGCCGGAGGCGTCTAGCTTCTCCGATTACGCAACTGCACTCGTTCGACTGATAGCGGATCTTTCCGCGGGCGCCGTCGCGCGAATCTCTGAATCATCGCCGATCGCGCCGCTTCTTATCTCGTTATCGCGCCGGCTCTGAGCGGCGTGGCTTCCACGTCGTGGAAGCGCGAGTACGCGTAATCAGCGTTTACAAAATTGCAGGGAACAATAAGAGCCGCCTAGCGTGTGCTTCTTTTGTGACAAGCGAAGAAGGAGAAACAAGCCCGCACGCGGCGTGGCTGGTAAATCGAAGCGGCGAAATAGATAAGTGAACGACAGCGATAACGGCGAATGGACGTGGGATAAGGTTTCGCAAGAGACGAAGGTCGTATGTAGTCTCCGAACGACGAAAGGTTGTCGACTCCCGGCTGGCGGGATGATGGATAAAAGCATCTCGGGTATTTTAAGTACACCTCCATAGTAACAAGGGAAGATTCCCAACCCGGAAATTCAAAAAATTATGAAACTCTGTGCAGATATAGGATTACGCAATTTTTTGGAGGCTGCCCAAATTCACTCTAAGGGGGTGAAATTTAGATGTTGTGTTATAACTCGCGGATCACTTTTGCCCAGGGCCGAGCACAGAGGGGTTGCAAAAACGAAGAAAAGAGAAAGTACAAAAGAATGAGAACGAAATTTTGTTACTGGATTAAATTTAAGAAAAAAGGAAATTAGAACATAATTTCTAATATAATAATGTAACATTATTAATGATATGGTAATAAAAAAGACATTATTATTGTTATTACTATCCTTTTTTCGTGATTTCGTTCTGTGAAAAGATGTTATGCTTTTTTTACCGTTGAGGAATGGTTTGAAGCCCCAAAATATTTTTTGCACACGGGCCTTTATAGAGAAAAGCGGCCCTGTTTTTTCCAAATAATAGTTCTAATCAAAATAAGTAACTTCGGTCTGAAAACTTCTTTTCTATCTCTTACAGTTCGCGAGTTATAACACAAAATCGGAAAATAGCCGGATTTTCGGGGGGTAATTTCACCCCTTTGGAGTGAATTTTATATCCTCTATATATCCCGAAAGTTTAATAATTTTTTGAATTTGTGGATTGGGGATTTTCCCTTGTAAGCTTCTTTCGCGAGCCACGCGAATCCACGAAGCCGCGTTATCAGTCCAGTAAGACCCACTTTCTTGAATGAAAAAAATTCCATACTTTTGGAATGTGCCTAAGTACGACGAGCACGTGAACAATTCAGGCGAGAAAAAAATGGCTGAGAGTTGGGTGTAATATGTAGATGCTTCAACAACGATCGTGGTGATACGGGAGGTTGCGCCACCGGAAGTAGTGGATCTTGATATGTAGGCACGCTTGTTTCCCGGATGGATCGTTAGTTTGTCTATTAGGTTAGTAGAAATTCATTACTGAAGATGTTCAGGCCTCGACTCTGTATTGGCGATGATAGATCGATGGAAAGATATCGATGGCTTTCCTTATGCAATTCTGTTAAATAGGGTGCATCAGTGTCGCGTATTCGGCCGGTCGCATAACAGGGCGGCTAAAATTTTCAATTAAGTCCAATTAAGGCTCATTACGTTCGAGCGGCGAAGAGTGTCTTCCTGAAGAACTGCATCGAATGCAACTACCTACTCGTCATCGACACTGTACGGGGCTGTGTTTCAATCGATTTTCGAGCATGGGATTTGTAATTGTGTTCGAACGAAGATGAAGTGTTCGTTTTAATTTCTATGCAATAGAATTATGGTGTCTCCCTACTTTGATTGGATTTTGGGATATCGTGCTAACCACTTCGAAAAAACATCGTTTTGAGAAAAAAGCGTTTAATATTTTAGGTACCATTCTTTTTAATTATTTTTTTTTAAAATGTTGCCTAAATATCTACAAACATAGTCGCAAAGTTTTCCATTAATATAATTTGAGGGTTTCTCTTAAAAAAAATCCCAAATATCGCGCTCCATATCGGGCCGTCATAGTAAGGACACCTCTTAATGCTTGATATCCCTTTAGTTCTCGAGCACTTTCCCTTTGCAATACATTGTTTGCAACTACGGTTCCATCGCGTGACAAACGCGTCACAATTTAGCCTTTCGAATTGCAGAGATACCGATAAAGTAAGGAGTGAAGTCTGTGCTGATATGTAAAATATGGGCAGAAAATATTCCATATTCCAGATAATCAGGAAAGTATTCATCGATTAATTAGAATGAGAGTAATCCCAGTCGATTGCAATCGATAATGGCGTATCAACTTCAGACACTCAAGGAAACAGTGGTAATAAGCTAGTACCACTTGAAGCAAGGTGTTTTCGTTCTGTAAAGTACAAATTGGAGATGAATAAAGATAGTATTTAATTAAGCGGCAATATACACCATACACTTTCCACATTTTCAGTCATAAAGTCAATTTCTATGTTCAAACAATTACGAAAAATTGAAAGAAACCAAATCGGCTGCGACAAGTACTAGTTTTTCCTGTCTTCTTTAAGAATATTTTTTCCTTTTCTATTTCAGACGAAAAAAAAGCAAGGATACGATGGTCACCGTGGACGCCTTTTCTGAAAAGATTCTTATACGGCAACCGCTACCACGCAGCTCCTTCTCCAAATTTTTTAATGAAAATTTCACATTTCATAGCCAAAAGTATAACCTTTTTAATATGTATATAACGATTCTTTGATAGAAAACATTTCTCTACCGAAGAAAAATCAAACCCATCCTACTTTTTCGCCTCCTAAGTGATCCACTCTACTTTGTCATTCACCAATTTACCAAGTTCCTATGCAGCACTCCTCAACTTCCCCTACAACTACCACCAGCCATGTTCCACGCGGTTTCCAATCAAATCAAAGGCCTAAAAAAAGCACATCGCAATGAACCATGAAACCTGAAAATATTCCTCCAACTTTCCGCCGACAGAGCGCCGTCAGGGTTCACGAGGTTCACGAAACACTCGGAATAGACGACCCAGAGACCGCTGAAGGCGCCACGCTAAATTGATAAAGCACAGCGTAGCGCCGTGCGCACCTACATACATAAAAAAACGAGTGCGAGAACAAGTTCCTCAAGTTCACCCCAAGCCGCCAAGGGAGTACCAACCGGTTCCCTCTAAATCGAATCAATGGCAGGAACAATCTACCCCTACGGTACTTCAACGACCCTTACAGACCAGACTCCGCAACACCAGCACCCCTAAAAAATTAAGCGAACAGCCCTGAAACTCCTAGCTCATTACGCCAACAGAAGGGACAAAAGGGGAAGTTGCTCCCTGGTTTTTGAGAAACAAATCGCTTATTTTTAAAAATGAATTATTTTAAAGAAAATGAATATTTTAAGTTTCAGTTTCAAATTTCTAAGTGAATTGGCACTACATTCTACAAAATGGATTCAAAGAAGCAAGAGCATTGTTTTTTCATTACTACATTCTTTTAAAAATGTCTACGGACGCCCTCGCTTTGGCGGCTTGCATTGAATTTTAAGCTTTCCATTTGCCTTCAAAGGCGACGAAGGCGGAGAGGGGCATGTGGAAGTTTTGTGCGGGGCGCCCCGACGACGCGTCCCGGCAGTGCCGACGGTACAATAAAGGACGTCGGCGCCGATTGGCGAGAGGCCCGATGGGAAGGGAACGTGCGTCCACTCGAAATTCTGTGCAGACGGCTCGCGGTGGCAGTCGACAAGCAACGAGTGCTCGCGCTTGGACTTCAGTGTCGGAGCAACTGGTCCACGTCGTAAAGTCGCGGCAAATCAAGCACACCGAGGGAATGTAATCTCCGTACGAATGACCGATCATCTACCCGTCTACGACGCGCTCCAATTCAGAGACACCATCGGCCAAGGTGAGCGCATTTTCCTGAATCGAGCTTCACCGGTTCATCACTCGCCGTGATCGCGCGCGTGGCTTGTTCGTCGCGCACGCGGGGATCACGCGACCATTCCGACGACTCCGGGTGATCGAAAGGATCTATCCGGCTGATGCATTTCCTTCTACCGGATCTATTATACAGCTATTAAACTCCGTGGATGATTACGTGTTATTCTCAATCGATTCGCTTACTGGCTTCGCGGTGCTCACAGTAGCGGTGGTCGAAAGAATGTTAGAAGCTTCTGAGAAACTCAATGCCAGGCTTTACGTATTGCATCGGTAACGCTAGTCTATTTCACGATATCTCGCAATCCATGGGGATATGAATTATATATGAATATAGATATTATACAATTCTTAACAGTGGAACCGTGGGGAGGTTTCTTTTCACCGGTGCTTTAGCAGTGTTATTTAAAAAGTTCTTAATATTGTTTATAATCGCACGACCAAACGTGGCTGACGCCGCAGCCGGAGCGTTTCAAGCGTGTCTAAAGTGCATTTCGAGCACGTGCTGATGTGCACTAGCTGCGGCAGGAGTTTCAAGTGGCAACGATTCTGTTTCAAGCGCGTCAACTGGGAAACTAGTGATCCCTTTGATCCTGATGGCCGAATCACGATTAAACTCGAGAGGTGGGACAGGTTTTAAAAAGTGGAAAATTTCCCCGAAGATTCTAATCGAAGCGCTGGGATTAATCTTCGTGAACTTTGCTATCGTTCGGCTTTTTTTTTCTCGATTTCCGGGCACACGTGCCATTTACGAGCGCGATTACATCTTACTTGCCACCTTTGCATCCCCCGGTTTCGGGTGGACAGGTACAATTGGTGGGAGAAGTTTGTACAGCTATCAGTCGCTCCGAGTCTGAAGCAGATAGTATGTTCGAGTGAACTTGCTTGGTATGAAGTACCTTCCGGAACTTCCACGCCACTGCATACTTGTATGCGTTAGATTACTTGAAAAGCCCTGCTTGAACTTTACCACGAGGGAAATCCCACGGAGTAAGTTTAATCATTAATGGCATCGTTCGAATGAAGCTTTGAGTTAAAAAAGGCTGCAATTTCTATTAGATACTCACTATTACATAAGCGAATGAATCGGCAAGTGAAAAAAATAAATGCAGTGTATTAATATTCTTCGTAGCTTGTGTGGAAAAAAAATTCTTGAATTCATTAAACATATTTGGTCTAGAATTATCGCATACTTCGATTGAATTTTGATACCGAACCGATGCTCGAAGAAGAAGAAGACAAACGTTGGAATGGCTTCGGCAGAAAAGAAACGCATAGAATGTCACAGTTGCTTCTACGAAGTACCTAAGCAAAGGCTTTCGAAGTGGTGAATTACTATTCTACTTGGAGTATGGTACGATAAGTCGAGTTAACAATTGTCGAACGATAAGCATGTAGAAAGTGTTCATGTACGTATTGATTTGCGCTGACTCAATCGCGAGCACGTGGTGCACTGGGCGGGAAAATTTGGAGCGCACAGATCAGTGGCATTCGTTTCCTTCTTTCCTGAGGAAAATACCTCGAGCAATTCAGTTGCGAATGAATATTAATGGGGGCAGATATTACAATGAGCTAGGAAGTAAGACTCGCGCGCGAAGAGGCTCGAGTTAATCATATTTTCTCGGAGGAAATGAGTGGCGCCGACTAAGCGGTATCGTTGTGTAGATATATCAGCCATCGAGGCACGAGGAAAGGTAGTATATCAGAAAGTGATTCGAAAAGTGGTCTGATAAGAAGGCAGGCACGATTTTATATACCACGTTTGTCTCGGCGGTCCTGGCTCGCGAAACTGTCCTCGTCGTCATTACGAAAAATAGAAGCGTTACAATTTAACGCGACAACAAAGTCCCGCCGTTTTGATTTACTGCCACTGTACGCTTTGCAGATAGGTATTACTGGGGCAATTAAATTTGAATTTATAACTCCGCTAACGCTTACAATTGCTAATTAAACCAGCATCGCGTATCGTAAAAGGCACCTCCGTCTACCGCGCAGCGCAAACTCGAGACTGATGGAAAATTTACAGAGATAGTCTCGAGGCACCAGAATATCCCTTGGTGGTGTAAGAAAATGGAAGGAAAAATTTTCTCGTATAATCGCGCGAACCTGATCGAATGAAATTGATATACACGCATTTTGTATGCATCCAGAGCAAACAACACCTTTTTTTTCTCTGCGACGACACACCCGTCTGTTGGGGAATAATTCATATTGGTTTCCGGCTGCAGAAGAACATTCCTGCGAGTGGATTACGATACGAACGTTCGCGACTGACGCTTGTGGTTAAGTCGCGAGACACGAGTTGACAGTTCTTCAAATTGTCGGGCATAATTTTCTGAAACGCTTCAGATATGCTTAGAGACATTTTTCCCGAGCCTGTCGCGGCGAATGTGCACGCTTTTACACATCGGCGTTAAAGGTGTCGCCTTTTGATGCCACGAGAATGCGTGGGAAATTATTTTTAGGTTCCTGCCAGACAGATATTCTACTTGGTCTATTTAAGCGCATCCACGACTGCCGAGCAACATTTCTTTTCCTCTATGTGACGCATTGTAATTTTAAATAATTTTCACGTTAATTTCTACCTTAGCAAAGTTCGTGAAAAATCATCAACTTTAAGTATTTTTCAATATTTGAATAGTCTCCTCTAATAATCTCTTTCTAGAAATGTAAATTTGGATGTATTGAAATTTATATTGGAAAAAATAGTTGTGGATAAAAGCGATGTTTGTTTTCAAAATTTACCAATTTTTTAAATTTCATTATTAAGGTCCAAAAATGTATAGAAATACTTGGGTGAAATACTAGGGTGGTCACACCACGTGTGACCATGAAGGGTTAAAAGCAATAATTTTATTTAAGCTATCACATTTTATTAAAAAATAAATTTAAGTGGACCCTTGGCAAGGTAAATAAATGGCTGCGATTTCTTAGGAAAGAAATTTCTTCGAGGTATGCCATGCTGATGGAAATCTGCACGGTCTTGTGCAACATCTTCCGCGTCAACAACAAATATAATGCATCGTATTAAACGTTTCTCAAAACCTTTGAGCTGCTCGATATGTATGTGTGTAATCAGAGCTTAGCTGTACGTGTCAAGCACTTGGAAAAAGCTGGGATTGGCTCGGTTCCCGTGAGTCACTTCTAAACGACAAAAGCCTCGGTCGTTAAGTGAAATTTATTCGATCAGGGAAATTAGAAATGAATTGAAATATCAAGCAGTGAACTATGCCTCCTGAAGCGCCATTAGTCGTATATTTCAAGCACGATCGACTTGATTAACATCCATCTACTGCGATTAGATGCAGTTAGCAATGATTCTCATCATCACACCTGCTACACGCTACCCAGAATAATTCTAAAAATCTGATCAACTTTGACCTTGCAAGTTTGAGAAATTTATAATTGAAAGTGGTGGAAGAAAATTCATTGAAACATTCAAATGGATATTAACAATCTCAATACTCATTCTACCTGGAATAACTCTAACTTATCACTCCTAATCTCGCTTCATCCACTTTAATGGACCCACTGGCACCGTAAATTTTATTGACTCTTGCAATATCGTCACCGTTGCATATTTACTCTATTCCTACTTCGTGCCAACATCGCAGCAGGACGTTAACGACTCAAAAGACCATTTAACGACAATTTTTCTTGTTAGTATCCATGGCTGCCAGTTGCGCAATTCGATGGTGATAAACGAGTTCACTGGGTGAACGATAATTAGATGGAGCTAAACCTATCTAATTACATATATCGACCGAAGAAATCGCGGATGAGCTGGCCTTAACCTTCCTCGACGATTCGTATCACTCCATTAACGTGTCGAGTTCTTGTATTTTTCCAAAGATCTCTAAACAGTGAAGATTCGCAAAATAACTCTACTTCGCTACGCCATAAATTAGACTTTCTGTTCTCATTTAATTTAACATTTAATTTTAAAAGAAAGTGTAGCGTCCCCTGCAAGTGGATTTTGGATCTATTCTACAGCCTAAAGCTCATCGAAATCGATTCAGTAGTTTTTGAGTTCTGCGCTTTCAAACATACATATATAATTGCACGAGCATTTTTATTTAATGGTATAGACAGATAAATCACCACCAGAAATTGAATATTACTCGATGAAAAACTCTTGATTTCCCTTCTACCCTTATCGTCGATCATCCCCCTTTGCCACGCGAGTAGTTACCATTCAACTGCGCGCGGGTACCTATTGAAAAGATTTGTGGCTTTCTTGATTCACTTTTTATATTAATAGCATCACCTCCTATTAAGTTCGCCGATTTGTCCGCGTGTGTTCTAATCACGAGTGCCAAATACTAGCGGTAGAGGAGAATTCGACCTTAACCTTCGTCACGTTCCTCTCTTGCGCCAGTGGACCGTGGACACTATCGTTTCGTAAACTTGTGCTATCGCCGATAAGTAGAGTGGCCGTTAAATTATTATAAACGTGCGATACCCTGCGGGAGGGAAACGTAAAGGCCGTTCCACGCATATTAGTTCTGTGACGGTTCAATGCCGTATGTGTGAATGGCTTCTGTGTTTCAGTTCCAGATTATTCTTTTATTATTATTTTTTATAAAAGCAGATGAATGAAATTTTTTTAAATTCTAATTTTCTGGAGAAAATATTATATTGTTGTATAAAAACTGCGAAATTGATCGCCGGCGTTGCCACGTGCAAATGTTGCACTCGGAGCGTGAAGCGGAACTGAAGAATTTTCATGTCGGAGCGGAGCAGGAGCGGAGCAATTAAAAATTGCACCGCTCCGATCCCCTGCACCGAAGACACTGACACTGAGTGTCACCGGAAACGAACAAGCAAATTCAGGCGGAATTGGTCTGTACGGATCAGCCTTTATCCGGTTGCCACGCGATCGATCTCGATTTTCCATTGATACGAATACCATCGGCGACGTCCTTGATTGCTTCAGCGATTCAACGCATACGCAACTTGCGATCGCTGTGTAAGAATCGAGGCGTCGGAGTGGACAAGGCTGGGCGCAAATGGAAGAAAACCTTCGACCGAGTCGTCCATGTAGGTGATCCCCAGGTCATTGTAATCACACCTCATTATTTAGCACTGTTTAAATCAGATTTCACAGATTTCAATATTGCCTTCGTCGTTACGAAATTACTGAGGACCAGGGTGTATTCTTACTTTGATTGCCCATAAAAAGTAAAAAAAATGGTAATGAAATCGCAGGCTAGATCAGAATATTCCCTTAACCCATTCGAATAGGACGACCAGTGGCTTCGATGCGTTACAATATATAAATCATAAATCAAGTCTCATACCGTCGACGGGAAAGATAATCTCCACGGTTAAATCACTAGTAAATCTTTTAATCCCTCGACGTTTCACCGGAGTTCGCGATCCTCTCTGAAAAGGGTCATTTTTCAATACCTTGCGCTAAGTCAGGCTTCTCTGTTAGCCGTTGAAATATCCTTCAAACTGGTTAAATTCTATCGTAGTTTGATCTAAGACAAGTTCAAGTCGATTCTCGCTAGCAAGTCGTCCATTAACGGTCGTTTATTTGTTTGTTCCAGTGACCACGGGACCAGCGCGCATCATCGGCAGCTTTTAAAGCGCCTTAAGAAGCTGTAGACCAGGCTTCTGTAATCGATGGGTTGAGAACGCAAAATTCGTGCTTTTCAGCTACCTTTTTTCTTCGTGTAACCAAGGTGTATCGCTCACCGATGAGCCATGCTGAAGGTAGTAGGAGCCTCCTGGCTGCAGACACGCATCTCCACCTACATCCTCGTCGCCGTAGCCTTGCTGGGAATCGGGGCCATCATTCTCAGCGAGTTCGGACAGTAAGTTCATTCATTCGCACCACGCATTTCCTATACTACGCTATCCGCCTTAAATTGGAGAATCCACCTGGAAGCTGAGCCATGCTATACTAAGTTTAATAGATCCCTGTGGAACTATTTCCCCAAAAGTTAAGCTAAGCTGTGCTACCGTTTTATAATGTTTTTTATCTGTTTATATTTGTTTTAACTGCTATCTTCTAGCAACTGTTATTACAACGATGACTCAGATTTCTAATTCTTTAGATTAGAAAATGGAGTGACATTTGAAGCGATTCGGAGCATCTCGAAATCGATCGAGGGATTAATATGCCAATTTTTTTTATTTTAGTTTTCCGGAGTCGATAAGGCTCGCTGCTGCGAAATCTTTCCCATCCGAGAACTACTCTAATCTAGTTAGTTACTTGGTTTAAGTGTTTAGCGGGGTGTAGAACTAGTCCAGCTCGGATCGAAGTGTCAGCAAAGCGTTTCCTCTAGTTTTCCCCGGCTCTGCCCCGGCAACCGTGGAGGCGCGTGTCACGCGTTGCGCGCGTGTGCTAGCATGTTCCAGTGGCGGTGGAGCGTCAGCGTTTTCGCGGTGACAAGCTGGATGAGACCGGTCGCTGGACGAGTATCGAGTGTCGCGCGACGTCTGGATTCTCGAATTCGCGCCGCGGTCTTGAATATCGCGGGCCGTCTGGCGAGGATGCACGGGCCACCCCGTTGGGCGGCGAGACAAAGTCTGCGCGCTCGGTGCGGTTTATCTTGTTGCTTGTGGCACAGGGAGAGGCACAATTTCGCCGAAGAGATAAACGGCGACTTGTTTCTTTTAAGAGTGTGTCGGCCGTCGTTGATTGCGCTTGCCACTATCGTTCGCGAGTGGTTCATGCTGGGCACTTGCTATGTGGAACAGAGATTAGACTGTTTGCCTCTCAATTTCAGATCCCTCGAGGATAATTCCTTCTTGGAGATCTAGCAAAGGGATGGTAGGCAATTTCGCCCAGGTGCCTAAGGGAATTGTATTCTATAAGTATTGTTGAGCTTCTACGGTGCTTTTAGTTTGTAATGGCACAGCTTCTACGCGTTGCGCTCTGAAAGCGGGTGGTTTCTTTTGGGAAATGTACATCAAAACTTTTGAACAGACTTTCTGGTTTCAATTTAATTATTTCTGCTTTCGTCTGTGTTGACAGTGTTGAACAAGATGGCACTTATTCAGCAACCGTACTTTGGAACCGCAAAGGAGGATACCGCATTGACTTTTGGGGCCAAGGCAATGATTTAACCGCCGTGCCGATGCACGCTGCTCGAGCCTACTATAAGACTGGGATTTTTGAGCAGGGGTAGGTCCACGTTATCACACCTCTCGCATGCTGCGAGTTGCCAGATTTGTCGTTCAAAAGATTTTAATTATGTTACAATTTACCCCGTGTTACAACCTGCCCCGGTCTCCCTTATCTATATAAGTGTCTGCATCTGTTCGGTATTAATACACGAGACTGATAGATGTCATTTACATTACACGAAGAATGAAGTAGCTTGGAAGAGAAAATAGTAGCTCACAAGTGGTAGAGTAGCTTAGAAAACCAGTTGTACACAACCATTCAGTTACTATAATTAAAAAGCTTTTTCTTCCCTCAAGGAACCGCAACAACATTCCCGCGTGCGCATTAATTAACAGTACGACTAACATTGCAGATGGTCGTACATCGAAATAGAAACATCTTCGAAATACCCCGACACCGTACAAGCCTACGCCGCCGGTCTTTTAGAAGGAAGCCTCACTTGGCAACTGATCCATCACCATTGGTACAACACCATCAGACCCCAATGCGAAGAAAAGCCCGCCGAGTGTCGAAAGTTAACGCGATATCTTCGAGACAACACATCCGTCATCCGCAAGCGCGCTGAGCTGTTAGAATCTACAGATCCTTTTTGGCATATGGTACGCTACATCGACAATTCGCTCTTCACAAATCAAGCCATTCCTACACCCAGGTCCATTTAATTACTCTCTACCAATACCAAGTCCAAGATCTCGGCATTGCAAGAGCATTCCACCTCATACGGACACAAAAGACAATCTTGGATGACCCGTTTCACCGTCAAATTCATCGTAACCGGCAGACAGTCCGATAGCATCTCTCCTCATGCGTATAGAATAGTTAACGAAACAATCGAGTAATTCAAGCTAATGTTCCCTGCAGGTACGATTATTTTACACCCAATTGGATGGTTTAGAAGCTGGTTGGAAGCATGCCGTGCGTCGGAGCCGTAAATCGGTGTCGCTGGAATCCGACGACTTCCTTTGGCTCGCTCTGGCTTCCGACATGCCCGCTTTCCAACGAGTCTTCAACATCTCCGATATCGCCACGAGCTCCATAGCCTACGTGAAATCCATACCGAGGGACAATTCGGAGCCGTTAATCGCGATTGGTCACAACACCGCCGCGCCGTGAGTACAATCTTCATCTCGTATCCCTAGCTTCATTTCCGGCAATTCAGTGCGCAAACCGACTGACAAATTTTACGTTTCTTAGCGGCAAGGAGTGCTTCGATAAACGTGGGTAAAACGGTATAACCAGTAGATCGTTGATCGATAAAAGTCGAGTAGAGATAGGCACCGCTAAGGCGTGACTTAGCAGAGCCGCTAATGTCCCTCTGCTTTTCGTCTTCCAGGTACACGCAAATGCTGAGGCTCATGAAGAAGTACACGTTCGGATCCACCGCTCTGAAAACTGCCACATCGATACCCAGACGATCGATCGTGATGTCCTCCTATCCTGGAGCACTGTCATCCAAGGACGAGTTTTACTCGGTGCGCGGTGACAATCACGAGTTGGTCGTCAGTGGGACGTCCTTGCTGGCGTCGAATCAGAGCGAATGGAGCTTCTTGTATCCGAAGGATCATGTAAGTCCACGAGCCATTGCATCGTCGCAGGCTTTCCTAAATTACTCCTCCAAGTGTGAAAGAAATCAAAGGGGAGCTTAATTTGTGTAATAAAAATAAGAAGCTTTCGATAATTAACTTGTAATCAGAGCGAGAAGAATATAATTTGGGAAACACTGTCTATGTATATCCATTTCTAGTTGTAAGACAGATATCTCTAACTAAAACAACACTTTCGTAGGTGATGCTATCCGTGAGATTAATGGCAGCGAATCGCTTGGCAACGAGCGGCCAGTCTTGGTTCGAAACGATGTCCCATCAGAACGGAGGTGCCTCCGCTAACCAGTGGATCACCTTCGAGCCTCGTTCCATGACCATGCTACTTGTGGAGCAGTTGCCAAGCGTCACTGTCGCCATGAATTACACGGAGGAGTTCAAGAAAGCCGGCTACGTGTGCTACGTCGGCGCGTCCAACTTCCAAAACGTCAACGAGATTTTACGGCCTGCCAAGGAGGTGAACGTGTGGAGGGACAGCTTAGCGCGCCTGCAGGAGAATGTCACCACGTTCCAGCAATTTCGAGAGATGATGCGTGGATGCAGCCAGGAAGAATGTACTGCCGAGAATGAGAATCCAGGAGCAGATCCACTGCTGGAATTGACGTATCGGGGAGACTTGGAGGATCAACCTTTGCCCTACGGCGTAATAGATACGAAAATATTGGCTATCGATCAGGACGGCGCTGAAACGTTCGAGGCTGTTTCGGGACCAGCCACGTCGCGATTGCGATCACCGTTCAGGTGGTCGGAAAGCTTCCCCAATATTTCGCACATAGGACACCCAGATATTTTCGAATTCGGGAGTGTCACTCCGACGTGGGTCTGGGTCTGATTAACGTTACTAACTATACTTATTAAAATGTACTTATGTGCCTACAAACGCGAAATGAATATTCGAAAGACCTCCAGTCAATTCCTTGCGGGTGGATCTTGCTTTATTTTGTAGATCAAATTTGTAATTATGGTGTTTAAACACTTTATTTTTAATAGCTGGCTCATATGTTAGCCACCTGTGGTGAAGTTTTATGAAATAAAGGAAAAAGCCTAACTGTCTGTTTCTCTGAATATGATTTTCCTTGACGTCCCTATTCCAATATTTCAGTATTTCAACACATTTCAGAGTAGTTCTTGAATTGGACGCTGTTCATAAACAGAGGTCGCTAAATGCAGTCCTCAAACAACGACGAAGTGTAGAATAGACCTATCACCTTATGGGACTGCGTGTCACCACCCAAACTGTATTACCGACCCATAACTCGAGGACTGAATTTAGCGGCCTGTGCTCATGAACAGCGTCCAACTCAGCAACTACTCTGAAATGTGTTGAAATGCTGAAAGTTGTGTGCGTGCTTGTATACGTGTGACTTGTTTAGAGGGAGAGTTTAACATAGAGGGTGTGCTTTTGTTAAGCTACGCTTTGGCTCCGTTTGTCAACGATTAAAATATTATATTATAGGAGAAATATTTAGAATCGAATCTGGACGGATGGAATAGAGATTAACGAAGATAGATAATCGCAGCCAATCGGCTCGTATTACTTGTCATGTAATTAATAATTGAATTACAATGTTACTTGTGATACGATTAGCAATTACTTCAAATAATACAGATTTCCCAGGTCTCACCACGTGGAGGCGCTGCGAGTGGAGACCCGCCCTAACCGCGGCCCATCCGCCCTCCTTTTATGCAAAATTTTATTTTCATTTCCATCGAGCCCCCTGATGCACGATTGCAGAACGATCCTTGATCGCTCCACAAGCGGGCAAAAGAAGGTGTTATTCTGTAAAAAGCTACCGCGATGAAACTAAGCAGAATTTAAAACATTTTTTGTTTCTTTCTGTTTTAAATTTGAAGAATTTTCTGGTATATTTCTACCATTATAATTGAAGGGTTGGATGCAATAAGGGGACTAGCGCTCGAAAATGTGAAAACGTATTATTCAATCGCTAAGAAAAATTGGAAAATTAAATGTCGTTAAACTGTATTTTAAAGAATATAGTGTTGTAAAGTTCGCCACGGCACATATTCTTTCTATTTACAGTTTTTTGATCGAATCATTAGTATTCGAGATAAAAATTATAAACAAAAAAAAATCTGTCAACCGAAATCATTATTTTTTTAAACATAAATTGCGATAACTTGAGTAAATATTAACGGAGCGTTATGAGACTTCAAACATAAAGCTCAGAAATCTCTTGCGAAGCCGTAAAATGTATGCACAAAACCCTTGTGTTAAAAAATATAATAATATTTAATTAAAAAGTAATACTGAACATAACCCATGGTTTTCAAAGTTCGCCGTTAAAAGGTATCGAACCAATTTTGAGGTACACATAACTTGCAGTGACAATGTTTTTCCTTAATATACAAGGAAGTTTTTTACGAATTTTCATACTGATTAATAAATAATTGTAGAAGATATGACGATATATATAATTTTCGCACGCCGCCAACTGTCAACGCAAGTGCCTAAAACTGCTAAATAGCGCATTACATATACGTGGCGGTTGACTGATGGAGGCGCGCAAGATTTATATACATTGTCATATCTTCTACAATTATTTATTAATTAGTGTGAAATTTTTTGAAAAACTTCCTTGTATATTAAGGAAAAACTTTTTCACTGCAAGTTATCTGTACGTCAAAATTGCCTCGATACTTTTTAACGGCGGATGTTGAAAAACATGGGTTATGTACAGTGTTTTTTTTAATTAAATATTATTACATATTTTAACATAATAATTTTGTGCATATATTTTACGGCTTCGCTACAATTTTCTGAGTTTTATGTTTCAAGTCTCATAACGATCCGTTAATATTTACCCAAGTTATCGCAAGTTATGTTTAAAAAGATACTGACTTTGATCGACGAAGTTTTGTTGTTTATAATTTTTATCTCGAATACTAATGATTCGATAAAAAAAATCTGTAAATAGAAAAAATATGTGCCGTGGCGATCTTTACAACACTATATATTTTAAAATACATTTTAGCAACATTTAATTTTCCAATTTTTCTTAGCGATCGGACAATACTTTTTCACATTTTCAAGCGCTAGTCCCCTTATTGCATCCAACCCTTCAATTATTCACTAATTGGGAATGAAGAAAAGAATAAAGGGGCAATATTTGAAACATTCGCAAAGGTATTAATAAAAATTCCATGAGATTTCGTTTCTCAAGGATAATGAACCTGACATCCTATTTTTAGTAGATAATCAAAAACTTTTATGCAAATGTTGAAGATTGGAATAATTGCACTTTACTACACAGTAATCAAAGTTACTTTCATACAGAAAGTAGCAACAACGAGCACACGTTAATATTGACTATCACTATCACTTTGCACTAACACGTTTCACTATTACTTTTCACTATCACTTTTATTTTTAAATATATTATTTTATTAAGTCTCTTCACCGCGAAGGTATAACTACGTTATGTTAGTAATAGTGAGATCAGCCTACAGGACATAAAATAAATCACGCAAAACCATAATCGAAATACATGAAATAGAACAAATTACGCAAATTAGCAATTGATATTCATAATATTAAGCACATTAGGTGCTATAATTCATTAAGGTGCTGTATATAATTCATTATATTCAGTAGGTAATCAAAAACATTTACCAGCCTGGAAGAAAATTAAATAAACACAATAAAACAGGACATAAAATAAATCACGCAAAACCATAGACAAAATACATGAAATAGAACAAATTAGGCAAATTAGCAATTGATATTCATAATATTAAGCACATTGGGTGCTTTGTTACATCAACTCAATAATTTCCTTGTAGTTTCTCATTAATTGGCATTTTTTGCAAAATATGAATATACTTTCAAAACAATATTTCCAGTGACAAACACTCGATTCAAGAGCGGGTAGATGGTGGGAGAAGAAGGGGGATGGTGCAGCCACTTAGGGCTGCTCCATGATCATTGTCCACTCATTAATGCAAGAAAACCGTGAGTGGACCGTTTCTTTCTTTCGCAACGCTAGCTTATTACAGACTGAAATCAACACCCGAGCATAGTCACTAGGACTTTGGACTACTCGCAGCACTAATTTCTCAAACAACTTCAAAATTCCCGAATGGTGCTTCATTACTGAAAATTCTACTATACTTAATACTCTCAAGCAGCTACACTACTCTAATAAGTATAAGAAGCTACAGAGAACCACCACGTGGGTGGTTTCATTTTTCGCAACACTAATAAAAATTCAATGCACCTGTGTCTCGTAATACGCAACTCTAACTTTAAATCGTTGCAGCCTTCCTAAAGGCTGTGTAGAGTCCCATGCGCAGCAAATCCAGCTGCTCGGGACTCTTTTTCCCCAGGAACATGTCTCTGGACATGTCCCAGGACAGTTTTGGGGCAGTGGGGGCTGGGGGTCGCAACTCTAATTACAAACACGATCAATCATCATCGCAACGCTAACTCAAAAAAATATTAAGAATCAAACTAGAACGAGTAATTAAAAAAACGCGATCAGTCGCATCGCAACTCTAATAAAAAGAATACAATGAATCAAAATTAATGTTATAGGTAAATCAAACTCTAGTAGGTAACTTTAATTCAAAATACAAAAACAATCGCGACTCTTTTTTCGAAATACTACAAGCAATCACGTTCGATATTTATTCGCAACGCTATGCTGGTACCAAACGCGGGGATACTCGATTCGCAACACTAATTCAAACCGTGATCAACATTTAGTCGCAACACTAACTGGCCGCGTAATCTTCTTCGCAATCCTAATTGAAAACGCGGTGAATTTCAGGGGAGGGGGTATCGATGGGTCAGCCTATGGCCAACCAAACTACTACTACTACTACTACTACTACAACTACCGACGAGCATAATGGCAAAATAATACCTACGAAGAATGACCCTGCACCCGAGGATGCAGGGCCATTCTTGGTTGCCCACATGATGTGGCCGTTTTACTGGCCGGGCTATCTTCGGCTCTTTGGCCACTTCTTTGCTTCGGGCGGTCCGCCCTTCTGAAAGTTAAGGGGGTACTCCACAGTGAACGGATTTTTTTCTCAGTAAATACAACATATAATGAAATAAATCGTTTTACTTGTTTTTTTACAAAGCGTCAATATGGCAACTAAACAAAAACGTGGTACAGGTGATTTTCTGGCTTAGGCTTATCTGAAACAAAAAATCCGAAGACATTCTTAATCTGTATGAGTGTCGCTATCGCCCGTAGCTGAATTAACAATTTTTGTTGGAAAATAACAAAATGGCACCTGTTTGAAGGAAAAAGTTCTCCAAATAATGGTGTTTCTCGAATGTTCCCCGAGAAAAATCTCGGTTATTTTTCGGAAAAAATTGTTAATTGAAGAACGGACGATAGAGACACTTATACAGATTAAGAATCTCTTAGAATTTTTAGTTTTGGATCAGTCTAAGCCGGGAAATCACCTGCACCACGAATATACCGTTTTTGTTTAAGTGTCATATTAACGCTGTAAAAAAACAAGTAACACAAATTGAAAATATTCTTTTTAATTTTTTTGGTATAATATAAGAGCAGCTTAATAAATACCAAAAAGATTTATTTCATTATATGTTGTATTTACTGAGGAAAAATCTTTAAAAATAGCTTGATTTTTCGACGGTTCACAGTGGAGTACCCCCTTAATAGCGTGCCCAAGCCCGTCCTGCCGATCGCGACCAGCGACAATGTGCAATGTCCCACTGGCGTCAAAAAGTCGACATAGCGGGGCTAGAAGCGAGGGCATACCCCACTCGCGCTAGTCTGGCCGTCGACTTTTCTCACAAATTTCCTGAAAGCAGGTCATCGCAGGGGGGAACATGCGATCAGAGAATACGATGACCTGCCCCGGCCCTACCTACTTATATTTAAGTTACACATTCGTACCAGAAGGTAAGTTACCTATTCTCCCAAACAGCTAGGTTACCCATCCTACCGAACAGCTAAGTTACCCATCCTACCTAACAGCTATGTATATTTAAAAAATGGCAAAGCAGTCTCTCACACACAATCACACACAATCACACTCTAATAAGTACGTACCAGTTTTCACTGAAATCGGCTAGCAAAGGCAGTGACCATTGCGTATAAGTATGATTTACAAAACAATTAACTATTTTCAATTTCAAACAATGGATTACTTGATAATGTGCATTGTACATATGTATTATGTACATACATGAATCGTTATTACTATCTGATTTGATTGTACGAGATTGATTAAATTTCATATTCCCAGATTATTTACTAGAATGATCATCGTGTGCAACAAGGAATATGAAACATTGATATCGTTATTGCAATGTTATAGTTTCGTTAAGATGGTCTTTAATGAAAATCTTTCACCGACGCAAATTCCACCGCCTAACCACACAAACACACATAGGTGGAAAATGCGGCGTGCACGATACACTAACGCAATGCTAGCCGCCGACATGTAATTATTTAATAAAGAAAGTCATCGTGCCCCATTGCCTTCACCCACCCAAGTAGCACCTGGGCACGTGGATGAGTTAAAAGGCAATGAGTACGGAAAGATATCCTAAAAATCCTCAACTAGAAAGTATCATTAGTTTCTATAGTGTCTAGCAGGCTAATATTCTTTTATTTTACATTATTAAGCAAAGTGGCTCGACTTTCAAGTTGTGAATAGTTTAAAGTGAAGATAAATAAGAAAGGACTCTACTTTAGATCAAGAAAAAGGACTCTACTCGACATTCATTTAGCGAGAAGAAAGACTCTATAATTGAATTGTTTAAGAAAATCAATCTAAATCACGAAGAATTTACTTTAAGAATCTAAAACGGGCTATTCCATCGTCAAAGTAAATTTCATAAAACAAGAAAGTGTGATCTCATGCTAATTACTTTGAATCTGAAATTTCCCCACCCTTAATTGTCTTCTTGCACATGGAAATTAATTATTCTATTGTGTACGCAAACGAGTGACCTTTTTAAGAAAGGAATTACACTTTTATGTATATTATCATCATTTAGAAATCAAGTTACTTTTGAACACGTAGTATCAGAAAAGTAAAAGAAATTCAAGTCATTATAATCGTTCCACTACATATTAAATAAAAATGATCGTAGCTGTGGAGTCTGAGAGTATCAGACTTCTTCGCTATATAAAAATTAGCATTCAGTTGTATTGATATTCGTACCAATACCTTCCGAATTATTTAATAAATATCTACATCAATGTATGATCAATGATAAATATTCTTGTTAGGAACCGTTTATCTTGGAAATTATGATTATAATGTGATTCTATTGAAAAGGCGCGGCGTACAAGAAGGCCCTAGCCTCGTCTAATAAATACATACACAGACGAAAATGTTACAATTCACGGGCATGATTATCATACCCGTGGTCATTATGCTCGTTAAATATACAACCGGTCACTCGTGTCGATTTGGACCAAACGTCCTACGACATGATTGAGTGACCAGAGGAACCATAATGCATGCGCACTCACATTTCGCTGTGCCCCGGTGCCGGAGACGCCAACACCCCTGCTACTGCTCAGGAAAAGTCATCAAGCTGCTCAGCTGCGCCCAAACTGTAACGAAGGAACAGAACACGATTATAATTTCTTTTGAAAGTTACGACTGTTTGAACTCTAATATAGAACCACGAAGCAATTCAGAACTAACGAAACTTTTTATCATTTAGACATTTTAAGAAAAAAATTAGAAAAATGAAATGTTAAAAATTAAAAATAACAAAAGTTATTTTTTATAATGTCTAAATAATAAAAAGTTTCGTTAGTTTTGGATTTCTTGGTGATTCTATTCTAAAGATTAATTTGTTTAAAATTGTTTTCTTTCTAAAATTTTGAAGAATGAACTCTATTTTAAAAGAATTAAATCAAATACATAGATACTTACATCATTCCATTAATATTCTGCGCACAAGTCTCCTCTTCAGCTGACGCACTGACTCTAATTTCCGACAACGAGTTTCTCTTTCAAAAGTAAAAAAAAAAGAAATAGTAGACTACAAACGCGCCCGAAAGATCATAATCGGCGAACAAAGCAGTGAATCTATTCTCGCGATTCGAAGATCAGAGCCGCGACGCTCGTGAAAGAATATAAATTGCGTAGAAAACACTGGCTCTACTCTCGCGTATCCCGAAATTGTTAACGAAATTCTACTATGAGCAACTGTGCTCTTCAAAACGAAAAACTTCGTACGTCATAAACACTGACTCTATTTGACCGCATTGCACGCGGTCACAATCTCTGAAAAATAAGTAGGATAGGAGGGTGGGGTGGATGTGGTTTCATCGAGTGTTTGTCACGAGGAAATATTGTTTGTCGTGAAATCAGCCAAAGGACTTTCGCTCCTTGTTATTTAGAATACAATAAAGAATAAAGAATATAAAGAATAAAAAAAAGAATAAAACTTGCATACAAAACCGAACATAAATGCAATTACAACAGCGTCATAGAGATAGATTCTTTAAAATCATTGAAATATCATTGAATTCTACGTAAACGCGACCGAAATGCAATAGAATTCAATCATTCCAATATTTCATAAACATCTAAAGACGCCATTTTCAAACTTTTAAACAAATCTGATTAAAAGTATTCAATTTATCATAATTCAATCACAGCCAACAATGATTCAATAAAATAATGAGAAAAATACGTATACCACACGTATTATCATCTTCTTTTCTCAAGGAATGACCAGACGCCATCCAAGCATCGTTCAAATTAACCGCCAAGTGTCATGGCGTCGCCCGCCCTTTGCTTTCGATTTCCGCCTCAACGTCTGTTTGAAACAAAAGCATTAAAACATTCGTAAAGCAATTAAACAACAAATAAACTTGAAATATGCCCGAAAAGTAATGTATTTGAATACCGAGACACGATATGTGTGCACTAAATGTGCAGAAATATCGGCACGAAGGCAACGAAGGGAATACGTGACGAATATCTAATAGTTTTCTCGCGATATTTAATCAATTTCGGGACGAAAGTGTATTAATAGCAGCAGCAAGTGACGATAGAGAGTAAAGAAGAAGGCTAATAATGAATAGAAGTAATTATGTGACGATAGATAATGTAAGCGTACCATTTACGTACGCAGCTATCGAAACGTCTTAACTCAACGAAGTCCACGGAACGAATGACCCCCGCGTCCCGTCACGTACCTCGGCGAATATGGGCTTTGGTGGGGGGAGACAAGGCAGGCCTCGCGCGACAATACACGGCTCTTATCGCACGCCGCGTGACGTAAACTACCGGTGAGCTACCGGTAGAATTGAAATATTACGCGTAATATATTTCCTTCGTTTATAAAATATGTAGCATCTATGTACATAGAGGAGTGTGCTTTAATTAAGTTTGTAAAACTTAACCAGACGTCTTAGTAAAATTATATTCATAAATTGAAGGGTTGGATGTAATAAAAATTGGAAAATTAAATATTGTTAAACTGTATTTTAAAAAATATAGCCTTGTAAAGCACATCACGGCACACATTTTTTCTATTTGCAGTTTTTTTATCGAATCGTTAGTATTCGAGATAAAAATTATAAACTAAAAAAATTTCTTCGACCAAAATCATTATTTCTTTAAACATAAATTGCGATAACTTGAGTAAATATTAACGGATCGTTATGAAACTTGAAACATAAAACTCAGAAAACTCTAGCGAAGCCGTATAATGTATGCACAAAACCCTTATGTTAAAAAATGTAGTAATATTTAATTTAAAAGTAACACTGGACATAACCCATGTTTTTCAACGTTCGCCGTTAAAAAGTATCGAGGCAATTTTGACGTACAGATAACTTGCAGCGACAAAGTTTTTCCTTAATATACAAGGAAGTTTTTCACCAATTTTCACACTGATTAATAAATAATTGTAGAAGATATGATGATATATATAAATGTCGCGTACTGCGCTACTTACCACTCGCATTACACTGCAAAGACATGACTTTCTCATTATTATATGATTATATATTGCGATATTATTTTCGAAATATTTATTAACATTTTTATTATAGTATTTACACCCAATATTATTGGTTCTTTTATAAATTTTTCTTTTTCTCCTTTTTTCTGTATTTCATTTTTCAGGAATCACTAAATTGAGAGCTTACATTACTAAATTGAGAGCTTAATTGTTGACAGTATCAAGCCATATATTACGAATATGGTCTGCAGTGAGCAGCACGGTTTCATGCCAATGCAAACTACCGTATCAAATCTTTCTGTCTTTTGAAAAAATCCCATCAAAAAGAATCCCATTTAAAAACATTGTCGTAAATTAATAGCTTTACAAAACTAATGATATACACAAATTGCGCCAATTATCACAATGGCTATTTATACAAAGAAAAAAATGTATTAAATAATATTAAGCAGATATATTTTTATACAAATAAATATTTAATACGAATAAATATTTTATTCAAAATACTTGGCGCTGCTCTCCGAATTGGTGTTGCTAAACTGAATAAATATGTATAAATTGCATTAAAATCTTTTTCTTTCTTGTCTCAGTGGTGTCTTATCTTGTTTTATTTTATTTATTAACCAAGACAATTAACCTTTTTTGGTTTCGCAGCGCCAAGTGACTTAAGTCTGGCTGTTACGTGACAACAATTTGTTTCAATACAAATTGTTTGGCTCCGTCCTTATTAACTGTTGAATGGATTTAAAAATTATAAAAATACATCTACGATGTTAGTACACGAGCGTATGTATCGCTTACGAGCGCTTAAGCCGTACGTTAAGATCTGGGCACACATATCAGTTCCGTCTCAGTTCACGAAGAATTCAGGTACTCTTCATTACTTTCCTCAATTCCTTTACTCCAAGTATTTTCCATTACAGTCTTTAAAAATAATCAGGATTATATCAAGTTTGGTGTCATTTTCATCAGAAAAACACTAGTAATCCAGTAGTGATACTTATATGATAGAAATTGGTATGTTCTAAGGTTTTCCCCCACCCAAAACAATTCAGAGGAATTTTCTTCATGAGTTATTGGCGACACTGAAGATAAAGTAAGTAGCTAATGGCGGGAAAAACCGGGAATATGTTAGGCTTCTGTCTATCGCGACCTTTTATGTTACATTTGAATAGTTCTTCGTTTTTAACAGTGTTTAAATAATGCATAAACTTCTCGATTTTATTAATATGTGTTTGTGTTTGTTATTTATTTAGTTTCTCGTTCGTGTGCGATAGTTACTAGTAAATGCGTGGTACTACGCGTCAGATCAGGTTATCGCGTAAACGATTCGTTGGCTCTAAGGAAAATCGTAAAAATAGTCGAAAGTCGCGTAACAATTACGTCCTTTAAGTAAATTCTCTATGATGGATATTCCTCCGACACAAGTTTTTGAAGATAACGATTTCGCACCCACCCAAAGGCTGACTCATTCTTTGCAATACGAAGCCGAAGATGAAATACAGGTATAGATGAATTAAGCGTTAAGCATTCCTTACATTTCTCTTCCTCCAATCGTTTTTTGTGTTACCGAATTCTCGTCGTCACTTGTAAAATTGTTTCCTTGAGATGCAAGGAATATTGCTCATCTTAATCAATGATATATTCTTTACCCGATTTTTATAAATTTTTATGGTCGCTGTATTTTTGTATTACATCGTTCACGTTTATTTAAGTAGGATGGTTAAAGGGTAACTGTATCCAATGCGTTTTGTAAATTTTAGATCGGCGTGTTGACTATTGGCGAAAATGTGTATGCGATTAAGAAGGGAGTCAACCAAATCGGAAGGCACCCGGATTGCAATATCATATTGGATGATCCAGTAAGTTCTTCATGGTTTCACTTTTCAATGAATTAATCTTTATGCAACATAAATATTCATGTAACACATAGTATTGAAAATATTAATCAACTTCTCGCATTGAAGGAATTCCACATATAGTTTAGTTGGCCATAACGTGTGTATTTAAATTGATTCTGAGAATGGATGTAAAATTTCAGGCACAAGAAACTGTAGCGCAATAGTTTAAATGCAATTGAGGTACAATTAGCCACTTTAGTAGAGTTTAAATTAATTTTGAATACATTTATGTGATAAAATGATTTCTTTCGTTTAATTTGTATGTTTGGTAATTCACAAAATCTCTTTTGTCATGTCCAAATAATAATATTTGGAAATATGTGGGGTGGAAATAATACAGCAACTGATAAATATGTTATAATTATATATTTTTTAATAAATGAAGAGTATAAAATTATATCAGCGTAACTTCTAAAACATCCTCGTGTAGAATACATTTTTATAATTCTTCTTTCATCATATTCCCGCTAGGTGCACTGATTAATTTGTTTTCATTGAAGTCAATAGTATTCCAGAAATTTTTCTGTCCCAAGTTTTCATTACTGTCCATATGAATATTGTCCGGTCCAGAAATATTTAAATACTGGAACGTCTTGTCATTTGGATTTAATTTCGGCCATTGAGTGCCACCCACATTTGGAATTCTAAATCGTAAGCGAAGAATACATAAGAATATCCCAAAATCGTTTACTGAATGATTGATCATTTCTACATACCCCTCTGTTGCCAATGATACCCAGAGCTGAATCAGAGCTTGCTGCATTTTCAAATCCTTCTCTGTTGTCGTGGAATCCATGAAAGGTGTATCCACAACAGCGTACGCGTCGTCCCCATGGCTCACACCTGTACAAAGTATTCAGTCCATATACCTTGACTCTCTTTTTATCATAGTATTATCCCCCTCTAAACAACGTACCGTAATTAGTATTAGTTCCACTCATAACTCGGCTCAAGCTGTCAGAGCCTCTATAAGAATAATAGTAATACCAAACGGGTTGCTGATTAACTTTAGCCTGCATTATGGCTGCCTTTTCGCTACCAATGACAAAGAATCTATCACCAGCCATCTGTATCAGAGAGTTCGTTGTTGTGCTATCTATCTTCGCTGATCCGAAGTAGTGAGTCTTTATGAGCCTGGCAACTTCAACGTGCTTCTCCTTAGGTAGAGTGTAATTGTAATCAAGGAAATCAGGAGCGAGGAGGTCCCAATTCTCTTCCAACATCGTCAAGGCTTCTGGTTTAGCGATGAACTCTACAAGATGCATCGTGCCAGGAAGATGTCGTGATCGCAGAGATATTTTCGTAACTATTCTTGAAAATTCTACCTGCAACTGGGTACAGCCCTTCTTCGCTGGTGACTCCAGTGACCCAAGGAACGTCATGAACACCACCACTGCTCACGATCTCCGCGGGAGGACGATCGATGAATGGTTCTTCCGACAGCTTCTCCGTGACGGGTCCGAAGGGTGTGAATGGATTGAAATAAAATCGCTGAAATGAATTATTCCTCGTAAATTAATTGGGATATTGCGGTTGTACCTGAACGAACAGAGGCTACTTACCATAAATTCACGAGTTGATTCAACCATAGGTCTAGAAGGCCGATATCTCAGGCAGCGGACCATTTCCTTTCTGTTGGTAGTGGGGCAGCCCATTAGGGCTGCTACATGTTTCGCTTTCTCCAATGAGTTTTCCGTCTGTGTCCAACAATTGAACGCCGTGCCACTGATCGACAAGCCGCCTGCGTCACACGAGATTGGGAGATTGTAAAAGATTAACGCCATAAGAGTTTAATTGTTTGCTATCGAGATAGCATGCTCGATACCTTGGAAAAGACCAGCGCTCATGGGTGACAAATAGTGATAATGGACGCTCACGCCACCCGCGCTCAGACCGATCAAAGTCACCCTCTTTGGATCACCACCGAACCACTCGATATTCTCTGAAACCCATCTGAGGGCCATGCTCTGATCCTTAAGCCCCATGTTGCCAGGTACTATTTCGTCCTCCGTGCTTAGGAAACCTTCGAGGGAAATCATTGACACGTCAGTCTCGATTCATCTCAAACAATGCTGTTAAAAATACGAAAGCTACAAAGAGAAGAATCATATTTCCATCTTCTAAATGGTACACCTATCAAACGCAACAGTTTTACTTTTATCTAGTTCATCACCGGAAATCTACTATTCAAAATTAAACGAATACATCTAGCAAACTGTAATTAGCTGTTCCAAGGTACCCAATATTCCCAGACGATAATTGATCGTAACGAACACGACGTCATGGTCCATGAGGAATTTGCCACCCATCTCCATGCCACTGCCGAACTGGAAGGCCCCACCGTGGATCCAGAAGATCACCGGCATCGGCTTGGTGGACATTTTAGCGTGCACCGGCACGTATATGTTCAAGTAGAGGCAGTCTTCAGCACCGAGCACTTTCTCATTCGAACTCTCTTCCATTTGGGTGTACTGCAAGCAAGGGGAGCCGAATTTCGTCGCAGGAAGCTCTCCCATCCATGGCGGTAGCCTGTGAGGCGGCTGAACAACACGTCGTCGTACGAATAAGAAACCACAGATTTGCAAACGTTGCAATAGATATTGCTTAACAATGTCAGCAGCCTTGGAAGCTGAGTATGCTTCGTTACCTTGAATCGGAGCTTGCCGATGGGGGGCAGCGCGTAAGGAACCCCTTCGTAGGCTTCATACTGCCTTCCATTGGCAGAGATCTTGTGGTAGCCCTTGATAGCACCCAAAGGTGTCCTGACCCTCGGTGCTTCTTCCAGGCCCCATGCCAATGTCACGAAACCGAGGAGCAGAAGCAGGCACGCCAGCCGCGTCATCTTCGACGTTGTGATGCCTGCACCACCCATCTCTCCTATTTATGGCTCACTTTTCGATAGACGCTCGCCTGTGTGGGTTGATTTAGATAAGTACAACAAACAACCAGCGCGATGAAGCTCTCGGACGGATGTAAATTTAAGTTGGCTAATTATCGCTGCCGTTAACTACATTTCGTTCGAAAATTATCAACGTGCAGTCAGGGACGGGTTGTGGTTCCGTCGTAACGCGAGCCTCGCATTTTATATACAAGCGAGCCGTGGGAGAATCTCGACGTTAATTTCTCTTATTATTAATCCCTAAGCGAGATAAGATAAAGCCTCTGGGTCACTTCGCCAGCGGGAAAAGTATCCGATTTGTTCTAATACGATCTGATACCACTAGAGCATTTAACATAGGAGTAGGGACGATCTGATACCACTAGAGCATTGATACTCCCTGGTATCACGATCTGATACCAGGAGAGCATAGTCCCTGCTATCGGTCAACGTTTAGGCATACGTAACGACAATCTACAGCCTATATATGGACAACCCGATTGGGCCAATTAATCCGATGCATTCTGCTCGTCGCAGCGGAACGTCGCCTAACGACTTTGAAACGCAGAAAAGAAACGTGAAAAGACATTGTACCTTACGAATTCAATTCGAGCACATTATTGCAAATTCTGATAAGAGCATTGACGTCTCTGCCGCAATCGTGCGTTTAAATCTACCGTTATGCGGCAAATAAGATCGTAAACATCGGTATCGATAGAAGACGTCAATTGACGGAAACATTATATCAAAAGTTAGATTGTGGATTGCTATCCACTCACCCTGTTATTTTCGTAAAACACGCGCAGTCTACCTATGTTATATATTTTCGAGGTTTTCATTTTGAATTATGTCTCGTTGATCGAGAGAATACACATGCAAGAATATTATGATAGTTCGTAAACAAGTTACCTTTTTTTGCAGACGGTATCTAAAAAGCATGCTGAGATCGAGGCTAATAGTAGCGACTCATCGACATGGATCTGTGACCTGAATTCGTCTAACAAAACAAAGCTGAACAATGTAATGATATACTATTATCTATATAGATGCAGCTTAGATTCGGTTTAGACTTATATCCCTTGATTCTTCACTGACTGTTAATCCTCGGCTCGTAGAATGAGATATAAATATTCCATACTCTTCCGTCGTATCACCGCGTTCGAGTAATAATTCCAATCAGTGGAACTTCTCACCCTCACTGTAGTTTATTTTTCAATCGTTTATCAGCAATTTCTTTTGCATTCAGCCACATATTTGACAAACTAAAGTGCACATTTCACCGTACTAGTTGAGGGTTCAATTGGTCACTTGAATGAACAGTTTATAGTAGAGAGGCTTCCAGATATAAGCCATGCCCTTCCAAATATACATTCTACATTGATTGCAATAGATTAATGATCTATAACGTGATATGTGATATGAATATCTATCACAAAACGTGTTTCAGTTAATCTTCATGCTCCCGGATAATAAAATTGACTGAGCACTGTCTGAAACAATCATGGCTTACACTTGAAAGCCTCGAAGAGTACACGCCGCAAGTACCTAGAGCGCGAAAGTCTCAAGTATCCGACCGAAAAAGAGCCCTCGAAGAATAACGCGATCCTCGACGAATAAAAGACACCCCCGCTACTACTTCCACTTTCCTGTTTAGTCAATTCTAAGGCCTCGTCGGTGTTACGAGCTGAAAGATGGAAACTCTGTAGACTTCGGCATGGTGCACGCGATTTACAAGGTCCACCGTCCAATAGACAAGCCATTTATCCCAGAGACTCCGGTACCGACTTGTCGAAAGGAGCAGTCAACGGTAATTCCAGGAACACCCGACTCGTCATTGGTAATTATGCTCGGTTTTGCAGGGAAAATTGTTTTTCTACGTTATCCTGTATGCTCTGCGTAAAACAAATCATCTACATTGCAGGAGAATATTTCCATGATCCCTGGGACACAGGCTGGCGATGAGGAAGCGGTCTTTCGACGTCCGTCTCTTCCACAAAGGACCTCCACCAACAGCAGGAAGAGTTTCGTTGAAGACTCCTCCGTAGAGGACAGTAGCATGGACGATTCACGATGTTTTGGGGATCGAGGAAAAGAAAACGTAGGTGGACCAAGAGTCAGTATTCACGATATGGACACACAAAAGTCTTTGGAATCGCAGGGTGACACCGAGGTGGATATTCATGACTTGGAGACTCAAAAGTTCTGCTTGGTAAGTACCAGGGCTCTTGTAAGGGCGCCGTCCAATCGGAAAATAGATATCCACAACATGGAAACGCAGCACGAAGAAAATGTCGAGACGCAATGCATACCGACCAATATACACGACGTGGAAACGCAGCACGAGGAAGATATCGAGACGCAATGCATTCCGACCAATATACACGACGTGGAAACGCAGCACGAGGAAGATGTCGAGACGCAATGCATTCCGACCAATATACACGACATTGATACCCAACATATTCCGACCGATATACACGATATTGATACGCAACAAGACGAAGACATCCACGAGATTCTGACGCCGAAAAAGAGTGGCGCTAAGAAGGTTTCAGTTGGGAAAGACGAAAGCATTAGAGAAGTCGAGAATAGAGAATTAGGGGAGAGACAGGTAACGGTAGATGAAAGGAACGATGCTAATAACCTCGAAAAAAACGCATCTGAGAAAGCTGCAACTGCGAAAGATGAGGGTGCTACAACAAATACTGAACAGACAGACAATGTTCAGAAGGGTTCGCAAGAAAGTCAATTATCTCTGAACACAAACTTCGAAGATGAATCGGAATTCGATAGGAGTCGTAACTTGCTTGGTTCGCAGAATTTGTTCGATTTCATTGAGGACGATGATTCGCTGTGCGAGGTGAAATCTAAGTCAGCGACGGCTGTCAATGAAACGACAGAAAAAAGCAGCGATGAGGAGAACATATTCGACGCAGCGACGCAAGTCGGAGTCGACGATGAGAATATCTTCGAAGCCGTGACTCAACGGATTGCTCTTCCGTTTAAAGCAGCCCTTATGGACGAAGACTCCGATGACACCGACCAGGAAGGCGTGTTTCAAAGGTATTCACGCAAAGACAGTCAAGATAGCGCGGAGCCAGCGAAAAGCCAGTTGCCTGCGAGCGATGACTCGGATACCGACGAGGAAGGCCGTTTCACGGAAATAGCTTTGAAGGAAAAACGAGCATCTTGCTCCTTCGAGGTGGGGCAGAACGCGAGTAAAGAAGCTAAGAATGACGCTGGCTCGAGCAAAAACACTGACAATATCTTCGACACGCTCGCGCAACAAGCAAACCAAAAGAATAAAGATCCAACAGCGATAGAGGGCAGCAAGGCTGATGTGGACTTCGATGCGCCTACTCAATTGATGGGTACGAATAAACGTGAAGCTTATGCGAGCCCAGAGGCTGATACAGAAGTGGACGTCGACGACTTAGCAGCAACGCAAATTCTATCAAGTGAGTTTTACGCAGAAGCAAATGAAGCCTCCGTGGTCTCGACGAAAAGTAAAGTAACGGTTAGTGAAGAGGAGGAAGATATCACTGAAATGGAGGATAATACAGCTACTCAAATACTCAGTTTCACGGAAAAAGTGTCAGATGCTGATGACAAGGAATCACTTAAATCATTCGATGAAATTCCCACCTCTGCCGAAGAACACAGCAATGGTGATATTGATTACGAGATGGCGCCTACTCAGCTGCTCAGTGAGATTGAAAGAATGCCTCCACCGAATTCTAGCGAAAAAAGTAAGAACGCGCCGAAGAAATCGCATAAAGTTACTTTAAACGATACTTTGGAGAGAAACTTAAACGAAATGTTTGACGATGTGAACGAGGAGGAACTGGACGATCAGTCGATAATATCGACTCAGGTGCTTACAAACATGTTGCAATCGTCGCAATGCGAAGATGCGCCGAAGGATACGGCTAATGCCGATAGTAGATCGCCAGAAATCAGTAAGGTAAAGAGGTTTGCACGAGGAAGAAGAAGCAAAGCATCCACAGACTCAGTTTCGGTTTCATCGCCAGGGAGCAAGTCTCGTAGATCCGTCTTGAACACTACAGCGAATGTAGAGTCACAAAACACGGAACACCATTCCTCTGCTTTTATTTCACCGCGAAAACGTAATATTTTAATAGATTCTCAAGATTCTATTACCCCCATTGAAATCGTATCTGACAATAGAAAAGCAGAAGAACTTGCTACGAGATCAGAAACAGTTGATGCCACGAATAAACGCAATCGTGTTGCTGATGCATGCACGCCCTCGCCTAAGGGTTCAACAACGCCAAAATCGTCGAGGAGACACGCAGAGGAATCAAAAGACTTATCAAAGAACGTCAAACATTTATTGGAAGAATCTCCAGCTGGCGAAAAGACTGAAATGTTGCCCGGCATTATACCACATCGACAGATCTCTTTATTATTGGAGGATGACGACGAGGACATTCTAGCTGGATTCCCTGAAGTGAAGATTTCAGGTACCCTATCGAATCCAGCGAGCCCAACAACCTCGTCATGGACTCGACTCAGAATAGACAGTGATAGCAATCGATCGAAGCAAAACTCGAAGAAGGTTGCACCTAAGAAAAAAGGAAGGCCACCGCGAAAATCGTTCGCTCGAATAAACATGGAGAACACCGAGCCTTCTCGCACCATCAGCAAGCCAGACTCTTCAGCAATTTTGGCAAGCTGTGGCAGTTTTGACGTCGAGAGAGCGTCGTCTATCCCTATGCACGAAAGCGACGACGAGAAAGTAAACGGAGCGTCCCAGGAACCAGCGAAAAACACCTCCAGACGATTACGAAAATCGAAAGGGAGCAAATTATTGGTGCACGAAAAATCGGTTCCCTTTGCCGATACACAAGAACAAGCAATCCGTATCCCTTCCACTCAGAGCAACGGCAGAACGCGTAATTCCACCAAAGAGAATGTTGATCGTTCGTCTGTTTTTCAGGTGGGAAAAGAAGCTCCGGTAGCGAATACAGAACTTACGAAAATAGCTGTATCGAACGCTTCGCGAGTCGGCAAACGATCGCACATGGATCTGATTGAGAGTAGCAACGCGAAGAAGCGTAAGGAGGATGTCAACGAGGATGTACCTGCGCCTACGAAAGGTGGGAGGAGTAACGGTAGGAGTAATATCGTCACGAGGAAGAACCCGGAAAACATTCTGGACTACGCGATCAAAAGGAGTTCGCCACTAGACGTAGAAACTTGGGATACCCCGAATGTACCGCATAGTCATTCGAACTTACTCTCTAAGCAGTTGGTGATAAAGGTAGCTAGAATGTCTCCGAGCATACCAGCAGAGTCAATGGCTGAGGGAATCGTCAATAACGAAACCAACCGAAGTCGAAATTCAAGCGTTAATAGTCAAAGTTCATTGAGCACCTCAACTATGCCGGAGAGCGAAGAAATTGGTCAGGATATGGGAAGAACGCGAAAAACCAGTCAAAGAGTGAGCAGAGGGAAATATCAAGTGAAAGATATCACTTCGCAGATTGGAGAAGATTCACAGGAAGTGCAGATGATCATGAATTCTTTCCTCACAGTGCAAGCCATTCGTTTAGAGTTGGAGAAGAAGAAAGACGTAAGCGAGGGTACGCAAACTACTAGATCAAGAAATACTAGAAAACGTGCCGGCGTGAGTGCCCCTTCGGACGTCGATCTCGCAGAAAGCACTGCTTCCTCAGACTTATCTGAATCCGATAATGTACGTTTTGAGGTACCCGCTGTGAAAGCCAAACGATCGAAAATTTCAAAGCCCAAAACTCCAAATATCGTTGATACTACGGCAGACTTGCCCACTACAAGAGCAACGAGAAACAGTAAAATGCCATCCAGATCAACTCGTGGCCATCACAAATCGATTGCTGATTCACTAGTGGAGGAGTCTGCAGAAGTTAGCGCCAACGATACCTCTGCAAATAGTACTACCGGTCAAGTTAAGGTTCCTAAAAAAAGGGGAAGAAAGAATAACGTGAAAAAGCAAGAGGAAGATTCTATAGAAGATAATAGTTCTTCAGGGGTGGATTCCAGTCTTGATACTGCGTCAGTCCTTTCCACGCCATCTAGAACTCGTAGGGGTATGTCTTCTTCCTTCGCGATGTCATCGCCGATCAAAGTAAGGCATAGAGTTTTATTCACGGGCCTCGAAACCAATTACAGCAAGTTGTTAACGAAACTGGGTGAGTACGAGATACGTACACGACGAAGGATTGTAATTTCACCCGCGCGTAACATTGACTTCGCCTTTTTACAGGTGCGTCTCAAGTGCAGGATCCAACAAAATGTAGTGTGTTGGTCACGGATAAAGTTCGAAGGACGTTTAAGTTCCTGTGCGCTTTAGCGCAGTCTGTGCCAATAGTCTCGATCGATTGGTTGACAGACAGCGAGAAAGCGGGCCAGTTCGTAGAGTTGGAGAACTATATATTGAAGGACCCTGCTGCGGAAGTTAAGTTTGGGTTCAAGTTAAGAGGGAGCCTCGAGAAAGCAAGGGAACGAAAACTTTTGTTAGGGTATACCGTCGTGTTAACATCGAACGTGGCCCCTCCGCCCATATCAGAATGGAAAAGTATGTCTTTTCGACGCCAAATATCGTTGATTATTTATTACGGGCTACTAAGATATTTTTCTACAGGTATAATCAGTTCCTGCGGTGGTAAGCCCTTGGTACGACCGCCAGCATCGTGGCCGGAAAAAGCAGTCATCATTTCTAAAGAGGAAGACTTAACGAGCGCTAAGAAATTTCTCGCAAAAGCTCCGAAGACTGTGACTGTACAGTCAACAGAATTCATATTAACCGGCATTTTAAGGCAAGAGTTGAATTTTGTGAAATACAAATTAACGTGATCTGCTTTAAACTTCTAAATTTTTTAAAACCCCTACGCAAGCCATTTGTATATAATTATTTTACCAATGTTTTTACCGAATGTATTTGTACAAAATGAATTACATTAATGTACGGAACGCAAAACGATATTTTTTAATTTCATAATATATACGTGTGTGTGCGTGTACATATTTCAGAAAAGCAACGGAAAAATTAAGGCACGTGGGATGTAATATTTATTTTTACGAAGAGTCATGGATATTTACTTACTTATGATATTATTCGAAATATTTTTCAGTATTAACCGCGATTTTTAAACCCCGTTTTATACAGCGGTTACATAGTATTGATGCATTATTTTTATTAGATATTTCATGTCATTAAACGTTAGTAATGGTGCTTTGTGGCACTTTACATTTTTTTTTTACTATATGTAAACACCGAATGTTGATACATATTTCGGAGGGATTGGATAGGGTGTATCGAATTTGAAACTAATCTTTTTCGTTTTTTTTATTAATTATAAACTTTTTATTTCATTCTTCAAAATTACATATATGGTCATCTTTATCTAGTACTTCCAAGTGCCCAACAAATTCGAAATTAAGAAATGAAAGCAGTGTGAAGTTAACAAAAATGTACCTCAGGGGTATATTTTAAAAAATAAATGCGTGTTTTTAACGTTCACACTGAATGAAATATTAAATCATAGTGAATCACTAAATACTAGAGAGATTGAGCAATTTTGTTTCAGCATCGATTTAAACAAAATATTCCTAACTATATCCTGCTCAATATCTGCGAATTTTTACAGTGTGCGCGAATTCAATACATAAACATAACTTAATAATTCTTATCACATCGTCAGGACCACAAACTCAGTTTGATCCCGAATTAACTGCAGTCCTAACTAGGATATTGGTTATTTACCCTATAAATCACAATGAAACCATGAAAAAAAAAAATAGCGATGATTATTAAAGATGCAGCCTATTTGTACTAAGTGCTAATGATTATCTTATCCTACAGTAAGGGATCTATGTTCAGCGACTATATGCACTGCTGAGAATAAAGGAAATGGAATTTTCTTGTGTAATATAGCTTCAGTCTGTCAGAATCGACAAACGGAATACTCTTCCCGCTTGCAGGGCACAAACTCCAAGATCCTGAAACAGAAACGCATAAAACGATTGTTAGTTACAAAAAACGAACACAACTCGCCGCCCATTACATTACTTCCAACTACGTATATCCATTGAAAACAGTCGGATATGTTATGACGTTCCACCGCGCAATTATCTCATCGCGAAGAAGCCTAAACGGCAACAAGTGTGCTTTCGCGTAACAAATGAGTCACCTTTAAAATGGTTGCGCAGTAACGAAAAAAACAAAGGACGGTAACACCGGGTCGTTTACACAAAGAGAGAATTATACAGAGCAAAAATGAAGTTCGTTTGACTGAAGTTCGCTAATTAGCGCTTGGATTGGTGTATATGATCATGAGACGCGATTAGAATTGCATATACGCTGCAAAATACCGTGAATGTAAACAACGACGCACAATCCGGCCAAGGTTACAGATCGAGCCTGCACTCGATACCTCGCACTTCGACTAACAATGAAACATCTCGCAAAAATTCCATCGACAT
Organism: Andrena flavipes; assembly: GCA_963971345.1. Lineage (NCBI taxonomy): Eukaryota > Metazoa > Arthropoda > Insecta > Hymenoptera > Andrenidae > Andrena > Andrena flavipes. The sequence goes on from OZ020482.1 coordinate 50,393,443, forward strand.
TGAACTTACGATTTACGCCTTGGTCTTTCCAACATTCCGTTTGTTGTGCTCGGAGTTCATCAGTTTGGTCAGAATCTTTCTGGAATGGCCGCACGGATCGAAGTGATTTGTGTGTGTCAGTGCCTCGCGTTTGCTTCGCTGTTTGCCACTGTGCCCGGTGAATATATGCTTGTCGTAATCGTAGTTGAAGTGCTCGTACTCGTCAACATAGTAGTCAGACATAGCTCCTCAGAGAATTTTCGAAAGGTGCGTTTAGAAAAAAACAACAGCGTAGACACCGGCAAGAAAAGATCCTGTCACTCGTATGTTTGGTGGAAACTGGTCTAAACGAAGCTCCCCGCGGCTGTTTATATAGGCTTTCTAAAACACGAAGCGCATGCGCAGAGCGCAGTGGTGCCTCTAGTATTTCGAACGCCTGACTCGAGCACGTTTCAACCGTTAAATCTATTTTATAACATAAATCGGCTTTGATTCGGTTCGTTTTAAATGGAAAAGCGTGCGTTAGCTTTCGTCGCGTGTCGGGGCGCGTTCGCGAAGTGTAATCTCGTTGGAAACACGAGACAGAAAATCTCCTGGAATTCAAAAGTTTCTAGGAGCCGTCTGGCGTCCACCGTGTTACCGGTTGCGACGATTAACGGAAACATCTGTCATGGCTGCGGAGAGGTTCGTAACTGCTTATTTAATAAAAAAAATCGTATTCACTGGATATTCAGGGCTATCCAATTCTCCATCTATTCCACGTTCATGTCATTCATTGTACATTCATCGTATTACGCAATTCCTGACAAATATGGGCCAACAATTAGCATAGTCTAATATTATTTGCTGGGAAGATAGGTATACGAACGTCGAAGCGTTTCGTGAGCATCGTATGCAGACAGCCCTGGTAGCCTGATCCCACGGCTTGGATACTGTTTGTGTATTTAGCCACAATCTCGATGTATTTCTAGAAAAACTGTGCGCATTGTTGGGAAGTATATGCAGTCAGGCAAACGTAGAAGAGGGTCTAAATATTCGTTGCATAAAATTTTTATGATTTGGCGGGTTCTTTATGTTTGGTAAGGAACTGGTAACATCAGATCTATGACGCAGTCGTGGTTGGTTGCTACTTGCTCGTTACATTGACTTCTGGAATTCTCCCTACCACATCGCAATCGAAGCGTTGGTAAACGGTTCTCGTCTCTATCGTTCGTCGACATACGCCGTAACACAAGGCATGTAAATAGCCACACGGGGACGTGGTAAAGAAGAAGCTGATATCGAACGTGTTTTCTGTAGTCACCGTTGGGAACTCGTGTAAATCATGAAATACGAGATTATGACCGAGACTGACGAAATTTTAGGTTAACCAGAATCGTATAGCCCGTGGCGAGTGGTAGCGGTCACGTACCGACATGCTCCAATTAGCGATGATCCAGATGCTAATTGATATCGGATGCTAATTGATCTTCGTACGTGGCGACACAGTGTGACAGCGCGCACGTTCGCGCCAAGCTACAGGGAGCGTTTATTTACGTACTGGTATTTTCGAATTATGTGCATCGGGGCACGTACAATTATGTATTACGTGTTTACTAATGGGTAAACATCGGTCTGACTCATACGACACGGTTTTCGCGCGAATAGCGATTTTCGAAGTTTACTTTCTTCCTCGGCACGCGAATTGCAATCGAAATTACAAATTGTAATGGGTGAGAAATAAATTGTTAATTTCATTTAATGTTTTAGCAATGTACTTGTTATAGATGAAAGATTAGTTGGAGGGGGAGAAGGTGTTATGAGTTAATACCGATCGGTTTTGAGGTGACAATGCCTGTAAATGATCGTTTTCGTTTATCGAAGGCCTGTCGTGACTCAGCTAGCCGCGTTAAAAATACAGTAACTCGCAACACAGTCTGTTTTTCAAGGTTGTCGATGAAAACGTAATTACGACTTTGCTGCACCGTTGTGTATCGAACGACTATGTTTGAGTTAAGCGTATAAATATCTTATTTTTACGATTGCACGTACAGTTGTATGGAATACTTCTCTTTTAATACTTTTATCGCGTATGTACATATTTGACGTGCATTTACTGTTATCTTCACCACGTAAAGTATGAAAGTAGTTCGTTCAGCGAATGGCTACTCGAAACTGCGCGTGAGGGACTGTCGAGTCCGCGAAATTGAAGTCGATCGTCGAGTTGTCGTATGTAAATCGCGTTAATCTATTTAATCGTATTAGTCTTATTACCACAGCGCGCTTAGAATGTCGAAGCGAACGAATGTGTGTATGGGCTGTCTATGAATGTAAATAGTCCGTCTGCCATGCATCTTATTCAATTCGTTTTGCCGCGCAGTATGCAATAACAATCGAGTAGATTAATTGCACTACGTCTCCTCTGAACCTTCGCGTGAACTATTTTCTCGAGTAAAAACACATTGTGAGTAAAATCATTTATCGTTCATTTTACCGATTATTATTACAAGGATAATGAGTCACGTTGATATAAAATTTTGTGTATTTAATGTCATACAAAGCTTGCAGAAAAGAATATTTACAAATTACGGGAGGGGGAATCGTACGTGAGAAACTTTGAACATTTAAAGTGGGTAGTCATATCAAACTATTATCATCTGAGCAATATAATGTTAATTGAAAATTTATCTCCGAATTTTTCAAACGCAATAAAACAATTGAATGATCTCTGTCAAGGGTGACCTGGTTTGTTGTTATAAACCTGACAAAGTTCTATTTTGCGCAGCATACTTTGATACTTGATTAATACTACAGCATTCTTATGCCGGGTTTACACCAAAGCGAACACGAACAAAAACAGTGTTCGCGAACGTTTTGTTCTGTTTGCGGCGCTGTGGACACGACAAGAACAGAGAAAAACGTTCACGAACAATTTATTTGTTCGTGTGCGCCTTGGTGTAAACCCGGCATTAGCATTAAACTTTCTGCTCGGGTCGATGGCGCAGTGGATAGATAACCTTACATACTTTAGCAAAAGTTTTCCAGAGCATTCACATTCAGCGATTATTGGCTCGATCAATAGCGCCTACATAAAGGCACGGTTAAACATGTGCAATGCGCACTACAGAACACCATTACAAGGGTCGATTTTTATGGTTCGGCGCGCAACGGACGACCTCGTACCGTAGGAAATTTTAAGTGTTTGGGGCGCAATGCGCGTTCTTGCACATGTTTAACTCTGCCTTTAGGTATTTGGTATTAATTATCGATACCGATTCTTCTTCAACCAATACCATATCAATACTATATCGAATCAAAACCGCTTTGATACTTTACGCAAGTATCAATATTATTGATACTTGTTTGATACTTACGAAATTATCGATACTAGTTTGATACTGTAGGAAATTATCGTTATTTATTTGATAATTCTGTGATCAGATGGCAAACCTATTATGATATCTATTTTTAGTTGGGATTTGCAATTTAGTACTTCACGAAAATATTATTTATTACCTATCATGATTTGATAATATAACAATGACGTAAGAGTAGGAATCAATATCATGAACTACGTATATAATTGATTTTTTATTAATAAATGATGTCCATATACATTATTCCTTAATGTATAGAAATTGGTGCATTATACAATGTTTTAAGGAGTAATATTTTGTTTACTTTATTATTATTTAATCGATTTCTTTTCTTACTAACTGTCCAGCTTTTGAAAAAACGCGTTCAACGGGCACGAAACTTGCCATAATACAAATATATTTTTTTATCAACTCTACTAGAATGAAATATTTTTTTGCATTTTGCTTGAGTTTCTATTTCTCCCTTCGATATGTTTCAGTTTTTAGTGCATTTTAAATAAAATTGTTTAACTTAATTTTTTTTGCATATTTTTTATTATTTACTTTTTAGTGTCTAAGTTTTAATTTATGGTTATATGCTAATTGCATACCGATTGAATTGATATGATTCCAAGTCGTTTAGATATGTGGTTATGGATTATATTTATTTATGACTGGGTCATTTTTTCACCCCTCCCGTTTTTTTCCTAATTTTGGTGAAATTGAAGATTGGTGGAATTGGGTTAAATAGATGTTCCATTTTAGGAAATGCTGTGAGGACCCTTTGGTCCCGGGTCACGCGATACCAACTCATTCGCAGCTCTTATCTAAGAGAAACATTGATGTAACGTTTTACCTACCCGTTCCGTTTTACCCTACTCTCCCCTACATATTTTCAAATAGATATCGACATTTTCAGGTAAGTATCAAATAGATCTCGATATTTACGTGTAGGTATCAAGCAGGTATCGATATTCTCGTATAGGTATCAAATCAAGTAGGTATCGATATTTATTTGTAGGTATCATTCAAGTATACATTCGCATATGTAAGAATCAAAAAACCATCGATTCCTTTTGATATTTTTGACGTTGATATGTATCATTACCAGATTGAAATTTGTAGCAGGGTATTGATATGTATATATATGTATATATCACTACGCATAATGCAAATAGGTAACACGTGCAAAAAGTCAATTAGGGAAGTTCAAATTCGCGCAGTGTCTCTAAAACGATGCACGATCAAAGATTTCAAAGATCGATATAAAAAAATGACTATTACTTATGGCCACGTTCCCATAGTACATACAGTGCATTTTACAGTAAATTACAGATTGGGGAAATTTGAATTCTTTAAAAGGCTACTCTATCTACTACTTAAACTCTTCCAAAGCCTGTTTAGTCTCTTTCATAAGGATATGATTAATCGGGGCATGGAGAACAAAAACGGATTAACCCAAATTTTTTATGTGAAATTGAGTTAGTAGCACTAATGTATTCCAATAGGCTGTACTGATCATATGAAATAGGAAAAAGTAATTTGTTTCTTATGTGGGTCAGTCCGTTTTTGCTCCCTATCCCTTAAATAATCCTTTGGCTTTTTTAAATAACCGAATAAAAATCGGAGGAGACTGCCATAAATGTTTTCAGTATCGTTTGAAAGTATGGTAACATCTAAAAGCAATGTCTTTGAAAAGAGAGTTCTTCGTCTTCCATTCGTTTTGTACGACACAGGAACGTGGCTTTACAGTTTAGAGTCTAATACATTGCACTGGAAGATATGTACTGTTTATACATCATCAATGACCGTTCACGCGAACAATTCTGAATCAAAGCCGTACACGTCCCCACCCTTACGGAAGTCGGCATTCGCGTAGATCGTGTCGTTCACGACAGAAATGACGCACGCTACGCTGCCGCGGATTCTGTACCGAGTAGTTTTGTGGCCGATCTTCTTTAGCCCGTCTATCACTGGCTTCGGTGTACCGTATTCGTATTCAATCTCCTTGGGGATCAGTTGATGATGAATTCGTGGCGCGTCCACGGCTTCCTTCACCGTCTGTCCCATCCACAGGATCTTGGCTACTATCTGAAATCGTGCGTTGCAAGAATTACCACGTGGTCAATAGAAGGTCCTGGCAAACGAAGGATAATCGTGAGACCTGCGTGTGTAATAGCGCATATCCGTGAGTCATCTGAGCGTTAAAGAAGCTATCTATTACATAGGAAGTTCGGAGATCTATCCTGCCAAAATTAGTAGAACGCTCAGTTGGCAAATAAAAAGTTGAAAGTAACTCTCAGCACTCTAATCGGTCGATTCTCTCCCTCCCCTCTACAGACACCCCATCAGTAGTTTGTTAATTATTGCACATTGCTCTCGGAACCCGCGATAAAAGTAATCACTGAAGGAATACTCACTTGGGAAACTGTCGTGGTGATCTTCGTGCCACCAGAAGCACCAACGACCATTCTCACGTCACCGTTCGAGTCGACGAGGATGGATGGAACCATCGATGACACAGGCCTCTTTCCTGGCGCGATATAATTATTTGGGCTGGGTGGAACGCCGAAGTAATTAATGGTCGATGGTACGCCGAAATCGTTCATCGCGTTGTTTAGCAATATCCCAGTATTTTCACTCACTATGCCGCTTCCAAAGCTGTCGAGAAAAGCAATTGTTTAACATGGAACGGCTCTACAATCGGAACAAAATCACGTCGCTGCTCAAGGCTCGTCACTATTTTTTATCTTTTTCACTTAGAGCTTGGAACACGATAAATCGGGAAATAGACTATTGAGAATATCAGTCTTCATTTTCAATATCTTCTACTTCTTCCCTCATTTCACTCATATTAATTAAGAAAGAAGAATGTGAATTTTAAATACAAAGGTCTGTACTGCTTTGAAAACGAACGTACTAGAAATTTATAGTACTAGTAGCTGATACCGCGTCCCCATTGGGCGCCAATACTGAAACATGAGCAGTTCCTTGATCCTTCGCTATGCTCAGCTTGGAGGTTCCATAGTGCGTTGGATCTTCCCACGTTCTGTGGTCGTCGATCTTCATTCGCGTCCTGTGGGCATAGCTCCTGGAGGTCAGTTTCCTCGTTAACTGTAAAAGAAGCAGAAATGTAACGATGAGTTGCGAGCGTGAATGAGGGGTTTCCGAGGAATTTTCTGGTAGAAAATTTTAATAATAGAGCATTCCTAGAATTGCTGCTCACAGCCTCCGAAATTTATGAAATATTTTTTTAAAAAGTTATTGTTAATATTGCATTAAACTCTTTTGGGATATAAGGAAGCATCTTTAAATTTGTAGAATTTGTTTTCTATGCCGATCCTTCTTATCATTTATTAATTATTGTGGAATCTATATAAGAAAATTTTTCTGTAAGTTTAAAGATGCCTCCTTATATACCAAACGAATTTAATCCAATCTGACCAACAGTTTTTTAAAAAAAAATCTTAAATATCAGTTACTTGGGGCCATTAGACGAGAATCCCCCCTTAAAGCAAAAGTGTTCACTAACTTCCTCGACGTCGACGAATTCTTTATCAGCTAAGTCGCTCCTCATCGCGAAAGCGTACTTGAACGTCTCTATCATTCGATGGTACGTAAGGGTCGTTCGGTTGTAGTCAGCTAGGCTGTCAGGAGTAAGTTGGAATTCGTCAAGGATGTTTAAAATATATGTAAGAAGAGCTCCACTTGCTGGCGCCCCCACGGTGAACACCTTTATTCCATTCGACATGTTCGCTTGAAGGGGCTCGTCCCACGTAGCTCTAGAAACGATTAGTTTTCACCATCTGGCAAAGAATTGTCTGTTTAACATAGCCCTTCGTGGTCACGCGTGATGTATCCCACGCCAGGATAAGTTAGCGTCACTAAATTTAAGAGCGAGGTCGAAGGCCCCACGCTGTCCTGTCTCCGAAGATTTTATGGTAGGGACTTAGCCTGTGTGCTGTCCAGATTCAGAGACTAAACAGTCCTGGCGATAGGCGATGGCTGGTGACCACGTTGGGTCTCCCAGCTATCGGATGTCGAAGGATTGATTGTTTAGAGTGAGATAGAGAATATGGGACCGCTAAAGAATAGATACTCTGTTCCTGGAGGAACTGTGCCTTTTGGTAAGGGGACTGTGAATTCTGACGAACCACGCGGCACTTACCCCAGAATTGTTCTGGAGCGAGCTTCGTACACCCCTTTATAAAGTCAAAGTTAATATTTCTGTAAATCTTTACAGCTTAATAATGAAATCTAAAAATTTGGTGAACTGTAAGAAAAAATTTTTTTTTACTCACAACTATTTTTTCAGATAAAAATTTCGACATATCAAGATTTACATTTCTAGAAGAAGATTACTAGAGCACGATTGTATGAGTATTACGAATACAGATCTATCACTGAAAACTTAAAAGATACAAAAATACGAAAATGGTAACTGAAAAGTGACGCTGGTGTACAGTTTGATAAATTTATGATTATAAGGCGTGACCACGGAGGGATAATATAACACCCATTCACTTAATTGACACCTGCCTATATCTGTTCAAATCCTCAGTAGTTATTATCGCCCCTTGCTCCTGCAAATCTTGCACCAGAAGTTTGCCCAGTGTCCCATTGTAAAATTCCGACGCGCCTTTCTCAGCGATGGTCCTCAGGGTCTTGCAAAGTGCCTTGGGCCTGATAATTGAGCCTGGCTTATAAAAATCGTTGGTCTTCGGGTCGACGAACAACTCCCTGGAAAGAAACCAATGCCAGAGATGTTGCTGTTAGACTGGAAGGCTGACTAGAGGAACCACGCTGTGTTTACTTTAACACGGGACTATTGTAAATATTCTTCGCGTTATATCTGAAGCCGTCGTGTTGGATTTTTGTCAAGTTGTATCCCTCCTCGCAGATCTCGATCGAGGGGCGGAACAGTTCGGCCCACGCCAACTTTCCGAAACGTTTGTGAGCTTCCCAGTAGCCTGCTACTTCCCCGGGAACAGCGATCGCCAATGGCCCTAATAGGATTAGAAAATATGGCATTTTAGTCTCATCGTTTGTTCGTTAGTTTCTTCGGGGTGAAAGGAGATGAATAGATAGGAAATCTACCGATGAACAATGATTCCATGGGCTTTCCCTCGTACATGGTCGCATTGGCCGCCAATGGCGCTCGGTCTCTGGCTGTTAACGTGTAAGCTCGCTTCGTCGCTTTATCGTAAATTGTCATAAAAAATCCTCCCCCGATGCCCATGCTTTGCATATTTACGAGGCCGTTGCAAATCATCGCGGCTATGCTGGCGTCTACTGCCGAGCCATTCTTCTCTAAAATAGACCTGTAAGGAATTGTGATTTTACAATTTCGATGGACGAGCTGCGTTGGAATATTGCAATCAGAATCGAAAGGGTTGATTAAATAGGGAGGAATTCTCTGGTGCAGGGGTGCACAGAGAGGGGAGAGGCAAGAGGCTTTGGCACTCTTCAAAGACGAAGGAAAATGGAGATTGAGGTAACCGCGACTGAAGTAATTCAGGAGCTTACAAAAAGAAAAGAAATCTATAAATAAATTTCTATAATTATCTAATGGAATTTATTGAATTTGCATCGAAAATATTTGTATCTTTTCAACTAGGCTCCCCTCGAGATTAAATACTCAGTGCGCCACTGCTCTGGTGGGCGGGCAAAAGAGTATAACTCAAATCTTATTTGAAGCTTGAACAGTTTCTTTTTTGAGAAGCGAAGTTACAGATAAAAGTTTCTTTTTACATGTATGTTATCAATTTTCACGTCAAAAATTTGACGCTTGATCGTACATAGCAGTTTAAATATTCTAAGTGTCTTCCTGCAACTGACATAAACATGAACTCGTTTGCCCGTAAGAATTATTTAGTCACTATTCCTGTTTATACTACTTAAACGTACTTGCCAACAACCGCGCACGGCGCGCCATCCGCACAAACGGCGCCGCGTTTGAAAACTCGTAATTTACTCCACGACGGAGGCAACGGCGTTTCTGGGTCTGGCGGTGATTCTTCGTTTTCCTGAATCACCAAGTCCCTGTCGGTCCCGTAAACGCTGCACACTGCTATTATCGATAGAACCACCGTGGCTAGTATCACGCCGACTATTAAAATATTTTTCGTGGTGACATAAGACCTAAACAGAAACAGGAATATCGTTCTAACAAGGTAGATATGTGGGAGTGATTTGAAACAAATTATGATTTCACTCATGGTCCTGCAGATATGTTAATCATCTCCTGCCGTTCAGTACCTGTTAATATAAATAAAAACGGTGGAGAGAAACAGGATCCTCGTTGATTATAATTCAATGCAGCTTCTGACTGATGAAGTAGGATGCAGGCAAAGAAGAATCTTAATTTCCATGGCTGTATGGGGAATTAGTATTTTGAAAACATACGAACGACACGCGAAGATTCTGATTATAATATGATCACGTCTTATAATATCGAATGATGGCCATTCTTTGCGTACAAGTAATCGTCGCCAATTACTGATTAATTGGCGGAACAGAAAGAAGTAGTTGCACTTTACTTCGTTGCATACAGAGATAGGCAAACAATTATTTGAAATAAAAATTTATGTACGAAATTTATATTTCAAATCATTTTTTGCCCATGCTACTTGTATATTTTATTCTACTTTGTGCTCACACGACTGTGATTTAATTATTATCAGCTCGAAGTAGCTGCCTGCGTATACACAGAGAATTATGGCATATCTCGCAAGTATTTATTTTTGATTGCAAGTATCGCGGTTCAGTCAATACCCGCGAGCCCAATATAGTCGACGCGTTGATCACGCCTCCCTTGCATAATTATTAAACGCTCAGGTATCGCGCCGTCTAAAGGTCTTATAGACGTAACGCGATCGACATTACTCGCAGTACTAAAGCATATAACAGAAACTGAGTTTCGTTCCAGGGAACCAGGAAGCGAGTCGGTCACGAAGCGGGGAAGAAACTGATATCCGAGAAGTTTTGGGCAGCAGTTTATGGTGAGTCCACTACGTTACTAAGTTCGAACTGTACAGCCTGTGGCGGGAACGCGTTCTGCGATTAATTATAAACCCATTTCGAGCTATCGTACCCGTATCCCGTTTGAAGTTTTCGCGAGGATAGTCAGCGGTTTGCGGAACGCGTAAACTCGGATGCAATCGAGCATGCATGAGCGGTTGTGCACTTACGCTCCAATAATTTGGATTTTAATTTGAAGATTCTAATTATGGGCAATATTGGTTCGCTCGTTATTAATTTTTGATGAAAAACTGACCGCCTATGATGAAAATATGACGGAATTGAAATCGTTACATCGTAAAAAGCACGTACAGTAATCGTGTTTGCATATTCGTAAATAACATCGAATCCAATACATACACGTACCGCGGAATGTATCTCGCGCCCTACGCTTGCCTCGCTCCCCGTGCGCGGGGAAAATACCGAATATTTTTTTTTAATTTCCGCCACGTTTAACTGGCAATAACTCGGAAACCGTGAGCACAACACGACTATACGAGGTATTTTTAAAGCTCTCGACGAGATTTATTTAAATATATAAAAACATATCAGAGGTTTAAACTAGAATTTTTATAAACGAATTTCGTGTGAATTCTTCAGCGCATAGGTAATCTCATATTTCATATCATAGAGCAACCGGGAGCGCGATAGAATTATGCAAAGTATCATTTTAAAGCTTTCGACAAGCTCTATTCAAACATATAGACAACATATTATTACAGTGGTGCAAACTAAAATTTGTAATTGTTTATAAAAGTGTGCACCTCGTCGAGTTTAATGAAATTTAAATATATTTTAAAAATAATCATTCTTAACAACTTTTTCCTATACATTATAATGAATTCTACGTATAGCATGTAATCACCGCTTATCTACTGTTTCTGTAATTACATCGCAAAAATCAAAAACAATCCAAATGATTAAGCTGACGGAGTTTTCGAGATACCAATTTCAACTAAAATTGTTTTGCGAATATCTCGGAATCATACCCCCGGGGAGCGCGACACAACTGTGCGAAGTATCATTCTAAAGCTCTCGACGAGCTGTATTCAAATATATAAAGAACATATGATCACTGGTTTAAAGTATAACGTGCGTTGAATGCACGGTCGCTATCGCCACAATTTCTCGGAATCCTTTGGTCGAAAGTGCGAGTGCCTGAGAGCGAGCGAGGGGAGACTCTTTTGTCCTCGGAATGACCGACGGTATACGTTGTAAGTTCGCTGCCAGCCTCGAGCGTGACGAGTATAATTTTCGTGTGAACAGGTTAACATTGAAAAGAAAAGGGCTTTGCAACCATACTCGACTAGTAGATTTCAACTCTCCAATTTGCAAGTCGTAGTCCTACGCTCAAAACTAACGGCACGAAAATTGAGCCTATCGGATTTTTTTATACCGCTCGATGTATCAACGTCATTGAAGATTGAGACGATCAAGCTTATCAGGCGGTGTTACACGGGACCGGTGATACATTAATAAATAGCAACACACTCGTAAACATGGCATATCTTCCGTGCAAAGTGCAGAATGAGTCACAATTTGTTGTGACCTGTAAACATGCATACGTGCAACAGCTAATCTACAGTAAGGGACAAAAGTATACATAGATAAAACTTTTTTAAAATTGCTCCACACGACACGAGTCTTTTTAAAAAGCTAGGATTAGTTTACTATGTAGGTGACGTGTTTCGGCGTTTTGAAAAAAATTACAACTGGTCGGAATAGTAAAGAAGATAGTGAAGGCAGTTTTTCAACTTTTTTATCAGAGCCGGTAACGAAAATTTAAAAAATGCCTATTCTAGATTTCAGTAACTTATACCCGTGCATGCTGAAAATAATTCATTACACATAATTCAAGTAACTCGACTAAAAATCAGTCTTACTAGGAGCCAACCCCTCAATATCCCCAAACGACCGCCTAATTCTGCCCCCTCGCGTCTCACTTGCAAAAGACAAGTCGAAAGTCGAGATACTGAAAGCCAGCGCCCCTCCGATCACAACTCACTTGTTGCTAAACAGTCTGCTACAGAATCCGCGCGATTTCTCGCCCCGGCGCGGCGAGTAGGACCGCAGAAGTCGAGCGGCCCCGACGTCGTCGGACTCGAGGAAATTTCGTTTGTCGTTGACATAGTAATGGCGGGTGTCGTCGGTGCTGGTGTACGCGGAGCTGGTGCTCGACGACGGTGACGAGGTCATGTTCTGTCTCTGCTGAAAGGGGAAAGACGGTAGCAGAACACGTGCGAATCCGAGGTTCCATTATCGAAGGCATTGATACCGACCAGCGGCCGTTATCAAAGCCACCGAAGGAACGAGTGCCGCCACCTTTTGGCGGCATCGCTAAACACATGCGTCGATATGTGTTGGCTGGGCTCGTCACTGGCAACACTCACTCTGAAAGCCAGACGATTCTTGATCACCATTCACTGACGGCTCTTCTTGTTATCTTTCTCGATATCGTTTCGTCGAGCACCTGCTCGCCATCACGCTCGCCTCGCCGGCGACAATCGACCACGGAGAATCGCGCGGAACGTCAACCACATCCTCCTGAGATGAACAACACCAGCTGACCGGAGAAAATCAATTTGAGCTTGCGCATTCGTTGCCGCTGACGCGGAATTCTTCCTGTCACGTGGACGCACGATCCCGATTCGAGACGTGCCATGGACAAGTGCTCCTGCCCGCCGCGCGACAGATTCTTTCGACTTGCGCTCGGGCGCATTTGTAACGGCACGGACTAAAGGAATCGGCGGAGAAATTTTCGGGAGGGAGCTGAGGTCGCTCGGCCGTAGTTGAAACGAAGATACGAGTGGGAGCCACAAGTGGTAAATGATAGCAGAGTTTAGGGATAGTAATTTAGCTTGATTCGGTATCTGTTTATTAATTTAGTATTCGGTAACGGTATCGCTGAGATATTGTGTAAGAGAGTGTATCAGGGATCGCACAAAGTAAAGTTATCGTCACAGACAGAAAGCTCTGTTAATGCGTCTACTGCATGCATAAGATACATTCGTTCAACGACACGGTGCAAGGAAAAATAAAGGATACATGTAATACACGAAGCGCACTAACAAAGGCGTCCTTGGTTTGCGATTTTTCGCATTTTTTCTCTTTCCAGCGATTATAATACTGGGAAGGGTAATTCGCTGTTGGTCGTGGTCGACGGGTTGCTAAAGAATCGCAGAATTCGCTAGGCACGGGTGACATGTAATTAGCAAGATTAAATGACCCGTTCATGGCGCAGCGATATTATAACGAAACAATGAAACCCGCAATTAAGAGGAGTTACATATCTGGGTCGTCGAACGTGGCGGGTGGACTATCGGGAAGTGGCATGCAATTGCCACAATTTGCAGCGGATATTCGGCAATTATGGGAACCGCTAAGCACCGCGTTATATGATTCAGCAAAACGCGAACCCGTCCAATGATGAAACCGTACAATTTGACCAAGTGACCCTGTACAATGAAATTTGCCCATCCTATTGCGTTGTCACTCCCGTTGATAAATCATAAATCATATCCAATGGTCGTTTATCGTACGAACGGCATAAAAAAAAGTCCACAAAAACTCGGGAGAGGTCACTTTAAGTGATTAAGAAGATTCGGCTGGACGGTTAATATTTTCAGTTCGTAATCATACCTCGATTTCCTCCTCGCTTCTTCTATTTCCACCAGACTGCTCCTCCTCGTCATGATTCCCGCGGTCACGGCTCCTCCCAGTAGTCCACGAATTTTTAAATAGCCGCAATTGTAATTCGGCTGTGAATCATTCGCTCAGGCCCTGCTGCCCAGGAATTCCAAATAAGCCAAATGAAAAACAAAGGAAACACGGGGGAAGCTCGGTTAAAGCCTCGAGCCTTATGAATATTCTTGCATCGTTATGCGCGAGATAACTAGACTCAGGAATTGCCACGTGCTTTCTAGACAACGTGTACTGCGCGCGCCTCTGCATGAAGATAACAGGAAAAATCGCCTGTCAGCCTCACGTACGAACCGAAATTAAGATAATCGTTCGTCGAGGAGAAAGTTGCCACGGGCGGATTCCAAACTGTATAGCAAGAATAACTGCAGCTACCGAAGCACGAGTCTCGAAGAATCAGAATCAACTTGTAAATTTATTTTAAAATCTCTTTACCTTCGCTGGAATTTCTGCCTCGATTAATCACTGCGCTGATCACCTGGTCGTCCAAAATCCTCGGACCTCCAACTCCCCGCGCAGTGTTTACAAATCCAACGGCCGTGGAGCAACGTCCAACATGAGTTTTTAGGTGGAAGAGCCCGCAGCGACCGAGCGGAGAACGTCGACCGTGTCGTTCCGGCACGCGGTTTAATCACGAAGTGCTGCGGCCGGCTTGCTGGTCGGCCGGCAGAACTCTCGTCGAAAAGACATCTCGAAACGTGTTTGCTAGACCCCGCTGGAGGTAGAAGGGATTATTTCTTGCTCGCGCGGACGACTTTACTGCTCCTTATTTGAATTCCAGACGACAGGGGACAGGGTGGCGCGGCAAGTGACTTAACCGTCCCACAAGGAGGCCTTGTTCCGCGTAACGCACTCTTCGTCTTTCTGCACTTTCGTCTTTCACCGACGTGCTTCTTTTTCTCCCGGCCCGACGGAATTCGAGCTCACAGTGGTCCCACTCAAGCCCTCGCGTAGGAACTAACGAAGCATCGCGCGCGGCAGGGTAGCGGGAACGAGGGTATCACGTTATTTTGAACTCTTATTATTTCGACTCTGGATCGTATACAGGTGACAAAGAGTACTCGCGCAAAGTTGTGGAAATCGACTGACGCCTTGTGGCCGAGGTTCTGCGTTTGTATCCCCTGTTGGAACAAAGGATTCGGCGTGGCCCACGTGACCAGGTAAACTGGGGGGTCCTGGCTTTTCCTGGAAAGGTGAAAACAAGTGCAGGCCACTCCAGGGGTACGTTAATGCGTGAATCGGTCAGCGTCGCATGACGACTGTGTTCGGGTAAGTCGAGAGGCGTTATCCGATGACCGCGTTTGGGTAGTTCGGACAGTGTCACGTAACAACCGAACGTCCGTGGAAACTTGAAAAGTCGGATCTCCGGATCGAAGCGAAGCTGGCTGCCTGCTCTGTAAATGATTTTCGAGAGTCAACCGCCATCGGGCATCGGTGGGAGACGATCTGGAGGCTCATCTCTCGGATCGCCCCTTGGTAAAATCTATTACAAGTTGCCCGGCAAGTTTACGAGCATGGTGTGGGGGTGACTCGCGAAATGTCAAGTTTAATAGTTCCATCCAGCAGCTCGTTAAGCGACGAACTCGAACGCTGCATGCGATATGCTGTCGTTGTTGAAGTAGCAGATTATAGCATCGTCATCGTCGATTACATCGTTATATCATAGCTTCTCTTAACGATATAAATAAAAGGGAAACAGATTGGCGAAGATAATTTATCGATTACGAGTGACTGTCTTTCTAGTTATCTCGCTCCGGCGGAAATAATTTTTCTCTGCAATTATTTATCGCCGATGTAATAGAGATTAAGCCTAGGACAGAGATAGTGTCAGGAGTAGTGTCGAAAGATAATTAAGTATTCTTTTATGAGTCTTACCACCCTGATTTGTTCCTTTAGATATACAAATATTACTTATATAAAAACGTTGGTCAAAATGTATATTCTTCTGTTCAGGGCTAGCTCGAGTGAATTAGATATTGTAGAAATTATGAAAATTTAATATATAATGGCCATATTTTAATTTATACATTTATATTTATATTACATTACATTTTCAATTTGATTTGATAATTTGTTAAATTTATTACTCACAGAGAATTTAGAGAATTTATAGTAATGTTTTCTGCTGCCAAGGCACAATCTACTAATTGTTTACTTAATTATACGTCATATGGGGCACAATGGTACCTTTTCTCAGTTTCTATTTTTCTTTATATAACAAATGCATTTGAAAACAAATTCTAGTGTTCCATGCCCTTTCATATAATTATCACGGTAAATTGGAAATTTCAGCATCGTCGAGCTACCTCTAAATATAGATAAATTGTGCTCATATTCTGCTCGATTTTATTTGGTACAAAAAGGAACAAATTGAGATGATTATATTTTCGTAATTAAAGAATAAATCCCGCCCTAGTCAGGAGAGCAGGGTCATCGAGCCGATAGCCGGTGTTTTTCAAATAATTTCTTTATTTGCACTAACGACATACACTCAGACATCATTTAGGTGGTGATACCTTGCTATTACATTAACATCAACGCAACACCTGTACCCGACAAAGTTCATTCGCGCTGGAATGATGAAACAGCGCCGTGGTTCCTTGCTCCAGTCGACGAATTTAAAAGCAGATAGCCCGAGCACGTGAATTAAAGGTAAACGCATTCTCCGCGGGCGTTTGAACGCCAGCAATGTACAACCAGAGGGATAGGCGGTTAATCGCCGTCGAGGATCCAGCTGATTTCTACCTCTTAATGAATGTTTGTCAAATGGAATTTGTACTTTCGCGTCGAAATTGATGTTTCTAGCCAGAGGGGGAGGTGTCGAGCGTCGCCCTAGCTCTCTTTGAAAATAATTGCTATGCTCCGAGCGAGTGGTGTCCGAAGCTGAAGGGATTCTAATTTTCCAAGGCTCTAGTTGAACAGCGACGGGCTCGAAGGGTGGGACCATTATTTTTCCTACATCGAACGGCCTCGAGAATTAGAGAATCGCAGCTGGGAAATATTCCCACTCGTGCACACTCGCGTTCTACGAAAATCGAAACATCAATTCCAATAACCATTTAAGATGTAACATCGGTTAACTTTCAGTGATTCTTCCTACGCCTAAGTTGCGAGTTGTTACCGTGTCAGGTGCAAACACAGTGATCGGCCACAGTTCACGGGGCGATCGAGCGAACACGCTAGGAAAAAGTACTCGCACGATGCTTCGTCGCTCTTCGTTAACGTTTATTATTGGTCCACGTGATCGGTATAACGTGATCGTCGTTTAAAATCAGTTATCCCGATCAGTGACCGTCCACGTTAATCGGCTTGCGCGTCAATCACGCGCGAAACTTTCGACGAGCAGATGACTCTTCTAATTTTCTATTCCTATCGACACGTCGGCTATCCAAGCTTCAATTCGTCTCCGCGACAGCGAAGAGATATTCGAGACACTTTCGGCGCCTCGTTAAAGATAGCATTCTTCTTCGCTTGTCCGAGCCGCTTAGAAAACCGAACGAGGAGAATTGAGAGATCGATGGAATCTTTCACTTTTCTATCGGTAGTGTACAATTCAGTAAAATTGGACAGGTGTCTTCTGAAAAATGGATCCTCATCCAACACGGCGATTCGATGAATCTCCGTCGTCCCAGCATCGATGATGTCTGAAACAGCCGGTTGTCCAATTTCTCAAGTTGCGCATCACGGATAAGAAAGTGGCTAGGTACATTTGTTATTCTGGATATTCGTTGCTCGATCGCTGAGATTCCCAGGCTCCCCAGAGTCCATCGGGATGTCGAGGGGAATTGTTGGCCGGCGTCTTGTAAAATCGCAAGGGGAATTTCTATTAGAAAATCCCACGGAACCCGGTAGGATCGGCGTGCAACCGTGTAACGATTCACGAGCTTCCTACCGGACTCCTCCGCTGTCGAAAGAACTTTCTCGGGTGTTTTATTGTTTGTCGTGCAGTTCCCTGGCGAATTTCCTCTCGCGCGGAAATTCGCGGGCAACTCTGGCCGCGAGCATTGCCGGCGAGGTAACGAAGAAAATTATTACGACCAGCTCGCGGCACGAACTTTCCGCCAGGCTTGCTTGTGCAAGGATGATTGGACGATCAACTTTGCGAGGAGTATCTTGGACGAAGGGGAGCAACTTTTTTGTCGAGATTAGCCTGGCCGTGGCGTGTTAATCAGCCTTTCGCTCGCAGCGAAGAATGCGGGCCCGCGAGTTGCCTCTCTCGCGCTGCTCTCTTGATCAGTGGAAGTATAAAAATATAATTTCAGGATATGTCGATACATATTGTAAGTGATATCGAGCATAAAGGGATACGTAGAGCTCTTCTTTTCTCCAGTGGCTTTTCACCGCCATCAATCCAGAATCCAGCAAGTGGATTGTTTAAGAAAATCGAGAATTCCTTCTGCGAGAAAACCGCCTCGAATTCTTCCCAGCGTGAAATCATACGAAGGATAATTGTGAATAAGTTATAACAAAGAAGGATACCAAAGAAGGTCCATCGATCGAAGTTAAGAGGATAAGGCAAGAAGGGGCCTCCGCTGCGCGGCCTCTTTGCAATCCTGAGAAACGTCCGGCTTGCGAATCGTTTTCGATTTCCGCCTTAATTGCTTGCACCTTTGTTCTTCTGTTTCCTCTTCGATCTTCTCGAGATTATCATCCTCCTCCATACTTTTCTCTGCCATTTCCTTTGACTCGATGTCGTCCACGCTGCTCCAACTGTTGTCACTCTCGCTCCGCTCTCTGTCCTTCTTCCCGTCGTCCAGCTGCTCCTTCTCCTTCCCTCTGCACCCGCCATTCTCCTGTGCACATCGCCAAGTAATCTCGTTAATAAATAATCGACCTCTTTGTTGGCCTCGTTTCGCACTCGTCGAAGAAATTCTAGCCTACAACAGAAACGATGGGGATCTCGAGGGAGCAAAGGCCTTCCAATGCCTCCGCAAGCTTAAAGTGGTATTTTTTCGGCTAAAAAGATAGCAAAATTTGGGCTTATCCTTTCAAGAAACTGGCAACTCGAACTGTTTTCGAAATGTTTTCATGAATCTTTGAGGAAGTTGCAGTTCTTTTATTATTAAAAATGAATAACAAAAAAACATAGTCCAATCTTCAGATGAAGCGACTTGCCAGTTTCTTGAAAGAAAACTCCCAAATTTTCCAATGTTTTTATCCTATAAAATACGATTTCCCCCCAAGTACCTAGTAACTGAATATTTCAAAAGATCGATGAATAATTCACGCGGTTCTTATGTCCCTTGTCCTCGAGCGTCCAAGGTTAAAGATCCCTTTACAAGGGTCGTATATTGTTGTTATCGGGTCGTTTACGATGCGGATTCTATGCATATTCCGGAGAAAGTTGACGTAGTCTCACCATCGTGGGCGCCTTGGGTGGCATCGTGGTGGTGGTGGTTGTTGCGGTGGTGTCTGTGGTGTCGCTACTCTCGCTGTTATTGCTGGGCCTGACGCCGACCAGTAGCGCCCCTTCCTCGAAGTTCTTGCCGCGGGCGAATCTCCTAGACGACGTCCAAACGTCCGACGAGTTCTTCGCATTAGCCTTGGCGAACTTCTGCGCCACACCTGTCGTCCACACGCTGGCCTCGCTGCTCCCTGTGCTGCTGTCGCTTCCGGTGCTGCAATGCCGCCATCTCCGCTCTTTTCGGAAACGCACGAAAGAGGATGTAAGAGCACCGTTGCCTTCGCCTACTATCTTCGCTAACAGGCAAGTCGGGGACTTAAACATTTTGAAATGAACTTATGCTATCGGACCAGTGGAGAAGCTTCTGGAAAATTGAAATATAAAAGTCTGGAGACAAGTGTCCCGAAATCTACGTTCCCGTTGGCGTTAAGTATCTCGCGATTGGTAAACGGTGAAGCTGACGTGAACGTACTGTCGCAGGGAAGTGCATTGGACAGGAAAGGTTTCCTCAGCAAGGGACTTCCTCCGTCCTGGCTCTCCTCGCTGCAGGCTCGCGTTATGAGGATCCTCGGACTCCGCCTAGGCGTTTCGTTCATGGCTATGGAGCAGCCGGTGCTCGCGTCCGCCCCCATAAAGTCGCTTCGATAATGGGGACCCATCAAGCTGGCCGCGCTAGCGCTCGATCTCACCAGCTTGCTGCTCTCGCCTGTCCCATTCGAAGCAAACACTTATCCCACTCCGTCGACGGAAGGAGATGAAAGCGGGCGGGACGTCGCGGGGAAACTGGTATTTCTGCTGCTCGCCTACCTGATTCGGAAGTCGGCACGCGAAGCGTGTTGCAGGAGGCAGCGGGCTGCAATCTGCTCCGATGAAAGCCGAGATTGTTGCTGTCGAAGCTGTTGCCAGTCCTGCAGGAGCCTAGAGCCAATAAAGCTTCGCTGAGTCTCCGTTGCAGCGGGGGGAATGGAAAGAAAGAGGCAGTACCGCTTCCGGAGGGCCTCCTCGATCCCGCTGCGCTCGGCGTCCTTGCCTGGATCTCCTAAATTAGATCCACTGTAGACGACAATTGTTTTTGAACGTTTAGCTCGGGGGGAGGGAGGATCGATCGGCAGCCTTTGAGCGGTGAAGATTACGGACCAACGGGGGGAAGAGCAAGCCTTATGGTGGCGGCGGAGTACTCGGACCGATACTCCGATCGATCTGAATCGGCCGCGCGAGGTACAAGGAGGATCGATATAACTTAGAACGAAGAGATTGGATAATGGGGGACATTACTTGCTGGAGCTCCGACTTCGTCGCCTTTTTCCGCCAGTAGTTCTGCACCGACCGCCTAAGGGTCTGCGATTTCAAGCCGTAGAGGAGGCCGTTGATTGGCGGGGAACAAGCGAGCAGAAGTGAGGCCAACGAAGCCAGCTTTGGGTGGTCGTAGAGGTGTGCCTGATTGCCGACGCCGCAAACCTCCCAAAGGATCAGGCCGCAATACGGGAAATAAAGCAAGTACAGAGAACCGATCAATTGCATTACCTAGAAATTCAACAGTCTGTCCTGAATACTCGACCAGGCGGCGTGCAGCGCAGTCGGATCACGCAGCCTACTTCAGAAACAAGAAACCACAGGATACAAGCAACATCTATGGTCGCGTACACATCGGGAGACTTTTAAGCTTCCTAAACTGTACGAATCCCAGCGATCTCTAACTCGGGTGACGAGCAAACGTCCGCGGATCAACGAACCCGAAATCATTCTCGAGTATCGATACCGCGTCTTTGAACTCGAATTACAGGATATCCATTGACGAGACTCTAGCGTTTCTCCCGACGTATCATCTCCCCAGAATGGATGTGTCACGCGAGAGGACAATTAGTCGGATGGGAGGAGAACCAGGCAGAAGTGGAGGTGTACGAACCGTGCTGGCCGCGCTGCGAAACCGGGGCGGGCTGACGGCGGTTGGCGCCGTGACGGTCGGCACGAAAAACGGATTCCGTTGATGGGTGATGGTCACCTGGGCGCTCAGGGTGACTTCGTAGATCGCGCTGGCGATGCGGTGACGGTGGTAGCGCGCTATACCCAGCACGCGCAGATTGCAGACGGTCACGAGGACGGCGGGCAGCGCCAAGCCGAGGATCGCGTAAACCGCTCCGTAAAGCGCCGCTGCCAGGCCCCACGAGTCGTTGCCGAAGTCCGGGGCGCAGCAGCCCAGGCCCGGGCTGTATCTGCGCGATGAACGTTCGAAATCGTTTTACCATTTTAGTCGGTGAATTTCTATGTTTTTAAGGGGATATTCTGGTCCGACGAGGCGCTTTCGTTTCGTTATTTCGGAATTTTTTTACAAAGAACTCGAAAATTTTATTATTATCTAGTTTATTGCTACATGTTTATTGATGTTTGAACTATCTTTGCAAATTTTGTCAACAGAAAAAAATTAAAATCAAACGCAGTTGACTGCTTTAAATTAAGGGTGAAAAAAATATGGGGTCATGGTGACCATGATTGGACTCGTTCTAGTGATCAGAAACATAAAATGAAAAGAGATTCTTTATCTGCATGTCTGGCTATCGTTTCTATTAGAATGATACTGTAGCGGCTTTGGCACTCGCGTATTTTCGTTGCTAATTGTAAGGGTAGAATTTTACCGTTACGCGTTGGAGGCTCGGGTTTTTCCCCGTGGACCTGGGTGAGTCAGGCTATGGCCATGTCATACATCTGGCAGCCAGGCTCGCTCAGGTGTGCGGGCGCGATTTCAGGCCAAAATTTGCCGCGCGTTTTCGACGTCGCTTGAGGGACGCGTCCCTCTGAGAGGGCTGCATAAATAGCCTCCAGAGGTGACGCTGGCCTATAGAGGCTACGTCTCGCGCCGTTTTGATTTAATCTTGCTTACGCATAGTTTAAATTCTGTGTAAATTTGAGCAACACTTATAAATATTTTCCTTTCACTCCTCAATACAAAAATATTGAAAATTAAGCAAATGGCGGCGGTTTGAAAATTAAGTTTCAATTTTTGCACATTTTTTCAACTTTAAAGGTCTGTGAAAGTTTAAAAACAAAATATTTTATCATAATTCTGCTGGGGACGATAGCCACATGTGTGCTGATAATATATGCAAAACTGGGACCGAGTTGGTTCAGCTGATCTTGAAATATCATGGTCACAGATTCGGAAAACGTAGTTTAGAGAAAATCGCGTTCAAAGTTTATTCAACGTTCGAAGCCAAACTAAGTTGTGACCTAGGAGAGTAACGGTCTCTTTGTAACCAACTGGTCAATTTTTATGTTCTAAAAGGCACAAAAATGCACAACCTCCCCCACCCTAAAGAACAGTCCGCCGAAACTTTGCTGAATTACACTAGCAGGAACAAAACCGCTCAGTGAGCACGCCGTATTGATATCTACCTATTCTGTACCCTATAGCTCTGCAAATATTCCGAATTGGAAATAACCCTTTTGCACACATATTACCCATATAATGTACCAGTAGAAAATGCAAAAAAATAATTTTTTTATTTACCCGTCAGACCAGAATACTCCCTTAAGTATTCCTTTTAAACGAACTTTAATTACGTGGCAAACTGAAATAAATACTATCGATTCACGATAGTATTCGTCCCCCTGAAGCTTGGCGATTGCGCTAGTAAAATAAAGCAAACGAACCTGTACGGTGGGACCAAGCCCCAGAAAGGCAGCACGCACAGGAACAGAGCCCCGGTCCAAGATGCAGCTAGGCCCACTGCGACGCGTCGCGGCGAGACCAATGCAGTGTAGTGCAACGGCGCGGCTATCGCGTAATACCTGCACAACGATCGCACAGCGGTGTGAATAGGAATCGAGGGATAGAAGAGCAGATCCTTACAGGAGTCACGCCCGTCTGTGCCGATTACTCTTGGACGATCGTTCGCGGGATCGTCTCAATGTATCTTGCGCGCGTGAATAATGAAACAGACAGGGGTGGTTTGGAAAAATACGAGCAAGGCGGAGGGAAGGTCGCCAATGCTGTCGGAGGGGAGCGACGGGATTTAAATCCACGGTGCCCGTGAATAAAATATCCGTCGTGTTCGATCGCGCCGAAATCAGGACCCTGGGCGGTTTCTGAGGGGATTGGCGTGCTGCCTGTATCTCCTGCATTTTTATTCCTCCGTCCAAACAGCGGATATTTGTTATCTTGCGTCGTTTTTATATTCCCTGCTCGTCGATGCGACGGCGGGAAGCAAGATTGCTTGCTTGCCGCTACCTTCTATCGACGTGAAACGCCGATAAAACGTCTCATATCGTAGGTATTCATTATCGACGCCAGCTATCGGGCGTGTTCCTCCCGGTGTAATTCAAGGGAGCGCTGCCCCTTTTCTTTTCCCGGCACGGGGACAGATAGGGGGAATGTCGAGCGGAACGATCTGTCGCGGGGCTCTCTGATTGAATCGAAGATCTCGCGCCGGTTGACGGGCAAAGAGATATCGCGGCTGAATACGGTGAAGTCGCTATTGACATCTTACATTGAAAGGCTTGCCAGCTTTGTGCCGTGTAAGGACACGTCTCGTTGAACGTCACCGTTCGCTCCCAGATTGAACTCGATTTTTATATCACCGCCTCCCACCGGGATAAAGAACATTCGATCCGCTGGCTTACCATCTCCTGCGGTACAAGGGTCCTGGCCCCCTTTTCGGATACGAAGCGCGGGCTCTTGGCACGCGTGATAAGTTTCACGGCGCGTCGATAAACTTTCTTCGATGCAGACGCAATGCTAAGGATTGGGAGTACTGGGACACCGCGCAGCGGGATGTCATTAGAATTTTATGGAGAATATTATTATCGTGAAATATTATTATAGTTGTTGTTATTATTATTCGGCTTTTATTAGTTAATATCGGTGACACTCCCGATTAATAGTTCTTCTTGAAATTCTTATGGTTAATTCGACCTCTTCTTCAATTTAAGATAGGAGATTTATTTCCATGGTATCGGATTTATCTAGAAAGCAAGTGCTTCGCGGAATAGGTGTAGTATTTCAGTGTGAAATAATCCTCGACTTCGTAATACAGAAATTATATTCCCCTCGGGGTACGAGAGAAAGCAGATTAATATATCAGCGCTATCTACTTATACCGTTGATGGTAGTACCATGTCAGTGATGTTCGAACCGCTGAAGTACACTCTTGAAACGACTGGCCAATAAAACACAGTCTTTTTTCCGCAGAGAAAAACGGCGATAGAAATAGCTCTTCATCATTGAGTAATTCAAATATTTAAACCCGATATCGGTTCAGCCTTTAACAACTTTAACTGATGCAGTGAAAATAACTCGTATGAATTACACTTGAAATAAAAGTCTACGCGAGAAGCTTCACTGTGTTCTTGAACGTTACTCGAAATACAAAACAGATTAGATTAAAAAGAAGTTACTTTCCCGATCAGGATCATAATGTATCTACTCGAGCAGTTCACTCTACCACTGAAGGGTGTAGCTTCGAAGGGCATGGCGAGATGCAGAGGCTTACCTGTCACAGTTCAGTCCAGTTACGGTCCAAAGGGCGACTGGATGTAGAAGAGCTAGGAGGAAACCGTGAAGGACGCACCAGCTGCCAGCGATCGGCCAGGAGCCAGTGGTAAAGATCAGTAATATCAGGCACACAGCCGCCTCCACCGCGCCCAAGTGTGTCAGCAACAAAGTATTGGCGGCTTGTTGCTGATGAGTCTGCGGGCACGACGTACATGGTTAACTCGTTAACACAACTTTTTCCTCACGCGATCAAAAGTTGCCCGCGCGGCTTGCAAACTTAATCTCCAGCCAGGAGGCGTTCGAATTTACAGCTCCCTTTATTTCCCCTTGACTGTTCCACGTCTAATGAAAATAGTTCCAACAAAAGTATTCCTCTTTCTGGCGCGTATCTGATCGATACCGAGCATCAGAGAATACTAGCAACCCTATGGGAAATAATCTCGCAGACACCCCGCGAAGGGTTTGCCAACGGAATTGTAATTTAAAGGAAAACAAGGGTGCAAATCTGACGCGGTGGTTGACAAAGCTTGCGGATGCATTTTATGCGACCTACTTGGGTAGCTGTCATTCAGTGGCCGGCCTTCGACATTACATCGAGAAGCGCGCGATCTTTTCCAACCACCGGGAGCTTGGCTTTGTTCAAACTACCGTGGTCAGCGAGCGACGCGACGCCCGCCGCCACGATCCCCGTAAAAGCGCGCGGCTATTTCCACGGTGGCCACTTCCCTTTCGCTGGTTTCATTTCTTAGCCGAGAAATGTGTCATGCTTGCGAAAGGAGTGGCTCCTCTTAGACGGGAGACCGCTTTAAAAGGCGGGATTATCCACGATCGGAAAAATCGTGCTGCTCCAAATCCGCGGATCTATCCATTCGATGCTTTTAACCCCTCTATTAATTTCTTTCGCGGGGCTTGAAAGGGTGCCCGCAGTAAGAAGATCAGAAACTACTACCTCCCATTTCCTTTCGTATTTACAAGAATTGGCACACTTCAGCCTGTGACTTAATCCAAGCCCAAGCCAATCGATCCACCCCCCGTTAACGCGATAAAGAACATTCCTAATATTTCCAAAAATTGCCTATCCGCCTCCGTCGGCGACCGCGGCTCTGCGACCTATTTAACCGCGGCAACAGTGGCTGCTGCTCGAGCCAAGGCGCATTGAAGCGCGGATAGCGCACAATCAGTTCGTCCCAAACAAGCCCAATTGATCGTGCGATTGCTTCGCTACTGTTCGGAGAGTCGCGATTCATTAACGACCCGTCGAGCTCTTTCTGGGCTCGACCAGGTTTATCAGAGGCGAGATTCCCGATCAGCCCCGACTGTCCGCGGAAGGTCGGCGAGTTTTCACCGCGGATTTATCGGCTCCGGGGCTTTCATGCGCCATCAAACTTGATTGCGCGTCCTCTGTCGCCCGCTAACGCGGTCATCGAGGAAGAGCGATAGCCTATTGAATAATTCCCGCTGTGTCAGTGATCCATTGTCTTTGGCCCCGGCCCCTTAACGCGCCGGCCACACATCCACGGTAATATCTTTGGCGAAAGTGCTCGGCATTCACCTGCTTGCCCAGCCCGAGCACCACGAGGAGAACGTAACCGTTGAGGAGAAGACCCAGAGCAGAAACGAGGATGAGAGGCACGCCAAAGGCCCAAGGGACCATTCCTCTTCCGCCCGCGCGTTCCCGTACACCTCTGAAGATTTTTCTAACGCTCCTGGCAAGGGACGCTGGCCCGCTCGCGATCCAAGGGACGCTCAGGTCAGCCTGCCCTCCGCGTCGATCCTCTGGCTCGTTATCCACGGCGTCATCACGATGGATGCACCTGAAACATCCACGTGGCTCCGATATCGATCAGCCCTTCGAAATAACCGAAGCAAATCGCGTTAATGTCACCCGCGGAGCCTAGGCCCCGTCGCTGGACGTCGAACTTCAAATACCCCTGATTCGGTTACAGGTCGGGTAACATCGTTACCCCTGCGAATTTCATAATTATTTTGTAGAGAGGCAGGGCGCCGTGCGCGGATTAAATAACTGGATTTAGGAGTCTTTGTGGTGAATCGTGGGTGGTAGAAGCGAGGTGAGATTCTCTCGGGGGAATTCGGGAGGTAGAACGAAGAAGGAAAGAGTTGCACACGGGCAAACTTTTCATTGGAATAAAATTTCGAATAGCGAATGAAAGTTAAAAAGATTATTCGTCACTCGGTCGTTCACCCGAGTTAGCTTTATTCGACACGTGCGTTCGGCACAAAGTACTCAGTCGACTCTCCGAATAACTGTCCCCGATGCGTGAGCACACTGTGCTAAGGTTATTAGAATAAGTTACCAGACTCGTACCTCTTTGTACCAGTTAACATAATTTTTTTGTATACTAAGGGGTTTTCTCGTTGAATATATTAATAATAATGATAATTTCTTAACCTTTATTCGTTATTCTAAATTTGATTTAAATAAAAACTCTGCCCATCTCTGGGCTTGCTGCATAATGAGCCGCGCATAGAAGTCGCCGTGTGTTTCGAACTTTTACTGCCGCGCCGTGGTATCGATTCATAAACGACGCATCGGTTGGGCAAGGACGTTACATCAGGACACGAAAGGTCGGCCGTTGTGAGCCGAGGTCCTCCGATTCAACGCCAAATATGTCAATTAACGGTGCCCCGTTACCGCAGAGATATATTGAATAATACATCAGTCATTAGAGATACGTGTACAGTGGCGGGCCTACTTCCGATTAACATGGGATATTGCGTGCTGATTCGAGTAATCAATTCGACAGGATATTGAATACACTGCGGCAGAAGGGGGCATTAAAAAGTCCCTGAGAAAGCATAAACACGGAGCTGTTAACGACGTACACGTCGCGGAGCAGACTCGATGATACGATAAGTAGTACGAATGGAAATTACAACCGACATCCCAAGGTAACTGAAATGGCGTCTAATCTACTAATGTCTGTTGACAACGCGACATGATTGGTGCTCGACCGCGGTAGAGACTCTCGACGGGCGTTGGTTATTACGTTGGATATCGCCGCCTTGCTAAAAGATTCAGGGCTCGTCGAGCCGCTTAATCTCTGACCCACGAAACGTACACACTTCGGAAGGAACTTATGCCGGCGGCGTCAATTTATTCCGCCTAAAAGCACGCGGACTTATTGTTAACCCTCTGCAAAGAGGCGGAGCTACTTATATCTTGCAGTCTAAGAAAAGCGCTGGCCACGGTTTTATGTAACGGTCAGGTGAAGTAACAACCTTTCACGGGGGCGGCTGAATGTGAAGGGTGGGCGTTTGGCTGACCGAAATAGGGGCGAATTGAGACGGCGAGGCCGAATGACGAGCCAAATTCGGAGTAGATTTCCCTGTGTTATACACCCCTCCGCGGCGTACATTGTTTTCCGGTTCCTAAGCAGACAGTCGACAGCGTAATTCGGTTATACTGCCATTCAGGCTTCTCCATTATCGACCATTAAGCTTGTTTCAACGTCTATGCGGAGACAACTTCGCCGGCACTGTGCACTTCGATCATTCAAAGTGATCTAAGACATTGTAATTGCCGCGGAATAGACAAGGGTGTTATACATTTCAGGTGATACGATGCCGAGGGTTTTAACAGAAGCCCGGGGATTTTACCATTACAGCTCTGGTTTATATGTGCTTTTAATTGTTAATAAAAATTAAAGACCCCATTAATGTAGGGTGGGAATGGAGGAAGGCGTAGGCGAGCGAAATCCCAAACTGAAAGTGGCCCTTCGCGCGAAAATCCGGCTAAAGGCGACAAGTCACGCTTTCCATGTTCCCTGTAGCATACCTATATTATTTCCCTTGCAAATGGTCGGTCTGGCGAGAATTGTTGACGTTGCTGCATTAAAATTGGGAGATTAGGGCTTCCGCGCGAGCGACCGGCGTAGGAAGCCCTCCACATTCCTTTAATTCCCCCGTGTTTTTTCAATTAAGCGGCTCCTTGGATTCGGTGCTTGAAAAATTAACGATGGAACTCCCCGTTTCACGAGATTGCACGCGCACACGTGCGCGCAGGCACACGGCGTGTTCTCTTTGCGAATTTCCTCGGGCGAGGCAAATTAAAGGAATGAGATTTCCATAAAATTAACCGTGTGTATGGTATGCAAAGTGCTCCGGGGGGGTTGAAGCGATACGCTCCTCTCGATTCTATTGATGAACCCCCCGTTAATGCTCCCGTTGGATATAAGTGCCTTCTCCAGCTTCACAGATTCCTGCTGAATAAAATGGCCCCGGTATTACGCATGCCTCCGTAGTGATGAATTTCCTTCGAAGTATTTCATTATGTAACCGTACAAATTATCATTCATCGTTTGATGAATTTACCTTGCCACGTTAATATCAAACCAAATAATTACAGGAGGTATTAAACAGTTCCTTTCAATCTGGTATTTCTATTAATCAGAGTTGCTATTCATTCACCACTAAATTACATTCCCTCGACTTCTGCATTGCTAAACTTCTTAAATATCCATTCCTTCTTCACTCGTATACATATACACAGGGAAGTATAATACAATAGTGTACAGAACCAGAGAAACAGCAAAAACAGAAATACCCGAGAGCAATAAGCTCCATAAAACTTGTATAATAAAGATGTGCCTAGGAAAAGTGGAGATATCCGACCGTTTAAATTTAAAAGCATAGATAATTCACAGAATCAAGTGTTCCTTATAAACATTGATTGCACCCTTAATTCAACCAGCCCTCGCAGCGCACACCTGTTCCAACGAGACTCCCCCTGCAAACGACACGGAGCTTGCAATGCTCCCGACACTCCACCGAGACGCATATTGTTTACAACTCGAATAGCATTTACGAGTAACTGGAACGCGCGGTCCCCACTCTGCCGCGCGCCGTATTGTCAAGCCATCAGGGCTTTCATGAAATTGTGTTTCGGCCGGGGTAAGTTGCGCGCCGCGGCTGTCGAGCCGATTTCAATTTGTCGAACGGCGGAATTTTGAACGGGCGGCCATGGTGGCCGGATAGAAGCGCGGGAACGCGCGCTGGGGGTCGTTGAAAGTTTTCTCATTGATGCTTCCTCCGCGCGGAGGAACGTCGAATGGAACGCGGGACGGGAAGCGAGAGTGAAGCTGCCTTCTGCGCGGTAACGCGGGTGAGGCTGGCTGTTTACGAACACGGGAAACCATCGCGAAACTATCGCCCCCCTCCCAATGGTGCTTCCTCCGTCCGAATTTCATCACGTTATCCTTCGATCTACACGCCACGGAGACCAGCGTCCCGTTCGCCAGCAAAAGTTTGGAAACAACGTAAAGGGGGTTGTTGAAAGGGTTTTGGGGTGTTGGACAGTTGCGACCAAGTCGATATTAGAGGCGACAGGGTGGGGAAGGAAACATATGTAGACGAGAATAATATCGTTGGGAGGGAGTTGCTTTTTTAAAAGAGACACCCCTGCATTTGTAATCAGAGTTGGGCATCATTCGAATAATTCTTTATTTCAATAAAGCCGAACTCTCCCTGTAATTCCTGTTTTGATACTTATGCACAAAGGATTATAGTTCCACTTTACACGGTCTGGTGCATCGATATATATATTGTTTTGCAAATGATATGGACATAGAGGAGTAAAGTTTGCTAAATATCGCACGATCTCGGTGCACTAATGTTCTCTTTGCTCATTTGAAAAAGGAGCTGCAGCCCGTCCCAGTTACTAGGATCCCGTTTTATGCCCGCGAATGAATAATACTTTTCATTAGAGAGAGTTCTATAAAAGAATCTGCTTTTATTCCATGCATGTGCAGTGCCAGTTCTTTTCTTCTTTTTATTGAAAGTGGAGATATGCACGGGAGAACAGCAACAATTTGTATGAGACGTTCCCGCAGAAATTCTTTTACATATTCTGTTACAGGCTTTCGTGTAGGTGCGTTCTTAAGTAGAAATAAATGTGTCGAATTTTTCACGATACGTACGTCGGAATAATCTGTTCATTGATTTGACACGAATGTGATACAGGATATTCAAACTATCGTTTTGAATCTCAATTGAGGAGTGATTTTTCAAAGGGGCATATTTTCATTTTTGTAATATTAAATTACATCCCCCCAGGTTTAATTCCTTTTTGAAAAATTGAAGTGAAAATACGAAAGGTCTTATTTCTAAGTTTGTCCGATGATATAGTGAAATAACTTTTTAGTTTGAAAAAAAACGGGCATATTTCTTATACTTGTCTAGGAAATTGTAATAAATTCGGAACAAAAGGAGTTTAATTCCACAGAGTTACCCAAACTTAGTTAAATTAGTTTAAAAATGTACCCACTGTCATGGTATCTTTACAATTAAATTTTGGCAAAACAAAGTAACCATAAACTTTATATTATAAACAAAAGATTGTGCAAGTTCTTAATAGTGGAGGAAGGAAAAATAGATATATTTGACCTATTTCCAAATTTCATACATAAGGGCTTATTTTTTATAGTTTCCATCAAAAGGGCTTATTTCCATTTTTTTTTTGAAATAACTATTAAAACAATTTCGCTAAATTTGAAAGAATTCCGTTATCAGATGGAAGAATAAAATGTACGTGTACTAACAAAAAGAAAAATGATTTTTTTAATAAGCGTAGGTACCTCAGTTTTGTAGAAATATGACCTTTTGAAAAATACTCTTCAATATATAATCTGGAACACTCATGCCCAGTCCAATTCATTTTCACTTGGAAACTTTCCAGTTATCTTCCACACTTATCAAAGCCCACCAAATAATTCAAAGACACATTCGATCCACTCGGATATAAAAAAAATATTAACCAGACACGAGGGATTCAAGTGATTTAATAATTTAAAACCTTCTCTTCCATCGTGCAATTCACGTGAATGTCTGGTTCCTTCCCCGCCACGACATAAATAAAAATTTCGCAGTTACATTGCTGGTCCCACAGGAAGTCATATAGTTCAATTTGCGCAACCCAGAGGATCCTTTAAAAATCCAATATCAGACAACACGATACTAACCAATGGGACGCGTCAAAGCCGCAAGACGAATCCTCGTTGCGTAGTTCCCAACAATACTCGCAACAAACTGCTTTCGCACAATAGTTAACGACGTAATTTCGCGTCTTCGAGATCCGGCGAATTCGATACCTCGACCCAGCTTCCATTCAAACAGCCCAGCGTCACAGAAATGTTGAAACTCGTCCAAAATATCTTATCCTCCTCCCGCTTTGAAAACAGTAGCACCGAATGATCGTCTTACTTTGATTTCAATGAACCGCGCAAAACTCCCGCGGAAGTGTCCCCGAATTCCTGATCGAATCGAGACAATCGAGCTTCCGCCACCGACAATAGGCAAATATTCGTCCAAGCGAAAATATCAGGCCACGAGCTTTGAAGAGCTTTCCCTATCGATCCCTTGCCGGCGTACCTCTGCGATTTCAGCCGCTGGGCTCGTGCACAGCGCCCCGCGCAACAAGTACCCAACGATAAATGACACGAGGCTCGAGCTTCCGAGTATTCCAATCAGACCCTTTGCCCCCCGTACCCTCGGCGATAACATTTTCCGCGCCACTAGCGAGTAATCGCTGTTCCTTCGATCCCAACCAACGATCCGTCTTCCATCTTGTTGCGCGGAAGAACGGCTCTGAAAAATGAGAGCTAGGATCCACCTCTGGAATCTTCCATCGGGGACGATCAGAAACCAAGTTATTGCACCGCGTCGAGTGATTTTATTAGCCTTCATACTTTCGAGCACGCCTATAGAATGGGGAATATTGGATATGCAGCGTTGTTATGGCTCCTCTGAATCCGTGCAGAATCGCGGAACGGGGATCCCTCGGATTGCAACGGTATTGAAGTATGTACGACGATTCGGACGGTGGGGGTATGCACGTCCGTTCGAACGTGGTGTCGTTTCGTATTTCTGGAATACCGTCTGGGTCGATGGAAGTTGAAAGTATCGCTGTGCACGCGGCGGGCTTGGGACTCGCGTGGGGTACGGTTACAGCAATTTACCGTGCACCTCTTTCGCCACCGTTAATTATTCAAATCGCCGAACGAACGCCACGTGTCTCGTGGCAAAGGTTACGAAGGAGGCTGCTGGGACTTTGCTGTTTTAAGACAGGCCAGTCGCTGAAAATACCCCCGTCGACCCTTTGCACTTGGTACGCCAATATAATCGACAGTAACGACCTGTTAATATTGCAAGTATCGGATCTGCCGATTTAATATTAACGAGACCGTGTCGCCTTTTGATTCCTGCGATTCTCCGAGTATAAAAACGCGCGGGGGTTAGATGATAGGCGCCGTCGCTCGTAAAGGGATATTGCGTGTCTTTTTTTCCCTCGTACCTGGGAATAAAGTAACGTTTCTGGATCGACGGAAGTAGGAAGCTTGGAGGAATTCCATGATTTCTTCTGTACGGAAGGTGTAATGGCGCGTTGGGAATACCTAAGTACAGGATTCTACTGAGATTCTGTGTGTACGTACGGTCACTGGGGATCCATCCGCGGTGTGCATCGTAGGGGAACGTGGCTCGACCTTTCAGAAGCTCGCGCCCGGGAATGAAATATTACTGTTCGCAAGTTTCAATTTAATCCCCGCGGCAAGCGTGGCGAGTAGAAAGGAAATCGCTGATAACCTTCACAGTCACGTAAGAAATTATCGTTCTGTTCGACTGAACTGCGGAGGGGGTTGGGGGGGGGGCAGGGATTGGAAGCAGGATTGAGAAATGAAGGCTCGCGGGCAAATGAAAAGAGCATCCGTACTTCAAACGTCTCGACGAAGAAGAGACTTGGAAAAAGCGTTCGGTGTTGCTGCTGACCCTGGGACGAATTAAATCTACGTTTCGCCTCTCCTTCAGATCCTCCGAAACCGATAGGGGTGTGATTAATAACGATCGTGGAAATACGGGCGCTGGAAAAAGGTGGTGGAAGAAGGGGCCACGTCCCATCGCGTGTATGAATGATGGGATTCTTATACGGAGTTAGTAGACTAGAAAAAAAATCCCCGGTGAGGGTCGAGCCCGCGTTATCGACGGCCGTACGCGGGGCTCGCGTGATCGCGTCGAAGGGGTAAGTTTCGGGCAATGATTCCCGACTAATGCAAAGGAACGGGCAGAAGTCGGCGGGCGATTCAAATCGATCCGTAGGGAACGTGTCGGGGCAAATGCGGAACTCCTACATGCGTCCTTACTGACTTAGAAACCGGCAATCGGGGATGTATCGGCGCGCAGTTTAACCACGTGGAACGCGAAACCTCCCGTCGCCTTGTTCTTTGCTAAAAAGGCAACTTTTAGTAATATCCAAATGCTTTTTTGAAGTTTGCTTCGCCTTCTATAAAGCCATCGAAATGAAACAAAATTCCTATTTCCAAGTGAGAAGTCCTCTCCTCGCGGAAGATTTCAAGCAAAGTCCATAAGAGAAGACAGTTTCGCGTGAATGAGAAATTTCGCGTGGAACTTTGGACGAAACTTTCGTGCCTTTTACTTCGCAATGCACGTGCCACTGCGTCCTCTCGAAAGCCATCCTCGAGTGCGTCCTTGAAGGATAAAGTGCAATCGAAAAGACCAAGTCGCTGGATTCCTCGAAGTTCCACGAATTTCCACGGATTTTCCGGGAAACGATCGAGCCCGGAAAAATTCACCGCGTGCAACAACGTGGAAAAAGGTCAGAGGCCAATATCGGTAGCGCAACCAGTGCGTGTACGTCGGTGGGAAATGGCCCCTCATCAGCTTCTACGATATTAACTCCGAAAGCGATGCTCTCATAAGTTGGAAAGGGGTCGAAAACCGCGGCGCGGTGGTATACGGGCGCGGGCAGATCCGACGAGCTGCATTTCGCTGTCGAGCACGGCAATTAATAGAGAACTTCTCCGTGGGCTATCGATACGTTACAAAAGTGCACGCCGTGTAATGAACGGGTTCCAAACGCAGCCACCGACAAAGCATTCGGAAATTCTGTTAACGCAGACCCCTTAACGTCGAATTTCGTGCTCGAAAAACTTTGGCGAAGGAGCAAGGGTGCCGGGCAAATTGGGAGTAAAAACGCTGATAACGCGATATCGGGTACCTAATATAGGAATTTATGGCGGGAAATCGAGTTAACGACGGAGATCAAAGTTAACGGGACATTGCTAATTTGGAAGGGTCACTGTGCACAAAGGCTGCAGAGCAATTCTAATTATGAAAGTTTCAAACTAAGAAACTACCACCTTTAATATACAACAGGGTGAGCGGGTAAATGGGAAAGTTTGGATATAAAAATATCTGGTGATTCGATCGTTTAAAAAGTTGCCTCGCGTCGAGGTCAAATAAAGCAGTGTTAAAAAATACGTAGTGAATTTCTTTGACCACTTTAGCAGAACGTTGGCACATGCAGATACTCGTGCATCGGGGGTGCTTCGCGTTGCATATTGCACGAGTAGATGCACAAGTGTATCTGGCAGGGTACACCTCTGGGAACGTGCCTCGACATTTAAGAAGGATTTAATATAAACGAGTCCCACTGTCCCGAGATAATCCTCCTAAAAACACACTTGCCTTAAAACTCCTAATGCACCAATTACCCCACCCGACACCTCGCGGGCGTAAGTACTTTCCCACCCGTTCGTCCAACGATGAAAACTCTCAGCGTGGCCATGCATTTTAATATCCGCGCGGCGATTCGATTCTGCACTCAGAGGAGGTAATTCGTCCACGAACGAAAAATGCCGCTGGAACCGTCAGACGGCTGGTGGCGAAGGGGAAGAGAATAGAAGAGTAGGTGATCGTTATTGAAAGTGGCGAAGCAGTAGAATCGATTCGCTCATCCGCGAAGCATCATTCAAGCTAATACACCTTAAGGCGCTTGTTTGATGTGGCCTTTCAGCCACGAGGGATCACGTCGGAATTTCGTTCTATTAAAACGGTCACGTTGCGCCAACACCACTGAAATACATATTGCTGGCCCGGCACCGACAAACTTCGCGCGGAATACTAAGTACCTGATCGCACTTAAAATTATGGCACGCTAGTAAAATGGTCAACATTCGGTGTTTGCTCGTGAACCGTCCTCGATTCCACGGTC
Source organism: Andrena flavipes (assembly GCA_963971345.1). Classification (NCBI taxonomy): domain Eukaryota; kingdom Metazoa; phylum Arthropoda; class Insecta; order Hymenoptera; family Andrenidae; genus Andrena; species Andrena flavipes. The sequence continues at coordinate 50,429,391 of OZ020482.1, forward strand.
CCCCATGGTAAATGGCTCGTAAACCTGTAAACTCGATAGACCGACTGCATCCCTTCTGGCGAACACATGGCGCGAAGGGCCTGTAATTTGCCACGTGCTTGAGATCCTTTCAATGACGCGTCCTCAAAGAAGCGTGTAAAACTGTAAACCGCCGCACGTTCGGGACTTGCAGGCACTTCGCTGCTGCTGGATATTGAAGGGGTCGTGGAAAGAGGGGAAGCGAGGAATTCCAGATTGCCCCTACAGGGTGGCTACGTTGTAACCGCGCGGGTAAAGATATTTTGCTAAATTAGTCGGGGGACTTCGATCTACCTGCTTACCTGATGGCCATTTCAAAGGGACGTTTAACTTTTTTAATTAGTACTCTATGGTTACGGCGAAGTCGTTGGAAACTGAAAGGTAGAAACGATTTTCTGTCTCAATATTGATCCATCTGTCATGAAACATTCAACTGAAAGGACTAGGTGCCATTATGAGAGCTCCATTATGTTAAAAATAATATCCCCGCAGCCAGTGGACGTGCCCCCCTCTCCGCCAGCTTCGAAAATATTGATTTCCATTAAAAATTAACGTCCACCGGCGGGGGCGAGACGGAGGGGCCGCATTGTAACAGATACGCCCACCCAATTCTGGATACGACATAATTACAACGTTCGAAAGGTTTCCATTCCTTCATTTTCCTCAGCTTGCCCCACTTTCCCCGCCAAGTAGCGAGGAACAAATTCCGTTTATCCAGAAATCCGAGGTAATGCCACTTGGGAGATTCTTAATTGAACATCGATACCTTAGGAGCGAAGCCTGGATCACTTTACGGGGACAAAATGGACAATGAGAAAATTCCTGTGTGCAACTGACAAGAAGATCTCTGTGTACGAATACAACGCAAAAGACAAGCGTTTCAACGGGGGGTGGGAGGAGAATCGATAGGGATCAGCTTGGCACTGTGTTACTGCAGGATCGAGGGAGTTTAATTAATCCAAGGCGAAATGATTGGGGATCAAGGTAACGAAGGTGATCGCGCGATAAATGGGAGGCGCCCTTAAGAACCGGACGATTTATTTCTGCGAGTGGAGATTGCTATTATCACTTAGCGTGCATTAGGTTTATGCAGAGGTATCGAGCAACCGGTGTAACGCGGTAAATCTCGCGTGTCCCCCTTCGCTCGTACCCGGTATTGGGATAAATGGGGGTTATTTATCAGCGATGACAGGACCCGGCAGATAAATCAGTTTTTCGTGCAGCGTACAATGAGATTTTTATCGGGAATTACATCGGTATCGATTCCTTACGAAAAGGAGAAGCTGCTCCGTCCTATTTTATCACCCGTGTCGTCCTTCGCCCTCCTTCCAACGAATTGAATCGTTGCATGCATCGATACGTAAAATATCGTTGAATAGTCCGAGCCCACGAACGAGGAGGAGGGTGTAGTATCTTTGCTCGTCCATCACGCGTTTCCAGTTGGTCGTGGGCGAAACGGGGGATCGAAGGGGACGCGCGAAAAAGTTCGCTTATTTAGTTCCCCACACTTGCCAACTTGTACAACTTCCCTGCATTATAACGCGCTTATTGCACGCGCAAACGTGTTTTATCGAGGGAGAGAAATCGAAGACTCGAAGAGGAGTCTTTAATCGGGAACAGCTGAGTGGCGAATTTTCTTTTTCTAATAGTTCTTGTTCTTTTGGTTCCCCAAAGATCCCATCGCTTAAATAAGTTACGGCTCCGACAAACCGTGGGTTTTATAGGACAAACTTGCACAAAGATTCCGCGATAGATTCTCTGAGAAAGGATCCATAGAATGTATGTTCTTGCTCACGGAAGGGTGGAAGTTCTCGACGGGTAAATTAAAAGAATTAACGCCTCGCGTGTCTTTGCGTTCTCAATCCACCTCGCGGCCGTCTTTTGGATTCAGAAGTCCGCTGTTCTTCTTGTTAATAGTACTACTTAGGTGATCTATGCCCTGCTTGCTTTACCCAGTTTCATCGGATTAGGATTACGCCATCCTTAGACGCTCAAAACAATATCAAATTAGACGAATCTTTTTATGATACTATGAGATTGAAAATTTGTTCTATATTTTCTACGTTTAGGATACGTATTAATCAATTTGTTGTATAAATATTGTAGAGTAATATTAAAAAATGGCGGAGTTATGTGTTGTCTCCTGAAGGGGAAGATATAAAGTGTAATAGAATTGTAGTAGAATAAAAATCTACAGTTTTCTTGGGCCAGCAGTTACCTAGTCTCGTATCACGTTCTTCAAACACCTCCACTCACCCCTAAGCCGCCAGATTTCCCCCCGGCATTGTGTACAACTGAAATATATTCACAGTTCCATTGTATCCATTTAATACAGTATCGAATTCCCGCGATCCTTTCACCCGTGTAAAGTCTTTCAATTATCGAGTTTCCACTGAAAATCAAAGATCGGGGTCACCTGCTTCGACCCCCTTTGCTCCCCCGTCGTCCGGCTGTCCCCTGTTCTTAATTCGAAACGCTAATTACAATAACACACAAATAATAACCGCCTGGAGGTCCCACGAGCGAATCGCACGAGATTCAATCAATCATTCAAGTTCAGTCGAGTTTCGAAGGCCGACGCGATACAACAACCTTCGAGCGATCGATAGGTACGCTCGTTTAACACGCTCACGAATAAAAACGGCCGTTTTATCGCGTTACAGGCGAGCTGTTTGATCAGACGAGAATAAGTAAAGTTACCGGGAGAGCTACTTGGTGAATAAACCTCCCCCGAGATCTCCTCCGATCATCCCCGCGTCTGTTACCCTTATTCTATCGCCTCATCTCCCCCTCCGATCAACCTACACTTTTCTTTCCTTAAGGCGAGTCGACTCATAACTCGCACTTACGTTTCGAGTGATCATTTCCATTAGAAGCGAGGGAGGATAAAGAAAAGCGGTGCGTCGGCGACGCGTGATCCATGGGCAAATATCCCATCGCCCCCGACGCTCTTCTTCTCCATCCATTGAGAAACCTTTTCACATATTAAGGCGTGATTCGAAGGGAAATAGCGTGCGCGCTCAGAGAAAAGGTTGCTCTGCCATTCAGGCGTTCAAATAAAAGAAACGTGTGATCAAATTGACGGATTATTGTTGCAAGGGACGGACCTTTAGGGGGAAAGGGAGGGAGACTGAAATTATTCGCAGTCGGAACGAGGATTTGTTTGATCGTAGGCGAAAGTTGTAACTCCCAGGTAGTTGATGTTTTACGAGCTTCTGCTGATAAGGGGAACGTTGGAACGTGGCTCGATCCTCTTTGTGTTGGCGGAGCGGATAAGGCTGTTTTTACTACTGTAAAGTTCGCAGGAAGGGATCGCGCGAGTCTGCGTAACCGTGAGGATGTTTGGAGCGCCACTACCTAGATACTGGACGTTGAAACGGTCTTGAAGCTCGTCAGCTATGATTCGCTATACGTCACTGAAATGTCCTCTAACCGACTAATGCGCTGCAACTTCCGAGACATTTTCTACAGACGCTCCTTTGGCCGTATAATCTCTAAATAACGAGCAAAATGTGCTATCGGCGATACAGTTTGGTAATTGAATCAGTTGCGTCGCAATGCCGCGCGGGTACTCGCGACAAAGGGGTTTTATCATCAGCTCGCGGCTGAAATGCTGAAGGAAGAGCGAAAAGTTTCTGTAACAACCATCCGTCGACCGGTTGCCGAGCTGTTCGGCGCGCTTATACCTGTAATTAAGACCGTGTTTCCGCAGACGACCCGTAATTAGGTTCGTGCCACTGCCTTCGGTTGAAATTGTCCGCTGTCCGAAGAGTGTCTTCGACCGCAACAACAGAGACACACCAGCAGTGTCTTGGCTACGCCAGCATGGGCAGGGTAGTATTTTAAAATCGACATTTAATAGAAGTATATATTATTCTTGAACAATAATATACTATAACAGAAGCGGCAAATTTTAGGCGAAAGAAATTGGTAAAGGTTTAAACTCGGAGGCTTGAGATGACTTTAGAAACGATTCACTTTTTCTTCAAGTAGCAAATTAGCAATAACTCATATGTGAGTTGTCATATTAAATTAATTTTAAAACTTCCTCAACTCTTTTAAACTAAAATAACGGATCTAATAAAAGTTACATTAACTTTAGATTATACGACGAATAAAGTTAATTTTTTTATTCGTCGAGAGTTTCAACTTCAGCGCCGAATATATTTCTCAACTTTAACTTTATTCGACGTCGCATAATTTTCAAAAAATAACTTTACATGACTTCACTTAATATGACGAATCATTTTTTTTAACTTTCACTCGATATTCGAAATTTTATTTAAATAAAAATGTCTCCCATCTCTAGCCTAGGAGTATTAAATCTCCAAACCCACCTCTGTACTATAACACAGAAAAACAGAACTTCTAGTTCTCCTAAATACCTACTAATATCTATCTAAACCTTGGATACAGTGTCTACAAGTGTCCCCTAGTCTTCAACAGTTTCCAAGTTGAAAATGAGAGCGACAGAATGAAATACAACACAAAAGAATTCTAGGAGACATTCATCGACAAAAATTAAGTACATAATCCTTACAAACCCTTAAACTACTCCTTACACATACCACATAAAATGAATCACCCTTGAAATACACTCCAAAGATCATTGGAGTCTTCTCACGAGCTGGTCTTCCATTTCGATCTAGTTTTTCGCCCAGCCGCGATTCACGACCGACAGTTTGAAACGGCGGAAACGTGAAAGGCCAGACCGTCTCAGAATTAATCCCGCCGCGTCCCGCGGGATGAATTAGCGGGGTAGATCGATCAGCCTCAAGTTTCGGTGGGAGAATCTATAGACGGTGTTTCGCGCCGCGCCTCAGACACCGTCCGTCGAGGTTCGTTAATGGATTTTAATTAATGTCGTTGCTCGGCCAGGTGCACGCCGCCAGGACGCTTAATTACATGATATCCTCTGGCCAGGACTGGCGCGCTAGGCTGCCCCGTAAATAATGGAAAGAGTCTTCGGAGGAAAAAGCTCGCCCTCGCCGAGACCGCGACAAATTATTCAGCCGGCTCTGTATATGCGGATCCTATAAATATTCGTCGAACTGTGTCGCTGGTTAGAACGAAAACGGTGTAATCTGATCACCCGTGATCTAGCCTCTCGCCCCCTTAAAGTAGATTCCCGCTGACGTGCCTACGGAAAATATGGATATCCGAGGTTATCCGGGTTGCAGGTTCCTTTCGATTCTCGAGATGCTGTTTACGCAGCCCCGATTGGTTATGAGTTTTCAGCCCGTGATGGATTTAAAGAAGCACTTTAATAGCTCTTTGACTGTTCTACCAGAAGCAAAGACTACGGTCCGCAAATATTTATCGCGAGAAATGAGTTTAGCCTGGGAGGAGCACTTTGCTCCCCGCGAAGGGGAATTTTCTTTCGCAAATTTAATTGGCCAAAGCTTGTATGTACTTTGCGTCGGTAGCTTTTTACTTCGCTCAGCCGGGAGTATCAGCTAACATTTCTGTCGAGAATTTGCTTTAAGGGATGCGGAATCCGTGGGGCGATGGGGATGTGGAGCATTGGTTAGAAATCGATCGCTCATCGCAGCCACTTCTTAGCCATCTCCCCGTAACTGTCCCACCAAATAGCTAGGAATATTTTACTAAAATCATTATCATTAGAAAGAAATTCTCTCGCCATTCTAAAGTTGCGAATCCACGACAAGACTTTGCAGGGGACAAAAATCTTAGCAACAACTAAAAGAGATCAGATTTTTGAAAATGTATCATGAAACTTGTCTCGCGCGAAACTAATGACAAGTAATAATAAAATAATGAAATAATTGTCTAGTGAGATTAAAGTCTCACGCGAGACACGATATTCCTGTCTCGTCGTGGATTCGCACCTTAAAACGGTGGCTTCTAGCGAGTGGAGTCATCCATTGCCAGCTCAATCTTCTCCACTTTCATTAAGAAAAGTAAGGGCACGTAATTGAAACGAGAGACCACGTTAGTTAGTCTTCCTCGAGACAGAATCGTTGAGTCACCGTGCACGAGCTAGTTATGTCATCCACGGCCTTGACGTGTCTGGTGCAAGCCTTGAAAAATTCGCTCGGAGGACGCCCGCGAGGGTGGAGAAAAATAATCTTGGGGGATTTATCGAGCGGACAATGGGGCGGGGTTGGCTTCGGCTGGACGAAATCCCGATTTGCATCCCTCGAAGGACGTACCTGTCAAATTGCAATCTCACGTTCACGGACGCCGTCTGGCTTACATCATCGCGAGACCATCGAGAGGCTACTCCGTCTCGGAACGGTCGTCGTTGCGTCTGCAACTGGCGTTCGTGTTCGCTGCCCTTCGCCTCTCCCCATCCCTGTTAAGTAAGATCCGCGAAATCATGGCCCCCGGAGAATCCTGCGAGCTGCGCGTATCGAGTTGCAGGAGGAAGCAGGGATTTATCCCCGCAAGAAATAGACAGTCAGTGTCTATATTAGATGAAATTCGGGAAGTGACAGCTGACCTTTTCCAGTAGCACGTGGCTAAACGGTTGCGAGTCAATCATTGGAATTCTTTAGTAGCCTCCACTTTTAGCCGGCAAAGATTTTGGGATAAAGGGCGAGGGTCTTGTTGAGTACCTGTGCAGGCAGGTTCTTTTGGGGTAATTTTTTGTAAGGAAACTATACATGCAATCTTTTTAAAACTCTCAGGGTATATTGTTATGCTTCTCAAGAAGTGAACGAACATTTTTTTATATTAAACTAACGAGGCGATTCCAAATGGCGCAAGTGTTTCGGAACAGCCTCGGTGCGAAAGTTGTTCCACTGTGTGCAGTTTAGGGTTCGTTGTTGTGATTTGAAACCGAAGTACAATATAGTTTTTAATAAAATTACGCTATGGATGCACCCCAATCCGGAGTAATATTATTAAAATTAATAAGGTTTATTACACAATAATTACACTTCTTGAAATATATAATATGGCCTGAAAGTTTTAAAAGAATCGCATGTGTAGTTTTGTAACAAAAAATTTCCCACAAAGAACCTTGATTTCTGACGATTACGCCAGGTTCCCCTCTTAAGACATTGCTTGTTCGACTTGTACTGCGCTCCTATCTGGAATTTCTTGGAACTCGACAATCTTGATATTATCAGTATGGAATTGTACCGGAACGTTGTAGGGTGTTCTCGAGAAAAATGACGATGTATGTTTGAAGCACGTTTATAAGCCGATCTTCGTTGGGAATCGACGTGAAAGCTCTGAGCCCACCCCCGTCGAGGGACCGAGGCCATGTACTTAAGCCGTGGGTTGTATTATCGTTGTTTGACGAAACAGGTAATAGCGAGTCCATTATTGATACCTACGTCGGAGCAGTGGCTCCATGCCTTCTGTCTCGGAACCCATCGATGCGGGCCAAAACGACGAGCGATAAAGGTACCCAGCAGTTTCCCATGCGACGGAAAGATCCGCGGCGTAATTGAATGTCGTTCCATTGCGAGCACGCCACAAAGCCAATGGGAAATATCAGGAACGGCACTGGCAGAGCTTGGACGCCTGGATGGAGACTTGGGGAAGGTTTATTGAAGCGGAAAAGAAAAACGTGCAAATCATCGAGTTTCAAGCTAAAATAGGCGATGCAATTAAACGGCCCCTACGGGATCAAAGTTAGACTTGATGCACTTCGGTGCTTCGGATCTAAAAAGCTTATCGTTCAAGAAGAGCATCGATTATTTCACGCGCCAGAATTCGAGTGCCCCTGAAGGTAGCTTTACCCCGTTAAGCTCTCGACTATCACCCAACCAAGATTCTCGCTTGAAAACGTTCCCTCGCCTTCCGTATTCATTCTGAATTCGAAAAGTTTACGACGGCTCGTTACGTGGTTACGTTCCCTGAGTCGACCCGATTGTGGAGGCATCGGTTCGCGTGAATGTAAAACCGCGACGAACGGGAAGAGCTAAATTAACAGAGCGTTCGTGCGCGCACCTAGCCGCAACGCTTTTCTGCCCCATTAAAAAGCGAAAATATAGCCGACAGAGATGCCCGAGGGCCGTTACCGAACCGACGACGCGAGGATAGCTGTTTTACGGTTGTTAAGATCCTTCCTTGCGCTCCTTCTTCCTGACACCACGTCAATTCCTAGCTGCTGTTTGCGCGAAGCTGTTGTTCGGTAGTTCCAAGAACCGAGAGTCGGCGACGTCTTCGATACTTCCGGAACACGCTTCGATAGCTGTCGAAGGGTAGGAAGGGGGCGTCAAGGGGTATCAGGAAAAGGGGTCACTTCTTTCTCCTCTCGTATAAGATCCTAGACGAAAGTAGAAGGGTGAGTTCCATTAACTCGTTAACCGTGTTATTTTTCGATCAGAGACATGCTCCTTGCTCACGTGGCTGGGGATGGGTAAGGGCGAGTTAGTCGGGGGGGATTCGGATAGAAATCTTTTCGGTAGATGGAACGATGATGGAGGAGATTTCAAAACTATTCCGTTGACGAGTCTTCCCGCTTGAGTAAGCTGCGGGAGATAGAGCGATATTTAATTGATCCGTCGGATTGGAGAAGCTTAAAGAAGTCGCGGACGAAAGCGGGGAAGCAATTTCTAAATGCAGAGATCGCCTCGTCGAGGGAGGCGCGGATCCAAGGATCTCGTCCAAATGGTTCAAGCATTAAGAATTATGGCTCGTGCTCCCCGCTTGTAAAACAGCTTCGCCGGATTCCTCTGAAACGTTGCGCGATCGAAACTCCACGGACATTTCACGGTAGAAGACAGGATATTGGAATACCGCTGGCGGAGGAGAGAGGGTTGATAATTCACTTCTAAGTCAGTGTTCGATTCTTCTTGGTGTCTTGGAGGAAGCCTCGGGACCGATGCTTGTACAGCGGATACCAGCCGCGGGAATGGAAGAGTCTCGTCGAAGATTCCCAGAGTGCATGGAGTCGATCGATACATGGCTGGAATAGCGGGGCAGTTAATTTGGATATCGACTCAATCTGTGTGCCGAAGTTCTAGGGGAGGGCAAATTAAAGGATTGCATACTGCAAGCTTGTACCGATCAAACTTCTCCTTAAATCCTCCAACACTTGTAGCAGCAATGTTCCATTACCCTCTGTGCAACAATTTCGTTATATAGTTCGCTATAATCCCTTAACTTCGAGCCTGCGTAGTTTCAGACGAAAAATTGCGGTGTCGCGAGTAAAAGGTTCGGGAGGAATATTGAGTTCGAAAGAAAATTTTCAGAAGGGGATACAGACAGTAGTGTCTAGAGTTGAAAGATCCAAAAATGATAAAAGCCCAAAAATAGGTAGTAGATATAAAGACTATACACGTTAGTAAAGTTGATATCTAAAATTTGGTTTCATTTTACAACGTTCTCCTTCTCAAACGATTTCAGACCAAAATTGTCCTCTTTTTCTATTTCTGAATCTGGTAAATAGTGATGGAATTTTGCCCGATGAAAGCGAGGCGAGTGGATCGCTTGAGTTGTGGATGAAACAAAAAAGGACATTTTTAGATGATAGGAGGACACTGCATTTCAGTGAAAAAAAGGAGGACACGTCCTCCTTTTGCGTACCATTTAGTAACCCCAGTAGTGTTTGACACTCGGAAAATCAGAACATGTATGATTATCGAATCCCGAAGGCTGATAGATCCGCGCTGCCTAAAATTCAACGGTGGCATCGCTCCCTCATCGGCAGAGTGAATGAAAAGGATGTCGCCCGACAGGGTCGCGAGAAAAACTGGCCCAAGGTTAACGTCGTTCGACCGTACTCGTTACGAGCGTTCGCGCCACTCGGTATCGATCGTGGTCGATCGACATGCGATAGCGAGGAACATCGAACGGCGAGGTCCTGTCACGGTAACCTCGGCTCGTAACGGCAAATCACGTTTCGCGGTGCTCCTCGGCTTTCTTTCCCTTCGTTTGGCTCAGCCTCTTTGCAGTCCTCTGACTCTCTGCCTCGCCGATTATCCAGACGAAGTCTGGTCGATCGAGAAATGACGGATCGATTGTCCCGCAAGACGCAGAAGGATCCCGTAAGCACTTCTCCCCATAAATAAAACCCTTAGGGCAGTTTGAACCGCGTCTGAAGCTTATTTCCTACTACTTTGCAGGGAAACGAGGGTAAGAAGAGGGAGCAGGGTGAAAAGGGGCAATCAGTCGTTCCATCGAATTTTTCGTCGCGCTGATGGCGTTCGATCGTTCGAGGGGATTTCGGAAATACGTATGGACCGCACGGGATGAGGCAGTTCACTCTGTTCAATACTGTAGAATTGGGATTAGAGAGTCTTGAATTGAAGGGTATGGGCGAAAAAGCAGGGAATGTTAGAAAATGGACATCGTCAGTAAAGAAACAAGGTTCAATGAATTTAATTTTGTTATATAATTCTCTTCTGAAATAATTTCTTGTTTTACCTTGACGACAGGAGCTTATTTCGTATTTTATTCCTGTTTTTAACTAATATACCAAATCTTTAATGTTGTCTTACGAGGATATTTGAACTTTTTAACCCTTTCTGATTCGACAGTTCTGTAGTCCCAGTTGCCACAATCAAAATATGCTACGAATCGCAAAATCACGAAAAATGGACATTTCCGTTTTTCCCCATACCCTTCAATTTTTCATATTCCCTTTTTGGAATTTGAGCACTGAAAGCGACGAAAGTAGACACTTTTGCTACTCCATATACTTCACAAAGTATGCACATCAGCAAAAGGTCTCATGGTCACTAAATGGAAAGCCCTAAATTCACTTTTCGCAGCTAAAGCTTCACTGTGAAAGAAAAAGACACAAGTTCAGTACTACACTATGCTCATTACCCACGTCATAAACGGCATCAGGTTCTGCGATCTGAATCAAAGCAGATTGTCCATCTCTAGATTAAGTGTTGGGAAATGGAGAGTCGAATCTTTCAACTCCCCGCGCGATATACATATCAAATAACGTCGCGGGAAATGTAATTCTTGAAATAGGATGAGCGTACAGAGGGGGTGTAACGATTTTCGATATTTCATGGCGATTAAGTGACTCGTAATCGAACGGTAGCCCCTGTAACGTATTACTTTACCGCAGCCAACAGCAGTGAGGGCGAGGCCGTCGAGGGGAACACTGGATATAATGAAAGATCAATGGTGATTTCTCCTCACCCCTGTATCATCTAACCCTTGCAAAAAATCTGTGCAGGCACCAGCCTTCTATTAGCCACGATTCACTACAGTCCTCTTAAAAATATTCCTCCCCGTCCGACTGTTCTACAAATTCTGTCCCTTCCGTCTCATTCAAAGTTTTCTCCGAACGGGTGCTCCTTGAAAGGCGCTCGCGCGCAAAACAGTTCGTTATTCAATTCATAGGGACCAGAACGAAGTGCCTTCGTTTCCTCGATAAGCAATCTCTCGATCTCGGTACAAGGGGGCGGGTAGGGCCGAGCAGCGAGGCGGCATTTTATTTTTCCGCGCCGATGATTCTTAACGTAATGAAAAGCGCGGCTGACAAATTAATAAAATTGTCGTAACTCCGTTACAGCGAGAGATGCGACGGGAAAAGCGGGGAATAAGAGCGCTGAAAGGGAGGAGCGGGAGACAGAGAGTCACGGAGCGGACGCTTCTAAAAAGAAACGTAGTGTATCGTTTGGCAAGCTCCCAGCTGCAGGTCGTTGCTATAAGTTCTATCAAATTCCTTCGGCGCGTGAGTTGAACGAAATTCTCGTAACGAATCCACATTGCTTACAATTGCGTGATATTTCGCTGACGAATCAGCGGGCAAATCTAATGAGAGCGACGGAAGTGAAGTGGTCGCGGAAAAAAGTGCCAGCGAGGGTAACGCGTCGACCGAAAACCAGAAACTGACATCCGAGGATTCGAGTGTCGCCACCACCGCTGACGGAGAAGGTTATCGTCTGGCAAAGGCAATAGTTAACAACTAGCCATCGAGTAGTTTGGTTCTAGGGGGGGAAATACAGTCTTGAGAATACTTGACAAAGTTTCTCAAGGATTGCATCGTCCTAGGCGGCAGCGTCGACGAAGGAACAAAGGACGAAGAGGAACGAGCGTGCCACGTGGCGGATGGCAGGCTTTACGAAGAAGCTACGAATTTGGAGCTGAAAGAACTCGCTCGCAACTTTTGCGTTCACTTAGTCGCGTACATAGGCTGCGCCGTGATCGTGGTCGCGACTGTTCTGACTGGATATTTCTTAAACAAGATCAGGTGAGAAATTGAGGCCCGAAGCGAAGATGGGAGAAGAAGGGAGCGATTGAAGTTCGTGGAGGGAATTTAGATGGTAATGGGATAAAAGCGATGGTCTACTAATATCGTCGAAGCGAGGGAAAGGATTTTCGACAAATTCGGATAATAACCTGGTAATTAATTTCCTAATCCTTGGGTAACGAAGGACCAAGTCCTGCTGGCGTGCATTTGCCAGAGGCGATCTCGATCCTCGATGTAATTTCATTTGGAGTAAAGTGGCTGGTGCAATGATTTCGCGATCTCTCGAATTCTGTTTTATTACATTATTAGGGCAGTCGTAAAAAATATACGATTTCCTGTGCTTCCGCGAAGGTTCTGAATTGTCATACTGCGGCAAAGAAGTGGTATTAATGGGGGCGTCGCTAGGATAGTTGCGAGGGTAATGTTTAAATTCGAATTTGAATGTAAAAAGTGTGGTGTTCAAAAATGGGAGTGAAGGTTTCCTATTTCATTGTTTTCTGCGTCAATATCATTAAACACGCTGATAATAAAATGTATGAACATTTGTGTTAAGTGTTGAAGAAATTATTGTACGTGGGGGGAGATTATTTCAGTACATGTTGCAGATGATTATGTGAATACTGGTATAACGAATCTCGTTAAAACGTCTTCAGAGGTCTTGCAGAAATTCGCGGAAACGTTTCAGATTACGATTTAAACGTTCTTCAAATGTAAATACCATGAAAGAAAGTCTTCCTCAAGGTCACGTTGGAAAAGTTATCAAGATCTTAATGAGCCTTTGCAACGCGTAAGAAATGGAAGGACACACTTCGCTGTGGAAAAGCATCGATGAAAAGAATGACCCCGGTGAAAAGTCCTTTCCACACGCTCAAACCTTTGTTTCACACTTTTCTGCATCCTTGTGACGCATGAAAAAAATCAGAAACCCTGTTTTTCGCCCAAACACCAACTCCATTGCAAATAATAATAGATAACAGCATTGGCAATTAAAGAGAGATATGCAATCAGGAATTATATTATGAACAAAATAACTACTCCACAAATATTAAACAAAATCTTAGGAACCAACAAATGCCATAAGTTACAAATTCACGCGCAAACCAATCATACAGACATACATCATACCTACACAAAGCCCTACAGATTCTTTCTCACAGAAATTAACCCTAGCTTCAAATCCAAAACATTGCGTTATTTATTACGCTTTGAAAGTAAACAGAGAAGCGAAGGTATCAGATATTTATCTAGTTGTTTGTGTAAGATAAGAACATAAGAGATCATTCATCCCGACGAAAGTGTGAACTATCAAGAGCGCACATTCAAAGGTTGCTGATGGAGCACAGACAGAGAAAACACTTTCTAACTGTAAATTTGTCTGTCAAAAACGTTTCTTCGAGAAGCGTAACACCCTCTGAAAGGCACTTTTTTCCTCAACCTCTTAAGCAAAGAGCAGCTCTTCACAAGTTTATTCATTAGCCGAGCGATACTTGACAATTATTACCACAGTGTGTTACGAAGCCTTGGCTCTAAAAATTTATGAGTGAAGCAGTTGGAATCCCCAATGTATACATTTCCATAGGGCATAGTCGACACGAAACCGAAGGACTACAGAAGAACGAGTTACAAATGTTAATATCAGAGAAACTCAAAATCTGAAGTTCTCTTCCAACGATACTAACAAGGAATGTTCGATTACTCGAATATTCCAATATTTTTGAAACTATGCAGATTTATAGAGGACCTCAATAAAAGTATCAGACAATTTTTCATTTCAGGGTGAAAGCATCCCTAAAATGTGATCTCCTATTTTCCAATATATCTTGCAAACTATAGTAGATATAAAAAAAATGTTATAAAGAAAATTGAATGATTTTTAATGTGTACAAAACTATGTACCTAATCGAATTGTTTCAAATTTATGGTGGTAAAAATTTCCCGTTTAAATTACAAACTTCAAACAATTTAATTACACTTTTGTCAAGCACAAAAAGCCGTTTAATTTCCTTCATAACAATTTTTTGTATCTACTATATTTTTCAAGATACACAGAAAAGTAGGAAATCACACATTAACCTTTCACCAGTATTTTCACCCTGAAGAATCGAAAACGTGCAGAAACGAAAAATTGCCTGACACTTCCATCGAGGACCTCCACAAACCTGGGCAGTTTAAAAAAAAAATCGGAGTGTTCTAGTAACCAAACATCCCTTATAAGCGCTCCGACACTCGCGAAGTCGAAGGAGCGCGAAGACGAGAAGGAGCGCAAACATCAAAAGTTCCAGCAATCGATAGCCATCGTCGTCCAGCGTGCTACAGAAGAACGGAAGTCTCGTTTCAACACCGAGCGTCACGAAAAGCACACATTTTACCCATAGGCATTGCCATTTTCCCCTACCGCCGATCCAATCCCGAAGTCTTAAAACGATTTCAAGCTTTGTTCGCGACACCGAACCGCCGCTATTGATCCGAGTACCGAATCGAAACTCGACAACGACTGACGTATCGATTCCATGGTGTGTCCCAGTTTCGTCAAGCCAGCCGCGCAAAGGATACGGTATATCCGAGAGGATTTAGTTTAGGGGCGAGGGTGACATTAGGCTAGCAAGATAGTACATGCATACTTTGAATCCTAACCCCTTTATCAGCCGTCGTCACTTTGAAATGTAAAGTGAGCTAGGTGAGCGGTGCAATTTAAACCCTACCGATTACACAAAGCCGAAATTATCGCTGCATCGGTGCAGAAACTTAATCGCTGATTCGCAGAGTCATCCAAGATACTGTCCTCGATCATTTCGGAGGCTGGCAAGGCTTAAATGCTGAATTTCGTCATCTTCTTGCGGAGTGTTACCGATCGACTCTGTATAGTCCCTCGGTGGTACTCGTCGAGGAAAACGATGATTTATCGCTCTCCCTCGACCAAGAGGTTCCACGATAACCGAGAAGGAACCGATGCACCTGGTCGCAGCAATCGAACGGATCGACGCCAGAAATCTTCGTGAATTCTCCAGGGTGACCTTGGCACGGTTGCTGCTGCCTACGTCGCGGCGGTGCTCCCCTTCAACGCTCGCGAATTGTACTGCCACTGGCAGCAACGGGATTCAGTTTAATCGAGACGACATCGATTGACTGACGCGGCCAGACGAGCGAAGCACTCTTTACACGCTCGCCAGACGCGTTTATTGAACCTTCCTTTTTCGTCGGATTCCGTCGGTTTGAAGAACGAGCTCCTGTTCTCCGGACCGTATGGAATTATTCGAACGGATATCGATAACCTTGAATTTCCCTAGGGAGAAATTCATCTTCGCCCGCTAACTCGATCTCTTCAGCGTTCTGCCGGATGTACTGCTTCAACTTCCGTCTCGACCTTCCCCTTCGTATCTACATCGGCAGCAGAGACGATTGGAACGTTGATTTACTCGCGAACCACCCTGTATACTGGCGTATAATTCTCTAGTGCTGTTTCCTTTAGCTGAATATGGAATTCAGTAGTATAGCGTACGATTGGCGCGACGAGGCAGGGAAGCACCACTGTTTCCCTTTTGGGGAAGTAATTCTATTTGTTTCAACGATGATTTTGAAACCGTTAGAAATCATAAACTATCGTGAGGTTAGGTTGCCAAATAGTTTTGATACCGAGCCTTTGTGCTAGCTTTTCTTTCCCTTTCTTTAGTCCTTATTCTTGTATCTTTGTGCAATATAGATACTTAATAATAATAATGATAACAATGAAATAAAATAGTCGGTCTATTACCACGTGATTTAGAAAGATATATCTGCAATTGTCATTAAGGATATAGCTACGATTATCATTAATAATCCCTCGATTTCCCTGCATTTCTCCATTGACCGAAAGTTTACCGCGCCGTTAAATACGGAAAACGATAACACATTCGCGGGGAATTGCTCCGCGGCACGTAAGAGTATAATAAACGACAAGCCCCGCGGAATATTTTCTCCGCGAATGTGCGATCCAGTGGCCGCGATAAATCTCGCTCCCGATCGGGTTTCCCCGCGCGCCCGAAGGGGGAAACGCGGCGCCTCCGTCAGGAAACCGTTTCAAGATCGCCAATCCGCGCGCGATCGCTTCTAAATATTTGCCGAGCGGGGCTTTCGCATTAGCGACGGGAAATACACAGAGGAAACGGTGGAACGGCTGGTCATTAGACGGGCGAGACCTTGCTCTGTATGCGAAGCTTTCAGAAAACGCAGGCCTTGACACGTTTCCGCGTATGATCTTTTAATTGTATACACTTTGGAAACACGCGAATGTGGCGGGCCCCGGTGTACGCCCGCCCGAGATCCCAGCGTCGAACGACCGGTTGTCCCTGAGAACTAGAAAGAAACGCACAGGGAAAATCGACCATCGATCCTTCCGCGGCAAACGTCGAACGCGGAGAAGAATTTCCTGGGCGAGTTTATCGGCCGATGAGATTCCCTCTTCTCGCGTCACCGAATCTGGGATAGCGCGTGTAGAGTTGGATCGTACGAAATTTTACGTTTACGAGCCGCGATAAATTCCACGGACATGTCGGTGATGTTACAAGCCCCGAGACCCTCTTACGTTCGCTGTTTCGGTCGAGGAAAATTGACCGCGTTACTGTCCCTCGACGTCGTACGTAGCGGCGAAGCAACCCTTAAACCCTTGTCGTTGGTGTCCGATAGATCGATGAGCACCGGGGAACAAGATGAGGGGAGATTGAGGGCTGATTCACTGTCGAGATCCTGGTGTAGTCTGTTCAAAGAAGGATGCAATGTTGACTAATACAGCGGGACGTGACTAGAATGCGATTGACGGATTGGTGTATTGATTAGAGCGGCCGGTGCATTGATTGATATTTGGCCAATCCGTTTGCGAATCGTTGGCGTGAATTAGCTAAACTGTGATCGATACAGACTACCACCTACGGTATATTTGTCTGTGATTGATGAAGGATTTAGGACTGTAAATTAGGGATTTGAATCTCAAATCAGCAATGCAAAGGTATTCTTCTATTTTCTAGGCTGTTTTAAGGATATGGATGGGAAATCTGAATAGGTGTGTCAGATATCTTTAAAGGTGCAAATCCATGATAAGACAAAATTAATAATAATAACACAATTATTTCACTATTTTATTATTTTTCAATTACTCCGTGATATAATTTCAAAACTCTCATTTCTCACGACTACCTATCTCCATCATTTGCATTTAGTTGTTGCTGAGATTTTGTCTCGTGATAGAAAAGTAAGAGAAATCAGAGAAAGCAGACCACACTGAGCGGAAAATCAAAGAACTCAGAATCCGATATATAGACTCAAAAAGCGTGAAATACACGCCGTTACGGAAAGATTGAAAAGATGTTCGCGCAATCTGCAGACTATTACAGAGCTACAGCGAAGAACATTGGAAGTTTCAGTGTACAGAGCAGATTCAAAGAGCGTAAGAATAGTCCACGAGATTACAGGCAATCGCGATCCCACGGTTCGGCGTTGAAAACTCCTTATTCCTCGTGGAATACATTCGAAATCGGCCGTCATCCCACCCCCGTCCACTAAGGTGAACCGTTCCGACCCCCCTCCCCCGTAAATCAACCCCCTGTCCACACTGCAGCGTCTTAGCAAAATCGGAAACGCGGAACTCGTGCCGGCGATCGCTGTAAAAACGAATGAAAATTTCCCCAAGCGGATCTGGCGCGACTGTTGGTCTCAGCAGACGTCCTCCCTTATCGGGAGTAAGGTGCCCGAGTGTCTGGCCAAGTAGTTTGTTCTGTATTCGAGCCAACTGGGGTCCCCTTGCACGTATACACGCCCGATGCACACGTAATCGCTTCTGGTGTTGCGGCCGCACACAACATCTTCGCCACCCGCGCTCTTCCGCCTCCCCCGTCTCGGGGCAAGCTCTTACGTCGAGCGGATTCTCGGGACATGTCCGCGAACTTCTGCCCACACGGGCGAACGTAAATGCACGCGAGTGGTGGATAACGAGTCGCCCGGCGACAAAGCTCGGCGAAACTTAACGTTAACCGTGAAACCAAAAGCAGAGGCGTTAGGGAAATGAGTCGCCTTTCATAAAAGCTTCGGGGTGGTCTCCACTTTTGTTCGATAAATCGTGACACAGCCGAACAGACGGCGGGGCGTTATGGATTTACTCGGGAAAGACTGCGGGATCTGAATATCGGTCTCGCGAAAGATGCTCCACGTGCAAACGCTCGTAATGAGGCGAACTGCTTATTCCAAGGTCCTCCGGCTTGCCTGGACGATCTCAAACGGACGATAATTCTCAAGCCTCGCGATGCGAATAATTAGTTTTTAAAAATTAATTTGCGGCGCGGAGAGGGGGAAGCTTGCAAGTTTCCTGTTTACGGAGGTAAATTTGAAAAGTTCGCGAGCTTTCGTTAACTTTCGCGATGCTCCAAGACTGCCTTCATTTACAAAGCTTGCTAATTTTTCGGTTACTTTAACTGGGATTACAGGGTGTTACAAATTAGACGTATTCGAGGAATTATACGCATCTTCTTATCAGTTGAACTATATTTATCCTGTACGGCGGGTCGATAACGATTTAATTATTATTATTCGTCTCACTTAGCTTAATCAGTTCAATGTGGAAGTAATCGTGCATAATTTCGCGCGCAAGTGGTGCGAGGCAAACAGTAGAAATTGCGATTATTATCGGTCCGCGTGAAACGTGAAATGAGTGCCGGATTATGTATAAAGCGGCCATAAACGCGATTAATCAAAAGGTCAGCCGCTGTTTAATAAGAAGAATTCTCCTTTTCCTGGCCCAGACGCATTCGATGTCGCCAGGATAGCGTTCGAAATAAACGTTCCGCCATAAAGCAAGGGGGTGAAAAAAAAAAGACGAAGCAGTAATCCCGCTTCCACTATTGTCGCGGTGCATCGACCAACGCGATTCGCACGCGTGGTATCCCACATCTTTCTATTTTATCGAGCCAAGCTCGCGACAACGAACCGCCACACTTAGTAATTTATTCCTTCCGCGACCGGATACGAAACGAGACGAAAACGAATTTCCGTCCTCGATCGGGGAAACTCGTCACGCGCGAATTAAACGCGAACGGCTGTTAGAAATGCAAACAGGGGCGGATATTCTTACCCGCCAAATGCCAGCGGGACGCGATAAATAAATATTAGCGAGGAGAAATTACAGGAATCGTTTTCATTATTTATATCACCTGATCAGTGGGTATCGTAAACTGGGGGGGGCATTGACATACTTTTCGAATATTTTGCTATTTAAATTAACATTTTTACATTTGCTATAAGCATCCTAACATAACATTGCGTCTTCTGTGAATCGTCAAAATGCATAAAATTGTTATCCTTTCCCTTGTTTAAATAATTATCACCGATTTCTTTCCTCCCACTCGTCTATTCACGTTAGCACACAGCTCGATCGTTTCACCCCGGGACACCGTGTATTTAATAGACGACCACGTTACCGGGAATATCATAGCTTGGATAAAAAAAGAAGCTCGCCTCGAACCGTCGCAGGCGAGGCGCGGGAGCGAAGGAAACACGAGCGATTGATCACAGGCTTCGAATGTTCGACGGGTGAAAGTCGCGATAATTGCCACGGTCTTGCTAGCGTTGACTGTAAATTCATTTTCCGCGAGATTTCACGCGAAAGCTGTTCGGCCCGAGCTCCCAGCATTCGTTCCCGTGGGAGACGCGCCGTGGACCGTAAGAAATGTAAATTGCAGAGTGGATGTGTCAAGGCTGGCAGATGGAAAGCGCGGTTACGTTATCGAGTGATATCGCGCGTCGGGGCAACGGCGAGGGAATTGAAAGAAGGAGAGGAGAGGAGCGTCTTTACATCGGCGCTTACTCGCAGAAGGTTGTAGACCTTGCCCGTGTATTATTAACGCGATGTACATCGATTTTGTCTGCTCTGGCTCCGTAAACTCATTTCCATTTGCCGCGAGCGCGGAAACGCGAGCGACACCGAACGGATCGATCCACCGGTCGCGGAGGATTTTCCCGACACCTTCCTCCACGCGCGGCCGATCTCGCAGCGCGGCGACGCTTTACGTGGAGACCGTTGAACTGACCTGTCCGGCGATTTTTTCGATAACGATCGCGCGGTTGGAAGAGCTTCGCGCGTGATGGAGATAGAGGCGCGAGGGGATTAAGGTAAAAACGAATGGTAGAATTGGTTTCATTGTTTGCGGAAGTATAGTAGAGTCGGATCAGAGGCAGTGGGTGATAGTAGTGGTGTAACATAGATGGAGGAATAATTGTTGTTATTGTTTGCGACAACAATATGGTAGTAACAAGAACGGAGATCGAAAACAGTGGTAGAGACGCGAGGAAAGATAACAGATCAAGAGGCGAATTTTCAAATTACACGTTTATTACTTCCGGAAGTTATAATCGAAAGAGAAGGAAATCAGCTGACGCGGTAGTTGCTGGTAATATTAAAACTTCTGCTAACGAATTCCGTATGACAAAAATTAGTTCTGAAGTTACGAGTGGATGAAAAAGTAGATACTCGAATCGTGGCCACTGGGATTAATATTGCTTAGTTGATTACTTTGCACACGGAAGTGGTCTCCCCGTTAGCCTCTTCTGCCCGGTTAATTGCTGACCGAGACGTGCGAAAAACAATACGGCGACTCGTTAAGGAAGAAGAAGCAGAGGACGAGGCAGCCACGCTCGCTTAGAGGCGATTCTCTATTCCGCGAGCACGGAAGCAACATTCGCGTTCATCGAAGCGCATTCATTCATTTCGTCACAGCATATCCAAAAATAAAAAAGGAAAGCCGGAGGAGGTTTGACAAGCTCCGCCCCGAGTTGTCCCGCAGTATTGTCAGCTTTACTGTGAAGACTGCAGCTCCTCGAATCAGGTTCTTTCAAAAAAACATGTTTACACAGAGGTACCTATAAAGAATCGTCACGTTTCCAAATAGCCGCTTTCAACGCGGAAAGAAGTCGTCCGAACCCCGCGATCGAACTCGCACGAAAACGCCACTATTTGCCCATCACGCTGAATCTATTAACTATGATAAAGCTTCCTTTCCAAACGAACACTCGCGAGGACGTAAAAGACAAGATCGAGAGAAATCGTCGAACTCACCCCTAGACGAATCCATAGCGTGGCGCGACGGTTCCTCGGATCTGCCCGGTTCCCGTTGCTGTCATCGCTCTCGAGACACCGCGCGAGCAATCGATCAACCCTGCAGAAGTATCGTTTCTTCCGACTTGCTTCCTCACGGTGACATGGCGAGCGAGCGTAGCACAACGGGCGATCGCGCGCGTGAGAAACGGCCCCTCAGTTTCACGCGGAAACACGATGGTATCGCGCGGAAGCGCGGGCTGGCAAGCGGACGGCCGATCGACGACGCTTCCGTTCCCGAGCGGATCCTAGAAAACGCGCGCGCCAGAAGCAGCAACGACGGGCGAGGGTCGTCGCCGTTTGGCCGAGAGGAGCGACCACCCCGCTGTATATCTTCCCTTTGATGCCACGTGCTGAATTCAACGGGCGCCGGGGAAGGAAGGACGGAGAGGGCGGTGGGTGAGAATAAGAGGGAGAGAGAGAGAGAGAGATTGGATCGCGAGAACCACGTCGGCGCGAGGCGTCGCGACGCGCGCAACGCGCGCCTCCGCGGGCAGAAAAAGGGAAAGCCACCCCTCGATCGTTCGATCGCGAGGCGATCGATCATCGATTCGTCCACCTCGCACTCGTCATTCTACTTTATACTTAGCCGTCATTCTAGTTTTTCCAGTATAGTTCCTGTTGATTTTCGGGGTGTCGCACGCTGTATAATTATTCGCTACGTAAACTGTATCGTAGACTCGTGGTAGGAGAAATCCTTGGTTCTTTTCTCTTTCCCATTCAAAAGCTGCTCCGTTCGGTGGACTAATTGAATTTGAACTGCGCCAGTAGCATAGCTCCCCACCCTTGCCAAGGGGTGCTTCGAACAACAGTCCCCGTGCACAATAGGTTGTTCTAGCCCGGCCGATAGAAGTTTAAAATGCTCTGACTTTATTAAACCGTAACTCGATCGCGGCGCAAACTTTGCCCGCGCACCATTAACTAATTGTTTTCGGAACGTTATGGTTTCCCCGGCCGTGGAAAGTTATGGAAATGAGACCGGCCACTGCATCGGATATCCCCGCACGGTTCGATTCCTTGTGTGTGCTGAGTTCCTCCGTCGCACGAACAAGCAGTAGGGGATGATTCTTTGGCTTTCCTTCGCCAATAAACTAGCGCGAGGTACACTCTCTGAATTGCATTGTGGAATTGATCGAATTACTCATTTCGGACAACTTCTTTTTGGGGGAGGAGATACACTTGGGAAATTACCACAATAGGAGAAGATTGCTAATTGACTAGGATTTCATTAGAAACTAGATAATCGCTTTATGAATCTGAATACCCTACTTTTTATGATTGCGCAACTACGGGGGTACTATCTTTGTTTATTGTTTAAAGGTTGTCTGCATAAATTATGGTAGAAGTGACAGGAATTAAGTCGAAAGTTTTCCTAAGACAATTGGAGAGGTTTTGTAGAAAACACTGTAATTTTATTGGAAAATGTTTCACATGCCTATGGTAATACTAGGGTATAGGAATTTTATTGCTATTTCCCTTTGCAAATAAATTACCAATTAGCCAGAGATTGGCACTTACAGCGTTTGCAAATTTAAACAAATGGCACATTCAGTGTTCTTTGCAACTAAGTGGTGGCACATACAGTGTCTGCTACAAATACAATTCTTTTTTTCAAATATCGTAAATAATTTAAAGCCAGGGAAGTTTTTTCTCCCTCCTGAAAAATTTTATTTTGTGTTTTCTACTGGAACTCTTAGTCTTCAATTATATAAAATTAATTATTACTGTAATATGAATCAAAAAATATTGTCCTCCCACTCCTCTATCAAAATAAAAGCTTAGAAATATAGCCAGCCTTCCACTTAGATTTTAGAAGATATTTATTGGACTACTTATCACTTTTACATATATCAATTGAGCAACGTGCAATAAATAAATACATACGAAATACTGTACCCTTATTGAGAAGGATATAAATTATTTTATTATCGGCGCGGATTTTCTCGCAAATGAGGAAGTAGCAATCAAGATTCAAGAGAAAATGTCAGATGTTATCTTTTTACCGTGTCAGTTCGCCAGGTTCACGGAAACTTGTCACCGGTGGAAAGCGAAAGACAAATACGATTAACTTCGATAAGGTTAAAGTCGATGACACTGGACTATCCAGTATTAACTAACGCTTGACGAGGCTTAAATGGGGACTAAAGTGGAAATAATCTATAGTCTTCTGAGGTAGCTTCACATTGATTTAATATAGTTGCCGCAATGAGATAGTAGGATCGCAGGCAAACATGTTTACCACGTCAACCTCGAAAGTGGTTCTAAGAAGTCGATGGGGAAATCTTTGGCCACCAAGGGTGACATAAACCGCGATACAGAAAAATGACTGCTAGCATTATACTCCTCGAGGGTTTCATACACGCACTACCAATTAACAATGTTCATCATTCAATTAATGTCCAAATTACTTTAATTCGAGTATGTTGACGAGAATCTTAGCCATTGAAGGGAATAATAGAGGGGGAAAATAGTCACAGAATTATTTTGAAGAAATATATTTCTAAGTTGTTACAGTTCCCATCTCCAAAACAATTGTTCCTTCTACTGTTTCAGATCGCGTGCTGAATATAAAAAGAGAATTCATATTAAAGATGGCCAGCAATTATCGTTACTCGCAGGACAGTAAGTTTTTGACGCCGCAGCAGCGAATATTCTACGAAAAGAATGGGTACCTGGTGTTCCCTCGCCTGGTGCCTCAAGATGTGCTGGACAGGTGTCATCGAAGGTGCGTTACAGATGAGAAGAAAATCCCCTGCAACGTAATTTACAGAATTAGAGAATTCGTTTAATCGCGAAATACCCAACGAAAGGAATAATAAAAGAAGTCCGATAATTTCGCCATCCCGAAACCAGTGCATGCACAAACATGTATAATATCGTTGCATTAATAATTCAGCAGCAATGTAAATTCGGAATTTAAATTATTAATCGCGATGTCCGCGCTTCGAAATCGAATCGTCTTGTGTCTGATCTAAAGTTTGCTCGTTATTGATAATGTTAAGCGCTCGCTGCTCTTCTGGATAATCCTTTTTCCATCCCCAGTGCTCATGGGCGGTTCACCCTTTCAGGTTCGACGACATCATCTCTGGCAAAGGTCCACGCGACGGTATAACCGTGATGTACGACGTGAAGGACAGAAAGTCGGTCAACAAAATACAGGATTTAACTCACGACGAAGTTTTTGACGGCTACTTCAGTCATAAGAACATCCTGGATATCGTGGAAGCCTTCACCGGGCCGAACATCATGGCTATACACAGTATGCTGATCGCGAAACCTCCTGACGTCGGATTTGGATCCTCCAAGTAAAATCGATTTTTTCCTTCTTTTCCTTTATTAGATACACAAATGAAGAGTCCTTGTAGAAAACACTGTAAGTGCCAAAATAAAAAAAATCTATGGATACATGATAAACATGCCAATGTACAACACTATAGTACAGATTTATAGAATTTGATTTTGGCACTTACAGTGTTTTCTACAGGACTCTTCAAATATCCAATTCCACCGATTCCTTCTCTGCGGATCTGGTTCCCAAATCTATTGTACTTGTATTTTTATAATCCCCCTCATTTTGTCTTGTGCTTAAGGGGAGGTTCCGGTCTAAAAATCGATGTTATTTTATTTCATTTTTTGAATGTTCAACCTTTTAGGAATACGTGTTTAAAAGGATTTGTTGATATTCGTAAAGTTCCCGAAGTAATAGCATTTGAGTAGCGGCAAATGCATGGGTAACAACCGGCCACTCGGCACTCACGTGAAACTTTAAACGCGTTTTTCTCGAAACAGTGTTCTCGAACCGGTGGGACCTGTATCTCCAAAAGTTATTATCCGATTGGACTGAAACTTTTTTTATTTTGAAGAATATATTTTTAGCTAGGGGGGAAACCAGTAAAAAATACAAAAAATTGAAAATTTATAAATTTTAAAGGCGTTGAAAGGACGAAAAATATAGGTAAAAAGTGATCTCGAGGGAAGTATCTTCTTATCTTCTTTGGTAGACACGTGTCCTGATCGAATAGAAATATCTAGGTAAAATGGAACACTACATTAATATTCTAAGGTGAAATACTTGCAGGCACCCGCCTCATCAGGACTTGTATTACTTCCCGATCCGTCCAGCCCATAAGATAGTGGCGGCATGGACCGCGATGGAACCATGTGTTCGCGAAAACGGTTGCCTCTACGTGGCACCTGGCACCCATACACTCGATCGCCTGTATAAGCACGACTATGCCCCGGGATCGAAGCCAGGCACCGTCAACAAATTCTACCACGGCATCCTGGTACTAATCTAAACACGGGTCCGTCGCCTCGGGTAAAACTATACCAAACTGCCCTCCATGTCGTTTCTTCCTTTTTCAAGGATCTACCCGAATCAGTGGATTGGGTGGACCTCGAAATGAAGCCCGGCGACACCGTGTTCTTCCACCCTCTGCTAATTCACGGGTCAGGGGTGAACCTGTCGAAGAGAACGAGGCGAGCTATCTCTTGCCATTACGCGGCAGCGGATTGCGATTACGTAGACGTAAGTGATCAGCTGGGAGCAACCGTGGACTTCCTCTGTCACCTAAACTTACCGTTGCAATAATCAGGTAGCTGAAATGGGCAAGACCCGCATCACAGAGGAACTGATGGAGTACGTTCACAAACGGTACCCTGGTATCGAAGTCACCTACCAGGACGTATGGCGCGTCAAGTCCAAGCTCGCACGCGGCATTCGATCGAATCTATGAGAAACACTCTGGGGTAAAGTCGATTTGTATTTTATGGCAATTGCACGCGGGTGTAGTGGCTTAGCGACGTTAGGGTGTGATAGTCGCGCGGTAGAAGGTCCGTGCAGTTGTGCGGATGTATGATCAGGCAGAAGGGAGAGAGAAGGGTAAGTAACGGCATGACAGAAAAAGATGCAACGACAACGGTGTTGTCGCCATTATTATTGAACGAATCGGTGTCACGGCGGTGTCTTTGATGTGAGTACGGCGGCTGGAGTGTATAACAATGCTTCGAGTGCGGATCTTTGTAGGTATTCTCGTGGCGAACGCTGGCGCTGGATGTACGACACGCGGCCAGGCAGACTTGAAACCGGTCTAGATTGCGCAGGCGTTTCTTCACCACATCTTGATCCCTGTGCGCCTTGTGGTTGTCTCTGAGCAGGCCTAGCAGCACGTCCTTTCTTCCTTTTACTTGCTGCTGAAAACAATTGACCCGTTTAATGGTTTTATCCTACTACGAATATACTTAAGAGAAATCGACAACCACCTTGCCAGGATGCAAGCAGCAGGAAACACAGTACTCGTAAATTGCACAGCACCCTTGGGCGTTGCACGTCTTACAGCTATACCTCTCTCTCTTCGTTATAGACGCTTCCTCATCCTTCGTAGAATCCTTTTGCTCCATGCTACAGCAGCCGTTTGGCAATATATCCTGTCTAGCGCAGACAATACCTCGTTCGTCCACTATCAAAGCTTTCCCCTGGGAGAACAAGAAATCGATAAATATGGTCCGTGCGAAGTATTAGATATGCTCCGAGAACTCGACGTACCTGGACAGAGTTACGACAGGGCTGGATCGCTGTGTCCGTCTCGTTTAGATTGGACAGCGCCTCCATGTTCACTGCATTGTCGTTTGTCCCTTGATCCTGCCAAGGCGGTGGCTTACCGGATGCTCTTAATTGCTCCGATATTGCCTCGTCTTCAGAGATCAAGTCGTCATTGTTGTCGTTGATCATCATAGCATCCATGTCATCGAGATCATTATCCAGGGCTAGCGTCTTTTGCTAAGGACGAGAGATAGCTTCGATGTAAATCCCTGGCTGTATGCTTTGTCGTGCGAAACTCGCTCGATTTACCTCGTTGCGGAAAAGCGAAAAGGCACAGTAAGTGAGGGATAGAGCGAAAATGAGCCCAAGCACGAGGCGGCGTCTGATGATTCTGAGCAGGCCGCCACAGCTCGACATCCTTTTCGCTTCTTGGGATTTACCCTCGTGATCTCAGGCGGCATTAAATTCCTGATCTTGTGGCGCGGCGCATGATCGCAGCGCGACTAGCAGTATAAAATTGTTTATTAGAAAGTTTGTCTGGTAGAAGTTTCCGTGCTGGATTGGAGAGGTGTCTGTTTATTGTTCATGGCGAAGCAAAGTGCGAAATGATCCAGAAATTAGTTTTAATATAGTAAAAGTGTAGATAGAGGATGGTAAGAGGAGGGTCAGAAAGTAAGGGAGAGAGAGGTTATGTTGTTGTTGTCGTTGTTGTCGCTCGGACAATCACGTCACAAGCGTTTCGTGAAGCGCTTACCGATCTTTGCGCGTGAATAATTTAATTGCTACAACATGAACTTCCTTCTTAAGTAATTGTACATTCGACGGGATAGGTGGAGATTTCGTGAAATGAAAATTTATCGTGGTTCTTGTCACTGGAGGTGCGTGCAGATACAAAGGGGCATTGACCTTTTCGATGTGGTCGCAAGCCGTTTAGGGTTTGCGATGTGGTATGTTAGATGGCACTGTTTATCAAATTGACTTTATATTCGACTTTTATCGGCAGTAATGGTAAATTATTATAAGTAATTAGGAGTACGCGTCTTGCAATCAACGGTTTTTGATTATTACACAGTGGTTAAAAAATTTACTATTCTATTTACATTGATTTATTCAAACGAATTGCATCGTTAATATAAAAAGAAGGTATTCAATTTTTATGAGTTAAAAAGTGAATAAGGTCAGGTTTAAAAACAGCATATTGTCTGCACCTCACCTTTTACTGAAGTAATAAAGACGTTTAATAATAATTATAACTCTATTATCGACGATTATCATAAATTAACTCTACGATTTTATACAAATGGTTAATGTAGGATTATTCGTTAATACTAATATTTTTTATATTGTTCACAAAGGGGTGAATATAAAGTACTGCATGTGCAAAGTTTGTTCGCAGTTTAATTTCACCCTGATCGCTCGTCTTTCCTCGCCAACCGGTTCCACTTTTCCATCGAGTCAGCGTTAATTCCAGAACTATAGCTACTTCTACTCGTTTCCATAAGCTTATCGGCTAGTCGAAAATATAGGAGAATTCTAACAATATTAAAAACACGTACATCTGGATCCGCCAGATGCAACATTTCTAGAACCTCGTTGCGCACAAGGGACCATTATCTATAGAAATTCCTAGTGCACACCGAAAAACCCCACGGAACACTTACAATTAGATTCCAACTTTCCGCGTTACTACGTCGTAATTCTGTTACTCGCGGACCACCTCGAGTCTCCTCCTTCGAAGTGAAATGCATATTTGATATTTAAAATACAGTTTGTCACTTATTGTTAGTTAACACCCGAGTGTTATCCTATACCGTAATATTTTTGGAAAAGGCGATATTGTGTACAATATGCGTCGTACACTTTCTCCTCTGCGCACGTGTTATTTATAGTCTGATATACGAATGAGTTAAGATACTTTTTACAGCAGAAAAACAGTGCTTGTTTTCGTCAGATTTTATATAAAAAGATTGCTCGCCTGCGCGGTTCACCCAGTTGTTTAAGCAAGTAGGAATTTTAGGGATACCAGAGAAACAAGTTGCTTTGATGCAGCTGACACGAGCCAAGCCTGAGGCCAATGAGATTGGCGGCCTCGGAGCCGAGGATTTGAATTTGTTAGTTGCCGGGCTAACAGTGGGAGCCAGTAGGAGGTTGGTTGTGGACGAACCGGTAACTGGTTAACACTAGGAGCCACTAGGAGGAGTTAGTTTAGCCCCGTAACTTTATAATGCGATACACCTCGAGCGATACAGATATATCTCTGTGGGATCATCTCACGCTCACGGTCGGCGGAGAAAAGTTTACCCGAGTGTGGAGGTAGGGACGAGGGATGTACAAATTAAAAGATCAAATTTCAACAACCTGAAAAACGGTAGTACGAAAATAAAAAATGGTGAAATGCGAAACGATAAAAAATAAATGGATTCTTCATCGGTAAGAGAGTGGATATTGCCGGTAGCAGTTTTTTGAAAAAAAGTAAGAATTCACAAAATGGAGGGACTTTGAATTTAACCGCATCTTTCCATGTTTTTTTCATCTTTCAACGGTCTTAAACTTATGAAAAAAAATCGCCTTGATTCTGCTAGAATTATGTTTTGTTGAAGGTGTACGAAAAATATGAACCAGATTGGTCCACTAGAAGTTGAGATATCATTTGTACCGTCATGAAAAATACCAATTTTTTTAGAAAAATCCGTATCTCCATTAATTGCTATTATATATAGCAGAATTTTTTTACAACTTATTAAAATGTTAATAAACACGTGTAGATTTTTAAAGAGGATATAGTGCGCCGTTTTTAAAGAGGATATAGTATTTCGTCCCTGTAGATGCAAATACCCCCTTAAATTAGAAGTGAGCCCCCGAATATGCATCCGTGGCACTTTTTACGCAATGAAATTGGAATTGTCAGTTTTTCGCGGAAAAGCTCGGCCACACCGCGCCACCCCAGGAAACGGTGATCCCGCTGGGTCACGTGCATTCAAAACATCCGGAAGGGTTAAAATGTCACTGATAAGTCTTGCGTACGTAACGCGGCCTTTAGACGCTCAGAAACTCTAAGTTTAGATGTAACAAACTTGCGCAAACAGTACTTTATCAGTCCTCTGCAAACGAGATGAATAATTTCTATCCGACCCCCTGAAAAAAAAACAGTGAACAGTCTAAAAAACAATGGAATTCAATCCTTTCGAGCAAACGTCAACCGACGGCGTAGAGGAGGTGACAGATACCGCGACAAATATAAAAGGATAAGAAGAAGGTAGAATAGAAACCAGGTGGAAAATGAGAAATATATGCGATGGCGTTTGGACCGCAGCAATGGACCCTATCTCTAGCGGTGTTCTTCGCCGTCATTATTGTCATCACGTGGTGCACTATCCATCTCGGCAGGAGGGAGCATTTTGCCGCGAACGCTACGGGTTAAGTTACCGTATTGCATTTAAGTAAACACGTGCGAAACGCATCGCCTCGCTGTGTACTCTTTAATCGTCCATTTTACCACCAGGTCCCCCCGCACGTCCCCCCGCAGGCCGCCCCCCAAATCGTCCAGCAGCTCCTGCCCCAGTACCTCCTGCAGGTCCTCCTGCAGGTCCTCCCGCAGGTCCTCCCGCAGGTCCTCCCGCAGGTCGCCCCCCAGGTCGCCCCCCAGGTCGCCCCCCAGGTCGCCCCCCAGGCACCGGTTCCTTACCTTAAAAACGCAGGGACCACGTGCACGACATGCGGACACGCTTTCCCCTTCACAATATCGAGTGTTTCCAGGCGCCAATAAACCGCGCGCCTGTTGTGTCCACGACACTCACCGTTGTAAAACTCGAGGCGCTTTACAACCTCCACAGACGGGCCACCGAACGGCCTCTCAAACTGTATTGTGTCCCGTTCGTTTTTTTACACCACGTCCCCTTCATTCCCGTCAACGTGCGTTTTATTCGCATCTGTGGAAAACGTGCGTGACACGTTTCGGTTACATTTGTAGCTGGAGATCTGTAGCGAAAGCATTGCGCGAGCGACAGACACGCCCCGCCCCGTGCTCAAGGCGAACTAAATAGTAATAAATTATCATTGACAATCTCAACGGTGAATTTCTTTCGCGGGATGCGCTAGTGCGGTTCCGATGAACGACTCCAAGGAGATGCGTCGGTAAGCGTAATCGGAAACGGAAATGGCATTGTAACACGACACATATTCGCGTTAGAGTTCTAGGTAAGCGATAAGGAGCAAGATGAAAATACAATTCTGAGCATCCTTTTTGCTCTCTCTCTCTCTCGCTCTCGCAAGCTTACGCGACAAATATCTAGCCAATTAGGGGCCAGAGAACGCGCGCCATCCGACACCCCGCAAGGGCAACCTTCCCCACCACTCGAGGGTTCCAGGACGAAAGACGAAAGCAGTCGGTCTCCTCAGTCTACGAGAGATCCCGCCGAGCAACAGGTAGTGTGAAATGTCCGCAAAGATCCTTGAACGCGACGCGGATAAAAATTTGTGTCGCGAAGTTACGATAAGGGCGAATCTGCGTTGTAACGATGGCAACTCGGTTCAACCGGGCCACAAGTTGAGGTGTTTGAAACATTCATTGCCGTGGATACGGAAAAAGGTCCCGCTGCAAACGTTAGGCATTTGTAGGAGGTGCAGACGCGCGTTGTACAAGGTATTCCTATTAATTGAGAAATCCAAGGGTGTTCGACAGTCGTAGATGTTAGATGACTTCGTCGACATTCGTTTTGTAATTAACCGTTGGTAGCAGGATAATTCAGATAGTGAGTGTGACGTTAATAGGCATCGAGAATACGTGCTAAATGTGTTAGTTTACGTTTTATGTGGTTTGAGGTTAAACCAAAGCGGATATTCTGTCAACAGATGCCTGCCCAATGTTTTGAAACCTTGTCGGTCAAAAGTGATTTTTTTCTTTTGTTGGTGTAATGTAAGTTAAGTTTACGATAGTGAGAGGGGGGACGTGCTGCTGCAATAGATATAAAAATATCTTTTGGGGAACCATTTGTGAATTATTTCTAAACGAGTCGCACTGCGTGGTAGCACCAGCATTGCCGTGAGATCGGTAGATATTTAGTCGGATCTGATCCACCAGCTTAGTGTGATTATCGAGTAAAAAAACGCGCGTGGTATAAACCGTGTCTAATGGCGCGTCATTTTAGTGATTTATGATGTAGATTACGATAAAATTGAAGGATTTCGACAGGCGTAAGAGGATTCGTTTAAATTTATCTTATTTTGAGTTATTATCCAAGCGTAGGAAAATCTTTTGCGTATGTACCTTCGTGCACATGTTAGTATCGTTTGCAATTGAACCTTCATCGTATCGAATGGATGTCCGCTCATCACCGTAAAGTCGTCATACAATCACTATACAATTAACAGAACAATATCGTTCGAATAATCAGAGAATGACTTTTCTGCACTCTTCTTTTTCATATCTGAATCCTTTATGAATAACTGATTCGATAATTCATTACCGATGGAACAATATTTTTAAGTCGATTGTACATACATTGCTTGCGATTATAACCACGTGTAAAATACCTCGGCAAACAGATTCTCTGCAAATTATCGTAAACTTGCAGGTACGTTTAGGATCGTTTGTGCTGTTTGAAGCGATACCAATGTACCACGATCGTCGACACGGGTTGTCTTTCCTTGAAAGAAAAGTTACGCTATCGTTCTGGAACTCGTTTATTCAAATGCTTTAATAGTATACTTTGTATCCATTCGAGAGTTGCAGTATGTCGGCTCTCAACAGTTGAGCGATCCTCTGGGACAGTTACTCTTGTGAGAAATACTCTCAAATGAACACTCAGCTTTAAGGTGATATATTTGGGCACTATCAAGCTTGCATCTCACAGATTTAACAATTTGTTGTTAGAGATACTGGAATGCAAGGCAACGTCCGGGGGAACACTGTCAAGTGTTAGACGCAGGCCTTTATGTAGTTCATTTCCGGTAGGGTTTTCTCAAGAATTTTGGGATTTTTGAGGGGTACGATGTTTCGCAGCCTCCCTAAGAGCAGAGCATGGGCCGCAAACCTTCCACTTTTACTAGGGTGCAGGGATAATTGCTTTCTGATAAAGATCTTTGGCAGAGTAGCCTACCCCCAAGGATCTATTGTAACGTTACGTACTGACATTCTTCAGCTTCCAAAAAGAACTCTGCGAGGTTAACTGTTTCTAATCCAAGTCTTTTCCCATGGCTTCGAATTTCTCTACACTTACGTACATTTTGTAAGTGGCAGTGTTCTGAAGAAACTGGCGATCGTGCAGTGACTGCTCGGACCTTATGTACCACGTCAGCCGTCTTTATCTCTTCGCGTTGATTTATTAACTAGAGGTGAAGAAAGTAAATTTAATCTTATCTAGTTTCAAAGAAACCGCAGTTTCTTATTGAACCCCTGTTCTATCACGCTCGTGGAACAGCTGCACTATCATCATTGCAAGGCCACTAATCTGCGCATCAACGACCAATAACTTAAATCTGAAGGAGATGATAATCGAAACGGTTATTTATAATTGCTTAAGACATCGATCAAAGTTCTTCGTATTTTTTCGTCCCTCGTTAGAGGCCAAGCTACCACGATCCTCGAAGAAAATTTCTGTCGACCATTTTGTTTATTGTTAGATAAGGACCGCGAGCAACATTCCAACCCTCGTCGTCATCACAGTCTATGGCACAGCGTGGCGTATTTTCCTGGAACTCGATGACTCTTAAAGAAGTGTAATGTGACACCGGCTGGCGGTGTCGAATGCGTGACGTAAACACTTTGCGTTTCGTACGTTGCGTTTGTATTTCTCGAAGTAAAAACTGTTTTAAATCTATGTCGCGTATCTATTCGTTTCACGAGACACATAAATTCATGCGTTTTAAAGAAAATATCTACAGCTTGGGTTGCCAACTTTTTTCCAGGAAAATACAATACTTTAAATATAATAAAGTGGAGAAAATATTGAACTTTTCGGAGGAAAGTGGTAGAAAATAAAACTACATTAAAACATCTTATGTTTTGGTGCATTTTGCATTATTAATTAATTTATAGTCTTTAACAAATATGTCGATGATTTGATTGCACCGAAAGTCAAAATTAGCAAACTTTACGAAGAGCTCATTTTTTTTATGAGAGATAGACTGGCTCTGTTTCTCTCTTCCCGCCACTTCATATTCAGTATAAAAAAAATATCCTCTCTGTTACAGTTCAATTTCGCAAGTTAAAGTTTTGATGTTGTAGTAGAAAGAAAAAAAGAAGTGAAAATTGTAGAATTTTATGGATGCATCAGAAATATAGTATTTTTATCTTTTTCTGACACTATATAGTACAATACTATATATTATAGCATGATTGGCAACCATATCTGCAGCGCGCGTTTTTTCATTCAAGAATCGTTTTCAGATATATTTCATGGGTAACACTAACATTATGTTTATCCTAAAGTATACACATACGTACTGTGTACTTCGTCTTGAGGTATCAGGGGAGGAATCGTCGTAAGGCACTGAATGCTTTCAGGGTTATAATCCTTGTTTAAAAGTGTTTACGTAATACGCACCGACTAATTTCTTCAGATTTGTTTTGGTTGTGCCTCTGATAAGGGAAGATCGATAAGGGAATCGATTGGGAAGTGATACACGCCAACTTTGATGCAGCTTTGCTCGAATGTTAAACAATTTTATTCAGCTTCGATCCTCCGTTTGTATGTTTCTTTGGTTCAAATCTGAAAACTCAATTTTAACACACTTCCAACTATCTAATGAAACTTTGCATGCATACGCAGTTTGGATGACAATACAACATTATGAAGAAAAAAACACCCCGAGGGGTTAAAAAAATAGCCGGTCCTCAATAAGTATAACCCATAACCACAAATCAAAACTTAAATAAAAAAATATATGAAAAAAGACATTTAAATTAAGCGATTTTATTTAAAATGCAGTAAAAACTAAAAAATAATTATTATCTTGCACTACCATCTCGATGGTGTTTTTTCACTCTAAATAAAATCGTGGAGCAGGATATATCATAAAAGAATATGAATCAATTTACTACAGAATCAAGCGTCGAAATGAATTTGTTTTGACATATGTATCGTACTCCACGATTTTATTTAAGTGGTCATTCCGGTTGCGCGCCGATAAATTAAGCAATTTTCGGAAATTTATTGCGAAGATAAGAAATATACGTGGTAATGGCATAAAACTTTTGGCTATTTATTAAACTATATTTCTACGGTAAGAAAAAATTATAAATGTAATAAAATGAATGTTTTTACAATGCTTGTAAAGGCGGTCTTGATGACAGGTCTGAAAAGTGATGTCTTGCTGGTGCAGGTGATTCCATCTATTAGACATATCAGAACCAAAAATCTAAATAGATTCTTGATCTGTATAACTGTCGCTATCGCCCGGACTACAATTAATGATTTATCTTTAAAATTAACAAGAAAATTGTAATTTTTGTCCGCCATCTTATTAATTGTGAAGACAAATCATTAATTGTAGTCCGGGTGATAGCCATAGTCATACTAATTAAAAATCCGTTTGCATTTCTGGTTGTGATAAGTCTAACAGCTAGAATCACCTACACCAGCGGGGGATCACATTTCAAACATGTCATGAAGACCGCTTTTGAACACATTTTAAAAAAATTGGTTTTGTTTCTTTTATATTTTTTACTTACCGTAGAAATGTAGTGTAATAAGTAGTACAAAGTTTTATACTATTACTATATTTTTTTCTTCGTAATAAATTCCCGAAAATCGCTTAATTTATCGGAGCGCAAACTGGAATGACTCCTTAAAGTGAAAAACATTGAAATTGTAGTACAAAAAAATAATTATTATTTAGTTTTTAGTGCATTTTAAATAAAATCGTTTAACTTAAAATTGTTTTTTGTATATTTTTTTATTTGTTAGACCAATCTAAGAACTTTGCACTTTAAGGGAGAAACCGCCACAATTATACATTGTTAAACAGCGTTGTATTTGGAATAGAAAGAAGCTTCTATTCATCTGAACAGAAATACAAATTTCTGAAAAAGGGTCTTTGAAAAAAATTTTCTTAAAAAAGAATCGAAAATTCATTCCGAGAGATGTATAGACTTTCAGAAACGGCATAATATTTACTTAAATGTTTTTTTCGATAACCTTTGTAATTTACGAGTTATAAGCGCATATATAAAAGGGGCGACTCGGATAAAAGGGGTGGTTTCTTCCTCGACATTTAGGGGACCGGGGCGCCCACTATAACGACCCAAGATAGACAACTATTTAATGCGGTTATTCATTTGGACTTGTTTAGGTTGGTAACCTGTGTAAAATTTAGATAATCTCAGCTTAGAATCGCAATTAGCGATATCAAAAACTCCTAGAAATACTAAAGTACAAGTTTAGAAAATTTGACTACTTTGCTGACTATGTTGATTATATATATGCATAAATTTTAAGTAAAAAAATTTACAATCCCAGTTAAACAATTCCAGCCCACTAAAGGTTAAACTAGCAGCAATCAAACACAGCAAAGTTCTTAGGTTGGTCCGACAAACAATAGAGTGAAGTTGCATCAAAATCATAGCGACTACTACATAAGTCAAATCTGCTATTGCAATTTTTTATCCCACATTGCGAAATCCTGAATCAACATACGCACACGTTCAAAAGGGCATTGGAAGTGTTCGTGTTTATTAGTATTTTTATCGCAGTTATTTGCATTGCAGGTCGGTGGTTCTGCCATTCAGAAGTTCCAATTGTAAGACTCTCTTTCGTATGATAAAATCTTCAGGCTTGTTTCTTCAGTTCAGAGATACATACGTATCGCCAATTAGCAATACGGATAAGTTGGACAAAATCAACATTACTACGTCGCAATCTTTGTACACATTATCAGTGGCAATTACACAGTTCGAAGTTCAAGCGCATTGTATAAAAAAAACCATCCCACCAGCGTCCACCTGTAACCGGGCTATTGGTTGAAAAGCGATAAAAGTGCACGAAGATGACGTCATTAAGTCCCCTATATAAATAGCGGCGAGAGGAGTTGAGATCCAGTGAATGTTCAGTATTTGGCTCGGAGAGGAACAAGTTCTGAGATATTCACGTGAAAGAAAACACGCGTAAATCCACATCCGATTTCGTGCCTATTGAGCTCAACTTTAAGTATTTCTGAATATTTCAAGTTCGGTGAAAAATACACCTGCCGTTTGGAGGGACTGACATTTTGAAGGGTGGATCACCGTTACGAATAATGTGGGACTTTAATCGAGCTTCTCAATCTCGGAAAATGACAGACGCGACGATGGCACCTCTGAAAGTGGGATTGATTTTGAAAGATCAGAAGAGGGATTGATCCTGAAAGATCAGGGCAGGGATTGATTTTGAAAGATCAGAAGAGGGATCATTATAAGGAATTGTGAATGTAGCTTGTATGAAACGCTGCAAGTGTATTATCTCGAAGTATTACATATTTCAATATTTAATCAAATTCTTCAGCAATATATACAAATTTCATCAACCTTAATCAACATTCCTAAATCATGCCCACCACTAGTGGAAACGCTTGATCATCTGAATGCGGAGCAGTTGCTTATCAAAAACCAAATACATTAATATAAAGACGCTGATTTCACCCCATCGAACAGAATGTTCATCGAAGAAAGGAATTCTTCGCATACATCATGCTCCACGTTCCTACAAACTTCTATTTAAATCACAATTTACAGTTTGAGAGCTTTCCTTCGCGCGTCCCCATCTGAAAGAGAGAAAGAACTATTTTTCAGTCGTTAACAATTGGACTATTGTCTTCGCAAAGACCCAGTTACCAAACAACCTTCTTAGTTCCCTTCCACGTTGCGTGGTCGAGAAAAAAATGACGGTCATTGAAGGAGAATGGTACGACACATGCCATGAAAATGTTGACGATGAATAGCGATTAGTAATCGATACCGATATTATTGATGATATTCAATCAATTCGATACCAAAGTAGGTACTCGATAGGAAATATCGATCAGCATCGAAATTTTAGGTACTTGGTATTAATTATCGATACCGATTCTTCTTCAATCGATACTAAACCAATACTATTCTGAATCAAACCCGGCTTGATACTTCACGAAAGTATCGATACTCGTTTGATACCTTACGAAATTATTGATATTTGTTTGATACTGTACGATATTATGATGTGTATCAATACCAGAACGAAATCTGTTGAACGATATCGATATGTATCGATACGGCAGCAGTCCCATCACTAAATTGGTGAATCATTGTCTAGCTCGAAAGAATTCCCGAACATTCCCTGTCACGATCGGCACCGATCGCTCGATCGGCTATCTCCGCGTGAAAGTCTTAATCGCTGGATTCCTACTGCGCACGCAACGTGTTGTGTTTATACCGGGCACCCCTCTCGCGCGTGGTACGAAGGCATCGCGTCGCTTCGCACACGCGTAGAGGATACTAAAGACGTCGGACGTGCCCCTGTCCCTGCTGCGACCATGGGAAGCACGGAGACGGAGCCCACCGTGGCGGTGCGCTTCGACAATCTCGTATTGAAATGGTTGCTTCACAGTCTCGGACCTGTTCGCCGTTGTGAACTGCTGAAAAAGGTGCGGTTTATTTCGACTAATCTGTAATCGCGAACGGGAATCGGTTTCCTCGGCGTACGCGATCGGTCAGATCCGGGCAAGGGAGGGGGAGGTTACGCGCCGGTCTCGCGGAACAGGCG
This sequence comes from Andrena flavipes, assembly GCA_963971345.1. Taxonomy (NCBI): domain Eukaryota; kingdom Metazoa; phylum Arthropoda; class Insecta; order Hymenoptera; family Andrenidae; genus Andrena; species Andrena flavipes. The sequence continues at coordinate 50,467,913 of OZ020482.1, forward strand.
AGCGTAACGCGAATCTGAACACGATCGCGAGTGACGTCCGTTTTTTGTTCCTCCGTCATCCCGAGTTGCTCGCGTGTCGCGTGTAGAATGTAGAGCGCGGTCGGTTATGGCGCGTGGTTCTAACCCTAAAGTAAATCGGTGGCTGTTGTTTCAGCTGAAGACAGACCTGCAGAATTTGGGGCTCTCGCGAAAGCAAGTACACCGCGGCTTGATCCAACTGGCGACGAAGCCGCTGGTGGTGCTCACTCGACAACAAACCGCACGACGGAGATATGGATGGTAAGTTTGCAACAGTTAATCGTATATCTCTATCTGTGGTGACTAGTGGCGGTAATAGGACGCGCGTGTCCACGACGACCGGCGTCGTTTCGCGCGCCATCATCTCTGTAGATCGTTTCGCGGTAGCCTCTCTTGTGCCATTGTTCTTTTTTAAACTCCTCGCAGAATCGTTGGCAAGAGGTTCATTTCGGAGGCTTGGACGCGTTCATTTGTTTACATTGCTGGGAGACGCTATTCAACTAGCCGAGGTAAACAACCCAGCCCCCATCATCGATCGAAATGAACTGACGACGTTAGGTCACGGTGCCCCATGTGCAACGCACCCTAGGGGGAGGGGGAGCAGCCCCGAATTAAAGGGGTTGCATTTTCCAGGGGGCCCCGTTCTAAGCGATTAGCTCACTACCCCTCCCCGCTGTTCAACACCGGGGGCTCTGAAAGTTTGAAAGCCCCGGGCCCAAAAAATCTTAATCCAAGCCTGGGGGGGGGGGGGGGAGAGAGTTACACCACGTGGGTCACACATGGCGATGAGGACACCCGAATTTTTTCCCTTTTCAACGACAGTGCATGTTACACGCGGCGGTTCAAGCTACGTTCCCACATGTGCAACCTGTAGAGGAAGTCTCTGAAGTGGCCTTCCGACACTTGCAACTTTGAAGGGCCGTTTTGGATCGCGGTCTGTACCGTGTGTCTTATATACATATGTGGCTTTAAGGGCATTCTTCATGGGAAGTTGCGTGTGTGAGAATGGGGGTTTGTCGGCTGACAGTGTTTTTTTTGGTCTCATAGATATTATATGGATTGATGTTCCGTAGATAGTACAAGTATAGCGCTCGAAGCCTCTGAGAATGAAGCGAACGTTTCTAGCCCCTTTATTTTTACTTTTCCTAGGAAGCAATTGCATCATGATACTGTGACCGTTATCATTAGCCCGTTTTCACACGATGATACATGTATGCGATACGCGGATGATGCATGGGCATCAAGGGAGGGGGTGCGAAAGGGTCAGTTGCCCCCCTCTGGCTTTTGAGAAAAATCGCTTATTTTTCATAACTGTTCTTTATTAAATTAATTATTTAGGGGAATTAATTAATTTATTAAGAGGAATATTTTTAAATTTCGTTTTTACATTTTTAATTAAATTGCCACTACAAAATGGGTTAAAAAAATCAAGATTTTCTTTACTATCATTTCAAAGTCCCCCTCACCCCCTGAAAAAAGTCTCCTGATGCCCTTGGTATGATGCATACCGATCTTCATTGTTTCTTCGTGTATCGTCGTGTGGAAGGTTTCATAATGATTAATGTAACATCGGTATCCATCATTCGTAAATAGAATACTACGTACTTAATATTTCACAGACACCAGAGGTTATGTAAATTAGATTCAGAATGCACTCTTTTGTGTGCATTACATTCCCGCCCCTCTATTTCTGTTCATGTATATGTTATAAAGAAAGCAGATAAAGGCATCGGTAATCGCACATTATTTTTATTCAACAGTATCTTATCTGTCCGTACGTAACGTTAAACGTCGATCGTCAAGTAACGTATGTGTATCGACACCCTCGAACATTTCGCAATGCAGCTGCCCCCATAGTTACTGTTACATGGATACTGTTCGCTTTGTACGTTTTATCTATCGTAGTACAATAATTGTTCAGATAGTAACTTTGATATAAATAATGAATGGGGTTTCAACTGCGACGTGCATGAACAGAATTTTTTATTTTTGTCAGTTTTAAATGTGATTGCAAGAAAGAAGGTTAGTGTACAACTTTCGAGGAAATAACTCGGGAATAATGGAAAAATATAGAATAAAATATTTATTCTTATGTAATTTTATTCTTTAGTATTCAGCTTTGCCTGAAATTTATATTCTGATTTTATAAAAAAAAAAATGTTTTATTTATTTAATATTTTTAAGTAGTCACATTCATCTGGATTAGATAGGCATGATGAACTGGGACACATTTCGTGACCCCAGGGTTCACAATTTGAAGGTTTTTAGGCGACAGACAAGCACATAAACACTTTATGCTTTATATATTAAGATTAATTAGAATCTAATTATTAGATTGATGAAGCAGAATCAAGAAATAAGAAAGTGGTCTTAAGGATAACGTTCCAATGTGCGGCCCGCGACGGTCCCACTAGCGCAAGGGAGAAACAGATACATACTTCTCCCTTACACTGGTGGGGCTGTCGCTGGTCGCACACTGGAACGTCAGCTATTAGGTTTATAACCTTTGTAAATAGTGAACAATTATGATTTTATCAAAACACTATTTTTTTTTCCTATAATTTCCATAGCACACGCGCGTAAATTTATTTATAATTCTGTTATGTATACAGGGTGTCCCAGAACTTTTTGCTTGTTTTATCCGTTAACGTGATAGATGTGTGACGTGTGTGTTTCAGGCGGAGGAGATTATTCGTAGATGACGACGAGGAACTGAGCCAGGTCTCGAGTACCACCTATGCTCCGTCTCTCGAAAGTAATTCGCAACAAGGAAACGAGAATGCGGAGAGATCCCACGGGGTGGAAGTTGGAGCCGCAGAAAAAGCGAAGGTCTTAAACGCGCAGAATACTGCGCCCACAAACGATTCCAAACCAACAGTGTTACATCCTTTTGATAAAGCTTTAGAACAATTAGACAAAATCGTTTCTTCCAAGATGAATGCACCGGAAAAGTCGGTAAGCAAGAGGAGCTCTGTGATCGTATCTGCGGATACCACGTGTAGATCACAAAAGAAAGACGGCGCGAGCAATAAACACTCGCTTCAGAATAAAAAAACTGCGCGCAGTGAAAGGGATAATCCACCGACGCGAGTCGGGATAGACAATAATCGCGCAACAGAAAGAAGTTTCGAACTGGTATCCGATCAAATACCTACTAATTCATTTTCTACGCCGGATAGAGATAAGAGATTTCTGATCAAACTGAACCTTAGTTCTTGCTTTAATCATAAAAACTTAGAATCTGTTAAGTCAAATTTTAATAAAAAGTTACATACCAATGAGAGGGCTAGCGCACACGTTGAGGAGCACTCTCCGCCGAATAAAATCGCGTGTCCTACGCGGGACAGCAGTAGAGGTAAATCGTCCCCGGAAGGTGTCTCGTTGAAGAGTAAGACTGCGTCCAGTGATAACAGAGTTGCTGAAGAGGATACTCACAAGAGGAGGTTGCACGGCGAGACAAATCCAGACTGTGCACAGAAGAAGAGGAAGAAGATACGTACATCGTACAATGAGAGTAAAGCGATCGACAGGAAGAAGAGGAAGACCGTTCTGAAGAAATTTCGAACATTCTTCGGGGATTCCGTAACCGTTAGCGAAGATGAACAGGACCAGGACATCTTACAGAAGCAATTCAAGAGGAGGAGGAAAAAGGACTCGGTGGACTCTTGCGATTCTGGGGTCTGCACTGCTGAAGGCAGCGCAATCGCCAGTTACGTAGAAATTCTGAAAGATATTCAGAGAGCTGTACCTGATTCTACGATGCACGAGGAGTTTAAGGAAGCGGCGTCTAAGAGTACCCCTGCCAAAGCTAGGATAAGTGATAAAACCAAAGAATCCACCAAAGATGAAAGTATTAAAACTGATCAAGGCCAAGATACAGGAAATGGCACCGAAGTTGATAAGGTAGAGATTAGAAACGAAGTTACAATAGTCAGAAGCGTGGAGGATGTAGAAAAATCTATTGAAGGTGAAGCTGAAGGACATGTACAAAATGTTACCGCGGTTGAAGCACCCACTGTTGAAATAATTACCGAAATCATAGAGCTGATGGTGGATTCGCCTACCTGTGATGGAAATATTGTCCAAGAAACTATAGCAACAACGGATGTTACGCAAACATTCCAAGCAACTACGAAGTCTGAAGTGGACGTTCCTGTGCCAAAGGTAGAAGCAGGGATGGACGCTACATCCCCTAGCACTTCCGTAAAGAGTAACGAGGGTGCTGAAGAAATTAAAAGTGTACCTTCTGTCGAAGGAATTAAAAGTGGGGATTCTTCAGGATCTCGAAAAAGGAAACACGTAGACTCGACAGACATGAATGAACTTCTTCGAATGAATTTCAACGAAACCTGTCAGATTTCATCGAACGCAAATGTCGTTAGTATTCAGGAACACGCTGAAGAGAAAACGAATGGAGACATCGACCAGAATTCGAATTTAAAAATCTCGACCGAAGTAGAAGTAAACAATGACGAAGGTCCTAAGGATAAAGAAGAAGCGTCGAATGTCGTCGAGGAGAATAATAATATGCATTCGGAGGATACCGTGATATCTTCTGATGCCAGGCAATATGACGAAGTTGTTCCAATGAACAGCAACGTGGGCGACGCGTCGGGTAGTATAACCAAGACAGTATTACAGAGATCTGAACTGAATAGTACCATAGAAAAGATAGATACTCAGCCGAATAATGTTCCTCAAGCTAGATTAAGGGTACTCTCCAGTGCAGAACTGGGTTCCAGGTGGTGTCCAACACCTGTGACCCACTTTCCAAGTACTGTTCCTCCATTATCGTGTGCGAATCCAATGGTAATGTCGAGCAACTTGATGGCCACTACCGTCACCAATTCAGTACCTTCATCCGCCCCACCGACACAAACGGTGCCCGCAGCAGTGTCTGCCGTTCCTACACCTCTAGTTACGTTGCCTCCTACTGAAACATCTCAAGACACCACAGCTAAGGAATACAAGAATATAAAAGTTGTTATAAACGACATTTTGTGCAAGATATATGATTTGCTTCAAAGAGTACGTAATTCTAGTCTGCAGCCCGGTGTATATTTGGATGAATTGCTAGCCAGGGAATTTATAAACATGAAGACAGCATTAAAAGTTGAGAGTTTCACACTGGTCACTGATAATATTGTGAAGGAACTTAACAGGTATAAAGGGTTCGAGATGCATCCATTGACTCGTAGAGAAGTATTTCATTACACGCCGCAACTCAAGATACTGTGTGCGAGGGAATCAGATAAGTACAATAACGACGCGGTACAGAAACCACCTGCGTACGCTGGGCCGCAGAATGCAGTTCCCGCGCCGCCCATACAGAGTCCGTATCCAACGAATTTAACTCAGATATGTATAAATATTAGCTCCACGCCACCTAATTTTCAAGAAAATGTTACCTTTCAACCGGAGGCTAATATCGTTCCGAATAACATGGCGATGCCGGCGAATCCCGTTGCCAATCCATTGCTAAATATGCAATCGATGAACTACAGACTGGACATACAAAGGCCGCTTTCCCAGCAGGCGTATATCCATAGAAATAGACCGGTAGGAACAAACGCAACCCAAGGTAGTCCATTGCGTCATGTTCTAGTTTCATCCACTTCTATCAATCAACCAAGGAAACCGTCTTATCCAGCAAACCCATCGTATATAAATCGGCAATACCTTCAGCCGGGCTTTTATGCTTCTCAAGCAAACCCATATTACGCAACGAATACACCAGGGCTGAACCATTCCATGCAGCAGAATGTGAACCCAGCAAAAATAAGCCAGCAACAGAATATTAATCCACACATGGTTCAGCAACAGAATATTACCCCTCCGCATATGACTCAGCAGCAAAATATCAATCCTCCGCACATAGTTCAGGCGCAAACTGTTAATCCACCGGTCGTGATCCAGCAACATAATTTGTATCATGCTCAAAGGGTCCAGCAACAAAATGTCAATCCTATGTACATGGTCCAGCAACAAAATATGAAGTCTGCGCCAGGGATGCAGCAGCAAAATATGAAGTCTGTACCAGGGATGCAGCAGCAAAATATGAAGCCTGCACAAGGGATGCAGCAGCATACTATCAATCCTACGCACCTGATCCAGCAACAAGCTGTTAATACTCCATTAGCAATGCAGCAACAAACCATCAACCTCCCAAATAGAAGAATCCGGAAGAGAGTACACAGTAAATCAGGTTACAATATGACGCAAGGGACTGCCCTGCCGAAGATTGCGTCAAAGTTGCCTCAGAACGCGCAACAAACTGTGCCCACAATGAACTATATACCACAACCGGTAGAAAACATGTATGCATCTCAGCCTGTTTCAAAAAGTGTGCGACAAAGTGAACAGATACACCAGGCGGCACCTACGCCGACACAAATGCTTTTGTTAAAAAATTTTGTGATTGAACAAATGAAAGCATCCCAAGATCCACAAGCTGCCCATTCATCAAGGGCCACGAAGCAAGCGGTGCCTTGTGAATATAAAAAGGAGAGCGTTGCGCCAGCCTCGTTAGAATCGACAATCAAACAATTTTATTTTTTGGAACATCTTTCTTACATTCAGAGAATGATGTTAGTAAAACACATAGACTTTTACTTTAACTGCACTGCGTGGTTGGAGCATGGCTGTCCAGGCCAGTCGTGGCTCACGACTCAATCCGAAAGATTCACGTTGCTTAACTTCCAAACACTTTTAAAACAACTCGTGGATAAGATGATGAACGAACTTTTGCGAAATGAACCTAACCAAGGACCCACAGCCGCGAAGAATTTACTTATGGACATTAAGATCGATGTTCCGAGGACGGTACAAATTATTGTACAAGATAGTAATATGATACACTATCAAGTTCAAGTATCCAAAGCTGAGCACGCGAAGTGCGAGACAGTCACCCCGAATGAATGTAGCACGGCTAGCCAAGAGAGTTTAAGTTCTGTAGAAAAGCAATCCCAGAAGAAGTTCGAAGCTGCGGACGCTTTACAAGATACAAAATCGTCGGACGAGGCGCAAGAAACGAAAGTATTATCGAAGGTAGAAGCGCAGGGACCCAGTATGGAACAATTGCAAGAGAAGAAGCAAGACGAAGAAGTAACCGAAGTGGAGAATCATTCCGAAGCTGTAAAAATTGTAGACACTTCAATATCGAACGCCAGCGAATGTGATAGGGATGTAACAGAGAAGGATTCAGAAAGTTGCGCACCGTTAAACGATATAGAAATAAAGAACGGGTCGGAGAAGACACGTGAAAATGAAGTGGTAACATCTGACTTGGACAAATCTAATAAAGACGCAGAACAGCCGCCGACCACGCACTTAGTTACTGTAGAAATTTCTCCTAACGACGATCAAGTGAAAGTCATTGATATTGAAGCAGCTCCAGAGACTAGAGACACTGTGATACAAAGAACAGCCGAGAAGCCTAAAGAGACTGAACAGAAACCAAATGAAAAAGTTCCCCAGCCGATCTGTGCCTTACCATCTCCCGAAGATAGCACTACCTCCGAAGTGCCAACAATAGAAATCACCGACAGCCCAGAGGACGATATTAAATATTCTAATTACATCGATACAGATACTTCTTCGATGGAAGCAAGTCCTGTATCGTTTATCGCGGACGTTAGAAGTATATCGTTAGAAGCGTTCGAAAAAATGGAAGAAGGTAGCGTTGCCGAAGATAATATCGAAGATGAAGAAGAAATTAAAATATGTTTATTTTGCAGCAAACCCAGCACGGTAGCGTGCTCACTCTGCTTGGAAGCCAAATATTGCTCGAAAGCTTGTTCGGAACTTCATTGGGAAGAGCATTATAAAATTTGTAAGCCCGTGGATAAGAGCCTATACTTCTGATTAAGATTTCTCATCGTCTCCGTAACACGGTCACAGTCTCCGTACATATGGTCTTGTTTTCTTTAGTTGCGTCCTCCTACCTGTGTCCATGCCTTCCTAACTGTTTCCCATAAACTGCAACCATTTTGTAACCGAAGCTAGTTTTATTTCCGATTCGAAGTATCAATGTCCTGAAGTTGATGGAATGTTCTCTCCATTATTTTCTCCTAAGGTTGCAGTATTATGTAAATTATGTTCGTGATTGAATGAAGTTCATTATGAATACATACATACGATTATGTATAATAATATACATAATAACTCTGTTAATATATAATGAACTTTATGATTCTATGTGATAATCTATAGTGAGAGATAAAGGCGGCAGGTTTATCGTTTCTCTGGACATGCGAGTGGATCTGTTCTTAGAAGAGGCCTGGATTGTGATTGTGCTACATTTATCCATCCATTCCAACATGGGGTGTTTCCATTCTGACTCTGTTATATTAAACAGTATTTATTGTTGCTGTTGCCAAATAGAATATAAGAGTTAAATTTTTTTTATGAAACTATTTTATAAATTATTGCCTTTGTACAAATACAGCAAAATACGAAAAAAATGTAGTTGAGTGGGTGGTTTTCTACGATGAAGTACTTGAACTTATCTTATTAAAATGATTTATTTACGAAAAAAGATATTCAGCTTCTAAATACACCATTAACGATAATACATATTGCGGTCTCCTTTCCTGGAGTCCAGTTATAAATAATATTGAAGAGAAGGCGAATTCATGTTTCATTACGTTTATTAGCTTGTCTTCTGCTCTGCGAGACAACAGAAGATAAAACTGTATGTACAACTAGACACTAGAGTTTCTATTCGAGTAATTAAGCCTCGTAGCCAATGCCGGGTATGTAGTTCTTTTTCGGGTTGTGGAACAACGTGTGCTTACCATCTCCCCATGGATAAGGCTGCAAACAGAAATAAAAATCATTAAATGTCATTGCAATTTCGGACTACACTTTGGAGCAGCCATTCCAATATTTTATACCTTGGTCATAACCTTCATATACTGATAATGGATAAATTCTGGGTGCTCTTCGTCGTGTTCTTCGCCGTGTCTAACATAGCAGTTAAATAAACTCATCGCGATTGAAGGGGCCGCCACGAACATAGCGATGGCCCTCCACATTTTCAAAGTGGCTGAAATCGAAATGAATCTTATGTAATGTACATTGCTAACCTAAAACAGACTCGATGCTCGTGAAAAGTAATGGTAAAACGTAGAAACAAGTGACTTCCTTTAGTCATGGTATAGTACTTTATAAGGATAGAGAAATTAAGAACGAAAGCGATATCGCAGAAATGTATTCGTGGCTTCTACAGTCATTTCGATTAGATCTCGGTAACACTAGGTACAAGTCCTAATTTCTAGAAGCTTTTCAATAGGACTACAATTTACCTCTTATATTTCCATGATCGCAACGTTGCTCCACAGTCTGCACAACAGTTTCCATTCCTCGCTTGAAGGTATGGCCAAATTGGCCCAGCCTGCGTACGCTCAACATTTCGATCTAGAATTCTCACTGGAACTACGTCTGTCCGAATCTGTCGTCTACTGAGCACCTTGCGCGACAATGCTTGCAGGAGTTAACGCCAGGGCGCGACGAACAATAGTCGCTTCTCGAAAGTCTTCTAACGCCTAATTCTTTGAGCTAACAGACGCGTACGTCTCCAATACCTTCGTAGCTATTTAAGAACAAAAGCTCTCTCCAGAAGCCCCTGGCTGTCACGCTTCAAATACTACGGAAAACGTAAGAATCCATTTCCTAAATTTTCTTTCAGCATTTGCAATTTTCAAGCGTGACTCAAAAGATGTCGCGTGCATGCAATTTTCCCTCAGAATCCCGACATTATTCCTAGTCGATAATTCGCCGATTATCAGCCGGTGTGGTGCGAATTCTCGGGAGAATTTTAAAAGTTCGGTTTCGCGTTCGGCATAAATTTTAGTCAAATTCGAGGAACCGAGGCGATCGAACGGTTCGGAGACTTGGGAGAGGGTTAAATTAATTAGAAGATTGAACGGAAAAGAAACATCCCTGTGTTCAATTGGCTCTTTACTGGTTCCGATAAAAGGAACCGATCGATTGGTTTCGTTTGGCTACAAAGAGGTGAGAGTGTAAATCGCTATAAATCATAGTCTAAATCCACTTTGCAGTCGTTCAATAATTTCGTTCTTTTAACTCATCGTGGTCGGTTGGAGTCTGTAAAATGAAAGATTTAAGGATGGTGCATCGGTTTCTTTTAATGAAAGTTGCATATTTACTACAAACATCGAATTAAATCATTGATATTTCATTTACTTCGGTACGTTAGTTTTGTTTCGAAAGGAACATTCCTGAAACGGTAGATCCACTCTTGTGCGTCATCGGTGTTACGTTGGATCACGTGACAATATGTCCATCATTTTAATTTGTAACAATTCAAATCGTGCCGTAGTATCGAATACAATGCCACTTGCTTTTGTTTCCTCTTTCAATGTGCTTGGAAGTTGAGTCGTCGTAACAGTAAGTGTAATTGTTACAGACAAAACATCTACAATTCACGGTATCGTTTCAGTTTTCATGATTCTTTCTCGCTACAATCACAAAACAGTTAAATTGAATTCACCTGACAGTTCCGAAAATATCGATTCAGTTCTACGGAATTTAACAGTCGTCAAGTAATAGATACAATATTAACGCATGGCACGATGTTATTATGTTAACAAATTAAGAATTTTACAATGCTAAACACAGCAATTTTCCTACACACGCCATATGCGTAGATCGCGCATGCATCGGTGATTGATTTTTGTAATAAATCATCCGATGGACGATGTATTAACTTGCAATCATTCTATTACAATTAAATGCAAAGCTTCGATGTATGCGCAGAATTTATTTCGCGCTTTTTAACAGATTAAATGAATTAAAATGTAAACAAAATGCACCTTTACTACGATATACCACTGCATTAAAATATCGTAATATTACAGATAACTTAAAAATTTTCAGCTCGAATGGGTAACAGCACTAGCAAGCGCACTTACAATAATCAAAACTACATTAGTCAGGTACATATTGTTATAACCTCTACAGTCTCAATAATAGTACTAATGTAGGAAGTAAATCGTTGGTTATCGTGTATGAATTAGTACAGTCTGTTAAACATTACTGCACTTTTTTTTTTATATGTAGTGTAGTCTCGCTGATTTACTTGCTGGAAGTTGCGTTGGATTAACGCATGCTATTAATAACGAATCTAGATCACAAGCTCGTGTTACTCACAAAAGGTAGTTTTATTGCTTCCGTAAGTCTTCCGCAGTCTTTCTGCCGCTTGTATTATAATCTAACATTTTTTCAGTTGGAGCGAGAACAGATTATGGGAGCCAACTTCGAAGACGTTATGGCCAGTATCGCGGTCTCAAGCCATGTTCCTTCCGGAGTTCCAAATGAAACAAGTCTCTTTAAATACTGGTTACACATTTCTGAATGTGATAGCTAAGGGAGCGTACGGGACTGTGTATAAAATTCAGAAACAATCCACCGGACAATGCTTTGCTTTAAAGATAATTAACAAAGCCAAAGTGGTCGCAGAGAATGGCGTAATGCAGGCCAAACAGGAAGTACGTGTGTTAAAATTAAGTAAACATTTGACGAATCTATTACGGTAAGCGGCAAATTTTAATCCAGCATTTGATTTAGGTGGCTATACAAACTATGGTCGGTCACTATGCATTTATACTAGACTGCAATTTTAAATGGCAGGGGAAGAAGACGTTGTACATACGTAAGTCTACAGTTGTTACATCATTGTTGGATATTACTTGATATTTCCTCTAACGCCTTTTAATTTCAGTGAGCGATTATATGAGCGGAGGGGAGTTGTACTCGCTAATTGATGAATGTGGCTCGTTACCCGAAGATGTAGTTAGAATATATGTGGCAGAAATTGCTTTAGCTATTGGTAAGCGCATTTCCTTCTTGAATTACCAGCCGAGCATCAGCGGAACTTTTATTACAGAGCAGCTACCGCTTTGTTACAGAGTTTCTGCATAACGCCGGCGTAGTGCACAGAGACATAAAAGCAACGAACATCCTTCTGGACAGCGAAGGGCATGCTGTAGTTATTGACTTTGGTTTCGCTAAATGGTTAAGTCGTACGCAAAGGACAAACACCTTTTGTGGGACACCAGAATATATGGGTAAGTGTTTGAATGTGACTCGAAGAAGTCGTCGATGACTGTTTTACTCGTACCTCAGGTCTTTTTGCCATTTTTTACAGCGCCAGAAATAATCAAGAGGCAGTCCTATGGACATGAGGTGGATTGGTGGTCGTTGGGAGTCCTGGCTTGCTTCATGCTTACGAATGAGGTATGTGAACATGTATTTGCATTATAAGATAATTGAATACTGTATTGTGCAATGATTTCAATGAGTATTTTCAACGAGGTATGCAATTTTGTACGAGATATATAAACTAAAATACAATTTTTACTCAATTCCATTAGCTTGAATCAATAATTACTGATATATTATGTACATTTTATTGCATGAATGTATTTGTGCACTCGTTTATAAGCATTTGAAAGCAAGTATAACACAAGTGACTCCGTGGCGCAACGGTAGCGCGTCTGACTCCAGATCAGAAGGTTGCGTGTTCAAATCACGTCGGGGTCAAATCCTTCTTTTGTTTTGGCAATTGTTCTTTTTTTTTTTTTAGTATTCAGGATACAAAACGAGTGTTATTTGTTTGTAGTAATAATAGTTGTTGGTATCGACTGTTATTGGTCATTCATACTATTATTTAATACAGTAAATACGTTACTAAATTATTTTACTCGTGTAGTCATTAGTCATTGTATTTCATCTTATTTATCGGAGTAACATTTAAGTAAATCGAAATCGCAGAAACATTGTGAAATAATAAAGAATATTTATAAAAAAATAAACACCGCCCCCGGGTGGGCTCGAACCACCAACCTTTCGGTTAACAGCCGAACGCGCTAGCCGATTGCGCCACGGAGGCAGTTGACTGTCGCTTCCTTCTGCCTGTTTTACTGATGTCCTCTACCTTTCCGACTATACTATCGAATTACTTGTTACTATTTTTTAACTATTATGGTTGACAGCGTTCAGGTGTCACGGTACTGTGCTCCGATGAAAAGAAGTCGGTTGAAATGTCACAGGGGCAAGAGGGGTTCTTCGCTTGCATTGACTATCGCATTGACGTTTGTTTACTTTGTATTCGTCGACGTTGTCGCGCCGGCCAATAGGGATATATTAATCGGACTCTAGAATTTCTCTGCGACTTCTATTCATCGAAGCACAGTAGACTAGAGCTCTTATAACCCGACCCGCCAGGTACCCGGGTACCCGAGTACCTGGGCCAAAAGAATAACTCTACAGTAGACAGTACCGGAATCTCTTATGAAGGAAATCTGCTGTTATTATTTGTTAATTAGAATTTCGAATATGATATAATAACGTTTTTTTTACTTCTTTTGAAGTAAAAGTTGCCCCAAATTATCTTGAATTCCTGCATTAATTTTAATATATTCGAATGGTTCATCCATGTCGTGGAAGATTCGATCGAGTGTCGATCGTTACCTTAAAAAGATTCGTGCACCGAGCACGATTACTTTGCCATGAATTTTCTGTGCGAGCCGCGGTGCGATTCGTCGACCGATGTTGCGTAAAAGCATGCAGGGACACGAATCGAAGTAACCACCTCCGTATCTCGTCCGTTGCAAAATCGTTGGCGCCTTGACATTTCGCCCGGGTCCACTCACCTCTCTCGCACGTATCCTCCGCTGTTTACAAGGACCGAGAGCACCGCTAACTTTTCATTCGCCCTTTGATGAATCGACAATGCCCCGATGCATCATGGAGAAATGCCGTCGTGCCCCGCCGCGCGGCTGGAAAGATTGCCCGCGAGGCGTGACGGCCAATCACGCGAATCCGCGAGTCTTGTGCAAGTGCATTCCCCCGTGGACAAGACGATTCATCGTCCCTTTCCCGACGAGGTAATTTCAATAATGAAGTTCCTCAGGTGGAGATCGTAATTCCACTTACTTCTACGGTAGATTCGCAGGGGAAGGATCGCTAGGAGTCTGATAGGATTTTGGTACCAGACCTTCGAATTCTTAGTAAATTCTACCTACGCATATGGAAGAGTGCAAGGCGAGTGTAAAACTGTGGGACGATCTGACGCATTTTCTTTGATTGTTATACCGGTTGCAGTAGGCGCGAGTGTTTGGCGCGCGATTGCCATTTCTTGACTGATTCGTTAGCGTAACGCTCAAGCCCTCTTGTTTTCGCGACGGTCGACGATATCGCGATTAAAGTCACGACCATAATCGATGCTATCTCTAGAATTGGTATGCGTATTGAATTAACACCGACGACGTATCGAATTACCCATCTCGTTGTTTGATCATCACCGTGAGTCAGCTCGCTGAACGCGTCGCGATCGATTGTTCGATCAGGTCAATTCGACGATCCCCGCGAGCGATTTAACTCGCATCGCTGAACGCCTCGGGGCCTTCTCTTATCTCGTAAAGGACGGAATCGCTCGTTTCACAGGGAAGCGAGCCGATGACGGCTCGGGTAAACACCGACGGACAATTGACAGTAATAATAATAATTATTATTATAACGATGATAGCAATAATACAAATAATAATATTAATAATAATAGCGGTATTGGTACTAAATCGTAATAATAATAATATTAATAATAATAATGACACGTATCTCTAAAAAAAAAAAGACAGAGTCGAACTACACACTAGTTTATTGGGATGAGGTTGTGGTCGTGTGTGGTTTTGAAAAAGGGGAAAAAAAGTTAAAGAAAGAGACCGGGGGATTTTGGGATGAGTATAATAATCGGGGGCCCGGCTTCGTCCTCGCGGACAGATTGCAGTGTCCACCAGGACGAATTAGAGGATGATGGTTGGAGCGTGCCAAACACCATCCCGATGAGGCTGGCCACGTGCTCCTGATGGCAAATTCACTCCAGTTCCATCGCTCGAACCAAGTGTCCACCGTCCGAGCGTCGTCGCCGTCGTTTCGTAGAGGGAAAGGGGGGTCTTGTTGGGGGGGGGGGGGGGGGTGTTTCTTGGGGGGTTGTTGATCCGACGCCTCTAAGTCTCTGTCCCTTCACAGCCAGGCGTCACGTGGCCATCCCGCCCCGAGTCTTGCTCACCTGTCGGGATCGTAGCGCGCCGGAGGGGTGGGAATTTTTTGTTCTTTTCTTTTTTCGGACCTTGCCACAATCGATCGAGCCAATCTCTCTCTCTCATTCACACCGATTGCTTTCACTCTGTTTCCTCTTTCTCGCCGTCTATCCGCCGCTCCCGTTCACGCGTCCTCACCGTGTACGCGCGACGCTCCCCTTCGCCGCTGGTCCTCCGGCTGGCCGGCGAAGAAGGAGCCGGCGCGTACATTCCCGTGTTCGCTGGTGGTGAACGCGGTGTCTCGACGTAGCGAGCGATCGCTCTCGTTTATGATGTTGCTGCTTCCGGGGCTACCGTTGCTCGTCCTCCCGCCTCTCGCTGCCGCTATTACTGTCCCTTCGATTCGTTCAGCTCCTGGGGCTTGGGCAGCAGCTCGGGCTTGGCGTCACCGGCGGCTGCTGGCTTCGAGTCCTTCTGCTCCTCGGAGGACTTGCCTTCCTCGCTGCTGCTCTTGCCCTCCTTCTCGGCCGACTTCTCCTCCGAGGAGGATTCGTCCGAGGGCTCCTTCGCCTCCTTCGCCTCCTTTGCCTCTTTCGCCTCTTTCGCGGGCTCCTGCTTCGCGGGCTCCTCTTTCTTCTCCTCGATCGGCTCGGACTTCGCTTGGGGCTGGGCTTCCGCGGTCTCGCGCTTGGCCTGGCTTGCTTCCTCGGGTTTCGCCTGCTGCTCGGCTGGCTGTTGCGCGGCGGCGGCTATCTCGGCGCTCTTCGCCTCCTTCTCCGGCTGGGCGGTAGCGGCCTCGGGCTTCTCCTCGCTCTTGGATGTCTCCTCGGAGCTAAGGGCGGGCTTGGCGGTGGCGGCCTCGGGCTTCTCCTCGCTCTTGGATGTCTCCTCGGAGCTAAGGGCGGGCTCGGCGGTTGCTTCGGACTTCTCGGATTGCTCGGCTGGCTGGTCGATCGCTTTCTTGGCTTCTGGGATAGCTTCTTCGGCGTCGCGCGTCACGCGGTCTGGTTTCTCCTCAGCCTTCTTCTCCGGCTCCTCCTGAGGTTTGTCGAGCTTCTTCAGCTCGGGGGCTGCTGGTGCCTTCTCCTCCGAGGACTCGGCGGCGGCAGATTCGTCCTCCTTCCTCACGCTGGCCTTCGGTTCCTCGATCTTCTTCTCCTCTTTCGGCTCCTCCTTGGCCTCTGCGCTCTTCTCCGCGGAATCGATCTGCTCGGAGCTCTTGGCCTGGATCGCGCCGCTCTGAAATACCAAAACAAAATTTAATAGAAATTATACCTCCTCGTTGTCACGGTACGAGAGTCGCTGATCGATGCTGATAGAATTTAATATCATTTCAGCTAGTTCCGCGTGGACGGTGGTGGTTGATGGTCGAGGTCGTGAATGCGCAGAAGTTTGTATTCAAAGGTTTACTTTATATATTTAAACGACCAAAGTAACTACAATGGTTATAGCAAAATTTTTGTTCCAACAATTAATGAAAGTGCGATGGCTGCAGTAGCCGTGTGTGCAAGTGGTAACGATGGTGCCTCATTGCGACGAACGCTCATGATCCCAACATAGTTCCCTTATTTCCTATCGAAGGTCTCCCAAGCTCTCTAATTTTCGCTGGATATTGCATCCCAGAATTCTGTAAACCAGCACGCAGCACACAGCTGTCCAAGAATCTCAGGCTTCTACCAATCGCCAATATTAAACGAGAGACATGGTTTCCATAGCCGTCCACGGTTCACGTATCCCAGCAACGACCACCCTATCAGCTGCTAAATAGGAGCACTTTCGTCACGATACTTACAGGCTGGCTCAGTGGAGCTTCAGCAGGTTGTTCCGGTTTCGGTTCCTGAGGCGCAGCTTGCACCGTCTCATGAGCTTCAGAGGCAGCTGGTTTCAAGCTCTCTTCCTCTTTCTTGGCCTCTTGAGGCTGCTCCTGTTGTTGCTCCACTGCGGGCATAGGCTGGGGCTCCTTAGCCAGCGGCTGTTCCTCGGGGTTCTTCTTCTCCTGGGCCTGCTCCTCCTTCTTCTCTTCAGCCTTCATTTGCTGGGGCTCCTCCTTCTTCTCCTCAGCCTTCTCAGACAGCTGTAGGTTCGCAGCCAAGGGCTCCCTCCTGACGCTGGCTTTCTCAGCGGGCTCGGCCGATTTCAGCTCGATGGGCGCAGGCTCGGCAGGCTCCTGGCTGGGCGCCGGAGCAGCTGCAGCCTCGGGCTCAGCAGCAGCCTTGACGGAGATCGGCGACTTCTCCAGCGGCACCACTTGAAGTGGCTGCTCCTGGTTCTCGGCCACGGGCATGGCCACCGTCAGACTCACCAGGCACATCATCGCTGTCACGATCAGCTTCATCTTGATATCTGCGGGGGTAACACGAAACACGTATAAACACCTGGGAGATCCGAAGTGTAACGTAACCAACGCTAACATCTCGATACCGATCAAAGTGGATCAATTGGTTCTCCACAGCTTAACCTTGGAGGAAACTTTCAAGTTATCGTATAGAGTTCACTAAAGAATGTCGTTTCGCTCGAATAACCCGAAGCACGAAGATTCTATTTCTCCAGAGGAAGGATCCGACTAGTTAGCGAGCCAGAGGTATTCGAAGGAACTAGAGCGCAAGCCCGTAGATTCCAGTGGAAGAACCGACCGGATTCCACGAAGATCAGGCACGGAGCGCGCACGGGCAGAGAGGAAACGAGCTACCAGGGGACGTTTCCTCGCAATCTTTCAGTTAGGAGAGCGGACGTGAGCACGAGGGCCTCTCTCGTGCTTGCCATGAATGGAGAACACACGGCTGCGGATGAATGGACCGCGAGACGAAAAGCTACGATCGTACACTGCTGCCAGAGAGTGAGTGAGTGTGTGAGAGAGAGAGAGAGAGAGAGAGAGAGAGAGAAATGAGGAACGGAAGAGAAGGACGGGCAAGGGGCTGCTAGAAGACCCGGCAGGAAGGAGAGGGACAGGTGACATTGAACCGAATGCATTGAATAAGGCGAGCGTTATGGAGCTAATGACAGGATGCGTGCCCCTCGCGCTCGTTGTCTCGTTCTCTGCGCGTTTCGCGTCTTTCTGCGTCGCTAGACGCCCCGGCTCGCTTCCTCCCGCCTCGTACGGCGCAAAAGACGAACGATTAATTAGGCGGACACTCGTGCCTCGCACTCGCCACCGGATGCTGGGTACACCTTGGCCACTCTGAGATTCCGCTGCTACGACAGCTAACTTTAAATGACAAAAGATTTGCCAACGCATAGCCAACGTAATTTAAGAGATTCTCGAAAGATTACTGTTGCCGGTTAATGGTCTTTCGTTGGCCTCGTAATGAATCGTCACTCGCGAAAAACGTCGCTCGTGGAATTGCAACGCAGAGAGCGTTGCGTGATTCGCGAGCGGAAAGCGAAACATGGGTGGAACTTCCGCGGATATGTGCGAGCGGAAGAGCGGAGGACATTGTCTGGCTTGATTGAATCGATTGGACGTAATCATCGGAATTCTACTCGAAACCCTTTAAATGCCAAATCCCAAAGAAGCGAGGTTCTTTCAAGACCACCCGAGCGGTATTATCGAGTCCCATCGACTCCGATCGCGGCACCGTGAGACCATCGCCGCTCATCGCGGTGTAAATCGATTCCCGCTGCGCACATCGGTATCGCGTACCACGCCGCCCAAGCATTCAGAGGCTCTCGGTGGGTAGACTCGAAACCAGAGACAATCGACGCGGTGTCTATTCGATACCCAGCCGCGTTGCTCGCTGGCGGGAACGTTGGCTACCGTGCGAAATGCGACGCTGACGAAATCGCGAGCTAGAGCGTAGGAGCGCGGCGAAAAAACGCAGCTCGGACAGCGTTCCTTCGATTTCATGCCGCGCTATTCAACGACCTTCCGTTCGGAGGTCCGACTCGCGGCCAATCAAGCGAGTAATTTATACCCGGAGAGGAAGCTGTAGAAGGGAGAGCCGCCTGGCGAGCGTTGCGGCGCGCGAAAACCCGTGCGATATCGCCGCGTCGCGCTCGGAGGAGCAGGGACCGAAGAAGAGCGAGGGAGGATCGTCTGCCAACCCCGGCCCTCCTCATTTCTGCGTCGCGGTTGCCGAAAATTGCGCAAACAGAGGCGAGAAAATTCTCTCCGTTATCGCGGCGGCGCGCCTTCTGGAGAACGCAACCGGCGTGGAATGCGCGTCGAAAAGGACAGCCGGGGAAGGAAAAGCAGGGGATAAGGACGGAAAAACTTGGCGACACCGTGATTCTAGAGAGGAAAGAGGCAACGATCCAGTTTTTACGATTGACTCCTAGCGTGCTGCTACCCGTTTGGCAATGCGGTTGCTAGCCGAACTGCTACCGGTTGCGGCTAGGCTCGAGATCACGACTGGGGACTTTGGTGGCGTTCTAGGATGTGGTTTAAAACTCGTGGCGTTTTCCGCGTAAGATTTATTTCGAAGACCTTCGATCCTGCGCGTAGAATGTAAGCTTGAGAATGATCACAAATACAGGCGAAGCGGGGAGGGTACATTTAAGAGCGACTCTAAATAGTCGAAGACTTTAAGCGAGCGAAGGAGCGTGTATACACCGAGCGGCCGGTGTAATCGAGTTTAATGACGATGGTCTAGGCTCGATCGTGTTGCAAGCGAGCGTAATGGGGCGTAATGAAGCTGATTGGGAATTAGTTTGCGAGTCACCGGTGTATCAATGGAAGCCGGGCCGTTTTATTTGCAATTCCTGCTTGGAAGTCGGATGATCGCCGCCGGAAGGAAAAACAATGCGACGATAGGCCGCGGGGGGATGCAAAACGCGGGGAGGGACGCGCGGATGTAGAGGAAATGCCTGTGAAAGATGATGGCCAGCCATTACCTTATCAAGATCATCAGAGATGTAATAATGGCAGCGGACGCTTACAAAAGAAGTCGCGGCCCATCAAGTGGCTCGCCGCTTCAACAATGCTTTCTGCCCTTCCTCTCTCTCTTTCTCTCGCCTCTATTCTACGCGCTGCCGGGTTCTATTATCAGCTCTATCCTTTTCGAATGCGCGCGCGATTGTCGATCTAATCTGCGGACATTGAGTCAAGTGGACGGAGAATGCGGCGCAGTTTCGACGCAAACACGGCACAGGGAACGGGACTTTGAGGGACGAGCTCTGGGCGACTTGATGCCATTTAAACGATAATCCCTCCCCCCCCCCCGCCGATTCTACAGTAACCAGTTATTATCTAACAGAAAACGGCGGGGAAGCGTCGACACTCTTATCCAGAAGACAAGCTTGTAAATAAATATTTCCGAAAGTCACGGAACGGCAAAGAAACGTTTAGAGAACTGGGCCACCACGCTTCGATACTTGGGACAGAAAATCGCAGAGAGCCAGGCTAGTGTTTCTTGCGAATGTTCCAGCGTCGTTCTTTGCCGCCCAGCGTGTATCCAATCGATTCGTTCGACGAAAATGCGCGACAAGGGGAATGAAGCGATTCCAGCTTCCGGGGGAAGGAGATTGCTGGGTGAATTAGAGGATCCGCGGTTGGCGTGCTAGCGCCTCGCGTGTCGCAGCCTCGTCGCCACGCAGATCGGCCAGATTAGCGACACAGGGCTAATTAACCGCGAGGAAGGATTCGCGGCGACCGAGGAGAACGGAAAAAACAACCGCGGTTGCGAGAGGCGGGCAAGGATTGCGCAAACGCGGGGCTCGCTGTCGTTGGGAAATGTAATCGCAAATTATATGTTCCGACAATCCATCCCATTTACGCGCGGGCGAACTCGAACACGACCATTTCGCGGATTGCCGACGATGACATCCCGCTGTGCTTTCCTTTGCAAAACCGCGTGCACTATTGCAATCTACGTTGCGAAAGCTCCGCGAGGCTCGCGAGACGTACGCAGCTAACGCGTCCCTCTGGATCTCGACTTCTCTGTCGATTCCTCGAACATCTGAATGTCTGCAGACGCAATGCGACGTTCGCGTAGAAGCGAATCGTTGACGAATGAGAATTTCGAAATTACAAGCGACGAAGTTAAGAGAACCTCGCGAATCTCCTCGGCCGGAGACGTGGACTTCTCGAGACGAGTTAACCGCGTAGCCGCGAATTCGACCGGATGATGGTACTCACGTCTTTTTCTCTCCTCCAGCGGTACCGAACTGGTCGTCGACTTCGGTGCTCCTCGGCTGTTGCTCTGGCCGCTGCTTGCGGAGATACTCTCTCACCGGTTAAACTCGGACCCGGGGGAGCAGTTTAAAATCTCTGGAACCGTTTCGCTGCGTGCGTCCCAGGTGAATAGTTTGGAAACTCGATGGAAAACAGCGCAGACAGTTGAGAGTCAAGTAGAATAGATGCACGAGCGTTTCCTCCACTCTCTTGTTTTATTTCGCGCGCGTGCGGTTTAGGCTCGTTTCGCCGGGGAACCCGTTCGTTCAGTCGGTGATCGGGATGTGAAGGTTGTGTCGTGTGTCGAGATGGAATCGCCGGGGCCCCGCTTATATACCCATTTACCCACCAGCCTCGGCAGCACCGCCAGGATCGCATAGGGGGCCCCTCTTCACCCGTCATCGCCGAGGGGCCCCTCTTTTGCTCTTCTCTCGTCTCTCTTCCGCCCCCCTTGCTCGCCCTACCGCTGTCCTCCTGTCTAACCGCCGGCGCCCCGCCGCGATTTTCCTTCTTCCTCCATTGGCCACCGTTCCCCGGCCTGTTCGCCGTCGATGCCTCTCTAGCCGCGGCCCACGCCGCGTCGTCCGCCCGGCAGGAGCAAAACGAGCCGGGGGCCGCGATCCTCCTGAGATTTTCAAGTATCGATTCGGATCCGTATCGAGAGAGGACCTCTTACGGGAGCGCAGCCCTTCGATCGCTTTTGCGGATGGTTAAGGTTCCACGGTGACGGCTGGCCCTCTGCATCTTTCACGCTCTGGTAATTCGCGTCCGATGCTTCGGGGAAGCTCGGAGGGTGCCTTGCCCAGGATCCTGTCGTTTCGGGGGTCCAGAAATTTGGCAAAAGTTCGGAGTGGCCGTTGCACGCATCGGTCGACGAGGAGGAACGCTCGAGGAACGCCCGGGCGAACCGTTTCGACGATGCGCTCGAGCTTCCCAGTGCGGCGAGACGTGCCGAGTCGCGGGGCACTTTCGTGAGACGTTGCACAGTGAAGGCTCGCACCTTTTCGTGGTACGTACTTGAATTCGCCCCGGGGATTCCGCTGACGTCCCGTTCCTCCGCTCTGCTGCGTTCTCGGTACTCGGGGCACCTTGGAAATCTCAAAATTCGGAATAGCTGCGGCTGCATCTTGTGAAACGAAGCCTCGAACTCGCGTATTCAAGTGTTAATTACCGCTAGTTACACATCTCGGAACGTATGTAGTTAGCTACCTTGCAGTATCCTCACTTTCAGCTTACTCGGAGCTTCGAGATTCTAATATCGAATCAGCATTATCATTATCGATCGCCGAGGGAGCTAATTGTATCTTTATAACATTCGATAGTTTTCGATTCACTCGTCGATATTAGACTCAAGTGTTTCACCGCATACCTGCGCGTTCGGTTTTATTTTCACGCTCGGCACTGGTGATCCACGGCGATGTTTTAAAAGCACTCCGTTCAGCATGATCCAGTATTGACCGGAAGTGTGTGTGCAGCGCGGTGCGAGCTTGATAAACGTGAAAAGGACCTTGATGTTTGACCGCGATGAGAGTGGCGATGGAAATATTAGGACACGTTGATTGGCTCGTGTGACGGCGATGTTTTTAGCCTCCTCGCTTATTCGCAGCTTAGTACACGCGAACGTCGGTGCTTCTCCAAACACGAGTTAGAAATGTTTGGGTTGATTTTCAGTAATCTCGATCAGAGAGGCTCGTTGGGAATAGGAGAGCTAGGCGCGTGGAAACGGAGCAAGT
This sequence comes from Andrena flavipes, assembly GCA_963971345.1. Classification (NCBI taxonomy): domain Eukaryota; kingdom Metazoa; phylum Arthropoda; class Insecta; order Hymenoptera; family Andrenidae; genus Andrena; species Andrena flavipes. The sequence goes on from OZ020482.1 coordinate 50,490,835, forward strand.
AGGTAAATGTTCAGTCGACGTAGAATTTCAAGCTAATATCTCGTAAATAAGGAAACTGATCTCGGCGCGGCGATTACAAGCAATTGAAGACGCTGGACGCGCGCAGGCGGACGGTAAAAAATGCTGTTCGTCGAGAGGCAATGTATCCTTTTCCACGAACCTGACGCCACCGACGCTAAATTAGAATTAGTTAAGGTCTGTTACAAATTCTGTGCGTACTTCCGTCGTGCAGGCAAGCCTCGGCGCGAAAGTCCCGTGTTTCGGGCGGTTTAGTATGTCGGGCACGCGCGAGACTATTCGTTTGCGCTCATTGAGAGGATGAGCATCCTTGCCGGTGAATGAGAGAAAGACACGTACGTGTACCTCCAGTCGCTGCAAAATCTTCCTGCTTAAATCGACCGCCCCTTTGGGTCAACAGGTCGCGTCAATGATAATAAAATTCTTCGTATTAAAGTAACGCGGAATAAAAAGACGCCGTTGCGCAACGAACAGAATAACCCCGGCGAAGTCGTGAGCGCGATCGCGAATATAGAAAAGGTTTTTTGATCCGAGACTGGAGATTGATTATCGTAGCACTGTGCAGTAGGTATTCGCTGTGTCAGTTTCTTAGCGTAGTTATTTGTTAAGGATATGGGAGTCGAACTGCTCTAGAGTCTAGAGTAGTCTTGAAAGCCTCGTCTAAGTAGAAAGTAGAGCTGTAATTATTTTAATTATTCGAATAATTTAAATAATTTCCAGCGCGAGTAATTTTTTCGAATACTAGAATAATCAAGATTAATCGAATAATTAGGAGTATTCGAGTATTCGAAAACTTAGATTATTTGAATATTCGTTACAACCCTAAGAAGAAAGACTAACCTCTCCCTTGGTACTTGCTTTATCAGACCTGGTGAAACAATTAAAGAACGAGCTTTTAGCAATAAAGTTACAATAACACTAAGATAATCGCGGATATGTTGGTCGTCAGTTCAGAGGTTGGCTGGTCAAGAGTTAAAAGGCGACTACTGAGAATCTCAGGACTAGAGACAACATAGCCTCCGCGTGGGTGGAGCTGAGTTCGTTAAGTTAAATTCCCAGGACATCGAACTAAGACCTTCCCTAGTAATCAGCCCAAAGGAAGAAGCGTTCGTAGGAAGATCTCGGACTCGGATTATGAAATCCAAACATTTCGCCCTAGGCGCCAGACACGAGACAGCACTTCCTGGTCCTTATCTTTACTACCTTAGAATTTCATTGGGAGTCGATGATTAGGATAAAATAGTAGAGCCAGATTTTATTTGGAAGTATCTTTTATTGACACGGTCGCTTCGTACCTATTGTACCTACGTACCTATTTCGCAACCTATCAGCGGAATTCTATAATTGGCCTATCTTTTAATTGCTCAGCTGTACGTATCTAAGTAGTGCAACGTCAATGGAAATCGTCTCGACGATGTTCGATCTCAATCGTGAGTCATCCCTCGCCTTTTACATCTTCGTATCGAGCGCGTGTCGGGCGTACGACTGCGCGTACGTGTAAAACACGGCGTTATGTAAATGGTGGATGCATGCGAGACGCATCTGGCCCGAACGAGGACGGAGCCGGCACCGGCCGACGACGAGATCCCGCGATTTTCTATCGCGAATCGATCCGATCCGCGAAGATCCGCGGGACAATGCTGGCCAAGAGCGGCGACGCGACGCATCTCGACGCTGGGACCGGTTCTCTTCAGGGCGAAGGTCGTCGGCTGACGACGTGAGGTCGTCGATACCTCGCGTAGACGACATTCTTCCAGGGCCTTCTCAGATTTTCGCTTATCCACGGTACGCGAGAGGCTGCGAGAGGCCAAGTGTCTATAATCAGACGGTTCGCATTTGGTAAAAAATATTTTACAGTTTACAAGTTATAACACAAAATCGGAAAATAACCGGATTTTCCGGCGTCAATTTCACACCCTTAGAGTGAATTTTGGCAGCAGCAAAAATTCCGTTGCAATTAGGAGGAAATTCCTTACATATTCATAAAGTTTCACAATTTTTTGAATTTCCGGGTTCGGGATGGTCCCGTGTAAGCCAAAGATACATCGACTTGAATATAACAAGTTCTATGACTATTTTCGTGACCATATTTTTTCAAATATTATGCAAATATTAAATAAATAATAAAGCATAATATATTTTTGCATTTTATGCAAGAAGGGCCTAAGAGGGTTATAGTTAAAATTACTTTTACTGATTAATTTATTACATAATTCCGATTGTAATAATGCAACTACAAAGGGTATATCAAATTCTAGACAGTTTTACAACTTCACTATGTATAAAAAATATCTAACTTCGTAAAGTTCACAGATACTTTTCTCGAAACTGACTTTTTCATCCCATAGTACAATTGCAATATTTATCGCGTGGTATGCTACCCGTCAACTTCGAAGCTCGATGACACTTTCCAGACGTAATTATCGATACGTTCCAAGAGTTGCGTAAGGTTTAGATGAATGATAAAGTTGACGCAGACTTCGCTTGCAATTTCATATTTTTAGTGAAATCCAATTTCCTTCTGTGCATCGTCCGATGAATTTCCATAAATTTCCATTTCACGATATTGTCTGAGGCGATGCTAATAAGGCGATCGTCGGTCGTCGCGTTATTAAGTACGCTGATTATCGTGATAAGCATTCATTTCAACGAAGTCAATCATGGAGCTTCGTTTCTTGGGGATAATCAAGTGTCGGTTTCTGATGTTGGATGAGAGTCGACAAGTTTCTAATTAATGTTGCGAGAATGATATTATCTACCTGCTCAGAGTATCAGTGAGAAAGAATTGAAGTACTGGTAGCAGAAACTTGTAGTATCACCTAATTTCATTAACGTTTCCATAGAATCTAGAGTCTGAATGTTCAGCGAACGGTAATCGTAATTAAGTTATAGTGCAAGTTAGCCCATGCGTGGCTTCTGCTTAACTATCGAAAACAAGTAGATACATAGCTTCTAATTACTGAGAAAATATATTCGGGGCGGCTAGTGAATGGTTCAAAGATCCCATAAACACCATCAACTCATCCATTATGAATCTAATCCATACTATGACAATGTGTCCCCCGGAAACTATTCCAGTTATATACCAGTAAAAATCACTGATTCCTGTTTCAACGTAGGTACCAATTAACAAATTTCGATGAAGATCCCATGTGCAAACGATTCGATCAGCTCTCGGAGAATCGTTAAGGGGTTACATACACCTATGACCGTGAAACGAGGGGATTTTTATGATTTTTTTACCTGTAAGAAATTTTTTTAATCAAAATCGTAATAGCCATTTGATAGCTTACAATTTAAAGAGTATTTAGAGAAAGGTAATTCGTCTTATTCTCTGTGCAACGAGTTTGCGGTGCAAGAAATATCTCCCTGGGTGTCATCCAAAAGAAAAAATATCCTTTAAAGTATGTAAAAGAAAGTAAAGTCTTTATCATACGCTATTTGTAAAATTTTCATTTAAAAAAAGATACCTTCCTTTGATATCGCAGCTTCTACGAATTCTTTATTCGAAAAATCGATTGTTTAGACCATTTGGTGTATGTAATTTCTTAAGTCGATGAATTCCCATTATGCACCGTGTTGAAAACTCGCGATCCTGTTGCTCGCGAAAGAGGCCTCTGGCGAGGATCGGGCTAGGAATTCGATTACTTGTCCTGCGGGCCCCTGCGGCTCCGTTCCCCAGGAATAGTACACCGCCTGCAGGAAAAGGCGTAATGACGAACGTTATTACGCGTCGTCTTCTCGGCGGTATCGTTCGGCGCCGTCGTTCATATCCACGCTCTTCCTGGATCCCCGTGGCAGCTGCCGAGGAAACGACTACTTTACAACCGGCGATTCCTAACCGTTACGTACCGTTAGGAGCTCGATCCTCGTCTATGTTGCTCCTGGCGAAAAATACAATGTTTTTGCATGCGCCGAGAAGCACCTGGGACGCTCAGGTAATTCTAGGGATCGCGGGGCCTTAAAATAGACCACGATTCCGGAGCGTGGAAACCGCGGATTTTTCATTTTCCTAGGGGCCGCCGACACTGCAATCTTCCTGTCAGCTATTCCTTCGATTGCAGGATTTCCCTGTCGCCTATTCCCCTGCGAAATTCCTCGCTCGAGGATTCGTCCAACGGATGTGCCAACAGAGCTAATAGATTTCATCGGAACGAGTGTCTGACGAAACTAATATTAATTCCAAGTGTCACAGACCTACGTAATTTGTTAGCAGTCAGTTTCTGCAGAGATTGTGGTCCCTAGGAATCTTCCTAGCAACCTTAGCTTGTGAAGGGACGTTCTTTTTCAACTACTCTATTGACGTTCTATTCCTCGTCGGCTTGAGTATGTTTTCAGTTATTCTTTCAAGCATAAATTGCGCCGTGGAAGAATACAAAGCGAGTTTCTAGGCTATGTGGCTCATAAAATGATACCATTATAATTATGATCTCTTCCATTCAGCGGTTCAAGAAAGATACTTCTCTTTCTTTATACTCTGTCGAGACGCGATGATGGTAATTGATATTCGGAGCGACACGCGCGCGCGTTCTTTAATTTTATTACAATACCGGGCGATATTCTTCTGTGTAGAAGTTATCCTTCCTTCGAACTGGACGAAGGACGATGACTGATTCATTCGCGGGCATACGAACAATTCCATCTTGATTGAGAAATCAAGAATAGAGCAATTAACCTTATTCCTTATCTCGATGGAGATAAACCGAAGCAATGCTGCTCTCGCAGGATACGAATTCCTGGCGATTGTTCCTTGTGTTTTAAAGTCGAACGACGTACTCCCAGTTATCGATACTACATCGACCGTGCGCTTCATGCCCTGGGTATCCGAATGTACAAGTGGAAGGTGTTTGGGATTCCGGTCGCGTGTCGAATCTCAAATTCACGGTTCGTACGCCGAAATTACGAATTATCGTATTTGGACGACCGCGCGTCCTTTGCTTGGTCGTTCGTGATCTTCTTGGTTTCCTGATGATAACAGGGAACGTGAATCACAGGCTCGAGCAGCCTTAAAAATATCCTCCTTCGTTTCTTTCAACCGTTATGCAACGTACGGACGAGCCGAGCTCCAGATACCTGCGCAGGTAACATTTATCCTCTGCGTTATCGCGATTTTTCTTAAGCTCGAGTCGAAGTTCAAAGAGAATCAAGCGAATGGAAATCTACTAACAGTAAGAAATCTTACGATTTGCACGATGCTCGAGCAACTGGGAGGAGATAATTGAGTAATTGATTGCGACGGAAAACGCTGTATTCTTCCAGAGCAACCAGGAACGCTATACTTTTTTTTCCAGCGGTGCAATTACTTGAAAATTGAACAGTCGCTGCTCGTTAATTATTTCAAGAAAGAACAAACATTCCATTCTGCTCGCTGACCGTAAACCTTGCATCTGTTGAGTATAATGAGCATGATTCACTCCTGAATGGAAGTCGTAAAATCGATCGGATTGCGAAGAAAAATTATATACCTTGCAACAGTATCTCGATCATAAAAGAACGAAGACGTACGCATAGTAAATTTGCGAGTCTCCCGCAGGAATTAAAGGCACAGCCCTTGTTATTCCGCTCAACTTTACAGCCCTTCGTGAATCAACGAACCTACAATTTCCCAAGAACTTCCGACTAACTGCATACTCCACGTGCCTGATTTTTTGCATTCTGCCTAACGATGTCCCCAGTTTTAAGTGCGCTTCTGCGACGTCCTTGGCGCATGTACTCGACTGTGAAAAATCGCGATTGCGCCGACATTCGGAATGATCGAGGATGAATATGGAAGAAAAAATATGTATTCTTTAAAATTAGTAGTTACGTGACCATACTGCACTTCAAATCGTGCATTGGAATACCTACGTGGAAACGTGTCTTCGGACGTCGTCTTGACTATTCTCTTCCCTCCAACAGATAGGAAGCTATTGAAACGAAACGTGCTCGTAAGTGCAAAGAAATTGCTAGCAGAGCTATGACGTGACTTGAAATAGTACAGCGTGCTTGAAACATTGTCAGCTTTATCTGACGATGTTCTGGTCCGAAGCACATGCAAATAGGTGATCTACAGGAATTAATTAAAGGAAAACTACCACAGATAATTTAACGAGACTTTTGCATTAAGGTTGTCTTGAACTATAGAAATATATTTTTTTTCTGTAATTAATCATTGCAAATGGCGCTGGGAAATTCGTTGAAGTGGAGACGGCAAAAAATTCATACAAACCCGTGGGGTTTGTAGCACCTAAAGCATTAGTCTGAAATATGAATTTCATGCCAGATTATTAAAAGGCATGGCGTTCCCTAGTGGATATAAGTTTAAAAATTACACAAAATGGCATTTTTGCACAAAATAACGATACTTGAATGTTGAAATCACTTCCCCCGTGCTTTTCGTCCTTTGAACGCCTTTAAAAAATACAAATTTTCAAATTTCTTAAAATGTCAGCTTTCTCCACTGCGTAGAAGTGTATTCTTCAAAATAAAAAAAGTTTCAATCGAATCGGAGTGTAACTATTGGAAATATGAGCTACAAGATAACACACAACTATTCATAAAATATTAAACATTCGAAAAATAATATAAAATAAAAGGATTTTTAAGATCTCCTAATTGTGATTATCTCGAGGTGATCAATTTGGTGAAGAGAATGTTTCACTTGTCTCAATTGCCCGGACATACTTCGAAGTATCAAACATACTACTTACGAAGAGGACTAGGGTGGGAGTAGAAACGATTCGCGCGAAGGTGGCAGGGCGCAGGGAGAAAGGGCAAACAGAAGATTTATTTAGGCAGCCATGCTCGTCCTTGGCTCTTCTTGACTTCTAATTTTATCCCAAACACGATCCGGTTCTGGTGGACGGTCGTCCAGCAGGAGGTGCCCGAGGTGCAACAGGGTTGCAGACGGGGGCAGACTACAAGGAACGTGGTCGTTTCGGTAATTACTCTAAGGATTAACGGCGCAGGATGATGCTGATCGAGGAGCTGCTACCCTCGTCCCTCGGAAGCTTCCATTGCTTCATTTGCTGGGGAGTTCGAAGAGGTTTGAAAAAGAAGAAACACACGATCGGATACTTCCAATTGGCACTCATCGCCACGTCACTATAAACGACCACTAGAACGTCCAAAAGTCGTGAGCGAAGGGGAATAAAAGTTGACCAGCGAGGGTTCCGCGCGCTGGTTTCCGTTCTCGATGGCCGTTTTTCCGTCACCTCGAGCGCGAATGTAATTACGAAACGGCGGCGACGAGTGCAGCGAAAATGACAGGTCTCTCTCGGGCACATCCTGACAGCGGCTGCCTCCCTTTTCCCTGGCTTCCTCTCGTTGCCCGGTTTCGTCGCCGGGCCGTCCTTTCCCGCGACAGGGCAATTACCGTCGTACGGAGCCGCTCCAATTCCGTATCGGCCAAGAAGAGAACGGGAAAGGGAGGAGGATCCCAGACACTCCGCTGATATTCTCCTCGCGGGTCCCAGTTTTAGAAGCGACCGCGCGCAAATGGCCGTGTCGCGTTCGTGCAATGCGCGTCGTGTCGCGGGCATTATACGACATTATGGCGCGGATCGTGTAACATTATGATTATCTCGCAAGGAGCCCAAGGTCTGTCTCTTCTTATCCTCTCCCGGCGATGTAATTGTTCTTTCGTTTAACGCCGGCCCATCGTCGTCTTTCTCTTCTCCTTTATCTAATTTTTTCCCTTCGTTTCGCGGTCTCCGCAGTGGGAAGGCAACGATCGGCCCCTCGCGCCGCTCAGGCAACCGCGATACGTGATTAATTTTAATCCTTTCGTACGATCCTCCGCCGCGGCGCAGCGCAGTTCCAGAGGCGCGCCGGGCGGGTGTAGCGGCATCGCGAGATTCTTATCGAGCGTTTCTTTCATTTATTTTTAACGTACACGCAGGAGTCACGCGCGCCGTGTCACTCAGCCTGCGGGACGAAGAAAGGAGCCGGTAAAAATTGCGCGAGTGTCGTAAAGATTCCTCTCGCGAGAGGCATTCAGTGTGCTCATCATGACATCTCCCCCTCTCCCGCCTCCTTCCGCCCCCTTTCTTTTGTATCGCCAATCAGCAGAGACGCAGGCGATATAAATCGTAAATTGCCAGCCGCGGCTCTCTTTGTCCATATCTCATCCAGCGTTACAATCGAGAGAGCACGCGGGTGAAATGAAGACGCGTCTCTTATATTGCCCGCCGCTTATCTCGCCGCTCGAAGCGCGCTTCTGCCTTCCATTTCGCTGTTTCAATATACCTAAGAATCCCAGCGTCGCGAATGAAACCCTTTTTAACGATCCCCGCTCGACCGGAATGGCCAGTTTGCCTGGAAAACTGGAGATAAAGCAGGTCCAGCTGGAACTCTAGAAACTAACGATTACAAGCCTCAGTGGCCATTTCTCCGGGACGCTCGGAGCTCTCCTGCAAGGATTAGAACATCGATTCTCCTACGGCGGGATCGCGTAGGGAGGCGACGCCGACGGGGAAGGGAACGACGAGGGAAACACAGGGCCTGGTAAATAAAAAAAGGGCGAACAGCCAAGGGGGGGAAAGAGAAGACAGGGTGGAACGAGGGTGGAGGCGCGAAGGGGGTTGAGAGCCGAGTGGAAGATACATCGGCTAAGGCTAAGTTAGGATGAGGATAGCGGCGATTATCTTAACGATCCCCTGCAGCAAAACCTGAACGGCAACTCCTCTACGTCTCCTTCCCCTCTGGCGAGTTGCAGCGTGTATCGGTCTCACACCAGCGTTGCTCTCCTGTTGCGGATGGTGTCGCTGTTGCTGGAGCCGTCGGTCTCTCGCTCCTGCCGGCTGCTCGTTGCTGGTACCAAAGAAATATGGTAGACTACTCGCCCGGGGGAGAAAAGAAGGAGGGACGTCAGCTGAAAATAGCTCGAGAAACTCGTAGCCTTTGGCGAAGTGGTCCGAAGCGGAGGAATCCGCAGGAGATTCTCCTCTTCCTTCCTCCATTCCCCGGTCCTCCACTTTTCCCGCGACAGCGCGGGGTTCGTCTGGCGATAAGTGAACAGCGCGGCCATGTTTCTCTTACCCTGCCAACGATATTAACCTGTAATTCATACATCGCAGCGTATCGAGGGGTGAAAAATCTTGGCCCACGCAAGTCCCTTTACTTCAGTTCCGGCAGAAATCGGACTGTTGATGATAATCAATTCGATACCAAACTACTCAATAGGAAATATCGATCCGCATCGAAAGCTTAGGTACTTGGTATCTTCTTCAATCGATATTGAACCAATACTATTCTGAATCAATTACGTGTAGGTATCGAAGAAGTATCGATTCCTTTTGACATCGTTGATTTCGATACGTATCGATAGCAGATCGAAATTTGTTGAACGGTATCGATGTGTATCGATACGGTATCAGTCCCATCACTCGGGAAGCCCGGGGGACTTTTTGCTTCTCATTCGAGGCAGGTGTAGCCTTCGAGTCGTTCAATGACTCCGATTCCACCGAGAACGGGGTACAACCTGTAGCTTCCACCACCGTCAGTTTTCCCTGCTCCTCTCAGGACCGCGAGGCTTATGCAACCTGTTGCAGTGGACGGATCAGAAGGGGACAACTTCTGCAGTAAACCACCCCTGTTAATAAACAACAGTTCCATTCACTTGCAGGCTCGATTTCTCCGTCCACTCCCAGTACCAAAATCGCGACCACTACACAGAAAACAGCATACTTCGCTGTCTATCCCCATTCGCGTTAACTTTATCAACTTTACTACCTCGAAACGTTCATGGCCAGTTGGAGTGGCGTCATTGGCACAGTTCGCTCGGCGCAAGGTTCGACGGTGGAGCAGCCCCGGCCTCCCTGTCGTCCTGAATCCTGCTGGTGCGCGTCATCAAGGACACCGTTGTCGTTCCGCAGATCCCATTAGTCGGACGAAGCCCCATAAATCGTGGGGCACCCGGCGCGGAGGGGATCGCGGACGGGAAAATCGAAACGGCCGCATGGAATCGGACTCGGGGGGCCTCCTAATCGGCGGCCGCGGCGAACGAGCCGCGTCTTCGAAAGAAAGTCGTGGGCTGGCAAGGACGAGGTGGTGGCGGCGACCGGTCGTTCGGAGCCGGTCTACGCTGGTGTGTAATGCGTTACACAGGTATTACAGGTATTATCCGTATTACACGTATTACGAGAATTATACGGACGTACGTGCGACCTCGAGAGAGCGGGGGCCCCGCTCAACGGCTTCTTCTTCTACTTCTTCTTCTTTCTTCGACCCCCTTCTTCGCTGCTTCCCCGCCGTTCCCCTTCACGTGCATCCCTCCCGCCTGAGCCCCTCCCTAGCGGCGACGTTGCAGCAGCTCATCTTTGTCTCCGTTCGTCCCTATCTCGTCCTCTTTTCTCCCGTTCTCCTATCTCAACTCGGTCCTCCTCTCCCTTACCTATTCTCCTCCTGCTTATCTTTTTACCCTGCGGCCCCACGAGCGGGCGGTTTAACGTCCTCAACTTTTTCTCGGCACCCCCCCCCCCCCCACGCCCCTCGACGAGTCTCCTCGCGTCCCTTCGCCATCTTCTCCATCTCCTCCCTCGTCTTTCCACCTCCACCCTCCTCGGGCTTCCTTCCAGCCGTTCCTCCGCTTCACTCCTCCGCTTCGGGATCTTCGTCCTTCCACGTACAACTCGAGAGACACACTCTTGCCTATCCGTCTTGCTCCCTGGACTGGCTCCACTTTGCTCTCTGGCTGCCTCCCTCTCGAGCAACCCTCCGCCCGAGTTCGATGATTTTCAAGGAACATTCTGGGGGATGATTTGGGGAGTGTTTTTGTTGTCAAGTCTGGGGGATTTATCTAGGCTTCTCGCCTTCGTTATAGTTTCTGGGAAATACTATTCAACTCTCATTCAGAGTCTATTGTACGCAGACGGTTTCGAGGAACTCCTTGTTTACCCGAGCTTCTCAGTCTCCTATCCCCAGGGTATTAACTTTACATTACATTTATCAAATTATTGATCTTAATGGGAAGGATGCAATTAATCTCTCGCGTAGGCGTTAATTATACCCTAGCCATTCTCAGCGACGCTCGTTGCCTGTTCCAAGATCCTCCAGGTAAATCAGCACCGGCCCATTCCCAGAACATCCATCCCCCAGCATTTCCAAACATTTTACCACATTCCTCTGCCAAAGGAATCCTCCATTATTTAAAAGCCACGCAACGCGATTTGGCAACACGCTTTTCAGCCGCCTGCACGTGGAACAGAGAAAACCTGTCTGCATCCTTTGCAGCAGCTAGCAGCACCGTACAATGCGCAATTCGCGAAACTCGTCCCTGCTAGTTCTCTCCCTGCCCTGTTGCCTCTCTCGCGGGTTATCGTAGAGCAATCGTCGCGGACTCCAGCGGACCCGGTATCTTCGATCGCGGAGAAAACGACCTCGCTATAATGTACGACCTTTACGAACCGGTCCGTGCATTTGCACGCCGGGACAGGTGCATACAGTGCATGCACCGAGGCTTCTGCGGCGTGAAGCCGCGCTCTCATCCGCGCCACACGATTCCTAGATGGATTTAAGGCGGCGATTCTGCACAGATTCACGGGTCCCCGGGAATAATCCACGGCGTTGAGAACCGAGCCGCACGGCGATCGAGAGTAACGGAGGCACGTTTCGAGGTGTGTACGCAAGGGAAGTAGTCTATTATGCGTATCTCGGCTACAATGTGTCGTGCCAGCTACGGAATGATCTCGTTACATAGTGCACGACCTTAGCGAAACCGGTCGTAAGAATCGATTTGCATGGTCGACTCGTTCCGATGAATTATGTCGCCGCGGTTGGTTCGTGCCTCCTACGCCGGGATCGAGGAAATGCTTGGGGAGAAGAGAACCTGGGCGCCTTGTTCCTGGTCGCGTTTCAAATGGAACCTCCTCTTTCTCTCAAGTTTCGCTCTTCGATCCGCTAGACTTCAGATCTGCGATTAGAATGGAACCACTGCGCACCGAGTTTATTACTCGAAATTTTGGTGTAAGAAATTTCCAGCCGGGGCGTTGTGTTGGGATAATGGAGTATTAGAAAGGGTTACAGGCGGCGAGGACGTTGGGAAATTATGAGATAAAAGAAATGTGATCTATACGAATGAAATTCGAATCTGAAACCCCTCGGAGGAATCGTCGAATGAAAGGAGCAGCTCGGTACTGCTGCCTTCCTAGATTCCCAACTCCTTTCACTCATCCTTAACACAATACTGCCCTTTCCCTGAATCGTACACTTTCCATTCGCTTTTCAGAGCCCTACCCCTCTCCTCACCTAGACGAAATTCTTTCCACGTGCCTGGCCATTCATCAACCATCGGTTTCCCAACTTTGCTGGCTCAAACTCTACACTATACATCTGAAATTGCTAGGATATGAAAGTTGTCCCTGTACTATGCACACGGTACACTCCTTTGCAACTGCAGCCGTAAGACAAGTATATTATTAATACCTGATAGATGTCAGACAAGTATATTAATAATCACTCTCGACCTAATTTGCATCATCACCACCGACATTAAAATTACTCTCAAGCTTCATTCTTTCGAACACTTAAATCACAAAGCTGTCTCTCCAACAAACGTTCTTGAAACGTTCTCCCTACTAACCCCGACTGACTAAAGAAAGGAAGCGGAGAAAGGTTGGCAAAAGCATAGTCGTTCATAAGTACACCTACTCTGCGTGGAATAATTGTGAAAAATCGTTGGAAAATCGAAGAGCTCTAAGAAATTTGACTCAATTCGGTATTCAAAATTATAAGCAGTGAGAAGCATTGAATCTATAACAGATATCGCGTTTTCGGAAAATACAACAGGTGTGTCCCAATATTTATTTATGAACGGCGGTGTACACGCAGCCGCCAGACGATTGCGCCTCGATATGCTCATTCATACTTCGCCGTCAGCTGACGTGCGCCGATCACCGATGAATTACAATTCTCGCGCGAGAGACGCGACGCATGTGCGTACGTACCGCGTCGCGACGTCTCGCTTCCTCTCGTGGCTGCGCCCCTTCGCGCGCGCTTTGCCCGTCTCTCTTCCGCCAACGGCTCGCGAACGGGAGGGGCTGTTTGCCCGGCCGCGACACGGGTTTCCGATTAACATTTGACGGGGGACGGTCGTGTCGTAATCGGTGTCGTTCTCTTGCGCGATCACGAAATCCGAGCCGACCGCGAACTTGGCTGTCTCGTTTGCATTCAGGGTCAGGCGGATTCAATGACGTAGTTAATACGCGATCGTTCTCACGGTTGCATTTTAATTTCGCGGTCGGGACCGGCGCGGATTCCGCCGTCCAGGAGGCGCTCGCCTCGTTGATCCTTGCCGCGACGATGGGGCGTCGATTCTCGGAACGACTTCGTCGATTTTGGAGGAACAGAGCAGTGCTCTGTTCGTTTTTCTGGGGGTTGAGGGGTGGATTATTAAGCAGGGTTGATAGAGTTATAGTATTTGTTATAATTTACAACTGTTGTAATTATAATTCACAACGGGGAAAGTAGTTCTCTTTCTATGAGGTGTTTAAATCGCGGGGTGATTGCTCTTCAGTTCCTCCATCAGAGAAGAATACTATTTACAAGGTTCCCGGAGCTATTTGTTAAGCCTAGCACATGTTAATCAGAAGGATGTATTGAATCCTCGACAAAGTTAATATTTAAACAGTTTCCGGAGTGTACAATTCGCCAGCGCGAAAGATAATCATACAGAGCATTCAACGAAGCTGCAAAATCAACTCCATCATCACCGCGACCCTGCATCCTTCGCAATATTTGTATTCCCTCCTTCGCTTTCGATTTCTTCCGTTGAAAAGAGCCCGCTACGCCCGACACGTGGCAAAGTTTCGCCAAACATTTACCTATCCTTCTTCTTGCTCGCAGATTTCGCAAGCTCTGCAGCACACGGCCTTCGAATGGACCGATTCAAAATAGAGTCCAACCTTTTATTCATCATCCACATTCGTGGCCTCCACGTTATTCATAGAAACGCCCCGGCGTCTGAGCAAAGTAATACATAAATCAGGATCTATGCCGAAGGTACTGTTGTCCTCGGGAACCCTCTTCGGGTCAGGTGTGTACCTGGCTTCCAGCTCATTGGTCGAGGACAAACGATCATTGTCTGCCCGGATGAGAGCGGTGAAACGGCCCTGATAGTTTTAGGCCCTTTGACACATGTGTGCTTACCATCTCTCCTTATCAGCCGTTCGGTATTTTTCCGCTACTTCTGGCCGATGGAGTTTCCTGACAGGCCTGATATCCGCTCGGTATTATTCCATTGGCGGTGTTGTGAAGCCTCGGCGACGTTAAGGCCTCGACGATAATCTTCGCCGCGCTCATAATCATCCCCGGCACTACGGAGAGCCTCCCGGCGGCTGTAATGCCGTAAGGGCCCCCCCTTATCTTTCGAGGGTCGGCGTCGATTAGGGTCATATCAAATGGACGGCCTTGGGTTCAATGTACAATTGAAATTGTCGACGAAAGCTCGCGCCCATGCGATTGCTGGTCAAGTACGCGCGCTTCATGGCTGCTCGCCTCTTTATGTTTGCGTTCTTTATGGTGCATTTCCTGTCCAGAGAATTCCAATAATATTTCGAATATATTTTGAAAATTTGTTTCGAGAGTGTTGGGTAAATTAAGTTGAAATGTGGACTGGAGAATTGAGCCCTGCAATTATTTTTGTGCCCAGGAGTGCTTCAACAGTCAAAACAAGAGTTTTAAGTCCCGAGAGAATTTTGAAGACAAGTTCCTCTGGACTCAAGTACGTTCGTATGTCCTTTAATATTCGCCTGTCGCCTTAGAAAAGCGCTTATTTTTACGCGGATCGGCAATTCTCGCGTTTGCTTTGAACACGTGGAAGCGTGGCTTAAGGTTTTGACGAAATTGCCCGAGACAACGATCCTCGTGGCGCAGCAAACGATTAACGTCGACGCACGCTTCAGCATAGAATGTTTAATTCATACCCATTTCTCGAAAATACCAGGAAGAAGTGATTCATTCGTTGTCCAAGGCCTCTGATATTTCTCATAAATACTCTGGTCGTGATATTTATACATCCTCCGTTTTATTTCCATCGTCTCATCAGTCGTGATCCTTTGTGGCTCCTTCCTTAAAACAGAAATTATTGCTTCCGTATTAGGCCATTAAGGCCCAATAGCTCGAAGATAATTAAAGGTCGTAGGAGCTTCGTGTTGCATAACGTGAATATATTTTATATGTTACTTCGTTCATTTTATCGTAGTTTTAGAGTAATTTTCTCATCTAATTAGCTATTGTTCCAGCGAGTGTAAAATATGTTAGTTACTTAACAGTACTCTTTGCAGTATCCAGTTTCATTTTCTAATAATAATTTTACATTACACTTCTCATTCTTCGTTACGTTAGTTCCCCTCGGAATGTCGCGTTAGGTATAGTATACTTTGGAATTTGCTAGCCAGGTCGACTGTGTTCAAAGACCTGCTCTTCTCAGAGTTCAGATGATTTTGCGCGATACTTATCGATCTAAACGATATTCCGAGCGTGATGCCTTGTTGCGACTCTGCCAGAACCCGGGGAATTCTGATCATGAATGAAATCCGTCACGTTGCCGCTTTTCAAACTTTTTTGCACCGCATCCGATTGACCCAAGAAAGATCGACCTCCCCCACGCCTCGATCATAAACGATCCCAGGAAACCTATTGTATTGAAATCGCCGTTCGGCGTGCCGAAGTAGGCTCGCATAGAAACGAGCGACGCCGTAAATAATAGAAGTCCAAGTAGATTGAATCAAACAGTTCCAATCAGACATCGACGTTAAGGCTAAGAATCCAAAATTCGCCCTAAGCACGCGAAATTTAATGTAATCGTTGAATCATAAGTCGCCTCTTACGAGGTAAATTGGATCCAAACTCGTCGTCAATTTCGCTAGTGGCTTCTGCGAAATTGAGATCGCGTTACGAAACCTCGAAAATATCGCGTGCCAGGAGCGGTGCAAGCACGTGGTGCACGAGGAAGAGAAAAAAAGGTGTCCCGAACCGAGGCGTATTAGCCCGAGGTATGTAATCGGTGACCTCAGCGGTGTTTTAATATTTACAAAATTAACAACCTGGGAAAATGAATCACCGGAGCGTCGTAGATCGGAGGTTCTCGCACACTTTTCCTCTATAAAGTATCCTTAAATTTTCCTTACTCTGCTTAAATCTATACTAACGTTTTATTTAGTGATTTTAGAGCACGATAGTGAATTTTCTAGGGTATTTAGTGATCATAAATGACAGCGTGGTTTGACAGTAGAATATTTATGCTAACTAGAAAGATTGTTAACATCGAGACGGCATTCGATCCACGGCGCCGTGTTTAATGCCGAAACGGTACCCGATTTTTTGCATTGAAATTAATATCGAAACGGGTATGCCATTCTCTCTAGTTCGTGCAACGGTACCGCCTCCTATTAAACATCTCACAGCGAACACAAATTACTGGCTGCGTCGATTAATGAACGAAACGAACCACGGGGATCTT
This sequence comes from Andrena flavipes, assembly GCA_963971345.1. Taxonomy (NCBI): domain Eukaryota; kingdom Metazoa; phylum Arthropoda; class Insecta; order Hymenoptera; family Andrenidae; genus Andrena; species Andrena flavipes. Next base: position 50,507,291 of record OZ020482.1, read on the forward strand.
CCACAACTTTACCCCTAATCAAAGGACGAAGCGCGAAGGAAAAATACACCTGGCTGTTTCCCTTTCGCTCAACCTTGAGCGATGTCAATTAGAAGAGGCACACTAATTGCATAACGCGTTTGCGATAGGCTGTAGGAACTTAACGCTGCTTAATAAGGATCTCCGTCGGAAATAGCCAGGCGTTAATTTCGGCCCAAGGAAAGGCCAAAGGCGGCTTACCTGCGCCTACACCGAAACGAGCGTCGCTAGATAACGTTAGAAAACATCGTTGAGTAAGGTTTGTTTGCGGACAGTGTTAGCTGACGGTGATCATGCACGGGGAATATTAATATTTACACCACTTTTCGGACAGTCGAGTATCTGTAGCTTAAAATCTCTCACCAGGCGATATCGGAGCAGAGAGGTTTCTCTTATCTCGCAATATTGTTGATTAATGTTCGCCGAGACGAATGCCTTTTGAGGTTGTCGACCCAGCATCATTTATTTTCGATCCACGTACTCGATTTTTAATGAAAATTCGGTGCCAGGCTATTGGGAGAAATTTCTTCGTTTACAGCGCGCTGAGTGATCGAGTAGTGGGTATAGATACAAAAGTGAATTGTTAGCGTTTGAAATTAAAAGTACCCCTGGGTTTTCGTTTACCTGAGAATAAAAATAAATACGATACTAATTCAAGAACAATAAACTCTGTCTTCCTCTCGGCATCGCGCCATTAACCAGTGACTACAGTGCCATTCCTCAAAATCTTCAAACACTCTGGACGTTCTTCCGCAACGCCGTCCAGTAAATAGGTAGAGTCGCCGGTCACGAAAGCCTCAGAGGCTGGATCATTAGCGTCGGTGAAACGATTTAGCGCCGGTAAGAAGCAATCCTTGCTTCCGCGTGGCTGCATCCTTCGCGCAGGACGGTCCGCGCCGTCGTTAACCATCACTTATTCGTTAATATCGACAACGAGCAGCGACGGGCATGATCGATAGGTTCGATGATAAATCACCGCGAAACGAACGGTACGCTTTTTTTTTCTTCTTCATACTCCTTTCTGCCCGCACCCCGCCGAATCACATTTGGTCTGGCGTTCTCCGGGTCTCCCGTTATCCCTCCGCCACTGTAACTGTAAATCCGATCTCGACTCGTTCGTGCTGCCGATCATTTTATTTCGGTCCTGTTTCTACGTTTTTTCCTTTCCCCCCTTCTATTCGATATCCGACCGCGCGCTGCTTCTTTCTCTTCGATTCGAAGCGCTCTATAGGTTGGCCCAGGCGATCTCGATCCATCATCCCCGAGGCTAATCGTACGGCGCAGGAAGTTAACGATCACGGTTGCTCCGACGTTCAACTCTCTGGCGTTCGCGTCGCTCGGAAAGGATTCCAGCGATTCGCTCGATTTTCCTGGGGCTGGGTTCGAGACACCGTCTGTTGGAGAGCTGTGGGCTGGTAATTGCTGATGAATGGGGGATATCGATTTGGTAGTGGATTTAAATTTACTAGGGAATCACGGAGGTTTTAGAACAGTTTTCTTCGCGTAGCAGGGATTGATCCAAATGTATAAGTGGCTTTAGAGCTACCGAACGCATTGACTCACTGCGCAGTAACGGGTGATGCAAGTTGAAAGGCCATTGCTTGATAGAGCGATACCACCAGGGAACGCGGGAAGGTGCGAGAAAAATTGCGATAATTGGTTACCATGAATCCATTTTCCCGGAGCAATCTGTGCTCTCTTTCCGCTTGTGGATAGCTACGCGTCGAACTGGTCAAGGCTGACCCAGCAAAGATCTTTATTTGGTTCGTAGAATTGTTACACGTCTCATTGATCCTCGCTTTACTCTGCCTTTGATTCGTGAATGTCGTATTCGCTGCTGATAAAAAAAATACAGAAATAGCCCAACAACTTAATCAACATTTGATTGAATCGCTGCATAAGAGTTATCAGACCCACTGAACCAGGACGTGTAATACACCAAAGTCCCTTGTTAATTGAATTTCCTTTCTCCTTCTCAAAGAACACCTACGGCTTCCAACGAAAACCCTCCTCCCTCTGTCCTTCGTCGGCTTTTCGAGCGAAAATCACCGCCAGCCCCGTAGCTGCGTCGGGATTCACGCATTCCGTGCGGAGAGAATTCCCCCGCGGGGTGTATCGCGATGTAGGAAGAAGCCGCGCGTTTAGCAGTCAGGGTGCGAAGTGGCAGGCACAATGGACGCTCCTCGACGATCTGAATGTCTCGGCAGTCGGCGCGGGCTGGCGCACCGGCCGGAAAAGGAGAAAAAAACGAGAGAAAAAAGAAGGGAAAAGAAAAGGGAGAGGAGAATCGAGTGGATGGTTCTTGTCCCTCCCTCCTTTTGTACCGATGCGCTACGTGACGCGACTACGCCGCTGGGAATTAACGACGACGGGGACCCGCGTCTCGCCGCCCCGCGAGCGTAAATCCGCCGACGTCGAATTAACACGCCCGACGACGAACGTCAGACCGTTGACGAGCCAGCCGAGAGCGACGCGCTCGCCCGTTCGTCGAATCGGTATCGCGATACATATCGAGGAGCAATTACTGCCGCTGGGGAGTCCCATCCAAGGACTGGCAATCGGCATGGAATATTTCTCTTCCGCTTCTGCGAATCGGGCGAAAAAAAAATAGCGCGCGGACGATCGTGAATTTGAAATGGTAACGAGACGCTCGCTCGCCTGTTTGCCGCGCGGAGAATCCTTTTTTGGAGAGGAGGAGGGGAATTAATGCGGGATCGGATTAGATGAACGAGATTGAATTAAATGGAGATCTGTTTAGTATGCTTAGCTGTGGGATGATTGTTAGTTGAGAAGCGTAAGAGAGTTGCAGATCGTGTCAACGCTTTATGAACGTTTTGGAACGTATTTGTGCGATTAGGAAAGAATTTATTTGAAAATTTACAGCTGCGTCTTTTGCGTGAGATTTAACTTGATGGGCTGACACGAGATAACAAAGCGAACTCGTGAATTAATGTGAACGCACCAGAGGCGCAGGAAGTGCTAATTTCTTCCCTGTACTTCCTCTGCAGTTTGCTTTCTAGATGACTTTTAACACCTCCTATTGCGCTTGCCTGACGTTGATGGCTCTGTAAGTAATTTTAACTTATCTCCGCCCGGGGCTTTATTACCATTTGCGGTGGGCCGAAAGTCGTGGGGCAACAGGTGATAGATTGAATGGGCGGTGGTGTAAGTTGAAAGCCTGCAGTGTTCACGCTCGCCAGGAGCTCTTTGGAGAGCGCTGCAGAGGCTGACGGATATTCAGTTGTGGTGAACAGTGTAAATCCGACGCTACTTGTTAGTTATATAATTCAAGGGAAATAGTCAATCGCTGGTGCTGCAAGGATCCACTGGCACACGTGACCCAGAATTCAATAATTTCATTAAGGATTAGTTAGAGAAATAATTCACCGTGGAAGGGTTAATCGCGCTTTCTGCGTGACTAATTCATACGTCCGTCAAATAGCCATTTTTTTCAATATTTAATTCGCCTGGATCTTGTTAATCGATCAGTGTTTTTCCATCCATTTTTTTACAGTCAGCACGTTCGAGCAATTGGTGCGTGTTAAGAGTCTCCTTGAATATCAAATTGCGGTATTTTACGCGATTAAAATGTCTACGCAATTTATCATTACCACGAGAAAAAAAGGAAATACCTGTTCTATCTACTTCTTTAGTTCGACAAGATGCAAGACTCTTGCCACTTGCGTCTCTGCCTTCCGCATTACTCAATAAACAATCAGATAATTCTAATACGAGGGGCATAAGAAATGGTAAAATTCCTCGGCCGGTTAGAGCTCGCGGCCCCTGCAGAAATATCACCGACGATCGAGGGTGGTAATTTTCAAGCCGCTTGCGGATCGTTTCTCGTAGGGCTGATCGTCGACGGAAGTAGCGTCTGTCCGACGAGACGGACGCCCGAAAGAAAGTTCTCGAAGTCAATTCCGTAATGGTCGGCGTAGCATTGAATTCAATTGAATAATGGTCGGCCGGCGGTGGGGGAAGGGGCGCGAAAGGCAGCCGCCCCGATCATTATCCATCATTCGAGCGATTATCGTGATATTCCCGCGGCATTCGCCTTTATCGCCGTTATTCAACGCGTCGGACGAGAGTGTCAAGAGTGTCGAGAGAGTGATACACGCGTGAAAGAAGCTTCGAGACGACGAACTCGATCCAACGGCGTAGACGCGTCGGACTAACAGAGGACGCTCACACAATCATATCCCCACGTTACAACAGTTCACCATAAAACCACCCACCAATAATAAAAGTAGTACGTTCACCCCCAAGCTCCACCCTCGACACTTTTATTCCTTCCTACAATTCTCTCTCCTTCGTCTTTCTCCTCTATTTCCACCGTACTCTTTTAACATCAGTGTAACATTCACTCGTCGCAGCGGATGCCAATATACAGTTGGCTATCAAATGTTACGATTATCGACGTTTAATTTCGCGCAGTGGCGAAAAGTGGACAGCCCAGCGAGCGGCCAGTGGATCTACCGTTAAAGATCGGCCACGCTCCATTAAATCGGCGCCTGGCTAATTACCGATTCCCAGGTGACCGTTCCGATTCTCGTATGGGCTGCGCGTTTCCACGCGATCGCGACGCATATGCTATGCGCGGCTCCACCCCGGTTCGTTCCCTCGGCCATTCTTCGCTTTTCCACCGTCGATCCGTGGATCTAAATATAACCCGGTGCGACATCAGTGGCCTGGATCCGATCGAAAGCAAACACGGAAGATTCGCGCGTTCCACGGCCCCTTCCCTGCGCAGGTTGTAATCGCGCCGATCGACGTATCGGTGCGTTGACTCGCGGCGAACCGGCTCCTGCTGGCCATGGCCGTCGATCAGGATTAGCGGGCAGTAATTTCAGTCCCGCGATCGTTAACGAGCTTTGGAATAGATTTTATAGCAACATCTGCGGGACCTTTGCCATTACCGATCTCCTTTACCGGTTCGCCGTTCGATCGTGAAATAATTCCTAGCTTCTTCGCTCTTGATAGGGAAGATTGCGCGAACAGCGAGGTTTGAAATACTAGGGGATGCAGCTGGGGATCGAAATCGAGCACGGATAGCTGGGTGGTTGTGGACGAAGGTAGGAAGAGCGTTCCCCACTGCGCGGAGGGAGCGAGTCGAGCTTGCCGATCGTAGGAATTGCGAGCAATAGGAGGGAACTGGGTGTGCCAGTGTTTTGTTGCTCGATCGGCAGAGACACGGGAATAAAAATAAGCGGCGGTAGGATTAACGGGTGCTCTCGCATACAAGGTACCTGGCGCCAGCCTCTAAATTAGCTCCTCGGACGACGTGCCGCGATACCTCATTCCCTTCTCGTGCTCTCGACTCCTCCTTTTCCTTCTTCCACGTCCACCGCCTGCCGCCAGTTTCCACTCGAGATCGCAGCTTGTTTTTCGTAAACACACGACGATGCCCCCGGAAAGTGCAGTCGCGCCTGTCTTTTTTAAATACAGCTGTTTCGAATTTCGCAACGTCTTTTGCTCCGATACGCCGCGCGACGTCACTCGCTCGTCGGTTTTTTTGACACGGGATACTCGAGCACGCACGGGAAATTACATAACCGAGGAAAGTAAGATCGGACATGTTCGGTCAGTTGGTCGGCGCCTCGACGCTGACCCGTAACAGCGTCACGCAAACGGAAATCGGTGTTTCCTCGGTGGAGCATGCGATTAGAAATTATGGCTTCTCGATTTGCGTTTCAATCGCCTTCTGAGACGAGGGGATCCCGAGACACAGAATACTCGAAGACCAGAAGCCGTAGCCCCGAAGCCCGCCACGAATATCGTCCCCCGAAAAGATAATCCTTAAGGAATCCCTGCAACGTTCGCCCCGGGGAAGAAGACACGTGAAAGCGACTTGGCATTAGAAAAACGAAAACGAGGTCTGAAATAATCCTCTCCTACGTGGGCCTGTATCCTAAGAAGCTCGAGAAGGATCCATCGTCGAGCAGCGGAGCGGGGAACGGAGGCGGCGGAGGGTGGAAAGTAAAGAGGAAAACGAGCCGGCCGATGGGGGAAAAAAAGGAGGAAGAAGCGCACGATGGAGAGAGCAGGTTTAGCTTCTTGCTCGGTGTTCAGCGAGCGTATCGGAGCCGAATGGATCCCCGTATACGGCTCCCGATGCCCAGATGGAGAAGGAAGGGGATCGAGGGAAGCTGGATGAAGAAGGGCAGACCGGGAGGGAGAGGGGGTTGGCAAAGGGGAGGGGGCAGGGAAGAAAAGGGATAGGAAGAAAAAGAGTCACCCTCCGTGGCGCTTGAAGGCGATGCGCAACCAACGACCGGTCTCTAAGGGACGCGCGCTCCAAGACTTCGGCCTTCGAGGTTTTGCTGCGTTCACCAGGTTCACCAACCTTTTTACGGATCATTCTGTCGATTATTGAATAACTTCGCCTCTCTCGTCGCCGTTCGAACACCCGGTACTTCCACTTTTCTAACCTTCCTCGCGGATGCTGGTCACCAGAAATTGCTTGTGGCCATTGGGTGTTTCTTATCACAAGATTTTAATACTATGTAGCGTTGCGTGCTGCGTTTCGTTCCGCGCTTCTCGAGGGACCAAATTGATCGTTCCTCATCCGCGGACTCGATTCACCATTTTAGTATACTCTTCGAGGGGGAATTCTATAGTCCGATAAAACCTGTGGCCATTTTTAATATCAGTGCTGCTACTTTGTTATGCCACTGCTTTTACAGAGGACAGCTCTTATCTCGAGCCAATGCTTCACCGCTGACGCCTTATAAATATCTCTCGGCTCTCTTCTTCAACCCGTGAATTTTGCGATTTTTGTTCTCTTTTCTCGTGGCGTTCTGTTCCCTTTCAGTTGGGTACAAAAGTGGCTTCGTGGGCCGCGATTAACGAGGTTTCGGGCTCCATGGGCGCCATTCTACTCATCCGAGGCGGACGAACTCTTAAGCCAGTAATAATTTCTAGCTGTCCGATGGGCCGTGATATATATTGGTCTGCCGGGTCCTACGTTGCTGTCGGCCTCTAAAAAATACGATGCTGCTCGCTACGCCGAGAAGATTCTCTATGTAGATTGGGGGTCCGCTACCAGCCTGGCCCCAGGCACGCAGATCTTAGATCAGGATCCATGGTAGTTCCTAATCGAATGGATTGAGGAGAAGGGGAAATATATTCAGCCGCTAACAGTGTAATTCAGAGTTTCATCGTTTCTGGTGGCTTTTGAGACTTGAACTAAATCATAGTATATAAAACTAAATAGAGCAGATGTCCCGATTACTGCCAGTGTCCCTACTACTACCACTCTGTTTATTTTACTTAATAAAATGTATAGAGAATAATGTACAAAAAATTTATTATCAAACTTGGACTGTTCTTATTATTATTGTACACTATTCTTTATACGTTACCTTTTTATTAGGTAAAGTAAATAAAGGGGAAGTAATAGGGACATTTACCCTACAAACTAATAATCTGGAATAATAAATTGTAGATCTAAGAGTATCCTGTGACAAAGGCTACAGTGTTGCTTATTAATAAAAAAAATCTAAGCAGATCGAATTGATTGAAACTGAAGTCACATTCCGGTAAATCAGATCTCACCCCCACCCGCAATCAACGTGATTCATCTCGTAGCCGCCGCTAATTATCCGAACAAGGTTAACATGCAAACCGATCGGTCGGACACTTGGACACGGTTCGAGACGACTTAACCAGCAGCGATCGTTGGGATTCTATTGTCGCCAATCTACCCAGCAATTCCCTCCTCTTCCGTCCATCCGCGTTTCCACGAACCGCTAATGGTCGCCCCGTGAAGCTCCATCGGCGCAAGAAGCGCAAGGTTTCCTCCGCGCGCTCTTTTACAACCTACCCGAACGTTTTTACGCCAGATACAGCCATCCTCGATATAAATAGATCGGCAGCCACCGTAGAAGATCGCGAGCGGGGCGAAAAGCCGAAGGACGAGGCGCGTGACGGACACCCGAGGTGCATCCACCGAAACTGCATCGGACGCGTGTAACTATCGTCACCTTTCTCTGCCCAGGGCCGTTAACGTAACCAAAATGGCCATTCCCGGGAGCTGCGCAGGGAGGGACGCTTTACCGATGCCGTATCTCCTTCCTTTATAGACTCGACGGCCTGTGTTCCAGTCGGGCTTTACGAGACCATTCGATCCTTGTTTCGGGGTCCAAGCACGTGATAGCCGGGCTCTAATCTGACCATTACTCACGGCACGAGGGGGGAATGAAAGGATACACGTTCGGTCTACTTGGTTTCTAGTGAAACGCTTTGGGGAAGATCGCTGGTGAAGTATTGGTTATTCATTCTGGATGGATGGTGGTTCATTTTGGCTGCTTCGAGGTTCAAAGGAAAGAAATGGCTTCTCGTTTACTTCTACTCCTTAACGTTTTATTGGATTATGGTGGCCCTCGTATTTACAGAAACTGTTGTAAACTGTTTGTATTAACCCCTTAGAATCATAGTTGCTTGTACCTGCAGCGAGTTCCTTCAAATTCGAAACCCTTTCTTCCACCCGATTCGTGGATGTGTCTCGTAGGCTTTGCTACATTTAGCGCGGTGCTTCGTGGAGCTTGTTGTTCTGGGCAAAAAGCTGGCCACGAGCACCGGCTTCTGCGCGCTAGTCGGCAGGATGGCTGTCGGGGGTAGCGTCTCCAGGACGCAAGAAAACCTTCGCAAGGTAAACCAGATCGCCGTTGACTCTTTCCCTCCGCGTTCGCCCCATGTTCCCCCGTTCCGGCGCGTAAAAATCGTGCGCGGTTACCAATCCCGCGATACAGCAGCGCATCAAAAGATCCACCGCGGTGCATCTCCGTAGGATGTTGGGAACGCCATCTCGTTACGCTACTTCCTTTTTGGAGGACGAGAGAACAGAAGCTAGCCTACCTGTAGCCACGGCAAAGGGGGCTCTGATCCAGTGGCGTAGCACGATTGTATTTATCGCGATGAATATCTTGCTGCAGGAACACTTTCGCGAGTACCATTTAGTGGAGTTGAAAACTGCACCCTGGAAGTGAAATGTGTAACGTTGACTAGTGAATAGTCTTCTGCGTGAACGCATAACTTTGAAAGAAGATGTTAGACAGAGTTTGGAAAATACGAGATCGTCTTTCAAGTCTTGTGACACACTATACGATGAATGATTCTCATGCTACCACTATTATTCCGTTGGCATTGGATAACGCATGATTCATGGGCGATATTACTAGAGTCCCTAGCGTCTGTTCGCATCACTGGAATTCCTGGGATCGCGTTAACGCTCCCGAACTAAGTGGCCCCCCGTTTATCCCGTAATTATATAGAATTAAGTTGTCCGTGGGGCCAGCGCCAGCTCTGTCGAGCTCGCCGCGGCTCTAGCTAGCCACCAAAAAACCAACGCCTCGCAATGTTCTGGCGCCTATGCCCGAGGAAGGCATCCGAGCTGAACCAGTCGATCCTTCTCTTTTTATATCCACGCTGCCGGGAGGGAAAGACACCTCCTCGCGTGCAACGCGTGCACCTCCCCTTCGGGATGCCTCCTGCACCCTCGACAGGTCTATTTATAGATGTTGGGCATTACCTGAGGCCCAAGTGTGCTTGCGCTCGTCCACTCGCGTGCTGGTTCGCGCGATTGTAACGCAGGCCACGATGCACGCCTCGTTTCCTCTGGAACGCGATGATATCTACCGATGAGATTCCATGCTACAGATTTTCGAGATTGTTAGCCTAGTAGATACCTCGGGGACGACGGATTTGCTTACTCCGCTGGTCGATGAACCCTTTGGCTGGTCTCCCTTGGATTCCTTCGAGCCTCGTAGGGTCCGTCGCGGTATTTCTCGCGACAGGAGTAGAGATGGTTCCATTGTAACCGCTCTTTCGTAGTCGTAGACCAGCTCTCTTCAATCCCCTGCGAGTTGTGACGCATTTGGTCGTAGTAGAGTATAGAGCGAGCACCCTTCCCACTCTGTGCTCGAGACGGCGAAGGTATTTCAATTAACAGAAAACTTATTCCCCCCCTCAAGCGCCCCTCGACGGCCATGGTCTCCCTGCAATAACACGAGAAAAGGTGGTTCGCCGGGCATAATTGCATAATTCACCTTCCACAAACGGAGCAAATAGGATTTCACGTGGGACGTGCTATCGGATACCAGTCCGGCAAGGACAAGTCGGCGTGCCTCTTCTTCTTCGGGGTAGCCGTGGACTATTTATAGATCCTAAATATTAGCTAGGACGAAGGTGTGTTAGTGGACTGGTACCTCGTTACATTTCTTCAGGGATTGGTACCGCGAGGCTGAGGCCGCCAAGCCGTAACCGCTATCTTCGTTTCTTTTTCCACGTAATTACCGCGCGAGTTCCTTCGGCCTCTTCTTCTGGCGTACAAAGAGAGCCCGAGAGCGCGCCTCACCGGTCGCCGCACTATTTATAGATCTTAGATCGTTATCCGCGGTACGTGAGTTCTGGTATCGCGTGTGAATGTTGGCCACCAACGAGCCGAGGAGGAATATCACGGTTTTCTGCGGGTTGATGGCCAACGTGAATCGCGCCCTCCCCTCTTCCCCTTGACTTATCGATTCCCAAGCGAAATTACTGTCCTCGGCGGCCTCGAGCGTCGGATGCACTTGCCTCTATCCCCCTACGAGGACGCCAGCCAACGAGCCGCGATTAGGTACCCCGAGGAAGTGTCTTGGGAAGGTCAGTGGAGGCTAACAGGGACTAGCGCAGCCGTGGTATAGCGCGATAGCAACGCGTGCAGATGATAAGGGATCGGTAATGATTTATCTCCAAGCGCACCCCTCGATTATGCGTTAATGTTGTACCCCAGTAGAAATCAGTTCTCAAGGTTTCATTTTTATTTTTATGAAAGGACAAGCTTCTAAATCAACTCTCAGGAGTGTCGAATCCTTTTCGAGCCACCATTCGTGGTCGGCGATAGTCAAGGACGACTATGCCGCCTGTACCAGCGAAGCAACGCGCAACCCTTTATCGGCGAACGCCGCGGAAAGGGGATTTTATCGCGGCAAGCTTGCCCGCAGCATCGGGGCAGGTTTATAAATAGCCTTGGATAGCCGCACGCGGATTGCACAGGGCGCCTAGCACCCGGTGCCGATTATTCCTGGCGCCAGCGCACCTCCTCTCGGCTCCTTTAATGGCCGACGGTTAATGGGAAGTTAATGTCTGCTGTGTGCTAACTAAGCGACCGGTCCTTCTTCATCTTTCCACGCCTTTCGTCCCTTTCCCTCCGCGCTTCTGTTCTTCATTTTTCGCTAGTTTCTTTTTCTGCCTCTCTCTCGATCCTCGCCGACATTCCTTCTCCGGAGACGTCGAAGAAGATGCTTCAGCCCTTGTCGCCGGCTCTACGCTTTTGCCTTCCTTTTGCCGGCTTCGTATTCGCCATTGTCAACATTCAGAATCCCCGCGTGTAAGTCCCTTTACTAGGAGACACTTACCTTCTTTCGCTTACGAGGATCCACGTGTATTCTGCGGGCTTGAAGCGATACTGAATTTCGTTAGGTTCTTATAGTGCTTCAGGAGCGATGCCTGTAAAAAATGAGACTCTTAAACAGAAGATAATAAAATTGTAATCACCTGACAGAATATTTAATCGAATTCAATCGTCGTTATTATACGAATATTATTTATGAAAGGATTGCCAGAGAAATGTAATGGAAAGACGCTTTAGTATTTCTGAGCGGTTCGCTGCAGTATCCGCGCGTAGATGCGCGTTCTCGGTGCTGGTGGGTGGTTTTCTGCTTTCTTTTATCCTTTGAGCGAGAAGAAATGCCGCGGCGCGGGAATTCCTGGCAAGGACTCCATCTCCGGCGCGCTGATGCCAATGATGGATTCGTAATCACCAGCTTCTATTTGCAGTTTCTGTCGTGAGAACGTCGTCATCGTGCTGGGAATAGAACCGGCCCCCTGGTCGATGCACCTCCCGCGGAACGAGTCTTTGCACCGTAATATCGACCGCGGACACCTTCAGCGCTCCCTTTTATCTCCCGACTCTCCGATTCTGCAAAATCTCCGTGCCCTTCAGCGACAGGGGAATCGCTCGCGAGATCGCGCTCTGATAAACAGGCCCGCGAGCTCGACGATTATAGCCGCCTTATCATCGTTATCGAAATAATCAATCCATTCGACTCTTTCTCCGATCGTCCAACCAATGTTTTAGTATTAATTTACGAGATGTAATTCTACGCGTTCTTGACATCGTTCGATCAAACCGGTTCGCTATATTCATTTACACGTTCTATTGCGTATCGGGATACCAGTGAACTTTGCCTGAAACGATCGCTCGCGAGACATTCTTAAAATCTTTCTCGGCATTCGCAAAATTACAAAAACGAAGAGACGCGACAACTTTAAGGGCTGCTTTCACCGTCCACAGTGAATTTCCACAAAAACAAAGATTGCTGCTTGCGCACTCGAATGTGCCCTACATTCGCACGAAGTTTCATCAAAATTAGAATTTTGACGTTGAGAATGTTCCCTTGTAAGATTCTCAGGCACGTTTGCAGTGACGAATATTACCTTCATATTTGGAAAGCTTTTCTTAGAAGAAATAAAGAGCAGAATGTACTGATTGATCGTGATTGGATTTGTAAAAAGAAAAGAAAACAGGGTTTTATTCCTTAAATAAGTTTTTATGATCACCTAACGCATTTTATATTTAAAAATATTTTAATCCGTTCAACTTGGCTCACCAAGATTAAATCCTGAGTGGGCCACTGGTCGATTGTGTTACGGTCGTTCGTCGATGGCCAATGCCAGCGAGAATAGATGTGGGAAATCGTACGCGCGAAAATACGAGATCATTGCGATTGCAGACATACGACACGTGCTCAGTCTATCTTCGGGTTTCCTCTTCGTTTCGTGACATCCGCTCGTCGCGTATTCGACGCATCGTTGCGCGTCGCGTGGACGCGTGTGCAGGTTCCAGACAAACGGCTCGCTGCAATAAACCGACGATCGCATCGGTTCAGATTTGATTGCGCTGACGGGCCTTGAGGCCCGTTTACCAAAAGACGAGGGAAGCCTGATCCACTCGTTGCTTTCTCAGCCACGACGAAGCAATGTAAACGCCTACATTGACAGATAAAGATGTCTGAATTAATTCTGTTCTCGAGTCTTCTAAATTGCAAAGATTCTCACGTGAAATCGAAGGCAGTCTGTGATAATTCCGCCCATGAAAGCAGCCGAGCAGAAAACTCTGAGGACTAGAGTAGGTACAAGGAGAGTTTCCAGTGATTCTAGATACGGTATTTGCGGGATGCAAACTTGCTAACCATAAACGCAGCAGATCTCACTCCGAAGGGAGCACTATCGCTTAGGTTAACGAACGAACATGGCTAGTACGCACAGGAAACAAGGCAATAGTTTTATACGCGCCAGCCCAGAAACCACGCGTTTCCCGTGGAGAAAGGTTCCCACAGTTGTTTGCACTGACAAGGGACTAAAGGGATCTAGAATTCCTTCGTTGCCTTATATATTCCCTCGGTATCAAGTAGAAACTTGTGCGCGAGCTTTCTCGACTTCTACAAGTTATTTAATACGGAAGGAGGGTTCAGAGAGCGAAGGCTGCACTTTGGCGAATATAAAATAGTTGTTAAATCCCCTCCACGTCTCCCTTCTAGCACCCTTTGGGATACTAAAAGAATACACACGCCAGTAAATCCTTCCAGAGACACTAAACTCCCCTTTACGACATCGCCATAAAAGAGAACGTGTCTGATCAATTATCCTCTCAAGGATCGCGTCTATAAACGCCTCGAATTCGCTAATGGCAGCCACCGCGAGCTTTTTAAACCCCTGTAAAACTTAGCCCCGACACTATGAATCTTCTTTCGTGCGCGCATGCCGCGCAGAAGCGACCCGAAAGGCTACTCAGCGGACGTCGCGCGCAGAGGGAAAGGAGATTGCGGACGGCGAGATAGACTGGAAGCGAGGCCCTTTAGCGGCGAAATGTCGAGAGGAGGCCTGTTCGGTGCTAACGAACGTGTCCACGTCGCTGAATTCATCGGGAGCTTCGGTTTGCTCAGCAATTAGCTGGCCTAGCCGGCGGAGTTCACGTGGCGCTGGCACATTCGTGTTTGACGGACCGTTCTAGACCGGTAGCCGGTTGCCTTTTTTCCCTCTTTACGTTTTCGTAGACGAGAGGGAGGGGGAGAAAAAAGGTGGTTTCGAGAAACGCCGGCAGGTTCAACGGCCGGCAGATTTTTCGCGTCTCGAGATCGCTTCGGGGAAGACGAAGACTGACGCCTCCAAGTGGCCGTGAAGGCGCGGTACTTCGCGGAAGTAATGGTCCGCCGCGAGATTTTCTTCGCTCGCTTTGAAGAACGGCGGTGAGTTACATCATGAATTTTCCCCCGGAAATTCACGGCCACTTAGGAGTTTGGCCCGCAAACCCAAGACGCATTATTCATTCAGTTATTCGTTAACGGGATAGCCCTTCGGTATTTTATGGACAGCTCGCGGAGAACGTGTGCGCTTGGTATTTTAGAGATTTTAGACAGTCCCGTAAATTAAGTGGATTGCAAGGCTACTTGGGGTTAATGTGTTTGCGAGGATCCTTGGTTGCGAGGTTCAAACAGAAAGGAAAGGGAAATGATTCGCGAATGAAACCAAAGGTACAGTGGGGGATCAAGTATACCTAATTAGACCCTCTGCATGCGTTGAGGATTTTATATAAAAATAGAAACAATTCATTTCTAGATGTAAGCCTATTCAGACTGAATTCTTATTATTCCTTTATGAAGTATCGATGTTTGCAGCTTGAAAATATATCTACACTTGGCAGCGCTGTAGAGACTATTATGCGTCACATGGGTAATTTTATTTTTACACAAACACAAATAGCATATTTTTCCTACTGTGGCTCTATTGAAGTCACAGTAGGAAAAATATGCTATTTGTGTTTGAAGAGTTACATCATATATCGACGCGATTTCGCAGTTCACGCGAGATGAGATTATTTCATTGATCATCGGACTCTTCGGAAATATAGACAAGCCGATTAAAAACACCTGGGCTATCTACGATCTCGTAATAACGATCGTTCTGTACCGTTATTCTCGGTCAAGGATCTCGGCGAGATCGAATTGGAATATCTCTTTGGCGGCGGTGAGCAATCTTTTGCGTCCTTCTTTGCCTCTCCACCCGCCTCCTCTCTCGGCGCCTGTAAACAACGATTTAGGAACTTGATGTCGCGATTATCGATGGAGATCCTTGTCGGCGTTAATTACACTTCACGGGGGAACCTGTTCGCGGAGCAAGGCATCGGGAATCGTGATGGATATTTATGGTTTGAGAAGCTTTATCTGTGCGTGCCAATGATAGGGGTTAATCAGGCTGTCGAAGAATTCTATTTAGAAGTTATTATAGGTAAGACACTGTTCATGATGTTTTAATTTCTCTAGGAAAATGAATTTACATAATTTTTGATGCACATAATTTCTGAGAACATAATAACTGATGCAATATCTTAAATTAATGAGACCAGTGACACAACCCAAGGGGGAGGGGGCTGGCAACCTCCAAAGATGGGGCTTTGTAAAAAGAAAAGAAAACTGGATATCATACATTAAATATATTTTATAATCACCTAAAGAATTTTATTGAATCTGCGTTAAAAATATTTTCATCCCTTCAGCTCGGCTCCCCTCCAGATTTTTCCTGTGCACGCCACTGAGTGTGGCAGAGATCAATTATTATCTTATAAATTATCAAGTAGGCTATTTAACCCTACTATATATGCGTGAGGCCTGAGAGGCCCAAGTGAACAGTTTTCGTAATATTGAAAAAGATTCAGATAACGATGACTCGTAGTGTTAAAAAGACACTGTTCAATATTTCATTTCGTTGTTAAATATTTTTATTAATAAAGATTGACTGCGACATTACGTGCAATCTAAAAAAATTATTTTTAAAATATCCATGCATTTCTAGATTCGGAGATATGTGTAATTCTAATTTATGTACGTGTGCATTATCGATATCACGATATCCACCGTGATACGTCGACCAAGAGCACTCGACTGCAGTTCAATTTTCATTCATCCTTCTCGTTTTCCCCGCCAAGCGCATCTCACCACGCGTCGAAAGGCGCCGTGACCTGTGAGACACGGGGAATAAAATGATGGACCGATCGGCTGCCAGGTATAGAATGGGTGACGAATAGGTGGATAGCATAAAGAAATCCGCGTGTGTGGAGAAACGATCGTGCGCGAGGTCGCGGCATACACGCCTCAGGGATACGAGCGAGCGAATAGGTTGAGGGTCGTGTGTGGCCGTTGACCCTTACCAAT
Source organism: Andrena flavipes (assembly GCA_963971345.1). Lineage (NCBI taxonomy): Eukaryota > Metazoa > Arthropoda > Insecta > Hymenoptera > Andrenidae > Andrena > Andrena flavipes. The sequence continues at coordinate 50,523,559 of OZ020482.1, forward strand.
GTACTTGCACGTCCCTGGAGAGCGGTAAGCGTGGACTACAACCACAGACGCGGTACAAGATAGACCTAACATCATCGACGAAGTATAGGATAGACCTATCATCCAATGTAATTTCGTATCACACGCTCGAGGGCCTCTCGAGGCCCCTTTTACCATTTCCGTATCGCGTGCAACGTTATCAATTCACGGTTGAATTCGATCACCATCCAACTAGCGGCTGAAATTGATACCAAAACGTGGGTGAAAATGCTACGAAAAACGGAAATGTGAATCGATCTGGATCAACAGCATAAACCTGGTAAGTATTTATTCATTTTTGGAATGCAGTAAATTACCACTCGCTAAGTTTATTCAGTTAACAACTAAGTGTTAAATGAAGTGTTAATTGGTCGCTCACTGAAGTGAAGTTCAGCTCGTTGAGTAGAGATATAAAAACGGGGGACTACGTGGGAACTTTTACTTTCAGTTTTTCGTGTGGTGTTATTCAGAATTTCGAAGAAAAGTAAGTACAGTTCTTTTGTTTGGAGTCTACGTAATTATTGTATAGTTTTTAAGTTGAAAATATTTGTAGTCTTGAGTATATAAGCTTGAAGCGTTAAATACAGTGTTAATTGCCCGCTAACTTTGGTTCAGCTCGAGAAGTCGAGCTATAAAAAAGTGGGGGTATGCAAATTATTTTCTGTGTACTTTACTAATGGGGTAGTAGAATTGAATACCGTTTAAATTTATTGTACATGAAACAAAGGTTAATTGGGAAGATAATTTAATTATTTATACGTTTTACATGAAATAATTTTGTAACATTTGTCGTATATTTTATACTAAACAAGTCAGGTTACTAAAAAATAGTTTTCTTCTTGTTACAGGTGAAACTGGGGGATATTTCTCCGTGAAGACAAGAAAATAGTGATTTTATATAACCAACAAAGTGAAATTATATATTTTGTACGTAAAGAAAGTGGTAGAAACTTGAAAAAAGAAACTATATCATTAATCAGATATACCTTTTAGATAGTTTCATCCAAATTCCAAACCTGCAATTTCAAATATCTATGGTATTTCCTTAAGAATACCATATGTGGAGAACACAGTGTCTTTCGAAATGGACACAGTAAAGGAGGACTGCTTAACGCAGAGACGCAGAGTTTTTGAAATGCCTGCGAGAGGCACAGCTCTTGTTCTCTACTTTAAGTCAAATCCTTCATAGCTGAAATTTAGGGATACCTCTTTCCACCTCATGTTCTCCTGATACATTGGCCAAAATCTGGCCAAAATTTTCAGAACGCACAAAATTGGAGCTTTGTAATATGATAACATGACGTCGAAAGAGGTGGCACAAAGGTGGTAATTTGAAGTGTTTCTTTAAGATAATGCTTTTGGAAAGGAACTGTGTATCGTAGAACTATTTGCAGCGCGAAATTCTGTCTCCCTTGCAGGTGCAAGAATCGTGCAATGGCAAGAGAAGTTGCGAGGAATAGCACAGGAATGATTTACTGTGTGAAAACAATGTAGAAACAAAGAGGAGATATAACAAGAGGCATCACTCGACCAGGACAGAAATAACCTAGGGAAATCACTAGACAACCAATTTAAATGCTCATTCGGCAATGATCGGTAAACTTCGGCAATAATTAGCCAACTGCGGTAAGGTACATTCAGTCGATTTGAATATCCCGCTCGAATAGACGGCCCATTTAAATGCCAAGGTCAAGTAAGGACTTCAAAGGTTCCGCTCGGAGTGACGCCCAGTGATGCCAGAATGAGGACGGGAACGCTCGAGAATTTCCCCCACCACGCATGCACACTACGCCGGAGCTGCGTGTCCGTGAGCTCGGCGCTTCGGACAACGTCGGGAAGACGAGAGAGAAAACGAATGTGTGTCTTTCTCTCTTGCTCTTGAAACCAAGCGACACGCGGCCGTACGCGACTTCACGAGTGTCTCGAGATCCACTTTTCACTTTCTGACATATGCATAATACTTTTGTAATGAAAAAAAAAATTTGGAAAATTTTTGTTACGGAAATCACGTTTTAAGACCTCCTGATCACGTTTTAACCATTTAGAAAAGAGCTTTTTTTTTAAATATCTCATGTATTTGTTAACACGATTACAGTATTGTCTCCGTATATGCTCGATTTTATGCACGCGATACAAGCTTGTGGCTATTCCCACCACTATTGTCTCACTCTTGTCCGGCGAAGGCCAGAACGAGATGGAACGGGTTGCGTGCGCGACGAACGAACACTCGGAATTAGGACTCTGTACAGAATATATGCTCATCACCGGTCCCGAGCAGCGAGCAAATACGGAGACAATACTGTATTACTATGTAAATACGTTACTAATATGGTAGTGGAATTGGACGCTATTTAAATGGCGTAAAATTGGGAAGATAATTTAATTCATTATACTTATCATATGAAATAACATTCATCGTAGTTTCTATAATATACAAGTCAGGTTACTTAAAATATTTTTCTTCTTGTTACAGGTGAAACTTGGGCATATTCCTCCGTGACAGGAACTTTACATGGGCCAAATGATGCAAAATTCGACAATGAACACAAGAAAATAGTAATTTAATATAACTGACAAAGTAAAATTATATATTTTATACTTTATTGTAACACTGTAAAAGTCTTTATTCAAATAAAGTGGGAAAAAATTGAAACAGACTATTATTATTGAGAAATACCTTTTATACATACTCCTATCCAAATAATCGCAGTAGCTACATTAAAGTGACGTCTTCGAAGCAGAAATTTAGGATACCTCCTTTCGCTTCATGTTCTCCTGATGCATGGCTCCAAAATTTGGACAAAATTCTCAGTACGCTGTAAAATTGAGCTTCGCAGCAGGAGAACATGAAGCGAAAGGAGGTATGCTGAATTCCATCGCCAGAAACCTTTCGACAACTCTGCGCCTCTGCGTTCGATAGTTCTGCGTCTTCGATTCTCTCTCCGAAGGCGCTAACTTTGTGCCACCTCTTTCGACATCATGTTCTCCTGCTGCGAAGCTGAATTTTACAGCGTACTGAGATTTTTGACCAAATTTTGGAGCGAAGGAGCAGGAGAACATGAAGCGAAAGGAGGTATGCTGAATTCCATCGCCAGAAACCTTTCGACAACTCTGCGCCTCTGCGTTCGATAGTTCTGCGTCTTCGATTCTCTCTCCGAAGGCGCTAACTTTGTGCCACCTCTTTCGACATCATGTTCTCCTGCTGCGAAGCTGAATTTTACAGCGTACTGAGATTTTTGACCAAATTTTGGAGCGAAGGAGCAGGAGAACATGAAGCGAAAGGAGGTATGCTGAATTCCATCGCCAGAAACCTTTCGACAACTCTGCGCCTCTGCGTTCGATAGTTCTGCGTCTTCGATTCTCTCTCCGAAGGCGCTAACTTTGTGCCACCTCTTTCGACATCATGTTCTCCTGCTGCGAAGCTGAATTTTACAGCGTACTGAGATTTTTGACCAAATTTTGGAGCGAAGGAGCAGGAGAACATGAAGCGAAAGGAGGTATGCTGAATTCCATCGCCAGAAACCTTTCGACAACTCTGCGCCTCTGCGTTCGATAGTTCTGCGTCTTCGATTCTGTCTCCGAAGGCGCTAACTTTGTGCCACCTCTTTCGACATCATGTTCTCCTGCTGCGAAGCTGAATTTTACAGCGTACTGAGATTTTTGACCAAATTTTGGAGCGAAGGAGCAGGAGAACATGAAGCGAAAGGAGGTATGCTGAATTCCATCGCCAGAAACCTTTCGACAACTCTGCGCCTCTGCGTTCGATAGTTCTGCGTCTTCGATTCTCTCTCCGAAGGCGCTAACTTTGTGCCACCTCTTTCGACATCATGTTCTCCTGCTGCGAAGCTGAATTTTACAGCGTACTGAGATTTTTGACCAAATTTTGGAGCGAAGGAGCAGGAGAACATGAAGCGAAAGGAGGTATGCTGAATTCCATCGCCAGAAACCTTTCGACAACTCTGCGCCTCTGCGTTCGATAGTTCTGCGTCTTCGATTCTGTCTCCGAAGGCGCTAACTTTGTGCCACCTCTTTCGACATCATGTTCTCCTGCTGCGAAGCTGAATTTTACAGCGTACTGAGATTTTTGACCAAATTTTGGAGCGAAGGAGCAGGAGAACATGAAGCGAAAGGAGGTATGCTGAATTCCATCGCCAGAAACCTTTCGACAACTCTGCGCCTCTGTGTTCGATAGTTCTGCGTCTTCGATTCTGTCTCCGAAGGCGCTAACTTTGTGCCACCTCTTTCGACATCATGTTCTCCTGCTGGGAAGCTGAATTTTACAGCGTACTGAGATTTTTTACCAAATTTTGGAGCGAAGGAGCAGGAGAACATGAAGCGAAAGGAGGTATGCTGAATTCCATCGCCAGAAACCTTTCGACAACTCTGCGCCTCTGCGTTCGATAGTTCTGCGTCTTCGATTCTCTCTCCGAAGGCGCTAACTTTGTGCCACCTCTTTCGACATCATGTTCTCCTGCTGCGAAGCTGAATTTTACAGCGTACTGAGATTTTTGACCAAATTTTGGAGCGAAGGAGCAGGAGAACATGAAGCGAAAGGAGGTATGCTGAATTCCATCGCCAGAAACCTTTCGACAACTATGCGCCTCTGCGTTCGATAGTTCTGCGTCTTCGATTCTCTCTCCGAAGGCGCTAACTTTGTGCCACTTCTTTCGACATCATGTTCTCCTGCTGCGAAGCTGAATTTTACAGCGTACTGAGATTTTTGACCAAATTTTGGAGCGAAGGAGCAGGAGAACATGAAGCGAAAGGAGGTATGCTGAATTCCATCGCCAGAAACCTTTCGACAACTCTGCGCCTCTGCGTTCGATAGTTCTGCGTCTTCGATTCTGTCTCCGAAGGCGCTAACTTTGTGCCACCTCTTTCGACATCATGTTCTCCTGCTGCGAAGCTGAATTTTACAGCGTACTGAGATTTTTGACCAAATTTTGGAGCGAAGGAGCAGGAGAACATGAAGCGAAAGGAGGTATGCTGAATTCCATCGCCAGAAACCTTTCGACAACTCTGCGCCTCTGCGTTCGATAGTTCTGCGTCTTCGATTCTCTCTCCGAAGGCGCTAACTTTGTGCCACCTCTTTCGACATCATGTTCTCCTGCTGCGAAGCTGAATTTTACAGCGTACTGAGATTTTTGACCAAATTTTGGAGCGAAGGAGCAGGAGAACATGAAGCGAAAGGAGGTATGCTGAATTCCATCGCCAGAAACCTTTCGACAACTCTGCGCCTCTGCGTTCGATAGTTCTGCGTCTTCGATTCTCTCTCCGAAGGCGCTAACTTTGTGCCACCTCTTTCGACATCATGTTCTCCTGCTGCGAAGCTGAATTTTACAGCGTACTGAGATTTTTGACCAAATTTTGGAGCGAAGGAGCAGGAGAACATGAAGCGAAAGGAGGTATGCTGAATTCCATCGCCAGAAACCTTTCGACAACTCTGCGCCTCTGCGTTCGATAGTTCTGCGTCTTCGATTCTCTCTCCGAAGGCGCTAACTTTGTGCCACCTCTTTCGACATCATGTTCTCCTGCTGCGAAGCTGAATTTTACAGCGTACTGAGATTTTTGACCAAATTTTGGAGCGAAGGAGCAGGAGAACATGAAGCGAAAGTAGGTATGCTGAATTCCATCGCCAGAAACCTTTCGACAACTCTGCGCCTCTGCGTTCGATAGTTCTGCGTCTTCGATTCTCTCTCCGAAGGCGCTAACTTTTTGCCACCTCTTTCGACATCATGTTCTCCTGCTGCGAAGCTGAATTTTACAGCGTACTGAGATTTTTGACCAAATTTTGGAGCGAAGGAGCAGGAGAACATGAAGCGAAAGGAGGTATGCTGAATTCCATCGCCAGAAACCTTTCGACAAATCTGCGCCTCTGCGTTCGATAGTTCTGCGTCTTCGATTCTCTCTCCGAAGGCGCTAACTTTGTGCCACCTCTTTCGACATCATGTTCTGCTGCGAAGCTGAATTTTACAGCGTACTGAGATTTTTGACCAAATTTTGGAGCGAAGGAGCAGGAGAACATGAAGCGAAAGGAGGTATGCTGAATTCCATCGCCAGAAACCTTTCGACAAATCTGCGCCTCTGCGTTCGATAGTTCTGCGTCTTCGATTCTCTCTCCGAAGGCGCTAACTTTGTGCCACCTCTTTCGACATCATGTTCTCCTGCTGCGAAGCTGAATTTTACAGCGTACTGAGATTTTTGACCAAATTTTGGAGCGAAGGAGCAGGAGAACATGAAGCGAAAGGAGGTATGCTGAATTCCATCGCCAGAAACCTTTCGACAACTCTGCGCCTCTGCGTTCGATAGTTCTGCGTCTTTGATTCTGTCTCCGAAGGCGCTAACTTTGTGCCACCTCTTTCGACATCATGTTCTCCTGCTGCGAAGCTGAATTTTACAGCGTACTGAGATTTTTGACCAAATTTTGGAGCGAAGGAGCAGGAGAACATGAAGCGAAAGGAGGTATGCTGAATTCCATCGCCAGAAACCTTTCGACAACTCTGCGCCTCTGCGTTCGATAGTTCTGCGTCTTCGATTCTCTCTCCGAAGGCGCTAACTTTGTGCCACCTCTTTCGACATCATGTTCTCCTGCTGCGAAGCTGAATTTTACAGCGTACTGAGATTTTTGACCAAATTTTGGAGCGAAGGAGCAGGAGAACATGAAGCGAAAGGAGGTATGCTGAATTCCATCGCCAGAAACCTTTCGACAACTCTGCGCCTCTGCGTTCGATAGTTCTGCGTCTTCGATTCTGTCTCCGAAGGCGCTAACTTTGTGCCACCTCTTTCGACATCATGTTCTCCTGCTGCGAAGCTGAATTTTACAGCGTACTGAGATTTTTGACCAAATTTTGGAGCGAAGGAGCAGGAGAACATGAAGCGAAAGGAGGTATGCTGAATTCCATCGCCAGAAACCTTTCGACAACTCTGCGCCTCTGCGTTCGATAGTTCTGCGTCTTCGATTCTGTCTCCGAAGGCGCTAACTTTGTGCCACCTCTTTCGACATCATGTTCTCCTGCTGGGAAGCTGAATTTTACAGCGTACTGAGATTTTTTACCAAATTTTGGAGCGAAGGAGCAGGAGAACATGAAGCGAAAGGAGGTATGCTGAATTCCATCGCCAGAAACCTTTCGACAACTCTGCGCCTCTGCGTTCGATAGTTCTGCGTCTTCGATTCTCTCTCCGAAGGCGCTAACTTTGTGCCACCTCTTTCGACATCATGTTCTCCTGCTGCGAAGCTGAATTTTACAGCGTACTGAGATTTTTGACCAAATTTTGGAGCGAAGGAGCAGGAGAACATGAAGCGAAAGGAGGTATGCTGAATTCCATCGCCAGAAACCTTTCGACAACTCTGCGCCTCTGCGTTCGATAGTTCTGCGTCTTCGATTCTCTCTCCGAAGGCGCTAACTTTGTGCCACCTCTTTCGACATCATGTTCTCCTGCTGCGAAGCTGAATTTTACAGCGTACTGAGATTTTTGACCAAATTTTGGAGCGAAGGAGCAGGAGAACATGAAGCGAAAGGAGGTATGCTGAATTCCATCGCCAGAAACCTTTCGACAACTCTGCGCCTCTGCGTTCGATAGTTCTGCGTCTTCGATTCTGTCTCCGAAGGCGCTAACTTTGTGCCACCTCTTTCGACATCATGTTCTCCTGCTGCGAAGCTGAATTTTACAGCGTACTGAGATTTTTGACCAAATTTTGGAGCGAAGGAGCAGGAGAACATGAAGCGAAAGGAGGTATGCTGAATTCCATCGCCAGAAACCTTTCGACAACTCTGCGCCTCTGCGTTCGATAGTTCTGCGTCTTCGATTCTGTCTCCGAAGGCGCTAACTTTGTGCCACCTCTTTCGACATCATGTTCTCCTGCTGCGAAGCTGAATTTTACAGCGTACTGAGATTTTTGACCAAATTTTGGAGCGAAGGAGCAGGAGAACATGAAGCGAAAGGAGGTATGCTGAATTCCATCGCCAGAAACCTTTCGACAACTCTGCGCCTCTGCGTTCGATAGTTCTGCGTCTTCGATTCTCTCTCCGAAGGCGCTAACTTTGTGCCACCTCTTTCGACATCATGTTCTCCTGCTGCGAAGCTGAATTTTACAGCGTACTGAGATTTTTGACCAAATTTTGGAGCGAAGGAGCAGGAGAACATGAAGCGAAAGGAGGTATGCTGAATTCCATCGCCAGAAACCTTTCGACAACTCTGCGCCTCTGCGTTCGATAGTTCTGCGTCTTCGATTCTCTCTCCGAAGGCGCTAACTTTGTGCCACCTCTTTCGACATCATGTTCTCCTGCTGCGAAGCTGAATTTTACAGCGTACTGAGATTTTTGACCAAATTTTGGAGCGAAGGAGCAGGAGAACATGAAGCGAAAGGAGGTATGCTGAATTCCATCGCCAGAAACCTTTCGACAACTCTGCGCCTCTGCGTTCGATAGTTCTGCGTCTTCGATTCTCTCTCCGAAGGCGCTAACTTTGTGCCACCTCTTTCGACATCATGTTCTCCTGCTGCGAAGCTGAATTTTACAGCGTACTGAGATTTTTGACCAAATTTTGGAGCGAAGGAGCAGGAGAACATGAAGCGAAAGGAGGTATGCTGAATTCCATCGCCAGAAACCTTTCGACAACTCTGCGCCTCTGCGTTCGATAGTTCTGCGTCTTCGATTCTGTCTCCGAAGGCGCTAACTTTGTGCCACCTCTTTCGACATCATGTTCTCCTGCTGCGAAGCTGAATTTTACAGCGTACTGAGATTTTTGACCAAATTTTGGAGCGAAGGAGCAGGAGAACATGAAGCGAAAGGAGGTATGCTGAATTCCATCGCCAGAAACCTTTCGACAACTCTGCGCCTCTGCGTTCGATAGTTCTGCGTCTTCGATTCTCTCTCCGAAGGCGCTAACTTTGTGCCACCTCTTTCGACATCATGTTCTCCTGCTGCGAAGCTGAATTTTACAGCGTACTGAGATTTTTGACCAAATTTTGGAGCGAAGGAGCAGGAGAACATGAAGCGAAAGGAGGTATGCTGAATTCCATCGCCAGAAACCTTTCGACAACTCTGCGCCTCTGCGTTCGATAGTTCTGCGTCTTCGATTCTCTCTCCGAAGGCGCTAACTTTGTGCCACCTCTTTCGACATCATGTTCTCCTGCTGCGAAGCTGAATTTTACAGCGTACTGAGATTTTTGACCAAATTTTGGAGCGAAGGAGCAGGAGAACATGAAGCGAAAGGAGGTATGCTGAATTCCATCGCCAGAAACCTTTCGACAACTCTGCGCCTCTGCGTTCGATAGTTCTGCGTCTTCGATTCTCTCTCCGAAGGCGCTAACTTTGTGCCACCTCTTTCGACATCATGTTCTCCTGCTGCGAAGCTGAATTTTACAGCGTACTGAGATTTTTGACCAAATTTTGGAGCGAAGGAGCAGGAGAACATGAAGCGAAAGGAGGTATGCTGAATTCCATCGCCAGAAACCTTTCGACAACTCTGCGCCTCTGCGTTCGATAGTTCTGCGTCTTCGATTCTCTCTCCGAAGGCGCTAACTTTGTGCCACCTCTTTCGACATCATGTTCTCCTGCTGCGAAGCTGAATTTTACAGCGTACTGAGATTTTTGACCAAATTTTGGAGCGAAGGAGCAGGAGAACATGAAGCGAAAGGAGGTATGCTGAATTCCATCGCCAGAAACCTTTCGACAACTCTGCGCCTCTGCGTTCGATAGTTCTGCGTCTTCGATTCTCTCTCCGAAGGCGCTAACTTTGTGCCACCTCTTTCGACATCATGTTCTCCTGCTGCGAAGCTGAATTTTACAGCGTACTGAGATTTTTGACCAAATTTTGGAGCGAAGGAGCAGGAGAACATGAAGCGAAAGGAGGTATGCTGAATTCCATCGCCAGAAACCTTTCGACAACTCTGCGCCTCTGCGTTCGATAGTTCTGCGTCTTCGATTCTCTCTCCGAAGGCGCTAACTTTGTGCCACCTCTTTCGACATCATGTTCTCCTGCTGCGAAGCTGAATTTTACAGCGTACTGAGATTTTTGACCAAATTTTGGAGCGAAGGAGCAGGAGAACATGAAGCGAAAGGAGGTATGCTGAATTCCATCGCCAGAAACCTTTCGACAACTCTGCGCCTCTGCGTTCGATAGTTCTGCGTCTTCGATTCTCTCTCCGAAGGCGCTAACTTTGTGCCACCTCTTTCGACATCATGTTCTCCTGCTGCGAAGCTGAATTTTACAGCGTACTGAGATTTTTGACCAAATTTTGGAGCGAAGGAGCAGGAGAACATGAAGCGAAAGGAGGTATGCTGAATTCCATCGCCAGAAACCTTTCGACAACTCTGCGCCTCTGCGTTCGATAGTTCTGCGTCTTCGATTCTCTCTCCGAAGGCGCTAACTTTGTGCCACCTCTTTCGACATCATGTTCTCCTGCTGCGAAGCTGAATTTTACAGCGTACTGAGATTTTTGACCAAATTTTGGAGCGAAGGAGCAGGAGAACATGAAGCGAAAGGAGGTATGCTGAATTCCATCGCCAGAAACCTTTCGACAACTCTGCGCCTCTGCGTTCGATAGTTCTGCGTCTTCGATTCTGTCTCCGAAGGCGCTAACTTTGTGCCACCTCTTTCGACATCATGTTCTCCTGCTGCGAAGCTGAATTTTACAGCGTACTGAGATTTTTGACCAAATTTTGGAGCGAAGGAGCAGGAGAACATGAAGCGAAAGGAGGTATGCTGAATTCCATCGCCAGAAACCTTTCGACAACTCTGCGCCTCTGCGTTCGATAGTTCTGCGTCTTCGATTCTCTCTCCGAAGGCGCTAACTTTGTGCCACCTCTTTCGACATCATGTTCTCCTGCTGCGAAGCTGAATTTTACAGCGTACTGAGATTTTTGACCAAATTTTGGAGCGAAGGAGCAGGAGAACATGAAGCGAAAGTAGGTATGCTGAATTCCATCGCCAGAAACCTTTCGACAACTCTGCGCCTCTGCGTTCGATAGTTCTGCGTCTTCGATTCTCTCTCCGAAGGCGCTAACTTTTTGCCACCTCTTTCGACATCATGTTCTCCTGCTGCGAAGCTGAATTTTACAGCGTACTGAGATTTTTGACCAAATTTTGGAGCGAAGGAGCAGGAGAACATGAAGCGAAAGGAGGTATGCTGAATTCCATCGCCAGAAACCTTTCGACAAATCTGCGCCTCTGCGTTCGATAGTTCTGCGTCTTCGATTCTCTCTCCGAAGGCGCTAACTTTGTGCCACCTCTTTCGACATCATGTTCTGCTGCGAAGCTGAATTTTACAGCGTACTGAGATTTTTGACCAAATTTTGGAGCGAAGGAGCAGGAGAACATGAAGCGAAAGGAGGTATGCTGAATTCCATCGCCAGAAACCTTTCGACAAATCTGCGCCTCTGCGTTCGATAGTTCTGCGTCTTCGATTCTCTCTCCGAAGGCGCTAACTTTGTGCCACCTCTTTCGACATCATGTTCTCCTGCTGCGAAGCTGAATTTTACAGCGTACTGAGATTTTTGACCAAATTTTGGAGCGAAGGAGCAGGAGAACATGAAGCGAAAGGAGGTATGCTGAATTCCATCGCCAGAAACCTTTCGACAACTCTGCGCCTCTGCGTTCGATAGTTCTGCGTCTTTGATTCTGTCTCCGAAGGCGCTAACTTTGTGCCACCTCTTTCGACATCATGTTCTCCTGCTGCGAAGCTGAATTTTACAGCGTACTGAGATTTTTGACCAAATTTTGGAGCGAAGGAGCAGGAGAACATGAAGCGAAAGGAGGTATGCTGAATTCCATCGCCAGAAACCTTTCGACAACTCTGCGCCTCTGCGTTCGATAGTTCTGCGTCTTCGATTCTCTCTCCGAAGGCGCTAACTTTGTGCCACCTCTTTCGACATCATGTTCTCCTGCTGCGAAGCTGAATTTTACAGCGTACTGAGATTTTTGACCAAATTTTGGAGCGAAGGAGCAGGAGAACATGAAGCGAAAGGAGGTATGCTGAATTCCATCGCCAGAAACCTTTCGACAACTCTGCGCCTCTGCGTTCGATAGTTCTGCGTCTTCGATTCTGTCTCCGAAGGCGCTAACTTTGTGCCACCTCTTTCGACATCATGTTCTCCTGCTGCGAAGCTGAATTTTACAGCGTACTGAGATTTTTGACCAAATTTTGGAGCGAAGGAGCAGGAGAACATGAAGCGAAAGGAGGTATGCTGAATTCCATCGCCAGAAACCTTTCGACAACTCTGCGCCTCTGCGTTCGATAGTTCTGCGTCTTCGATTCTCTCTCCGAAGGCGCTAACTTTGTGCCACCTCTTTCGACATCATGTTCTCCTGCTGCGAAGCTGAATTTTACAGCGTACTGAGATTTTTGACCAAATTTTGGAGCGAAGGAGCAGGAGAACATGAAGCGAAAGGAGGTATGCTGAATTCCATCGCCAGAAACCTTTCGACAACTCTGCGCCTCTGCGTTCGATAGTTCTGCGTCTTCGATTCTCTCTCCGAAGGCGCTAACTTTGTGCCACCTCTTTCGACATCATGTTCTCCTGCTGCGAAGCTGAATTTTACAGCGTACTGAGATTTTTGACCAAATTTTGGAGCGAAGGAGCAGGAGAACATGAAGCGAAAGGAGGTATGCTGAATTCCATCGCCAGAAACCTTTCGACAACTCTGCGCCTCTGCGTTCGATAGTTCTGCGTCTTCGATTCTCTCTCCGAAGGCGCTAACTTTGTGCCACCTCTTTCGACATCATGTTCTCCTGCTGCGAAGCTGAATTTTACAGCGTACTGAGATTTTTGACCAAATTTTGGAGCGAAGGAGCAGGAGAACATGAAGCGAAAGGAGGTATGCTGAATTCCATCGCCAGAAACCTTTCGACAACTCTGCGCCTCTGCGTTCGATAGTTCTGCGTCTTCGATTCTCTCTCCGAAGGCGCTAACTTTGTGCCACCTCTTTCGACATCATGTTCTCCTGCTGCGAAGCTGAATTTTACAGCGTACTGAGATTTTTGACCAAATTTTGGAGCGAAGGAGCAGGAGAACATGAAGCGAAAGGAGGTATGCTGAATTCCATCGCCAGAAACCTTTCGACAACTCTGCGCCTCTGCGTTCGATAGTTCTGCGTCTTCGATTCTCTCTCCGAAGGCGCTAACTTTGTGCCACCTCTTTCGACATCATGTTCTCCTGCTGCGAAGCTGAATTTTACAGCGTACTGAGATTTTTGACCAAATTTTGGAGCGAAGGAGCAGGAGAACATGAAGCGAAAGGAGGTATGCTGAATTCCATCGCCAGAAACCTTTCGACAACTCTGCGCCTCTGCGTTCGATAGTTCTGCGTCTTCGATTCTCTCTCCGAAGGCGCTAACTTTGTGCCACCTCTTTCGACATCATGTTCTCCTGCTGCGAAGCTGAATTTTACAGCGTACTGAGATTTTTGACCAAATTTTGGAGCGAAGGAGCAGGAGAACATGAAGCGAAAGGAGGTATGCTGAATTCCATCGCCAGAAACCTTTCGACAACTCTGCGCCTCTGCGTTCGATAGTTCTGCGTCTTCGATTCTGTCTCCGAAGGCGCTAACTTTGTGCCACCTCTTTCGACATCATGTTCTCCTGCTGCGAAGCTGAATTTTACAGCGTACTGAGATTTTTGACCAAATTTTGGAGCGAAGGAGCAGGAGAACATGAAGCGAAAGGAGGTATGCTGAATTCCATCGCCAGAAACCTTTCGACAACTCTGCGCCTCTGCGTTCGATAGTTCTGCGTCTTCGATTCTGTCTCCGAAGGCGCTAACTTTGTGCCACCTCTTTCGACATCATGTTCTCCTGCTGCGAAGCTGAATTTTACAGCGTACTGAGATTTTTTACCAAATTTTGGAGCGAAGGAGCAGGAGAACATGAAGCGAAAGGAGGTATGCTGAATTCCATCGCCAGAAACCTTTCGACAACTCTGCGCCTCTGCGTTCGATAGTTCTGCGTCTTCGATTCTCTCTCCGAAGGCGCTAACTTTGTGCCACCTCTTTCGACATCATGTTCTCCTGCTGCGAAGCTGAATTTTACAGCGTACTGAGATTTTTGACCAAATTTTGGAGCGAAGGAGCAGGAGAACATGAAGCGAAAGGAGGTATGCTGAATTCCATCGCCAGAAACCTTTCGACAACTCTGCGCCTCTGCGTTCGATAGTTCTGCGTCTTCGATTCTCTCTCCGAAGGCGCTAACTTTGTGCCACCTCTTTCGACATCATGTTCTCCTGCTGCGAAGCTGAATTTTACAGCGTACTGAGATTTTTGACCAAATTTTGGAGCGAAGGAGCAGGAGAACATGAAGCGAAAGGAGGTATGCTGAATTCCATCGCCAGAAACCTTTCGACAACTCTGCGCCTCTGCGTTCGATAGTTCTGCGTCTTCGATTCTCTCTCCGAAGGCGCTAACTTTGTGCCACCTCTTTCGACATCATGTTCTCCTGCTGCGAAGCTGAATTTTACAGCGTACTGAGATTTTTGACCAAATTTTGGAGCGAAGGAGCAGGAGAACATGAAGCGAAAGGAGGTATGCTGAATTCCATCGCCAGAAACCTTTCGACAACTCTGCGCCTCTGCGTTCGATAGTTCTGCGTCTTCGATTCTCTCTCCGAAGGCGCTAACTTTGTGCCACCTCTTTCGACATCATGTTCTCCTGCTGCGAAGCTGAATTTTACAGCGTACTGAGATTTTTGACCAAATTTTGGAGCGAAGGAGCAGGAGAACATGAAGCGAAAGGAGGTATGCTGAATTCCATCGCCAGAAACCTTTCGACAACTCTGCGCCTCTGCGTTCGATAGTTCTGCGTCTTCGATTCTCTCTCCGAAGGCGCTAACTTTGTGCCACCTCTTTCGACATCATGTTCTCCTGCTGCGAAGCTGAATTTTACAGCGTACTGAGATTTTTGACCAAATTTTGGAGCGAAGGAGCAGGAGAACATGAAGCGAAAGGAGGTATGCTGAATTCCATCGCCAGAAACCTTTCGACAACTCTGCGCCTCTGCGTTCGATAGTTCTGCGTCTTCGATTCTCTCTCCGAAGGCGCTAACTTTGTGCCACCTCTTTCGACATCATGTTCTCCTGCTGCGAAGCTGAATTTTACAGCGTACTGAGATTTTTGACCAAATTTTGGAGCGAAGGAGCAGGAGAACATGAAGCGAAAGGAGGTATGCTGAATTCCATCGCCAGAAACCTTTCGACAACTCTGCGCCTCTGCGTTCGATAGTTCTGCGTCTTCGATTCTCTCTCCGAAGGCGCTAACTTTGTGCCACCTCTTTCGACATCATGTTCTCCTGCTGCGAAGCTGAATTTTACAGCGTACTGAGATTTTTGACCAAATTTTGGAGCGAAGGAGCAGGAGAACATGAAGCGAAAGGAGGTATGCTGAATTCCATCGCCAGAAACCTTTCGACAACTCTGCGCCTCTGCGTTCGATAGTTCTGCGTCTTCGATTCTGTCTCCGAAGGCGCTAACTTTGTGCCACCTCTTTCGACATCATGTTCTCCTGCTGCGAAGCTGAATTTTACAGCGTACTGAGATTTTTGACCAAATTTTGGAGCGAAGGAGCAGGAGAACATGAAGCGAAAGGAGGTATGCTGAATTCCATCGCCAGAAACCTTTCGACAACTCTGCGCCTCTGCGTTCGATAGTTCTGCGTCTTCGATTCTCTCTCCGAAGGCGCTAACTTTGTGCCACCTCTTTCGACATCATGTTCTCCTGCTGCGAAGCTGAATTTTACAGCGTACTGAGATTTTTGACCAAATTTTGGAGCGAAGGAGCAGGAGAACATGAAGCGAAAGTAGGTATGCTGAATTCCATCGCCAGAAACCTTTCGACAACTCTGCGCCTCTGCGTTCGATAGTTCTGCGTCTTCGATTCTCTCTCCGAAGGCGCTAACTTTTTGCCACCTCTTTCGACATCATGTTCTCCTGCTGCGAAGCTGAATTTTACAGCGTACTGAGATTTTTGACCAAATTTTGGAGCGAAGGAGCAGGAGAACATGAAGCGAAAGGAGGTATGCTGAATTCCATCGCCAGAAACCTTTCGACAAATCTGCGCCTCTGCGTTCGATAGTTCTGCGTCTTCGATTCTCTCTCCGAAGGCGCTAACTTTGTGCCACCTCTTTCGACATCATGTTCTGCTGCGAAGCTGAATTTTACAGCGTACTGAGATTTTTGACCAAATTTTGGAGCGAAGGAGCAGGAGAACATGAAGCGAAAGGAGGTATGCTGAATTCCATCGCCAGAAACCTTTCGACAAATCTGCGCCTCTGCGTTCGATAGTTCTGCGTCTTCGATTCTCTCTCCGAAGGCGCTAACTTTGTGCCACCTCTTTCGACATCATGTTCTCCTGCTGCGAAGCTGAATTTTACAGCGTACTGAGATTTTTGACCAAATTTTGGAGCGAAGGAGCAGGAGAACATGAAGCGAAAGGAGGTATGCTGAATTCCATCGCCAGAAACCTTTCGACAACTCTGCGCCTCTGCGTTCGATAGTTCTGCGTCTTTGATTCTGTCTCCGAAGGCGCTAACTTTGTGCCACCTCTTTCGACATCATGTTCTCCTGCTGCGAAGCTGAATTTTACAGCGTACTGAGATTTTTGACCAAATTTTGGAGCGAAGGAGCAGGAGAACATGAAGCGAAAGGAGGTATGCTGAATTCCATCGCCAGAAACCTTTCGACAACTCTGCGCCTCTGCGTTCGATAGTTCTGCGTCTTCGATTCTCTCTCCGAAGGCGCTAACTTTGTGCCACCTCTTTCGACATCATGTTCTCCTGCTGCGAAGCTGAATTTTACAGCGTACTGAGATTTTTGACCAAATTTTGGAGCGAAGGAGCAGGAGAACATGAAGCGAAAGGAGGTATGCTGAATTCCATCGCCAGAAACCTTTCGACAACTCTGCGCCTCTGCGTTCGATAGTTCTGCGTCTTCGATTCTGTCTCCGAAGGCGCTAACTTTGTGCCACCTCTTTCGACATCATGTTCTCCTGCTGCGAAGCTGAATTTTACAGCGTACTGAGATTTTTGACCAAATTTTGGAGCGAAGGAGCAGGAGAACATGAAGCGAAAGGAGGTATGCTGAATTCCATCGCCAGAAACCTTTCGACAACTCTGCGCCTCTGCGTTCGATAGTTCTGCGTCTTCGATTCTGTCTCCGAAGGCGCTAACTTTGTGCCACCTCTTTCGACATCATGTTCTCCTGCTGGGAAGCTGAATTTTACAGCGTACTGAGATTTTTTACCAAATTTTGGAGCGAAGGAGCAGGAGAACATGAAGCGAAAGGAGGTATGCTGAATTCCATCGCCAGAAACCTTTCGACAACTCTGCGCCTCTGCGTTCGATAGTTCTGCGTCTTCGATTCTCTCTCCGAAGGCGCTAACTTTGTGCCACCTCTTTCGACATCATGTTCTCCTGCTGCGAAGCTGAATTTTACAGCGTACTGAGATTTTTGACCAAATTTTGGAGCGAAGGAGCAGGAGAACATGAAGCGAAAGGAGGTATGCTGAATTCCATCGCCAGAAACCTTTCGACAACTCTGCGCCTCTGCGTTCGATAGTTCTGCGTCTTCGATTCTCTCTCCGAAGGCGCTAACTTTGTGCCACCTCTTTCGACATCATGTTCTCCTGCTGCGAAGCTGAATTTTACAGCGTACTGAGATTTTTGACCAAATTTTGGAGCGAAGGAGCAGGAGAACATGAAGCGAAAGGAGGTATGCTGAATTCCATCGCCAGAAACCTTTCGACAACTCTGCGCCTCTGCGTTCGATAGTTCTGCGTCTTCGATTCTCTCTCCGAAGGCGCTAACTTTGTGCCACCTCTTTCGACATCATGTTCTCCTGCTGCGAAGCTGAATTTTACAGCGTACTGAGATTTTTGACCAAATTTTGGAGCGAAGGAGCAGGAGAACATGAAGCGAAAGGAGGTATGCTGAATTCCATCGCCAGAAACCTTTCGACAACTCTGCGCCTCTGCGTTCGATAGTTCTGCGTCTTCGATTCTCTCTCCGAAGGCGCTAACTTTGTGCCACCTCTTTCGACATCATGTTCTCCTGCTGCGAAGCTGAATTTTACAGCGTACTGAGATTTTTGACCAAATTTTGGAGCGAAGGAGCAGGAGAACATGAAGCGAAAGGAGGTATGCTGAATTCCATCGCCAGAAACCTTTCGACAACTCTGCGCCTCTGCGTTCGATAGTTCTGCGTCTTCGATTCTCTCTCCGAAGGCGCTAACTTTGTGCCACCTCTTTCGACATCATGTTCTCCTGCTGCGAAGCTGAATTTTACAGCGTACTGAGATTTTTGACCAAATTTTGGAGCGAAGGAGCAGGAGAACATGAAGCGAAAGGAGGTATGCTGAATTCCATCGCCAGAAACCTTTCGACAACTCTGCGCCTCTGCGTTCGATAGTTCTGCGTCTTCGATTCTCTCTCCGAAGGCGCTAACTTTGTGCCACCTCTTTCGACATCATGTTCTCCTGCTGCGAAGCTGAATTTTACAGCGTACTGAGATTTTTGACCAAATTTTGGAGCGAAGGAGCAGGAGAACATGAAGCGAAAGGAGGTATGCTGAATTCCATCGCCAGAAACCTTTCGACAACTCTGCGCCTCTGCGTTCGATAGTTCTGCGTCTTCGATTCTCTCTCCGAAGGCGCTAACTTTGTGCCACCTCTTTCGACATCATGTTCTCCTGCTGCGAAGCTGAATTTTACAGCGTACTGAGATTTTTGACCAAATTTTGGAGCGAAGGAGCAGGAGAACATGAAGCGAAAGGAGGTATGCTGAATTCCATCGCCAGAAACCTTTCGACAACTCTGCGCCTCTGCGTTCGATAGTTCTGCGTCTTCGATTCTGTCTCCGAAGGCGCTAACTTTGTGCCACCTCTTTCGACATCATGTTCTCCTGCTGCGAAGCTGAATTTTACAGCGTACTGAGATTTTTGACCAAATTTTGGAGCGAAGGAGCAGGAGAACATGAAGCGAAAGGAGGTATGCTGAATTCCATCGCCAGAAACCTTTCGACAACTCTGCGCCTCTGCGTTCGATAGTTCTGCGTCTTCGATTCTCTCTCCGAAGGCGCTAACTTTGTGCCACCTCTTTCGACATCATGTTCTCCTGCTGCGAAGCTGAATTTTACAGCGTACTGAGATTTTTGACCAAATTTTGGAGCGAAGGAGCAGGAGAACATGAAGCGAAAGTAGGTATGCTGAATTCCATCGCCAGAAACCTTTCGACAACTCTGCGCCTCTGCGTTCGATAGTTCTGCGTCTTCGATTCTCTCTCCGAAGGCGCTAACTTTGTGCCACCTCTTTCGACATCATGTTCTCCTGCTGCGAAGCTGAATTTTACAGCGTACTGAGATTTTTGACCAAATTTTGGAGCGAAGGAGCAGGAGAACATGAAGCGAAAGGAGGTATGCTGAATTCCATCGCCAGAAACCTTTCGACAAATCTGCGCCTCTGCGTTCGATAGTTCTGCGTCTTCGATTCTCTCTCCGAAGGCGCTAACTTTGTGCCACCTCTTTCGACATCATGTTCTGCTGCGAAGCTGAATTTTACAGCGTACTGAGATTTTTGACCAAATTTTGGAGCGAAGGAGCAGGAGAACATGAAGCGAAAGGAGGTATGCTGAATTCCATCGCCAGAAACCTTTCGACAAATCTGCGCCTCTGCGTTCGATAGTTCTGCGTCTTCGATTCTCTCTCCGAAGGCGCTAACTTTGTGCCACCTCTTTCGACATCATGTTCTCCTGCTGCGAAGCTGAATTTTACAGCGTACTGAGATTTTTGACCAAATTTTGGAGCGAAGGAGCAGGAGAACATGAAGCGAAAGGAGGTATGCTGAATTCCATCGCCAGAAACCTTTCGACAACTCTGCGCCTCTGCGTTCGATAGTTCTGCGTCTTTGATTCTGTCTCCGAAGGCGCTAACTTTGTGCCACCTCTTTCGACATCATGTTCTCCTGCTGCGAAGCTGAATTTTACAGCGTACTGAGATTTTTGACCAAATTTTGGAGCGAAGGAGCAGGAGAACATGAAGCGAAAGGAGGTATGCTGAATTCCATCGCCAGAAACCTTTCGACAACTCTGCGCCTCTGCGTTCGATAGTTCTGCGTCTTCGATTCTCTCTCCGAAGGCGCTAACTTTGTGCCACCTCTTTCGACATCATGTTCTCCTGCTGCGAAGCTGAATTTTACAGCGTACTGAGATTTTTGACCAAATTTTGGAGCGAAGGAGCAGGAGAACATGAAGCGAAAGGAGGTATGCTGAATTCCATCGCCAGAAACCTTTCGACAACTCTGCGCCTCTGCGTTCGATAGTTCTGCGTCTTCGATTCTCTCTCCGAAGGCGCTAACTTTGTGCCACCTCTTTCGACATCATGTTCTCCTGCTGCGAAGCTGAATTTTACAGCGTACTGAGATTTTTGACCAAATTTTGGAGCGAAGGAGCAGGAGAACATGAAGCGAAAGGAGGTATGCTGAATTCCATCGCCAGAAACCTTTCGACAACTCTGCGCCTCTGCGTTCGATAGTTCTGCGTCTTCGATTCTCTCTCCGAAGGCGCTAACTTTGTGCCACCTCTTTCGACATCATGTTCTCCTGCTGCGAAGCTGAATTTTACAGCGTACTGAGATTTTTGACCAAATTTTGGAGCGAAGGAGCAGGAGAACATGAAGCGAAAGGAGGTATGCTGAATTCCATCGCCAGAAACCTTTCGACAACTCTGCGCCTCTGCGTTCGATAGTTCTGCGTCTTCGATTCTCTCTCCGAAGGCGCTAACTTTGTGCCACCTCTTTCGACATCATGTTCTCCTGCTGCGAAGCTGAATTTTACAGCGTACTGAGATTTTTGACCAAATTTTGGAGCGAAGGAGCAGGAGAACATGAAGCGAAAGGAGGTATGCTGAATTCCATCGCCAGAAACCTTTCGACAACTCTGCGCCTCTGCGTTCGATAGTTCTGCGTCTTCGATTCTGTCTCCGAAGGCGCTAACTTTGTGCCACCTCTTTCGACATCATGTTCTCCTGCTGCGAAGCTGAATTTTACAGCGTACTGAGATTTTTGACCAAATTTTGGAGCGAAGGAGCAGGAGAACATGAAGCGAAAGGAGGTATGCTGAATTCCATCGCCAGAAACCTTTCGACAACTCTGCGCCTCTGCGTTCGATAGTTCTGCGTCTTCGATTCTCTCTCCGAAGGCGCTAACTTTGTGCCACCTCTTTCGACATCATGTTCTCCTGCTGCGAAGCTGAATTTTACAGCGTACTGAGATTTTTGACCAAATTTTGGAGCGAAGGAGCAGGAGAACATGAAGCGAAAGTAGGTATGCTGAATTCCATCGCCAGAAACCTTTCGACAACTCTGCGCCTCTGCGTTCGATAGTTCTGCGTCTTCGATTCTCTCTCCGAAGGCGCTAACTTTTTGCCACCTCTTTCGACATCATGTTCTCCTGCTGCGAAGCTGAATTTTACAGCGTACTGAGATTTTTGACCAAATTTTGGAGCGAAGGAGCAGGAGAACATGAAGCGAAAGGAGGTATGCTGAATTCCATCGCCAGAAACCTTTCGACAAATCTGCGCCTCTGCGTTCGATAGTTCTGCGTCTTCGATTCTCTCTCCGAAGGCGCTAACTTTGTGCCACCTCTTTCGACATCATGTTCTGCTGCGAAGCTGAATTTTACAGCGTACTGAGATTTTTGACCAAATTTTGGAGCGAAGGAGCAGGAGAACATGAAGCGAAAGGAGGTATGCTGAATTCCATCGCCAGAAACCTTTCGACAAATCTGCGCCTCTGCGTTCGATAGTTCTGCGTCTTCGATTCTCTCTCCGAAGGCGCTAACTTTGTGCCACCTCTTTCGACATCATGTTCTCCTGCTGCGAAGCTGAATTTTACAGCGTACTGAGATTTTTGACCAAATTTTGGAGCGAAGGAGCAGGAGAACATGAAGCGAAAGGAGGTATGCTGAATTCCATCGCCAGAAACCTTTCGACAACTCTGCGCCTCTGCGTTCGATAGTTCTGCGTCTTTGATTCTGTCTCCGAAGGCGCTAACTTTGTGCCACCTCTTTCGACATCATGTTCTCCTGCTGCGAAGCTGAATTTTACAGCGTACTGAGATTTTTGACCAAATTTTGGAGCGAAGGAGCAGGAGAACATGAAGCGAAAGGAGGTATGCTGAATTCCATCGCCAGAAACCTTTCGACAACTCTGCGCCTCTGCGTTCGATAGTTCTGCGTCTTCGATTCTCTCTCCGAAGGCGCTAACTTTGTGCCACCTCTTTCGACATCATGTTCTCCTGCTGCGAAGCTGAATTTTACAGCGTACTGAGATTTTTGACCAAATTTTGGAGCGAAGGAGCAGGAGAACATGAAGCGAAAGGAGGTATGCTGAATTCCATCGCCAGAAACCTTTCGACAACTCTGCGCCTCTGCGTTCGATAGTTCTGCGTCTTCGATTCTGTCTCCGAAGGCGCTAACTTTGTGCCACCTCTTTCGACATCATGTTCTCCTGCTGCGAAGCTGAATTTTACAGCGTACTGAGATTTTTGACCAAATTTTGGAGCGAAGGAGCAGGAGAACATGAAGCGAAAGGAGGTATGCTGAATTCCATCGCCAGAAACCTTTCGACAACTCTGCGCCTCTGCGTTCGATAGTTCTGCGTCTTCGATTCTGTCTCCGAAGGCGCTAACTTTGTGCCACCTCTTTCGACATCATGTTCTCCTGCTGCGAAGCTGAATTTTACAGCGTACTGAGATTTTTGACCAAATTTTGGAGCGAAGGAGCAGGAGAACATGAAGCGAAAGGAGGTATGCTGAATTCCATCGCCAGAAACCTTTCGACAACTCTGCGCCTCTGCGTTCGATAGTTCTGCGTCTTCGATTCTCTCTCCGAAGGCGCTAACTTTGTGCCACCTCTTTCGACATCATGTTCTCCTGCTGCGAAGCTGAATTTTACAGCGTACTGAGATTTTTGACCAAATTTTGGAGCGAAGGAGCAGGAGAACATGAAGCGAAAGGAGGTATGCTGAATTCCATCGCCAGAAACCTTTCGACAACTCTGCGCCTCTGCGTTCGATAGTTCTGCGTCTTCGATTCTGTCTCCGAAGGCGCTAACTTTGTGCCACCTCTTTCGACATCATGTTCTCCTGCTGCGAAGCTGAATTTTACAGCGTACTGAGATTTTTGACCAAATTTTGGAGCGAAGGAGCAGGAGAACATGAAGCGAAAGGAGGTATGCTGAATTCCATCGCCAGAAACCTTTCGACAACTCTGCGCCTCTGCGTTCGATAGTTCTGCGTCTTCGATTCTGTCTCCGAAGGCGCTAACTTTGTGCCACCTCTTTCGACATCATGTTCTCCTGCTGGGAAGCTGAATTTTACAGCGTACTGAGATTTTTTACCAAATTTTGGAGCGAAGGAGCAGGAGAACATGAAGCGAAAGGAGGTATGCTGAATTCCATCGCCAGAAACCTTTCGACAACTCTGCGCCTCTGCGTTCGATAGTTCTGCGTCTTCGATTCTCTCTCCGAAGGCGCTAACTTTGTGCCACCTCTTTCGACATCATGTTCTCCTGCTGCGAAGCTGAATTTTACAGCGTACTGAGATTTTTGACCAAATTTTGGAGCGAAGGAGCAGGAGAACATGAAGCGAAAGGAGGTATGCTGAATTCCATCGCCAGAAACCTTTCGACAACTCTGCGCCTCTGCGTTCGATAGTTCTGCGTCTTCGATTCTCTCTCCGAAGGCGCTAACTTTGTGCCACCTCTTTCGACATCATGTTCTCCTGCTGCGAAGCTGAATTTTACAGCGTACTGAGATTTTTGACCAAATTTTGGAGCGAAGGAGCAGGAGAACATGAAGCGAAAGGAGGTATGCTGAATTCCATCGCCAGAAACCTTTCGACAACTCTGCGCCTCTGCGTTCGATAGTTCTGCGTCTTCGATTCTGTCTCCGAAGGCGCTAACTTTGTGCCACCTCTTTCGACATCATGTTCTCCTGCTGCGAAGCTGAATTTTACAGCGTACTGAGATTTTTGACCAAATTTTGGAGCGAAGGAGCAGGAGAACATGAAGCGAAAGGAGGTATGCTGAATTCCATCGCCAGAAACCTTTCGACAACTCTGCGCCTCTGCGTTCGATAGTTCTGCGTCTTCGATTCTGTCTCCGAAGGCGCTAACTTTGTGCCACCTCTTTCGACATCATGTTCTCCTGCTGCGAAGCTGAATTTTACAGCGTACTGAGATTTTTGACCAAATTTTGGAGCGAAGGAGCAGGAGAACATGAAGCGAAAGGAGGTATGCTGAATTCCATCGCCAGAAACCTTTCGACAACTCTGCGCCTCTGCGTTCGATAGTTCTGCGTCTTCGATTCTCTCTCCGAAGGCGCTAACTTTGTGCCACCTCTTTCGACATCATGTTCTCCTGCTGCGAAGCTGAATTTTACAGCGTACTGAGATTTTTGACCAAATTTTGGAGCGAAGGAGCAGGAGAACATGAAGCGAAAGGAGGTATGCTGAATTCCATCGCCAGAAACCTTTCGACAACTCTGCGCCTCTGCGTTCGATAGTTCTGCGTCTTCGATTCTCTCTCCGAAGGCGCTAACTTTGTGCCACCTCTTTCGACATCATGTTCTCCTGCTGCGAAGCTGAATTTTACAGCGTACTGAGATTTTTGACCAAATTTTGGAGCGAAGGAGCAGGAGAACATGAAGCGAAAGGAGGTATGCTGAATTCCATCGCCAGAAACCTTTCGACAACTCTGCGCCTCTGCGTTCGATAGTTCTGCGTCTTCGATTCTCTCTCCGAAGGCGCTAACTTTGTGCCACCTCTTTCGACATCATGTTCTCCTGCTGCGAAGCTGAATTTTACAGCGTACTGAGATTTTTGACCAAATTTTGGAGCGAAGGAGCAGGAGAACATGAAGCGAAAGGAGGTATGCTGAATTCCATCGCCAGAAACCTTTCGACAACTCTGCGCCTCTGCGTTCGATAGTTCTGCGTCTTCGATTCTCTCTCCGAAGGCGCTAACTTTGTGCCACCTCTTTCGACATCATGTTCTCCTGCTGCGAAGCTGAATTTTACAGCGTACTGAGATTTTTGACCAAATTTTGGAGCGAAGGAGCAGGAGAACATGAAGCGAAAGGAGGTATGCTGAATTCCATCGCCAGAAACCTTTCGACAACTCTGCGCCTCTGCGTTCGATAGTTCTGCGTCTTCGATTCTCTCTCCGAAGGCGCTAACTTTGTGCCACCTCTTTCGACATCATGTTCTCCTGCTGCGAAGCTGAATTTTACAGCGTACTGAGATTTTTGACCAAATTTTGGAGCGAAGGAGCAGGAGAACATGAAGCGAAAGGAGGTATGCTGAATTCCATCGCCAGAAACCTTTCGACAACTCTGCGCCTCTGCGTTCGATAGTTCTGCGTCTTCGATTCTCTCTCCGAAGGCGCTAACTTTGTGCCACCTCTTTCGACATCATGTTCTCCTGCTGCGAAGCTGAATTTTACAGCGTACTGAGATTTTTGACCAAATTTTGGAGCGAAGGAGCAGGAGAACATGAAGCGAAAGGAGGTATGCTGAATTCCATCGCCAGAAACCTTTCGACAACTCTGCGCCTCTGCGTTCGATAGTTCTGCGTCTTCGATTCTCTCTCCGAAGGCGCTAACTTTTTGCCACCTCTTTCGACATCATGTTCTCCTGCTGCGAAGCTGAATTTTACAGCGTACTGAGATTTTTGACCAAATTTTGGAGCGAAGGAGCAGGAGAACATGAAGCGAAAGGAGGTATGCTGAATTCCATCGCCAGAAACCTTTCGACAAATCTGCGCCTCTGCGTTCGATAGTTCTGCGTCTTCGATTCTCTCTCCGAAGGCGCTAACTTTGTGCCACCTCTTTCGACATCATGTTCTGCTGCGAAGCTGAATTTTACAGCGTACTGAGATTTTTGACCAAATTTTGGAGCGAAGGAGCAGGAGAACATGAAGCGAAAGGAGGTATGCTGAATTCCATCGCCAGAAACCTTTCGACAAATCTGCGCCTCTGCGTTCGATAGTTCTGCGTCTTCGATTCTCTCTCCGAAGGCGCTAACTTTGTGCCACCTCTTTCGACATCATGTTCTCCTGCTGCGAAGCTGAATTTTACAGCGTACTGAGATTTTTGACCAAATTTTGGAGCGAAGGAGCAGGAGAACATGAAGCGAAAGGAGGTATGCTGAATTCCATCGCCAGAAACCTTTCGACAACTCTGCGCCTCTGCGTTCGATAGTTCTGCGTCTTTGATTCTGTCTCCGAAGGCGCTAACTTTGTGCCACCTCTTTCGACATCATGTTCTCCTGCTGCGAAGCTGAATTTTACAGCGTACTGAGATTTTTGACCAAATTTTGGAGCGAAGGAGCAGGAGAACATGAAGCGAAAGGAGGTATGCTGAATTCCATCGCCAGAAACCTTTCGACAAATCTGCGCCTCTGCGTTCGATAGTTCTGCGTCTTCGATTCTCTCTCCGAAGGCGCTAACTTTGTGCCACCTCTTTCGACATCATGTTCTGCTGCGAAGCTGAATTTTACAGCGTACTGAGATTTTTGACCAAATTTTGGAGCGAAGGAGCAGGAGAACATGAAGCGAAAGGAGGTATGCTGAATTCCATCGCCAGAAACCTTTCGACAAATCTGCGCCTCTGCGTTCGATAGTTCTGCGTCTTCGATTCTCTCTCCGAAGGCGCTAACTTTGTGCCACCTCTTTCGACATCATGTTCTCCTGCTGCGAAGCTGAATTTTACAGCGTACTGAGATTTTTGACCAAATTTTGGAGCGAAGGAGCAGGAGAACATGAAGCGAAAGGAGGTATGCTGAATTCCATCGCCAGAAACCTTTCGACAACTCTGCGCCTCTGCGTTCGATAGTTCTGCGTCTTTGATTCTGTCTCCGAAGGCGCTAACTTTGTGCCACCTCTTTCGACATCATGTTCTCCTGCTGCGAAGCTGAATTTTACAGCGTACTGAGATTTTTGACCAAATTTTGGAGCGAAGGAGCAGGAGAACATGAAGCGAAAGGAGGTATGCTGAATTCCATCGCCAGAAACCTTTCGACAACTCTGCGCCTCTGCGTTCGATAGTTCTGCGTCTTCGATTCTCTCTCCGAAGGCGCTAACTTTGTGCCACCTCTTTCGACATCATGTTCTCCTGCTGCGAAGCTGAATTTTACAGCGTACTGAGATTTTTGACCAAATTTTGGAGCGAAGGAGCAGGAGAACATGAAGCGAAAGGAGGTATGCTGAATTCCATCGCCAGAAACCTTTCGACAACTCTGCGCCTCTGCGTTCGATAGTTCTGCGTCTTCGATTCTGTCTCCGAAGGCGCTAACTTTGTGCCACCTCTTTCGACATCATGTTCTCCTGCTGCGAAGCTGAATTTTACAGCGTACTGAGATTTTTGACCAAATTTTGGAGCGAAGGAGCAGGAGAACATGAAGCGAAAGGAGGTATGCTGAATTCCATCGCCAGAAACCTTTCGACAACTCTGCGCCTCTGCGTTCGATAGTTCTGCGTCTTCGATTCTCTCTCCGAAGGCGCTAACTTTGTGCCACCTCTTTCGACATCATGTTCTCCTGCTGCGAAGCTGAATTTTACAGCGTACTGAGATTTTTGACCAAATTTTGGAGCGAAGGAGCAGGAGAACATGAAGCGAAAGGAGGTATGCTGAATTCCATCGCCAGAAACCTTTCGACAACTCTGCGCCTCTGCGTTCGATAGTTCTGCGTCTTCGATTCTCTCTCCGAAGGCGCTAACTTTGTGCCACCTCTTTCGACATCATGTTCTCCTGCTGCGAAGCTGAATTTTACAGCGTACTGAGATTTTTGACCAAATTTTGGAGCGAAGGAGCAGGAGAACATGAAGCGAAAGGAGGTATGCTGAATTCCATCGCCAGAAACCTTTCGACAACTCTGCGCCTCTGCGTTCGATAGTTCTGCGTCTTCGATTCTGTCTCCGAAGGCGCTAACTTTGTGCCACCTCTTTCGACATCATGTTCTCCTGCTGCGAAGCTGAATTTTACAGCGTACTGAGATTTTTGACCAAATTTTGGAGCGAAGGAGCAGGAGAACATGAAGCGAAAGGAGGTATGCTGAATTCCATCGCCAGAAACCTTTCGACAACTCTGCGCCTCTGCGTTCGATAGTTCTGCGTCTTCGATTCTCTCTCCGAAGGCGCTAACTTTGTGCCACCTCTTTCGACATCATGTTCTCCTGCTGCGAAGCTGAATTTTACAGCGTACTGAGATTTTTGACCAAATTTTGGAGCGAAGGAGCAGGAGAACATGAAGCGAAAGTAGGTATGCTGAATTCCATCGCCAGAAACCTTTCGACAACTCTGCGCCTCTGCGTTCGATAGTTCTGCGTCTTCGATTCTCTCTCCGAAGGCGCTAACTTTTTGCCACCTCTTTCGACATCATGTTCTCCTGCTGCGAAGCTGAATTTTACAGCGTACTGAGATTTTTGACCAAATTTTGGAGCGAAGGAGCAGGAGAACATGAAGCGAAAGGAGGTATGCTGAATTCCATCGCCAGAAACCTTTCGACAAATCTGCGCCTCTGCGTTCGATAGTTCTGCGTCTTCGATTCTCTCTCCGAAGGCGCTAACTTTGTGCCACCTCTTTCGACATCATGTTCTGCTGCGAAGCTGAATTTTACAGCGTACTGAGATTTTTGACCAAATTTTGGAGCGAAGGAGCAGGAGAACATGAAGCGAAAGGAGGTATGCTGAATTCCATCGCCAGAAACCTTTCGACAAATCTGCGCCTCTGCGTTCGATAGTTCTGCGTCTTCGATTCTCTCTCCGAAGGCGCTAACTTTGTGCCACCTCTTTCGACATCATGTTCTCCTGCTGCGAAGCTGAATTTTACAGCGTACTGAGATTTTTGACCAAATTTTGGAGCGAAGGAGCAGGAGAACATGAAGCGAAAGGAGGTATGCTGAATTCCATCGCCAGAAACCTTTCGACAACTCTGCGCCTCTGCGTTCGATAGTTCTGCGTCTTTGATTCTGTCTCCGAAGGCGCTAACTTTGTGCCACCTCTTTCGACATCATGTTCTCCTGCTGCGAAGCTGAATTTTACAGCGTACTGAGATTTTTGTCCAAATTTTGGAGCGAAGGAGCAGGAGAACATGAAGCGAAAGGAGGTATGCTGAATTCCATCGCCAGAAACCTTTCGACAACTCTGCGCCTCTGCGTTCGATAGTTCTGCGTCTTCGATTCTCTCTCCGAAGGCGCTAACTTTGTGCCACCTCTTTCGACATCATGTTCTCCTGCTGCGAAGCTGAATTTTACAGCGTACTGAGATTTTTGACCAAATTTTGGAGCGAAGGAGCAGGAGAACATGAAGCGAAAGGAGGTATGCTGAATTCCATCGCCAGAAACCTTTCGACAACTCTGCGCCTCTGCGTTCGATAGTTCTGCGTCTTCGATTCTGTCTCCGAAGGCGCTAACTTTGTGCCACCTCTTTCGACATCATGTTCTCCTGCTGCGAAGCTGAATTTTACAGCGTACTGAGATTTTTGACCAAATTTTGGAGCGAAGGAGCAGGAGAACATGAAGCGAAAGGAGGTATGCTGAATTCCATCGCCAGAAACCTTTCGACAACTCTGCGCCTCTGCGTTCGATAGTTCTGCGTCTTCGATTCTGTCTCCGAAGGCGCTAACTTTGTGCCACCTCTTTCGACATCATGTTCTCCTGCTGCGAAGCTGAATTTTACAGCGTACTGAGATTTTTGACCAAATTTTGGAGCGAAGGAGCAGGAGAACATGAAGCGAAAGGAGGTATGCTGAATTCCATCGCCAGAAACCTTTCGACAACTCTGCGCCTCTGCGTTCGATAGTTCTGCGTCTTCGATTCTCTCTCCGAAGGCGCTAACTTTGTGCCACCTCTTTCGACATCATGTTCTCCTGCTGCGAAGCTGAATTTTACAGCGTACTGAGATTTTTGACCAAATTTTGGAGCGAAGGAGCAGGAGAACATGAAGCGAAAGGAGGTATGCTGAATTCCATCGCCAGAAACCTTTCGACAACTCTGCGCCTCTGCGTTCGATAGTTCTGCGTCTTCGATTCTGTCTCCGAAGGCGCTAACTTTGTGCCACCTCTTTCGACATCATGTTCTCCTGCTGCGAAGCTGAATTTTACAGCGTACTGAGATTTTTGACCAAATTTTGGAGCGAAGGAGCAGGAGAACATGAAGCGAAAGGAGGTATGCTGAATTCCATCGCCAGAAACCTTTCGACAACTCTGCGCCTCTGCGTTCGATAGTTCTGCGTCTTCGATTCTGTCTCCGAAGGCGCTAACTTTGTGCCACCTCTTTCGACATCATGTTCTCCTGCTGGGAAGCTGAATTTTACAGCGTACTGAGATTTTTTACCAAATTTTGGAGCGAAGGAGCAGGAGAACATGAAGCGAAAGGAGGTATGCTGAATTCCATCGCCAGAAACCTTTCGACAACTCTGCGCCTCTGCGTTCGATAGTTCTGCGTCTTCGATTCTCTCTCCGAAGGCGCTAACTTTGTGCCACCTCTTTCGACATCATGTTCTCCTGCTGCGAAGCTGAATTTTACAGCGTACTGAGATTTTTGACCAAATTTTGGAGCGAAGGAGCAGGAGAACATGAAGCGAAAGGAGGTATGCTGAATTCCATCGCCAGAAACCTTTCGACAACTCTGCGCCTCTGCGTTCGATAGTTCTGCGTCTTCGATTCTCTCTCCGAAGGCGCTAACTTTGTGCCACCTCTTTCGACATCATGTTCTCCTGCTGCGAAGCTGAATTTTACAGCGTACTGAGATTTTTGACCAAATTTTGGAGCGAAGGAGCAGGAGAACATGAAGCGAAAGGAGGTATGCTGAATTCCATCGCCAGAAACCTTTCGACAACTCTGCGCCTCTGCGTTCGATAGTTCTGCGTCTTCGATTCTCTCTCCGAAGGCGCTAACTTTGTGCCACCTCTTTCGACATCATGTTCTCCTGCTGCGAAGCTGAATTTTACAGCGTACTGAGATTTTTGACCAAATTTTGGAGCGAAGGAGCAGGAGAACATGAAGCGAAAGGAGGTATGCTGAATTCCATCGCCAGAAACCTTTCGACAACTCTGCGCCTCTGCGTTCGATAGTTCTGCGTCTTCGATTCTCTCTCCGAAGGCGCTAACTTTGTGCCACCTCTTTCGACATCATGTTCTCCTGCTGCGAAGCTGAATTTTACAGCGTACTGAGATTTTTGACCAAATTTTGGAGCGAAGGAGCAGGAGAACATGAAGCGAAAGGAGGTATGCTGAATTCCATCGCCAGAAACCTTTCGACAACTCTGCGCCTCTGCGTTCGATAGTTCTGCGTCTTCGATTCTCTCTCCGAAGGCGCTAACTTTGTGCCACCTCTTTCGACATCATGTTCTCCTGCTGCGAAGCTGAATTTTACAGCGTACTGAGATTTTTGACCAAATTTTGGAGCGAAGGAGCAGGAGAACATGAAGCGAAAGTAGGTATGCTGAATTCCATCGCCAGAAACCTTTCGACAACTCTGCGCCTCTGCGTTCGATAGTTCTGCGTCTTCGATTCTCTCTCCGAAGGCGCTAACTTTTTGCCACCTCTTTCGACATCATGTTCTCCTGCTGCGAAGCTGAATTTTACAGCGTACTGAGATTTTTGACCAAATTTTGGAGCGAAGGAGCAGGAGAACATGAAGCGAAAGGAGGTATGCTGAATTCCATCGCCAGAAACCTTTCGACAACTCTGCGCCTCTGCGTTCGATAGTTCTGCGTCTTCGATTCTCTCTCCGAAGGCGCTAACTTTGTGCCACCTCTTTCGACATCATGTTCTCCTGCTGCGAAGCTGAATTTTACAGCGTACTGAGATTTTTGACCAAATTTTGGAGCGAAGGAGCAGGAGAACATGAAGCGAAAGGAGGTATGCTGAATTCCATCGCCAGAAACCTTTCGACAACTCTGCGCCTCTGCGTTCGATAGTTCTGCGTCTTCGATTCTCTCTCCGAAGGCGCTAACTTTGTGCCACCTCTTTCGACATCATGTTCTCCTGCTGCGAAGCTGAATTTTACAGCGTACTGAGATTTTTGACCAAATTTTGGAGCGAAGGAGCAGGAGAACATGAAGCGAAAGGAGGTATGCTGAATTCCATCGCCAGAAACCTTTCGACAACTCTGCGCCTCTGCGTTCGATAGTTCTGCGTCTTCGATTCTCTCTCCGAAGGCGCTAACTTTGTGCCACCTCTTTCGACATCATGTTCTCCTGCTGCGAAGCTGAATTTTACAGCGTACTGAGATTTTTGACCAAATTTTGGAGCGAAGGAGCAGGAGAACATGAAGCGAAAGGAGGTATGCTGAATTCCATCGCCAGAAACCTTTCGACAACTCTGCGCCTCTGCGTTCGATAGTTCTGCGTCTTCGATTCTCTCTCCGAAGGCGCTAACTTTGTGCCACCTCTTTCGACATCATGTTCTCCTGCTGCGAAGCTGAATTTTACAGCGTACTGAGATTTTTGACCAAATTTTGGAGCGAAGGAGCAGGAGAACATGAAGCGAAAGGAGGTATGCTGAATTCCATCGCCAGAAACCTTTCGACAACTCTGCGCCTCTGCGTTCGATAGTTCTGCGTCTTCGATTCTCTCTCCGAAGGCGCTAACTTTGTGCCACCTCTTTCGACATCATGTTCTCCTGCTGCGAAGCTGAATTTTACAGCGTACTGAGATTTTTGACCAAATTTTGGAGCGAAGGAGCAGGAGAACATGAAGCGAAAGGAGGTATGCTGAATTCCATCGCCAGAAACCTTTCGACAACTCTGCGCCTCTGCGTTCGATAGTTCTGCGTCTTCGATTCTCTCTCCGAAGGCGCTAACTTTGTGCCACCTCTTTCGACATCATGTTCTCCTGCTGCGAAGCTGAATTTTACAGCGTACTGAGATTTTTGACCAAATTTTGGAGCGAAGGAGCAGGAGAACATGAAGCGAAAGGAGGTATGCTGAATTCCATCGCCAGAAACCTTTCGACAACTCTGCGCCTCTGCGTTCGATAGTTCTGCGTCTTCGATTCTCTCTCCGAAGGCGCTAACTTTGTGCCACCTCTTTCGACATCATGTTCTCCTGCTGCGAAGCTGAATTTTACAGCGTACTGAGATTTTTGACCAAATTTTGGAGCGAAGGAGCAGGAGAACATGAAGCGAAAGGAGGTATGCTGAATTCCATCGCCAGAAACCTTTCGACAACTCTGCGCCTCTGCGTTCGATAGTTCTGCGTCTTCGATTCTCTCTCCGAAGGCGCTAACTTTGTGCCACCTCTTTCGACATCATGTTCTCCTGCTGCGAAGCTGAATTTTACAGCGTACTGAGATTTTTGACCAAATTTTGGAGCGAAGGAGCAGGAGAACATGAAGCGAAAGGAGGTATCCTAAATTTCTGCTTCGACGTCACTTTAATGTAGCTACTGCGACTATTTGGATAGGAGTATGTATAGAAGGTATTTCTCAATAATAATAGTCTGTTTCAATTTTTTCCCACTTTATTTGAATAAAGACTTTTACAGTGTTACAATAAAGTATAAAATATATAATTTTACTTTGTCTGTTATATAAAATTACTATTTTCTTGTGTTCATTGTTGAAATTTCGATCATTTGGCCCGTATAAAGTTCCTGTCACGGAGAAATATGCCCAAGTTTCACCTGTAAGCAGAAGAAAAGTATTTTAAGTAACCTGACTTGTATATTATAGAAACTACGACGAATGTTATTTCATATGATGAGTATAATGAATTAAATTATCTTCCCAATTTTACGCCATTTAAATAGCGTCCAATTCCACTACCATATCAGTAACGTGTTTACATAGTAATATTTGGCGAAACTTCCGAAAACCGGTCAAACCCGATTGGGCTGAAATTTTGCAAATAGTTTTATTTTGCATAAAAATAACGTTTGCGAGAAGGATTTTTGGCGACTCGATTTTTTTTTTACCATTTCAATGTCGTTTCCTACCTTACCGACAGAGTCGAAAATAGGATACAACAGTTATTCAATGAATTCTTTTTATTATTCTCCTGTATATACATATTTTATATCGTTTAATAATGCTTCGAATGAGTCTCTGCCTGACTTATTCACTTCATACCGCCATAAATATTCACAGATATGATCAATCATGGTGTCATCTTTTCGACCGGCTAAAAATGTTTCTCGCAACATTGTTTCTATCTCTGGAATAGGCGCACGAGTCACGGGCCCAGCGACCGCGACTGTCAACACTCACAAAATAGGTGTGATAAAAAATAAAACTGCGCCTTCTCATCCTGATCCAGGACCTTCGATTCGTACATGTGTAAAAAAAAAGCTGTACGCAAAATTTAAGTGAAATTAATCTGCTCTCTTTTTTTAGTTAGACGCCTTACGCACAGGGCTTGGCCCCGTTCAAATTCACATCAGTTCGCTACCATGCTTTACGCGCCCGCGAGCGGGCGCGCGCCCCCCGCCTCATTCTAACCCAAACCAATACTAATACCGAGTATCAAGCTGATATCTCTTTCTAAGTTGAGCTCTGTTTTATAGATTTTAGGAGATTAATAAGGAGAATGCATTGAATAATTGTTGTATCCTATTCTCGACTCTGTCGGTAAGGTCGACTCTGTTGGTAAGGTAGGAAACGACATTGAAATGGTTAAAAAAAAATTTCGAGTCGCCAAAAATCCTTCTCGCAAAAATTATTTTTATGCAAAATGAACCTATTTGCAAAATTTCAGCTCAATCGGGTTTGACCGGTTTTCGGAAGTATAGCCGCAGTTTTTATACCACCGTTTCTATGGTCTAGTATTCCGTCAATTACAGTATTGTTTAACTTCTGAATTTTGGAAACACGAGAGAATTGTATAACAATTGTTAAAGGTGAGAGATTAGAAAACCAATTATATATAATATTAATTTAGTGTAGGAATGTTAGAACAATACTGTAATTGACGGAATACTAGACCATAGAAACAGTGGCATAAAAACTGCTCTCAAGTCATTTTTACGTATATTTCAGGTTGAAATATTTTTAACATAAGGTTAAAACATTTGTAAATAAATATTGAACATTGTCATATAGTTAGAAACCGAAAAAATACATAATTAATGTGAAAAAAATATGACCCTGTGGGACTTATTAGAAGTTCCGAGGCTCGAACCTACGTCCAAAAAGTTCGCAGCGGTTTATCAGTCCGACATTTTACAGCTGCGCCATCAACGCCGTTGAAAATATCTTACACATTTTAGACTGTAATGTTACAGCATGTTTAGTTCGTTTAATTCCTACGCTGTTTTACTGTATGACAAACCTTACACTGTAGGGTTTGCAGGAAATTTATTTACCTACATGACGAGCCTATTATAAAATGTGCTAACGACGTAACGCCATTATAAATAGCAGGGACGTCTATGAAGATCGATTGACGCTATTGAAGGAAGCTGTCGAAGGGTGACATCCGATAACATATCGAAGGGGCATTGTAAGGAGCCTTGGCGCCTGGCGATCGACAACCCGCCGGACGTGGCTGTGGTTTGGGGAGCTGAGAATGTTCTATGCGCTTACTTTCGATCGTTGTCGGTATATACACTGCCTACTGCTAGGCGCGCAGCAATTCGATGACGTTCCGCGCGTTGCCTTTTGCCAGGCGCCAGACTGCCGAACTACTATTTAAGGCTTGTAAGGTATTGTTATATGTGTTATACATGCCAAAATAATGCTGCTGACGTACTAAATTTTTGGCAACTCATCGTGTTTGTATTGTTATTTTTATTGGAAGGATTTAGTAGGCAAGATTGAATATCAAGAAACATTATTAATTTATTCTTGTATTAGCTTTAACACAGATTTATACATACTGGCTCGTCAGAATCGTGAAAGGTGTAATTCTTTGCGAAAGAAGAAGTCAACGATATTCGATTTTTGCAAATGGACTTTTCTCTGTGAAAGAGTCCACTTCGGAAGTTCGTTGATTACTCACGAACTCGGCTAGAAATTATTATAAAACTTCAGTTTGAAAGGGTTTGCCTCGTGTCTCAGCGAGAAGTGAAGTCTCTGTAATTATGTTGTTTCTGGCTTGTTGCAGTACCCGGCAGGTGCGTCCAGTGATCTTTTGCCAGAAAACAGGAGAACGGACTTCGCGCCACCTGGGACTATCCCTCCACACGAGCAGATCTCTGCCGCTGCTAAGGATCTACTTTTGAGGCTGCTGCAACCGGACCCATGCATGAGGCTCAAGTCTCTTCTGGGGTTGCAGAGAATCGCTTTCTACCTAGGCCACGATGTCCATAGCTACGTCACGAAGAAGGTACCACAAGATCTACTATTCGGACGTTTCAACGGGTTCATAAAAATGAAATTAAAACTGAAAGAGTTTCACTATTCTATTTCCACAGGAGGCGCCATTTCGACTGTTGGGACGAACCCCTGTAAGAGAGCACGAACGGGTGAACAGGGAGTTCACGAATTTCGATAGCCCTATGAGAGACGACAGCCTTCTCGCGCACACGGTCCATGTTCCGCCTAATTAGTAAAATTTCCGCCCTGAGCAATAGATTTATCCCGTTGCAAACTTCGAATGGTTTGTAGCGATGATTCAAACCATCCTCTCCGTCTTCCCTAAAGCGACTTTGCTCGACGATCCAAATTGATCGAAACTGTAATAAAACTGGCACACTTTCTGCTTTAAGATCAATAAGTCTCGATTTTAATGTCCAAGTAACAGAAATTTATTCAGAGGCAGTTTAGGCGAGAGAAATTTGAAATCCAGAGCTTGTTTGTTAGACGAGGCACATCGAGGAAAGATTTCTCTCTTACACCGTTGACTCTCAGTTTACAAAAGTTTTTAATTTCTTTAAGAATAGTTAACAGTATTTTTGTTACAGTATTTCATCGATAATACAGTAAATTGCGATAAATCGTAGTGCGTACAAACTAACAACAAAAGAAACCGAACGGATGTGGATCGAAAAAACGCAGCGTCTTTTTACCTTTTCTTTCACATTTTCTCTTTTTTTTTGTTCACCTTTTGAAACCAATACAGAGTTCTCCTCTGAAATCTCGGATCTGTGTTGCTTAGTTTTCGTTCGTCTTCGTGCGTTTTAAATTTCATTCTCTTCTTCCTT
The DNA here is from genome assembly GCA_963971345.1 of Andrena flavipes. Classification (NCBI taxonomy): domain Eukaryota; kingdom Metazoa; phylum Arthropoda; class Insecta; order Hymenoptera; family Andrenidae; genus Andrena; species Andrena flavipes. The sequence goes on from OZ020482.1 coordinate 50,560,676, forward strand.
CTTTTTCCTTCGCTCTTAGACGAGGGAGGGAGAGCTCGTTCGCCCCCCAATGGAGCGCAATCGATCGAAGTTTATGGTATAATAATTATATATATATACATTATTATTCTTACACTTAGAGGGTTTCTCGATTTCGATATTATATATAATACAACGCGTCCCGTCGAATCACGTGCCGAGCGACGCGTCTGCGAGCGATCACTGGGTCCACTGTTCCCCTTGTCCGAGCCGATAAAAAGAAACAAGATGCAAAATCGTGGCGGCAAAGCCTGTTGAGGTATCGATGTTCCTCGAAGGATGACGCAATAAATAAAGAGTCGTGGAGAAACGTTCGCGCGTAAAACCCCTGAGCGAAATGCCGTGCAATTAAAAAGGTACCGCGATAAGAAAAGGAAATATACAGACTTACGTGATCGACAACGAACGAGCACGATGAAAGGAGCACGCGCACGGCACGGTTCGCGTGGACAGAGCGGTGATCGCTCGCGAATCGCGCCCGTTTCCCCAAAATTCTTACATCCTACCAACGGAGTCGACTCGCCTGCTCCTCCGACGACTTCGTTTACAAAAACAGAACGAAATTTCGTAATTACGTCTAATCAACCTGGGCTCCGCGACTCGCGGAGTCGTTTTGGTAAAAATCTTTCTAGCCAGTTGTAGACACCGATCTTACGTCGCTTCTCCCACTTTCGCGACCATTTCGTTCCGATTGTTTCTCGCTCGACAAAGGAGGGCGCCGTGGATCCTTCGAGATCCGTCGGCCCCTTTTCCCTGGGAAAATAGCAGGATCAGCGACTGAAAGTGCCGTGAAAAAACCTTTCTCCCCGTCGCCGCGACTAATCCGCGCCGCGACCCCTCTGCGCTCCCTTAAATTACGAGTTTTACCTTATTGTTGTTACTGTCGTTACCGTTTATAATAGCACTATTACCGTAAGATATTATGATACAAGTAGAATTCGTCCGTTTGCACGGCCAGCGACAAATTTCTTTTTACAGCCTGACTTCTCGCCGTGCGCTATACCGCGCGCCTCGATCCTCCGCTTTCCACGAATCGCGTGCAGATCCGTTCAATCCTCATCGATGGTAACTTTTGTTGGCTGTACAGTGACTCGTGGACTCGTTCCTACGGCATGGAGCGATCGTCGCAGGTATTTTTTGCCGAGGTTACATTTCGGAAATGAGAATTTCGTTGGAAAATGCTTCGGGGAGAAGCCGAACGGCGTGGAGAGATAATGCGATACAGATCTTTTGTAGGTTGGATTCAACTTTTGTCTTGTTTTTTTTTTGCAACAACGAAAGACGTTTTAGTCTCGATTGGACAAGTCTGCTAGACACTGTAACGTGGCCGCCAGTCTTCGCGATAGGAAACATTATATTTTTACCTGTTTGAGCCCGGTGATGACACTACTCGCCACGCATTCAAGCCACTCGAGTGGCGTCGCATCGCTATCGCGCTCGGAATACGATTACCTGAGAGAACCCGGCCGCACCATCGATACAAACACTGCCCCCTAACCGATTTCCCATTCGTTCCCCCGCATGCTCGCGAAATTTCAGCGCTTTTCTTAAAAAATTGGCAGAGATAAAAATTGTTTTCCGAACCCTTGGGAATCCACCGTGCCACGGACCTCTTGGCCGTCCGCCATCGCACCGAGCACGCGACAATTAATTAATGAAGATCGCCGTGGTTAACGCAGCGATTCTTCTGGCTTCCTGTTAGCATTCCAGCTCATCGACGCGAAAGATACGAGGATAGAGCAAATCGAAACTGCACGGAGGAGAGAAGTGTGTGTTAGAAAGTTTCATCGAAATTGACTCTTCTGAAAAGGATACACTTTCGGTTTTCTCGATATCGCGGCGAAGAACGGTCCCGGCACGATCGGTAGACAGACACAGAGGCCACATCTGACTGACAATCCGCTTCTCCCACGCAATTACAATAATACTCAAGACTGGACTCGGCGCGGCGACAAAATATCCAACAATTGCTCTCTGGCTCGCGTGTCATCGCCATTACTTCGTCGTCATCTCTTTTGTACACAAAATACCAACTATCTGTGCCGGAAAGCGCACCACGCACTGCTCCGTACGTCTTGATACAATAATATATATATAATATATATATCTATGTATATATGTATAGTATTTATATATGTATATGGTGTATCGTTAGGGCGCGAGTCACTTGTATTCTCCTTTGTCTTCGCCACCTAAAGACTCGATATTTATAAGTGTCTCCCTTCTTCCCATCCTCTCATCCTGCCATGCGTAATGCCGTTAGCGTGTAGCGTGGATCTCTATTGCGGTGTTTTACAATTTCTTACGCCTAGTCGCCTTTTAATATTTACAAGGTCGTTCGTTACTTAGTCGGTATGTTTCGCGCATGCCGTGCCTTTCGTCACTCCGATCCGCCCTCGAGAGTTGGCCGAGCGCGTCGACGAACGCGAGAAAAGAAAAGAGAAGCAAAGGGAAGAGGGGGAAAGGAGAGAAATTGGAGATTACAGGATTCTCTACGTTTCTCCCTTATTTCCACTTCCATCCTGTTGCTTCTCTCTCTTCTTTATCTTTCAATTTGCCGTTAAGGTATTTATCGACGTCGGTCGTCGGCTCGCTCGCCCTTCCCCGCGACACACACGATTCACACGCGCACGAATCCGCATTCACACGCCACAACGAGCCAGGCAGACCGGGCGATTAATGGATAATATTCTGTTTTCGGCTACACGGTAGCCACAGCGCTCGACCAATGGGAACGAGAGAGACGATTCCCTTCATCTCCCTGCCCTTACATTTTACATCGTTCCGCACGCGTCTGACACGTTCGACCGACACCGCGAAGCGGTCGACGAACATTTTTTTCTTTTGTAATATCGAACAGCTGAGTTCACCGACAAGGGTCGCGAGAAAGATCGACCACCCGATCCTCTCACCCCATTGGACGATCGTTAAACACTAGTTTTATTATTTAGAAGGAAATGTCGATTCGCCGCCGCGACTCACCACCGTGACGAAGAGACTCGGCGCGAACGATCGACCTCCCCCCATCGAGGGTACCGCGAGACAAATCGCTTGCCCCCCTCGATGGCGAGCCTCGCGTCGCCTAGCCGATTACTCCATTCCATTTTCTACGCCCTCTCTCGCGATGTTTCGTGGCTTGTTTTTTTACTTTTTCGTATTTTTTTTCTTCTGCTCGTTAGATCGATGGAAACGGAAGTTGTCACGCGACGTTCTCGACGCGAAGCTGCGCGATTCACTGACGACGATCAAAGCGGTAGAAAGAGGAAGCTTCGAGGGACTAAAGCGCGCACGAGACCAAAGCATGTTTCCGTAATTCTTTCCTCCGTTTTCTCTTCTATTCAGAAACACTCGTTTGCGCGCCGATCAACGGTGATCCATCGAGCGAACGAACGGGGTTCGGTTTCGAAGCTGATTTTTCGCCGATCGAAATTAACGATGACCGCGCAGGCGTCGCTAGAGATGACTATAACAATGATAGTAATAATAATACCTACTAAAGTACGCGCTATGTATACATCTGTACAAAGTGTAATTGCACGACGCATTTCTCGTCTCCGTTTCACCCCCTTTTCATCCACCAATGAACAGACTTGTTGTTGTCTATTTGCTGTTGCTCTTTTCTAATAATAGTATCGCAAAGCGTTTGGCTCCTCGAGGCAGCTCCATAAGAGAGAGAGAAAGAGAGAGAAAGAGAGAGAGAGAAAGAGAAGAGAGAGAGAGAAGAGAGAGAGAGAGAGAGAGAGAGAGAGAGAGAGAGAGAGAGAGAAAAGAGATTGATAGATGGAGTGATGCCTGGCAGTTAAAGGAAAAATAGTTTCTTGTCGGTTCGAACAAGATTGTCATAGGTTCCGCAACGTTCCTGGATGAGTATGCCTGTGTACGTGTGTCTGTGTGTGACGCCGCGCAGCGAACGAGCTTAATATAAACTACATAACATTTAGCGTGATATACGAACAACGAAGTCATCGATTTAAAAATCGTTTAAAATCACGGGTCCGTGGAATTATATCGTTAAATCACATTAATATTTATATATATATCTCGGCCCGCTGGCCGCGAAGCTTCACTTCTTCGTTTAAAAAACGAGGTATCCTTTGTTCGTTTCATATTTTCCCTCTTCGCCTCCCTCGAACAAAAAAAGAAAAGAAGAGGAATCCTTCTCCGTGGCATAGATTCTCTCTATAACGTCAACATATAAAAATATTCCAACTAGCGTATCTTTAAAAAAAAAGGAGAAGGGAAACTAAATCCAATCTAAACCCTCTCGAACAGTTTTCTCCCTTTTCCCCCCCTCCCCATCTGTTTCTCCCCGTGTGATGTATGCCCCTTTGTCCGCGCGAAAAGCACAGCGAGCCCCTTGTTTGAGTATTCCGCAAGATATTCACAAGATCACGAACGACAAATGGTCGAAACCCGGACTCGATCGTTCACGTACCACGCGCGGTGGCGCCAGGTGACACTGATGAGTTAGCTCGATGGCAAAAAACAGAGAAATAAAGAGAAAGAGAAGAGAACGGTGTTCATACATCTACGACAGATTCGTTCACACGCGAGCTCACGCGAGTTGGAATAATAGAAACAAATGGGAAGTGACGTTCACCTCGGGAAGATGCTTCGTTCCATCGCGCTACTTTGCATCCTACCCCTGTATCGATTTAACTACCCCCAAGATCGCGAGATACTTGGCTTCCGATTAATCAACCGACTCACACGCTTCTCGAGAGCGAAAGGGCACGAGCTACCTTCGCCCTTGACCGTACAGCAGCGGAGCCTCGTTCGTATAAAAACAGAAAAGATATTCATGTATCCTATTTAAACGGTGAAACGACATTTTTGATTCTCATCGTCAGTCTGTGACCTGCCGCGATTTAAAGTGGAGTCTTAGGCTCTAACGTCTCCCCCGTGCCAGACGAGTTACGCTACAACGTCTCGATAAATCTGTCGCTTCTTTCGTTACTCCCGCCAGCTACCCTCGTTTTTCTTCTTTTTTTTTTTGGCATCGAATAAATGCAGCCACGCTTGGGGAATATCGGCGCTAGACGCAGCGACTCGGTGGATCGGCGGAGCGGATCGCCAGGCGAGCCCGGGTGTGAACGAGTCTCGGATCAAGAGAAATCAACGAGCGACCTGCCATGGTCCAGCTTGCTGGGAGGGGGGTCGGGGGAGAGGTGGCAGGCCACCCTATCACAATCTTCGTCGACGTCACGCGGGACGTTCGTCGTCAGCGTGGACGATCGGTGACGATCGGTGACGATCGGTGATGATCGATGGGCGATGACGACCACCGACGAATGACGACAGGACGCAGCAACGTTGATAGTAGCCGTCGTCAACGTCGGGGCGAGCACCGTGCCCACCCCCTCACGCCGTAAAATCCACCGGAAGCCGCGAGACACCACCCCCGATTTATCCAGCCTCGACGCGAGGCCACCACACTGCACCTTCACCTATACCCGCACCACACTGTAGCACCACCTCAACACATTGCAATTGTCATGGCCTATGGAACCTGGAACCAACCAAACGTTTTGCTTTTCCCTCGGCTCTCTGCTCGGCTAAAAATTATCTTGGACGACGGTGCGCAGCGGTGCGACGAGAAGAGTTCGTAAAAAAAAAGTAGTCATCGAGGAAATGGGTGCGACATTTATCGAAGGGGGAGAGAGAAGATTCAACCCTTCGGGGACGGATGCTTGTACGTTTCTCCGGTTTGGACGGTATCTGAATATGATTCTTGGTAAACGATTCTGTTCTTTTTACAGAGGTTTCATCTGGGAGGAGTGCGCGCGGGTTTGAGAATTCATGAGAAGACGATGTATGATTGTTCGTAATGTCACACTTAGAATTGTTCTAGAGGTACGCTTTGTGAAAACAGAGAAGTGCAGGGGAGAATGTGTAAGAATTATTGTAAAAGTGTGATTAATCTGTAGAATTTACGTGTCGGGGTGGTTGGTGCATTTCCATATATCGTTCAGGTGCGAGAAATTGTAAAATTGGTGAACATGTGTTTTTTCGGGGACATGCACAATAAATTGTGACGGGTTTTAGAGAAGATTGAAAAGGGGGAACATAGTGTCTATGTTATTTGTGTGTGCAACGACCAGGTGGGGCCAACTAGTTGGCCACTTCCGTGGAGGAGCCATCGTATCTATTTTCATTGGGTGACATAGGAGCACAATAGACAACTATTACTACGTGTAACTTGTCGAGACGACGAAGAAAAATTAAAGGGAGGAAGACGGGAGTTTGGTTATCATTGCGATACCTGCAGACGGAAACCAGGTCTTCGTATTGGTGTGTGCATTGAAAGATACCGTTTCATAGAAAACTGTAACATGTAATTTATGCGATAAAATCAATAATAGTTAGCCCTCTTAGAAGATTTAAGATATGTTTATAAAGTAGATAAAATAGTCTCTCTGTATCGATGCTATTCTCACAAACGACAACTCCAAATCCGTCTCTTCCAGAATGGCAACCTGTATTTAATTGTGCTCCGTCCACGGAGGGTTGATAACTGTGGTCCGAAAATCATCTATTAGGATGTTGCAAGATCTTTCTCCGCGATTTCGTAACACGTTCACCACCAAACGCCGAATATCCATCTTTCAAGAAACTACTCAGAAATTTTCTTTTACAATCAGCAATTATCTAAAGATCTTTCGTTATAACTTTCTAGTTCTACCAAGTACATAAGCATTAATACACCGAAATGCTGTCAAGTTGGATGAGAAATATTCTATGCTTCAGCATTCATGTATAAAAAATAACCGTACAATTAAATCACAATTCTGTTCTAATAGAATACTTGTCCTTTGCATCCATCGAATTTTCAAGACTAATCAAATTACAAGAAGTATACGATAAATAAATCAATCAATCATGCAGTCAGCTCAGCTACAGGTTACTCCGCCGAAGTAATTAATCACAGAGGCATCCAACAGGACACGCTTGGTGACCAACGTGTTAACAGCCACGTTTCATTCGATATCGAAAGCTTTCGAGGCTTAAACATACCAATTTCCTAAGGATCTGATCGTTTTCGGATACCACACTGCGAAGGACACTCAGCCTCCCGCTTCAGACGTTCTTGGGACACTCGAATTTCGAACTCTACTCTGCTACACTACTCTCTGAGCTCTACTTGTAAAAGCTACGACTAACGTGGCCCGGTGCTGGCCACCGTCAACTGCAAAGAAGATAGCGTACCTGGTGAGGTGTCGGCTGTCTTCATGAACGGCCATCTCCGAACTCTTAAACTCGTTCAACTCCTTCCTAATGGCTGCCTTATCCTTAGGAGTCAACCGCGTCCAGGGCTTGTCCGCCCTTCTATCGTAGTCGTGAGCCTGCGTGACTTCGATGTAGTCGTTGAACCTGATGATCTGCGCAAGGAAACACCCACGTAATCTCCTACATCTCTAAGCACCTGTCCCCCACGTGACACTTCAGTGGCTCTGGACTAGCATCGCGTGTCCTTAAATACGTATCACGAGGCACAGAAGTGTCACGTGCGAAGTGGATTTAATATCAACACGTTTGATTGCAGCGACGTACTTTCTTCTCTTTCAGCTCCTCGACGGTCGGTCGAAAGCTGAGCTTCCGCAGCAGGTATCGTTTCTTTTCCTCCTTCTGCTTCTTCTCCTCGGCCGGACTTTGCTCTGCAAGCAGATGCAATCTACGTATCATCTATTCCCACTTACGTGCTATTTATTTTATTATATGTCACGTGTGGGAGGGACTTGAGTAGAGAGCTACCGGGAGATTTATTCGTGCAAGGGGAAGCTTACTTTTCAAGATGTTACGCTCCTCCAGCTCCTCCTGGGTCGGCCGCATGCTCAGCCGCCTGCAACAACAATGCCACGCGAATCAGTGCTAGCCCATCGATCCGAATCCGCTTTCCTCGATTCAGCGGGAGGCTCGAACGGTTCAGGGAGGGCTAGATTTCGCTCGGAGACAAACAAGTGATTCACCGTGGTCAACTGCTCGTCCCATGATCCCGTGTAATCGCCTTTAGAGGCATCCGCGCTGCAACGACCTCGTGAATCCACAGTCGAACCACAGTCAGTTCTATTAATTTACAAATTCAAAATACGTCGCGCGCGATGTGATACTATGCTTCTAAACAAGTCTTCCCGATTGTTAGAGCTGCAGTTCTCGCGAACGAAATTGAAGGGGCTTGGAGCTTCTCTCCCTAGCCTCTTCAGTTCTCCTCTCAAGACCGGCAACCCTTTAAATCGAGAACAGACGACGCCAAGGACTCTTCAAGGTATGTACACACTCATAATGCGTCGATTCACGAGCACTGACCATGGTCCAGTCTGGGAATTCGCAGATGCCTCGACGGGGGCTCCCGTCTTGAGGAAACAACACCCCCCGCCGAATCTTCTAAATTTAACGGTTCCCTGCTGCTACGCGATCGAGAGGTGCATCGATACTCGCGAACCACACTCGCCAGGATGCAATCGGTATCGCAAATTGCGGCTGCTCCTTCTCTCACGCAAGTGGCAAGACTGTTTTTCGAGGACCTAATATCCTCCTTCGAGAAAATCCATTTTATAATTTAGAGAAATCAATGCACAACCGCTTGATGTTCTACTAGTTCCAGATTTAATACTAAGCTCACATGTTTCTGTACCGAGGTACCTACATGCGGGAAGGGAATTGTGTGGTCAGTGAAAAATTTAGAAAAGGTGACAGGCTGACGAGGTTTCTGTTGCGTGGCGACAAAGATTGCATCCCTTTTGTTCGAGTACGGAAGCGTTGCTCCCGTTTCCAAAGCGAAATAAAGCGGGAAGAAAGGGCGAAGGATCTTTTCACCTGATGAGCTTGGCACCAATTGCCTCCTTCGTCTCCTGCCTCTCATTGTCCGTCTGCAGCTGAAGGATGTTCCTGTTGATGAGCTCCTGCCTGTCAGGCCTGAGGGCTAACTTCAGCGACAGCGACTCCTTGCACGCGATCTTTGCTGCCAACCGACCTGCAATTACCACGAACAATTAGACCCTTAATTACGCCGCTTGCATATTCGCGCGATACTACGTCTTTTAACACGGAAGATACTAGATTCTCCAACCGCCAAGCTCAAATTTCGAAGCGAAATCTGTGGTCAATAGGTTCCTTCGTTCTTGTCGAAAGTTTCGAGTATCCTATCGCTTATCAACGAACTTCGAACAGTTCTCGGAGAGACAATACTGTCCCAGTCTCTCGAGATTCGAATCGACGACTGCGCAAAGTCGCAACGACTGTTTATCTGTCATAAATACAAAATTAGACTATTTTTTATGGAGTGGAACCGTTCTAGGGTGCGAGAGCGTAGAGATACCCCAGTGCACACAGGTTTCACTTCCACCATTTCACGCGGCCCTCTTTCCACGCTCGACGTGACAACAGATCTTAGTTAACGAAATCCAGGAACTCGAAGCGCAGCCTAATAGCTCCAGTAATTTCCACCTATACAGGACGAGTGTTATCGCGAACGAATTTGATCGACGGCTTCTTTATTAGCGTCCATCAGCGTCTAACTACGTTAATCAAACGATCCACCATTACTAGACGCCAGCATCGTACACTTTGACCGCCGACTACGCTGCTACCAATAACAGACGGCCATTATCGGCAATCGAGGCACGCGGTAATCCTTCGTCGAAGCGTTTTATTCTATTTTAAGAGCGGTTCGCGATTTACCGTCGACGACTGAGGAGCAGCTGGTGCTACGACGCAGAGGAGCCTCGCGTTTGAAGGGCTCGATCGTGGCGCAGGCGATCGACAGGGTCGACGCGGTCCAGATCGACAGCATGGTGTCATCGCTCTTATCGACAAATTCCACCCTCGTTTATCCGCTGTCGAGCTTCCCCTGCCGAGGGAAACTTCGATCGAGATCGGGACGCGAGATCCCGACTGCTTTCCCCGTAACTTCACCCTGACTCGCTGAACCCCACGATCCACTGTCGTTTCCCCCGGCTGGTCGAGCAGAAAGATGCCGAGCGTCGTCCTCCGCCGCGCTCCTCCTCAATCGTGAACTTCGACGCTACGAGAACTTGCAGGCTTCCATGGAGGAGTCGTGCGAGTTCGATCGACGCGGTGCCACTAACGGGATGCTTTTCAATCGTGGCGATGAACGGTTCGCGGTAAACCGGCGCAAAACAACGGCCAGAAGCACACTGAGCCACTTGCCAGCTATCTTCGGCGGATTAATATAACCTTGGAAGCGTTTGCGTGATCGCGCGCCTGTCTGCGTGAATAAGCATATCCCTCCGCGCGAGTATAATTAGTACGGCCCGCGAATACTGATCCCCAACGTGTTTGGCAATCGAACCACGGTGTTTTTAGCCGTGCCTTCGCGGCTTCTGTCGCGGCAGCACGGCTCCGACCGATCGCTCTTGCTCGTCGAACCGGGACTGCTGTGTTTCGCGGGGATATCTCTGTTTGTCGGACTGAAGCGTGCTTGGCACACTTTCTCAGCGAGTCACATCGCGATCGAGAGAATCGTAGAACTGTGCAACGTCTTCGTTATATTGTCCTCGTCAAGTGTCACCCGAAAAACCGGTCAGAGGAATCGTTAACGAGCCCCTCCGAACGTTGCGATCAATTGTCAAACAACGCCGATTACGACGAGCAAGAACGAGGGGGGGAAAGAAAATTCCAATTAGGAGCGGCGTCCGTTGCAGTCCTCTATATCGTTTGTGTAATTCGTTTCGCGGGAACGGAAATAGAAGGAAAAACTGACAAAGGAGAGTCTCTGTATTGTATTTCTCGTTAAGCTCGCCAACTTGTTACCTGTCCCTCGCGGAAAGCTTTTACCCGCGTCGCGGAATGTTATTAAAAATTGTTTTCCCTGACGTTTCCTGTTAAGTATCCTCCCATCGTTTCCCTAGTTCAGTGACAGGGAATATCGAGATTGTAACAACATTGCCGCGAAATTCACGATCGCCAGTTTATTTGTCGTTAATAATGTCGTAGCGTTGACCGCGATGGGTTGGATTGAATATTCATTATACCGCGGAATATCTCATACTCAAACCGACTGAAAAATTTCCGAACGAAAAGTAATATGATTCAGTGGCTATTAAAAACTCACAGCGGAACTCCGCCGCGGAAGCTAATGAAATTTGGCCGTTGTTCAATTCGTGAATTATCTTTCAACCAAGGGATCGATCATTTCTGTAGCTCTTAATAATTCACGAATTCGAGAAGAGGCATTGAATCTTAATATGTAAAGCGGAAAGTGTTTGTGTGTTTGTTTGTTGCCTAAAAACCCTCGAATGGTAAACTCTGGGGTCACGAAAGGTGTCCCAGTTCAGTATGCCTAGCTGATCCAGATGAATGTGACTATTCTTACAAAACAAAATTTATGAAATCAAAATCTAAATTTCGTAGTGAGCGATAAATCTCGAGAGAGAGTTGAATTCTTATTTATTCTCTGAGTGACTGTCAGACCGAATCGAGAGCTTTTTTGACGGTTAAAAACGTGGGACAAACATTTTCTTGCACACAGCTTCATTTTCGAGAAAATCGATCTTAAATATTCGATGGATACAGGTATCACTCCACTGAACAAATTTCCGATGGTCTACCGCACAGACAGTGCCATTAAAAATACTGATAGCATGCTTATTAGCGGAGCCTGACAAACTGGCACTGTATCTACTAATGAACAGATTTATTCTCTACTGTCAGCACACACTGATTCTCCTATGTGTCATCGGAAATGAGTCACAAGTGGTGGCAAGTCCAATGACCAGAGAGCTATCAACTTCGACTTTCCTTAACACGAGTTTCCTCGCAAGAACAATATTATTCTTCATTCTGTAATTATTTTTATTATGACTAAAATTATCTCTTTTACCACCCATCACGGTCTAATCCATAACTGACAAGGGAAGTTAGGCACCCCATAAATTCAGAAAACTATGGAAATTCGGGTGCAAGTAGAATAGTTGATGCGTTAGACAAACCTATTCTTTGTTGGTGTTATTTTCATTTTTTCCGTGGAGTATCTCGAGAACGGTGAGAGATATGGAAAAGAAGTATAAACAAGAGTTGCATCTTTTTTTTATATCTCCAAAACTGCATAAAAGTAACGATCGAATTAAGGATTGTTGGTGGGGGTAACTTGAAAAATATGAATTTTTCGATAATTATTTTTCCGCAGTGTTGTAGGTTAAAACAAAAGGTGCAACTTTTGTTCATACTTTTTTCTGATATCTCTCACTGTTCTCGAGATATTCCAGGAAAAGAAAAGAAAAAATAGATTTGTCTTACACACCAACTACTCTACTTGTACAACAAAGTTGCAGAATTTTCTGAATTTCCGGGATGCCCAACTTCCTTAGCGAGCGAGTTTACTCCCTTCAAGCTCTCCCGCAGCACGGTTCCACTTACTTTTCTCGTCGTCGTAGTCGTCCCTGTAAAGTACCTGCCCGTCGCCCGGGTCGCCGTCGACGTCCTCCCTGATAACGTACGGCCTCGCGTTCTCCTTGTTCTCCAGGGTGCAGGGCAGGGCCAGGCCGAATCTGACCGGTCGACTGCTGAAAGAATTGCCGAGGAAAATGGCCACACGTTAGACAAGGGTAGCCTCGCGTTGCCCCGTCGATCGCTGGTCCACGCTACTTGGGCCCAGCGTTCTACTCTACGGACGTTTCAAGTACGAGTTGCGGATATGGAGGGGATGAAACAACGCCGGCGACAAAGGGGACGGAATTGAGAATGCAGATTGTGATGGCGTCGATGAAGATAACAGAAGGAACTCACTGGGGCTCTGCGCGACATAGACGTTCGCCTCTGAAATGGGGTTATCAACGACGTCGACGCGAATAACCGTCCCCTCCGCGATAGGAATTGCCTTTTTTTCACCGGCCGCTTACGATGTGTCTGCGATTCGCCGAGACTATACTCGACTGTTGCGATTTTTTCACATTCGACGGAATTTGGAAATGGATGATATCGTTCGGATAATTGGATAGTTACGTGGCTGTGAGGTGTTTGTTTCTGTTACCATTCCTAGGCGATAGGGGCTGGATATTCGATTGATCTGCTACCAGGAATTTTGGGATGCGGGATTTTGTACATTCGATGGAGTGGGGGTATCAAATAGGGGTTTATATGTGGGAGAATATTTCAAGAGGTCTGAAGTCTTAAGCCCTTGCACTTGCATCATTTTGAAGTTTGGTGGATTGATTTGGTCGTTTATGTAGAATTATTATTGAGAATCAAGGGATTCTGCTGGAACTTAGAGTGCAAAGAGTTAAGGCAAAAGAGTAGATAGTAACAGAAACTGAATCGAATGCGTGAGAAACGTTTTAAAATATTACTATACTTAGCATGTCTAAAGGACTGGATTTGTGCGACTCCTTCCAACACTTAGGTGGTAATAAAACTTGAGCAACCCTTCAGTGGTAACTTCTACCACGTTCGACGATATTCCAAGATTGGTATTTCAATAATAAAGAAAAAGCGTTCGAAGCATCGTTAATAAATTTTCAACACCTTATCTAAATCACCACAGAAGAGTGCACAAAAGTGACTAAATCGTTACTAAATCAAGTTCCCACGCCTTGTGCACCACTCCGCCAAACGACCGTGTAAATTCAACCCGAAAGAAGCCCCAGAAGCCTGAAAATTAGCTGGCAAACCGCTTCGTCCGCGAGATTTTACGCCGACGAAGCGAACGAGCTTACAAGCGTCGAAGCCGCGGCGTTGAGAAACGCAAGGGTGAAACGGCGAAGGAACGTCAGCTGGCTCTGACGTTTCTTAATCCATTCACGGCCGCGAGCGGGTCGAGCTCGATCCGTCACGGTCAAGATCGGGATCCTCGTGCTCGTCGATCGATGGTTCGAGGCTCTCGCGCGATAATGGAAAAGTATGAAGCGTAGGCGAGAGTTTATACATGGGTTTCCCTAAGGTTTTCTCATGCTTAAGGTCGTATATATACACCATGCTCGCGGCGCTTTTGGTGCTGACACACAGAGAGACAAAAAAGAATAGAAGAACAGTCGAAAGGTTAGTAACAGCTGGAGAAATAGGTGAAAAGAAACAGATAGTAGATAAAGAGTGAAAGTGAAAGAGAGCGAGAAAGAGAGAGAGAGAGAGAAAAAAAAATAGAGTGATACGATAAAATTGTTAGTTCTCTGCGATCAACCGCCGTGGATAAGACAAATATTTATACATTTATATATATATATATAGATGTGATACACCATATTGGTTCGCGCATGCTTAGTTAGACCAATGATCAATTACCATATTTTGATCCTAGGCCTCAACGGTGGCCTTCTGGTTAAGCATAAGAAAAATATGACACTTTACTAGTGACTGATACATGTTAATGGGGCAGATGAGAGAAGCATGTGTCGTGGGATTATTTCCTCCATAATCCCACATCCTCCCACCCTTCCGGAGCATCGTTCTCGATCCCTTTGATTCGAGCTCTCTCGAAATTCGGCCGGATTTGTCGATTTTCGGGACTCGAATAGACCCCTCCGCACTTCAGTCGCGAAATTTGTATGCGTGGATTGAAAACTGACTGTTTTATTTGACTGTACTTATTTTTATTTTATTTTGTGTTATGTAATGTATTAATCCATTATACTTTGAATACTAAAGGATTGTCCCGTTGAAATAATAATCATAATAATAATAATAAAAAGCTTTGAAATATACTACGCGTGGATAATATAAATTGAATTTCGACCGCAAAAACGTGTGGACTTAAGATCGCAGCAAGATCGTAATAGAAAAATAGTTTAGTAAAAATCGAGGAGATTTCGATTCTTATTTGACGCATTTATCTGCAATGAATTCTCGAAATAAGAAATTTTCAACGTTGAATTCGATATTAAAATGGGATAGCGGTGGTGTACTTTTCATCCAGTTTGAAGTGTGGTAGATACGTTTACGACGTCGACTATTCGTCTATGTCTGGCCACATAGTGGACGTTACTACTTACCCGCTTTATCCAGCAAGGAAACATCTCAGCAGGAGTTTCTCACGAGTTTTCCAAGTTTCACCGAGCACGACGAGCTTCCCAAGAATTGTTCAAGGTTCTTCGATATCATATCGAGAATTTATCGTTTCGAAAATTCATCGTGTTCATAATAAATGATTTCTGCACTTAGTTTAAGTTTACACATTGCAATAGTTCTATCAAATAACACACAATCATTTTTGAATGCTAGTCACATACTAGATTGACATCTCCTAGGCCAGTTCACTATCACTACTATCCTAATTATATAAATTCAATAATTTCTTTCTAAGATGTAGACAATTATATCCTCCCTCACTGAAAGGATCAAGATAAACGATAAATTGTTAAGCAGCTCAGAAACAAAAGTGCGAGGGGTCGATTCGCTCGATAATTCGCCGCGTCATTGTGCAAATACCACGAGCTAATAAGCTTTCGAACACGTCGCGCGTTTCGAATAACGACACACCCGTCCAACTGGATAAATGATCAAAAGAACTTGACAGAAAGAGATAGACAATGCGGGGGGTACGATGCATGTGTGCGCGTGAAAGAAATGACAGGGCTATAGAGGGTGAAGAACGATGTTCCAGACGAGCCGGGCTCACTCCTCAGGGTTTCGAGACGCTCTCATTTCAAGCCCGAGGTAATTAAACTCGCAAAGAAACGGGTTCCCATTGTCCAGCGCCTCCGAAAAAACGTTTAAACGCAAGTGGAATCGAGAAAAAAGAGCTTCTTATTTCGTTGGCAACCTTTGAGCGTTCGTAACCATCTGAAGAAGGCCCATTCTTCGTGTCGAGTTTTGTGTAGTGTCGAGTAGAGAAAGACTCGCGAGCTCTCATAGATCTCTGCTCAGTCCTTCCTAATTTCGTCAATACTTAGATCCTCGTCTGATTGATTTCTGGAGAAGCTGACGGTCGCTGAGACCCTTGGCTACCGAGTCTTTCGAGAATAAATGATTTTGAAGAGTTCCTTCTTAGGGATTCGCTTACAATCGTACTAACTTGAAAGCGTGCAGCTCCTGGCGAAGCGTCAACGGCCTGTTCTCCTGCGTGGGCGTGTTCTGCGGCGTTCCGGGCCCACTTCCTGACCCCCTTTTCTTTAATACGCTTTTCAGGGGCATCGCGTGGAACTTGGGCTCCTTCGCGGGGATCTCCTCGACCCTGGACGTGTCGATAGTCGGGTCTGGCTGGGTCATCCTGTGCATGTACATGTCCTCCTCCTCCACGTCGATGTCCTCCGGGTCTTCTGAAAGCAGGCAGAAGGTACACTGCTGTGGGATATTGCGACAAATGCGGGTGAAAGGAAATGTAACGATCGCTTTAACGGAATTCGTGTTCAAAGAGATTGAAAGCGTTCTGAAATTCTTAGAAGCTATCCCGTTAGTTCGATTATCTTGGCTCCA
Organism: Andrena flavipes; assembly: GCA_963971345.1. Taxonomy (NCBI): domain Eukaryota; kingdom Metazoa; phylum Arthropoda; class Insecta; order Hymenoptera; family Andrenidae; genus Andrena; species Andrena flavipes. Next base: position 50,577,056 of record OZ020482.1, read on the forward strand.
CGATTCTCAATTACTTTCTCTATTCTATTCTCGCGTAAGCGTTCTGATGAAATTCTATTGAAAATTCTTGGATCTTAGAAATCTTCCGAACTCGAGTTAGCCTTTCGTACCTTCGTCCTCGTAGTCTGCCGTTAGAGGGTTCCGTAGTTGCCTCTGCTTGGTCAACAACAGGGTGGGACTCGAAGAGCTGAACATCGGCGGGGGCGGAATCGGACCGATTTCGCTTAACGGAATCGGCGGTTCCGGGAGCTCCGACAGCATCAGAGTGTTCTGAGGCGGGAGAGGGTAACACCTCTCGATCACCTGCTGGTTCTCGTTGCTTTGGTCTAGGACCCCCTTCTCCACTGAAAGCACACGAAAAGATGCACTGGTTAGTTCGTTTCGACGGAGAAAGAAATTCACAAGGCACACCCACCGAACGGAATAATATCTGTAACGCGCAGAACTTGGATGGCAATAAATCACACCAGTTGTAACAAAAATATACGAGATGCAGAAGCCGCGAAAGAAGTGAAATTCACTTAGATCACTCTGGTCCTCGGGTGTAAACGCAGATACGTATTTCCTAATTGGTTGCTGCTAAGTTGCGTGGGTAAACCTGTGGGTAGGTATGACATTCGAGGGAAAGAAAAGGATGCAGCGTGAAGGCCGATAAAGTAGGGGTGCGGTAACCTCAGGCTTACGATCACTGGGAGAACGTCTGTGCTTGGAGGGTAGCGCATTGAAGGCGCTGCACCGCAGCAGAAGCAGATCTAAGTTTAGAAATAGAGTTTCTAATCCGAAATAAATGTAAATACAGCGCTACCTGCATGGGCTGAAGTAGCTTTCACACTGAAACTCGCTACCACAAAAAAGAAACTTTAAACAACAATCTTTCTCGAGTCTATTTGTCAAAACACACCCTCCACCTTCCCCTTAAAACAACATTCAATTTCAGGATTAACACGATTTAAGGACTGCAAGCACACACTTCTCAAAATGAACAGCTCCAATTCATTTCACGATTTTCCTCTGCAAAATTTCGCCCGTTACATCAATAACAAATAACGCACAATATTTAACATCATCAATTGGTACTGTACCAACCATTCGTGAACTCGCATCACTCAAACCCTTGACTTACGTGGCACGCCAAAACGCTTCCACTAACCGTGGCGCGCGAGAGAAACGTTTTCATTGGAAATTTCGAGTATTAATACGAGGTTATAGGAATGCAATACACTCGCTGGGAATGTCGCGATCGTTGGACCGTTTTATTCATAGACACGGTGGCTCTGGTTGGAAAAGAGTCGCGTGCCAATCCTTTCGGGGAATATGATTCATCGCGGACGTATAGTCGGCGGGAAGCTTGGCAAACACGCGGCATCTCCTCGCTCCCGCGACGAATTACGAAAATTCCGCTCTAGAAGCTTACCCCTCGGCGCGCGGAATCCTCCCCCGCGACGCGCACCGCTCCCCGCTGGTTCTTTTTTAGTGCGCGGTGATGTATTGTTCGCGTCACGGTTCATTTGTCAAGCAACGCGCGATCCACGGGGCGAGATGTGATAAATGAACGCTGCGCTCCGGTGCACGAGACACTGCGTAATTTCGTAATATTCGCGCAACGACGCGGAGATTCCACGCGGGATCGCGATTTTAAAATTGAAGCTCTTTCGCGCCCCGATGCCTCGCGAGCTGTATAGCGGTTATCCGTCCCGAGGCAGCCGACCGACGTTCATCGCCGCCAGATATTCATATCCGCGATGAACAGTTGCTCGCGGTATTTTCGTTTGTCAAATAACTGACGCGAGAGGATAAAAAAGATAACCTATCCTTCACCCCGGAATTAAACTTGCGCTCGTCCCGCGAAACGTTTCGGTCCGTGGAACCTGGTCGCGAACGTGGAATTTTAATTTAAATTTCCTTTCATTTTCACGCGAGATTCCGAGTTCGCGTTGGCTAAAAAGAATCTTAATTAAAGGACCGTTCAGTTCCGCACCTGCGAGCTTCTGCTCGTTCCTTGCATTTGCGCCTCGTTTGCTCTCGCATTTGTTTGTCCGAGGTGGCCTGCGCGTTACACACGCGACTCGCCAAGAGAGCTCTGCTACCTTTTCACGTTGAGGGCAGGGAAATTTCGTCAACGTGTTCGTTCGAAGGTGCTCGTTCTATTTGCGGTAGAAATTTCTTGATGCCTCTCGACGCTCTTCACCAGCGTCGTTTAAAATGCAAAACAAGCGCAGATTTTCTAGCTTCGACGCGGCGACTGCATCAAGGGATCAAAACACGCGGCGAATTTCCCGCAGCATCCTTTTCCCGGAATTTTAAGCAACTCTGCGGGAACAACCGGTGACACCTAACCGCGCTGGCCTGCCTCCGAAATTCTGGCAGGGCAGAACTTGGGGGATAGTTTCGGGAGATCGCTGAAATTCCGCAGATTCTCGGCAACGGAGTCACCGCGAGCCGTGAACCAATTCTCAACTCGTCGAGGCCGTTAAAATCGATCGTCGGACCACTTATCACCGACGCTAACTTCCCATCTGCTGTTTAGCACGTAATTGAAACGCTCGATCCGCAGAGGGATCTATAAATAAGAATTTACACCCCCCTCGAAGACGCGAACAGTAAATTTTCCAGAATTTACAATCCACTGGTCGGGGACTGCCTAACGTAAAAGTTTAAGGAGACGTTTCCTTTAGCTTGCAATCGGGATAAGATGTTCCTTGTACCAGAACGATGGATCCTCGAGACTACTTTGCAATTGAAACGGGGCGATGTTTCATTGGTATTATAATCTTTTCATCTTTTCATTTATAGATCGTTCGGGTTTCAATCGTGTCAGTGGTATTTTAAAGCTTTGTCACTCGAAGATTCTTTTCAACTCCTAAGTAACAGAGTTATCAATGAATATTCTTGTTAAACCGAGTAACATCCACTGGCAGCAGCTTTCAAAATAATGTATAGATTACCAGAGGTGCAGATCCGCAGGTGCAAAGTGCGAGGAAGTAGCAGAACGTTAGGGAGCAAGGGAATCAAGCCCGTTTATGGTCAGCCAGAAGCTCTCGCCCTATAACACCGGCTGCTTGCATTACTTCAAAAAACGCTTCCAACGAAAGTCTCATTCGCATTAACAAGAACTGCACAGACATACGCAAACTCATCAGGAATTCTATTTAAGAATCTCAAACTTCACCTCCTATTATCTTCCAAGGATCCAGAAAATATCCCCCCGTGCTTTACGAGCTGCGAAAAGCCTTTTAACATAACGAAAAAAAAAACAAATTCTCGGAAACAGGAGTCACTAAATCCTCCTTTTCCCCGAATCCTCTCGTTTTTCCAGGTCTCGGATCGTGCTCCCCAAACGATGCAATTTCATCGGGGGATGCGACCCCGTCGTGTCTTTCAGAGCGTCGTGATCGAACGAGATTCCTGGGAAAAGAACAAACGACGTTTCTTGGGACGAGAAAGGATCATCGGGTTGGGGTGAGAAAAAAAGGGGGCTAAAAAGGGCCGTGGTAAGGTCGGCGTGGTGATTAGAGGGGGTAGCCTCGAAATTCCATATGTCTCGAGGCACAAGAGAAAAGCGGAGGGGAAAGCCATTACCGACTTTATTTCCTCGAGGGAGAGATGGCACGCTGTCTTCTGGGCGTCGCAGATCTTTGACAGACTTCCGGCTAAGTGCCCGCGACAAGCCTGCTATTTGCCAGAAGACGTTTTAACGCTTCAGTTAACGTTAAAGCATGACGAGGCGTCGCCAGGCACAAACTTGCCTGCGCCTCTTCATTGCCACGGGGTTATTAAAGCTCTCTGATCGATCGAGCCACACTCTCCGTACTTTGCTCCATATAGTCAGCGAGTATCGACAAGATACCGCGTTCAGTCCCACCGATAGGTGTGTATAATTAAACAGGCGGGGGAAGTTAAAGTTAATCGAATTCCTTCGATCAACAAAAGGAAACTGTTAACTTAAAGCGTGAGCATAGTTAAATGGAGGTGTTAATATTGCGTTTTCTGAAGAAGAAGATTTCGGAAACACACACTCGATTATGAGACACGAAGCATCAAATCACTGATTCGTCGTTGCGGTTCAGCTGATTGGTGTAAAAGAACACGGCTACCGCGCGAGGCGGACGGAAAAAGAGCAGCACGCCTTCGTCTTAGCCGGAGCTTAAAGTTTTCATCGATTCCGCGGCAAATTTTCCCGGAAACCTAGCAAGCGAACGATAAACTTTCGTGTGCCGTCGGTCTCGTCGCGAATCGCCTTTAAAACTCCCGTTTACCTTTTGAACTTCGAAGTTCGCTTTTATCTCCGACTTGTCCTCACCACGCCCCCTCGCGAATTTACTTTCCAACAAAATCTTCCTACGTATACACAACTGCTATCGAGAGACACGATCTCGCGGAGGGTTTCCCGCAGATCTTAGCGCAAACTGTGAGGAAACATTTAGATAACGCGGTGACGTGAGATTTCTAATGGTTAAAAGGAATTTATTTACACCTCCCATCTTATATAGAATATTTAACTCAAAGTGTCTTTAGTATCACCAAAATCACATTGTCACGCAGTAATTGCATTCTTTCCACGGAGTATTATGTTGTATTAAAAAGGCACTAACGATTAAAAAGAGATAGAGATTCCCGGCAGTGGAGTTCCGGATGCGTCCGACCATACGCAGACCCCTTTCACTCGCGCCCTGTTTCCCTTTTGCATTCCGCTCTTCCTTTGCATTCAGTCGTACTTATTATACATCGCCGTTACTTTTCCTTCTGTATTATCCCGCGGGATTGTTACGAATAAAACTTGGAGCGAATGAAAGCTTCGGAAGTTGTACTACTTCTGTCAGAAATTCTTGTGTTACGTCGCTGCTTACTCTGTCGCGGATCTACTTTCATTGAATACTCTCCTGCGCAAATTTGGAACAAAATATCACGACGAGTCGAGAGATTTGAATAGACGCTGTTTAAAATACGATACGAACCCGTGGAACGATCGATCCCTCTGAACAATTCAGCGCTCCGTTCCGTGGAAAGAATAACGCAACAATTTTCTGATACTGCGCGTCGATACAAGGTTCCATTATAGGAATTTAATAGCTCGCTCTGATGAAAAAGGAGCAAGCTACGCGATATTAAATTGGTCGAGAGTTCGCTGGTAATAGTAAAATCGCGATTTAACTGGCGGGGTGTAATATCGATACGATACTGTCTCGTTCGATATAACGTCACGTTATTCCCTGCCCTGGCCGCGCAACTTTTTTTCCCCTCACCCCTGGCAACCTATTATTTCAATCGTAGAGCGACGAACGTAATCTGAAAAGCCGATAATCTGTATAAGCCGGTCGTATTATTTTTACTACCTTCTCGCGTCCGATATGGAGCGTTTCATCGAACGGATTACACCCAAACGCTTGTAATCTGGCGCAAGGGACGGCGAGCGTCCGCAGAGAAATCGATGTAACCGTCCTGGCAATTAGAAGCTACGCCCTCCATCGCAAAAAGGAACGTAAATGTTTAGTGAAATAACATTAGAAGGTTAGTAGAAGCATTGCGCGGAGCCCCGCTCGCATCTGGGTTAAAAATCCAATTCCAGGAAGAAAGGGACTCTAAAAATCACAGCTTAGTCGCTCGCGGATACGTGATCACTTTCGATCACGGAGAAACAAAGCAGCACGACTAAATAACCCGGATACCTTCACCCTGAACCAACATCCCCAAGCAAACACCATCTACGGTTCCATTATCCTGGACTAGTTCCCTTATCCTACGGCACCAAAGAAGCGGAGAGTTGGAAGCAGCACGAGAGCCGTACTGTAGACTCCCTTCGAGCTACGCCGAATGTTCTACGGATCAGTCAGCCAGAGGAATGCTGAAAGATAGCTGAAAAACTCGAGGCGGTGCGAAAGCTAAGTGTTAGATTCCTCTGCCCGTAAGTCTAGCGCTAGTGTTTGCCGTCTACAGATCAAACGGTACTCACTGTCGAACAAGATCAGTCTCCTGGCTACCACCCTGGCTTCCAGGGTGTTCGGCCTGCACGGCTTCTGCTGGTCCCCTGAAATCGGGGGTGCAGCAGAGACCGGCACGCTGCCGGCCGTGGCCGTGCCATGATTCGCTTGCGGCTCAACGCTCGGCGATACCGCGCCATTTGCACTCTGTTCAGTCTTTTCCTTCTTCGGCTCTGCAACAGAAAAAAAAAATTTCGAGACCGTCAGAGCGGACCGGTGAAAACGATCGGGCATCGCGGGGCCGCCGCGCCGATTCTTATTTCGTGGGAGCTCGATTGTACGGGAGCCTGAATATTTAACTCCCTTCGAAGGTATTCTTTGTCCCTTTTTAAGGCTCCTTCTTGCCCTGAGCGGGGGTTACAGTTTTAGAGGCGTGATTCTTCGAGGAGCAGAGAGCCGCAGGTCGAACCTTGGGAGGCTGAAGCTTGTCCTAACTCTGACACGTGTGTACTTCGATCTGTATCAAGAGTTAGCTAGAACGCTTTTGGGGTTGATATTAAAGAAAGCTGATGGAAGAGAAGGGATGCCAACGAAGAACTGCAGGGAAATGTTCCTGAATTTATATCTCATCTTGAATATATTTCTCATCCGATTCTATTCTAAAGAACACTACCGAATGCAACTATCACTGAATGAATAAAGTTTTCAATGGAATCAAGAATTCATACGGTAATTCTGCTTCCCATTATCCAGTGCGCTAATCTTCTTTAATATGCAGCTTCCGTATGTCGCAAAATGTATTCATTTTGGGAAATAGCTTTTTTTCGGAGCGAGCAGGACGTCGTAGAAAGATCCCCGTTAAATCGTCGAAACTCCCGACTATTTCGCTCCCGGGATGTCCTCTTTTTCCCCCATTGTTTCATTCGCCTCTCGTTTCACTGGGTTTTCAGAGCCACGTTCGAGGAGCTCGCAGAACGTCGCTGCGAGGGCAGCTGGAAATCGCGAACTCTCCTGTGCAACGGGGGACAATAGACTTACGCGTTTAATATTTTGCACGTAAATCGCGATTTACGCCGGACACGCTGCGCTAACAAGCTTTATTGGCTAGGAAAAAAATTCGTGCCAGTAGCTTGCGCGTTACGTTTGTTCTAATTAAGCTTGACTTTGCTGCCTTTGTCGCCGTTCCTGGTCGGAAAGTCCAGGGCACCGTGGGAGAAGGAAGCATAAATTCCAATAGCTCTTTGATTTCCGGACTTTGAGATTTCATTCAGTTTTCGCTGGGGTTTACCGCTAACTCTGTTGCAAATTATTTCCTGACTAAAAAGGGGTTATAAATTCTGTGACATGTAGTATCTAAGCGAGAGCTTGATGGAATCTAAACTCCGCGAAGTACACCGAGATTTCGGAACAGCCATTTCGAGAAACGGTAAACGCTCGAGTCCAAGAATATAAAAGAGGAAGCGTTTACGGTCGTAAAGAAAGGATTCGTCATACGGGACGAATTCGCGCGGATAGAAATAAAACGGGCGATCTCGTTGCCAGATGCTGGTCCAGATCGTTGACCATGCCACTTCGTGTCACAGATTCCCTCTGTTTTTGTCACATTTCAACACAGAGGCCGTGGGACGCGTGCACGTCGAACGTCATCGCTGAGTAACTCCACTTTTTTTCAAGACCGACGATATTTCGGGGCGAGACGCTGATAGAAACTACGTTCCATTCCGCGTTCCGCTTCCCTTTCGCGATAGAAGCCTTTGGCTAAAAAAGCTAAGATGCAACTGTTTCGCTAGGTACACTGTTTCAAATGCAGCTACCAAACTATAACAGTCAATTGGCGACAGAAGCCGTTCTCCACTGCGAATGCCAAATTTTTGCATTTCCCTGATAGTTTCTCTAGTAATCTATTACTCGTGCAATGCTCGTGTAACCTTCTCGACAAATTACAGTGGCAAAACCGTGATTAGATCGATTTGATCACAGATTGAAATAAATACGATAAAATCAATGCGGTGAAAATTCTTCGAACGAATTAACTTCTGCACTATTTCTCTATAAGATATTTCCATAGTCAATTATTATTCAATCTCCAAGAGGTAGGGGATAGAAAACCCGCAGTGCTTGCCGACGTTATCGATCGTTCGTGTCTGGAATAATTGGTGAAAGGGGCGATCGAGGGAATATTAATACCCACGCGTGTTTCATCGCAAGTGTCCTCAAAAATCGTTCGAACGCTATGTATACAGAGGCAGGGCGATAATTAAAGGCCCGGGTGGGTCGACGGGGGCCAGCCAAAAACGTATCAACGCTGGTTCCAGCGACGGGAACGAGACTGAGCTCTGGATATCCGACGATGACGGATCACCGAGCGAAATGAGATTTTCGTCGGCTCGTGAATAACGTGATACAACGCTCCCTCGGCCTTCCACGTCTGCCGGATTTCCCCGGGATAGTTCCACGACGTCGACTTGGAAAGGCGCCAATGGAATTCCGTGAGCGCGTCGTCGTCGACGTTACTAATAACGTCAACAATGTAGAGAGAACGAAGGTCGAGTGGGCTGACGGAGGGAGATCGACGTTGGGAAGATATTGCAGGGGGGCGCAGCGAGAAGCACGCGGAAGGATTTCACTGCGAATTCCGTTGGACAGTTTACTAGAGCCAATCTCTTCAACTTTCCAATTCCATTTCTTCCCTTCGAACCGATCTGCAAATTTAAACGCGCGATCCGTTCTAGCGCAACGTGGGAGTGCTTGCGCTTTAATAAAAGTGATCGATCATTTCACTGGGGAGGTGGAAATTGGGATCGCAGTTAAAGTTTCGAAATACAGTCAACCTTAACCTTAACTCCTTATCAGTTCCCGCGCCAATTCGATTTCAAGATCGACTTCGTCGTGGTTAATGTCACCGAGAAGACAGACACTTCTACACCTTCGGAATATTAAATATATTCTGCTACGAGGTTAGCACAAAGAATATCGAAAAGACATTCTCACGTTCTCACCTTCCCTCGGGCTGCACTTCCGCTTCTATTTTTTAAGTGGACACTCTAACTATCCACCTTTGGGACGGTGGCACCTGCCTCTGAATTTATCGTTGCGGAGAATCAATTGCTGCGATGCCTCTCATCGAGTCGATCTGTTCTAAGTGGAATCAAGGGGGTGGTTAAGTCCAAGATCCTGTTCCATTTACGACTGGATGACGAACGTCACCGATTACCGCGCACGCGGGCGCCGTTCCGCATAGTAGGAACGCGCGGACGAGACTGTTAGAAACTAGAAACTTGCCACCTGCTTAAAATAGATATGAAACGTCGGGCGGATTGCGTCGACGACGGCCACCGACACGCGTCGACCTTCTCCCCTCGACGTGGCGTCCCTCGTTACCCCAGATTCCTCGTTGTCATTAGCTGTCGCGGAGACAACTCGACGCACTTTCGACTGCGATTTATCGAGGCGCCCTGCTCGGTTTCATCGAGGCGCCCAGCTCGACTAAATCGAGGGACGAAGGTGTCCTGGGCTTTTACGAGTGTCTCTCATTCTTCATTAACTAAGTCCCTTAATTTAAAAAAATCATGGTGCCCTCTTAAAGCATCGTTGGATATTCAATAGTCCAATATTCGTGAAATTGTTGAGCCTCTAAAAACGAGTAAATTGGGTGTCACGTGCGGGCTTGATCATGTGTGATTGATGATCGAAAGATGTTCGCGAGTGGAGGCTTAGGATGAATACAGTTTGTCAGTTTGTCAGCGAGTGTTCAACGAAACAATTAGGTAAGTATAATTAGAACGTGTCCTATTTTATTTTAACGTATAGCTTCATCTAGGGGTTGTATCGCGTTAAATCACTCTGTGTTATATAAGTGATCACGATGCACAGAGTAAATTTGTGACAGATAGTACATAGTACATGGTAACGGTGAAAGCTACACATTTCAATCTTCTTACATTTCTCTATTTCATTCCTTGAACGCACGAAATGTCTTGAATATTCGATAAACCGATCATAGCAATTACTCTGATCGATGAAAAATTTCCATCTACTTATATATTGTTCTCCTAAACCCAATACTGATTTTTGTTCGAATTATTTCTTTACCGCGAAAGTATCTGGGGACTCGCGCTGTATTGTCAATCGGTTCGGGGTCAATGCCTGCACGGAACGCGAAATATTAACCCAGAACTGTTTGAATAATCCAGTGGCGGTAATTACCCGTATAAATCTGTCCCGCGGCAGCGAGACACACGACCGAAATAATTCACGGACTGTAGCGACGCCGAGGGAACAACTTTCTTGTTCGTTGAATACACCTACCGAGCCAACTTTGGCTCGCTCGCGCAGTTGTCCCACGAAATTCCACTTGCGTTTTCTATGCCAAGTGCATCGACGCTGCACGCACCGCACGCATCCCCTTGCATCACGTGTCGTGCAACACTTGCAGACACGTGCCAAAAGCGAGCAGAGTAGTAGTCGTCATTTACAAGCAGCCATCCGATTCCAATCTCTGGCTAACACTCGCGCGTTTACGCTGATAGCGAACCCCTGAATCATAACGTAGCAATGAATAAAGTCAAGAAGCCATTAAAACCCAACAAAAAGCTAGCATCCACCACCGAAATATTAACATCGTCCAGCAATTTATTACTCGGATTCTCAGTAATTAATTTGCCAGCAATCTATTACCACGTGCATCGCACACTGCACAGCAAGGGAACGATTAATCATTAACTACCCAGAACGCGGCCCACGTACCGTCAACAAGTGCCTCGTTGGATCGATCAACCGCGCGAGTGGAAACAGACAGTAGAAGCCAGACCGCGCCGTGAAAAATTCATGCGATCAACGTCGTTAGCTGGTACCGTGCCCGCTAAATTGCCATAACGAACCACGCCGAGCTTCGTCCCGCATAAAGAGAACCACCATCCTCGTCCACGTCCCTCCGCGATACCGTTTCTTGCTCGCAGCACCGAGGAAACGTTCAACGAGCAGCGCGCGCAGTGGATTATGCCGTTGACACAATATGCGAGGGGAAGCGATGTGCATAATAAATGGAGGTCCTTCAGCGAGGGGCGGGGGAAGCTTCATTGGAAATTATTTCGGAAAATACGGGGAATACGGGCATTGTGGCTTCGGAATTATCGACAACTGAAACTTCCAGCTAGCAACTTTCGCCCTGGCGCCGTGCTCCGTGCCAGTAAATAATCACAGGCTTCTTCGTTTAGTGGGCGAGAGTTTTTGCTAATATTCTATTATTTTTCGTGGATTGTTACTTTATACTTTTAGCACGCTTCCTCTTTTCGTAATGACAGCATCGATATATTAAAGCAGATAGTTACAAAGTTAATCCTCTTCTACGACCGGTTTCATCGAATCTCAGTTTCATCAATGATTCTTTACTGACAGTATTCATCGTTTCGAAATGACCCCAAGGTACCTTCAAGAAGGTATCTCTGTTTCCCTTTTAACCAACTCTATCAAATCTTGAGCTATGTACATATCAGAGAATCAGCAACTAGTAGTACGAGTCAACCATTTCCGTCTGTATAGCAATTCGAGTCCTCCTATCGCATTTGCTTTTCAAAACATAATTCTTTACAGCTCGAGAAGAGTTCGCCTGTGTTTTATCTGCGCGAAATCTTTCCACAGAATTCCAACGTCGCGAAGTGAAGAGGAAAGGGTGTCGCGACGCGTTCGTCGGAAGAGAACAGGATGTTAGGGGTGGGATGCGGTATCGATCGTTTGCCCCGCGTCGACTTCCATCCGAAACGATAATACTAAACTGCAGTTTCGCATCATTGGGCCAGCAACGCGTGCAATAAAGGCCAACGTTATCTGGCAACGGCATTGTTTACGGTTCGCTCGAGTTTCGAGGGTGCTCCGCTGATTTTTCCCTCTTCTCCCCTCGCTCCCTCCCTCTTATTTCCATCGACTCTGGCTGCGGTCGCGCAACAACAGTTGCAACTGCGAACTTCGCTACCGTTTATCGGCGGTTTCGCCCCAGTGCTCCGCCGCCGCGAAAAAGTAGAAGTTCCCGTAATTGCTTGCAGCTAACGGAACGACTCGATACGGCTGGCTTCCAGCTGATCTTATCGTTGCTTCCCATCACCTTCCCCTTTCATTACACGCTGTTCTCCGCGCGGCTCGAAACGAAGCGAAATTCAATTCGCTGCAACTAAAAATAAACGGCGCCGAGGCGAAATGGCACTGTAGATGTTGAATATGGAAGCTGCGCCGAGACGTAGAACTGCCGATATCTGGAATATTCTGGATGCAGCTCCGTCTACAAATTGAATAGAATTTGTAGGACGGGAATTTGATACGAAGAGGATTTGATACCTGATGTAATACGAAAGCAATGCGGGGCGTAGAACACAGGTGTACTTAAGTATTTTCTGTGGTCCTAATTACATATGAAATTTATACAATTTCCATCTGGATGAAGTCTTCCAGTGTTAACGAGTATCAGGGTACATAGAATGTTCCAAGAACTCTGCGTTCTATTAAGTCTTCTCCCCTGAAATGAGTGTCTTGTTAGACACAGAGAAGAAAGCATCAGTCACGGTGTAACTAGATGCATAATTACGGGATGTAATGAGCAGACTGCAGTAACGCGGTCGGCGCTTGGGGGAATAAATTGAATTGTTCTGGGGAACTTTCGGTGGTATTCGCCACTCGACTAATTCGCACAATACCGAGGCGACAGGCGACGAGAGTTAAGTTTCTGGGAGGCGACAACTTGTCAGCTTGAACGTCAAGACAAATTTAGTAGTTCCGTCCACTGGGCTGAGACTTGAATTTCTCCTTGTTAACTTCGCGAATAAATAACACTTGCTCTCTCGTTTTACGTCCCACTGTCTAACATTGTACCATCAATGGTGTAATAATATACCAACTATCCTATTTCAGTACATCGTACTTTGACGATTCAAATATTTTGCAGGAAAGAAGAGTACGATGCGAATTAACAGTAGTTCGATGAAACAAATAAATCGGTGTTTGCCACGGCACAGGTATCAAAGATCGTAACAGACACCAGAATGCTACGAACATTCCACTTTATCATTACAGTATGAACAAACTCACTAAAATGTTGTAGCACTATTCGAAGCCCTTCGATATTCCGTCTAATCTATGAACGCTAGACACAGAATTCGAATTCTTGAATATAAATTAAACCTTCCGACCTCCTAACATCACGAGGCGTCGTAACCACAGCAGTTCGCAAGCCCGAAAAAGCTACGGTCCATGGAGTAAGCAAAATGTGTTCAGTGAGGCAGGAGGAAGGTTTAAAATTTAAGCATGCTAGCGCAGAGGAAGATGAAAAAGATGGAACGGGGAAGGATGAAGACAAGCGTGAGAGTGCAGAGGAGAACGTGCTGGAGAATAATCAAGTGCGAGGGAGGCGCGATAACGTTCTTCATCACGGCCGAGTGAAAACGCGCAGCGGTCCCCGCGGGATGATTCAGCGGCCGTCACTTTTGCCCGCCCCGGTTCTGTTGATACGACCCGGTCGTATGAACGCGCAAGAAGCGAGTAATCTCGCCGTAGTTCCAAGATGGAACCCCGGGCCACGGCACCCGGTCTCTGGGATACCGAAGGATCGCTGCCGCCAGTTTCAGGAAACGGAAGCGTAACGCCGCGTTCATCGTCCGCGGCAGCGAATGGACTACGGGCCGATAAGAATTTGTTACTCCCCGAGCTTCTTCAATTTTTACGCCGGGAACCCGTTCCGGAAACGATAAGGATGACCGTCGCGCGTTCGGTGTACCACTTTCATCGACAATTCCAGAATCCTCTTACCGATGAAATTACACGAGCGTGCACCGTGTCGGGGGGAATTGCGCGACACGCGCGTAGGGAATCGAAATTGCGGGGCTCCTATGGAATCCTCGATGCGAGAGATAGTCGATCCGATGGGTGGGAATTTTTATGCCTTCGCCATTTCAGATACTCCGGGGGAAGACGATCAGAAATTGTGGTATAAAGTGATTTTATTGGCGAGGTGGTGATGCTACTGGGGAAGTGGAATATTTTGTAGTTCTTTTACGTGCGATTTAATAGGAAAAGTTTTGTTACCCCGATAGCAGAATGCAGCCAACACTTTCTGTCCAATTAAGAAGTTTCACGTTTAATTTGGGGATTAATATTTCACCACCGTGTATCACGTGCTACAAGCTGTAATTACACACGCAGGCGGTGTTTAAGCACGCCACGCGAACACCTCTCATTTAATCGTCCGCCGTCGGTTTCGAAAGTTTCGCGTAGTCGGATAGCGGTGGATAGAGGAATGTTTGACTCGACAGTAGTTTCGGTCGGTCTAAGGTCAGGCATACTGTAATGCGGCTTGCAGCGTTTACCTCGCGACAGGCGACCAAGTTGAACGCCGTTCGGTTGTATTTCTGGAACTCTGATCAAACTCTGACCGACTCCAGTGGCCCGATTACAATTAACTAACATCGCGAATTCGCTTTTGCTACTGGTTCAATTGTGGACACCGAAATGCTGCACGATATCGAACTTTGGTATGGGTTTAACAACGGGAGGCCTTATTCGTCCCTTTCTCTTGCGCACTGAATCGTTCAATCGTGAGACTACGGTGAAATCTGAATGAGATACTTCCTAATCTTATTATGTCCTCTGCCTTAACCCTCTTTTTCATGCAACTCTTCAACTACGAGATATTGCTTACAAGTCCATTCGCAAGGAAGAGTACTTCCTTCTGGAGAAGGTACTTTCGCCAGGATCATTCGTGGAGAAAGATATTGTCTGAAGCAAAAGAAGAATATTGGTCAAAGGAGCGCCCGCGGGAACTTAATGATTTAATAATGCTGGCGTTAGACTTAAATAATAAAGAAGCTGCTCGCCCGGGATTCGTCTATCTCCGTAATCGCCTCGGAATGGATGAAAGAATCTCCGGTGGCTGAAGGCCGGCGAGCCCGAGCAAATAGTCGCAAAATCACTGGCAAACAGCGGGCGAATCACCGCAGAGCAATTCAGAGGCACGAACGGTACGGATTTCGAGGCAGAGGGGTTGCCTCGGTGTGCGTGACGATGAGGTCGTCGACACCGGCGCGTTTTCCTCCTGGCATCGATCGCTCTTCCTTTCCACGAAAGGGTGAGGAACGAGAGAAACGCGGACCAGCTAGGGAATATCACGGGGGAACGTTCCTGCTTGCAATGAAATCTTCGAAAATGGAATTTCTACCTCTGATCCCAATTAATTACCTTCCATCTCGCTTCACGTCTGACACGGTGAATTAACGACAGACGAGACAGGGTACAGGGTGTTTCGAGGACACGATATCTTTTCTAATCCCTCCATTCAATTTCATCTTATCGCCGTTTCCTTAATTCATCACTAGTTTCTGAAGAATCGTTTTATTCAACGAGAGAATTCCCACCCATAGTTAATTTTCATATTCATTTTCAGCTTGCCCAATACTGTTCTGTACAAATTGATGAATCTTCTGCTCCTTTTTCGAGGTGAATGCTTTTTCAAGTCTAGTGGTATTTCGTCGACGTATCGGAATATATTTTATCAACCCTATCGCATATTTGATTATTAAACACTGCAAGGAAAATGTAGAGTCAGGAAAATGAAGCTTCCAAGGCAAATAGAACGCGGGGAATCAAACGATTCCAATGGTTCTCGTGAAATATTCCGGCCAGCTAGGGCATTTATCGTCGCCAGACGATTCCATAAACTGGCCAGTCCACTGCACCGGGTAAAGTGCAATTTATTACAAACGACCTTGTCCACCGACTGCATTATTGCGACCACGATCACCGCAAACACGAGCACCGCACGTGGGTAACGTGTCTTATGCGCACGTTATACACCATGCACGTTCTATCGTCTCTGTGAAATCCCGATAGCAGGGAATTATGGGCGCAGTTGCTCCATTATTTACGAAACGGCGTGGGCAGAATCCGCATTCTAGAAAAGAATCAAGTTTCGCAGAATAAAAACGAGCGCTGCGGTTTACTAGGAATAAAACACAGCTGATCTTCGTTCACTGAGCTCCGAGAATTTATATTCAAGCTCCGTTAGACTCGGTAAATTATTACTAAGCTTCATCTTCCCTTTGTTATATTTCCAAGACTTGAATCTGAAGCCTAAACAACGAGCGACCGCCGTGCTGGAAACTCGCGAAATTGCGGTCTCGCTCTGACTAAATTGTCCCCCGAACGGTTTGACCGATGTAAAGATAGTCCCGACTGAGAGTTAACCGCGGTAGTGGTCCTTGAAGTGCAAACTAACGACAGTAATTTTCGGATCCCTGGGAGAAGCACGAGTTCCTGGGTCGCTCGGTGGAAATCTTCACGAGTCAAGAGGCATCTCGGGGGGAATTGAACTCGATTCGACGTTACATGGATTCAGATTCGAGGAAAAGCGACGGGGTGGATGTTGGATGGGCTCATCAATTAGCAACTAGTCGTGGGAAGTGTTCCACCCACCTTTCGAAGTATTTCGATGGAGGATTTCCAGCGGGGTAATAATTCATCGCGAATGATAAAGTCTATCTATCGCTGCTACTGCTTCACGCGAGCTGAAATAGCGAACGATCTTTTGGAAAGTATTAACGCTCGAATAAATAAATTTCACAGACTCTTCACTGTTGAATTAATCACAAGAGATGTGTCACCACCAATCTGTATCCTCCAAAACTGAATTAAAACAGTATCAGAATCATCGCGAGTACAAATCTGATACTATTCAAAGCCCACGAGCTAAAGTTTATTTTGAACTGACGACTGACCATTGTCGAATAATTAATAAACGACTTTATGCGACTGAAAGTTACCAGCGGTGAGTTCCTATAAAAATTGCACACTTTCCTCCGTCTGCTCCAGTTTCATGCTCAAGTATCGATCGGAGGGCGAAGGATGCCGTGCAAAAGAACTTGCGGCAGGAAGGATTCCATTTTCGCGAGTAAACGGGGGTTCAGTCGATCCTGCATTTATGAATTTTTATCTCGCTGGGCCGTGGTCCTTTAGCGAATCATCTCGAGGCGCCATTTCCCCGTACTTCAATTAAGCCACTGTACGTGTTCTTTCATCGGGATCCCGCTGGCCTCAAAGGCCGCGTTTAGAAGCGAGCTGAATAGAATTTCGAAGAGGACGGGTTCATTGATGAGCTGCGGGGAAACTGGAGCACGTATGTAAATTGACTCTCGTCGATCAGTATCATTGTTAAAAGTAAGTCTATGATTCCTCGAGAACTTACTAAGCTTTTCTCTTAATTTCTTATCTCCTCTTCCAAAGTGAAATACTTCAACTTTATTACAAAATTGTATACTTAACCCCCTCTACCAACCGAGCTGTAATTTCCTTAAAAAAGAAAATGCTGCACAAGTCACCAAAAAATTTGTGAAAGATCGACATTCGAACTCGATCCCTTTTCATTCGAAATTTCCGCTTCGATGCCATAACCATGGCCGAGTTCGTCTCTGAAGAGGAGCTTCTGATCACGGCCCCGTTGTTTTTTTTTTCATTTCCTTTGCAATGAAAATCGATCGCGGCTGACCAGTAGGAAAAGTCGATCCTCCGAGTGAAACGGGGAGCGTCGTAAAAGTGGGTCGACGGCGGCGAGGGGAAGTCCTGGTCCTTGGTAATCTGCGAGCGTGCGGGGATCGTAAAAAGCGGCCGCGATCAAATCGGAGCTTTTCGGCCTCTGTCTTTTCGTGGGGTTAACGTCTGATTAATGGCCCGTGGGGTTTTCGCGATTCCCTGGTAACCCCGTCCGTTTCCCTCTTTCTTTCCCTACTGGGAAATGAAGCTTGCGTGGATCATGAATTTGGGTCTCCCTCAAAGGACCGCCGTTTATCCTGACAGAGGCGCGCGATTCTCTCCGGGACTCGCAAACATAGCGGTCGAAGAGACAGCTGGATTTCGCAAAGGAAATGTAGCTTCTTCGAGGTGGCATTTTTTAGCGGTGGTCTACTTCTCGTAGACGTTCCTACTGTGTGATAATCTGTTACTTTTTTCAGTTATTACATAGGCTCTGCTCTGTTACATAAAAATCATATTTCATATCTACTTCATAAATTTGTTAAAAATAATATTTTTGTTCTTTTTGTGTTCCGTGAATCTTGTGTACCACTGCATGTTTAAACCTGTTTTCCTCGAAAACAAAAGTGGACCAAAGAATATTTGTGCACTGAGCCATCGATATGTGTTGATGAAGAGCTTTAACAAAGTTGTATATTCTAATTTTAATATTCATTTCCATTAGATTGCGGAATAATTCAGTGTTTAATATGTATTGGGAGGATATATCACGTGGGAATATTTTTACATTCACTCGCTGGTCAGTGACGCCGAGGAGCTCTGCACCGAAAATTATTGCCCGCAATTATTGCATTTGTAATGATATAAATATTCATGGGGACATTCGCCAAGGATCACTTGCCAATGAATAACCAAATTTAAACAGCAACAACTCCGGCTACCTATGGTATTAAGAAACCGTGTGATCATTAATCCTAGGTAACCTCTTCAAAATAATTAATCGCACCGCTATTTAATTGAAATAATCAGAAACTGGACCGCAGTACGTACCACCCCTGAAAATGTATCATAATTACCAATCAATAATTACCGCGCATATTCGTATCGTCGCACGCTATAAATGGCTTCCTCCGCGGCTCGGTTCATTTTCAATTAATTAGCTGCGCTTTCGGGGCACGGCGCGTAACTACGAGTAGCGCGCAGAATATTATATAATAACGTGTCCGCGTGCAGTGGGTTTCCAATGATTGGAAACGTCGCCGGCAATATTGAATTGCTGGTTCCTTTGTTTCATAAACGACCCATGATCGCGTGGGCCTTAAAAGTTGCGTGGTTCATTCGCTATCAGCCCACGCGTTCTTTCGATCGTCGTTTATTTTATCGAACGCGCTACATTTGCACGTCACAAATATTTGCACGTCGAACCACGACTTGCACTTGGACCGGGTATGCTCGAGACACAATCAACGATCTGTTCGCGGTTTAATTAATTGCAGAGGGTACAAACGAGAAAACACTTGTTCCTCCTACGTGGTAACGCTGCGAAGGCGTACTAAGGGGTACGGGGGTGGCGAAGTTCGCTTTTGAAAGCAGAGCAGTGATGAATGAGAAGTTTTTGTAGACTGCACAATACTTTTTGATAGACTCTTTTTCTTGTTTTCTTACGTGTATTTATATTTTTTTATCTTCGTTATTATTTTTAATGGCTACTTGTACAACAAAGAATTATTATTATTATTATTATTATTATTATTATTATTATTATTATTATTTCTGGTAGAAATCACATCACACTTGAGTCGATTCGATTCGAAGATCAGGAGGGCTAGATTTCTTCATAATTTATGCTTCGTGCTGATTCTTCTTAAGTGGTGAGGTTTGAATGGGCTCCTTCTCACGGTCGCAGTATAGATAGCGCTTTATTTATGAGTATTTACGCCCGGGCATTTTTAACGACTCTGATTGCTCGACAGACGTCGCCGCCCGAGTTTAGGTGGATTTGTTTGAGTTTCTCGAGAGGTGCGAGGTAAGATTGTCCGGAACCACATTAAACGCAGAATTAACCACCTTTTTCAATCGCTGGCACTAATAAATTTTGTCGCAAGAAGAACGCGCGATCGAAACACACGTTCAAGCTGGCAACAGCTTCAGCAGACCACCTCTCGGTATTCATTTTCTCGTTAAATATACAGTTTTATTGTTCTTCTTTGTTATCCACGAGCACAATATTTTTTACATCTAAACTGTCACACAGTATTAAGTTGGCGTGTGAGGAACGCTTACGGTTCGGCAATCAAGTCTGAATATTCGCGTACGCAACATTAAAAAATGTGGAGATAGAAAATGTTTATATCTAAACAATTCCACCAATAAATCCTCCAAAATGGTGGGAAAAAGGCTAAGAGTTGAATGTGTCTACTACATCAGTTGATCGGTAAAAGATACACGAATCGATCGAAGGTTCGAAGCTCGATCACCGCACTAGTTCACTCTTTTTTTCTTCGATTCGTGGCTGAAAATCGTATTAACCATTTTGCTCGTCGCAGCTGCAGCTGCGGCGTGGCTTGCAGCTGTTTCCAACGAGCCGATAAAAAGGATCTCCGTATTAAATTGCTCGCCTGGAATATTGCAAATACTGTCGTTGCATTCGGCCGTGTTCGAGGGGAAATACGATAATTCCATCCCCGTGCTATTTGCGAAAAAGGCGATCAGCGGGGGTCGATTAAAATCGCTGATTATAATTGATAATGGCACGGGTAAACTGAGTGTCGCGGATAACTACGGACTATACGATTGGGCTAATGATAATTCCGGGCCGAGATTGTAATTAAGCGACAAAAATGGCGCGTGTCAGGCAGGCCAGAAATTTCGGAGAGAATTAGCCCTGTCGGTCGGAATTCACATTTTATCGCGAAATCAGCGTGCCGACCGATCGCACGCGAAAACACGACAGTAATTAGCCGTCAATGTCGACGCGAATGATCCCTGGCTCGCCGTCGCGCGGTCACCGATAATTATCCACAATTTCAATCTCGTGAAACGATTCCGTATCGGGTTATTGGCATCTCCGTCTACCGCCGATAAAGCGAGTGCCCAAGTATTCTGGTTCAAAGCCTAATTAAACGCTGACATTTAGAGTACAAAAGTGCATGGATGTTACGTGAATTTTGCTTTAAAGTTTATACAGGAGTGTACCACAATAGCCAAATATTCTCGTCTTTCAGCATTACTGTATCGTATACTCTGATACACCTTCGTTTACCTCGATCCATCGCGGTACGACCACTTTTATCTAACACCCACGCGTGGGCGTGCACGTCGCAGCTATCTGCTATAACGAAAGCCAGCTATTCTCAAGATTTCGCCTGTCCCGTGATATTTACAGAGAACCACCAGTGAGTTTGCAATTTCATCCAGGACCAGTGCTTCGTGGTTACGAGGAGTAAACGCTCGGTTATAACGGGAACCCTGAGCGGAAGGGCGACGGGGGTGTGCGAGAGGCTTTCACTCGACGCCAACAAATAGTGCACCGCCTCGGTGTCGTTGCACCGGCGTGCATTATGTAACAACGTCGCCACCGCGTGCGAGGTGAGTTCGCGGAGAATGGAAAGGAAACGAATGCGTCGTCGCTGGGAACGTCAAACA
Source organism: Andrena flavipes (assembly GCA_963971345.1). NCBI lineage: Eukaryota > Metazoa > Arthropoda > Insecta > Hymenoptera > Andrenidae > Andrena > Andrena flavipes. The sequence continues at coordinate 50,598,124 of OZ020482.1, forward strand.
AGAAGAGTCGAGCAACGTTAACTGCCCGCGCTCCCCATTTTTCACCACGGATTTCGCAAGCGTGGTTTCATTCATTCCTGCGGCATGCGTAAGATAATAGAAGGGAATAGGAATTCTAGGATTTTCCTAACAAACGGTGTAATTGTTTAATAATTTCCAAATTCTCGACCACTAAATTGTTTTTGTTTACAGGTGACGTGATCAATGATTTGTGTGATATATAAAATACACGCTGTTGGACAGAATATTAGATTAAATATTTGCTGCCACTGTGTAAATTTAAAGTCCGATGCTGCAGGAATACAGTTCAGTAAGTAATTCGCGGCGACAAACATTGTGCTTCGGCAGGTTCGACAGATTTTCCGATCTAACGACCGAAACGTGACTCGTTGGATCGTTTTCGTGATGGCTAGCTGGCGCGGTCGATAGAACCGTATGTAAAGAGACAATCCGCCCACGGAACGATCCCGGTGAATGCAACGATGTTGCATCGACACGTGTTGTCGAACTAGCGTCCTTATGTACTCGATATTTCTGTAAATGTTTGATTATTTTGTTGGTGGATGATCAACAGACAGAACTGTGATAGAAATGTGGAAAGAGTAGACTTGTTTCAGGTAAACAAGACTGCTTGAGATATTTTTTAAGCGACAATTTTTTATTTATCACGGGATATTAATTATATCGCTTATTTACCTTCAAACGAAAAGCTTTGGATGTAATTTTAGAAATAGATAAGTCTACGTAATATCATTTCTTTCAGCGTGTGTTTTTTCCAGTAGTACAATCAATCATAGATCAGACGAAAGTACGCAGTGCGATTTCAACGGGAATGCATAGTGAAATCCAACCCATGTTAGCGAAAATGCACATTTCTGATAAAATTTATAAAACATCTGTTACACACGTTTCGCCAACATTTACATTTTTATACTTGAATCACATACATATTCTTTATCTCACGTTTATGCCTCCCTTTATCGTGCCTCATTTAATTTCTCCCTGTGGTATATCACGCGAACAAGCGTTACGTCTGCTCGCTTCTCATTTTTATTCAAGCCTGAACACATCGTAGAGAAATTTCACGAAATTTACAAGAGGGGACTGGATATTCTTTTAAGAAAAAGGAGGATTGTAATCCACAAGACTTAAGCTTCATTTTATGTGAAACAAAGTTCATTTCACTTAAATTATTGCCTTCATCTACTTTGTTTTAATATCCTTTAACCACCTTCATCATCATTGTTCAACGACAATTCCCCGAATGATAAATGATTCTTCGTCAATCGTGTGCTATTGCGCGACACGCGCGCAGCGTTCTTCGGTGGGCGGTGATTAATTTTTAAAGGGGTTTGCAGGAACGACAGAATATTGTAAAATGGCAAATGACGACGGTCAAGATTATTCTAAGCGGGGAAGGTAGAAGATAGAGCACCTACTCGTTTGCGACTGGCGTCACGGCGCCCCTCTCCTCTCGCTTTGTGCGCTCTCTGGGGCTTCATTAACGTGCGTCATAAAGCACCGGCACACCACAAGAGAATTTTTTCCTAGCTATAAATCGCCGTGGGACACTTTCTTCCTTTCTTTATTTCTCCGCGGAGAGAGTTCTGGGGCTGTTGTATATCGGCTCATGGTTTGTATTTGGAATTTCTTCAAAGGTGATGCGCGATACTTTCGAGGAACGTTTGAACAAATTATGCAGAAATCACTGAAGTAGACAAACGAGTAGTTAAGTTATTAGGATGGCGAGAAATTACTTTTCACGTCTCTGATCTGAACAAATCTAAGGAACGAATAATCCATTTGCATTTATAACTGCAAAGTGCCAGAATTTACCATATAAATGTCCAGAACAATTGCTACGCAGGGAGTATGAACCTTAGACATAACTTTACTGTCGAAAACCTTGCACAGTTCTGCTGACCACGCGCTTTTCTAAGATCTCCCTCTTTTCGAAGGCTGGGTTTACGATATGGACACCTAAGACACGTTTTTCTTGAGACATATCTAGCTGAGAGATGTGTGGATCAATAGACCTGCAAAGTAGGGAGTCGAGAACCTAGAAGTGGCTTTATTGCCGCCGAATTTCTATGTTCCTGCTGACCACACGCATTTCTAGTGTCTTATCCTTTCGTTCTCGACTACGGTTTACGAGGGCTCGGCAGCTTTAACAGCTGTGAAACCACTAGATTCAATTTTTCTGCAAGGTCTACGTAATAGAGTCCGGAGCAGTTTCTTTTACGATAATCGTATGTTAAAATAAGAACTTGTAACGTGCTTTGACACCTCCTTCGTCTTCTATTGTCAAAGATTTCTAATTGCTCCAAAGAAGATGACATTTAAATTTCCACTTTACAAAAAAGGACAGTAATCATCTATTTCAAAACTATTACTGTCGCGCTTGCAAAGTGCAGGAAGCATCGAAATCTCCTAGCCAATGATTAATAATAGTGCGGCACGGGGCTATTATCTCCCGCGATCAATATGTATCCGCTTTTGTCGAGCGTTCGGGTAATTTGCAGCGTTGATTACGAGAAGCGAAAGCTTTCTCATACCATTCCCGATGCACAGGCACGAGGAACAAGGGGAAGCAGGGATGAATTCGCCCGCGCTGACACACGGAGCGTCAAATACAGCGTGTTTAACATCCCTCCGACAATTTGGTGTCTCTCGTATGTTCTTGACTATCGAGCAATTCTCTTCGAGCGACGGAGTTCCCTTTAATTGTCTGTTGCATCTAAATTTCCCACACCCCCTTACCGTTTAAGTGACACGATGAAGGACGCAGGCGCATTTGAGTTCAAGCTTCGCTGCCAGCTTCCATGCCTCATCTCTCGAGAACAGGATGCAGAATGAAGAAGTATTCAAAAGAAGAGATAATTTAAAGTAACGTCCGAATAATTAATTCAACACCACTCGGAATATTGATTTAGAGATTAATCTGATGGGAATAGCTTTAGAAACCGGTATTTCCATTTCAATAATATTTCATCGAATCATCGTGTCTAATTCGAGTATTCCCGAATGTGAAAATTATTGGAATACCCTAGAGTTGACAGACGCAAAAAGAAATCTAATTTCTCCGCAATAATTCCAGAAACGGCGCTCGCGTTTCCGCAAACTCTGGCTTTTCCACTGTCAAGTAGTAGGACCATTCCAACCAAGCCCCGACTGCACGGTTACGTGAATGGGAGCCACGTTACTGTTATTACAAACGAAGCCACGGGTAATAATACGTCTCGTCGCTGCGCGTTCTCGTTACTGCCCATTGAAAGAAAAACACGGTCGTGTGTCTACTGCCTCGTGTTTTCCGCGTGCGTGTGGGGAACGGCTTGAACCGTAATTGGCGACGACCATTCTCGGCCGGAGTGCAACGACACCGAAGGGAGGTATTGTTGCAACGCCAACGAATCGCCTTTGGTCTCCACTGTACACGTCCTTTCTTTTTTTCACGGACGATGATGATGGCCCTCGGAAAGATTTCCACCTCGAGGGAATGGAAATCGCTGGTGAGCAACCGGAGGCATCAGATCGTTGAAATCTTCATCGTTCTAGGAGAGATCGCGGAACACAGTGAAAAGACTCTTTCAAATTATGCGGTTTCAGAAACTATATGTCCTTGCGAGAATCTTGTTTCCAAGTAGAAAATCTTTTAAATGAGGTATTTCTCAAATAGGATATTCCTCAAGCCGAAGCTTTCTTAAACAAAAGCCTCCCGTGTCGCCGGTAAAGTCTTCGCAATTGTTCTTCCGTGGAAGCAGATCTAATTTAACATTCCTCCGATAACATTCTGCACAGGGAAAGTTGTTCCCGTCTCTCGCGGCACGTATTTTTAGCGAATCTTTCTGGTGCACCGTGGTCGAAAGTCGTGGAGGGAGATTTCGCGAGAGATTCGTTCCGCGAACGTATCGACGCGTCAAGTCATAAAGCAAGAAGAAACAAAGAAAGCGTCTGGTGGGGAGGATCGCGACCATGCATCGTTCCTCTTCGGGAAAACTTCATGAATGGATGACGCGGCCGGCGGACAGTCGGACGTCGAAAAGCTTCCACGTATTGCGGCGCGTATATATTAAAAAGCCCGGCTGCAAAGTTTAAATTTACACGAGGGTACCGGGTTTACAGACTAGCGGCTGGAGCGTTGCCAGCGCGGGCACGATTTTTTCTGCAGCCTCGTAATTACTTCGGCGGAATCGTCCGTCGAGCGTCGTTTCGTGTTCCCTCTGGTAACGGCGAGGCACAAGTTTAAATATCGTTTAGCGCGAACTTCGGCGGCAAATAGAAGGCGTATCGCGCCGCTGTTCAAGCGGACGCAGTTGGGCAAATAGGGATACCGACTCGCCAGAGTCAATCAAGCGAACCGGCAGATATTAGCGAAATGAAATTAAATCGTAACGAAATACGACAACTGTATCGATAGCTTGCAGTTAAACGAGGAGTGCAGGTAAACGATGGAGCGCGACGGCGCGAATCGAAGATTCTGCGTCTAATTATTAAAAATTTGTAATTCAAGCGAGGTAACAATGATTGTCATTAAAACGAGGGAATGATTTTCTAATGATCTCTAAGTCGTTTCAAGTAGAGTAGTTTAAAATCGCCAAGGGCGTTCATTTTTACTTAGCTGCTTTGACCAACTCGAAGGCTAAAATTCTCAACTATATTTCGGAGAATAGTTGATCAGACACCATCTCCAAGTTTCATACCAAACTCTAAAACGGGACGAGTTACACAACGTAATTTCGAAGGCTGTACGCGCTAGTTGTTGGTGAAGAAATTTTTAAGTGGCTCTAGCAGCGGGCGAAGTTATCGCCGACAATGCAGATGCTGCATTTCAGCAGCCACTCAAGATCGAGGGAAAGAGAGCGTCGCGGCGAAACTGGGACGCGCGAGCCCCGAAAATCCGTGGACGGCGCCTCGTGATTCATCAATGAAAAATTCGACCCACTTGTCCCACCGCGGGCCAGCATTAATAAGCCACAGAGAAACGGCGCGGAACTCGAGGAACTCGACCTCGACCTAATCGTCGGATCGCGACTGCCAAAGCCAAGTTTCTCTGTCCACGTATCGTTCTCGCGCCTCCTTTTCTGGTGTTACATCGGGCAGATAGAAGAGAAGAGGCGCGAGCAATCGTTATTATATTTTTTAGGATTCTCCGTATCCCTGTCACGAGAAAGAAATCCTTTTAGAATCTTGAGAAACTAAGAAGTTACACACATTATCGTCGCGCGGATCTGTCCTCAGCTGCATGCCAACTTTTCGAAATATTTGACGTTCCGAGAATCATTCTGGGAACTTTTCGTGCACCGGAGATTCCTTTGTGTGTCGAAACTTTTTGAAAATATTATGACTCCCTCTAGCTCGTTAATTTCCTTGCACTGGGTGCTTCGCAAACCGAGCTTCATAATTTATTATTTCTTTATTTAAACCCCATTTACTTCTAGGTTCTTCAATCAGTGATAACAATAGATTCTCTTTGCGGCTCGACGAACCTTAATGCTATCCCACAACTTCCCAAGCTTCTCCTTGAATCTCGAAGGATCCTCGGTCGGCAATTTAGAGGACAGCGGCGCCCCTCATTTACGAGCGATGCGATTTTAATAATTGACAACGTACCCGCGTACCACGGAAAACTTGCCGGCCAAAGTTTCGAGGAAACGCGGATCTCCGAAGCAACTTTTTGCCGGTTCCAGTGGCGAGGCTGCATAATCCTGGCGAGATCGAATTAATTCAGCTTCGGCAAAAAGACTGGCCGCGTCCTTCGGAGTTTCGGAACAGCTTTTTCCTCATGCGACACGGTCACCAGCTCGGCGAATCGTCGTTTTTTTTTTCAAGTCTGCGCCGTAAACTAAAACGCGATCGCTCAGAGCTCCCTTTTGTCCCGTCGAACATGTTCTGAATCGCAAGCCGAATTCTTAAAGGAAGCAATTATGAAGGGTGCCTCCGTCGGGGAGCACTTAGGCGCCAGTGAAACCGAGGGGAACAAATACAATTACATAACAGAAAACTATCGAGTTCCCTTAACGTCTAGGGAAAAGCTTTTCATAAAACCGGTAAAAGCCAGTTGGCACGTGAAACGTTACAGTAAAAAGGAATCATCGGGTTTCATCGCCACCGATGAAAACAAAGTTCTCTCCTTAAAAACGATCGCACGGTTCAGAGGTTAAAGGTGAATTCGCCGAAAGGTCAGCGTGGATTTCAACACCCGCCGAGGGCGGAAGGTATGTATTTGCGATTCGAACCTTCGATTGGGAATTTTCCGGGCGACCGAGCGATCAACCGAACGCGTCTCGACGTGACGGCGCGACGATCAAGATGTCCGTTCACCCAGAACGAAAAGGGCGGATATCCGATAGGGGTTCAAGTTCACGGGGGATGCATATCTCTCCTGACTCGATTTCAAACTAGGTGATCAAAGAATTTTAAGGGAGATTTGGTAGGATATCTTTCTCGTACAGTTATTTTAACGCTGTAGCTTTCTATGCTATGTAATTAACCAGCGGCATTGGTACATTCAGCGGTCTTTGGAACGTCGAATTCATTACATGGCAATTTTGCGGCAGCCAAGTACCGAAAACATTTTGAATTCGGACAATTAGTAGAGAGGGTTTATCAACTGGCTTTTCGGGATTGAAATTCATTTCCTTCGATCAGCGCGTTTAACAGAAACGCAAATCGGATTCGCCATTTAATGGATGTTCCGCGAGATTGAAACCCCTCTTCGTGGTTATTTTCGTGGCAAACAAACGCGGAGCATCGAGGATCCGTATCTGGATCTCGACGTGGTTAAAAACACACAAGGAAAAGCCGTATTTCAAGTTTTCACGCTCGACGGTTCGCCAGGCGTCGGAGAGGAAAAGAAGATCGAGTCGTTTCGCGATCGACAGTACACCTCCCGATAAATAAACCACTCCGCTCGTTAAATAACGAAACACGCGGGACCAGGAATATCAGTATTTTAGCTACGTGGTTGTCGAGGCGCGATCGCTTTTATCCAATTTTGTCGATCGTTGCCACGTTTATAAAACTTTGACGAAGTGCAATACGACTATTTTTGTCCTTCGGTTACTGCGCAGTTTAGAGTGGACAGTTAACTATTAACGCGTTACGCTAGCGAATCAAAGTGCGGTTGAACACAAACAGCGAAAGCAGAGGACTCTCTAACTACATTAAAAAATAAAATTACTAATTCTTGAAGTAGGTCCTACAATTATCTACATAACATCAAGACACGAGAATTCTTTCCCTTTGTTATGAAACATTTTCATTCACTTATGGGGAGGGAAAGTGCAACCCCCCTCGCATCTCCAAGTGAAGAACTCAAGATTCCCCAACAAGCGATTGAAGTTCTTCCAAAATAACCGACCAGCGCTGAAAATATCGTGAAAGATCGGCTCACCTGGGAAGCCTTTTTTGTATCCCGGCGGCAGGAACGCGGCTGGCGGTGTGATAGGCGGCGCGCCGTCCCAGCAGGGCACGACATCCGGTTGCATCGCGTATCCCGGCGGAAGCTCCAGGACTTTCTGCTGCTTCTCGCAGCGTCTACGTCGGCGGCCACCCGGCGCGAACGTTTTCACGGCCGCCAGGAAACCCACGCCACTCATCTCCTCCTTTTGGGATTTCGTGTTTGCACGGAATCGCGTCCCACGCCCCTGCGCACCTACGCGGCTCTTCTACGGTCCCGGGGAAACGATCGCTGCCCGAGGAACGACGAATCCCCTTGACGGAAACCCTCGGGATGTTTCCTGGATCGCGATGTTCCTTGCACGCGCGGGCACGATCGATCTGACCGATAGGGACGTGACTGGATTTCAGATGGCGAGCGAACGATTCACCGAGGCGATTCACTGCCGGATGATTTCGATGGTGTCTGTCATGGTGGGTGGGCGCGTGGCGACTGTTGGAACGATTCGGAAAGCGAGTTATGGGGGTTGTCGAGGAAATGGGGAGATCGAAGGTAGAAGGGATGCTACTGATGGATTATTGAGATATTTATGTTAGCGAAGAATATTGCTGCGTTGAATTATTGAGAATTATTGTGATATGTCTTGCGCTGACTTGAAAGTGACTTTCGAAAAAAGTTTTGTAAGTTGAAGACTGCTAGAGCGGTGTTTCGAACGCAAGGGGTGAAGGGGGGGGGAGATACAGATGCGAGGCTTGAACTCTGGAAATGATATTTCACTGTGCGAAAATATGCAAACGTTGGAAATTATTACTGACGCGTTCAGTGCGTGAGATTCGCAACGATCGATGACAGATTCGGAATTATTGACCGGTAAATGGTTTGTTGTAAACTCTCTGACGTCACTTTCAACTCTGAGCGACACTGAACAACGTAGAGCTAATAAGAGACACTTTTGTAACGATTAATGATTAACGTCAGGTGACAATGGTTTAAGCTTTAAATCGGGTGGCAAGGATAAAAGCGAACAAATATGATTATTATAATGGCAGCGAACAAGGCACTGTCTACTTTAATCTTTAACTCTATGGTTACGTAATTAGAAGTGAACGAAAGTGAAAGGTAATTGTGCAGTGCGAGCAGCACAACCTTGAAGTAAAAGTTAAAAGTTCCCTTTAATACGGTAATAATTTAATTAACTCCCGATCTGTGAAGACTTATTAAATAACCAATTGAGCGTTAAAGTATCGCTTGCACCGCGCTACTTTTAGAGACCGTTTCAAATATAGAGGTGAACTTCGTTAAAACGTTTTATCAAAACATTTTCCACCAACGCATTACCAAACTGAATTTCTTTTCAAAGGGATAAAATTATATTCAACGTAATCCTAAAATTACTTTCAGTTTCCTAGATTTAGCCACAAGCCGACAAACTTCGACCAAGGTTGTTCACTTTTACCCACTGCACTTCGACGTCTGACCCCGATTGAGCGACAAGTCGTGAATGGGTTAACAATCTAACTTTAAAATCCGATCTTAAAGGATTTTGAATCACTGACTGTACGCTTTTACGAGGATCGTTTCAAGCAAAGTGGTAGAAGAGCGACTGGGCGTCCTCTCGTGAACGATTATTCCGGATTGATGACAAAGGTCATTGTCAAGTTGGGGATCGAAGTTTACGATCTTAACACCAGTTGCGTCTGAGCGAAAGAGGTGGCAGAAATCGAGCAGACGAGGAACTTTTAATTAGCAGTTGGTGAAAGTAATCCGTCGCTTCCACGTTCTCCTGGGATCGTTTCAACTTTCATGAAAGTTGCACGTGTATCGCGACGAGAAACGGGATTGTGGAGAAGAAAATTAAACAGCCCGTTTAAGGGATGATCTTTCGTAATCACCTACGGATTTCTTTGCAAATAATTTCTATGGCCAATTTAACGGTACTTTAACGCTTCTATTCTGGTAATTATCAATCAGAAGATAGCACTTTCCGACGCACAAGAATTATGAAAATAAAAGATTAATATCCTAAATCTTTTTCGTGTACAACGAACTGAATATGTGTCACTGTATTCATCGACGAGAAAAAAATTGCATGGCAGATACAATGAACAAAGTATGTCAATATTTTTCACTCGATAAACACAGTTCAGTGTTGCGTACGTGTAAAGCGACGAGATATGTTTCAGTGAAAGCAAGAACTTTGCGCTCTATTTTTTCTTCCACGAACCAGATGGTTGAAAAATATCGACGGGGTCAGTTACAACGATACGCCGAAGTTCAACTATTGTCTGCGTGGTATAAATAACCCTAGCTGATGCGTAAAAATTTCTGAATCTCGTTACAATTCGACTAAAATATCAATAAAACAGCAGATAAAAGAATTCCTGAGAATATTTCTACCATTGCCATCGAAAATTTCAATAGACGAGACGTGTAAATTAAACTGAAGATTCGAAAGTACTGTTGTGGCTACGTAGAATACAATTATCAGGATTATTCTTGCAAGAATGGACTCTTTGTCACCCCCGAGTTATGTAAAATACAAACTCAAATAGAATGAATTCACCGTCAGCTGAACAATTAAATAATCCCGGGATCTCGAAACGATTACATACAAATACATAAATCCCAATTCTACTATATTTCAATTACAAACCATTACCACAGCCACCTTAATCGGCATTATTTCCAACCCAATTAACCAACTACCACCCAATAGGATAAAATTACAATCTGCTCGCCGTAGCCACAAGAATATTCCACGAATTTCAGTGTAACTTACATATACAGCCCATTAAATCCTCTCCATAAAACTCCTCTTACACTTTCACAATACACAGTGCACTCCGAAGGCTAACTCTATCTGCCTCATCCCTTATCTCCTCCCAAGAACTCGAAGTCCCTATCCCCCAAGCTGCCCACTCGATCCCTGCTCCCCTTTGGAAAATGTTTCCTAAAAACCCCGCGCTGGGAACCCTTAGAAAATCCCCGTGCGTTATGAAAGGAACACGCGGACACCCAGTCGCCGTTGGCGTGCACCTGTACGAGTATAGATCTATGGTTCTGACGGGGTGACCTTGACAGATCCCGGAGGAGGCCGACCCGGTGGCGGAAGTGCGAATCGATCACCAGTTGCGCGCGTGGAGGTCGGGAAGAGAGGCGGGCGTAGACCCACACTCGAAACAAGGTGCGCTCCGGCGAAGAGCGTTCGCCGTACTGACGACAGGCCGCTCTCCCTCTTTCGCGGGCCGTCCTAGTGGGTGACGGCGCCTTTAGATCTACAGGGGGGGGAGGTGGGGGGGATGCGCACGCACCCCGGGAAATCACTCCAGCCGCGATCGTGCCCCGAAGACGCGTGGGCGCCCGGCTGCTGCCTCTGAGGGTTGCGAGAAGAGGAGCAGCCGGGGGCTGTGTTCGAGGGTTGATGCAGGGGCGGATCGCTCGCCAGCAGGTTACCGGCACGTCCAACAATCGTGCTTTATTTTCACACGTTTGCTTTCAAGGGGTGGACCTTGTCACCCATTCTGGCTGAGGATCGGAGAAACGGTCTATACGATCCTCGTAAGGATCATCTATATTCGCGAGATTCATATTCAACCCCCGTATGACCCGATGCGCGCGACGCAACGGGAAATGCAGTGGCAGTGGAGCAAATGAAAATATAATACTTTTATACAGGTACGCAGGTAAGAAACTCCAACAACAGGATTTAATTTCTGAACCCTTAGCGACACGGTTACCCTCATACCTCTGACTTACAACCTCTGACGCGCTTCAAGCTTCAACCCTTCAACCCTTCCACCGTTCGTTGCGCACGACAAGAATAAACACAATGCACCTTACCTTACTTTCAATACCAAAATAAATAAACCTAATTTACATCATGAGAAAGCTTCATCGCAATCTTTCCCGCCAGAAATAAGCGAGAGGGTTAACCGTGCGCACGTGGAGAGCGGTAAAAGCAGAGACTATAGTTTCCATGAGCAATAACAATTCCTCCCCGTGAAATTACAATGATTCCCCCATCGTTCAGCTTTGAAAACTTCCCGTTGAGCAAGCCCCGTGCACCGGCTGCTGGGTCCAATTTCGCGCGCGCGCGTTGAACGGCGCGAGGGCGCCGCGCGGTTCCTCTCCGCGCCTGAGGACCAAAGGGAGGGCGACGCAGGGTGGCGAGGAGGGAAAGGGGTGGGTGGACGCGTTATCCGCTATTCGTACCCCGGGCAAGGGAACCGATCGTTACTGGAAAACTCGAGAGCGGTGGAGGGGCCTTTTCATTTTCCGAAGGGGGCGCAGTTGGTGGCTCGACGCGCGACTCGAGCCTTCCGCGGACGTTGATGGAAGGAGGGAACCAGGAGCCGACATAAAACTCGCCCTTCTGCGTGTCGCGACACGCGCCAGGCTTGCAGACACTGGAGGGGGGGAGAAGGGGGGCGTGTGGGCCGACTGACGATCAGGATTCGAGTGTATCAGCAGTATCGATCATTGCTCTGCCACCGGCTTGGTCGGCGCGTGGGTGCACCCTCGGACGCGTTGGCCTCGGCTCCGCCGAGGCCCGTCGACCTTGGCTTCCGCCGCGGAAAAAGGAAGACGAGACGCTGACGAGACGAGCCACCCTTCAGCGTCCGCAAACCGGTGACCCTTCCGCGCGGAACGAACCAGCCGAAGCTCGCCCCGCCTCCGTCCTCTAATGAAACTTCCTCATTGGTCGTGCGACCGCTTCAAAGAGAAACGACGAATTTTTCCCATCGTCATAGTATATGTAACATGTTCGCTACTAGATCGTCCCATTTCTGGGTGGCACGTAGCGACTGCAGGTAATTTGAGGCGGGATATTAATTCCAAGTTACTTACACACGGCTGTTGTCAGAAATATTGATGTGTCTGATCAAACTCTGAGTCTTACTACTTGCTTTTTCCTTTTATGCTCTTTACGCTTTTTACATAGAATTTTGAGAATATTAGACGAAGTATCTTGAGACTCCCGGGATAGAAAGTTTTCATTAAAAATGTGGAATATGACAAGAACTATCAACTGCGTGTATTTCCTATGTTCTACAGGAATCTCCCGTGCTAGTGTACTTTTTTATATTTCTCAGAGCAGAGTTCGCGTAACTTAAACCTCGTTTCTCCGCGCATCAGGTTGCAGGAGCTTCTTAAAACCTCCGCGCTCACAATGGCAGGCAGAGAAAAGAGCGCGGGACAGAGGGAGGGAGCGGCGGGTTGACGAAAAGCGAGGCCAAGTACGCACCGGTGAGAGCACCCTTCAATTAGAATGCGAGGCCTCGGCATTAGACGCTGCCTTTCTGAATGACCCATTCACACGGATCACTTACGCGCCGGAGTCGTGCCACTCCGGTTTCCGTACGAGCGGATTCTCGTACACCCAGGCCACCTCTCGCTCCTTTCTCCCTCTGTTTTCGCCCATCCTGGCCGTTCGCGCCTCCGTTCAACCGCGAGGACGTTTTCTACGCGCGAGCAAGTGTCGAAAGGGGCTTTTAGCCGACTGTTACCCGCGCCCCACGCGGCAGACAAAAGTGGCTTTGTTACTCGGAAATTTCGTCGACGCTTCTGAATGAAGCCGGATTTTCGCGGGCTGGCGAGCCGTCGAATGAGAAAAATATCGCTGCGTTTAGCGACTTTTAACGTTTCACTGATCAGTCTTTCTTCGCATCATTTTGTATTTTGTGACGAGTGTTTCGAGTGTCTATGATAAATTGTGGTACGAATTACTAATATTAATATTAAATAAAACAGAGTTTGTAGGGAAACGAGCCCACAGTGTCTGTTGAAATAAGTCTCGTTAAACGGCTGAGATAGGCGGAAAGCTGCAGTTTCCGTGTTAAATTAAAACAAACGCCCACCGTTAGTTGCCGTGCAGATCATCGCGACTGTTTGCATAACCAATTTTCCCCGTGGAAAAGTTGGGGAAAGTAGGCGTGTCGTAAAGAAGCGGAGTTTACTTCGCTCGTAAAAAGAAGTGAACTGAACGCGGCCACGGAACGTCCCTATTCACAGCCCCCGCATTAGGGTGTGTTCGATGGAACTACTATGCTGCTGGTAGCAGCCCCCTCTTTCACCGAAGTGGCAGTTGGTGGTTTTACATCGACCACAGCGTACCAAAATTCCCCTTCAGCACACCATTCGAATGTAGTTATGTTTCATTCAATTTCGTTCAGATAAAGACTGGCGGCTATAAATTATGAATTAAATGTACGTAATTGCGAGTGGTATTGGTTATTCCCCCGGTCCATGAATTTTTTACCTTGCCATCAATGAAGCTTCGAAGCTTGGAAGAGAAATACGCTACAGGCTACCTTCGTCTGAATTCAAATCACACAGACCCCGAAATCCAAGATGCATTCCCATATTTTACGGCGATACCGGAATCCATTAAATCCCCACAATATTCCCAAAACCTGACACGCGATCCTTCCAAACTCCGGCGCAGATTTATAAATACCCCGGAGGAGAATTACTCAGGTTCGAAAGTGACAAGCGACAAAGGGCCGCGATACACGCGTCCCGATAAAATTCGATTTGGCGAAATCGCATCCTCGTTTCCATCATACGGATAGAGGGAGAATGAATATTTCTGCCCGTCGATCGAGCATGGGACAAACAGGCGACGTGATCGACGAAATTCTCTCTGTCGATACGATCAAGATGTTGCAACGATCGAGAGCGGAGTGCTTGTTACGGAGTATAATACTTTCGCGAAGGGACGTTTTACAATCGATCAAGGAAACACCGTATCAATCTTTGTTTCTTGTATGCCTCTGCCTCCGGGCGATTTTTAAGAGTGAAACAGGAGAGCGAAGATAAATGCACGGGACCCGTTCGAGCAACAACCGATGCGAAATAAATTCGCCCGTGGTGCAATTTTAGGAGGGATATCGACATCTCGGCATGTCGTTGTTTTTTTAAGGTTCACCTTTACACGGAATATTCCTAACAACATTTTTACGATACGCTTAGGTTACGATTCATAAAGTCAGACTTAATAGCAGCCTACCTGTGCCCAGACTTCGGACCATCCCCAAAATTTCAAATTTTTACGCCGCTATTGACAACAGTCGCTGTTATTTCCCGACGTTTTTAGAGTCGAAAACGCTGCTATCATTCGAGTATTAATACGGACCGCGCCCCGGTTACACCGTAGTTTTTCAGTCATGCAAATTAACGCGCCAGCCGACGTGAATTCGCGTGTCACGCGAACAATGACGACGACGAGTCCAGTCGTGACTTCGTTCATAAACGTCATTCACGGCCCTGTGTCACTGCGAGCCTCCAGTGGGTACTTTTTCAAATGAATTTCAGCTTGACAGGCAACGAAGGGGATGAGGGTGATACGAGGCGCGGTTGAATAAAAGTGTCTGCGCGAGCCTGTATCAATTATTACTGTTGTTCCTCGACGTTCACCGATGTCTACCATCGTTCACCATTAGCCAGGGACTGTCAGCTTTACATGAACATTACACAGGAGTTCTAAGACGATCGATCATTTAAGAATACACCATGTCGAATTCAGGTTCACTTCAGTGATCGAGCGAGGGCTGATAGCGAAATTGGTTTCTTCTTGTGACAATCGCAGTAAGAAGAGCTTAAGCTTCTAAAATTAGGTAATTCATATAGAACTTGATGTCTAAACTGTACTTTAAACACTCTAAGAATTTATATCAGGGAACGAGTTTTACAGTTTTGCATTCAGAAAGATGCAAGTCCATTTTAAATTAAAAAAATCTGAATTAACCTGCAGTATTCTCGTACAAAAACAGCGGAACTTTTCCTTCTACTGCAAATCTATTTTATAAGTGAAATGCCGGTGCCAATAAAACGAACACCCTAGACTTCACTGACGCGACCGAGATCGTTTTTATTTCATGGCGCTTCAAAGCGACTTATCCGTCACCGTCGGGCAGCCAGTTTGTTTTTCTCATTCTCTGTGCCGGTTTCAGAGCCCGAAACTCAGAGGTTTCGCCACAGCGATGGTCCCTAAAAAGTATCACGCGTGTCACCTTACCCGACGGACGTGAAATCTGGTCAGGGTCAATCGCTTCGCGCTGGCGTCTCTTTCATGCCGCATTTATAAGCTTTGATGCCTGGCCACGTCGGTCCACCGTCTATCTTCTAACGTTTCGCCCTCCCCCCATCGCTGAAACTCGGTCAGGGTTGCTTCCTGCTTCCGTGGTTGAAAGCAGCGTTTATCGGCCTCTTCAAACTTTTATCGCGCCCGACACCTTTCTCGCCTCTTTTCCTTTCCGTGAGTTAACCGCGAACGGGGCACCCTTGAATTATCGTTTCTGATTGCGTCGCTATCGACGTTCATTGTGCGCTGGATCTCTGTTTCGAGAGGTTTCAGCCGAAACTTTCGCTCCATTTTGCTGTCGAGTGAAATGTTTCTCAAACCGATGCAGCATGATCGTTACGATTCCGTAGCGAGAAGTCGGTGGGTATTTAAGGAACGTTTGTAGAATTTGATGACTTAGAATACTTGTTGATTCTTCAATTTTTAATTCGAGAATCGACAATGAATGGGAATTAAAAGATACTTTGTTTCTTTGTGATCGGTATTGTTCGATTCTGGGAATCTAGAAACTACCCAAGGCCTTGGTCGACTTCGAAATTTTTCAGTTTCTCAGTGGCTGGAACACTGATACTGGTACAAAAGTTTCGGCGATTCAAGGCGTTCCCTTTGGACATTTTTATCGGATGCAGTTCCACTGCAACGGGCACGTGCCCTCGAAGCTTTCGAGCACTTTACTTTCGCGTGTAACGCAGAAGAAATGTAAGTTACAGGCCATTAAAGGACTGGTATCGTACGAATTATCGGAACGGGCCAGGCGAATGGAAAACCAAGCATGAATTTCTGTGAATTGCGGCTGACCGACGAGGTAAACTGTGGAAAAGCTGTTTTTCTCCGTTTCTCTGCCCTTGACATGTGGTCTTGTGATAACAAAAGGTCAGGCGGCGAGAAAATCGGTTTATAAAAATGTGGGAGGAAAGATGAAAGACCTCCCTGGCTCTGGGGGAAAGCAGAAGCTTGTAATTTTACGGAGAAAGGAGAATTCCTTGGATAAAAGTGAAATAAAACACGCTGGGAATATTTACTTTCATGTTATACGATTTCAAACACGTAATGATCGTCGATAGTCGTTACTCGTATAATTTTATTGATCCACAGATTGCAAGTGAAAGCTGACGGATTTGATTTTGATGGATGCAAATATTTGGAGTGTAATTAGCAGTTTAACAGAAAATTTGTTGCTTTCCATTAAGCAGGAATTAATTGTCAATCGTATCACGATTTAACGACAGACTGACAGCTTATTTATCGCGATGCTGTATTTGCGCCGATTCTGCTTTCGTTCCCCACGATCTAGCTTTATTAATAGCAAGTGTGATTAGGCTGTTTACGTCGCACGTCTTCTCATCGTTAATCTCTTTTTCTCTGCTTAATTCCTCTGCGTTTATTGGTCGAAAAAGAATTCCGATGTTACGTCTCGTCGAAGAAGCCACCTATAACGAGCGTGTAAACACCGATTCATTGTTTTCAAAAGCTTTTTTCTATCCCCGAGGCTCGCGAGATGTTACCACGAAAGCTTCATCGATCGACATCCGTTGGTACAATATTGTTTAACAAATAACCACAGAGATAATTCGACGTAGTGGGCGGCAAAGAATATGACGAACAAAGAAGGATTCGTGTAACAAGCGCGGCAATTTCTGCCACTGAAAATAGGTTTCCGCTATTATCGAGCAGCTACGAGCCACAGTAGAAGAGGAGCGTTTATGGTCAGACCGTGCACAGTATTTATATAATGAAACAGAATGCAGTGCTCCTTCTTCCCAGCTTACGTGAATGTAAATACTTGGAAATAGGGAATAAAGTTCGACCACTTCAGTCGGCGAAACATTCTGAGACTTCGCAGGAATATAAACCAATAAAACTGCTTCACTGAAACAGAAGCAGTTTAAAAAAGGGCGACTTTCCTTTGACGTCGCATTGTTATATAATCCCGCCACGTGTAAGGATAGAAATAAAATTTCTTCGAGATGTCGAAAAACAAGAGGCTTCCAGGGAGGTAAGGAAAGCAAGAAAACGCTACCGGGCTTGAATACTCTTGGTGGAACGGCGCGGGTGTAAACATTCCTCGAGGGAGAACTAGGGTTCGTGGGTCCTGAAGGTTCCCATGAAGCCTTGACCTCTTTCTGGACCCAGGCGTTGCTTTTTCGGTGTTTCGCGAGAGTCCATGCATCGATTCCGGTGGATGAAGCTCCCCTCTTGTCTGTTGGAAACCAACTGTCGAAAGGAGGCAGGCTCATCTGTTGGAGAACGTATAGAGTGTCCTGCGATCCCTTCCAATTCGATTATGCTCTGATTACTTTGGCAGAGAAGTGCTCATCTCGAGGAAAACCAATTTTCACTGGTCAGAAAATTCTCAACACTACAGTTGATCGAGTCCACAAGTGTATAAGAATATAAAAATTTGAAAATCCGAATACCGTAGAGTGTAAATCTAAATAAGAAACGAGGGAAAGGAATATTTTAAATTTCTTGTCACCATTTTTTAATCGATCCTCGACCACAAAGAGTAGGCTAATTAATTTGTATTTTAGGAGTCAAGGTAAGGGACGGCATCTATTTTACGACGTGAGAAGACACCCGATACGCAAAGGGCGCAGCACACCCACACATGGTGGCGGGTTGCACCGATACTGACATCAGGATTCGGTTCACTTAGGATTCATGCTCCAATTCATGATTCTCCATTCTCGCTGAAACGGAGATGGTGGCTGGCTGGCGAGACCTAATAGCGAGCTCCTCGTGTGATCTGATTGGATTTCGTTGACGAAAACGCGACAGAGGGACCTAACTGTCATTCGCGATGCTCGCTTTCAATAAAAGCCCGAGGACGAGGAGTTCCTCGACTTAAACGAATCGCGATTTTATTACCCACCGCACAATGCGGCCATTCTTTATAGAGTCGAAATTGGGACAGGCGAATATTTTGTTATTGGAATCAGTCTCGAAGAGACGAAGGCTCTTTCGGTATCGATCGTCAGCCTCTTCCTCCCACGTCCTGGACCCTCTTTTTTCTCTCTCCCAGCTTGTGCCTCCCACGTTACGAGACAGAATAGAAGTCGTCACGCAGCAGAAAGAACCTGCTCGCCATTTGTTCGGGTATCTTTTTATGACTGCATATCACCGGTCTGTTTTTTCGTTGAAGGGATAACAATTCTGTGCTAACTGAATACTTCGACTCCAATCTATCGAAGATGGAAGCTATCTCCCTTGAAATTATCGGCAAGAACAAAAGCACCGTTGCCCTGTTGTGAAACTTCGCTCGTTCTTATATAACGTGTTTGGATACTTTACTTTAATAGATATTAAAGTGGAAAATTGGTCTTTAAAGTTTTCAAAGAGCCGTATAATCGCTAAGTCTGCGATGTACGTAAAGAATTCAGGCTATTCGTAAGCTGAGTGAAGTTTAAGTGCAATAAAAGTTTTTATCGCGCTTTCATAGAGTAGCAGTATTGGCACACTGAACTTAATAGTATAATGGGGAAAGAGATTTTTTATATAATAGCCTCGAAGAGGTGTAGGTGTTATCGATGCTCGTTTGAAGAGTGAATTCTGCGTATAGGGGAGAGTAGCCTATATTGGACCGGCTCCTTAATTGGATCATTTGTGTATCTCGATAAACAAATATATTTGCAGTGGTTCTTTCGGCTACACTGATTTAGGAAGTCGAGATGAAGCATGCGAGAGCAGCTTCCTAAATCAGTGTAGCCGAAAGAACCACTGCAAATATATTTGTTTATCGAGATACACAAATGATCCAATTAAGGAGCCGGTCCAATATAGGCTACTCTCCCCTAACTCGAAGATATATTGTCATGTAGGTAATTCTGCAAGAAATGAAGGCCGCGAAGCGAATATGCGTAATGGCGGGCCTAAAATTCGTGGGAAAAAGTTCACTTCGAGTGCTACTGGTTGCGTCAGCGGCTCGTCCGAGTCTTCAGCTTATTAAAGTTGAAAAACCGTGTTATTCGGAGGAGAAGTGGCTACTTCGGAGCCGAGTGTTTATTCAGCAGCCAGTCCAGTGTTTTTCGCATACCCCTTCGGGTATTCTACTGGTTTTCGGCTTTTAATATTCCGCAAGGAAAGTTTTCAGCGATCCAAAAAAATGGTTGGGATGTTAATCGAAGCAGTTTCAAGTTTTTCTTTTTCAGAGGATATTAGAGATTGAGGGAAAAGGAAGAATCGCCTGACTAATTTCACCGACTTTTAAATAACAGAGCAAGCAGTAGTGATGTCTAACGAAGAAAGTGGACTTGTATGTCGAACGCGATATAATAGCTGAAATTGTAGAACATAGGGGACAGTCATTTGGCTGCGAGTTGCAGTAGAATAGTCGCGCTTTGATCAGACCAGGCAACGGTCTTCACAAAGGGACAGATATTATCGTCTCTTCTTTTGAATAATAATGATGATACCACACTAAGGGTTTTGTTACACCCCGAATAGAATAAAGTTAAGAACATAAACGACCCAGTACTAAACTAGTTACTCCCAAAATCGATTAATCTTCCAACTAATAAAAAAATCTAATAGAACTACTCACAGTAAAGGAACATTAAATTGAGCCCTAAAATTTATGTAACACCCATTCGCTTCCCTAGAACCTACAGAAACTAAACAGAAAACCCTTTCTGCTCCGAATCGTCTGAACATAAAAACTTCAACGAAACAAGCAAGCTTCTTGGACGTAAAATCACCCGAACCTGAATCCCCTTTCGAAAATTCTGCTCCTCGACCAATTACGAAGCCGCTCGCTAATTAATTACTTGAAACACAGAGCGAAAGCAAGGCCCGTTAAAAAGCGACGTTAATTCGCAACCAGATGGAGAGTGATTTAAAATAGCCGTTGCCTCGGGGTCATTGATTCCAGACGACTCCTCCCTTGGTATTTCTTTATCGCTACCAGAGAAATCGTTACTACACAGGGGCCGTCCACCCAACGTGGTATTGTCTGCGGGGGTGAAACGACTTTAGAACGCCGCGGAATTGGAATTACACGGGCGAAGACATGCGGCAAGGGTCGCGAGACGGAGGTCAGGAAAGGTTCAAGGCACTCGTAACCGCGTAACTATAGCAACCTGTTTTACGTGCGCGTCCCAGGGGCACGTGACGAGTCGAGAAATAAATTCCAGATATACACGGGCCACGCGTAGCTCGATACGGTTCACGGGCGGACATTTACGACCGCCCAGACGGATATTTTTCCGCGTGGCCGACTGATTCATGAACGTCTAGCCGCGGAACGGCGAGTTTCCATGGAGCAGGCGGTAAACAGTATCGATTCATCGATGTGAAACGAGACGATGTCGAAGGGGAGGCTTTTACGAGAAAGCCCGCCGTTTCTCGGTTATTCCTGCTCGAAATTGGGAATCGTCAAAAATTGCGATTTAGCGTAAGACCGAAAGGGTTAAGTATGGATTTAACAATTCTCTGTTGGTACGAGCTCCATCTCGCCCTTGGGAATCTTCTGCCGATGAGAATCACGATCGTTGCGTGAGAATTGGGACGTCAATGAAGCTTCTCAATTTTCGTTAAATAACCACGCAGATTGACTTACAGTTTCGGGTATGGAAGCCTCAATGCTTCGTCCGTGAGCTCGAATGTCTTTCTAATTTCTTGTACTCTTACCTGGAACAGAAAGATTTAAAGAATTGTTAGGGAAGCTAATAATTTTAATATTCTTTGAATGAGAAATATGCGCTTCCTTTGGTGATCGTAAACAGAGCTCGCGAGGGAAGACTTATTCTCAGCAGAGACTGCATCGATATTTCTGCTTGGAAGGAGGTGGGAAAGGGAACAAAGGACCGTCATTTCTCTATCAAATTAACCCTCCCACCTCCGACGGTACGCGAGCGCGAGGAATCGACGAGAAAAGCTTTCGACTTCCGGCAGAACGTGATCGAAGATGCTGCGCTCGTCGTTCCGCGCGAGGAAGCGTTCCTCGAGAGGAAACGTGTTTCCAGCCCATCGTCCTTTGCCGTCTGAGAAATACCAGGCTCCAGAGAACTTTCACGAGTGAATGCTTTCAAGGAACGGGGCGTGACGACGGCGGGCACCGTCCGGAACAATGTTTTCCTCCTCATCCTTGCGGAAAGATCATCCGAGTGTCGAGCTACCCTCGTTACGACACGTTGGATACCGCACGCTTTAACGATTCGTCGGGCTAGCGAGAAACAGCTCGGTAGTAGGTGCGCGGCAACCGTCTCTTCCGAGAAAACTCTGTGTCTCAGCGAGGAAAACGAAATCTTGCAGCTTTCCTGGAGCGAAATCTTGTCTGGTTGAAGTTACAAAGATATGGAAGCTAGGATTTCATACTAATGGACTGCAATTTACTCGAAGAAAGATCCACCTTTTAATCGTAAATCTTCACCATGGATTCGCGAGACGATTTACTAAGAGTTGTTCAACGCTGGATTACACCGAACAGGGTCGACCGTAAAATATACTTCGCGCGAGCTTTTTCTCACGAATCATGCGGTATAACGGGATCGCTGCTAACTGTACATGACGATCACGGCATGATGCGGGCACGGTTCGATTTAAGTAATCGTTTCGAACGCAAACAAACCGATAAATGTCCTGTAAATGCGGGCGAACACTGCAGTGGTCTTCCGAGCGTTCGCGGTGATAATTCTTCTGCGATTTGGGCAGCTTTTTTGCCGGGATCGAGGTTTCTGTGATTTGCGACACTTTGGTGGAAGATGGAGCATGGAGCGGAAGTGGTGATTTATACGGCACCTCGGAGTTTTCCATGCTTTTTTTTAAATTAAAACTGGAATCACGAACGAGAAGTTAGAACGTGTGAAGACTTGGATTATTCTACTCTGTACACAGTTCTACAGCTTCGGGCATTGCCAATTTGTAACTTTAAATCGGGAACGGAATACTTGATAAAAGGGAGTGGTTTAAGCGAGTTTTCCGACTTTCCGTCCGTCGGGAATCTCGAGTGGGAACCGAAATACAAAGTGGAGGAGCTCTTCTTCTCTTAAATTCTATTTAGCACTCGGTTTAAGTTACTCGGTACTTGTGAAAAGTATTGTGCATCGCGTAGAAATCATTACTCGATAAAGCTTTCTATCGCTAATTCGAACACCACCTCGTTCCGTAATTAAACAAATCGGGCGATCTAAATTATTCAACTGCACAACCACAACGAATTCTAATTAATCGTGTCCAGGCTGACCCGGCGCAAGCGGTTTCTGTGTAATTTCATTAAAATTTAAGGGCAACGAATGTAAATGTTTCGTGCGAGAAGCCGTCCAAACAGTGGGCGGGGGCGTTACGTAAATCACAGTTTTCCACCGCAGAATCCCACCGATTAATTGGCACTGCTGGCACGGAGAGTCGATCCAATTTCTCGAGTCTGCGTCCAGATGCATCTGCGAGGGTACATACGATCAGCAACGATCCAGGGATCGATCGATTGCTGGCCGACTAACGCGAACGGGGGTTATATACGCAAAAGTTCATCGACAAACCTTTTTGGAGGTGGTAGTCTCTTGTCGTGGACCGAAGGGAGAATTTTCTGGATAATTTGTGGCGTCGAAGTGTACTCTGTAGTCCACTTCAACAGTAACCCGATAAAGAAGCGTAGATGAATTTTGTATGGCACAGAAAGGGGCTCTGAAAACTGTAATGATTTTCTCTGGCTTCGTGTATGAACGTTAACGATCAAACAAGAGAATGGCAGGAATTTTTGGCCCGAATGGAACCACAAACGACACGGCAACGCGGTTTCAGCGTTGAAATGATTGCGTCGAATAAATCAAAGGCATATAGACGCGCGACGAAATTCCCCAAATTGCGGCTGTTGTTTTCTCTTCAATGTTTCTGACAAATGTATAGTGTGTCAGGCACAATCGCGCGCTGAATTGTTTCCAGAATCATTCGCGACACGAGAATGTCTGCTTCGAACGCGGAAATTTCATTATCACCGTGATCGATTTCTCTGTAAGTTGTTTTTACTTTTCAAGCTGACGATTTGGAATTGCAGATTCAACGCGCTTGGAATGCTGAATCACCTCTGACCTCGTAACAACGAAAGGTAGAACAGACCGTACGGAGACTGACTGCGATGAGGCGACACGCGTGTCCCGTGCTATCTTATCAAACTCCGTCCAACTTCTAATGGACCTAAGTAGTTTAACTCGGCTATCTAACTCCCCAGCTAACTCCAGTACCGCGTCGACTGGTCGAGCTGCATCCCGGTCCCCCTCCCCGAAATATCACATACTGTGGCTCCCGAATTATGTAATTATATCGGAGACTTTGGGTAGCTTTGGAACCACGAACAACGTCAGCGGGATTTTTATTATTAAGAAATATCGTGATCCAATTACTTCTAAAAAGAGTAACCGCTTCGTGGGACTGGGATATTTCACAAGTACATTTCGTAAAATATTCTAAGAATAGGATCCACGTGCAGTGAATACCTAAAGAGTTCCCAGCGTTCGATTAAGGATGCGACGGCGCGTGTTTCTTCGCCCATTCGTGATCGAGGAATCACGGTACCCATCGAAGGATCACGCGAAATAAGTGGAGGCATTCCTTTAGCGGCGTCCACGGATATTTATTCCCTGGAATTCGAGGACGAGGGTGTCTTTCATCGTGGACGAGCGAGGAAAAATGAAGCGGGCGCTGTCTGCCACGGGGGTGGACGGGGGGTAGGGTTATATCATTGGGATGGAAATCCCTGGTATGCATCGGGATAGCTGCCACTGACATCGCGGAAAAGCTCGCGCAACTGCTTTGCGATCATTCCGCTCCTCTTTCACGTCCGTTACCCGCCCCGCAACCCCCTTGCACGCGCGACCAACCCCCTTTAGCCCATCACACGCGATCCGTGAAATCGTCGGGGACTTTGCGCGCGCGGATAAAATAATCTTTCCGGGGAGATTTTGTTGGAAACGTTTTTCATTTTTCCGGATGGTGCACCGTGACGCGGGATTTTCTATCGGGTCGTCACAGAAGCTGACTTGAAAGGGGAATTACTATAACTGGGGAAATTTGACGAGGTCTGCAGGAAAATTACGCGATAAAGTACTCCGAAAGCTCGCATTCTTGTCTGCGCGAAGATTAATAATAAATCAAAACTATGGTAAAATTTGTATGTACATAAAATGGCCCGGGATTTTAACTTTTAATCGTTCCGTTCAACACGCTCGCTGTCTCGTCACTTTCAGCAAAGTGGACACTGGCTTTTACCATTCCGCAATATTCATAAACGCAATATTCAGCACTCGCTCGAAATCGAATCTCCACCAAGTCCCATTATACGTCGGCATTCTTCAACCGCATTCCCAGCGTTAATTATTTACCGTCAGGATTATTAAAGCGCCCTTCGCCGACATCCCCGATTTTTCAATATTCATTGATGGTAAAATAATCAATCCTTTCGGTCGCCGAGGCTCATCGGAAGTGGGTTATGCAATCATTTCACCCCCGGCCTTGACCCTCCGCAGTTAAATTTGTTTCGACTCTAAAGAACGCCGGTACCCTCCCTCCCACCTTTTCCACGAACCCTCACAGGCCGCCTCTAATGAAAAATTCAGCCGCTAAAACGTTTGCTCCGCGTCGTTCGTCTGCAAATAAACCTCCTCGCGAGGGGTGCCGGCGCTCGACTCGGTGCGTCTCATCGAAACGCGAGCGGGGAGAAGCGATAAGGGTGGACGCCGTTGAAAGGGAAGACGCGAAGCATTCGACGATGCTCAAAGACGGGCCACCTGAGAGCGCTTCCTTTTCGCCGGGGGACTGTAACAGACAGGCTGGCATGTAGGGCAGCGTTTCTAAAGCCGTTGGTGTTCGGGAACCCGAAGTGAAAATCGCCCCGCGAACCGGCCGCAATTATAATTGTCCCCTTTCAGGTTATTTAATCCCGCGTTCAAAAAGCGTTAACGAGCGCGCGGCGAAATGCACGCGTCGACGTTTTATCGCCATCTCCGCTGGTTTTTCCGTCCTTTCGCCGTGAATTATACCGGCGTCCGTTCATTAAACGTTAATTTAGAGCCGGCAGTCGGTCACGCGTCCTTAACGCGGCCTCGCGGTCGATGCGCGTGTCAGGCCACACGCGCCTCAAAAACGGCGCGGAAGGACCGCGTCCTTGGACGGGCGCGGCCCTGACACCTAAGGCCGAGTGGCAGCCGATCGAGAACTTCGTTTTAAAGCAATATCTCCAGGTGCTCGGCGACAGGGGAATTAAGTTTCTTCGACGCGGCACTCGACTGCCAGCCGTATTTACGGCGACAGGGGGCAAACGAATTGCCCTCATTCGTAAAACGATGCTTGCTACGGCGCGGAAGCTCTTCGTGGTCGATCTAGGGGCGGCGATTCAACGAGTTCCATGAGTCTGTAGGAGATTAGAGGGATCGTGGATGGAAGAAACCCCAATGGAGATTGGAAATTCCAGCGGAATTAAAAGGGGCGAATTTTCTATCTCTTCTCGCTCTATGGGCACTCCTTTAGCTATTTAGGAGTATGAAACAGAGGCCTTCATTCATAACCATACACTGATTGGCACCCTAAGCAGAAATCCCAATTAGAGTGTTTATATTAATTTTATGAAGTTTTTATATGATCTTAATTTAAATTTCTTTAACTTTGTCTAAGTTCGTATTTCTTAATATGTGGTTTTTTAATCAGGGATTTACCCTAATAGCTTCTGTATTTTCGATTAAATATGAAGAATAAATGAACGTGACAAGCGGAACCGTTGGAAATTGAAATTCAGGATATTTTATCTATTCTTTAAGAGAAGTATCGTAGAACTGGCAGGGCACGATTTTCATTTAATTTTCATCCCCCCAGGACCGATCATTCTACCACACTGGGATTAATTGAGGGTTAGATTGATCAATTACAGCACTGGACTCATTCAATTTCTCACCCCGTCCTTTCCCACCGACAGATTTTCAGAGGGGCTTCCTTCGTTTCGTTTCACGTTTATATTCAATCTTTTCAAGCAGCTGGTTCTACCTCGCTCCTCTGAAAAGGGGGAGCGGAGGTTTATTCGACCAGGAAATTAAAGATCCGGATCCGGGTTCCTGGATTCTTTCTACCATTTCTCTGCATGGAGAGAATCAGTTACTCTTACTGTAATATCAATGGTCACGACTGCTCCTCGCACCCCGTTTCCTGTAGTTTATTATTCGAGAATATGTCTTTGAAGCTACGTTGCGCAGAGGATAGTAATACATCCGCTTTTGAGAAGCAATGTTAAATAATCTTTAAACAGCATGCAGTTAAATTCAAATCAACTTGTCTCCAGTGTCTATTAATTAGCAATTATACTTACAAACATTGAATACAAAGAATTATAGGTAACAGAATGAAATTGGGTTTAAAATATAATATTTACTTCGTTTCACCACCAAATCCAAAATACCTACTCTCTCTGCCTAACAGGAGAAATCTCGACACGAACGAGCAGTTCCCTCGAAAAAAGATTTTCAAAAAATCCTTCAACATCCTCCAAGTCCGTCTGACCTTTACCCCTTTTTACCAAAGCCCACGCCTCTCGCTGGCAAATTATTAACGAGGTTGAAAAACTATGTCGCAAAAAGAACATCCCCCTTCAAAGTCCTCCCAATTCTTTTCACCAGAATTTGGTCTACGAAACTCGCACACGGCCCCCGCGAATTAATTCACCGTCCGCCATTAATTACCTCGAATCTATTACTAGAACGCGTTATGGGGAGCTCGGTTGCTCGCGCATCGCATAGGAAACCAGCGGCATCGAGCTCGATCGCGTTATCTCGCCGCTGCTAAGTGAAAATATGCGACTGCTTTCACGCCTCCCGCGGGATCCAGGTCGTCGACGTATTCCTGTTACGCATTATCTATTCGAGAGGCATGCACGTAGCTCGTGCCTGCAGCAACTCGGAAGTTCATACACAGGGGTAGTTCGCTGGAAACAGGCCGTGCTGCTATATTTCATTGGGGATACGTAGGGTCTGAAAGACGCACATCCCTCGAACATCCCTCCACACGTCCGAATTCACCCCCAATTTCATCCCAAAATCGAGCCAAAATATAAGCTTGTCCACTTAACGGAAATTTGTCCGCTGATAAACGGTGGGTCACTAGTGACCCGCGCGTAAGGAAACGCGTTACGTAAATGGGTCACAGCCAATAATTCCGCGAAACAGACTCAACGCAGTTATCCATTCGCTGAACCAATCAGGCTTCACGGCGAGGTAAAAGTACGAAACATCCTCTTCCCTTTTAACAATCCAACAATTTGGAAAACGTTTCAGGGGGGACACACGCCCGCCCGTATACGCCACGCCCGTTGTTTCCCGTCGCGAGCGTTTATTAGAACGTTGGAAGAAATCGCTGGCCTGATTTCGGAACGCCGTCAGCGGCGCCTTTCATTATCCGCCCCCGGGAAAGTAGGGTTCGCAGGGGTGGACGGTGGCAAAGGATGTTCCGCAAGAATATGTGCGCGCACGTGGGATTCCAGGTTACCTCTATAGACTCACGTAATATACACTTTCGGCCGACTTTCGCCGTGCCACGAGCCTCTCTGCTCCCTGTGTTCAGAGTGGCTGCTGGAAATCCCTTCGATTATCGCGCCTCTGCAGAATGCACCGTGCAGCTGCAACGGCCTGCGATACCGTCGCTTCGCGATATTCTAACTGGACGTCCTCGTTTCTCAGAATTTACACCTTCACACCTTCTTTCTTCTGTTTAACAGCAAATGTGGATGGAATATTACTTAAATTTTCACAATATGGAGAATATTTACTGCTGTAATGCGATTCCTAAACGACAGTTGTAAAATTGAGGATATTCAGATATCCTTAGGCTCTCGCTCCATTTTCTCCCTTCGTACTTCTCCTGCGCCTACTCTGATATGCCCCTGCGCCGTCTTTTATCCAGCATCGTAACTTGCACGAGTGTACCGCGTCATAGAGCGGTTAAACAGGCTGCATCGCCGTTCCACAGCGTCGTAATTTAGCCAAGCCTAACGAAGTACTCCCGTCCCATTCTCGTTGAACAAGAAACGTCCTGGGCAACGTGCCTCGACGTTAATTCGAGAGACCAGGTCGACCAGCGTCGATGGCCGCGCCGGGAGAACAGTCGCTGCTTTAACGAGCTATTTAGGACTTTCCGTTGGGACGTGGATCGCGTTATCTCCGTGCTTCGGGCTCTCGAAACGGTCTAAGGCGCATTAATCGCTTCCAGCTAGGAAACGCTGGCATCCTAGGGACGCGCAAGCCAGTGATTGATAACCTAATGATAACCGACGTCTCTGCGACGAGATAATTTCGATACTTAACGTGTACACGAGGGACATCTGTTCGACTCTTAAGGGGGGAGGTTACCTTCCCAATTCTTGAAAACTGGGTTTTACGATTTTTGAACATACCGCTGGCTATACCTTTTCTACGTATTTTAAGCGCAACCGGGCCCCGAAATTCTGAAAAATTGAAGGAATTACAGATAAAAATGTACGAGCCTGCACGCGAGATCGGATAACAACAAAACCGCATGTCCAACTTTAAACGCGACTTCCCAGAAACTACGTTTCCCAAAACGGTGAACATAAAATCTTGAAAACCGCTTCACGATTCGAGAGAAAATTTACAGGGAGTTGAAGGAAACTTTCGACCAACAATTTGTCAGGAGCACATTTTCAATATAAGTTCTTAAAGAAAAGATAAAAAATATGTTTCCTACAAAAAATAGGATAAATCATATACATCAAGATAAAATTGAATTAATTTGTTAACCAAAATTTTGCTTCTGATACAAGATGGAGACTGTCTTAGAGATTATTAAAAAACGTTTTAATTAAAAATTAAAACAAAAATTATATCTATATTCGTTTATTACTTCAGAATATGCGTTTTAAGATGGGCCTGATTTTGGGCTATTGAGGGTAACCGACCCATAAACGCTCCTTTTCAAGGGTACAAATTTAAGAGTAATATTTAAACAGAATATCTTCGCATTAACGGCAGATTACTCGTCGCCTTTGATCAGACAAAACGAGCAAGGCAGAATAAACCTCAATAAAGATCTTTCATGCCCGTCCAGGTTCAAGTTGGCGTAATCAGATTTTTAAGACAAGATTAACCGTATCGCTCCGCCAACGAGATTAAAGGGTAATTTCCATACATTTAAAATTCGCCAAGTGGGTTAATAATCGCACACGTCGTCGGGGGCGCCTCGGAAATTGCCTGAGAGAATCCTCAAGTGTATCGCGAATGGAAATGGCACGCCCAGACGCCTAAATGCGCCTGACGTGATGGAATTCCAGGGGATTAACGATTAACAAGTAACCTTGGCATTAATCCTTCAGCCGATATCCGGCACGTCGATGCGCAGATAAGTCTGAGGCACGAGGCGAGCATCCCTTCGACTAAATCATGTGGAAACCTCAGACGGGAATTTCTGATGCTGCGTTCGCGCAGGAAATCAACAAATACAGATATACGCGTGTAAATGAATAAGCGGAGAACGAGGACAAGGAGGCACACCCCTGCTTCCAATAGAAATTGATTTTGTTTCGACGTGAAAATAAAATTCCCATCCGAAGAATACGAAACGGATCCGAACAACGAGATTTGCGAGGAAAACAGACGAGTCCTGACGATGGCGGGGCAGAGCACAAAAGAGGATAATACGATAAACATTTGCGGAAGGAACGGAGAAAAGTACAAGGACGGCCATCGCGCTGGGGTACAAGTTAGCTAACAATTTTCGTTGATTGCGAGGATCCCCGTGGGGATCGCGAAAATTCTCGCCGACGAGACAAAGAAAGAACAGGGGATGCGCGGCCGGGGAGAGGCGGCTGCGAAGAAACAATTGCAAGGACGCGGAGGATGTAGAAAGATCCGCGGAGAGGGTCAACCGGACAGGAGGAGAAGGGACGAGCGACAAAGCGATGGAAGGGAAACGCAGAGAAAGGGGATGCTCGTCGCCGAGTTTAGACCTCCATCTTCGCCCCTACCACCCACCGACGGGACAAGAAGATGGACGTCTTTGAATTCGTGGCAACAATAGAGAGCTAGCTGCTGATACCGGGATGTCCTTGCTCGCGATTACGCAAGTCACGGAATGGCAGAATTGAATTAGCACGAGAAACGGTGAGATGGTGGAGCGTTGTGTAACCTTCCGGAACGCCTCGAGCCTTTGAGAGCAATATTATACTCAAGGATTTTCGGTTTATTAGAGATCCTCACGAATGACGTATTTTTCTTTCCCTTCCCCGATGAGTGGAAGGTTAAAAGGAACTGAATTTCGAATGGACAAGGGATCTGGCACGGTTTAGAACATCTCTACGATTTTTTATGCTACGAGGAACTATGGGAGAAGAGAGTGGTTTAATTGTAAAGGGCAAGTGATAGGATGAGACTAAAAGGGAATACCAGCTACAAGTGTAATTAACATCAGTTACAAGTGTAATTAATTACCCTTTGTGGCACCATTAACCGCAATCAAAGCATTCGAAGAGTGCCCGCTTCGTTAACAACGCATTAAAATCACACCTTTCGCGAGAATACTTTAACGTTCAGTGTCACGGTTGTCGGCGGGAAATAACAAAGCTGTTTCGTTAACAATTCCCGCTGCGAAATTATATCGAAGAATAAAGCTATCACACCGAGGGAAAATTGTTTTTCCTCCTTCCTTGCCTCGTTCACACCCTCTACCCTGAAATTCCACGCGCGCCTCTCGATTTTAATGTAACTAACACCTGGGCGGTGAATCGGGTCGTAGATATTAAGTACGAGACGTGAGAAATTCCATTCGCCATCTTGCCTGTCGTGAAAAACACCTCGCCCGCGAGGAATTCTCTCGAGCGGAACACCACGTCCGTTCAGTATCTCATTTTCCGCTGGAAATTGCGAGGGATAGGAGGGAAAGCCGGGCATTCCTCGATACTTGTAACCGTAAGGGAGTATCCTGGAACCACCGTTTCGAATTCAACGACGCGCAGCAACGTCGATCCCGACGTTGGAAAATTCCCCGAATGAATCACGTAGCGGCGAGGGAGGCCGAAACAAAACATCCCTTCTACCTGTCTTACTCTTCGCGTTCGCCACAAAAACAGCAGCACCCCCATTCGCTCGATATTAGTAGCGCTCGTGGAGCAGACCAAGAAGTCTGACCGACCAATGGCGAGTAGGGAAGCCCAGCTACCCGGCGGTGCGAGCAACATCCGAACAAACGACTCGAGAGGAGCAGAAATAGCAGAAATAGATCCTTGCACGTCTCATATATTGAGAAAATAATCCGCACACTTTTGCAACCAGAATTTGACGTCTCGAGCACTCTATGCGTTTATTTCTAATTTACTTTCCGTAATGAATAGGTTCGAGTTTATTCAACTATTAAATTTGCTCGTGTTGGAAATCAATTGAACTCCGTGGATCTATTAAGAACTTCGCGTTGGAAGCACTGTTGTAGGTAGCGTGCACCGATTGTGTATAAAATCTGAAGTAAATCGATGACCCGGACATAACGCACCCCTCTCATAAAGGAATATCTGTTGCACTCTCTTCTGGCTTCTAAAGGGGACGAATAACGAATCATCCCTCTTGATCCCTATACTTCAAGGTTGCCTGAGTTATCTGATACACCACAATGGTCACCAGAAGGATAATGGTTCCAGGCGAAAGGGAATCGAACAGCCGCTTCGCGAAAGGCAGGTTCAAGAGGGAAGTAGGTCGCGTACGAGAGGGGCCAGACGATGTTTAGAATCCAGCTCGAAATTTTCCATATCGAACACATGCTTGTTCGCGGAAGTTGGAGGGATAGATGGCGCGGGGTTGGAGCTGGGCAGACGACAGAAGAGCACAAAGGCATGTAAATCGCGGCCGTGCCTCTTGGCCTAGGTTTCCCCCTACCGTTCTATCGCGGGAGCCGCGAAAATTTCGCATTTATATTCAGCTGGTGTGAACGAGCGGTGTGGGTGGCTCGCATCTACCAGCATTCTGGAAATTGTCTTCGACCCGCAAGGTCAGGCGAACGATTTTTCTCTCCCCCACTTGTCTGTGCACGGGCGTGCTCGTGTTCTTCTGGACGTTATCATTGTCGGAGGAACTGAATGCACCGAGCTTGTGCACTCGAATGCTAGCAGTCGGCGCCAAATCCTGCAGCTTTCATGGCGAAGAAATAAGGGGTGTTCAAGATCCTCCGTCGGGGAGTATGAAATGGTGCAATCTTTCAAAGGAGGAACGTTTATAGGTGTTTCAAGAGACCGGCTATTTTTCGAAGCAAATGAATTCGGAAATATTCATTTCCTTAAGGAAGCTGAATTTAATCAAAGATATTCCATTAGTTTCGTAACGAGTGGTCTCTTCTTTTTTTTTGGGGTGGAAACACGGAATTCTGTTTCTCTTTCAGTAGCACATTCAATTAGCTAGTTCCCGTAACTTCATTTTCACGAGGGGTAGAAATGTATTTTCCTCGTAGCTGTGTCGTGAATTTCTCTTGTACAAGAGTATAATCTAATTCGTAATTTTCTCACGCTGCTGACCCACGAATTGAAGGAGCTGCTCTTTTCAGAAATAGAGCTCTACTTTTCGCGTGATTTTGCAAACGTGCTTCCAAGTTGCAATTTCTTAAAGCGCCGAGTAACCCTCTCTACAAATTAGCAACGAGATAATATTTTTGCTTGAATGTTATCGCTACACCTTTCAACAACGATAGTATCCCAAATATTAAAAATATAGTTGCGAATATAGTATTATACCTGGAAACAACTGGAAAGCCATTTTGCCGCGGTTATTTTCGTGTCACTCCCATCGTACGCGGTACCAAAGCATCCCGGACCGCGTCCACGCGAAGGAGCGGGATCAAGGATCCCCGTCACGCCACCGAAATTTCAGATTTCCCATTTCCGCGAGCCTGGTCAAAGGAAACGACGCTGCAAAACCACGCGGTCAAGGACGCGGCAGAGAGAAAATACAGGGAAAATACGTCGAACAGTTCCGCCAACGAGCATCCTCCTTTTTTCTCCGGCTCGTGCTTTATTTCCACCGTTTCGAATCCTCTTTCATTTATTTCCCCTTTGTCTTCTTCGTTCCGTTTGAAGAGCCACCGTGTGGCTCGTTGCAGAGTGTTCTTCAAACGACCGTTCCTCTTCCGGGCGAAATTCAATTTGCCTTTCGCCTTTTCACCGTCGAGCATCGGGAAACGCGGGAACAGTAGCGCGGGCCTGCGATCTCGCTGGCATCCAGCGAATTCGCACAACAGTAAATTAACGGGACAACAAGAATTTCATTCCACTGTCGAATCGTCGTAGCGGAAAATCTTCAGCGCCCCGAGCCGATCGGTAGGGGTAGTTTTCACTAACGCGTTTTGAGCACGGTAATTCCAAAACACCGCTGTCAACCATATTCGTTAAAGGGTGGTTCTCGCGTCACCGCCGCAATTCAGTTAATAATTTAAACAATGCGTGCCTCGTATGAAAGGCTACCCACAGAGAACAAGGACAGCTTCCCCGCTATCGTCCTCCTTTCTGTGCCGGCTCTTTTGTACAGCGAGCTGTATTGTTGCGAAAAAAAAAAATTCACTCGACGATAAACATTTCTCCAGGTGGCACAATGGAGGGAGCGGCGACGTCGAAGCTTCTCGATAAGTTTAAATTGGACGGGGAGACAAAAATGTGAATCGTATCGTCGCGAAGCTTCGCTGGTTTCGCATGCTAACGGGACGGTGGCTGAACGCGGCTGTTTGTCTGCGCTGATCAAACCGAATTTCCCGCGCGAGATCCGTCGAAATTGGAGTCGCGATCCCTACGGTGCCTAAGCGAGGTTGATTTAACGAACGGGCCGAAGGCAGCCTTTGAAAAGCGCAGGCGGCAAAATGGAGCAAAGGCGGATTATTGATAAATCGGATTATTAGAGCGTGAACTGATAAATCCGAAAGCTTTCGATTTCTCTGCTGAAATGTCAGACGCACCATCTCGTTTCCATGAACGAGTTCCACCAACAGGCTACCCTCAATCCTCCACTCGACGGGGTCACATATTTTCGTGATCGTTCATTTTTATCGAAGGGCATGAAATCCGATTTTCTGCACTCGTATCGAATAACAACTCGATGTACCAAAATCATATTTGATATTAGAGATACTATTAACAAAGCTATTATAGAATTAGAAAGATAACAATCTATTTGCTTTTCTTGAACGTCTACCACTATTTCTGACCACGTGCAAGCTCCAAAGCATTCAGCGTCGATAAATCGAATTCTTCTTCGCGGTTCTCGCAAAACTGCGAGGAAGCAGGGTGTCAGCGAGAACGCGGGGCAACGGTAACGCAATCTCCCGTGCAATTTCAAACATTAATATTCACTGTTCCGCCGGCAGTGCCGGTGCCAGGTTCGAGCCGCGTGAATTCGCGCGCTGGCACGTCCCTGGCTGCTTAAAATCCAACTGGTCCAGGATGAAATCAATATGGCGATGCAGCAGCCGACCGCGGCCGGCCTTTGTGCTCATTATTAAATCCGCCGCAGCGTCGGGACACGGACGCGACGCCTATGCACGACCTTTGTGCACACATGACGCTGAAGGCCTGGTGTCTCTACACGTTTGATTGAGCGTTCCGCGCCTGGGGAACGGGGATTAAACAGGCCCATTCACTGCTCCCGAGGCGGTCCTTCCGCGTAATTTATGAATAATTTAGTATTTTCTGCCGATTCAAGTGTTGCGACTTTTCCAACCTTCTCGTCTAGGATCAGGTAGAACGAGAGTACATCTCCATTTAAAACACCTGGGTCCCATTTTTTAGATAGATAAGTACGGTCTGTGAGAGTCCAAAGAGAGTTTGGGAAGATTGAGTCGTAGCTGATGAGTGCGTGATCTCCGAAGTTTGGCCAGGTAGGCGAAAGGGAGTCCATGGGATTATATAGTTCTAGCAGGTGAACAGAGGATTTCTTCGGGTCTACCTCCGATTTTCATTACTTAAGGTACTCCCGGATCGCCACTTCCAGTCTTGAGGACTGTTTCCAGAGAGTAATCACCCTTGGAAAAAGCCTCAAGCCCTGGGGGATAGTACGGTGTTAAAGGAAACATGGGTTTTTATATCGACGAATTAGTTGTGACATGTGTCTGTATTTTTGTGGCTTGAACCTATACGCGAACGAAGAACCACTGCCTATGTTTTTGTAGTACGAATTGTCCCACGGTCTATCAATTTTTCTATCATTTTTCAAGTCTCCGAAGCTTTTGCCCGAAACAAATACCAATAAAACACTGGTCCCTGAAATCTTCCACTTTTCACTCCCAAACCGTTCAAACAAGCATCGAGCGAGTATCAAAACACAATTCCGCGATCAAACGCGATTGCAGTTTAATCCCAAACTCCGCCAATCCGTTTCGATCCCCACCCAAGTGTAGTCGACCCTTCGCTTTTTCCGCTATGAAATGATTTAACGACTGTAAACATTTCACGTGCTAGCGCCAGCAAGTTTTCCAAAAATATTCCACGTACTCTTGGAAATAGTTGACGCAGGCATTCGAACGGGATTTGAATCTGAATACTGTGACAATTGCGACAGCGAACAACTTCGACCAACGCCACTATTATTCATTCTTCGCCTGTTTATGGGTCAGAAAGTTACCCAAGATGAACGTTAATGGATTAACTGCTGTGGCTGCTGCTTCGCTTTAACGGGATACTCGTCTGACCGACGGTATACGTCACTAGTTTCCTAGAAAGGGTTCGGTTCAACCCTGGCAAACCACTAATGTATGATACTGACGCGATCTCGACCTACAACCCTTTAAAGCCAATGGATGGTTTCTTGAACGTCGGTATTTTTAGACGCGGATATTTTTCTGCCCCTGTTATTGTCAGCGGAGGGAATAAACTGTGAATGAGTCAGGATAAACGATACAAATCTAAAATTATCCACTTCTCGATTTATTTTGTTCCCCGGATTTGTTCAAATAAATGAGAACACAAAATTCTCTGCTTAATGTGCCGCAAAGTTTCACGATCGATGCTTCAAACGTTCTTCCCTTGTCTGCAACACGAATTCTTATAAAGAAAGAGTAAGTTTCGAGTCGAACGAAACGGCACCCAGCGTTCCCCATCCCGGCAACTTTTTAAGTCGTTTAAGAACAAAGTTGCTGGACGAGTTAACAAAGTTCCGTTAATTTGATTTCGCGAAAAATGGCCTCGCGAAACGATTCGAGCGGTTAAATCACGATTCTCCGCGAGTGCTTCCAAGCTTTTCACGGTGAAAGTACGGCCTCTAGGCGACGCTTTAATAGGTCTCAGCGTAGCAAGTAGTACAGGTGCCTCTTTAGTCAGACAGCGGGATGCTTTGAAGACGGGAAGCTTTTGCACAGTTTGCTTGTTCAAAAAGTATTCGTGGTTGAAAATGCTCATTGACGGACGATCTTGAACCGGCAAACTTGCGGATGAGCTTCTCTGAAGAATACTCGCTTGGGACAATAAATATTTATTAACGTAAGAGATGCGACACAAGTGTCTTCCCTCTTGGTCCTCGAGTCTCACCATGCGACGGTCCCCGTCGCGCAGAAACAACAGTTTCCTCTTAAAGCACTCGCGCTACCTCTCGATCGAAACTTCCAAGACGCTCCGGGCAGCAAAGGAGAACGCTGGGAATCTATCTGCACCTCCGCCACGTGTTTTATTCTGTGCAATCTAACCGAGACGTTAGCTTAATCGCAGATACGACAGCCTCGCCGACACTTTGCGAATTAGGTGACCGATCAATCCTCCTGGACGGGTCGATCAGTCAGCCGTTTCCATTTCGCTGCTGTTACACTTGAATCGTTTTCTCGTTGTTCGTTCCAACGGCGAACCGGCGGAAATTTCATTCGCGTAATAATCCCAGAAATCTATTCGACAACACACACCCTCTTACTTTTACGATTGCATTTTCTCATATACAATAAATATATAAATAAATAAATGAAGTGTCCCTAAAAGCACCAAGTAATGTTGAGCCACTTAGAACCCAAATGAGCATCGTAACGAATATTGCCCGTTCATAATTGCAGCCCTGGAGGCCACAACTTACGCTCGCGGATTAATTAAAGAAGAGGCACGCGAAAAGCCACAAGTGTCAGCCGCGAAATTGTCCGGATTAATGTCGGAACGACCCATAACGCACGGTACCCCACGGTCCCCCGGTTTTAAGGTCAACCATGACGTCCCCTCGGTGCGGAACTGCAAGATTTCCTCCCCATTAACCCAGTTGCAGCGTGGACTCTGCGATGTCCACGGGGTGGACTCGACTGTGACCATTTCCTCTGGCTCGCGGTGGTACGTTTTCGAGGATGGCTGGCCTGGATCGCGCGGGAATCACCCTCGAAGGAGTTGGATCGCGATACAGAAAAGGCGCGCTGCGTCTCTTTATGTGGGAGGAGGAGAAGGGGGGAAGGGCAGGTGGCACGGATCGGTAACGGAATTGGATCGCCGGCGAGAGCGCGGGGAAAATGGAGCGAGAGACCTTGGGTCTACCAGATTGAGAACGTCCAGTGGATCGCAAGAGGCTCTGCCATCCGGAAATTGGCGGTCAGCCGGAACGACATGTTGTGGTCTGGCCGATGACGAAGGATCCCTGTCAAAGTTTAATTAGAATCGGTGGCATTCCCGTCTCGGTTTAATGGTCAAGCTGGTTAATAGAGGCTATTAATGCACGCAAGGACCCTTTGATCGAACAGCAAGTGTATGTACAATGAAGTCAAGAAGCTAGCAATCAAATATCGTTGATTAGATGTCGGTCTTTTAGGCATTGAGGGTGGAGCCTCTGCTTTAAAGATGTTTAAGGGTACTAGGCAGGTAATTTTGTCGAAAATGAAGCATTTCCTTTTGATTTGATAACAAAGAAATAAATCTAAGCTGAGAGTTGTTCTCTGATCGCAAAGTTTATCAACATCAGAAGCTTTAAAGAAACATGTTTGTTTAGTAAAAAATATTATTTATTATACGTGACGCTACTGATAAAAGGGTCAATCATGTTTGCGCGTGTCAAAGGATCAAACAGCTGTGCACCCGAAGCGGTTCCATTGAGTCCACGTATTAGACACACGGGTCCCTGGTCCTGAATAACGGGAGGATTTCGCTGCACAGCATGCTGCATTAGCGGGGCATTATTAGGGTTTACGCGGTACATTCGGGACGGATCAGCTCCATCGAAACGCGGTTAAGATCGATAACCAAAGTTTGCGCTGATAGCAGAAACGCGACTGTGCTCTCTGCTGTTTAAAGTGGCCATTAGCTAAGAATAACGTGCGTGTAATTCGCACAAACTCTATCAGAACTAGTTTCATTCTTACCATTCGTACCATAATTTTCATGTAGGACGAAAGTATAAACACCTTTGCGAATTAAAATACTAGTGCGCTAATCTCTTTAAATACCCTCCCACATTCGATCACCCACGCTTTGTGCACGGTGTATTCCACGCACATTTGCTTCAATTTTGTCAAATGAAAGGTCGAAGTTCAATGAAATACCTCTGTGGCCGCCTACCAAAGATAATCTGGCGGTCGAAACGGGTTCCAGTGGTTAAAACATCGCGCGATAAATCAATAGCGAATGTCTCGGCCTGGCTAGGCGAAGGGGTTGGTGTCAGGGGAGGGGGGAGGGGGTGTGGCCGGTTGCACACTTGTATCAACAGTGAGCCGTAGGTCGTTTGTTCTTGTCAGCCCGGGCTAATCTCCTGGCACTCCCCGCGTCTCGACATTATGAATTTATGCTGCACCCGGAACACCTCGTTACGGCTCTTCAGTTTGCCACTTGTACCGTCCTTGTTCTCGCGATCTTGGCCTTTTTATTCGTGCTCGTCTCCACGGGCAGCCCGTCTTTCTTCGCGAATGCAAGCCCACACCTCTCAACATCATTCTCGTAACACAGTAATCCTCGTTCTCGCGATTACCGGACGACGCTCGCTGGATGTTCATTCAAGATCTCTGGGTGGGCAAGGCTTTAGGAAATGTCTGCTTTAATGGGAATACGACTATCCTCCAATATAGTGGGGAATCGATTAATCGACTCGAAAGTGGCCCGATTAGAACTCAGAGGGAAGTTAGAGTCGAGATCGAATTGGAAAATCAAAACCAGAACTGGAATACCTGGACGGAGATTATTGCTATTATGATTGTATCATTACGTTACTAACTGTGTGTAAAAAATGATTTACTAGATGCATAATACCTAATTCTAGGTAATTATGCAATAAACGCAACAAGAAAAATCACTTCCCCCTTTTTCCATTATATCCGCATGATTAAAAATCCATTTTCAGATACAAAGAATACGCCTCATTGTAAAACATAATCTAATCTACAAATTCAACAATACAATTAAACAAACCAGTATCCCAAGCAGTGATGCATAAACAACGCAATTTAGCGAGGCACGAGTGTCTAAAACTCTGAAAAATTCCTCAAACTGTGCGCAATATAATTAAATTACACCTACCTACGGCATTAAAAGCAGTTAACAGCGTCATTAAGAACAACCGGATGCTTAAAAAACGCGAAACTTTATCCTAACGTCCTACGCGCACCAGGAGCACGTATTAAAGTTACTAAAAGTTTAACCATTCAGAATTCCGAAATTACCCGCATGTTATCAACGCGAGTAGTACGGTAGGAAGCGGCGGGCTCTCCCCTTTAAAACGGATTTCGTTTCACGTTGCTAGGACTTCCGGTTGCCGAGATATCATCGTTTAAAGCGAAGCGTAATTTTTAATGCGTTTCCATCGGTGTCTCGCTCGCGCCGTCGGACCTCTCTCTCTCGCTCGCACCGCAGCACTGACCTACCCCAAGCTCGACACCTGTGCGCTGGTCAGTGACGGACGCTGAGTCAGCGTTTTTTCTATTTACTATTACTACGCGTGGTGCGTACTTCCGCGTAGAAAGTAGGTCACGACGCTTCCGGGCCCCCATTCACAACCCCGTGCATTTTAAACGCCACGCTTTCGAGCTGAATATCTCGGCGACGGATTTAGATATAGAGCTGCGACAAAGTGCGCCATCAAGGGCACACTCTCCTCTATCCCCTGAATACACCAGCTTCTATAATTTCACATTTCTTCCGGGGCTGCTATGCAGTCGAAGTGAACGCTGCATTGGTGCACTCTGCGTCATGTTTAGTTAACCTACTACATATTTTGTTGGTGGTATAAAGGTAGCCCCGTATGGAGTGACACGGAGTTGAATTCTCTTTACAGAAATGTGAACACAACAGTAAAGTCTCCATTCGCTTTTTACATTTACGACGATAATAGTTACAAATGTATATAGCGTGGGAATTTTATTTGAAACACATCGAGATTATTCTGAATCTCTTAAGCTGTCGCTTTTGTGCTCGCAGAAGTGGTTTCAAGTATCCAGAGTGAATGTACAGAGCGTTCAATTTAACGTCTCCAGCTTGAATAACTTTCTTTCTCGCGATTTAGTCAGAAGAGAAGTTTCTCAATTGAAAGTTGCACGGTCTGGAGCAGATCGCACTGCGTTCGCGTCTCCATTCCGTAATCCCGTTCTCTATCTCGGTTTGGTAAAAGGGGTGTCATAAGGCGCGCACAATTCTCTTCGACTCCGTGCCATTTATTCCGCGGCTAGAAGCCAGGGAAGAAACGAAAGGATGCTCCGAAAAGAAATAGATTATGGTATACCGCGTCGGTGTCGCGAGTCGTTAAGAATTTCCACTGGCTAACCATTTCCTCTGTCCCCGTTTCGAATAAAGAAAAAAAAGACGATCGAACGATAAGAAGAAACTGTAGAATACACAATGCGGATGCAAAGTAGAACCGATGCCACGAACACAGCTACATAGCCTGTCGAAAGATCATTTTTCACAGACCAAGTAACCGAAGAGCGTTGCAGAAACTGATCTACGCGTGGGAACAGAATCTTCCAAGCGGCAGAATTGGCGAAACAAAATTTCAAGCAAAGGTCAAGCCTGACGGAATTGAAATCGATTTCACGCCACCGTCCGCCCACGGGCCACAGCGCCGTTTTTCGCCATCGCCACGAAATAGTTGTTATCTCTTTATCCCGTCGTCCTCCCTTCCTTTTTCCGCTTCCATTTCATCGCACTCCCCGTCGGCGCAATTCCGTTCGGGGCAAGGCCAAACTCGTCCAGCGTCGTCGTTCATATTCGAGGGCCGCGCGTGCAAAACCAGCGCGGAAACGAAGGATTACGCGGCAAGCAGAGGGTGAAAAAGAATCGCTAATTCGAGCGGAACGATCCAGGCTGGACCGCCGAGCGGCTGGTAATCTCGTTCTCCTGACCCGGAGAAGAAAAAAAAAGAGAGAGACGGTGTCTGGGATTAAAGTCTCGGGGATATTCAAAGGGCGCGATCGCGAGGTGGGAGCGGAGAATTTGCTCCTCGCGCCTACGCTTGACTTTTCACGAGGAGCTGAGCTGATTATGCTGCTCGTCGAAGGATCTTTATTCCCTTGGCGGCTGGAGAGACTGTGAATAACGGTCTGAGTTAGCGCGGAGAGGTTTCGAGGGCCGGCTTCTCGAGAGGGCTTCCGACAGGAAACTCCATAATGAAGGGCGACGGATTCGATGAGATTTGAATGGCTATCGATAGACACGTACCGCGTACTGCTTTGTTCCTGAACAAATGCCTCTACGATTTCAACAACACTGAGCGCAAATGACGTAACGAGTCGGTTCCCGTCGCTCGACGCGAAACAAGTGCTCCAGGATTCATCGACGCTCGTCGTCCTTGGCCTCCCCGCGAGATCCTGAGTTAAATATGATTTCGCGAGCGACGTGAAAACGCGGGTGCAACGCGATAAGCCTGAACGATGAAAGCTCGATTTTGGAGCCTCGGCTTTCACGGGGCAAGATTATCGTTGCGCTTTGGACAGCCATCCTAATCTCGGCGGGAAACACGAAGCTCCGATGATCATCGCGTGGAACCGCGACCAAGGTCGAGAAGGTGGCAGCTTCCTAAATTAAGATTAATCCCTCCCTTC
The DNA here is from genome assembly GCA_963971345.1 of Andrena flavipes. Taxonomy (NCBI): domain Eukaryota; kingdom Metazoa; phylum Arthropoda; class Insecta; order Hymenoptera; family Andrenidae; genus Andrena; species Andrena flavipes. Next base: position 50,640,528 of record OZ020482.1, read on the forward strand.
CCCCGTTCGCAGGATTACGCTCGCTCGAGATCATCCTTAATTTCAAGGTCGAGAGATTCCGTCTCCACAACTCGCTCCCTGGGGACGAGGTGTCTCCCGTGCCAAGGAAAACAGAGATCTTGGCAGAATCCCCCTTCCCTACTGTACCCAGAACCTTCGTAGGCGATTTCGCCCGAATGTGTTTGAGGAATTCGCTCGAACGCTGGCTGAATTTTGATGGAAGATCGCTTGACGTTCGAGGTATGCATGTTAATGAGAAACTCGACAATTTTCTTATTACAGGGTGTAGATGAGAGAGTCTGCGGGGAATTTGATGTGGAATATTATTTTTTATGTTACAGATATACAGAGTTGGGGATTAATGGAATAAGGGTTTCGCATGGCACGCAATTCGGCGAAACGCGGGGTAGAAATTAATAATAATTAATTAATCGTCGCTGCGCTTCGGTCATCAAATGTTCGTAAACTTTTCTCTCCGTTTTTCACTTCACTTTTCTCTTGTTATTATTCGCTGAAAATTTATTCGAATAAAGAATTAAGATTCTCGAGTAACTTCATTCTGTTCGCAAGTCTTATTCGAGATCGTTCGAATAAACATTTATTCGAATAATGCTCAACTCTGTACGTATCACTGCCTGCGTGTTTTCGATGAAAGAATGTTGAACGTTCCTGTATTGAGAAGCTGTCGAAGGATATAACAGTCCAGAGGGCCAATACAACGATACAGATCGTTGCCTTGGAACGAACTAACGAGAAAGACGTCGACGAGTCTGATTTCGCCCGAGAGGCACGCTCCATTGCGAAGAAACGATCGGGAGCACAAAGTCGGGGTGGAGGCACCGATATTGGAAACACCACGCTACGTCCGAAACAATAACCGCGGCTGGTAATGGTAAATAAAAGCACGGTCCAGGAGCGCCGAGAACAGCGTGTTATTAAATTGGAAAACAATTAAACCATGCCGCAGCGACTCGACATCCCATATAAAAGACGTCTATATAGAAGACCCCTTTTATTCAGACGCGAAAGATAATTCACCCAAGAGGACTTGCAGAACGAGACGGGATATCGTTACGGGAATGCTTCAAGTTAGGTTTAATAGCATCATTACCCGAGCAAAGTGTCCCCTTCACTCGTCCAATCGGCTAATTATCATCCCCCGATAGCGATCCGGCCGCAAGTTTCCAGGAGAAAAGGATACGCTACCTCCCGACAGGGGGATTACGTCTCTCAGCCGAAGAGGAGTAGCTCCCGAAATGCTGGCCAGGTCGGCGCGCGTCGACCCGCAGAGCGAATGGCAAAGGGCCAGGGTCGCGCTAGAAACGTGCCAACGATACCGAGGTGGAACTATCGCGTTTCTTGCCTCTCTCGCCACGTGCCAATCCCGGCATCGAGCTATCGATCCGCCGATGCGACGCGACACGGGCCACCTTCGCTCCACTTTCGAGATCCGCGACGGCTTCCGGCGTGTCGCGCGAGAAACCCCCGATTCTCGCCCAGCGATACGCGCACCCGGAAAAGCTTCTCCGCCCCGGAGGGCTCACCCGGGCCTCCTTGGATCTGCCACCCCTTCGCCTCCCGCGCGAAACTGGTGGGGTTAACGTGTTAACTCGGTTGTCGTAACGAGGCGGCTCCGAGCGGCACGGCTATCGCGCCGCGATAATGCTAGAGCACGGCGTTGCCCCGGAGGCGTGAAAAAAAGAAACGAAGGGTTACAGGCATTTCCATTAGGCGTCGAACTCTTTTACATTGCAAATGAACGCCTCGCGGAGGTGGTTTTAATTTACCGTTCAGCTTTGACTGGAGCCCTCGCTTTTCAGCTGCGAACGAATGTTCCCGGGAGTGGTATCACGGGTGGTAAATGGTAACGACGTGCTCGTGGCGCGGTATCGCTCGCGAAATTCGAAGTTCAAGGTGAGCAGGAAATGTACCGTTCGCTCGGGGAAACGAGGCAGGTGGCGAATTGTTAAATGCACCGGGAATTTAATTCTCGCACTGGCTTCCCTTTGATTTAAACGAAACAGTGCTTCTGAGTTCAGGCGACACTGTTAGTAGTTCACCGTACTGCGTTGCAAGCGCATTCGGCTCGCTAATGATTAATTAAAACGATTCTTTGAATATGTAATTAAGAGCGAACGGTAAATGTAATTTAGCTTCAAAGGGTGTAGGATGGTTTAGATGAGTGCATCTTCTATGTTCCCTTGAGGAGTTTCGTTGCTGCTAGCAATATTTACCAACCGCCGACGCCAATCTATAGCCAAAGAGAGTTCAAAGCCTGGGAGAAAATTATTTTCCCTGTTGGAATACGAGTCTAAACATACTGGCGTCGAAGCGTTCGATGTTTCATTTTCCCTTCGAGCATCTCCATCGAATCCCGTTCTCGACACGCCTCGCCAAACCAATTTCACCTCTTATTTCCTAATAAACTCCGAAAATAAGTTTCCCGGCGCTTCCCGTACCCGCTTTGGCTCGCGAGGTCGTGTCCACGCGCTCCGGGATACAATTTCCGAAAGTATTACCGGCGAATAGTCGCCAGGGAACCGGAGACATCTAAAACACTCGATATACGAGCCGGGAGGAGCACTCGCGTCGGAATGTCTCTAAATATTTGTCGATACGAGGCCTCGCTGATTTTTGGACCCGTCCCTTTGTCACGCGCTTGTATTTGCGAACGGGAGAGGGATTTCCAATCGGAGAACGAATCCGGAGCGCCGTGTCCAATCGAATGGCTGTAATTTCGGTTAAACGTCACCGACATTCGTTTACGAAATTTGCATTATTCAAGGACTACGTTCCCCTGGGATCGCGACCATCAAGCTTCGCGTTCTTGAACCACGTTTTGGCGCGTGGGCTGAATTCGGCACGGAATGATCATAATTTTTTACGAATACTATGCGCATCAGCCCCACGTCATTGAATGTGGATTCCTTTTTATTTATTTATATACACGGGAAAACTCTTTGGTAAATAGAGAACAGAGAAAAACAGTAGAGGACTAATGCATAAAGGTAGAAACACAAAAATGAACGAAATAAAGGAAAAAAGAAATAGTGGCAACATAGAAAAGAAGTAAAAAAGAATACAATAAAATGAAAGTAAATAAAAGTTAACGAGAATTGTTAACCGCCTTCCTCACCGAGTGCTTCAAAGAGTATAGCTTTCCTTAAATCCAACGTCGAGAAAAATTTTTGTTTCGTATTTCCCTTTAAAAGTAACAGATAAATAAATGCATTTGTGGTGTCTTTTTTCTGTTTTCCTCGAGTATAGGAAGAATGCAAGGAGTGAGAAACGACTGAAGACAATTCCTGCTTTGCAACGTGCACGACAAGAAGAATGATCGATAATATCGTGTTTACGGTCGTCAAACGGTGGATGCACTCCTGCTCGAGAATATCGACGATGACAGAAGGGTTCAAACAAGCTGCGCGCGGGTGCATCGCGGCTGCAAACGGTGGCACGAGGCTGGCCTGCATCCCTTGCAACTGGTTCCCGGGGATCGAGCAACCCGGAGCAAGTTGCCCCGCCGCTAGTTAGACAAATTGCGCCCCGAGGTTGCCTAACAACCTCCGTTTTACGCGATTTTCTCGTATTTTAGGCGGGCACGGGGAAAAAATCCGTTTCTGGCCGACTTTTCTGGCATTCAGTTCCGCTCGGATGAGTTCCGCGGCGATCGACGAAGGAAAATTTACAATTGGAATCCCAGAATTTAGAACTACGTACGTGGAATCTGGAATCTGTCGAGATTTAGGGTAACCCTATGCTTCGCGATAACTTTCAAGGGGATAGTGATTATCCATAGAGACCGCAATTTTAGAAGCTTCGCGGCAAGATCGATTGGTTAATGAGGAAATATGGGGAATTATGTTTAAACATTTACCGACGAAAGAGACTTAGCTGTTCATCCCCTCGAACATTATTTACGACCAGCAAAACCGATAATTCTGGATCCTCGTCCGAGGCGGAAACTCGGGGGATCTCCAAGAGTTCCGTTTACACCGACACACTAGGGATTCACGACTTAAACGTTAACACCCATTAACTCTTCAGCTACGACGTCAACGAAGTATTAATTCTTCCTTAAAAATGTACGCGTAGTCTGCTGTAAGCTTCCTCTAAGCGAGCTCTTATCGAAGGAAAGTTCCCTTCTATTATAAATCAGATGAACCATTCCACTGTAATTTAATATACAATTTAAACGAACTATTACGAATTGAATGGGAAAATAAAAAATATATAAAAAGAATTTATGTTAAACGATTTTACTAAAAATGCACTAAAAAATAAAAAATAAATATTTTTTGTACTACAATTTCGATGGTGATACTTGACTTTAAACAAAACCATACAAACGGTGATTTATTTTCCATTTTTTGGTGATTGTGGATTTTTCCACATTTTCTTATTTTTGACTTTTTTACAAGAAAAAAATTGTATTGTCATCGCACGCATGTAAAGTTTCAAAACAATTTTGTTGGTGGAAGTGGGTGAAAATTGAGTTACCACAAACAAACATACGCCAAATACACAGAGGGTCGAAGCTAAGTAAAATCATTTAAAATTTGTTCCCACTAGCCTCCGCTGATTGCGCGAAGGAAAAATGGACCAACATTCCCGAACAATTATTCTTCGCTCTCTAATAATTAACGAGTCGATTTCAAACTTTCCGCCGCAACGAAAGCCAGCGGTGGCTCGCATTGAAAATAAAAGAGCAAGCAGAAAGAGAGGTGGATGCATTCAAACGTCCGAAGCATTCGTGGCCAATATTTCGTTCGCTAAAGGAGAAAGGAACGACTCGTCGTTAACGGAGAGGATCCTCCAGCGCGGGGAGAAAAAGCGCGCTCGTTTTCGCGGCGAATTAGCGTTGATTTACAAGTCGTTACGGGGCCTCGCTCGGATCCGCGTCACCGACGGCCGTGAAATTGGCAGCGAAGCGTCCGCGTACTACCTAATAAGCTTCCTGTGGAACCAGTAGCTGGCGGCTAATTATTTCCTACCCCCTCGGTCCAGTAATTTCCAGCAGGTGGCCTCCTGCCTGCGATATATCTGCGGGGACGCGCGAACCGCCCCCCGTGACTAAATTTCATCGTTCACGAGATTTCTCCCCCTCCCCCGATGCTCTATCGATCGCCGGCGAGTATGCAATAGCGCAATCACGATGACAGAATCTGGGGACATCAATGAATCCTTTATGTTCGAAAGAAGAATGTGCCATTTAAGTTCATCAGCAACTAGGTCATCCTATGACTATTAATTCCAACTCTAATCAAGTTCAATTTAGAGGCGACATTTCCACGGAACAACACTCGTAAAGACTCGAAGGAATCCGCGAACTCGATGGAGCTACCGGAGCAATCGTTGCCAAACGGCGGATTCATTTTCATAGAATCCGACGCGGTGATTCACGGGGCGCTATTAAAGCCCGCCAAACATCGGTCCAAGGAATTCCATCGAAAAGCCATCGTTCAAGGTCTCGCGATCGTTCGCCAGTCCCGATACCCTTGGCCATCGATTTTGCACCCCGTGACTAGAGACAACGGGAATTCCGTTCACGTCGTCGCGACCCGATTCCTTTATTCGGAGAAAGATGGGGGTTAAAATCGAGCGGCCGAGCGAAATTGGATCCTCGGGACCGAGGACGATTCCAGCCACTGGTACTGCAAAAATTTTACGCTGTCTATAATTTCATCGAATACCGAGTGGGAACGTGGATATTTCATTCGAGAGCTTCTTGCCGGCATAGAAAATTCGTTTGTTAAAAAATTCCAATGATCTTGCAGAATTTGTTAGTTCAGACAGTCGAAATGCTCGAGAGATATATTTTTTTGTGAAAGTTCTAGGAGGAACTATTTCCTTGCAGGTAATTCGAAGGCTTTTCCACGTAAGATCCCACGGTGAAATATCAAGAGATGACTTTTCATCGGCGCGATACCCCTCGAACTGTCAAAGATCAACAGCAGGCGAGCGGAGAAAAGGCAGATGAGCCTGTAGGCGGTGGCGGAGATTCAGTCGAATTCTAGACTCGAACAAAGAGCGACGCCGCTAAAATGCGCTCCGGAGGATCCTCGCGATCCCTCGCGCGAGATCTCCGGGGATGAATGGATCGGGGTCACAAATACACGGACTCTGTCCAGTGCAGATGTCGTGGAAGTGAATCGTATTCGGGCCGAGAACTCGCCCAGGGCCAGAGACTAGCAAAAGCGACCAAGAATCAAAGCGCGCAGCTCTTCCGTGCGACTTCTTTATCTCTCGTTTCGCGAAGGAGAGGAAGTCAGCGTTGTTTTTGCCTCGTCCCGTCGCATTTATCATTTATAATTATAAATTACGAATTGAATTAAGTGTATTAAGAAAGTACTAGAAAAAGAGGATGCATACCATTGCTCACTTTTTAGCTTTCTTTGATATTCTAAAAACAGCTATTTTAATTCAAGCTATTTAGCCAGCGTTTGCTGGTCCGCGTTAAATAATAATTGAATTTAACCAGAGTACTCGAGATAATTTTAAAATCTTCTACCTCTTTTCACACAGAAAATTTTCGCACAGAATATCTTCTGCGAAAGAACTCAATTTTGTAGACTGGAGTAGCGTTATTCGACGCCGCTGTCGATTTTCCATTTCGGGAGCTCATTAAAATGGCGCCAGTGGCTTCCTTATCTTATTTCACACTTCTCCGCTCCCGCGTACACAATTTTATAATTATGTCGCGAAGCCCCCCCGAGCAAGCGCGGCAATTTTTCAATGCCACTCCGGAAAGAGCATCGCCTCGGGCGTCCCGACGCGACCAGAAGAATAATTCTCTTTATATAACGATGGAAAAAAAAAAATGAAGGATCCAGGGTCGTTTCAATCTCTCGATCCCATTAATAAGCATTTTTCAAAAATAGTCCACCCGCGCAGGCAGACGCGGTGTTCCGAAAATAAATAACGAAAATGCATTAAATTGCTATTTTCGCGTGGCCTCGCCTTTTTTTTTCTCCTCGTCCCACCTTTCTCGCGATTAAAGCGGAACCACAATTACGATAAATCCCCTCCAGCGAATATTACCCGCGATATATCCTCGGAACTCATTTTTTAACCCGTTTCCACCCCGTTAGTTATTCAGCCCGCGGATTTGGGTATTAACAAATGGCTACGTCGTCCCGCTGGTCCTCGTTATACCACATAATTTTTTACTCTCGTATGGCGGTGTCCCCTCCCTCCACGTTTCGTTTCTTCCTTGACGTCTCGCGACGGGCCACGAAATAATTCATTTTCACTCAGCGAGGCGTATCGACCCTGAAGAGTCGACGAGGCAGTCTTCTCCAAGGCAAGAAAATAACGGTTATCTCTTTATACGCGAGACTCTCATAAACTTGTTTTACCGTAGACATCGCTAACAGGGGATGTTCGACGGGAGGAATCGATTTTTGGCCCGCTACCATCACTCTCCGGTGATTAACACCTCGACACGTTCACTGTATAGTATTCGAATACACTGTTTATATTAATTGAGTTTTATCAACACATGGGAAATATGGTTTCTGAATAAAGTGAAATATAAAATAGAACAAGGACGAATAGAACAGCGAGTATAGCTGAGTATTTGCAATTTAACCACTCGCTGCATGGATTCTTCTCGAGGACGTACGAAATTCATCAGACGGGGACGCCTATTCACAGTGGAAAAGAGCCCATTTTTCCCCAAGGAAGCTCGTTGAACTTTTGCAAGGACTCGCCAGCCTCGTCCCGATTACGCCGCGATTACACGCTATCCAGGCTTTATTTCTCCCCAGCATGCCGCGGCGGGGAGGCTTCAAAAGCAGTGGTGTATCGTAATTTTCTGAAATGCCTCCCGGCCACGAGATATCCTACTACGCCGTTTGTCCTTAACCCACATCATACTGACGTATGAATCAGGCTGCCAGTCGGGAATCTAACCCCTGAATTGAAGGCGTAATAATAGGCTGCACCAGCGAAACGGTCTATTGTGCCCGTCGCCGAGAGTTTGCAGCAAGTTTCCAAGACACCCCCGTTCGAATCAAAGCCCGATCTCGCGAGCCTCGATAGATGTTCACACTGTTTCTTTAATCCGATTTCTTGAGAAAACATCTGAAGAACAGCTACTTCCCGTCAGTGAAGAGGAAGAGTCGATTGATAGGGACGATCTGGATGGCTGGAAATATCGCGATGCTTCAATTTGATTGAAAAATGTTTGCAATCAATGAGGGAGAGCGATGCTGGGAGGCAATTATTGAAACCTTGAAACCTCGAGGGGTCTCGAGCTATAGCCACGCGAGCGGAACCAAATTCAAAGGTGAAATGCTGGCGAAATGATTGGAGGTGAACCATTCGGTGCTTCGAAAGCGGAGCTTAGATTTCTGATAGGCAATAGACTGCTAATTCATCCACTACCTTTGCTTAAATACTTCTCAGTACCCAAGATTTATTTTATCCCACTTGAAAAATCGTGCAGCTACTTGAAATCGGAATTATAGAGTCCCCGATCAGTTGAGCGGACGTGTTCGATTCCTGAGCAAAAGGGAATTCGAAAAACGATGACTAGGAGGTAGAACACGAGAGTGCATTCGATTTCCTCGGGTCAAAAATTTCACCTGATCCAAGCTGTTCTTGATTCAACGCGGTGGTGCTAGCGGCCAGCTTCCGGCGAGAGGAGACGAACCGTATTAGACCCGAGGGACTCGGTATCGGTAGTATCAGCAGCCGCAGGACGCTAAACCGATTGTGCCAGCCGCGCTGATAAATAATTCGGAGGCAAACGAGACGGGATGTGGAATCTGCGAGGGAATTGGGTCATCGGTTCGCGAGGATGGAAGTCAATACAGAAGTCGTCCGCAGAATCTGTGCAGACGAGCCAAAGACGAGCCGAATTCTAGGGCGAGAAATTTCCAGCTCCGATCTGCTCGCGGCACCCACCTTTTCTCCTCTTCTACGTTCTCTCAGGCATCGACCGGGCACGTCTGGCTGATTAACTTGGTAACGCGAGTCCTTCGAACCTAATTTCGTCGCACAGTAACGGATGAATAAAGGGTGAATAACGAGTCCCTGTTACAAGATAAAACGGTATACTTGCTCGGTGCAAGAAACGTTGAATTATGAAGCTAGCAGCCGGTAACCGGATATCGTTGAAAATTCTACGTCGAGGAAATCGATCATCGAATGTAAAGGATGCTGCTCAAGACGCCCGCGAGTCCATTAACTTGATAAATGTATCGTGATGGCAAGTTTGCTACTTAGCTTCTGAAGCACGGTAACGACACTCGAGTGTATCGGTTATTTTTTTCCCAAGCTAATTAAGTACAACATCGACTTGAAATTCCTGGTATAGACCATCGAGGATGGAAGATTGAATTTTTCGAAGTTCGTGGGTGACAGAGTAACCCCAGTTTCCGTGGAAGCTCGAGGAACAGGCGATGACATCTTTGGAACCGCGATGTACTTGCTACGGGAAGCATCTTTACTCCAGAGGGTTTCCTCCCCTGTCTGGGAGATTTTCCCATTTAGTGAGACTGCCCTACCATGCAACGGTACCAGTGCTCCCTGCAAAGTGCTACTGGACCAAAGGAGAAGCCTTAATCGCCCGTAAATCGATCTCACCTCGCGCTGGCCAGAATTATCCACCACGGTTCAGAACGATCGTACGAATGGGTTTGATATCAAGCGATGTCGCTAGCATCTAACGAGGCGAACCACTAGCGTTTCTAGGGGAGAATGTTTTACCGACCATCGGTGCGGTCTTATCAACTGGTCTAGTGTTTGGCGGGGCATTCGAAATTTGCTCTCTCCTTCGACAACCCGCAGACTTCTCTGCAGGGATAGCTTCGAGTTTTTGAGAGAAAGAGAAGAGGAAAGTATGGAGAAACCTACCGCTATTATCGAGAGTGAGATAGCAGCCTTTGATAAAGCCTCATCGATCGCGGAAGCGCCGAACAGCCGCGAAATTCGACGAGCTTTCCACCAGATGGCAACGAACAGCAATCCACCATGACAAAAAAAAATATACTAGACTGGATCGATATCGCGGCGAAGATAGGCTTCCACGATCCTACCCGTAAATGGCTGCGTGATTTTTACGCCTGCTATAAAGCCGCAGTCGACGTTTGTACGCGTGTCGTTGGAAAATCCATAAAATAAAAACTGGTCAAGAGAATTATTCTCCAAGGGGGGGAAGCCCGTCGTAAAGGCCGTCTGGTGAAACCACCCGACGTGGCCAGCGCGATTAGGTCGAATTTCAGTGGACTTTTATCGCGTCGCGTTCAGGGTTTTATTAGCCGCCCGGCATTGATACGAGAATTCAGCTCGAGGGACGGCGGATGATAAATTGCCGCGAGCGAGTGGAAGGCGAGGGAGAAAACGGCTGGTTGGCCGGAATTAGCAAAGGTTAAACGTACAAATTAACAGTTGTTTCGCTGAGGCGGCGGCTGGTAATCAGCCATTTCCAGAACACCGTCTCGCGCGCATAATAGTCGTGCGTAAAGCAAGCACGACTCGCGATCCACGGCTCCTCTCGGCTGGGAACGACGCTGAATCTTATCTTCCATCGTGATAATTAATTGCGACACCATTCTGGCCCGGCTCTGATACGGATAACAGCCGTAAAAGCGTTGTTTGAACGCTCTGGCGTATAAACGCTAATAATTACTGCAACGATAATGGGTCGAAATTTAGGCACGAGATTCGGCTAAATTGCTTTTCTCTGGCCTAGTTCTGGTACCTAGTGGAATGCTGCTGTACGAAGGGAAATAATGGGAAGACTCTAAAAATACAGGGCGATGGACTGGATCTATAGGTGAACTCAGGTTATACAGACAATGAAAATGGTTCTTGCAAACGTATGACCTGTGCGAGTGATAAAGTTGTCCTAGTTCTGGCTATTTTACTGGCTGACCAACTCGTGCCTGCATATCTTTACATCGGTAACTTAGAATAACACCCTTCAATTGCAGTAATATAAACATCAATATCGATCCTCTTATGCGCGTGGTAATTCGAGATCGTTTTCGAAGATTGTTTCTATTTTGATGGAGGTGTTGGAAATAATTACACTCGTGACCTGTTGGTTGTCAGGACTCAGGGGGTGGCTAGAAGACTCATCATACGTTTATACGAACTTTTTTCAGTGTTCTTCGATATTTATCTGGGAGGTGTATACCTACTGTAAGGAAAGAAGAGGGTCTGTATCAAGGTAAGAGATTAAGTTGCAACCCCTTTGTGTGTCAAGCTTTTGTTTGACGAAGAGAATTGATCAACAACCTGGTGAATCAGGAATTCTGCCTCTCGTAGAGATAACGAAAGATGTTAAGAAAGAATATGTTGGTGTTCTATCACTCACTGTTTCCTGGTTATTATCTCGACCTCAATCCAAAGTGTGTGTGTGGACATACCTGCAACAGAAAGAAACCAGAAATGTTAGGGAGAAGCATAAGACGCGAGATGAAATGTTACCAAGGAAATATCCGGTAAAATTTTTCTGTCTGTGAACAGGAAAATTGGAAGGATAACACAAACGGACGTCGATGAAAAGGAGAGTCGCGTGAAACGAATATGTTCGTTCGAAGCAATTAAGATGCAGGCCGTTGATTAGCAGTTCCAGGAAAGCCCACGCTTTACCAGGTTAATGAAAAAGATGAAGAATCGTGCGCATCGTGAGAATTTGCTAGAATAAAAGTCATTCGGTCGCATCCTCATCTGGATGCAGTCTGTCTTTACGGTACAAATATTTTCGTGTATTATTTGACAGTAGTTTCCGTCATATTAATGTAAATATCAAAGGGAATTCATTCGGAAGAAACGAAACACAACCTGTATCATTAAAAGAGCAAAGTGAATAGTTGTAATCAGTCCACTGGCAGATGTTGCTGCATTGGAAAATATCACACCCCTTTGCGCGGCATTGCTCATTTACCAATAATTGATGTATCGAATCCAAAGGCAATATTGGAAGACATTTAATGTAATTCCGAGCTGAAATGATGAAAATCAGATTTCGTGAAAATAATCGAGAAATTATAGACTTTAATGGATCCACGTGGCGAATTTACATATTATTAAAACATTGCAAATCATAACGAGGCAATCATAGAAGATAGGTATCCAAATTCATAAATCCTCATCTACTAATCGACGATCTAGTATTTCCCGTTTTAGTACCGTTGCGTTTCTCGCCGTCTGAAAAAGATACGCGGCAACAGCTTCCATCACCAACGGGTTCGAACAGAGCTAGGAGAGACACCGACGTCCTCTTTAAAATTTCAATTAGCGAAGAGACTTTATCCGCCGGCCATTGTTATCGACGATCCGGGGGGAGAATTAATTATCGCTCGCGAATATTCCATTAATGAGCGTCGAATAAGCGGAGGGTGGAGGATCGAAACAAACAAAGTCGCCTTTGTAGAAATTGCGAGTAACGAGCGCCAGCCAGTATCTCTTTTGATGCAAAGACAAGGAGAAGAACGACCGAGTTACACGATTCCACGCGGCTCCAGTAATTGTTTAGACCCGTGTATTCCCTCATTCCCCCTTTTTGTTCGACAGAAATCGGTACACTGCGAATCGATGAGCTTGCAAATGCAAGATGCCATAAATTGGAAAAAGGTCAACTGGTTAGAGGAAATTGGCATCCAAGTTGATTCTGTTTAGACTATAGAAACGTGTTCTTTGAGTTTAAGTATGGATTGATTGCAATTTAATTTCCAGAGGAGATTGTATAGTCTTTAATCGTGCAGTAATGATGATGTTATCGTTAACTCTTATATTCGACTATTTGGCACGATGAAAATAAATTGCTTATTCAGCTTTCGTACGGCTGGATGCATCGTAAGCGCATGCAAGGGCACGCAACAGTCACCACGTACGGTGTGAAGACACCTTTCGTCACTGTCCATGGTTTACAATATGGTCAAGATACTTTTAATTTAATATTCGTTTGAATTTTTGTGACAAAATTGGAAATTCCCCTGGAACAATGTTGAAGGGTTCCTGAAAAAGCGTCGAGTAGCAGAAAGCTTTTATTGCGATTGTTTTTGGCAAAGTATTTATACAAAATTGAAATTTTCCCAATTTTCACTGCCACTTGTCAATACGCTGTCGTTCACCATATCCGATAATTACGAAATTCAAATTAACGATTCTATTACAAGGTAAACGTTTCATCGCTAATCCCAAATTGAAGATTATATTTAACTCGTTGAGCAATTCTGACACCAGGCGTATAGATTTAATCGACTTAGCGTGATGGCCAATGTTTCTCCTCGACAGTAAGTAGATACTTATAGAAGGTAGCGTATGTCACAGTGTTTGAAGGTGGTAGAGCGTGTTCTGCATGGCAAGCAGTCACGGATTAGCCTAGCCGCGATGCTTTTCTTTGTAAGCAAATTAGTCGCGGCCGCGCTGCTTGAATAATGATTCCTCCAACGCGGTGCGAGGGCATGGCTGCGCTTGAAGAACAGTCGTTGATGGAACAAGAAGCTGATATATTAAAGAAATTATGGGCTGAGGAAAGAATTAGGAGCTAAGGAAATACGTTTCCTCGGAAAATTAGTAGCACGGTAGATTTAATGTAAGACAGCCTGAAAGGAAAGACTGTTACGTTGTACTTAGAATTTTAAATTTTCTAAGCGACGAAGTCATTTACCCGAACAGGCGGCTGTTTAATGCCTTTGTAGCCAGAATGAAGTTTGGTGCCGCGGCGAAGTTTCTTTGGAGTCCTTTAACCCGACCAACAAAGGGAAAGAAAGGAAAGGCAGCCCGATATCTTAAGGCCTCGCGCTGGCATTTTCTTCGCTACACTCAAGTTAGCGAGCATAAATTAACGCGAGACTCTAATTACCTACTTCGTGACCGGGTGGACTCGCACGAGAGCCACATTGAAGTGGCTCGTGCAGTTTGCGACAAGAAATGGTGTTTTTCAATGTGTTGCGCGTTCCCAGCGAGAAGCGGCACGCAACGTCGTTTCCCCGAGCGAGTCGGTGCAAAATGCTATGGAAATCGTGAATCGTTGAATCGAAGTTTCAAGAACCACGCAATTCTAAGTTTGGAAACGCTGCGTCATGCGATGCGCTTTGTTTTTTATTTATACAACAAATTTGCTCGTTATTCTGATGAATCCATTCTAAACTATAAATCTCCGGTTTAGTATATTTAGAATGAAATTTGAGAGTTTTGGGTGGCAATGTAGCGGTTGAGCAAAGGGGCAAGAGTCGTTTAATTAGACCACAAAGTTTCTGCTGTTCTTTGAGCGATATGATTATGATTTCGCTGACAAATGAACCGCACGGTTCCGCGTTCGGCCGGGAGGAACGACATTCTACTTAAATTAAATTAAATTCACCTCGAATAGGTGGTCGGTGAGCGAACGAGACCACCGGGGACTCGAGTTCCCGGCTGTTTCTGGGATTAAAATAATGGAAGCCACCGAACGGGGAATAATTTGCAGGAAAATAGGGTCGCCGGGGGGATTTCGGGATCGAAGGAAATTGGAAGCTCGAAAACGGATTCCGTCGCCAGACGAGTGTTGTTATTTCACCGGGGCAACGTTCGAGAGCACTCGCGAAATTGATATGTTGCGATATCGATCTCCTCGAGGCTCGCGAGGAAATGAACTTGCAGGTTCCGAAGCAGGCGAGCCCGCGCGCGAGCAACTTTTACGAGGCCTCGAGAGCTTGATCCGAGGGGCTGCTTTAAAATTTAAATTGCCCTCGTAAAATAATGTTCCCCATGCTCGCTACCGGGCCTGCTTCTCGCTCCCGAACTTTTCAAATAAACTGCAGAAATTAATTCCAACGGGACCATTAATTACCATTTCCGATAGATCACGATATAATAGAACGGCCGTGTCGGATTTACGAGTCTGCCAGCCGGAAAATGTATAGTCAAGTCTGGTAAAACTATGAATAAAACTGAGGATTATGGGGTAAGTACTGGAACTGCAGTTCCTATAAATCCTGCCCGCGAGAGATTTCGGCGAGTGGATTTAGTCGAGACTGAAATTTCGTTCTAACAAGTGACCCTAGCAAGGAAATGCTACGGCGACTCAGGAATGCAACTTTCTGCATCAAACACAGTTAATTTCCTTTCCGAAAGTCCGCCTAATCGAAACCCCTCACGATAATATCTAGTGTCACAGAGGCTTGGAATAACCCCACCGGTTTAGCTCGGTAGGAGTAAGATATAACTTTGTTAGACCACTATATTGGCTGTATACTCCACAGCCGCTGTGCACAATCTGATCTAGTTATTCTACTGCACGACATAATTCAACCTGTTTAGGAAGCAAGTACATAAACACCCTGACTTGGTAATTTGCTTCGAAACTTAACAAAAACTCGAAGGCACGAAGTGTCGCGAGCAGTTGCGAGCGATACAAGCATGCTAGTTTGTTACGTTATATTGTTCACACATGGCGAGCCGGGATTTTGTCTAGGAGCATAATAAAGGCGAACCACGCGTTCGAGACCGAACGAAATCGCGTGCCTTCTGCTGATGACAGGCAACCAGCTCGAAAACGCGCCGCTATTTCGAGCTTCGATAGTTTCCACTCGTTCTGGGCAAGCATCCGGCAGCTCCACTCAATATCGATATCTGACGGTCCTCCACTCTCCCTCCTCCGCTCGCCGCGATATTACACGATGTACAGAATGAAAATTTGTCGTTGTTCCCTGCTATTATCTATGTAACGCGACCGGGCGTCGTCGCGATGACTCTGCCCGCGCGTTATACCGCCTGCTCGCGATCGAACGTCTGATTTTTTTCTGTTATTGTTTACCTGCAACACGATAAGCTCGCGTGATACGGTCGCGGTGTGGTGCACAAAGTAGGGAAGAACGGGGCAGATTGTAACAAAGAGTTTTTCTCGAAAGTGTTTTCCTCAATCAGGAAATAATTTGTATGATTCACTATTTATATATGTAGTGAACTGATTGCGTGAAAATAGGTGACAAAATCTTGGATACTTAGACTCTAGCTTCATCTTAAAGAAATCTGAACCTTTGTTACAATGTGCCCCAGTCCGGGGTAAATAGT
This sequence comes from Andrena flavipes, assembly GCA_963971345.1. Lineage (NCBI taxonomy): Eukaryota > Metazoa > Arthropoda > Insecta > Hymenoptera > Andrenidae > Andrena > Andrena flavipes. The sequence goes on from OZ020482.1 coordinate 50,656,542, forward strand.
AACACATCTGTTTTACTTATTTAAATACAAATATGAACATAAATAAACATTTCTAAAAAATATAAATGAAAACACACATCATTATTAAACATTTGATACACATGAGTTAAAGATTTTTTTATTCATCTGACTCTATCAAAATTTTCTTCGCTTTCTTTACTTCTTCCTTTATACTTTGTTTCTACTTTTTGGATTTTCAATTGTTCTGTTACCTCGAGCTTGAATTTTTGCGATTTATCTCAGTAAACGAAAAACTAAACATCAAATTACTACGGTGCGTACACATTATAATAAACCAATGTGTACAGATTCGTTTGTGACAAAGAAGCAAAAATTCAAACGGTTTCTAATGAGGGTTAATTGAAATAAAAGTGCTAAGACAACATTTACTTACGAGCTGTAAATAGTAACATTCTGGGGTATAACCACAAAATGAATACACAACGCTCGTTTGTGTCACTAAAACCGACGGTGTTAATATCGTCCAACAGCTCTCACATGCTGTGAGTTACCAGATTTGTCGTACAAAATATTTTATTTATGTTACAATTTACCCCGTGTCTCCCCTATTTATCGACAGTCTCGAAAATGAATGTGGAAATCGAAATGGAACGGGACTTTTTTAGACCACCTAATTATTTGCGTAATATCGTGCTTGGGGGCGTTATAAGAAAACGAATGTTAGTGGTGATTGATGGAATATGAATTTCAAGTGGTAAAGAATAAGAAGCGAATAATATTGACGCGAGCGCTGACAATCGCAGCGATTCCAGAAGTTTATCTGCCATTTTTACACGTGTCAGCTCGAGGATTTATAACAGTGGATTATTATACTCGCGCGTTCGTATTGCTTTTTATGGAAGTAGCGATAAAGACGCGTAGGTTCTCCGTTGCGTAAGCAGGCATTTCTACAAGGCTCGCGCTTCGAAATCGCTCCAGGATTTGTGGTCGACTTGGCTGCTACTTCGAAAGTGAAATCCTAACCACAATAAGGTAGACACAACACTTTCACAATTTCAAGACAGCAAACAGCGGGAAGAATGAAATTTTGATAACGGAAAACAAGCAATAACCGTATCTCTATTTTAAGTCCGTTGACAATGGTCATTCAACTCGGGCAGATTGAACATCCCAGTGTTACCCATCCCACCTTTGCACAAAAAAGTACTCACAAATCCTTCCTTTTCAATCACAACAAAACTCCTCCACCGTCAAAAATACGTTCCAAACCCTTACCTTCGCAAAGCGCGACACAGTATCTTAGACACCCTTCAATCCCTACGCAAGGAAACCACTTGGAGCAACCGATACTGTTGCTCATATTTCTATATATAAGTTGATAACGCTCTATCTGTTACCTTGTTTTCTTTTGATTTTCATTTCACCGATCACTTACGTTTTTAACCGCGACGCTCGGACGCGATTGTGTGATCACCGTTACATTATTCCCTTAACAAACATATTTCTATTGTCTACTGTAATCACTGTGCCACTTTAATACACGCGACCTTAACCTTCGCCACCTTCACCGTGTCCCCGCGAATCTCTTTCTCCTACCACTAATTTCGAGCCGCGATATACTTTCGAGTCTGAGTGGGTACGAACCTTGGAGCAGGTGCGTCAGGATGGTACCTTTGAAACACGTGCAGCCCATAATATATCCCATCATCGGTGCGGCGCAGGGTGGCTGGGTGCTGCTGAATCGGTCGACGGCCAGTTGCGCGGTGCGGCTACGGACGCGGCCGTGATCGGCGGGACCGGAAACCTGGCCACATCGCGCACCCACGCGCACACAGAACCTTCGGCGGCGGCACACCGTGTCGCGCTTAGCTACGTGCGAGCCGCGAGACTGCGGGCGCGTATTTGGTCAGCGGAGGCTAACGGGCTCGCGACGTGCACGCGTCGACGAGCAGGCAGGAGGTGATCGATCGGCACCGATCGCCGGAACGAGACGGATCCACGCCTGGCACATGACCGTTCCCGTGTTTCGCGTCCGACTGCGAGAACGCTCGGACCACTGACGATCCAGGTGCCTCGATTTCTGTTGGAGTGGGGAGGGTTGTTACGGGCCAACCGACCAGGCCCTCGTGGCGAGAATGAATGTGAAACGATCGCAGAGGCAACGAACTCGGGTTCTCTTGTTGTTTATTATTTTGGGATTCCAGCGTGTCGCCAGGCCTTGAGGGTGTTCTTCCCACGAATCACTGGCAGCCATGGGTCTTTAAGATGTATGAAAGAGAGTAATTTCTGTTGTCAATTTGGCATGCGTTTAAAGAAAAGAGATTGGGAAGGAATGATCCCTGGTGGTATAATTATTTTGCGAGTTAGACAGATTGCTGGTGGGGGAAGTGTAAAGAAGTTAGATGGAGCGATATATTTTAATTTGGAGATGGATATATGTACATACATCGAAGAATAAGGCTTCTAATTAAGGAAATTGAAGATGTAGGGATAGGAATGGTTTAAGAAGAGGGAGGGGGTCATCAGAATTTCATAGGAAATATCGACTTTAAAGTATCCTTGGTTACCTCATCTACTGGGGTTTCACCTCGATATTCTCAATTTCTTCATCGACCACCCTAACGCTTCGAAACTTAATGTATTCTCCGAGATATATTCATACGTGAATTTAAATATGCCACCCTGTATGAATTACTGTAACAGTTTAGTGGTGAGTTTCGACTTAACGTGTTCTAGAAACTCGGGTTTTGAGTTAAAGGCGTTGCTAATGGTTTCCCAGTTTTATACGGGACATGAAAACTGTTTTAAGGGTCTCAGTAATTTAACGGCGAACTCTGGCAAACATTATGACGTGTGAGAGAGAAGTGTCTATTCTAGTCGAGTGTTTCCAACGCCGTTGTTTTTGATAAGCAACATTATCAAGCTCTGGGACGAACGTAACGAGCCACCACAATTCTTTTCACTCTTCAAGTCTGCATTTCTGCTTTAAAATACACCGGGCATGGGTCTTAATTCCGAAAGGGGCAAATCAAAATCGAAAAAGTACCATTCAAGAACGCGGTTGACCCATTAATCTCAAGTATTCTCTTTCTGGGCGAATCCAACAATTTTTCCTTCAACAATGCAGACCCTTCTTGCCCCCGGAAACTTTTATCTGTCTCCAAACAAGGCCAGCGTGATTTACTGGGCCGATATAACGCTGAAACTGATTTACGCCACGGATAAAGTCCGAATTTTCTGATACGATGAGTTTCCAATGTTAAAGACACCGTCGCTGACAAGTGTTCGACCAATTAAAATTACGATACTACTAAATATCTGTGAATCTTCCGTTTGACTGCAATGTTAAACACCCCTGGCAAGGAATATTAATTTATCGACGAGAGTCGTGCCGAGCAGGAAGCGATGCAGAATGATACGAGTACGTTTCAAACGGATCGCGAACGTGCCCTGATGCACTTGCACGAGGAAGTGCACCGCGGGATTAATTATTCACTGGGGTGAATCGATCGCAATAAAACTGTTAGAATATTTAATAATCATCTCGCGTTCGGAGGCTAACGCTAGCTTCTGCACCGTTATGTTGGAAGTCCCTAAATAGAAACCGAGTTGCGAAACGTAAACGAATCGATGAAGTCGAGTTTAAAATGGATTGCACTGTACTTACGTGACCGATCTCTTAGCTTCAATTCATAATTTTCACCGCTATTTGCGGTAAATCGATGATTTAAATATCATTTATTAAACCGCTTTCGTAGAGTTCTACTTGGAATTTTAGACCCGCCGATTTCTCGATTTAGGGCAGAATCGCGGAGCTTACTTCTTTAATGAGACTTCTAATAATATAGGAAATCAGGTACAGAAATTGGTACAGAAGTTGGAATAATAAAAGTACAGTTCATAGAATTTAGAGTAGTAAAATAAATCGCCGACAGTAGTAGCACCTAACTTTCACCCGACTGCTTTCAATTCGAGTAATTGCCCAAGAAAAGAGTCGGCATAATCGATACTCGAGCCTAGAATGATAGAAATCATTGTCGGGCAATCACGCGATGTAAAAATTAGAATACATAGCATGGATGGCGTAAAACTTGTCAATATCCACAGCCCACTCACAAGGAGAGTATTTTAGGTGTCCGCCTCCGATTATTTTGATTTTTGGATATGTTATAGAGGACCGAAAAATAAGAAATACGTGTTTTTTTATTTTTCCCCGTTTTCGGATTTAGGGGGTGAAAACTGCATTCAAAGTTAGAGTTGAAAAATCATTTTTGTGGAATATCTCGAGAACTATTAGAGATAGGGGAATAGTGTCAATGGACGAATTTTGTGTCTTTGAATGCGAAATATGACTGACTCACCAGATTTTCAAAAACTCCATTTGTTTAAATAATACATAAAAAAAACCCTAACTTTGAACGCAATTTTCACCCCCCCCCCCCCAAATCTGAAAACAGGGAAAAATAAAAAAAACGTATTTCTTATTTTTCGGTCCTCTATAACATATCCAAAAATCAAAATCACCTAAAATACTCTCCTTGTCAATGTTCCCGTGAACTCTGTCGATGCAGAATTGTTATTCATCTTTAATACTATTTGTTTCTCCTACACCACACTGAGCACTTCAAATCCATTTGAAGAAAAGAAAAACAAAAATCCCCAGAGACCCCAACTGTTGCACACCAAATTTAAAAAGTTTTGATACATTTTTGGTATCTGAGAAAAACCATTTCCCTTTTTCTGACGTCAGTAATCCATTTTTAAATTCCAGACGTGTAATCAACTAATCAGCTCGCAGCTATATCCGATAACCCACACATCCCGCTCGTTATAAATTCTACTACACTACTTGCAACGATGCATTAACGATCGCTCGCGACTGACACCGATAAAATAAAGATTACTGCCATCGTGACACCCGGTATAATCCTCTACAAACATCAACAACGGAGCGAAACACAGAAAGGCGTGTACACGCGATTTAAATATTCCCCCGATTACACGGCCCAGATTAAATGCCAGCGGGGCTGCGAGTGAGTGAAATACCGCCACACCGCGAAAGAGTGCACGGTAGATAGAGGAAATTCTCTGGGCGCATCGTACAGGGCGAACAAGATATCAACGAGCGGACAGTGGATACGCGGATTAAGCGTGCACGTTTTATACGTTCTCCCACGGTCGGCCCGAAGCGAACGCTAATTATCTTGATTACTGACCAGGCGTTTCTGCTTAGGATTATTCGTCACGGTGCATTAGCGAAGGGATAGCTGAGGGACGGATCAATGGAGGAATGTGTGTCGACGATTGGACAGCTGGCATGTGTACGTGGGCTCCGCAAATACGTGACCGCTCGGCGAGGCTTCGTTTACACGCCGTTAATTAATCTCGCGTAATTTATACGCGAGATGGTGGCCCGCCGACGCGATCAACCCATGAATTCGCGGCCACGGTGAACGAAGACTGCGAGACGCTGCCACGAGTTCAGGATGTCCCGGGGGACGGGGAGAAGAAATGACTTCCGGATATTTAAGTATGACAGTTCAGTCATTCTTCTTTTGAATCACATGGCGTAGTAGCCGAATCTTGAACAATTATGGGTAGGGCGGCAAATTTGGGAACAACAAATTTTGAGCGAAAGAAATTAGAAAAGGTTTCAACACAGGGGCTTGAAACAATTTTAAAAATAACTCACTTTTTTCTCATGTAGCGAATTATTAGCAAAAACTCGCATGTGAATACCCATATTTAATTAATTTGGAATTTTCTCGACACTCTTCAATTAAAATATTTGATAATATTTCACGGCAAGGGCGGCAGACGCTTGTTAGCCTAGGGGTGCCAAATGTTAAAATCCGCCCTTAGATGTTTTGTATGAAATCTAGGAGAGCTTTCTGTTTGGTGTACACTGTTGCTTTCCGAGATGCTTATCTTTTTTGACTGACTTTATACATTTTGGACAAAGGGAAATTCGAAGCGGCAACTCGATTCGCACTGTAAAACATATCGATCCATACTCAATGTACGACTATAGCAAACGCGATCAATAAATGTCACTCGGTTTGTCTTGCGAATTGCGTGTTTTATTATCTGGAATACTGTAATGGAGTTTTAATTCTTATTGGCATACTGTGCGCACGAGACTTTATGCATGCTGAAGCGCGAAAAATATGGAAATTATAGCTTTGTGACAACCGGCTTCCAACTGTCGTCCCATTCTCCCGTTGGAGTTTACTTTCCGTGGCAAATGCATGATTAATTGCGCGCATTGATGACACATTTTCCCCGCGGTTTTATGCCATCAGAGTATTCCCATGGAAATGAAACGCTGTAAATTGGGGGAACTTTGTTACTTTCTTTATATTCCGTTGCTGGTTATGCGACAAATCCATGGCCAGTGTTTTATTGTTGGACCGATGCCATTCATTCGCTGCCGACGTGAAAGCATGGCCATTCGATTAAAAAACGGAACGTATAGATGCATGGAAGCGCGGATAAAAAATTGAGCTGTCAATGTTGAAACTTCAATCCATTTGACTACATAATTCAAAATCAAACAGCAATAGTAACGTATAAAACACACAGGATTATAGAAAAATAATTCGACCATTGCGAAAGGATTGAATCCATCGACCATTCCCATCGAGTATCACAGGACTCTCGTATCCAATGAAGGACGTCCGTCCGATCCTGTCGCATCGCGATAATGTACGTCAAAATCACACATCGGGCTCGGGGAATCGCTGGAAAAATAATTCCTCGAACGATTTGATGGGGAAGCGTCAGAAATCGAGGGCCGTGCGTCATTAAATCGGTCGCAGCCACCTATCACCCGCTATTTCCATCGAATCCATTTTCCAGCGTGGAGTCGCTTCTGTCTGGGATCGCGCGGACCTGTTCCACTGGCTCTGTCAGGGCTGAGTTACGTTTCACTACTGGGAGCAAAAGCCTCCCGTGACTCTCGACGTTTGAGTCCAGAATTATCGCCCCGTACGGAAGTTTCTGGCTATGAATCCTCCTCTTCCCGCGGACGTGGCCATGCGAGATTTACAGAAAGGCCCGTTGGAAATTATTTTCATTCTAGCGCGACGAGGAAAAATCGCCGGAGCGAAGAAAGTTACGAGACCTCGAGAATCCATAGAGCAGCTTTAATAAATAATGAAATATGTTCTCCTGTCTGCTATTTAAATTATTGGCCATCTAAGGGAATTATGAGTCATTCCTAGATAGATCTTTCGGAATTGTAAAAAGTAAGCAAAGTTAGTGTCCGAAAAAACTTCCACGACTCTTTTTAATTACCGCTATGTTTGCTGATTAGGTAAAAAGCTCGCGCGAGAAGGAGCCAATTGGTAGAATAATAGGATCGCGTCGCGTTCGATGGTCCTCCGCCTGCTATTGTCGCTAGCTAATTAAGAATTATTGGATTTGAACGAGGGAAGGAGGAAATGTTGCCCAAGAAGGGTGAGAATTTCGCCCGGCGACCCAATTTCCGTGAGCGCCATGAGACCGTTAATAAACATCGCGAATCGGTTTTTCGTTTGTGAAAGTTAATAGGGTTATTTCGCATCGTTGGCATGAAATTCATTCGGTGCACGTGCTCGGGAAACTCGCAGATTTGTCGTTGATCGCCCACTGTGCCGGTGGAAATCCCGAGTTCCTGGCAAGTGAAGTATATTAACCGAAAAATAGACGGTTCAAAGCAGCTTCGCGTAAAATTCCCTCCTCCTCGTAGTAGCGAGCTGTCAACGAAGGATTTTCTCGTTTACGGGACAGGAAAGACGGTAAAGAATGAAATTTCGTACGTGTCAACATCAGTCGAGTTTTTTCCCAAAGCCTTGTAAAAACGTGGATTAATTTCTCCACAAAAATATCGCTGCGCATGAATATCCACGTCGAGTGCCTTCGGTCGCCACATAAATCGACAGGAGGCAATTTTTCTCCCGCGACAATTATTCGATGGTCGAAGGTTCCAAAGTACGGAGAGGCCCCGGCAGATTTTACCATCGATTTCCAATAACGATTCCCATTATCAACGGGCGAAAAATAGATTTCATTACGCGTGCTATTACCCCGGTTGCAAATGGCTGTTGGATCGGTATCCAGGAATGCGACGTTGGCGATGAATCGGCGGGCTGTTTATAAGAACGTACGAACGAAATGCAACTCGGGCGGAGTATCGAGAAATTCGAGGGATGCTTCGACGATTTATCGCTGGAAGGAAGCCATCTATCACTTCACCGTGCGCCTTTTTTCTCGGTTTGCGACGATTTCCTATCTCCTTTGGAATGCTTCGATATCCATCGATTATCGATTACCTGGTAAGCCTCCTTCATCGTAGTTTCACGCTACTGTACCACGTAAATTCCTTTCGCGAATGTTTTGTGCACCGGTGTCTCTGAATTTGAGTCAGATACCACGTTTACTTCATTGCTGCATATTTGAAAGGAAATAGGAGGCTTTTGAAAAATTAAAACAGTCCGAATAAAACAGGAATTCACCTTCTGTGTCTCTGTTCCGAGATCCATCTTCTTCCTTTTCTCATGGGAAACGTCAACGACTGGGAGACCCCAATTAATGTTCTTCTAAACGAGCGGGGCACGAGCGCCAATTAATCGGACGAATAAAACTTTTCCTGCTTCTTTTTCGCCCCCTTCCCTTCCTCATTTACCTGTGTACAATTCTCTCTTTTCCTGCGATTCAACGTCGACGTCGACGTCTCGCGACGTTGGTGTTCCACGCGAACTGGCAAATTGCCGTCGTTGTGCCGCACGAAACGAACAGACGCGAACGCTGTTCCTTTCTTTCCGCCCCCTCGCCTTCCCTTAACTAATATACCTTTTTCATCGATGCGCGTTGGCGTTGAACGAATTTCTAGGCAATTATCGATTCATCCCCCGACGCAGAAGCTATGGGGAATTTGTTCAATTTCGCGATGAATGGAATTGGATTCTTAGCGAAAGCGAAATTGGCTCATCGATTGTGTTCATGATACGATAAACTATTTGTAGTGTGTTCGCAAATACTTTATCACCATTCCCCTTCTCAATAAACTCGGGAACGAAATAGAAGTATAGGGTTGCAGGCGTTGTGGAAATTCTACCGCCACGAGTTCCCTTTAGAATTCTTCGAACTCTGACGTTTAATGAAAAAAGAACAAGCTTTTAAGTCCCCCCCGAGACGTCTTTCAGGAAGTTTCGGGGAAACTTTAGCCTCCACTTCGCCCGAAAATTGACGTTTTCCCTCCCCCGAAGATCGATATGTTTCTCGTTCCAATCGAGCCCCTTGTTTCCTCCGTTCCTCGACAAACTCCTTCCCCGGTTTTTAACCGTGGCCCACGAGTTTGTCGAGAACGATCAACCAGCTCTTCAAGATCGACATCGACGGATACTCGCCCGGATATCGATCGTGCCCGCTCAACCAACGCTCGCGGGAACGAGTCGCAATTTATGCGCGACGACTGCAACCATCCCTGAAAAATCGGTCGGATGCCACGCAATTTCGAAACCCTTGCAGGCTCCTCGAGGTTCATCGAGCCTGCAACGTAATATCGACTCGCATCCCGACGCGTTTTCTCAACTCGATATCCGCGAGACCGAAGCAGATTGGTTGCAGTTATGCAGAGACGGTGTACTCGCTTGAATATCTGGGATCAGCTATCTGTCTACGATAGAATAATGAAAGCAACTGAAATAACTAGCGTGTCGTCAGTTGCATGTTCTGTTACCGAACACTTAATTGCATTAATTTGGGAGTTAACTCCTTCTTTGCCAGACTAAATGATGTAATGTAGCAGTGTATGCTTCTTTGGTAGTTACCGTTAATAAAATCAGTTCCCTCGGCCATATCAGGCTAAGATCTAGAATAGAACAGTCCCTTGTAGGTAGTACGAGCTATCTAGCTAATGCATAAACGAGATTAAACCGCATCGAGATTGCATCTTGACGGGAACGAGAGGTGGCTGGCTCGAAAGGGGTTGAAATTTTGAGTCCGCTAATGGACAGGCCAAGGAAATTGCATTAGCCCTCGAAGTAAGGGTAAAACCCTTATAAACTGTCTGTCAGATAACAGGAAGCTTCATTGAACAGAGGAGAAAGAAGTAAAAGTGAAACCTCGGACAGCGATTTAACACGTCGAAAGTAAACCCTATTTCTAAAATGTTAAAAATTATGTATCCTTGCTAAAGATAAATCTGCATTCACGTTTCCTGATTAAATGTTGCACAATGACTGTTGAAACTCCTTTTTAATTAATGGAAGCCGATTTCTCTAAAACAGGACTGGCGTACTCCTTTCGAGCGGCAATCAGTAGTACGAGTCAACGATTCGACGCGATTTCGGCGCAGGTTGCGGAGCAGCCGCGAGAGAAAAACCACGAGGGGAAAAAACAGAACTCTCATAAAAGTCGAGCAAAGTCTTCCTTCTCGTGGCCGAATCTATTCAGTACTCGATGCTAAGGCGTCTGGTTTATTCTTCTCGAAGGAGTTCCAAGAGAGGGAACGGGGGCTAGGGTTGATTTACATCACGGGAACGTGCTGCCGGCACTCTCTACGCCTTACTGGATTTACGTGGTTAAGGTCAAAGATTTCCATTGGCGAGATAGCCTCGAATTTCTTACGCGTTAAAAAGGATAAAACCGATCGCCACGACGATCCAGTTTCTTATCGCTGTTAAACGAGATTTTCTGTCTCGATCTCTTTTAAATCACAGACCATCGAGACCATCGAAGCATTATTTGAAAGATTCTAAAGAATTTTCTGAGTGCAAAGTACATTTTACGTAGTAAGGAAATTTTGAAAGTCCTCCCCCGCTCCTCCATTAAAAGAACAACTTTTATCCGTGGACGTTACGTGTACCTCGTGAAACGCAGTTTACGAGCACTCAGCAGCAGCTACAGTTACCCGTCACTCTTATCATTCTATAATTAAAGCGCCATCGCCGACTCGCAATTAAAGTAACTCCCGCGCGTAACTCAATCTCGCAACAAGATTAACTTCAATCGTCTAGCCGGCTACTTTACATCAAAGACCGTAAGTCGAAACCCGCCAGCTGCATTATCATCGATTGCTCGGTCTGGGTTAGGGCAGGCCGCCTGCCAAAACCACTCTGCGCGAATAAGAAGAGCGAGCTTGCTGGCCGATCGCTAAAATCCAGCGACCATCATTAATTCAACGGCTGTCGGAACCTGCGACAATGTGGAAACGGAGGTATGGCCAATTACTGTGACGCTCTTCAAACCTGAACTATTCGATTGAAATTTCAATCCCGTGAAATTTTCAAGTGCCTAAAATATTAACGGAAGTCCGAAGCTTTCGGTCAGATTACTTCTGTGAAAGCTTCAGCTCCCGAAGTACCTATCAGCGAGAACATCGTTTCAAGTGCTGGAACATTCGCGAATAAGCGAGAACGTTCGCGTCGAGCATCAATCGACGGTGCAAGCGAAGAATCCCCTTCGCCCAGGCAGGCCAGGGGCTGATCAAAGGGTTCGACCGATTCCTGAAGAGATGCTAATCAACCGATAGCCTGGAACGGCTCGGCGAACGACCTTCCTGAATTAAACTGAAACTGAACTCGCATGATCTGCATTCGCCTCGACACGCCCCATGGGCATTCAGGTTCGAGAAGTCGCTGGTTTCTATTCATAGCCGCCAGTTACGCAGAGGAACGATCGGCTCATCGAGCTGCATTGAAAGGAGGCAAAAAATGGGCTCGAAGACAGTGAATGGATGAAGAATAGATTTTTCCCTCCATTTCTGTCCGAATAGACGTGATCGGGGGATGAATGAGAAGGGTTAAGTTTGCTGCAATGGAAAGGAGAAGTAAGGTGGTGGATAATCTCGTGATATTTTTCACGCGACTAATAATCGGTAAAATAATTTGGCAAGTTTCATTTTTAAAGAATGATACCTTCCTTTCATTTATTCGAGACGCACTGTGCGTATTTGCCAGTAGACCAATTTTATATACTGCACCAACGAAACTATTGTACTCTGCCTTGGAGAGGGATGAAGTTTCGTTTGAAAGAAAAAGTGGATTTGGACCCCGGTTCCATTGTGCCTTTCGCTTCGGATACAGATTGGGAGAGGGTTCTATGCAGGGATTCATGACGATTAAAACGTTTCAATTTACTGCCTCGTGTTTTCGACTTTTATGCTTTATCGACTCTCCTGCAGACTTTTATTTCATTTTCCTTCGTCTACCGCCTAGATAACCATATTGTTCTGGCCCTTTCAGGACTATTCTCTTAGGGTACAACGTATCTTCTTCGAGCAGCACGAATTACTTTCCCGTCTTCTTTTCTCAATAAAGTTATAGAAAACGAAGGTGGATTTGAGAAATACCTTTGAGGTAGGAGCTGTTTGTACGTTATGGATGCCAGATAGAAGGATCGATACATGGCAACATTGCTCATCTATGGGGCAGTTAACAACTGTCAGCGATTAGATACACAAATTCTGTGGTACGGTGATCGATGAATCTGGTGGTCACCAGATAATGCTTGAAATTCATCGAATTCAGGTCGTAGTTCATCGACCTTCGCCACTGCGTGACGTAAATCTATCAATACACGAAATTAGCGACTGCTTAAGAAACGCATTTCTCCCAGTTCAGCCAAAAATCAACGTACTAATAAAAGCATTTTATTCGACCACCTTCTAGGAAAAAATAAAAATTCAAAGGAAAGCGCAGACCAACACAGCAAGTAGTAGAAAACCATGCAGAACTTTTTATATTATGATTGCATGAGGAAGAAACTCAGAAGGAAGTTTGCAACCCGGAGATCTCCAGAGGAAAAATCTCGATTCCCGATTCCAATAAAACTTGCCAATTCACTGGCTTCGATTTTCAAATGCAAATACATTTCAGCTTTGAAATTCTATCTCGACCCTCACTTTTCCCTCGATCAATCAGAGAAACGACCAAGAAGTGGTAGCAGCAAAAGGAAAAGTACTTGACATCGTGAAAAGAATGCTGAAACATTAAATTGAAACAGCTTCAAACGGGACGTCAAAATTTCTCAGCTCCTTAAGTAAAGACTTTCGTTCAACAGGAGAATCTCCTTCAAAGATCTTTCTATTTTCTATCCGAGCCAGTGTTCCACAACCTTCGACACACGCGAACAATCGAATCGATGCATCATACGTTCCTGCAAAGCTCGACGTACCTATTCTAATCCTTTCCTATGCGCGCCTAGTTCGCTGTACAGCCCCCCGCGTAAATGCAACAGCAGACCACAGAGGGAAGCATCTCCATTCACGTCCCATTCACCCCATTATTCCGAAATTGTTGCGAGAATGGAAACGCAATTCGTGCCCACGTTCACCGTAAAAACTCACCGCACTGAAAACTACCATACTGAAACGTCGACAGCCACGAAACAGCCACTATTCTCCACGTCTCTAGCGCGCCCGATCCCTAGGGTGCTCAAGAGCGAGAAACACCCCGTCCCTAGAGCCAAAGCGCACTCCATTTCCCAGAGGGCGAAGTGAGGCGTGGAAATCGGGCGACGGAACGAGGGTAAAAAAAAAAGAAGAAGAAGAAACGGTAGAGAGAGTCCATTATACGTCGCGGCGATACCGTGTCGATGCTCGCGCCGGTAGCAGGGTCCGCGACGCGCGTTCTCCACCCTGTCGCTCTTTGATCTATTCTCAGGTCCGCGCTGGATCGTTTCTAGCGCGCGAGATCCGGCGAAACGCGTAACTTTTTCACAGCGTAGCGCGCGAGTGGCGGTGCGCGTGTGCGGCCGCCACGTACGTTGAACTTTGACCCGGAAACACCGTGGGGGACCATCGGGGGGAGGCTTTGTGCTTGGCCTTCGACAACAGGTCGACGCTGGAGCACGCTGGGCTACGCTATCGAGCCGAAGAATGGAAAGTACGCGTTTCTGGGACGCTGGGAAACCATCCCTTCCCTGGCTACCTTCCGAGTAATGCTCCGCGGCTGGGGCCGATAATGACTGCTTCCCTTTCTCCTCTCGAGGGCCCAGGGGGTGGTTTTCGAGCTCGGCGAGTGCGTTAACGCGCGTTAACACGTTGCATCGAAGCTTTTTTACGGTGCTGTGTAACTCGCGATGCGACGACTCAAGCAAAAGATGATTCGCGATTGAGAAACTTGAATGGGATGGGGAACGGTGTGCGAAGGGATTGAGGGTGGTTTCGAGGCAACGCGAGCACGATCTTGGCGACAATTCGCGGGCTTCGCTTGATAAAGGAACGTCTATATTCTACTTATATATAAGCGTTCGAGGTGCATCAATGTTTCCACCCGTAATGAATTGCTGCCTGAAACTGCTTCGTCGAAGCCACTGCGGGGAGAGAGGGAGATATCAAAGGCTGCTTATCCCGCCGCGCGAGAATTGCCACAAAATTTCGCTCAGCCTCAGTCGAGATTCGCCTCTCGTCGTCTCCATTTCGCGTTTCACGGAGTTAACGCGAATGGGAGGCGCAACGGAAGGGGATGAAAGAGACCGAGTGACGTCGGTTTACTCTCTACCGTTGCGAGACTGTTCCCAGACGAGCACGCGGAGCCAGTGAACAAAGGGTCGACGACGAAGTGCACGGAAACGGAAAAACTATGGCAGCCCCGAGGATCGTCAGGCCCTGGTAATCCTGGGGATGAGAAACACCCACGAGCAACGGAGATAGAGGGTGGGCGGCGACGTGTTAATGTAATTAATGTCGCTGACGACGGGGAATCATGTAAATTTCATTGGATTACGCGATGGAAGGTGATAGGGAAACTGTGTCTATGGAAAAGAACGCTGATGGGGTGTGTGGAGGCGATGGGATAAGATATAACGATGCTGGGGTAGAATTTGTAGATAAGGATTATTAGAATATGAAGTTTTAATCTGATATTACTGTTGGGATGGAAACTTCCCCGCTTTGCTAGCATCTTATCGAAGAAGCCAATTTCACAGGGTTGAAAAACTTGGAATTTTGCCTAATAGTCTCTATATAATTCAACGCAACTGTGCGTTCGGAATGTGTTCCGAGCTTTTCCCAAAATCGAGTTCAATCACTCTGGCGTGTCAAATATTCACTGACCCAAGCGCAATCGGGAGTGGATGTTAATTAATCTTCGTGATCCATGAAACACAGCTCGAACCGATTCCAAACGAACGACAACTCATCAAATAATATTCCAGCGCGGTGGCATAGTTCAACGACGAGAATTAACGAACTAAACTAACGCAATCCATGGGCACTGTACCAGTAATAAACTCAAGCGTAGCCTGGCTGTTTTGTTAACTTCTCAATTAAATGTCTCGTTCAACAATTTTCAAAAGGGTTCAACTTCCGACCGTGTCCATTCCTGTTGGGGACTGTGGAATAATTTATTAGATCCTCCAGCATGTTATTTAATATTTAAATTCACGTGGGAATGCTAAATAATTATTTCGCGACTGCGGTTTCTTGTGTCGAACCGATCAAAGACAGGTGTTTTTCAAAATCAGGAGATTGAATACACGGATTAAAAGTAAGATGCAATATCAATAAAAACTTGATAAATTAGGTAGATCGAAGGCGAGACAAATGTAATAATGTTTCTTTGAAGCCTATCGACGACAAACATTTTCGTCGTCACTGTACTTGGTTGTGGCTGCTTCTCGCAACCCTGAGGCATCCCCCGAGAAGTACTCCGCGTCGCTACTCAAGGGTAATGCGTACCTTTCGAGAGTAAGGCCTGAGAAGCCATGAAAGGACCCACCCTCTGATCTCAGACAGTCTCGAAAGTCTCCTCCGTGAAGGATCGCGGAGTGCTGTTTCCGGGGATACACGTGACACCCGGTCCCGCTCATCCCTTCGCTCGGTGGCTGCAGGAATTGCGAAATATTTCAGCGGTTCGCCGTCCTCTGGAGACGTCAATGATATTAAAACAAGAGCGTTCAGGTGGCGAGAATGAATGAAACTGAGTTGAAAGTTGCGACTGCTTATCAAACCCCAATAAAGTTCAGTGGCACGCTGGAGGGTTGAAAGCGAGGGTTTCAGAAAACAAGCGTCGCGTGAAAGTGTCAACGACCTGGCGACTGCAGACAACGACGAATCAATTACACGAACCCCTCTTCGAAAATCATATTTTTGTCTTACTTGGTCCGAGGAATGAAACGTATTCAGATTCAGGTGCCTTTTGATTATGAATTTCAGTCACCTTCTGTGAGACTGATCAATGTGTTCGCAAGATGGACTTAGAAAGAAGTATATCAGTACAGCATTTGCAAAATTTGAATGAAATGCGATAATCTATATGATCATCGCGAGCCATTTACCGAATTCCTTTCAGGGATGACAAATTGGTAACATATGCAGCCCAGGGATCTACAGCATTGAGTCAAAGAGAAAGCATCGTGGAGAGAGAGAGCGGAAAATCAGAGAGAACCTTTGAATCCGAGGGAAAAATAGAAGAGAAGCAGTCGCCGCGAAATTAGGTCGCGCGGGGTTGCGATAAAAGTTAACGTAGACGACGACGCCTCCGGGCGCACTTCTAATTACTCGAAATTAAGTTAACGAGGAAAGTATGTCGAACGACGTAAGAGTCATCCTCCGCGGGATGTTTTTCGATCACTTTGTCGCATCTTTCTTTTTTTTTTTATTTTATTTTATTCCTCGCGGACTTTGAAAGGAGGCGACCGAAGAACGTCAGCGACGTCAACGAATTAAAGTAAACTCTTGACCTGAATGAAATTATTCAAGTTTTATCGACTGCGTCTATTCTGGAGCTCCTCAGGGTAGACCACTTGGATGAAACTTTCTCAATCGCCAATTAGAATATTAATATTCACGGTCGGAGCTGGTCGATTGAAAACGATCATTACGGAGCCCCAATTTAATTATAAGTTCCCTAGACTATTAGGAATTAATTCTATCAAGACTGAAATACACATCGCGGCTGCCCATTTTTCACGCGAGGTTGATCCTAAACGGCCAACAGATCAAGACGGATGATCGAATTGCCATGTTTAGGGGACCATTCTCTGTTAGTCGTGCGCAGCAGGCGTCAATGGAGGGATAGCTAGCTACACAACCCCCGTCGTATTCGAGGGTGACCCGTCGGACTAAGTGGTTTCGTTCAGGACCATTGGCTGCATCGGTTCTCGTACCTACGACACTCGTGCTGACACTTCAACGGAGGAGATGAAGCACCCTATTCCGTTCCCACCTTCTCCGAGCTTTCGGTAAGCTCTCGAGATGGAAATCGATCGAGCCTCCCCATGTCGGCTCGAGTCTGCCTTAACATGTCGATTAAGCTGCCTGCCAAATTATTCGGAACCGAGTCGCGCTAATTAATGCCACCCGTTCACCTTGACTTTTTCCAGCCGTACCCTTCGCTAATTGCATACTAAACCCACGGACACGTTCCACGCGTTAGGAACACGCGAAAAATGATCATCCAACAGAATCCCTCCCGCATGAAACTGAAAAAGAAAATCGAAATTCTCAGTCGCCCGCAACAAGTGCCATTCATTCCCTTCCAGCGGTAAAATTCACGTAACAGTCTACCCCGTTCAATGGCCCACAGTTTCGAAAACGTCTCTCGAGCGGAGACTCTCGACACACCCCTCTCTCCCCCCCCCCCCCCAATGAACTGGTTTCCTGCACCAGCCAAATCGCGGCGACCCTTTTCTCCCCTGATACAAAGTCTCGCGACGAAACGCAGTGCCAAAGCGATTGCGGGAATCGCGGGAGATCCAGGATGAATGAAACTGTGAGACGCGAAGGAGCAGGCTGGGAGGGCGATACGGGGTGGCGATGCTGCGAGTGCAACTTGCGGGGAGGAAAATTGGGTTAGTGGAGCGGATCGGCGTGCACACCTTTTCGACGTCGCCGCATAAAACACCACTGCAGCATCAAACATCACACTTTGGACTGTGATTGGGTGAGAGGTCAGTGACCCTCCGTACGACTCCGTCCTCCGCTGTTTCCTCGCCCCGTCGTCGTTTCCGGCTGCATCCGTCGTTTCTGCATACGGCCCCCTTGCACGGTTCCTCGTTTCTGCCTCTCGCACTCGCGGAAACCACCTATACCTCGACGATCGAACGCGCGCGACGAGAGGATTCGTCGATCATCGACGATATCGCGGTTTCGAATGTTTTTACTCCACGTTTACTGCACGGCGCACAAGTAGGAAAACTCCACGAAGCCTCGAGCATTCAAAGTCTTAACTCACTGCCATCCAATCTTGCTTCTGTTCTTTAATGAACACTGGATGCCCACGCAGGCTTCTGTATCACTGAAACCCGCTTGACCGAAGTCTCGCGAAACATACGTCACGTGTTCGTCGCACTTTCGTTCTATAAAGTCTCTTGTTAACCTCTTACTCGAAGTTTCGCGTTTCATTTGGTTTTTACAGATCACTGCCCAGGCGTCGTCCTCGCGAAACACTGATTGCTACTCTCTTTCATTCGCCAGACACCCGGCTCATCCCGCTGCCTTACCGCTTTTAATTACAGAATCCCCGTTCGTCGACGACTGTTCCGGCAAAGGATCAACCCAAGTCAGTCGGAGCGCCTCAGCCGCGGACGGGAAATCGAATTTCCTCCCGCAGTCGTCGGGGGTTCGCTCTGCGCGGGGAAAAGTGAATCGATGACTGCGGATCGGTGCCTGGGATCGACACGTCGATCTCGCCCGGCATCGTCGAGAGAGCTGGCTCGTTATTCCGGCCTGCGCTCGGGCTTGTATACAAGGTAAACAATGGCTTATCGACGAGTCGCAGCAGCGACGACCGCTCGATCCGATAAGGTCCGCGAATCTGTCGAAACAGTTCGACCTGCTCTGCGAATCCCCGATAAGCCATTATGGCTGGGGACGTTTAATTGCTGGATTAAACGGTATATCGAGCTGCTGACGATCGAGAGAACGGGCAGCTACGAAACGAAGGAAGCGGGGCACGCGGATCACGAGACGGAGCCAACATTCGCAGTGAAATTTATGGGGGATAGCCCCCATGCCCTTTAACCTTCCACGAGGGATGAACGTGACGCGAATGGTCGCGCGTTGCTTGCGCATTTTACAACCCTGTCTGCCCTGGCCGAGGAGGAAAGGTTCATTCTGTAAATTGAAAGTAGGGGCGCGCTGCACGTGCGCGAGTCGAATGGTCGTAATGAATAAATTGGGGCTGTTTGGAAGATTGGAGGTGGTTGATGGTGTCGCAATTGAGCCGTGGAACGGCCGAATAAAGGCACAAAGATAAGCAGTATCGTTTGGCGTTCTAACTGCAGCCGAGCAAGAGATTTTGGACCGTTTCCAACGGACGTCGATAAGACTCCGGCGTCGAATATCGCGACGGAAGTTCAAATGGGCTTCGCGAAACGCAGCAGGCGTTACCGATTGCTGGATCGATCGCGATATCGCGTCCAACACCGTCGTGACGCGTCTGATACGCGACTGGATCGCGTCTCGGAGGGAGCCGAGGGTGAAAGCCGACGTTTCTCTAGCGGGGGAAACTCTCGTTTCGCTGTAAAGAGTATCTCTTTACGGCCGAGCGATCCCGTTCGCGAAACTTGCCCGTAAAATCCGAAAATTCGATAGCAACTTTCCGTTTCCGCTTGTCTACCAAAGATCGGCAGTGGAAGTACATTGAAATGGAGATTGCTAAGTCTACGCCGCAGGGCAGATCAATGGAGATGAAAGGAGTGGATTTAAGAGTGATTTTAGATAAGTACTATTTGGTATAATGTTGCGTGCTTCGATCTTTGGGCGGAAGTGTAAAGGCACGAGGGTAAAAGTGACGATTTGAAGACTCGAGTGAGTTGGGAATGAAAAAGCCTTGGAGTTAGAAACCGTGTCCCAGAAAATCGTGGTGGAATGCAGCTGCTATTATTTGGACGGCATGATATTTTCACAAAAGTGTGAAACAATTGCGACGCACTCCACTCGGAATCGGGGAAATGGAACAATGCTACACGCGATCTATTGTTTTTCCAATGTCGGAATAGAAGTACCAAAAAATGGCATTTCGAATGCGACGCATCTAATTCTGTTCAATGTTTCGTTCCTTTGTTCTGTCAAATTTCTGGCATACTTCGGCTTCTAGTAGAATCGAGCTATGACGACCAGTGCAATTGAAATTCCATAGTTGATGTGCATTGGTGGAAAAGAATCTACTTCGTGCGATGAAAACTATCCAAAAGTAACTCGCTTGTTTCCTGATTAACGGACCCAATTTCACGACATATCACGGAATAATTTGTCTCATTCGAAGAGGATTCATTTCATAAATCAGAGAATGAAATTAATCAAAGATCAGAAGATCAAAGATCATTAATCACCTAGAAATTACGCTGATATCGGTGCAACGAACGACTATCAACCGCGATCCGGGTGAAACTGTTAATATTTCACGGAGTACATGGATTCCCTTCGAGCAAGTAACTCGCTCGAAGCCCAGGTATCATTAAATTATTCTTCTGGCAATAAAACGCATTAGAAATTTAATTAACACCGGCACGCTTATCTAGACAATACACTTAACCTACTGACCCAACAGAATTTAAGTTTCCTCCCACTACAATGTGGAGTATTTTGATCTAGTGCACTGTCGACAATGACAATGTTTCATTTATGGACACAACAGCACAATGAAGATGCGCGCTAGTCATTCTGTAATGACGCTGCATGGGTCGATGCAGTTCACCGACATCATCCGCGTACGATATTCAGTGTGGAGAGGTTAATATACTATATAACACGAGATTCTCCTCCACCATTGGGTACGAATATATCGTTGCGAGGAACTATGCGCACGTAACCGTAATACCGTATGAAATTTGAAACTTCCGTACAATTTCAGACGCTTATCATCAATCTGATACGAATAATTTCAATGAACCTGCAGTTATCTCGCCATCCATCCTTCCACCTACTTCTAAATAACTATTAGTCGAAGCAGTGGTATTTCCGTACAATTTCAACAACAGACCTGAAGAGCAACTTCCTATTACTAATCTTCCATTTACCTGTCAACCCTTTAAATGCACCGTAAATATTCCTGATCACCGATACCTCTATTAATTTCTATGCCACTTGGGAAGAGAACTATCAACGGATCCAAACATCACGTCTGTGCTTCGCGTCGTCTATCTTCCAACATGCACCTCGTGCATCACCTCAGCCCACTGTTGCTTTCGCCTACTCCTAAGCAACTTAATCGCACCGAAGGAGCAAGGAACGGGCACTCGCGAAGAGGCTAAGCCACGAGGGAGCGATCACATGGACGGTAAACGGTGGCGAAAGAAAGGAATCATCGATGGTTGCATCCGGGCGGGGTACCCAGTGACCCCAGCTCCGCCGCTACGTGGGTCGCCAGGTCACGCGGATACCCGGGTCGTCGCATGCCCCTCGGTCAAGGGACTCCGCTCGAAAACATTGCCGAGAAAACGGTATCGAGCGGCCGAATTATTCGCGATTGGATCACACGCGGCACGGAGGAAAGCCTCGATGACCCAAATCGGCGTCGCGTTTTCGCAGAAACCGTCTCCGCGTCCAGGAGTGGCTGTACCTCGCGACCGCCTCTGAATCACTCCGAAACCACACTTCTCGCCGCGAGGATCAACCGGGGAAGAGACGCGAAATCACCGCGTGCCCAACGATCAGCCGAATTCGAAAACGGTACGGCCACTTAGTATCACAGCGGACGAACGAGTACCGCGTGAATGAAGGAACGAGCGAGGGACGAAGAGCGATACAGAGATTGTTGCTTCGACGCCAGGCGACAGGTTCTCAAGCACACCTTCAGTGGCTCGTAGGAGGCCGGGAAATCGTCTCCTTATTCCGTGAAGCACTCTCGATCGGCACCCTTTTCACCGTTGCTGCCCCGAGCGAACCGCGCGACGTGCATGTTTCCCTCCGCGAGGATGCAGAGTTTCGGGGGAAGATTCGATCTCCAGCCGTTGGTGGTCCGTTGAGCGAGACGTGCACGCGGGTAACGCGGCGAGGTTTCCGGTCCCACGACCAACCCGGTATCCGGCTCACCGAGAGGAACACCGAGGACGGGGCTTGTTTTTGGGTCGAGGAGCGAGGTTACGCGGCGCGTTGAGGTCGGCTGGTGACTGACTCTCTCCGGGTCGTCGCGACGCCGACGCCACCTTTGCGCGTCCATCCCCCTCTCCACCCTTCGAGCAACCGCGACCCCCTCGACAGACCGACTGCTATACCCCCACGAGCCCCGCGACCGTGCCTGTGGCTGCAACCCCCATCGCGGGGCTTATACCTGCCTAGGCTGTGTATTCGTCCACGGACGTGCACCTGGTACGAGCCAGCGAAGGTTGCTGACCGACTGCTAACCCTTCCCGACCCTTCTCCCCCTCGAGATACTCGATATTCCTTGCTGAATCGTTCGGGGGGTGGGTATTTCGATTATTTCGATTCATTCCCTTGGAGACACGGGCCGCGCTCGATGGAAGTCTCGACGTGTTTTCGAGAGGTTTGCCCGACTCGTTTCTTGATTAGGAATGCACTTTGTGTGCTCAAGAATAATTTGAATAAAGGCAGACGGAAATCAGACGAGTTACCCTTATTGTGGACTAACAGGGAGCTCGAGATATCGATGCTGAATATTCTGTGTAAAACACTCGTAAGGCTGCCAGGATCCACGGAGACAGAAGTCGTCCAAGGTGGAATAAAAGAGTGGAACAGCGAGCGAGATCAAAGAGTCCCGAAGGGACGACCTCGCGCCCTCGCGGCGTCATTAAACTCTCAATTAGCAAAGCTGCAATTAACAGCGACAAAGACCGCGCGAGAGCCAGCTACGGAATCGGAACGGAATCTCTGCGTACTCCTTGGACGCAGGACGTCGATCAGGATCATTGAAGTGATTGGAGCCGAAGCTTGAGTGACCCATTATGGCAATGAGTTCGTGCAATCCTGATCTCGTCATTTGTCGTGTTAAATGCAAGTTGCAGCAGTCGTATAGGTCTAAAATAAATTTTTTATAAGAACACCACAACCTTACCCAAAGCGGGGTGGAATGTAATATAAATGTTTTTAGCGGGAAACCGGTAATTACGAACTAGTATATTTACAGATGCGATTCCGCATTCTGAAATGCAAAAGTAAATTAAATATGTGGCCTCAATCAATCGGAAACGCTGCGATATTAATATTTACCACACTCCAGTCGACTGCTGAATATTTCCCACCTGTTCTCACCTGTCCGCAGCAAATGGCAAACATTTCCGGCCTATCGATCGTACAAAACCATAATTTCCTTCTTTCCCATCGAGTGCAGCCGGACAAACGGCTGGAAATCTCGGGTGTAACCGAATGCACTAAATTTTTTTGCTTCAAACTCGAATGGCAATTCTAATTGCGCGTGTCGCGAGGAATGGCCAGAACCGCCTGGCGTCATTAATTGTTTCGACGGTAAATACTGAAACGAATTTTAATTGCTGTCCGGTTCGCCAGGCGTTAGCGCGGTTTCCCCTTGGTTCGCGAGCAATTCAGGTGAGTGATCGTTAAAAGAGAGAGCGAGAGAGAAAAAGGAGCCAGCTGCCGCGCTTGAACTGTATAATTGTCGCGGCCCTGCTCCGCCCGTGACAATTGAAACGCCTGTACGAACGGGATTATTTTCAGCCCGGGGTTAGTTTCACCGAGACACCGACGCGAATGGAACAGGGGGTTTCTCGCGTCGAATAAAAATGCTGGACGAAACAGAGCAATTAATTCAGCGCGCCTTTATAAGAACGCGTCAGGCGGTCCGGCCTTCCACCTTGATTCTGATGTTGGAAGAATTTCTACCAAGGCTACGGCACTGAAGCGAGTAATTTGGAAAAAAAGTAAAGAAACTCACAATTTTAGACACCTATCCGTCCTTTCGGTTACATTGTGTTATAATGTAGGTACGTATTCTAGCTGAATTCAGTTTTAAGTCCTTCTACGTAATCCGATCGGTAGCAACGAACGTGCACAGTGGTAAAGGGAAAGTTTAAACGATATTTTTATACATACCCTCGTTCTGCATAGCGATTCCTCGCGCCACGAAGCACTAGCATCGCTGCTACTTTCCATAAGATAATACACACTGTATGCACCATGGAACAGTTACCCGCGTCGCCGTTTCCATACGCACTCCCTGTGCCAGTTCATAGGTCATTACGCCGCGTGCGAAAACGCCCTAAGCCGCGAACTCTTTAAAAAGATAATGCAGCGCCACGCACCGTGGGAATTTTGCATACCCCTAACATCGTGTAAACTATCGATGTCGGTGGAAAATAGCGACGATTCAGGTCACACGTTCGCGTTCGCGTATGAAGGCGCGATTGTGACGTTGCAGATTTCCATCGATTTTCCTCTTTTCCTGTTTCTTATAAAGCAAATGAATCCTCGATGACGCGTGCACGTGATTTTGTAACGAAATTGGAGTGACTTCTGGTAGGAAAGGATTACGGAGAGATGAAGATCTCATATTCGTAATACTTTTTAAAATATTTGCATGTAGAAAATTGTTCCAAGGTGTGGTGCGTGTAATAATGCTGATTCCAATGGGAGATTTCTGCCCTCGCGTTTGGTAATATCTGTACAGGAAGGGGATATAATTTTCCCTGGGAAATCTGGTTTCGCACACGCGGTCGCGGTTTTTCCGCGGCAGAAACGTGGCTATCGATTTCCGATTTGTCAGCGAAGCGCGAACGACTGAGAAGTTATCGCCGACACCGTGGTCTGGCCGATGCAGAGCCGATTGAAAGAAAAAGGTGGAGAGAAGTTGGGGGCTGATTCGAGCGGACTGCAGCGGCGTGCGATTCTTAGGGAAACTCCAGCGTAATCGCTTAAGAATTATCGATCTCGTCGGGCCGTGCGAATCGAACGTTCCAGGAGCACGAAATTACGTTAGCTCGAAGCTTTTCCAGTGTGGAAGGTCGAGGGAGATTTCGTTGGAGATCCCAAGTTACTGCCGCGGGGTGTAGGAAGCTGGGAAGATGTACCATTACAAGCATGGCGATGCTTGTAAAATTACTGGCTCGAGAGGAATCTCTATCGAGAATTTTCTTTTGAGGGAACTTTTTAGTGTAGAGTGGATTCAGTGTTTACTTACTTTGCTGAATTAGATTTAGCTTCTTAAGGGGAACGCCAGTTCACTGAATCAATTGGGATGTTTGCAGAGGGGATGAGTACCACTTCCATTCGCGATAGAGATTTCCTTGCCGATAAGAGGGATTTATCTGAAGCGTGCTATACTGCGTTCCACATTAGAGCATACAGATTTCGCGCAGGCACGACCCTCAGGAGGCGTTGGTACGCTCGACTCCCCACTGAACCGCCTATGTTTCTCTCCGTCGCACGACCTTCTACTTACTCTCTCTGTTAACTTTTCGCGAACTGTTTACGTTGACAACGGTCAGGTCTCGCGTTTGGGATGTACCAGTTATTCCTTGGAAATTACCACGACCAATCGCATGCAGTTCAAATTGTGGGTAGTAGTGGGAGCTGCGCAGATCGGTCGCAAATCGGTAGGGGCGTCGGTATGCTCTCATATGGAATGCAGTATACTAAAAGATGCTAATTCTATTACAAGTCCATGGCAATTACCTACGTTGAACCCGAGTGATTTATTCGCGAAATCCTCTACTGCCACGCGTGTCTTCGCTCGGATGTTGCACTAATAATGTCGTTAACTCCCACGACAACACCTTGCGGTGGGTCATGCACCCGTGGATATTTGTAGTATCACACCGAGGCCCGGTTGCCTGGCGGTGAAATTTAGGTCGTCTTTAAATTAAACACAAATATCCCTGTGTCTACGACAAAGTAAGTAAACCATCCAGACTGAGTAATTCAATCGATAAAGAACAGCGACTCGCATTTTCCAGCATTCATTAATCATAAAGACGTGGACCAATGAGGCGGTCCGTGCATTCTCTTACATCAACTTCACTCGGTGCTTTTAAACTGGTATACCAAATTGTATTTATAAAGCCCAGAAGTACAAGCTACCTTCTTTCCCGTTCAAATTACCTCCCTTTTAATAGTAGCTCAAAAGACCCCTGAAAATCAGCTTTCAATTGAATATTCCCTTCATTGAATTCGCCTCCTCCGCGAGATATGCACCACAGAATTAGTTCCCTATTAACCGAACAAACTCACAAGCACAAAGGATTAAGAATCCAATACTATCACCAGCCCCAGCTTCCCGCTTCTTTTCGCGCCGCTATCAGATCTCAAAAGTACGAAACTTGGGAGCTCGTAAAAAGGCATTCGCGTCTTCGAAAGAGCGATGAAAGGGCAAAGAAAACTAAACACCTTGCACCGTGAAAAGTTGGGCCGCGTCGAAGCAGCGACTCGCATCGATCCCCCGTTTTTCAGTAAGTTTTTTAAACAAGCTAGAGGGAAACTCCGACAGAGGAAGACGTCAGTACTTTGACGCCGGCACAGCCAGGTGCCATTGGCTTTTCTCTCGTCGATATTCCCCACGAACGTGGGAGAAGCTCTCCTATCGTTTGGAATTCAGGTCAGCTGAGTGACACGCTCCAAGGATCACGCGGGTAGCATTTTATCGGCCTGCAGGAAGATAGCCCTCGTGGATCCGGGAGATCCACGACAAAGTCTCCACGCTGATCTTCCACGGGCACGTCTTCCTTGGATCATCAAGCAGGTCGACGGGAATTATGAAGTTTCAGATGTTCTTATCGCATAGGTTGATAGTTTTCTTGTAACCAGTTCAGGCATTGCCGATTAGTGAGTTTGCAAGCGCAGAATAATTAATCTTGAGGGTATTCAAGAAAGGGCGAGAATTCAGGGAGTTAAGACGCTTTTGCTGCTTTAGGTTGACCGTGCTTGGGGTCGACAATTGCGATTTTAGAGCTTCTTTCGCGTGGTCAATGAGTTTACGACCGCAGGAAAATCGGTTTTACGGTCGATTCGCAGGGAAGGGTTGCTTGTACGGGATTGTTAGGCGCTTGGGGGTTAGATCTGCAGGCGTAGAGCTTCCTACACCCTCTTCAACCGTGTGTAAACTTAGAGAATATCTGCGAGTGGTTTCTTAAAAAAAGAACAGCTAAGATTGTCGAAAATTATGATGTTTACGTTACTATCCAGTTGGAGAGTTTTAGGGGTGGGTTTCATTCGATGCACGGTAATTGAAGTGTTGTTCGATGTATAATTGACGCGAGGTTCCGCGATGCTGTGCTTTTCGAATATATTTGTTTTATCGTTAATTTAGAATTCCGAATAAAATGAATAAAAGTGCACGTGAAATTTTAACGAGCTCTGTTCTTTTCATTTAAAAATGCCTGATACCTCGTGCCACCAGGCAAAAGTTCCCTCGTTGCGGAAAATCCTGGCCAGTGTTCATTAAGATTTGCAATGATTGTCGAGCAAATTCAGGACACCGGTATAAACATGTCCAGGTATATTTTTATATCAACCCGCACCACAATTTATACCAACACTTTCTGGAACACCCTTACGATTCATCCATCGATTAAGCCTTTTCAGGAACCTGGCAAGGTTAGGTAACGGTTAAACAGCTCCACCAACCAAGATGACTGCTTCCCTCTTTCACCAGCGAGAAACAGCTACAGCCAGCAGTTCGCCCATGGTGCGAATCGACGCGAAATGGCTCGGAAGGGTGGCATGTCCGGTCTCGCGGGACTTCCTCCGAGCCTGCAGATTGTCGAGGGCCTTGAAAAGACTCGGTACGTCACGCGCACGAGCTCATAACCCTGCAGAATTACGTCCAAGCGGCCCCGAAGGAACGTCGACCTCGCGGCAACCACGCCGAACGGGACGAATTCCGTGGAATTGCCGCTCCGATAGCGATTACATCGACCCCATGGTGATTATTTCACGTGACGACGGTCGATTCAGCCAGCCAGCTTTTCCTCCATAGTTTTTGCGCGGGGACGCTTTCAGCGTTTCGGACGTGGAATCTGAGGCTCGAATCGCCCCGACCAGCGGCTGATTGTTATCTCGCGATTTAATTCCATTTCTCGAGCGACGTATTTAATTCCATTTCTCGGAAACATCGAACAACAGGGGGATCAATATTCCAACGTTTCTTTTTTCATTTAATAGCGCAGTAAGAATAATCATTGAAATGTTTCGTACTGACTCGACACGGTCGATGGTTATTTGCGTTGAATTTTAGGGGTGGGTTTCACTCGATGCAATTACGATGCACGGTAATTGGAGACTTGTTCGATGTATAATTGACGCGAGGTTCTGCCATGCTGTGCCTCTCGAATATATTTGTGTTATCATTAATTTAGAATTCCGAATAAAATGAATAAAAGGGCACGTGAAATTTTAACGAGCTCTGATCTTTTCATTTAAAAATGCCTGATACCTCGTGCCACCACTTTATTTCCCCGCTACTCGCATTTACATCGCGAAGCAACTCCGGGCAAAAAATCCCTTCGTTGCGGAAAATCCTGGAGAGTGTTCATCAAGAGTTGCAAACGATTGTCGAGCAACTTCTGGACACGAATATAAACTTTCTACCTTGGCGAGGCGTTCTTAATCCTGTAGTTACGTTGCTCGGGGATATTCAGGGCTAACTGCAGCACCCTTGCAACAAATTCAGGGAAAGTGGAAGGGGAAGTACCGCGAGCAGAGTTTTGGCACCCAACTCCGCAGGGATTTAAAGTTCAATCACGAATAATGATGTCGGCGTGTCTAAGAAATCTCTTGGAGGTTACTCATTACTACCCGATCGAATTGTTTTAATAACTCGCGAGACTTGGCCAAGCGCGCTCGAATGTTATTTCATAAAACGCCGATAAAACGTAGGCATTTGAAGACTTCAGCACCATTAAAGGTCAGGGAAGTTTCTCCCCCTCCACGTTGCGAGCCAGGGAACTTGCAAGTCGATTCACCCTTGGTCACTTAGAGATGCAGAAATGCATTTCAAAGTAATGGCACCGGGACCGAGGAATTGCAATTCTCCGAGTTCCAGAGTGGAAATTTGGGAACCGCAATTTGACGAGTAACTGGGGCACATTTCATCCGCGAAGCATGATTGAATAACATATGGATGAAAGCTCTTTAAATGCAGCAACTGAACGCAGAGAGTCGAGGAGGAAACTTCAGGCGCCGTGAGATAATTTTAGTACATACAATTTCTAGAGAAAAACTACGTGCCCCTAGTTCTCGCTCCGGTGAGTCGACAGATCGGATTTTTGTTCAGGGATTTCGGAATTCGCGGTGACCGAGTAATTCGACTATCACAGAAATTTCCCCATTTTCCGTTGAAAGGATTAAATTGCAGAGGGAGCACGGGTAATCGCGGCAATTTAATTCTTTCTCCCTTTGAAAACACGGCCGTACGCGGGGCTAATGGAAAGCTGAAAGACACTTCGCGCGAACTCGACTTTCTGGACGCGGCTTTTCCGCGCCGCGGTTGCTCGTTCAATCGAACGCGCCCTGGACACAACGGCACCCACACAGGGGTCGTTTTGTGCGGCGTTGATTTAGGGATGTAACAGAGTTTCGACGGTATCGGTGCCGCGGGCCCACGGCCTGGATTTTTCCCCCGCAGTGACGAGTGCGTCCAGGATTTCCTCTTTTTTCCTTCGATTCAGAGCTACCGGGATAAAGATCGTGAACGATAGTCGCCGCTATACGCCGTTCGCGGAGGCTTTGCGGCCACCAACGCAATATGAATCCAGGAAAAATGGCACGGATTAATACCGTTTCGCGGACAGCTCGTAGATTCAATTTCACTCTTTAACGGCAAGTGCCGTATTTGGTCCCCGGGTAACGGAGGTAAAACTTGTGGAAAAGACAGCGAATAAGCCAAGGGAAAAACCTGACATAAAGTTTGCAATTTTGAATTTCCATTTGTGGCTAAATTAGATATATCACTAGTAAAGTCTGTCGACCTTGTTAGACAAGAATAGCCTAAAATTGATACGCGAATAATTCCGAAGAACTTTAATAGCATTCGAATTTGCAGCTTTGCTAATACCTTATATGCGACGGCCGTCTGACAGCGTGGATTTATTCTCTGAAACGGTCTGACCCACTTTTGAACATTCTGTCCTTTGAAAGATAAATTAAAAGCGGGAAGTACAGTTTGAATAACGTCCATTATCGTTTGCGACTTAATTCCATTTCCTTACGTAACGTTCCCTCTGTCGGTTACTTGAAATTCGCTGCGTGAAAGCCCGGTTTCGTGGATCTTGGACACCGTTTTACTAATTCATCGCGTTGTCCCGACCCCATGGGACCCGTCGCGACGAGCAACGGCTCAAAATGTCTGCCATCCAGGATTTATTTTACCGCGCGAATGTTGCGTTATTGATTCGGTCGGTGCATCGGGCCAGGCACGTTGAAGCCCAAAGTGAAAAATGTCTCGAGCCGTTGCGTGCACGTGGAAGACAGTTTTATATGGTGCGCCACTCAGTAATTGATATCGTGCCTGATAACGGTGGAGCAGGTGGCTAATGCCAGTAACGAGAAAACTTTTGTATCTACCTGACACTGTTACCGAATTTAGCACCACCGATACTAATACCACTTAACGGGCCGAAATTTTCCCGCGCGGCATACTTGTTCGTTTAATTCTAAAGTGCTTACTAAGCTGATTCGAGTTGAAAGGTGATTACAGTCAGCTAATTACCCCCGCTTTCGGTAACGGAAAAGAAAACAGAAGAATCCCCCTAAATCACACCGACACGCCAAGGCCCCATGAAATCATGGGGCATTACAGAATTACGCTCGTAAAATGATTACTTACACCCATAATCCCCCAAGAGGATGCTTGCGCAACCCCGTGTCCCGAGGGGTGCTGGCGCAGGGGGTCGAACAGCCGCGAGTAAGTAGAAAAGGGGCGCTCGAAAATATTAATAAACGCGTGCCGTGGCAAGTGGAAAAGCCGCTTGAGAGATCGCATTCACCCAGCTCGGTATTGAAATTCAATTAACCGGGCAACGAATTCATATTAAGGGCGGCTTTCGTCCACCGTCGAGCCAATTATTTTAATTATATTCGCGGCAAGTATCGCCGGGGGGGGGGGGGGGGAGCCGAGGGGGAAGTGCAGGCGTTCACGGAGTCGATCGTGCTCGCACGAGCGATCAAACGAATTCCTGGATCGTCTGAATTTCGTCGTCGGCGTTGGCGTAAGGTTTCACGACGGGCCTGCGTCAATATCGACCCGTGTTTCTCTCCCTCACCCTTTCCTGCTCACCCTCCGCTGCACCCTTGCACGCTCTGTGCACGTACGCGCGGGAGAAAACAACGAGCTGGAGCTGCGTTGAAATATGCACGCCCGCCGTGACGGAAAAATGGTCCGCTGGAGCGCTCGCCGGGCCCATGTTTCATTGAATTTCGGCCAGTGCCCCGACACCCGCCGGAAGACGCATTAAATTCTCCTTTCTCTACGATTCCGTGAAGAATTTAAACGCGCATAGGTAGTTGGAACGACGTTTTATTTTGACGCGAGCGTTCAGATTAGACTGGAATAACGATCGATCGAAAATGTGGAAGCAAGAAGTTCGAAACTTTGAGATCTTGAATAATTCTGAATGAGATAAACGGTGGTGTATGCTGAGGGTTCTGAATTTTGAAGCACTGATAAATTTCTACGTCTTTCTGCAGCGTGATATGATTAAGTTGTGAATGACTGGATGACTGGATAACGACTCAAGCGCAATGGAGGGTTGAAATACGAAGAGAAGCGGGCGCGCGAGGAGAAATGGATCGCGCATTGTCAGACACGATTCCAGACAGAGTAAATGGGAATGTATTTCCTCTGAAATTTCAGATCCTTGCGTTATTTCGAAAATTGTTTCAAGTAGAAGATATCGTACTTCGAGAGAATTTTAGAGGACGAATTTGTAACAATTTCGTCTAAAATCTTTGAATTATAATACGTAGGTACCTATGTTCACTCTGCTGCACCGTAGAATTTGGTTTCCTATGCAAGGATTCCAAACCAAGCGGAAGTGGTTAATACAGCTGAAAACCGTGTTAGCGATGACGTAAGGGAAGATACAGATAATTTAAGCGGCTCGAATTAGAGAACTGGGGAATCTCAGAACACTCCGTCGAGCTTCAATAATGATTGTGTCAATATAAGCTTCCGTCCATATTTGTGTTTCCATTCGGTGGGCTTATGCGTTTACCCGTTCCCCTCCTGGGAATTTTAATTAATTGGGTAGCAAGAAGATTACGAAGATACGTTACATACGGAATACCCTGCAAATGGTGGACCAAACAAAAGTGGGATCGTTTACAAGCATACATTTTAATGAAGAATTATGCATCACGTAGAGCATGACGTTGGTAATCCGCAGTAGGGGTGGAGTGTACAGCGCACAGATCGTTTGCATAATTTATCAAGTAGAATTTATACATTAAGCCACGAAGAACAAAACACCCAATTGCACAGAATAACGAACAGCTCCTTCAAATAGTCATTTCAAGCTACCTAATAAACATCCACCCTCGAACATTCAGCGGTTAGTCAAGTGTCACCCCATTTGGTCGACCCTCCAGATTCGAACAATCTCTTTAACCTCAAGACTCATCAACTACACCCTCTACACCACGTCGAATTGGCGATGATCCTGATACTCTGTTACACCTCCATCTCTTTTACGATTTCGATTACCCCTTAAATCGCAGAAACCACCTTGCAAATATTCTCGAATCAGAGGAAGATCATCGTGACGACGATCGATCACTCTGTCGACATTATCGATCAACAATGGTGTCAGCGAAAATTCTCCGTACTTATTCTGGAATTGCCCGGAATCTTGTTTACGCTAGTCGGAAGAGCAGACATCTAACAACCCCGCGTCTCTCGCTCGTTTTTCGATCCTTTTCAATGCGCGTTTCTCCCCCTTCTGGGACGCACGAAGACCGGGGGAAACGGAGGGATAGAAATAAAAGAAGCAGGAGGGAAGAGGGAGAGAGAGAGAGAGCCGGCTGGTAGGCTCTTCAACTCGCGATGTACGCAGAGGAGCGTATCGATCGTCGTTGGCTTCCATGGTTCTTGCCACGAGACAGGCGAGGAGCATGCACTAACCCAGCCCCCGACGTCTGTACGACGTTTTATCCTCTGTTTGCACCCTTTCCGTCCCACAGCCTCCATCACGGCCGCTTAATTCACCCCCCGCCCCGTTACCCAGCCCTCGTTCCCCGTCATTCCCGTGTTTAGCTAGGAATCGGATCCGAAAAGGTAGTAAAACGTCCCTACGACGCCGGATCGATGCCGGAGCGGCCGAAATCTCGTGAACTCGCTCGGCACACTCCACGTAACATACTAATGGCGATTTAGAAACCCCGGGACGGTGCTCGGTGGAGTACTCGAACGTTCAATGGGATTTTTCTTCAACCGTCCCCCGAAATTAACGATCTAACGGTGAGTCGACGGGTTTGCCTCTGGAAGCAGGTGCAGCGGGGACATTATTCGACGCTAACACGCGAGTAGGTCGTGCCGCATGATCCACGAGTCGACTTCAGCGTCGTTATGTCACTCGACGTCAGACGACGCCTCCGCAAGCGTGTGCGCTCGTCTGACTTTCGCCGGGCCGAGGAGTTGGCTTCCACGAACAGGAGTATCAATGGAGACGATTCGAATCGTGTAATTCACGATTCGCGTCAAATAAATTCGCCGACAGCAACAGGTTGCCCGCAACAAGGGTATTCGCGTGCGAGGCACAATTCGCGCGGCGTATTCCGCGAAACGAGCGACGAAATTCCTTGGAAATCTTGAGAAGGGTGGGTGGCGGACGGCCGAATCCACCTTGTAATATCGTATTACGCGTCTGCGTGATAAGTCTGGTTATAAGGCTTCGGTTTGAACCGCGGAAGAAACCCGATAGCCTTGTCTGGACGTTGCTCGCGATACGGTCCACGAGAAGGGAGTGTAAAAGGTCGGGGGTTGTTTTCTGAGCTAGCGGATTTCAGAACTCGATACGAGAGCCGGGTATCGTGTGACGTTAGCGAAACATTTCGTCTTCGTTCCGTGCAAATTGTACGGAGAGCAGGGCGATTCAGATGGGCTAGAAAACGAAGGAAAGAAGTTTAAAAAATTCCCAAGGAACTTGTTTTCCCTTGTTTTCTGGAAAGCGAAGCTAGGACAAGGAATACTTGAAGCACGGAGAATGGGCGAAGCATGACGTTTGTCATTATGTAATTGGACGAGGAGAATTGTACAACGTTGATGGAATCGTTGCGCGATGCGCATGGCCGAGGCGGAGATTCCATGGGAAATTTAAGCGGTCGTCACATAGCACGGCGCGCATAGCACTATCATAGTCGGCAGGACATTAATGCCGCTTCTAACGCGTGATTTCCGGTAATTAGGTCAACGCCTGTGCTCACGCCATTGTGCGCGGCCTTATTAGGTACTGCGAAGACGAGACTATAATTTTCTCGCGAACCTTCTCTCGTGTTTGTTGCAACGAGCCACTCTAATGTCTCTTGCCGGGAAAATTGGGGAACTGAACACCGTGGCAACCCTTGTGAAAGCATCTGCCTCGGAGCGACACTTTAGATGCTCAAGTAAAGTTCACGTTCCTCAACCATGGAAACAGATTAGACTACTACGGGCGAGAATTAATAGTTCTGGAAGCGAGTATCTCGAAGAAAGCATCGAGATGCTTGTTCTTGGACACAATATGGCCACATCTCTGCATCCTGTCACACGTGACCTGCATACGGTGCAAGTTTATTACACGGAACGTTAGGGGAGCCCAAGACCCAAGGGCTGGAACTCGATTAAGGCCACTGACTCCGCGTGCCTAGCCCCGGGTTCACGGTACGTTAATTGCTATCAAACATAAATGAGCATGACTCTACAAGCAACTCCGACCAGGGCAAAGACTTAGCTTTCATCAGCAGCGAACAATTCGACCTGCGATCCCAAAAAACTCTTTCCTACCGAAGCAACCCTTGCCATAATCAGCAGCACTCCGTGCCATGGTAACCCACCCTTCGTAACGTTGACCTTAAGGCCTAACATATGCTGTCTGCGATCAATCCAACCCCTGGCCAACGAGCCAGGCTTAACTTGAACCCTCAGACTTTTGCGGTTGCACACTCGTATGGTATCGATGTTTGCATCTTACCTTGCGTGCTGCCGTTGGGCTGGCCTCCTTGCGGGATCCCTGGATAAAGGGGCGAGAGATGCGGCGAGGGTTGATTGCTGGGCGTTCCTGTAGAATGCGGATTGGCAGTCGTGGGGGTCGGCGTGGCCGACGGTGCTTGATGGGATTGCTGGGACTGCTGCAAGGTGCCAGCGGACGTGGGTGTTGCTACGGGGGTACCGGCACCGGTACCGACCCCTCCAGCGGTCGGCTGATGTTGCTGTTGCTGGTGTTGGGGCGGCTGCTGCGGCGTCGGTGGTTTTTGGCCGTCCGTCGAGTCGCTGGCCGTCTCTGAAACCGAGCAACGTACCATCTAGGTTAACTCGTACATTAATCTATGCAGACAGCCGCCCAGAACTGTTCTACGTTCGTTAGGAAACGCGTCTACAGCGCCTTCGATCCGGTGTGCCAGAGACAACAGAGTTGCTGCTGATGATCTGCCCCCGAAAGGGATCATTAATTCGAGGCACTGGTAAACTTCGTCGCACGATCTCGTTCTGTTGTCCGTTTAGTTGGTTTGTGGGCTACAACTCGAGAGCTGGGAGTTTAAACGAACCGGCATTGTTCGGTGGAGCAACAGCGGCCTAGGTTTACGACAGTGACGCAATCCATTCGCTATTTTCAACATCGTAATTATCGTGCATCTGTCCTGTATTGATTTCACCTTGGATATTTATAGTCAGGAAGGCACCGAGGGTTTAAGAATAATGACGACCCAAGTCTTTCGCCGCGGCAGTTGCCGTCTCTCGGGACCAAGTTTCTCTTGTTTAGAGGCAACAATTAATCAGGAATTGGAAGTTGTTCCACTCGGGAAGCGCTGTGTTTCGAACTCAGGCCCCCTCGGATCCCCGCAGAACGGATGTATGAATAATGGTAGAAGCTGGCGAAGAGTTTGAAAATCAATACTACGCCAAGTTCTTTGACAGAAGATACGTTCAACAGGCATTGTTGCGCCCCAAGTGGCGGGAATCTATTAATCAGCCGAGCCAGCTCCAGTTGCACGGAGCAACGGAGAAGCAAGAGGAACGTTCCACGTCCACCATCGTAATTACGTTTCGTGCTAAGTGTATAGTGCACCGGCGTCGCGATAAAGCACCATCCACTGAATGAAAAGTACCGTTCCCTGCCATCTATTTATCTTCATTTCTTTGATCTTTGAAGGCACCTCGGGAGCGCAAGGTTTTAATAAATAACGAACAGGAGATGTGTATATATTCGATAGGCTAAGGCATCGGGAATCAAGAGCCTATGGTGTCCAGTTGAGATGTTAACAAAGCAACGCAGCGCGGTGTAATTCCACGTTCTTGAACCTACCTTTCCCAGAAGCTTGATAAACGGGAAGACATTTGCACGCGAGCGTTTTATACTCCGCACATTAAACTCTGATAATTGTAAGCAAGTTCTTTCACGTACAAAAGATTTAAAAGAATTCTACAGGCATTTAAATTTTGTACAAAGTTCCTGCACTTTGATAACAACATCCAACTTCGCCGTTAAAGCTTATCTTATCACGTTTGTCGGTAAGAACGGCCATGTGGTTATCGTCCCGTGGTAAAATGATTACACGATTCCGGAAATTGAGCTCATGTCTGCGCGATAACGACCCACCAAACCCAATTGCATTCTTTCAGTATTCCACTTGCCCTTCGTGCCTCGTTCCAATCCGTGAACCCTTATTTCCTGATCAGACGGAGGCTGGACAATTTCCACGTGGAACAACTCCAGCCCCCCATAGGAAATTCGCGAATTTGACGGTCCGCGTGCATGGAATTCAGCAAAGTTTAAAAAAGCACAGTCTCGATTCATCTTAGCACCGAATAATTTTTGGAACTTAGCGCTAAATTTGAAATAGAAGAACCGAGTGACTCGAATCAGAGCAATGTCGTAGCTCTAGAATTCAAGACAATTTTCCCTCTGGCAGCTATTCTAGTCCCCGTACCCCTATCTTTTTATATCTGCAAGGGGTAGTTAATGTCACGTGTTCGCAAATAAAATTCAGAGCATATATTAAAAGTTCCCAGAATAAATCTTTCGAATGGTGAAACTGAGCTAGGAAGGGACACGCATCATTCATCAAATAGCTGAATTTGAACCCAGGTTCACGTAGTTATAACGTTTTATCGAAAGGGTGAAGAATGATCGCGAAGACGGTAACACGTAACCAGAAAGGGGAAACTCACCATTCTCTGGAAACGACGTGGACCTTATTACGGGCAGTAGGATTCCTTTCTGTACCAACTCGTCTCTGCTAGCTCGTACCGAGATCTTCCTCTCGAGCGCTGCAATCGCAAAACGGAACGCTCGATAAACATCCCCGATCACCATTAAGAAATTTTATTCTAATTCTGATTCTGTACTCGATGGTGGAAGAACCCTCGAATTTTAAACGGTAAATGTACACTCACACAAGGAGGCGGCCTCGAACTTGTCCGATTTCTTTTTCCGTTTCCACTTCCAAGGTTTGAAGAGTCTACCGAGGGCCGAGAACTTGCTTTTCCTTTCGAGGGGTGGTGTCCTCGCCCCTGAGCCCAAACTATTCGTCCGCAGAGCCGCCCCATTCTGCTTTTTCGCTGCAAAAATAAACAGAAACATTGGAAATTAGTTGAAGAACAAGCGAACAACAAATTAGAGGGGTTGTTATCGTCGAATGGTTCGTAAAATAAAATTGCTAAGCGAGCGATGGTAAACCAAATGGCTACAAGCCTCTTAAGGGTTCCATTCGCGTTATCGACCTGAGGTACCTACCCTGCATTTCCTCTGGTTTTCCAGGGGAAAACGCAAGGGTTCTCTGCGTTACCGACGAGGGATGGAAGCGCCCTGTGAAACCGCGTTTACTACCCTCGTGACGACGAATCGATCACCCCTTCCGTCCGAACGAAACGAATTTATCATCGAAATATCGTTACCGTCGACTGTGACGTTTTATTCGAAAACACGTTTCGTGTATGCACGTAGCATCCGGGGAATATTGCGGATCGTTGAACGGCTGACAGAATTAGATCGC
The DNA here is from genome assembly GCA_963971345.1 of Andrena flavipes. NCBI lineage: Eukaryota > Metazoa > Arthropoda > Insecta > Hymenoptera > Andrenidae > Andrena > Andrena flavipes. The sequence continues at coordinate 50,694,526 of OZ020482.1, forward strand.
TGGATGAATAATGATTTTAAGTGAATTAAGGTGGACGAGGTGAAAATATCAACGAAAGATCATTGTACATTCAAAGAAATATAAGACATTGAATTAAATATCGCGATGGTCAGTGGTGCTTCAATTTTGCATAGAAAAAGGCAGAGATATTAAGAGTCAGAAAGTTACTAAAGTGGTCGCGTAGTTATCGGGCCTCGATATGAAAATTTCACGCTGTGATTTCCCGAGAGGTGTAGGAATCAGAGATCTTTCCGAAATTGCTTCTTTTCTGTTTGCCAAGTTTTATTAGCTGTTTCATGTCCTGGATGCAAGAGAAAATCTGGTGGAAAATACGTACCAAGGAAAAGCGTATAACGTATGACGTTAATGCGATAAAAGATGGCTTCCATTTCCGCGGAAGCAGAAGTTATTTTCCGAGGTTATTGTGCCCTTTCAGGGCAAACAGGGTTTGCAGACGTTGAATGAATATTTGCGGAAAATCGTATCGAACGTGGTCTGACGGTTCCGTTCCTCTTAACTCATTGTTAGACGGCCATGTCGATGTCACCATAAAATCAATACCCGACACCGTGGCCCCATAGATATTTAATGGCTCTCGTATTTCGCCAAAAAGAAAAGATTTCACTTCACAAAATTGGGACACACCTCGACGAATTTCCTATCGAGCTTCGAGGGATGTACAATACACAGAAAATTAACTGCGCAATATTTGCACTTAACAGTGTTCTGGAATCACTAATGTCCCATTAAACGTGATGCACGATATCTAGATTAAACGGACATCTTCCGTATTAATAATAAAAATATAAAAAGTCTGAAAGCTTTCACTTCGCCAACTGCTAATTACTTCGTTAGTAAATACTTTTGAAAGAAGGGAAGATTTCCCTAAAAAAAATCACTATTTCCTTTATTTCTATTGCAAACAAGAATTTATGAATCCCAAAGGGTTTATCAACGCGTTCAGCCTTCAAGAGATAAACGGGGACCATAAACACCCCTTGAGGAACAGTTTCACCCACGATTGAACGCACCCACCCCCGAAACCGACAAAGGCCGCCACCATCCCCGATGCCCTGTCTCCAGCAGATGGATTCTGATAAGCATCGAATGCACCCTCGAGCAAAAAACACATCAACATCCGTTGCAACCCCCGAGGGCACCGAGCTACGACAGGTCGCGTATCTTTCGAGTTAAGGAGCGCAGGCACATGGGGGAGGGGGGCTGAAAGGGAAGAAAGGGCGACAGGGAGGGCGTTGCCAAACGGCAATTTTGGGGTGTTCCCTGTGGGGAGTAATGGATGATAACGTGCGGTAGGGCAGTTTCGTCGGGAACGACGATTATCAGCCTTAAATGGCCCTTGGGGACACTTTTGCAAGGAGGATCCAGAAAGCTGAATTCCTGGCAGGCTGCTGGATACCCTTTCCCCACTGTAACACGATCACATTGCATTCTCCAAGATATCCCTTAGGATTAAATACATACTACGTCGAAAGAAGATGAATTTGGATGAGCTGTCGCGGGTGACTGACGTCGACTGACGCCAATTAATATAGAATCTTAAAATTCACGATGTCCTAAAAGAGGACGCTACTAATTTCGTTGCACGCTACGAGGGAAGGGGAAATTTCTATTGACGTCAACGTATCATTATTAAATTAATCCCTCGGGAAACTGGAGTACCTATTTGTATCTTCTTTAGCAGCGAAACAACACTGTCTCCTGTGTGTTTGAAAAACGACCGCATCTCTCGCTTGCAGGTAGTCGACAACCACTTTTGTGTCAACGTCGAAACGAGTTATCGAGGACTGACGTCAACTGTCTCGGAAATGCGTAAAGAAACTGCACTCAACAGATTGAAGAACGGAGCAAACCATTACTTGATCATTCAGGGGAACAACACAGCGGGATGTAGAGGCTTAAAGGTTCTGTTACTTGGCCGATAAGGAGAACGCACCGAAAAGTAGTAAGAGTTGGATTTCTTAGCGTGGAAAGTCTCCTTGGGATGCGAACGGACTTCAATGCCATCAGAAACGGCTTAGCGGGCGGGCTGTTGGCACGGGATACGAGGGGAAGGCATTCCTTGGCAAGCACCGAAGCCCGATCGTAGGTCAAAATTGCTCGAAGAACGCTCGATCGATCGAGTATGCGATATCCATTTCAAACTGCTCGACATTGATCGAGCTGCACGGATACTTGACGTTCGAGGGGACCTCCATTCGAGCGAGTGTTTCGATCCACGAACGCGAGTCATGTTCAATAACCAGAAAGACCAATTGGAAAACGGTAATTACTGGCCATGGAAGCGTAATCTCACATCCAGCTGGCAACGCGATGTTATGTCGAGTCACCGCACACTGTGCTGGTTACGTAAGAAAGGACACCTCGCTGCGTGGTTAAAAAATACCACCCTACTCCTTCAACTTCCTTCTATCAAGCTGGTGTATCAAAAAAGAAATGGATCCGTATAAATAATATAGAAAAAGTCAAATAATAATAATAATAATAATAATAATAATAATAATTTCCAGGTTGTTGGAACTCGACTTGTCGAGAGACCTGTTCCGAACGTTGCACCCTGTACTTTGTGGAGTATTAATGAAAGGCATGCACGCGTGTTTTGGTTTCCGTAGATCAGCTGATTGAACGAGCCAAGAAACACTGTCTAAACGTGAATGTAGACTAGCTTTTATCAACGCCACGAATGAACGTAAAGAAGCGTGCCAAAAGATGTTGAGAATATAATGACTTGATGGATTCGAACACCTGTTGTAACGAAGCAGGCTTCTGGCATAAAGTACGGGACGTCTTGTAAACCATTTGCTGTCTCAGTGACCTTAAAACGCGATCGATTTATCGCGCGAAGGATGCGCGGTTCATTGCGCCCGAGAAAATCATCACGATAGAAGAAGATACTCTTTCCCGAGCCGTTTCACTTTGTTTCCTAGCAATTTCCTTGGGCTAGATATTCCGTCCCAGTTCCGAGAGTCACCCGTTACGCGGAATCCTTCGGACACTGCGTTGCGAACACAGTTTTCGTACAGATTGTCTGTGCGAAATATTAGAGATGGCAGGGCTGGATCGTGCAAGCCCTCGGCGAGTGGCGTTTCGTCGATTCATCGTCGATGATCGGTGATTTAAGCACGTCGAGGAGCTCGTATCGTGCTGGCTCGTCGAGAAAAGGGAAGGAGAGAGGTATATCGATGCCGAAGCGGAATAATTGACGCGACAAAGAGCTTCCGGTACCTGGGAGGCCTATTCATGCGCGTCAAAGGCCGTCGAGAGCCGTTGCACCGATGTGCATCGTCTACCGTTCACGGACAATGGCAATATTAACGCGACGATGGAGTGCAGTTCCCATTGTTCTGGATGCATCCCGATGCATCTTAACGCGACCCCGCCCATTATCGCGGCAAGACGCGTAAAAATCCGACGACAAATCGTCGATATACCGGGCTGGTATCGTAAAACGATTTTCCCTGGTCGATTTCGTTCTTCCTTCCCAGCTACGATCGACAGATTGCCGGAGTATCGCGGCGGAAGTGATTTCTCGTATTTCCCATGATTTTCTGCGCGCTCAGTACCAACGCACTTGAATAGTAATAATAAAGCAGAGAAATGACTGTCGTTAAGCAACTCACATTCGGTAAACATTATTCTTTGGCACTGATCTCACCCCATCAGTTTCTATTTACAGAAGGGAAGTAGATTGATATTAGCAACCCCTCGGCGATCGCCCCACCGTGAAATCTATATCTTTCGCATCCCCCGTATCGATAGTAACCCTCTAATTTGTCCACGGGATTTGGCGCTAATGCATGATCGGTTTGTTCTCACGTCAATGTGGGAATCTTCGGTGGGATTCCGTGAATCCCTCGAACGCGAGGTCCGTCGTCGACCTGGACTAAACCGCAGCCGATGTCCGCCCGATTTGCATATTAGCCACTCCGAGTGGGAATTACGAAGTGCCGTGCTGTTACACATCTTGCTGCGTAACAAGTACCGAGTAGGAGTCCGTCATCGATCGATCGACCGCGATTAAATTGCCGTGTGATTCGATAACGCGTCCGAGAACTCTTGAATAGTGATCGATACTGTTGGTGGTGGAGTTAATACTGCGTGGATACCATTGTTCAGTCTTTAGAGAGAACGATTTGCCAACGTGAGCGAGAATAATCTAGGTTTACGCAATGTATGATCTCTGGAACACTTGGACTAAAATTCTAGTTGTTCCCTACTAGCAGATTCACTCGCAAACCTTCACCTGTCGAATCAACTTCTCTCCTACTCCCAAATCAGTAACAGATTCAAATCCTAGTTAGTCCCGACGTTGCTTCTAGTTCAGTTGCACGTCAAACGAGACTCAGTGTCACTTCCTAGTTCTGCCTCTACCCACTCCACGAGTTTCAGATGTATTTTGTACACCAGTTAAACAGACAGCTAGCTCCTTCTCCCCTTCAACCCCTCGCGGAAAATTCTCCCCATCCCTTTCCAAAAAGAAGGCCTCTTCAAGCGCAGCCGGCGTGCCACGGTCGAAATTCCGTTTCCCGGCTCACAGTGGCTTCGTTTGCCGTCGATTTCACCTGACACGCGGTACTCCATTCGAAAACCGCGATTCAGAGGTTGAAGAGCGGCCGCCTCGCTCGGCCAGGGTAAACGATTACCCGCGATGCTTTTGTTCTTCCAAGAGTCAGCTCGCTGCACTCCAGACGGCGAGTGTGTCTCGGGGCACGCCGCCACCGAGCACACCTGTGTCGCCTTGCCTCGTTGCCGGCGGAATGTGTTTAGGGGGTTCAAGTTGACAACCAGCGGCCAGGTAATTGGGGAACGGAAAACACTGTGGAGTAACCATGGCAACACCCCAGCATCCCTTACAGGCGAGCCCTCCGCGAGGGCTGTAGCCATGTCCGGGGCCAACGTGCCCTAACCGCTGCGCCCTCACACCATCCCTCCGTCTTTGCACTTTTTCGCTCGTTTTCCAGGCACGGCTGGCCCGCCGAAAACGTCTGCGAGTAGTTATTCCATTATCTCACCCAGACGTCTTCCACCGAGCCAAGGGTCGGACGATCGCGGGCAATTCGAGCGGTTGCGGTGTTTCGACCTAGGGATTATCGATTAACACCCATAAAACCTGATAGCCACCCCACCGCTGCGCGATTGCTTGGGGAAAAGTGGGATGCTCGTGCTCTGTTGTGTTCTGTCTAACTTTACAAAATCGTCCAGTGAGGAATGAACTGGGTTCGCTGTGCCACCAAGGCTTTAGCAAAGTGTGTGCGAGACATTGAGAGCAACAACCGGGAGAAACTTTATTTCTTCGATGTGGGTTAGTCCGTTGTTGATCTCAATGCCTCGTGTATATCTGCGTGGTGACTGAACCGCGTGTAACGTGGATTATGCACGTGGGAGGTAGAAGTATTCGTAACCAGAATGATAGAAAGAAGGACAGAAAACAAGAGAAATAGATGCTAGGCGTCCTCGACGGTGTTATTCATTGTTCATCGATGAATAAGTGTACCGGCTGTAAGTATGACGAGTCATCAAATATTTGCGAAAAGATGGAACGAGGAGCACAGTTGTCACTCGTAGTTATTCAACTCGCTTCGATTAACAACGTTCAGCTAGCTCGAAGCAAATTCCGCGCGATCAGCTAAGAGCTCGTCCAGATAGCGATAGAGCACGGGCGTGGCCGCGGCTTTAAATTTTCGTCGTTTATCGTTGGGTAACGAGACCGTGGCGGGACATTTTTCAAACAGGAGATCGAGGCTCTCGAAACTCCGAGGCTGGCACGCGTGGGTGGGGATTAATTATCGTTGTTAGGACGATACACGAGGGGACAACGGGGACGACGGCGACGTGCCCCTTAACCGAGCTGCGGCTACGATATTACGAGCGGACAAATGGACTCGAATGTCACTCGAACCGCGGCAATATGTCGCCGTCCACCGAGCTATAAGGGCCTCGTTCGAACGCCATTGCAGTTGCTTTGATGCAACAGGCATGCGACAATGAACAAGCGTTATTGTTCCAAGCATGTTGAACTGTGGCGAGTGGTGCTGTAATCGGTTTGCGAGCTGCCGTTACTCGCCGTTGAGTTTCATCAACGGACGCGCTGTTCCCAATCGTTCGTGCAACTATTCCGAATTCAGGGTCGAAATAGAAACGTCCACGTCGATGGGAATTAATTACCAATCGGGGGAACGTGGCAATTCTCGTGACCTTCGAACTATGAATAAAATCAGCCGACACGCGTCTTCGTTTCCGACGAGTATACCTACCTTCCACGCGGAATCGTGTAAATAGCGGGGCATAAATACCGCGGAGCGACCCTGCGGGAAAAAGAGAGGAAAGAGAAAAAGGAGTGGACCCCATAAGGGCGTCCACGTACGGGGGGATGCAATTAGGGATTAACGAGCATTTAGCCCCGGCTGGAAAGGCGAATAATGGAGATTCGATCCCCGCCCCCCTGCCACCCCTGCGGAGGGTGAAAGGCGAGGCGGGCAAACCAAGGGGTGGCTTTATGGTTTCTCGTGCTTTGTGCCGCGGAATACTGTCTGCTCCTGGGCGCATTCCAGTTGCGAGAGGCCTGCCCCGTCCGTCTGTCTGTCTGTCAGCTCTGTTTACCATCCGCGTATTTGTTTCCAGCCGTCACAGGAAATTATACGAGATCGATCGATCCCCTGGTCCGTGTCGGCGATTCCGCCAACCCCATGATTCAATCCGACTCGATAAAAATTGAATCGGATGCGCCAGGGCTCGGTTGCCCCGCTGCAATTGGAATTTCTTGAAATCGCCACACCGAACGCCCATTAAATTAGGCGAGCCAGCAAATTGTAGAAGATACTATCAAAGCGAACGTTCCGCCGATAGTAACGAACCGAGCGACGGGAGGGAACTCTTCTCTCCTAGCCAAATAGTCTCGACGGCCAGGGGACGATGGGACGCGCGGTCGATCGCGTTTCCTTCGACCGCGAATCTCGTGGAAGTTTCGAGCACGATTGCCTTCGTTCCGTCGCGATATTGTCCGGAGGGAACGCGAGGCGACAACCCGCGGGACTTAATGAAACGCCACGCTCCAGCGGCTTTCAAAGAGCCAGCGAAAAAGTCTAGAAGCTGAAACACGTTTCATTCGCGGGCAACGTCGACGGCGACGACGACGTCGTTGGTGGCGGCGACGGTGACGGCGATGGCGACGAGGCAATAAGAGAATGAATCAGTGACGCTCAACTCTGCGGTGTTCGAGGGAACGGAACTGGTAAATGAAGTCTTTTGAGGCGAGCAGTCCGGATAACCGAGGGACGAGTGTTAAGGTGCTTGGAATATTCGAGAGGATTTTCAAGAGGAGTGTAGAATATCAAGCGAAGCGACAGGTATGTGGTGGAATAAAAGAGAATCGAATTAAATATCGTGTTTGTGGTATTCGCGTTTAAGCGTTTTAATTTCAGAATAGATTAAAGAGATATGGTAATGGCAAGTGAACGAGGTCACATCGTGTGGCGCTTCTCCATCGTCACTTAAAAGATTCGTTGTTTTTTTGTTCCACATTTCCACCTTCGTTACGGCGAAGTCGTGGAACGAACAATCGTTATCGGTTCTGTCACGAGTACCACTTTTAAAGCTTCTTTTACTGCAATTTATTTCCAGTACTTCAAACCATGGTGGAATGGAATTAATTTCGAGTGGCGGAATGCTTCCAGTGGTTTATTTTAATAGCGTAATGAATATCGTTACGTTATAATTGCATTGGAATTCGTTAACACACTCTATTAACACATCCACTATTCCTGACAATTATTATGACATAACATATGGAAATGAATTCGTTGCTAATATTAGGAACGAATTATTTCAATCACTTCCGTCCCGCTTGTTCCATAAACATCCTAAATTATCGTTTGAATTACACATTTTAGTATCTATGTAAATCTAGAATGAAGCATAACGACGGAGCATTCGTTATTAAATAAACAGAGAGCTCGAAGTATTTTTATTCAACGTTCCTTTTATATAGGATATTGAAACACGACCACAGCGCAGTATCAATTGGGGATTCGCGAAATCCACTAGGGTATTATTCAAAGATTTTGATCAACGTGAAAGTGATAAGCAATCGAGTGACAACATACAAAAATGTACAAACGTGTCGTAATTACTTTGCAATCGATCCATGCCCACGGATAAATTGATACTGGCTCGTCCCTCCCCCTCAGGACAATTTGACACTCTTCAATATCGTCGCTTTTATCAGTCGCGCGTGTGTTTGGTCTCGATAAATATGCAAATAATTGCGTCTGGCCGAACTCCGGATGCTTTTGGAGTCATCGATACCAGTGGCTCTCAGCCTCAGCCAGAGCGACGAGTGGGCGTGCGTTATTTTCGAAGCACTTGCGCCGAACAAGCTGACTTTATGAATCCCTGAGAGAGCATGAGTCAGCCGACGACCATTAAGCATAGTTGTTGACCCGATGCAGAAGGAGAATCTCGTGTACTCGATTCTCTGCCTGCATCTTCGATCCGTTTCCGTCTGACTTTGCTTCTACGTCAAGACCATGAACGATCATAGATAAGAATTCCCCTCCATGCTTTCGCTCGCGAATTGCTGGGATCCGAGTGGAACAATTAGAGACGAATCGACGTTATTGGGACTGAATCAACCTGTAACCATGAGGTACGATCTAAACCGAGCCGAGACCACAATAACCGAACGCAGCCGAACCGAAAACCACTAGAATCGAATCGAACTGATGCGAAACCGCTGTAACCGAGTCGAACTGAATTGAAACCATGAGAACAGGATCATATGGAAATCGTTCGGATTAGATCGAGCTGAGTGGTTGCAATTAGAGCTGAACAGAATGGGATCTAAACTACTGGAATCGACTCTATCCAAGCTAAATCGAATCTGTCCAGAACCCAGCCGAATTCCTCCGCGATAACAGACAAGCGTAATACAAGCCGCGAACGACTAATAATGTTGAGCTTTCCGTATCATCTGTCCGGATCGCGACAGCAACGCGTACTCACCGCGGAGGTAGTCGTACAACGAGCACCGTTACTCCCCGCCTCGCTGTATCCGAGCGGTGTAAATGTACTCGAACGCGCGAGTACTACGCGCGGCGTATTACACGTCGAGTAATGCGTTTACCTTGGCGCACAGTGCGTGCTGAGCGGAGTTAGCTACGCGCCCTGCCAGTCACGCAACCATGAGAAACGCGTGACCGGATAGGTGCAATAATTCTGCCGAGCATTCCTTTTCATAGAAATCGGAACCGCGGATGTTGCACTCCCCGCGCGCTTCGACTACAGAGCCACTCCACGATTTATTCGAATAATTTAAGTCTGCGATTCCGTTCGACTACTCGAACGACGAACCCGAAACTCGATACACCGAAGTGGTAGAAATCAGACCGAAGGTGTTCCACCAGAATTTAGCCGCTAATTTCATTCAAAGGACGCCACTTCCGAGGCAAAGTTTGGATTGCTGTTTTATGAACAGAGTTACAAAGAGTTGTGAAGTGTGCATAGGCGACGGATTAAGAGTGCGACGTGTTTTATGCGGCAGGAATACGTGCGTTACCAACGTGCCAGCCTTTGCCTTTTGCTAACGCGGTTACAACGGTCCTGTGTGCACGTAAAGATCCAATTTTTATATAAGTAGTCGCTGGTATGTACAGGGGGAAGGATCAAAACGTGACTTGGATTAAAGCTGGCCACGCGAAGCGGGACGACTTGTGAAAGGGCCCAGGAAAATATTGTGCGCGGGGAAGTGTAAAAAGGACGGAGAAGAAGATGGATTTCTTTTCTGAACCGAGTACGATTGTATTGCTAACGGTTCAAAGGAGACTTGGAAAAAATACTCTTCCGGTGCACGAGACTGTATTCCTCGATCACCAAGACTGAAATCTCGTGTGCCGTGAACCCTGCTTGATCGACGGCTGCCAGAATTGTAGGGGAATTTATTCTGATACCATGCGATCGCGTCGGTAATGAGAGTTTTTAATTGAAGGTAAAAAGAAAACGAAGACAGACATCCGTACTTAACGTCACGCTTAACCGTCGAAGCACTCGTAAGTTTTAGCGAGGAAAAAATATTTTGAAAGCTTTGGAGATTGTTGGATGGGGTTCATCGTCAAGCGGCATCGATTTTTAAGTGCTTCAAGACTGAGCGCAATATTTTACACGAGAATTTGCAGAACCGCTCGGGGAAAAGCAAACTTCATCCCCGTCCGCTCGGTTCACCTTTTTGTTACGGGAATACATTACACGCGACAAAAAAGCTTGTTCCGCGCGGGTTTCCCCGGTTGCGTACTCTGTACCGGAAGTCGCCGCTTATTTACGGCTCGCGCGAGCCTTTTAACGCCGCGAAGCGACTCAACATTGCAATGTGCATTGCAAAATTCGCTCGCGTCGCGCTGCGTTTGTAAATCCACTCGCCGGTTTCTAACGCGTTTCTTTTTGCAACGAGGCGAACCCTTTGCCTTGGGCTCGACGCGCAAACAGAACGGGCAAGTGGTTTCGAATTAATTAAAATCCCCGCGCCCTGAAAAATACTTATTCGATAGAAAATAGGAGTTAGAAGTGCATTCGAGGGCGTGAAAGCTCCTCGCGGTCCAAAAGGTACAGAATCGTTCTAATTCGTGACACAGAATACTGATCACTGAAGAGAACAAAAAAAAGTACTAATTCCCCCGAACCTTGTCCTTAGACTGTTTCCACGATACCACCCACTAAATATTTCATTCATCCGCGGTGAGTCAGTGCTCGAGACTCGGTAAATTCGCGAGCTCATCAAGATGGCAACGCACCAAGAGATCAGACTCGATTTCTAGACACGTGTTCGTTAATAACGCGGAAAGGATTTCAATGGAGCACTTTCTACTCTCCCACGATGGATTCGTGATCTGTGTTGCGCCAAGTATCTGCAGACTTCATGCAACTGACGTCGAGATGTACCATCTTCCTGCAGCTGCAAGTGGACATACTCGACTACCTATAATTTCAATCACATCAGTTTCAAGAGCAAATTAAAGCTTCAGCTCTCACAGAAAGTTGTCCGAAGGAATGCAACGTCCTGTCACGTGTTAGATTCATTGTAACGGAGATGCACTCTGCTATCCGTGAATAATCTATTGCTTAAAAAAGACTCTCCCCCGACGTGTATATTTGAGATTTCTGGAGCACGAGGCTGTGGAACGCCGTACAGTAAACGGTGGAAGCGTTTCGGACGGTGTAAATCGACTAATCTTCGAACGAAATCCATCGTCCGAGGAGGCATGCACGTACGGCGTGGCGTGTTTGCTCGCGCGACGCCCGTCGGACGAGCGAGCAAATAAAGATTAATTTCCAATGTTGACGGGGACCGTGTCCCGTAATCTTCAAGATAAAACAGTGCCACGCGCAACACCTGTCCATGGCGCAGCGTGTGGAACACGTTCGACCAGCTACGCCAGCCCGATTGTCCGATAAAGCCGCGTCCTGATTTTTCGCGCGGTGCATTGCGTAAGAGAGTTAAACGCACGGGAGCACCGGTCACGCGACGCTCGTCAATGGGAATTGCGAGAGAAATTACAATCGGGACGTAGACCGAGGAAGCGTGTCACATCCGTGAAAACGAGGTTTCCAGGGCGACCAGTTTCGAATAGAAAAATCAATCATTTAAACGTCACTCGGCGGTGACTATTTATGAGCAACGGAATTAAATGAAGTTCGCTCGGTCGGTGGGGAAGTTCTGAAAAAAATGATACATTAAATTTAGAGGGGAGGCTTCTGACTGCGCGGAAGAGCAGAGTAAGCTTGAATCTGATATATGCCCCTAATGGAACGGAATTCTTCGCTAGCGGTAGCGGAAGAGCGTGGAGCAAACAGGAGGAAGCGAATCTCAGTTATTCCATTCATGGAACACGAGGAATGAATTATCTCCGGGTCAAGGCACCCCAACTTTGTGCTTAAAGTCGCCATCAGCTTACACGGAAACCGCTTCCCGCTTTCAGGTAAATTAATAATCCAACGGGAGGGGGCGAAGTTTTCTCTCGGAGTGTGTTCCGATGTTCCTTCGCGAAACAAACAGCCCGGGGGAAATTTCGAGGCCGGCGCGCGAATCGCGAGAAAAATGATCGTCGGCAGAGAAGCTGGGGAAACTTATAATGAAAATCGTGGAAATTCATATTCCGCGGACACCTCGAGATCAATGATCTTTGATAACCACTGGCTTTGTAACGAGCTGTCCGAAAGGAAAATCATGATGGTAAATTACAATGGAAGGCGCGAAAGTTGGTGATTTTCCTTTTGACAATTATTCTCAGCGAGAACGCCCACGGGTGGATTCATTATCGGAACAGATTCACGGTGCATTTTCAGCAGAACATTGTACCGATAAATACGTGAACGTCACGCCACGAACATTTCTCACAAAGCGCGGGTTAATTCGCCTTGCCAGCTAAAGAGATTAATTGGCGACAGGTTGTTTCGCGGTAACGGGCGCATAAATCAGCCCCGAAATCCATCGAATGGAATTTCAATCGAGCCGAAAATTGTGAATTTATAAACGGCGCGGAGAGGGTTCGTCGATCGCGAAACAGACTGTTTTATTCGCCACCGTCGAGGGCCAAATACGTGTCTCGAAACAACGACGTTGCAAGGATTATCGATCGTTTACCGATTTTTCCTCCTTCGAGTCAAGTTCTCGAAATTTATACTCCCGGGCGTATTTTCGGTAATCCCGTGATTCTGAAGCTAATTTACCAGACCCTAGAAAGAGAGAGGAATGCTGTACGTTCACTTTTATCGGGCCTCTGAAATAAACGAACGCGTAACGACATTACTTCTCCTCTAACACGCGGGAAGAGGGATTTCTTTGGACACCGAGGGTCGCGTGACGAAACGAAAATACCGAAGAATGCATGGAACAAGATAAAGTATGTCCGGTCCTCGAAAATAGAGTCCGCGAATGCGCGGGTGGCGCAGGAGTCGACGAGTATTTTTGCGGACGCTCGACGGTCGACGGAAGTATCGTCGATTATTTCTAATTTCCATCGACCTGGGTATCTAACGTTTCGTTGACTGGTTTTACTAATTATCTTACGACAGAACACAAGTTGGAAGGTTCTGTACGTGCGTTGGATATATATTCAGATTAAATGGGGAGCAGGAGAGTTAATGCGATTTGGGGCTCGCTTTGGAATTTGATTTGCATGTCAGAAATCAAGTGACTGTGATAAAGGGCGGAGCGAGATCCAGTGGGATTTAACGTGTATAAAATGAATTTTCTGGGGATAGCAGTAATTTAGACTGAGAGAGGTGAATGGATTAAGAGCTTAATTGTGATAAATCTGGTGACTGTAACGCAAAGGTTTGTTTGCTTTTTATGAAGCTAGGTCTCTACGATGGACTGTAATAATAGATAAGTGAAGTTTCCGATAAAGCTCGAGCTGTCATTCGATTTTGGTCGTTAACAATAGTATTTACGCAACGAGAAATTCCACTGACAGATTTCCCATTGCCATTGCCCCAGTTACTTCCAACTATAGTTACATAAAATTGGCGATAAACGTAACGGCTACTGATTTGGCGATCCGCCATGCGATCGGCGTCCCTGCCCATCCTGCGACAGCCATATTTACCAATGCAACGCTGTCGAACAATTACCGCGGACAGGTTCAATCGAATAATGCAAAACGAAAAATATAGAGGACAATGGGACGCAGAAAACGAGAAATTAAAATGCAGTGGATTCGTGGGTGGGAGACGCGTTGCCAGCGTAACAGAAATTGAATATAAAAATATATCGAATACATGTACAATGAATTCTTTAACGAATATTGCTATCCGCGAGAAGTTTTGGGAATTGTGATTCTAGATTTATTGCACGAAGAACACTTCCATTCGCGTCACATTTGAAAGGGGATCCTGCGTGACACTTTAAAAATTTCAATTACTTAAATCTTCCTCGTCAATCGCCGGGTATAAAATTAGCATGTGGCAGGGCGATGCAGAAGCATCTTCGCAGAGTGTAAGAGCCGCAACTGCTGCGAGCGACAGGAAGGCTAAGGCAGCATTGCCTTCTTCCATAAATTAAACATAGAAAAGCCTGTAAATAAGTGAGAGACCAAGTAGCCTGGTTTCCCTGCTCGCGTTCCACACACGTGTGAGAATCGAGCTTAAATCGTCTCTCGCGGAATACACGGCTCGCTTGCACAGCAGCTTGCGATGCGCCCCTCCACGCGTGGCACGTGTGTTAAGCACACGAAGCTTAGAAAAGCAACGACCGTCCGTACGCGCAATTGCAGTTGCAACTCTGGCGCCAAAGTTGCACTTTGCGCTGTGCTCCGGCACTGTACGCGAGACACGGGCGATTAGCGGAGGATTAACTGCAACTGCTGAGCATGTTTTCAACAGCGAACACGGCAGAAGTTCGTGACAAACGATTTGTTACGGAAAGGCTGACTTGATTCATAAATTAGAGGAACAGAAATGAGAAACTAGCAGATGCTCTGAAACGTTAATTGTAAGAATTGAGGATTCAGAGAGGAAATATTACTTGATCGGGCCGAAGCTGAACCGATTTCCGATTCAACTAGAAAATCTCTCTCGACGAATGTATCCTGCATAATTTTACGTCATTCCACTTATCCCACGGAGATTCCTCCATCCCGTCTACGCGCACACACGCGCGCCCGCGTCTCCGCGCAGTCGATCAAATTACCCGTCAACGATGCATTTCCCATAATGCCTTAATCGCCTTGGCGACCGATCGATAGCTCGCAGACGCTGCGGGATTCATCAAACGGGGGAAAGATACCTCGAGCGAATCTCAGATAAACCTGGAGAGCATTCACTCCAACAACACCGGAGAAGACGTTCAGAAAAATCGTCCAACGATTGAACAGACGACCTCGCGCGCTATTACGGGAACTAGGGAAAATATTTCTCTGTGGAGAGACATAATAATCCGTAGCTCTTGAGAATTCTTTGCGGAATCACGTGGAGGACGTTGAACTCCCTATTTGAAGGCTGCGTAGTTGCAAGGCGACGAGGATAGTGGCGTAATAATTGTTGCTTTAAAGGTAACAAACTAAAGGAACTCTGTAATTGTAATCTTACGGTTAGAAGGAAAACACTGGCCCAAAAATTCCCCCCAGGCGAGCCCCCGTTTCTTTGCTGCTTGCCATTCATCGTTGTCCTCGAGAGTGCCAAGGTCTCTCATCTTTTTCTTTCCCCGTGGCAACTTCTTGTCCGAAGACCCTCTCCGCCGCCCTTCACCCTCTTTCTTACGCTACTCAGCGGCTCGAGTTGTTCACCGCCTTGGCACGTTTTCAGGGTTAAAAAAAAAGAAGCACCGACGACTGCACGGGGCGAGAAGGGATTTCTGTATCTGCTCTGACCGTATTTGCGGTGACGTCGACAGGAAAGAGGCCTCGACTTCCGCCGGAAGTCGAAAGTCAGAACCAGCGTCTTTTTTCCACGATCGAGTCACCGTGGCATCGAGTCAGACTCCTTCGTCGTTCCCGCAATCAAAAACCGAAATTCTCCAGCGGAAAGGGGCGAGGCACCGCAAAGGATCGCGATGGGAGAGCCGAAAACGTCGTGCATGAAGCTCGCGGAAAGTCGAAATTGCTCGGGACAAAGGGAGGAATGCGGGCGAAAGACGTCGTCGGGATCGGAAGCCTTTGGGAGACTCGCCGCTGCTTGTAATTCTGCAGCTAATAAATCGAGTTTCACCGAGAAGAAAAGTGCCTTTGTTCCCCGTCTGAAAGGGGCTAGAGATTTCTGCCCGAAATTTCGTTAAAAGTTGGATGAGGGAATACCGCGGGGTGATTTATTACAGAAGCTAAGGCACGGATCGATCGAAGATCTTCGATAGAACTTCTAGATGCTCTGGTATCTCGATAAGGATCTGCCTCTATAAACTTCAAACTCGGGGACTAACGTCAGAACCATGACTTTTGGATTAGAAAGGGTTGCGGAGACGACTGTACAGAAAGGTCAATTCCGACGACGCTTCATCGATCTTACGTAACGCAGCCGGGACAATGCGTCTCGTTGCATCAACCGTTGCGCACGGAGGGAATTTCGAGGAAGTGCAATGCATACGACTGACACGGTCGCGTTGAATAACGAGGTCTGCAGTTCTCGGTATAAATGCTTCATTGTCTAAACGGAACGACGCAATACACCGTTTCCCATTGGGCGAGAAGGGAAGAAAGCCTCGGGTATCTGCCTTCCCGCTCTAAGAACAGTGGGAACATAATCTGCTTATCAAATTCGTTCCATCGAGACGCTGAATAGGGCCAGGTAACTGTCCCGTTGATGAAAAGGAAAACGGCTTTCCTGTGCAGCTGCTTGCCGCGTGAACATTGAAATTCTTGTACGACCTTACGGAGAACAATGCTGCCCAAGAAGTACTACGTCGGATCGAGAGAAGCCGCAGGAATCAAAAGCAAATTTCTGCGCGACATTCATCGCTACAGAATTTGATCGATGCTTCGATCTCAAGTCCTGAAAAATTAAAACGTGGAGGAAAAATGGATGGAAACGGTCGCGGTCGTGTGCGTGCAGGGGACGAGCGACAACGAATCGTATGTAATCGAGAAAAAGTCACCCCACGGAATATGGAGCAGAAACGGTTCGTTCCGAGTGTGCGGCTGCATTTAGAGGCGATGTAAATGCAAACACAAAGGCTCTGTTGCGCGCGGAGCGAGAAACGTTTCCAGCTTCTCGGGCTTGTACGTTCAACGACACTCTTTCTCTCTCTCAAGAGAGTATTTCGCGCGAAAGTAGGTGCGAGAAGGAGGTTGCGCCGAGTGGATTGCGGTATCCACGCGTCTCGATTTTCCTCCTCGAACAGTGTCCCAGCGGCCGTTTTGCACGGAGCAATTACAGAAATTTCTTGCTTCAGGACTCTCGTGATCTTAGCATTTCTCGTGAACGGCATACTTATTAATTATTGGTATTGTCACGTATATTGGAGTAATTGGAAATCAAGTGTTTATCGAGGATCGTAGTGTAGAAATATCGTCGGCCACCGGGTGATATCGTCGAGTTATCGATTGAAAGGCAAAAAAGGTATGTACTTGCAAGAATAAGAGCGAGTAAATATTGATAGAGGAAGCGCAGTATATTTGGAATACCAGTTTGTGTAAGACGAATAAAAAGTTACAGCAGAAGTCGATCAAGGGAAGATACTGTCCATAGTTTCGTTTTGTTTCCTATTCGTTACCTCGTGATTATCTCAGTCGTCTCGTTACGACACGCATCGCTACGTGTCACGAAAGTAGATCTTCCCACCAGGCGCAGCGTGGTGGAACGAACCCCGAAAAAGTACGTGAGACCGAGAAGACTCGGTGCAAAATCATAGAATATCTATGAATGACGAAAGGAAATTAATTTCTTGCAATTTCTAGCCTCACTGAAAGTAAAAATCGAGAGAAAAACGTCTCCACCTGTGCGTTCAAAATGCCACAAAAACGCTGAATGTAAGAACTGCCGAGAATGCAACAGAGTAGGTATTATCGGTTTCTTTTTCAACGCAGCTATCTCTAATTTTTTCGCGATTCGTTCCGCCAAGCACGATACACGATTCGCAAAACATCTTCGATTGAAAGTACCGTTGCAGATTTCCGTTCAGATAAATTGGTGTCGGGATAGTGCAACTCGATGGGCAACTTCGCAGACACCGTGCAGAATATCTACGCGACAAGTAGCCAACAAATGTGTTTAAGCAAT
Source organism: Andrena flavipes (assembly GCA_963971345.1). Taxonomy (NCBI): domain Eukaryota; kingdom Metazoa; phylum Arthropoda; class Insecta; order Hymenoptera; family Andrenidae; genus Andrena; species Andrena flavipes. The sequence goes on from OZ020482.1 coordinate 50,712,241, forward strand.
CCTGTATGTGCTTCTAAACTTTTCAACGGAATCTTACAATACAGATGGGACAGATGCAATAATCACCCCACGATTAGGAAATTATTGAAGCCTGACGCGGCTCGCTTTTCCACCGACTTTCCTTTCGATTTTCACCAGACATTAGCCGATGAAAGTCTTCGCGCCGAGCAGAAACACTGAAAGTGGCCGACTTGCGATCCACTGGCCCAATTTTCGCGGTTGCAATTACGCCGAGCTAATGAAGGCATCAAAGGAAAGACGGGCGATCTGTCGTTTCCCCCGAGGAAATCTCTGGTCGATTCTATACCCGGCTCCCTAACGACCGCCGTAAGACGCTTGACCGAGAGCCGAGAGGCGAGAGAAAACTGGTTGGATCTGTGAATCGACGATGCTGAACAATTAATAGCTGTCAGCTACTTAACAACATCCTGGTGAGAAACAATCTAGAGCAGTTGCAGGGATAGGTAGTTCTGAATGTCTCGGTGGTCGAGTAATCGTTCGATACGACTCGAGACCGGTTTTATCGAGACCTGACCATGCGTCAACGTTTTCTACGCAATTTCGCGTTTAATGGGAGGCGGCACATTGATTCGGAAGACAAACCAGGGTGAGTGGTTTTTACTGGATGTTATGACCAGTCCGGATGAATGAGCGTCGTGGAACAGTAAACAACTTTCTTCATCTATCAGTCATCCCCGATGAAAAACCAGGTCAGCTCTGGCGTATAAACGTGCTTTGAAGAATCAACGAGTATATCGGTTGATTCTGAATTATAATCCCCCAATCTGCACCCCGAATTTCTGTTTCATAGTGTCGTATAATATTTGATGAGCTCTAAATAAGAACCGTCTGTAGAATTGATTGGCGTGCCTATAAAACGAGTTTCTCTACCACCGAACTTCCATTTGAACGTCTGAATAAAAGATTAAAAATTGGCTCTGCCGACGAATCGACAGGCATCACTGTCACGCGGATACGAGAATAATAAAAATGTATTGATTAATCGGCTGGTAGGTAGCTGGATACTTCTTTCGTGGTAGAGCTTGCAAAAGCTTCGTACCTTGAATTTAATAAAATTGACTCTTATCATAGTTGATCGGGCTATAAAATTTTCTCTGTACATCTCTCGTGCTTCACCGCCAGCTAGATTATTTCCTCTTAGCATTTTCATTCGGGCCAGAGACTTCGCTGGTCTCTTCACTCTCTTCCTCCAATCTCTCCCATTTTATCTTCTTTCTATACGACGAGCCTCCTTTTGTCGGGGGAACCGTTACCTTACTCAAACCGGACAGGAGAAGGGCAGGTGCCTACTCGTGGACAGCAGGTGAGTGGTTGGACTGACAAGATATACGGGTAACCTTCCGATAACGTGGACGTCTGATCCCATGGACACCGTGGGTAGCAATCATGTTGACATTCAACCACGCAATTCCTCAAGTGACCCGAGGAAACATACGCCACCTATCACTGCGCCAACTCCGCGAATTTTCTATAAAATAATCGATTGTACGTATCCTTCTCCGCGATACGAGTCAGCTCTACCTCCTCTGTTAATCTCACTGGCTCCGAGTAAGTAATATCGCGTAAATAAAATGTTTTACTCATTCTAGTCAGCCCATTCATTCTACCTTAAATTTCATTCGGTCACTTTACCAACGAACTATGTACAAATAACTCAACGCCGATGCACTCGGGCTTTTCCGCGCGCACACAATGCCAACAAAGGTATCGTTCGCGGAGGGAACACTCCAACGCTCGCCGCAGAACCACGCTGCCAAAGTTGTCGTAACTTCCAGCCGTAAATGCACAGTTTTCGTAACGAACAAGTGAATCAAGCGCCGAGGACGCGAGCAGACAGCGTATATTGCACAGGATGAATGAATTTCTTTCTCTCCCACTGTTTCCCTGTCGACGTGTGCATTCGCGAAACTCGCCGCCTGATGCAACTGCGGTTGATGGGCACCGAGTGGCGACCATACGCGAGGCGAGAACGCTCGACTATCCATCACCAAGTAGCTTCCATTCGAGGCGGAACGGTACGAAAAGCTGCCACGGAACTATCGATCAAGTTATCAACTTATCGCTGGAGAGACAGCTGCGCGAGCGGCGCGAAAAAATCGCGCGGAAGGAAACGAGATTCTTGGGCCAGGAGATGGATCTCTGTGTCCGCTCAGACTCTGGGACGAGATAATTGGAGGAAAGATTAATCCGGATCAAGATTGCGATCTATCATTTAAATGAAGATTATTTTCTCGGATGATTGCGGAAGGCGGCTATCGTTTGGCTAATAGTTCAGACCAGGTGGCAAATTAATGGGATGAATTTTGACAGTACTGTTAGGACGTACTGAATTATCGATACCAGAGACATAGTTGGCTGTTTAGAGAGGAGGTGTTCGTACTAAACGTTTTGTACAGTGGACCCACTTTCTCTCCACGTCACTTATGAATCCTCAAAGTTTAATGGAGCCAACCTCGCCACTCCTTCAATTTCTAGAATGTTCTTTTAAGTCTGGGGAACATCTGGGGGGAATAATCTGTTCCGATACACGATAAGCCCTTGTTCTACTTCTCCCCGAAACTGTTAGCTCCATAAGAAAGAAACAACACGCAATTTCGTCAATATGTCCCAGCGTAACGTCGTAACGACCGATCAAGAAGCTCTCAGGCTTGGCCAGAGCCCAGAGTGATCTTTCCTGACTCGGAAGCGAGGATTCCGTTCTAGCGTAAAGAGACAGAATCTTCTCTGACCCCGAAACAACCAGGGACCCCCAAAATCGCGATTCAACTACCGCGAACAGCTCCTGGCAATGATTCGCGATACGGAGGCGCCCCGTGCCTATTTTCCCGGTGGAAGATCGCCAAAAACGACTCGACACAGAATCGCCGAGCCGCATTCGCGCGTAGGAATTCGAAGAGGAGGGAAGAGGGAGGCGGGGAGAGCGTAGGAGAGGACGATCGAGGTGACATCATCGGGTACGTTCATCGACGTCGCGGATGTGGATGCCTTCGAGACGATTCGGCGAAATTTCTGCGACAGAAATAGTAAACAGGTGTATATGCTAGCCTTTGGAGAAGTTTAGAGGATGGTAAATTCGGAAGCGTGGACCCCACGTGATAGCCACTTCACGCGTGGAACACCTTTGATCAAATACACTGGACTTATAATTAATTTCATAGTTGTTCCAGCTGCAATTACCGAAACATTCGTGTTTTCAACATCACATTCACTTTGATGTCGGGCGCTACTAATGCGACAGATCGCTTCAGATGTTGCTGTTTTACTCTCGCAGGAACGCTGTCGAAACAACGCGCACAGTTTCGCAGCGAAGATCCGTTGCAAGTTCTAAGAACCGACGGTTTTAGCAGGCTGGTTGCAGGGGGCTGTCAGAAAGCTTTTACCCCTGCCAATTTGCATTCGTGGAATTCGATCGCGTTGAATCGGTTCCATTGAAAGGGCGGCTGCCAAAAATTTCGCGCGTGGCCGGGCTCGGGCACGGTGTGCACGAGGCAACGCGTTGCCTCGGTACACGCGTTCGAAATCTATTTGCAGCGATTGCATTCCACCCGCCACGGTGTTTTACCGGCTCTCGTATCGGGCGAATAATCGCATTTCTAAAATTACTGTTCGGTCAGCGCATTTGTTTCGCGTGTCACGGGCATCGAAGTGTGTCCGCTCATCGCGATCCGAAAAATCATCGCGAACGGTGGAAAGCCCGAAGAAAGAAGACTGCTCGAGAAATAGTGTGATGGTTTGTAGGCAATTGAAAGTAAATTCCAAGCGCCGCTTGTGTCGTCTATATGAAATTATCTCGAATAGAAATAGAACTAATGCTGATCAAGATTCGTACATGAATTTTGTCTGAACGTGCATTGAACTAATCAGTAGTAGCTCAAACACGCGTGAAGAGTGTAAGCTGGGATTTAATCGACGCAGAATTACCGCGAAACGTTTGCTAATACCAGCTACGCAATTATCATTCGAGGTTTACAGTGCTCCAGCTAATACAGCACTTTCCGATTCCTGTTAATGCATCAATCCGAAAGCGCGTTAATTAAGCTTCGAAACCCCATCGATCGGACGCATTGATCCGTCAACAATGGACGAATAGCGGCACTGACGGACGAGGAAACGATCGTCCGACCAATCGCCCCGTCTTCGGCGATGACAAATATTATTTCGAGCACGTGACTGTCCACAAGGATGCTTGCCGAACGAACTCGTGGAAACTGGGTCGAATGTATGAGCAGCGATACGAGAAAGCCGCGAGCCGATTAAAAGAGCCTCGTGTTAACGAGCTACGAGTTGGGCCAAGAGGACTCCTCGTGAAACTCACGTAAATTTCGAGCTAGGAGGGTATTTATGCTGAGTAAACCTCACAGATGAAGGATCCTCTCTGTTCTAGATCATATCTGAACATTCGAAAACAAATTTTACGAAATACAGACTGACAATTATATCTAGAAACGCTTTTGTCCACGGATTTTTGGGTCCTTTAGCAAACAACTGCGAATCCATTTAAAAGCCACTGTTAATATTAAAGAAGCCCCTAGTCTCAACCTTGCATAAATTCAAAAACACTGTAACATCTATAAATTTACACTCATCACCATTTTGAAACAATAGTGGTCCTTTTGCAAAATTGATTGCGTTGTAATGGAAATGTGGACGGCTATAGTAAGTTGGAGTTCCGTGAAAATGCACGGTGCATCGGCTTGATTGCAGTTTCGCTGTTTGCACGGTGCACCAGAGTCGTTATCGTTTGCGCCTCGTGATAATTGGAACCCGGCTAGAAATTGAAAATGTCGATCGGAATTCATCGTTGAAAAAGAAGCACTTATTAACTCAGTGAAATCGTCGACATTATTCGACCAACGCGACCGAATCTTATGGAAATTGGCTCTGTGAGAAAGGTGGCCACGAAATGCCAAAGTCTCGCGCCTCTGAATCTATTCCATTCTTCTCGAGTGCATACAATTCCAATCGTTCGTTTACCTACTTTTGTGCAGCAGACTTCTGCGACTTTCACTCGACCAACTATCGATTAGCCAGCCTACTTTCGGCCGAAAACAATGCAGGTGCTGTGGAACTTGCATCGAATAGTTCAGAATTGTGCCGGTTATTACGATCGTGGTGTATGTAAGTTAAAAATTTAGAAAAATTGAATTTATCACTTGTTTTGTAATTTTAGCAGATGTAACACGAAGTAAGCGATGAATTCAATTTTTCTAGATTTTGACTTATACTACTTTCATAATCACCGACACAATTGTGTGACCAAACAGTAAGTTTCGCAGAAAAATTTCTTTCTGCATCCACACTCTAGATAACTAGATTATTTTTAACGAAATGAACGACAGCGGTGGCGGATTGTTATTTAATCTTTCATTGAGTGTTGTCCATTCATCCCGACAGGTCTCAAATACATAAAAATCGTTGGACAAATTTTCCTTCTTTACGATACTGTCGCTTTGCAACGCCGAGAGTAACAGGCAGCGCATAATAAAAGGTGTTAAACACCGGAACTGAAAGGTCCCCCGACCGCGAGATTACATTCAGTTGGCTGACCCTTTACAACAGGAGTATCGATCATGGACAAGCCACTCCTAGCGAGTTCTAAAGCGTGTTTATCATCGGCTACAGACTCGATACACTGCGTCATCGCCACTTCGATTATATCCCTGACTCGATTTAGCGGCTGGGTACTTTTGCAAATACGAATTTCGAGATAGAACCCGAGCTCTGTCGCCGAGAATGCAACGTCCATGTCCTGCGGAATACCTGATACGAGAGTTTCAAAGCCAACGACCAAATGATCCACAGCGAATTCTGTTGATTTAATCATCGCAGAAACGCACGCTGGGAGAGCATCAGTGGAAAGTGAAGGTATACGAATCACGTAGAATCAGCAGTTCCTCCGTTAGATGCAATCGGCAGACAATTGACTATGGAAATACGATAGAGGGACGTGGTGATCTGTGAATTTTGGAATTATAACGATCATTGCAGTTCATTATTCCCTGTTAACGCTGCAGCGACATTTCTGGAAGTCTCCAAGTTACAATTATTACTTCCATCCTGGTGTTTCCACTACATCTGTTTAAAATGTATCTTGATTCGAAGTGTACGATATACCGTTTTCAGACCTAACTACGGGTTAGATGACTAAAGTGCCGTTCCGCGAATCACTCAAGACTGGCACCAGGGTCTTCCGAGACCCAGGAAGGTCACTCAACTTGTAAAAATCGCTTACAGTTGGAGTCACGTTGAAATTGCCTAATGCCCACGGTCTCGAATTCGCTTCGAGTACTTTTTAATGAAGCAAGAGCCCCGTAGCAGCCTTGGAACGGATAGATAACTGCACGATCCTCCTCAATACCTGAAAACAGGCCACTTGGCCCGGTCGATGAATAGGGGTAGCGTCATCGACACAGGAAATTGCATTGCACTCGGGTGCAGTCACGCGTGCTTTATCGGTCTAGCGACCGTACGATCGCCGATACACGATCCAATGACACTCGCCAGGTTAATCCCGCGGACCATCCGAGTCACGAAACCTCGGAATGCGCGATCGTCCTTCTACGGACGGATTTGGGCGACGTGACACGATCTTCGGCTCGCGTTGGTGCATCCGCGACGCTGACGCTACGCTTTGGAACTTGTCAATCTAACTCTACTGTACTTTAGATACAGAATTACAGATTGCTGCTTTCGCAAGTCGGCAGAACAAGGAGAGTTCTAATTTTGGGACGCAGACTCGAAGAACCGTAAGTTGCCAACAATGAAAGATCTCGAGGGATACAGGAACCGAGAGCACTTTGAAGTTTCAGATGATTTTAATAAATAACGAGAATGAAACGAATTTGTTCGACACGTATGTCGAATAAGCTCAGCTTCTACGTCACGTATGCGCATCAGCCGCATATGCTGACGCATTGTTGCTGCCTCCTCGGCAACGAGACCTCTCTCAGCAATCGAGACTGGCCTGGTTCTATTCTGGTGCCGGCTGACAGGGTAAACACTCGCGGTACCAACGACCCTGTCGCAACATGGCGCGGTCAAGGTTTGCCCAGACCTTTCCAAGGCTCTTTCGTTCGTTTCGAGCGATCCGAGTAGCCCACCCAGCCGCGAGATGCTTTGGGAATCGAGGATCCATATCAAACTTGGAATACATATTCATCTTGAAAGAAGTATCGCTCCCTGCGTTATCCAAATCCTTTTGCTATCCTAAATCTCTGACCATCCTATCACCGTTGCAACCACAAAACCATCAAAAACCATCGCAATTCGGACTCTCACATGCCACGTTCGACCCACGACCACAAAGCCTGCAGCTCGTTAACGGAACGCGGAATATACATTCCAGCCGCGGTTACGTAATGTAGACAGACATAACACTGCCGGGGACACACTCGCCGATCCTTCTCCGCCATTATTTCACCGGCATCATCGCGAACCGTGTCCAAGGAGACAGGCGTCATGCCATCAGCAACTGTTTAATAGCAAGCTTCAGCTGAAAACCCATTTTTCTGCTCGACGCAAGCGTTGCGGTTCTTCGAAGAACACACCACACCTCAGCTACAGGATCCTCACAGTTACAAACTGCTTTGAAGCAAGAAAGAATCGCACCCGAAAGCCCAACCAGCAGAGGTAGCTAACAGAGAAGTTGACCGCGCGCGGCTATTAAATGGCCGACAATAGACGAGGCAAAGGGAGCAGCGGCTATTACCGAAGAAGACGAGCGAGCAATGGGGGAAAGTAACAGGAACGGAGCACTAGCAACAGCAACGACCGCTCTAAATTACTCTGTGGCTCCCTTCGAACAATGCGCTGGAATGCGCCACGGACTGTCTTCCGGCTGCGAGAGAGGAACGATCGCAGGCTCAACTGGGTGCGCGAAGACTTTACGTATGAGAAACTGCAACGGTGCAGCAATGGCGCGGGATCGATGTAACCGTATGTAATACACGCGAAGGGGACAGACAGTTTCTATTCCCTCCTTACTAGCTGTCTCGCTTTTTTTCTTTCCTCCACGTGCATTCCCGTTTACCAAGTTCCTCCGCGTTCAACGGCTACCAGTGTTCGATTCTCCACGCTCGTAGAAATATGGAACCTGGACGATTACCCTGGAAACGCGGGTTCCTTGCTCGCCGTTGCGGTAAGAGCGAGACGGCGGGTCAGAAAAATCGCGTTTCTAGGCTACGCGGACTCGGCGAGCTGCTCTTTTTCGCGACGTCGCGGTTCCTTTGCGCGGCGACTGTTTAGCTCTCTTGCGATTTCACTGCGAACACCTTGGAGTACTTTATTAGACGAATGCCTAATTACGGCCGTGGGAACAGGAATTTTGACAGAATAGTGGAAGATAAGATGCCGAAGATTTTGACTCCAGCCCCGCTAACTCTGTGGCAGAGGATCTCCAAGGTTTCGGAGAAGAAACTTTATCTCATTGTCGGCCAATTCGAACCAGGGGAACTGAAAGTTCGACGCCTGAAGCCGGAGTGAATAGAAATATGTCAGCGGTACAAAGGACACGTGGAAGAACAATTCTGAGAAAGAGTCAGGCAAAAAGTTGGACGCGTTTTCGACGTATTGTGCCGCGGCGTAGGAGACGATTTAACGGAGAATCGCTGGGAATCAAATGTCCCCAACAGTCGTGTCATCGTTGTCATCGCCCACGTTCCACCTCCTACTCCTTCGCGTGGCGCCTGCTGCGACATCGTTTCCACGAACTTTCGAAATCGCTCGTCCACTGTCGAACCGTGATTTTATGGTTGTTGCTCCTGGCTGGTTGCAAAAGTAACGGACCTACGCGTTATTCGGTCGGCCGTGGCGCCGTTATATCGCCTCGCGTAACTGTTGGCATTTTTCAAATCCCCGCCGATCGCAACAGGGAAAAATCACAGTAAGAGGATTAACTGGGACAATGCTTGCCGCGTTTCTACGCCTCTCTCCTAATACCTTTCCTTTGCTTAGGAACATTGCGAACCTATCGCCAGCATCGTGGATTCTTTGGCACTATCGCGAATAAATTTTTAAAATTCACGCGCGGTGCGAGTAACGAAGGAATACCCGCGGAGAAGTGATTTACTGCTACGTATTACTATCGTAATCGTTTCGGGACTGTTCCGTGGAAGTAAGTTTGATAAATTTCCAAAGCAGCGTCGATGATTGTATTTCATACTCGAAACTGGAACCCCAAACGTAGCAGTCGATATCCCTAGGAATTCTGATACGATTGCAGAGACTTCATTTGTTATTGCCCGTTGCTGACAATGAGTTATCGGCAATTCCGAATATCAAGTGGCAATTCCGGTCCACCTTGCACGCCAGTGAAGCGTTTTCACTCAGTCCCCTGGCAGCAATAACACGTTCGCTCTGCCGATTCCGAAATCGCAACAATTCATGTCCGAGGCGGACACTTAACCAAGCGAGACACCAGACACGGCGCATAAGACGCTTTATTGCATCGGCTGATATTGCCTATTCTCCCTCTAGAAGACGCGCATAAAATTCTCATAATGATTCACGGGCCAGACACTCGGGGAACGCACCAAACCAGAAACCCTACCACAGTGATAGCGGTTCCACCGTTAGTCTCGGAATTCCAGGCGCACAGAATTTCAAGATTTACAGTAGCCAGGCTCGTATGATCGCGGTGGTGAGCAGGACCGCGCGTGATTGGAATTGATATCAGGATCGAAGCTACGCTTCCGTTCATTTGCGCCACTATTCCACGCTGTCGACTTATCTTTCGACAGGAAATCACCTGTTCTATAGAGTCGGTGTGTATTTTAACTCGCGGAGTGATGCGCAGACAGCGATAACGGTATCAGCAACGAGCGCAGAGCAGCAAGGGACAAAAGTCGAGCGAGCTTTCTGAAATGTTTGACACGGCTTATCGATAGCCCAAACTGGCACGAGGCGTCGTTGCTTTTCGCGTCCCGTTAATGGACGTGCCGTGACGCGCATCGTTCATGTACACGCTGGAAAATTGCGGTGCACGTTGTCCGCGTGTCACGGGGAAAGAAAGAACGGCACACCAGCGACGGTGTATCGACAGAATCCCCCCATAGAAACGTGGAAGCGCGGAGGCGACGTCTCTCTCTCCTGCAGTTCCTGGGAGATTTCGCCGACGATCGATCCGCTACTCTCCGAGGCAGCTAACGTTTCGAGAAACGTGCTCGAATAACACGAAACTGGCGCTCTCAACTTCCAGAGGCTGCAGCCACGATGCCGCTGGCTTTCGTGGTGTTTGCATCTCGAGGATGATGGAATCCTCGTCGTTCTATCTGGAGATGCAACTGATGGATCGTCGCTGAGGTGTGAACGGTTTCCAGCAGAGATTCGAGGAGGAATTAACAGGAATACCTCATTATGCATCTGTCTGGAATCTACTGCAGTCAAATTGCCAGAAATCTTACTTATATAACTTTTCACAGTCCCGTCGATTTTCTACAAAATTTCCAACCGTTTCCCTTCAGGAATTTCAAGACACCCATAAATAATCCCTCACGGGGCCCCCGAAAGCGGGACAGTGCAAGCTGCTCGCATAATTATTTACTTCAGCCGCTTGAATTGCGAGTACACGTACGCGCCAGTTGCGCGAACAGTCTAAGCGGAATCCGGGTTCGCGAGACGAGCCACTCGCTAATTAGTCATTACGACACGCATCGCGAGCAACGCCGCGTCGTCTCAGCTATCTGTCCCCTTTGCTAAAGGGCTCTCGCCGTCCAGGAAATACCATCTCGAACCAAGACGCGGCGTCGAGGTGTTATTAAGTGGAAATGAAGCGGGACTTCGCTCGGCGCGGATTTTCGCGCCGATCCTCTAAGGCTTCAGTCAATTTCTATTATGGAAAGGTGCGGGCGATATTCAGTTTTGATCCGTATTTTACTTGGGCGACCAGAGTACTATGATTTCGGATTATTGGGGATTTCGTTGGTTCATAGGTGAATTCGATAGGGCCTCGAGGATTTTGGTGCGTTCACTGTGCCTGAGGGAAATGGCATCGACTATAATCTAGACTCTAGAGGATCAGCATTTTTGAGGATCACCAACGCGCGATAAAACCAGAACCTTGAGAATTTCGAGTGAGAGTCGAGAGGCTATAGCGACGCGAGCGAATTTAGAGCGTCTAGAAAGTGTTCGAAGGAAGGGTAATCTGTGGGACCCATAAATGTTCAAGGATATGTATTCACGAGGAATTCGCAGATTTTCATATGCTTCTTCGTCTGTCGCGAAATGTTTGTAACTCGGGCGGCATGGAACCCGCTGGGAACTATTATGCACAGAAGATTTCAGTGCCGTCGTAAAATGGCCTGACGAACTGGAGCGTGAGTATGTTCCTTAAAATTCTTGACAATTGGTGTCACTAAAGTACGACAAAAATTAGGGAAATAAGGCGGCGGCGGCGGTGGTGTGAAATTTCCCGCGGGAGAAACTGCTCCGCGATGTGTGCGCGAGAGAATGCTAGTGTGGAGCGCGTTGAACTCTCGAAATATGTTAACTCGTAATTAGAGAAGCTTTACTAGCGTAATGGACGCGTAGGCGAGCTATACGTTCCTTAGTAGAGAGCAACTCATCAACCACGGCCTTCCACATGGAACGACACGTTCTTGTTTGATCATCACTCGTGCACGTATTTAGATAATAATCAAACATAAGTCTAATTTCTTAAGTGTAATATGTACTACAGAGCTTGATCTAGATAAGCAGAGATACGTACCTATACGTGTAGACACCGAATAAATAACTTGCAAACGAAATACAATTTTGTCTCGATATAACCGTGAAGAAAACCTTACAGCTCGCCAAATTCTGTTTACACTATTGAGGATATCATTAACCGATTCATTGATAAGTGTTATCTAATCTGTTTGTCTACGGTGTGACAAATTTCTTTTATCTCTATTTCGTTACTCATTTTATTATTTATCGTAGACATTCATACCACAGAGACGAAACTTTGACCAGTTATCAACGCTTGTGTGACTAAGCTAAAAAAAAAGTAGGAAACCAGCATCGCGGAAAATTTATAATTCATCCTTTTAAGCACGAGTATGTATTCTCGGTGTTTCTAGCCCCAAAAGAGTGTGTCCTGCCTTTATTTTCACACTTAGCAGTCGATCGCAGTTTACCGTCTATGGTTACACTTTATTGCACCGCGGTACATTCAGGAACTTCCTATTCCCTTTCGAGTGGACGTCCCCTTGGTACGTCTAAAGGATCTTAAATAAGTTTCCTACGGAGGCGTATCCTATTTACGATATCGGAGGAATTCTAAACTTCATTTCGCAAGTACGACAGGAATCCCGTGGACCGTGCTGCTCGAACGGATCGAAAGATATCGAATGGCAAGGGGCGGAATATTGAATTTCCCGAGGAAGCGAGAGACAATCCGAGACGGCCGCTTGATTCCCTCGCTTCTCCGAGTTATTTTTTACGGCTCTGCTATTGGAATGTTTCGCGTGTGAACAACAAACACGACCACCTCCATTCAACACCCCCGCATTTTCAATCATTTATCAACGCTTCCACCGTTTACGTTCGGTGCGGATCTTCTACATTTCACGAAGCCACATATCGGCGAGCATTAAATATGAAAAAAGAACAGTTCCTCGGTGAGCACGGGTCTTCCGCATTTTACTCGCAATTTAAACGGAATTGAACGAAAACGACGAGTCACGCTTGAAAGAATTCGAAAGAGCAACGTATTATGCGTGGATTATTTTAAGGTTTCTGTTACTCGCTCGCTTGTTTGGGTTTAATGGCAGTGAAAGGGGTTAATCAGCTAGTTTTTAAAAAACCGTACTTGCCAGGTTCGTAATCCAGCAATTAGGGACAACCTCGGGCGGACAAAGGCGATAAATGGACGGGCCTTCGCATTCCCTGCCTGAACTCGTCGAGGACAGAGGTTGGGTGCAGAAAAACGAGGAGAAAAGGAGCGGAAGAGGGTGGAAAAGAAACCAGGCACAATTAGGACGCTCTTCTATCGGGATGCTGAGATCTCTCGAGGGAGGAAGCAGATCTTCGTTGCGAACGATCGTATGGAAGAATTCACACCGATAGCCGCGCCAGAATTCCCTCCTGTAATTGCGCCGCGAAAAAGGGAGCAGCGAACCAATCTTGGTTAATTTCTTCCAACTAGGTATATGAAAATCCAGCTAGAACGAAGGAGGAAGCATCACCAAGAAGCAGCTACTCTCTCCTCCCAATTTAGTCAGAATCTCGCTTTCAATGGGTTTCGTTTTGGGACGCTGAACGCTTTCAATTCTCCATGCTACTATGTTCAGATTTATCCGATAACGGAAATAATATACGTCGAACAACAGTAATTACCGCATTAAAGTGCCAGCTAAAGTGATTTAAATGGCCTCTTATGAAACAGAAGGAATTTGAAATTTTACATCGTTGAATGGAAAAGTTCCAGCAGATAGGAATAATAGCGAGAGAGAACACGCAGCTCTACGGTTTTTCTTATCGAAAGTTGGAAAAGCTTTCGACTCGACGAACGGAACCCACTAATGCACGCTTAATGAGTACAATTACTACAGACAGGATGAAAGGAGAGATAAACAAAAGGGAGCCTTGTGGATCGCGTTATTCACAACCGCGATCATTCAATTTGTTTAATTGAACATCTCCGTTAACATTTTTCACAGCTAGAATTTTTTTCCTGACAAGGAAGCCATTTAAAGACTCTCGAATATCTTCCCGTCTTGGTACCACTTTCGTCGACGTTTTCGAAACTGAAAGGGAAGAAAGCTGTCCCAGAAAGGAACCAAAGAACTTGATTCGATTCAGTATCCATAAACACAAGTAGAGTGAACCAGGGACCAAGAGAGCTGACAAATAGCCCGTGGATGAACAACCGTGCGAATTTATAGATTCCTCGTCGATACCGAGTAAATCGATGATCCTGCGGCCAACTGGAACCTGTTCTTTCAGGAATGCATTTTCTCAGCGACATTCGCAGCCGTCTTCCTAGTAATTGCAACATGCTCGTCCGTTGATTGTGCCGATTGCTACGAGCGACGGATGACGTAAACGATGACTCCTCCTCCGCGTGCGTGAAAAGCATAGATGTCGACACGTCGTCGTCGGTGGATGACTAACATCATCAATCGGGCATTAATAGACGGAGTCAGGCACGACGGACATTTCAGGGGGAGACTATTGTGCCCGTGCGCGTGCACATTTCCGAGAAACATCTATTACTCCATCAACCGAATAATACGAGGAAAATTGAGCGCTAAATGGAAGAATGAAACAGGAACTCGGCGTCCTGAATATGAATACCATAAACAGATACGTAATGAATAAATACAGAGTATCCTGTAAACACTGCTACCACGGAGGAGCAATAATAATTCTTCATGGAAAAGGGAGAAATGGAAAACACGGAGTAAAATTTGTTGATAACGATGCTTCAAAATTTTGACAGCTACACTGAACTGAACTCCTGTCAAAAGCGCATATTTGACACTGTTTTCTACAATTTCAATCCATTTGCTCACAGAAAATCTGCGAGAAACTTCAACCTCGGCTGCATGAAAATTCAACGTTCCCTTTTGACGGAAAGGAATCAGCCTCGTTCTGTAACATCGATCAGAGTTGCTCGTATGATCGAGTCACCCTCTTTTCCCGCCCTGGTCAATAACCGTTCAGTATCAGAACTAAAATTAACGTTGGCCGAGCAGCCAGATCCTCCTGGGACGAGGCGTGAACCATGGTTCACCTGGTTGCTTGGAAAACTCTCGCCTATGCACAAAGAGGTGGAAGGAGCTTAACTCCCCCGTGCAAGCGTGTTAACAAATGTCGCTGGAAGACCGTGTTTCGCACGACTCCAGGCTGTGCAACTTCGCCCGCTCGCTTTGATCGCTCGTTCGTGTCTGCTCAATTGAATTTACCGAGCGTCGAAGAGAACACAGAATTTTCCCGGCGACAATTTTGTCAGCGCGACATCGTGGCAGAGAAGCCTGAAGGCAAGTTGCACTTTTACGCCACGTTCATCGGACCACAGGTGATATATCTGTAACGCGAACCGAGTACCTCGCTGCGAAGAACAGATAAGTATCACATACGCGATCGCGTAATTATTCCTCGCAATGTAATTTTGTTCTTCACGCAGAGAGCTTCTTCCTTCTTGCATATGTAAAATTTCCTTTGTTCGAAGGCAAAACTCTGACCAGAAGTCAGCCACAACCAGACACCTGTCCGAGACAGCTTGCTGTCGTGCGGCTCCGCGCGTCTGGCGAGGGGTGCATGGAAAATTATGGTCAAATTGCCCTGCGTAACGCGAGGCCAATGATCGATATCGAACACCGAGTTATTCACCGTGCAAGCCGTCGAACATAAAAATTCTGGCAGAGAAGCAATCGTACCTATCTAATCGAATGTTCGACTAGAAAATCGAGTGACTTGGTTAGCTAACGCCTTCCATATCGCGAACAACGTGGCGTTAAGAAATCCCATCGCTCGTTTTCATCTACGAAGCGCAACCAGCGCGAAGAACGTGTGATTTACAAGCGATCAGTCGCACGTAGGAACGGCTAGAGAAGAAGTGAAAGGGATCGGCGAAGAGGCGCGCCGATCGCTGACGAACCCAGCAGCTTTCGCGTCTCAAACATGATCGCGAGATTGATGACCTCATCTGCCTACAAACCGTGCCTCCTCCATTGATACCACAATAGAGGCTGTGTATATGTTTACCGTTCCGCCGTACGAATTTATGCTGCTCGCCTCGAGAGACAGCCTTGACATTCCGCGGCAGAGACGTGGCCAGCGCGATGTAGCAGGCCGCGAAGATTAATCGATCCCATGCAGCACCGCGCGAACTTTCGGGATTCAGCTCCTCGCCCGAACCGTGGCTACCGCGCGTTCGGCCAGGCCGCGGGTCGCATGAATGGGACCATTAGTCCAGCAAAATGTCTCGAACGCCTACGAGCACGTGCACGGCTGGCCTCTGTTGGCCTTCGATGAGTCGACTACCAGCTGCTTTTGAAAAATTCTGACACTGAAACGGGTTCCAAGTCCGCGCGGACGCTAATAAATTGCAAATTACTGGCTTCGACGTGGAAGCTGTGTACTTCGAATAATTTAGAGTTACGAACGAGCGAGTCGTTATTTCTCAGCTCCGCCGTGAAAGCCCGGAGTTCCGTAGCTCGAAACCGGAGGAAATTCTTGCAGAAAGGAGCACGAAAATCCAAGGGAACAGCCTCGGCAAGGGTGCAACAGATTCTTCGATAAATCGCGGGGGACGAGGTGCGAAATTCGCGGGAGTAGCTTCAAGGCGGAGCGAGGAATTCTTGAATAAATCGGAGCCTCCATGAATATTCCACCGCCTAGCGAAACATCGAGCCACGTGGCATCTTGGGAACTCTGTCCGGCGATCAACGTCGCCCGTAATTTCTTTCCGCATGCTTCACGCGGACGTGTCGCGGTATTTCACCCGGCGACCCCGCGAATTCGTGAATGCTCGAGTCGGGGACGTCGACTGGGAGCGGTCAGCTGCCCCAGTAGATTCTTTTCAAGAGGAAATCCCTCGAGGGGGCGAAGTGTTTCGCGATCGTAGGGGTGGTTCTTTCCAAAGTCGGTACGAGTCGTCAGACTTAAAGGAAGCCCGCGGCGACGTGAAAAAGCCACGATCGCAGATCTCGCGTCTGGAAATAGGAGACCAAGGGAGGCTTTTCCTCCATAGGCCGCCTTTCTCAAGGCACACAAGCCCGCGAAATTAAACTATGAATCTTCTATGAACCGCGTTTCTTGGCCCCAGCCCTTCCACGGGCTCGTGCCTACACGGAGGGCCATCTTTCACGCGGGACCAGAAAGAAAAGGAGGCTGCAGGGAGGGCCGATTGTGTCCTCGATTACGGAATGACTCACCTGTTCGAGGAACAGAGGCTGGGAAACGATATTTCTGCGTGGAAGTGGATAGGCGATGAGAAGTCGAGCTTAAAATACCGTGGTGCTAATGAAGCGCTAAAATATTTTGAAGAAAATCTGAAGAGGAACACCAAACATCCATGATCATCGCCAGATGCTAATATAACTTATTCAAGCTCGAGTATTCTGTGAGAAATTGAAGCTAGAGGTTAATTTCCTCTGAAAATCCTTGGAAAATCTCTCGAGACTACACCCGGAAATATTCTAGCAAAACTCCGCATAAAAATTAATTAAAAAAGATGCTCCTGAAACGCTGAAAATACTCGACGACTCGATACGTAACGTTGTTCCGCTGAAGCCACAAGTTCCCCAGAAAACAACAGCCAATTCGTCGTGCCTGTTTACCACGTTACGCAAGAGCAAGGATTACGCGAGTGCCTTAATTAGTCTCCGATCGCAGCCAACGAGTCACAAGGCGATTCTCCAGGCAAAAGTGGTTACCGAAGACGCAGAACAATGTAGCTTCGTAGACGTTACGATCTATCGGGAAGTAGCACGGAATGAAAGTATGCATTTTCCATGAAATTTCCCTGCCTACCTCGGTTCCCATCATTGTGCAGAGTTCACGTTCAGCCCGAGAAGCTCTTCGTCGGGTAAAAAAAGAAACACAAGGATTACTCGTGACTCGAAGGTTCGGTTCACGGATTACGAGGCGCCAAGTTCCAGCGAATTTCCATGCACTCGTCGGGAAGCTGCGTTTTCGTGAGCAATAGTCCGGTACCTTCCGAGCACGAGGATTCCCTTGCTCGCCGGGGCGAGTAATTACGCGCCCACGGATTCATACGTGGCTCGGGCCAGAGAATTAAGTTTCTCCAGGCTCATCTGCCTTATCTTTTCTCCGGGGAAATTATACTGTTACTCCGTCCGAGGAAGAAACTTCTGGCCCTTTCATTTCGGTGCAAGTGCCCCTTCATGTCGCGTTTAAAGACCTCCCCGCACGAAGGTACGAGGTTCTCGCGTGGATCCGTGAATTGGTGTGCAACTAGAATGTGCGAGTTACCTGTTACGTCTTATGGTTTCTGTGTTTTACACCTGCGGCGTCCATGAACGCGGCTGGCTCGCCAATGCCACGTGATTAAATACAGAACAATGTCGAATGATCGGTAGAATGGGTGGGAATCGCAAAATCGTAAAAGTCACGACAGTCATTCGCGCACCGCCTGATTCCTTGCCATTAATTCAAAAGCACCGTGTCGGACATCTTGTTCAGACAGTGATTATGTATCGAAGAGGAGACTTGATAATTTTGCGCAGGTAAGGTCAGATCTGTGCCACGATTACGGGGCTAATGAAGTATATTTTGCATTAATGCGCCGCTCAGGATAATTATAGCATCTCGGACGTGAAGGATGAACAGCACATCGGGGAAAAAAACAGGCACCGCAGACACGGCGGGTAATAGTGGAACTATTTACTGAATGCCTACGTCGCGGAGTGTTATAATCTTCGTATGAATATTACAGTCCGTGGCTATAATCTATAATCCGTGCGTTATAAATACCAAAGTATTGGTTATCCTATACAGAATCGTCTCTAATCACTTTGTGCCGCGGCGTATCAATAAATCCTTGATAAAAGCAAGATCGACTATCAATAAACGTATTAAAATATTATTCCTCGGTGTCCTAGCGATTGGCTGACGTCAGGAGCGATTACACGGACTGTGACGTTTCCTCGTCTGCTCCGAGCAACGACAATAAAACCCAGGTAGGTATAGGTATCAAGTTCAAGGCCGAGCGGTACATGATGGAAAGTAAGCATGAGGATCAATTTCGTGGATTTACGAGGGGTAGCGGGCTAAATAGCCTAGCCCAAAATACTCGTCCCTTTCCGCTGGGTACCTTAGCCAGAGGGAAGGCATATCACTGCACGCAGCCTTTCTAAGCCAATTTCGATGGCCTACTTTCCCTACAAAGCGTTCCAAATGAAGTTCTCAAGATTTCCGTGACCCGAAGCGTCTGTGAACATTTGAATGCTAACTAGGTATTTGTTAAGTACCTAATCAATGCTGCATTAAAAGGACGAAGAGCTGAACATTTTGAAATCTTTCTAGATGAAACGAAAAGTGAATGGAAGGGGATATAAGCATCACAATGATAACACCCTTTTCCAAAGTATCAACGCTTTAATTCTCGCGAGCCTTCGTCGCGTAAAATCAGCTCGCGACCGTGGCTTCCACGGCACGGCGCAGTTGACCGCGGCCCAGACCGATAAATCGAAATCTGGCCCGAGTCGATGTAAGTCTCGTTTAACGAGATCGGGTCAGACAGCGCCGAGGAGCAATACGAATCCACGAAACGACGAACGATCCTATTAACTGCGCTCGGCTCGAGGACCACGAAGAAGCATCCCAGACGTCGAATTACACCGCCCCCTCTCCTTCCCCCCCCCCCCCCCACAGATCCCCGCCCTATCACGGCGAGGAACCCTCGACCAAAGTTCCTCCACGGCAACAGCAATAGCAGCAGCAACAGCCGACAAGCAGGCGGCTGGCTTTCTGCTCAATGAATGATTTCCGCGCGCTGTTGCCACGCCATGCCTGCATTCTGCACCCATTACTCCTTCAACTGGCGTCGAGTTTTATCGTTTCCTGCAGTTCACTATTAAACATTGCGCAATTATGCCTTTGCCGCTGACCTAACAGCCCGCAGCATTGTCGCGCCTCGGCTACGTCATCGCGCCGGCTGACTTTCAGCAACGTGCTGTCTCGGCCAGTCAGCTCGCGATAGTCGAACACCAAGCGGAGGAATCCAAGGGCATGTACGCGCGAGAATCGCGGAAGGTTTTGGGAAAGAACGTCGTAGGAGCGAGAAAGCGAGGGACTTGTTTGAGTCAACTGGGAGCAGAGATAAGCTGATCGAAGCAGGATGGAGAGGAAATGGGCGACGCCTATGCGATACGTATTTCAACGTCCTCTATGATGATTCAGACCAGCGGTATTATGCAAGGAGGTAACGCAATTGTCTTGGAATTTGCGTAAAGATAACTGTGCATCGATCAACTGTAACGGTTGGTAACGAGGATTGCGAAAAAACGAAGGAAATCGCTCGTTATATGCGAGTAATCGCTGTTGGTGGGATAGTTAATACCTCGTCCGTCTAATAGTGAACAGAAAACAGTTTGTTCACACCTGTAACACTCGCCGAAAGAAATCGAATTGCTAGCGGAGCTCTGTAAGACGTCCGTTTCTGCGCACATCTGTTGCACAATTCCCTGACCGGCGTCGATTATCAAGCGACTAATGACGAATCGCGCATAGTAGACGCCCGTGGATGATTGATCATCGAGCCAGACGCAGAATGATTAAACGGCAACGCAGCAAAGGCGCGGCTACTGCTCTTACGAGGGGAACACCCGAGCTTTCCTCGGAAGAATCCGCCTCGACGTTCTTTGCAAAATGGAAAGAGGATGCTCCGCAGAGACAAATAGACTTTCCACGGCGGAAGAGCATTTTCTAAGTTACTCGAAAAGTGAGACGTAACTCGCGACGCGTACTCTTGTGGAGCTGAAGCATTCGAACCTCAAACCTGCCCGAGTGGGAATCGAGTGCCTTTCATTGTGGCTTTCAAGAGATCGGATACCGTCGATTCAGGCGTTATCGCGATGGTATTTACGTCTCAATTACGTCGGGGAAAATTGAGTTTTGATAAATTTTCGGTCTGTTGGGCATTGTATCAGGAAGCCTGGCGTTTTTAATCGGCCGTGAGAAACCCCACGGAATATTTTCTCCAGAGTGTAAACGAATGATCAAACTGAATAGGAATTCGGTAACACCAGAAATAAGATTAGCTGCCTGAAGATCAAAGTAGATCAAGGTTTTCGACCGGAGTCGCGATTAAAGTTCGACCAGCTGCGGCCACCGTGAGAATTAAACGCGAGCTCATCCGCGAAGAAGCGCAGAGGCAATTATGCTTGCGCCGCGGAAGACACAGTGTTTGAACAAGATTTCCACGGCGCGGCGTACTATTAAAGTCCGGCGGTTCTGCATGTAAATTTGTCTCGCGACTCGCGTGCTGTTGCATCGCGTCCGCGATGCACGTGTGCAGCGATGCTGCTTGGATTTACACGGGCCAGCAGCAACACACTGCGAAACACGTAGAGATACGTACGTGCCCCGAGCGCGATCCGTTGCGTCCACCGCGCCGGTTACTTCGAAAGTAACACGTGTTGCATGACCAAACAGCGCACGGAAAATATCAGGGCCGGCCGGAGATTCGTTAAACGAAGAAACGCGAGAGTGACGGAAACAGTGAATCATTTGTTGGGTCTGGCCTTTCCACGAGGCTTTTCGGAACAAGAGCGGGCTGTTCCTAGAAACCGCACTTTAAGAGGCCACTCTAACGTCTATACATAACGTGGTCGCGGAGTAAATCTCTGCGTGGCTCTGGAGTTATCAAAGTCCGCGCTATTCCGGTGGAGTACGTCGAAGGAATTAAGCATTCCTCTAAAAGCAAGTGTAGGGACTTTATTCGGCAATGATCTAACGCCGAGTGGTGGCTCAACGGTGAGAAATAGACATCAAGGAAATTCAGTTACGTGTCACAACTTACTGGAGCCTTCAATTTCCCCCCCACCATCCACAGAATCTAGTTGATGCTGCGTGTCATTGAATGATGCCACTCCGATCACGGTGCAGAAGCTTAACCAACCACGCGCGATCAAAGACGCCAACAAGGTCTAACGATCAATCAGAGCTCCTCGGGCGTTCGTCAGAAACAAAAAGGCGACCGCGACAATGCGGCGAGCTTTTCGTGGGAGAGCGATAACAAAGCTCCCTTCGCGCGAACCGTTCCCGTTCAAAAGGGCTTAGAAGAAAAACGCCGAGAGAGTCCCTTTTTCCCCGCTCCTCCCACCGCCCCCCTGTCTCGTCGCCCTTTTGTCCCTTCCTCGTGCTACAGACCGACGACCTCGCAAGTAAACGGAAGAGGACAAGAAAGAATGGGGAGAAAAACCACGTGTAGGTAGTCAGTGCACTGCACTCGCGGGGTTTGTTTACAAGCCTTCGAAGTCTACTATCTCTTCCTCCGTTTCTCCCCCTCTCTCTGCGGGCTCCCTGACTCATAATCGAACTAAACGCGGATTCTCTCCTCTGATATTCACCCGTGCCCTTTCTATCGTTCTCTTCCTGCCTCTCTTCCCATTTTAAAAGCCCCCCCACGGTCCGCATCCAGCTACGAGATTCACGTAGCGAACGGTAATCGCGCGCAGCTGCGACTCGCGAGCTGTGATACGCTGATAATGGACTGCAATTGCTATCGATTATCGTCGTGGTAGGCGAAACTCGAGGCCAGCGGAGGCTAGCGGTCGAACCGTCTGATTTTTCAGCAAGGAACACCTTCGGCTGGTGGACGATCAGAATGAGAGCTGAGAGAGGTGGTCGCTTGTACGAACCTCGTTCGTATAGAACGCCTAAGATATTGTACCGTCGTGCCACGCGTATCAAATTCTCCGCGTTCCTACCTAAATGATTCAACCAGCGCAATTTCCTAACATACCCACCCGAGTTGGGTGCAATGCCCCCCGACGTGAGATCTACTCGTTGTTCGGAAAGTCATGTCCAAGGGGACATAGAATATTCGTTGGACTCACCTATGACGGTGTTAGCCGCGACTTCCTTGGCTGCGGCAGCCGCGGCCGCCGGCCCGTGTGCCAGGAAATCGCTGAGGGACAACGAGGACGCGATGATCTGTCGTTTCTCCTCGAAGTTCAGGTAGTCCAGGCTGTTGCTCCTCTGAGGCCCTGCCACGATGGTCACCGTCTTGGCGGCGTGGTGATGGTGATGGTGGTGATGGTGTTGCTGGTGGAGGTTGTTCTCCGCGGACAGATTGTTGCCCTTCTCGTTGCCGGTCTCGTTGGAGCCTGGACTAGGCATCAGGTATACACCGCTGACGCGTATAGACATCGTCGACGGGGGATCCTTGAAACGACCGCGCTTCTTCCTCCTCCAGGGGCTGAGGATCGCGACCAGGCCCGGCAAGGAAGCTACCGGGTGCTGGCCAGCTGAAACATCCTGACGGCTGCCCGGTCGAGAGGTCGGCTCGCGTCGCTTGTTACTTCGCGGCAGCTCCACGGCTCGGCGTTTAATACGTTCTGGCTCGTCCAGGAAACTTACGGATACCCCGGCTCGCTGCCCGCAGCGTGGACGCCACGTGCACGCTGCTGATTACAGGCCCTCCTCCGCGATCCTTTGGATAATAATGCTCGACGGCACCGATGATAATTCCTGCGCCAGCGATCCTGGGACTTGGACGTGGACCGCGGGCTCAGGCTTCGTTATTGTCTAAACGTCTACCGGAAGATACTCTACTTCGTCGTACAAAAAGCTACGGCTCTAAGATGGCAGGATATTTAGCGTGGCGGACGATTCTCGTTATCACATCGACGGATTATTTGCAGACTTCAGCGGGCACGTGGGAGACCTTGAGTCGCCGGAGAGTTACGTTGGCACGTTCCAGCGAGAGGATCTCTTATTCGCAGGTCCGGCGCCTGGACGTTATGGCACTGTGCGATGCGCCGAGGACTGCGTGCTGAAGAAGGTGGCTCCGATCGCGGATCGTCTGGCGGTCGTTCACAATGCAACCGTATCGCGATTCTCCCGCGCGTTTTTCTTTCGCGACACCGACCAGCCTCTCCTGGGGAATCATCCTGTATGCAATTGGAACGAGGTAACGTTAAGTACTAATGGGCACTGACAGACAGCCGTGAATGGCATGCATTGTGTCGTTCGGGAGAACCCGCCTAACGATTACGTGCCCCTGTCCCGCGAAATGTCTCTCGCAGAGTTGCGGTCCACCGCCCCCCTAATTACAAACTGCTTAATTGGAGCCGCAGCCCGCGTCCCGGATACGCAGCTTTCCGATCTGTTTGGGAAACCATGCTTAAATTGGTCGCGGTGGTCGCGCCTGGGCTACCTTCGCGTTAGCTTGGTGCATACGGAGTGTCGTTTTCTTGCCCGGAGTCGGAAGCTCCAGGTAAGATTGAGGGTGTGAAACGACGGCGATAGAAATGTGTAGTTAATCTAACGAATGATGTAGAGGAAATTGCTTCCTTTATTCAAGCTTGTGGGTCAAGGAGTCCGGTAAGTCGCCTATGGATTTCTCAGATTGTTATCGGATAACTATTTTGAATAGCGAAGAGCCAAAATACGTTTGATTTGAAGTGGGGAAAATATATGTAACGTTTGAGGAGTATTGCGTTGAAAGTGACTACATATACGTTGGTAGAAATTGAGCCAAGAGGACCAGAGAAAATTGCAAGTGATGAAATTTTGAAAGACTGTTGCAACTGATCGACGTCAAAGTAAACGGAAGGTAGCTTCTCAAGGGAATCTCACTGATTCTAGGATCGCTCGTCACTTGGCAAACTTCGTCAAACTGAAGATATATAAGTGCGCTCCAAGATTTCTAATGAATTTAAAACAAGTAGAATTTCAGTTAATGGTTTTGCCTGTGAGGGGCTTGCAATGGAGAGATTGCAGTAAATAATGTGCTATGGAGCAATCATAATTAAAATATATTAGAAACAAATTGAAGGAATGCATTTAGTCAGCAGAAGATCAACCTCCATGGAGGGATAGGGAGAAACCGGTCTTGTTGCATAATAGCTGAAGACCTCATGCATCAAGGATGACGATGGGAAAACTTAGTGAACTGGAATAAGAAATTTTATCCAATCGTCTCTCTCTTTCTTTCCCACACTTGTATTTCTTATTTACCACTAGTTGCGCCAAAATAAAAAATGTGTAAAAACAGTATTTAAAAAATTATTCTATGAATTTTTTTTTTTATCTAAGTGGAATAATAAACCAACCTACCCATGTTGAGCATCACTGGTATCATTGACAATATACTCAAATTACTCCAAAATAAGAAATATTTAAACACTAACAAAGTTAATTCAGAAAAGTATAGAGAATAGTTGAGAATCACTTGGATTAAATTCCCAAAAATCCTAAGAAACCGACACATGCAACTGTAACAGTATTCGAAGAACTGAGCGTTCCACGTGCACCAACCTAATAATAACAACGAGGATATATTTATCTCGCTTAACAATCTATATAGAAATTGATAAACACGGTGTATCGAAGTGTCAGAATCGCGACAAACGGAAGTGAGGTTATAGGGCGCGTAATACCAACGATGCTGGTCCGAACGTTCGTAACCTAACCTGCATTTCGTTCGGGGACGCGGGCGCGACTCCAATGTCCGTGACAAGGACATTCCATCGACCCCAAAGAAAAATATCGCGAATTACGAACAAACGGTAGCTTCTGATCGCGTAAAAATGCAATGTAAACGCGTGGTTTGCTCGCAAAAGCGGTCAGGTTCGAGTAACCTCAAACATTCGACACGTCCGGATCGCGTTTAACGCGTATCGCCACGGCGAGAGTTTACAGAGCACGCGAAAAGGCATTCGGTTTCATCGTGATTACAAGGGAGCGCGTCCCGAATACCTCGACGCAGCATGGTGGCCCACGGACCGGCGAGACGCATTTCGTGACCGAGCAGGGGCATATTTAAAGAGACGGGGCGAAACGTACTTGACGATTTCAGGGCGACGGATGTGGCCTGCTTCGGGCAGGATTCGAAAAAAAAAGAAACCACTCTGTGGAAGGTGCTCCTGGACGTCGTAGTATCACAGCGGCGACGATTCACGGCAGGCGACGCCACTCCTTCGCGGGGACACCTGTGTGCCTTCTGGCCGCAGGTGAGAGGAGAGCGAGACGGAGAGAAAGGACGCAACGATTATAAACAGAAGCACATACTAGCCGCCGTACCACGCACAGAGACACGGGACGGAGGAAGAGAGAGACAGAGAGACTGCGAGCACAACCGTGGAAAAAGGCACGGAAACGATGCCACCAAAACTCCGAACTTAGCACGGGAAACGACCACGACGACGGCGACGCCGACGTCGACGGCTGAGCACGCACACCGGAGAGTTGACACACACGATGTATACTCGGTTTCTGCACGGCTCGCAGGCACAAACGCGACCGTCCCGCGATGGATGCGGAGTACGTGCACGGTGACGAACACTGTCGCGTGGTTAGCGCGGCGGTACGCGGTACGCAACGGACGGATTCGCGACGGAATTGATTGCTATCGCGGGCCAGAGGCGGACGCGTACAAAAACAAACGTTGCAGAGAGGTGAAAACTGGCAACGACTGACGACCACCGCGCCACGAAACACACACCGAGCGAGGCTCGCGAACACTGAGGGCGGCCATGCGACCGCAACGCCGCCAAGCGCCGCCGTCGGATATCATCGACCACGAGACAACACGGCGGGACCGGCCGAATGGGGGAAAGTGAACCGCTCCTATACCGCATTCGTCGTAATTTTTCATTAATGAATTTACCCAGGGGTCCCGGACGAGGCGTCGACGAGGAGCGATTGGCTGCGACTGGGATACACGGTCCAATAAATTCTGTCTTTATATCCTCCGTAGAGAATCTACTAATCTTATCATCGCGCTTAATTGCATTGTACGGGTGAAGTAAAAGTGATCGACGCCCGGGGTCATTGGCTTTTTGGTTTATGGCGTGGCTCGAACTGTCGAATATTTCAAACGCCTTGGCTTCTTCAGAGATAGTATCGAGGGGAATGTTCTTAAATTCTGATTACGCTATCGAATGCGTATGCGCTTATTAACGTCGGTTACAGAGCCAGACGCGCGACAGACGTCAAGTGCAATGTGCAAGTGCATTCTTGCGGCTTATCGTTTGCCGCCGCGCTCCACATGCTTGCCTGCGCGTTCTTTTGTTGCCTCAATTGAAGAAAATTATAGATGGCTGCGGAATGCAGTCCCCCCGGCGTATTACAATCCAAAAATGTCGACCACGATGCGCGCTCGCGATCGACTTTGAACGCGTGCGATGATAACTGCTGGCAACAGTCACGCGAATATGCATCGCGGTGGGATACCTCTGGAAATGATAGCTTATTAAGCGGTTCGTTGGTTTTTCTTGCGGCCACACGCACGTTCGTAAACCTCGTTCTCTTTGAGAGCGTTTAATTACTCGCCGGATCCAAAGATCACCAAGGAGGAGCATTTTAATCACGCATCCTAATACACACATCGTTGAAGCTAAGTATAGCACTCAACGAAAGAAAATTCAATAGTTTTCGTGCAATCGGGATGAGCTGCGGGCTTAATTACACGTTAATGACATTCCGACGCGAATGGTTAATTACGATTTCAAGGAAACTATTAGAGAAACAGCGATTTCCTAGCCTTCGGGCCTTTAATTCCAGTTTTACGTAGAATAAAAGCGATTTTAAAGAACTTCAGCTACCTCGAGACCTCATTTCCTTTACAAAACAGACACATTCGTTGATTTACTAATACGATTCCGTGGTGTAATTAATGCTACGCAGAAAATCACCATTTAACGCTCGAATTCCGCTGAAAGCGAGCAGCCAGCTTGGAAACGGAGCTTCGGGGGAAGAATTGCGGTACAATGTCTGGTCGAATGCGAACGAGCTCCGCGCGCATTACAAAGGGATCTGGCTGTCTTCTCGAGCGATCTCTCCGTCGATGGACGGACCGCACCGTCGACGGACGGCAGCGAGGCGCGAACATTCGAACTGGGATGGTGTGTGACGCGAACCACGTGGTATTTCCGAGGCGTCTAGACTCCCTAATTTAAACCGACTCGCGAATCTACCGACGGTTTCAGCCCCGTCTAGCCGCTGTCACAACGAACGACTGAAATATGAGAAACACTTTGCTTCACTCGAGGGACGGCCAGCTCTCTCCTTCCCTCCACCGCGAAAGGGAGAAGCGGATTTTTTCCCGTCTCGTTAGGAAACAAAGGGGGCTACTCTCGGTCTTTTACGAGCGTCGTTAGACGGCGAAGGGGAACACGTTGATATTCGGATTCAAAAAGTTACTTCGAAAATAGAACGGAAACGGCATTATGTTCTACGGTTTGCTGACTCGTCGTGCTCTCTCATCCTTTACGCTCGATCGCTGCTTGAGCAACACGCGTCTGCGCCGAAAGGTAGCGGAAGCTACGGCCAAGAGATGCGTTTATTGGCACTGGCCCAGTGAACGAGTCTTCTCCAGCGTGTCCATCGCCAAATGCGGCTCTGCCCCGCGCCGGTGTAATTGCGCCCGCGTCAACGAGAAACAAATGTTTTAAACATCGCCTCGCGGATGTGCAGGGCTGGGCGTCGACGGAGGCGCCTGTTCTTTGTTTAAAAGTGAATCGAAAAAGAGTGATAAGGTTTTCAGAAGATCGACTTGGACAGTACTTGACAGCAATAGAGTTCGTATCGGTGAGCGAAGTCAGCATCATCTCAGAATTGGTGAATTGCGAGGAGACGCGGTATATGATTAATAATTGGCAAGCAGAAGCATGAATGGAAATAGTGGCCAGCAGAACGACGAATCTGTGTTGCGTCAGGCGGTCGCACGTGTGCTCTCGGAATTTTCAAAGCCCGCCGACGTGCTCCGAGAACAGAGGCCGTACTGAAAAATTTTATACCATATACTCGACGTATTTTTCCACGAAGAATCACTATCTCGAATTACGCTCCACTTCGTATAATTCTCGGTAGCGTTGCTTGGGCGAATAAGGCGCACGGACGTAGGGAAAGGCTGCGTTACGCTTCAGTTCAATGGTCAAAGTACTTCCGGTCTATCGAGCGCGCGACGCAAAAGCTTCCGCCCTCGCGATATTAAGTCGGGTATAAACTGTCCCCTGACCCGATCCATCGATCGCTCGGTAAATTAAGGTCGATCATCCGCTAAAAGGAGACGGCCAAGCTCTCCGCCGAGTATGTACCTACCTACGTGCATCGTGGATGCTTGTTTTCCAGCCGTAGAAGCCGAATCAATTATTTTGATACGATCGTTTAAATGGTGTCTAGAGGCTGCTCTCTCGCTCCTCGGATGCGAAATAGTCTATAATTATCCGGTGTGTTGTGAGCGATTCCGGAAACGCGCTGGGCCGTGCAAACGCCGCCCACTTAACAGTATTATTAATTGCAATAAGGAACAAGCGTCTTCGCTGACCCGAATTACGGGACAATTTACAATTGCGCGTGGCGTGCAATTAAGGCGAAGTGACACGATGCATCAGCCGACGACCACGATCGTCTAGCAGCGGTTAGGATTGCACTTACGCTTCCTCGGGCTTCTGCGAGCTCCTAAATGCAATCCAGCCGCAAAACAAGCCGTCGCGGGGCCACGCGAGGCCGCTCGTCGCTCCACGAAAATCGTTTTCCACAAATCCCATTTGGGGAGGCAGCTTCCGCGGTAGTAAAAGTCATACGATCGAACTCGGACTCTTCGTCGATTTCACGCACGAGGCAAAAAAGTTCGTCCCACTCTTCTCGTGCGTACCGTGTACAGAAGATGGTGTATGTAAAAAATGTAGGTACGATGGTGCAAAAAAAAAAGGTGTCTGACAAACTTAGTATCAGCAATCTCATCATTAGGAGGATTTGCCAATGTGGATTCGTCAGTTTTATCTACCTTTGCGTTCGACCACCCTTCCTCGTATAGGCAGGAAAGTTGGTGTCCGTATACGCAAAGGGTAATATATATATTTTTATATAATATTGGAACTATAACCTCGGGGAAAACACCATTATTGGTGGGGCGAGGGGAAATGAAGAGGATATATAACTACTGGGATTGTAGGAAAGAAAGAGAAGGGGAGAGAGAGAAGAGAGGGACGAACAACACGCGCTGGCGCGCACCGCTCACAGAAAAGCGGTCACCCATCTCACTGCGGAACGCCGTCAAAGGAGCGTTGGCGTAGAAGAACGACCGAAGATGAGTTTAACACGCTTATACAACGCTCCCTTGTTAACACTATTTCTATAATTCGTAGACCCCAAATGATACAATGCTAAGCTTCTTTTATCTTAATATATAAAGCAGAAAGTGTTCGTGTGTTTGTCTGTCACCTAAAAACTTATGAACGGCAAACTATTTCCACAAAAAATAAAAATAATTTTTTTTTATACAATGAGAATCTAAATTTTGGGCAAAGTTGAGTAGTAAAGCTACTACATAATAAATACTAATAATTAAGATGACCTACGTAACGAGACAAACGCCTGTGAAGCTCGCAAAGGAGCTCTGAAACGTTGCCAGTTAGAATGAAAAGCATAAAGACCATGTGCACGTTGCTATCGGCAGAAGAATCTACAATTAACTTTAAAGGTGAGCCTAAAAACGATGATCGCAGGAAATCAGACGATAACAAAGCATCGCCCTAACATCCATTGAATTGTTGGCCAACCGACTGGATAAGGCGCCGTTCGACACGATAATAGCAGGAAATTAATGGGGGCTAAGGGGGATGGGAACGTCAGACGAAGTAACGAAGAGATTGCTTTCCTCATTGCCGTATAAATTCATCCCGCTTCGTCGCGTTAGCTGTCGCGACCGCTGAAAGAATGTGAAGCCACTCTGAAGGGTGTGAAATTCTGTTAAATCATTAGGCTTCTGTAAAATTCATGACTGAATTGACATACACCTGATTTAATACTTTCCGTGGTGTCTGAGTGAGAATTTATGAAAAATGTCTCCTCTTGGAGAATCCTATGTAATAATATGTACATAGTATGGTAATAAAAGGATCAGAAGATTAAATTTTTGACTTTACAATTTCCATCGCAGATTTTCTAGCGAGGGCGAGAGAGCACGCCTAAGGCAAATGGTCGTAACTCAGAGAATATTTATCCAATTTGAACGGACCAGTGCCTGTTAGAATGGCAAAAGTCCACGTTATGCAGCATGTATAATTCATTCGCCTATGGAAAGGGTGTTACATTATTAACATTCGCTGAGTCTCGTTCCTCCTACATCAGGCATCGTTTTATTTCGCGCTACGTTATCTCTGTAGAATTCAATCTCCACGCAGCGATAACTTCCCAAATTATAGCGTTTCCATTTATTAATTGCCCGCAGTGGACGATTTACAGCCTCGTGGCTTTACTTGTGTATTTAATAAACCCGCTGCGGAAAATTAAATTTCTTGTCTCGTTACGGTTGCTCGACGAAGGTAGGAAGCGGGAAGTTTAATCCCTTTATTATCGTGATATTAGGAGGGTGAGGGGGGAGAGGGGATTCCTAATCCCCGTACAAAGGGGGCGCGATGTAATCTGGAGTAAAAAAAGCTCGCGTTTGGGGTCCGTTGGTGAAGGATAAAAGTATTTTAACTACCACAAAGATATCGAAGCTTCTGCTACGACTTGATGAATATAAGTGGCGATCTGTTCGGATCAACCAAATGGAATAACTTACTTGGGGCATCAGCTAGTGGAACTTCCCTCGATGAGACGACATCGACACTCCGAAGCGTGCTTGAATCTCATTATCCGCCACATTTTCCCCAACTTTTCCAATAAAACAGTCAATTTCCGGAAGACACGCGAGATTTCCTTAGCGTGGAAGGTCAGAAGGCGATTTACAGTTTCATCCGTGTATTAGGGATCGCTCAAAGCACCCACACATTTCCCACGATAACGCTTCCCCGAATGGTGCTGGTGCTTTAAAGCATTTTTCAGATAGAGCTTCGCGAACGGCGTCGTAAAGGGTGCACCGTGAAAACGTCGTAAAGGCGGATCAAGATTTATGAGAGGCGCAGTTTGGAAACAAAGCCACCCCCCGGGGGCGTCGACGCACCCCCAGTCAAGGCACACCAGACGGGTTATTACGAAATACGTCGTCAATATTGCAAAGCCAGTACATTGGCGGTTCCTCACGCGCGAACTGTAAACCCTTGCACACGTTGTCGTCAATATAACATTATAACGACCCTAGTTATTTCTGTCAAAGAAACATCGAGCAAGAGGCAGGTACTTGCACTGAATAGCTTCATTCTTTGAAAAAAAAGGATGGAATGAAAAAGAAACAGTAGAATGGTTGGAGAAAGTCGAAGAATTTTGAGAAAAAAGGAGCCAGGCAGTCAAGAGGCGTTCAACGATCTCTGCTGGGTATAAATAATCGAGACTGATTTCCACATTGGTTACCGTCGATTTCCCCCGACACGTTTTCCTCGATGACAAACAGAAGCGACAGACAGTCACTTTCATCTCGCCATGCTTTGAGAAAGCCATGACAAATGAGACTCGTTGCTCGTTCCATCGACACGCTTTTGTCCCTCGATTAATTTACGTCGTTCCAGGGGCTGGGGCAAGGTTTCCTCCTACGAGGACGAAGCATCAGCCTCTAAATACCACGCTTTGCTAGCGTGCCCCGGTTTTCTATCGCTTACGAAACGAAGCCAGGGTCTCAAGGGCGACCGCAAGGAAATTCTTAGGATGACACCGCCACATGGCAATCTTATCATCCTCGAATTCCGCGAGCCCCTTTGCTCGACACTCCAGATCGCGAAGATTGAAGCGAACAGAAAGCCAGCACACGGTCTTTGGATCATCGCAGATGTAGTTGCAACCGCGTCGCGATATCGTCCCGCGAATCATTGATTTCACGAATTGGGCGTTAGCAGAGTGCTTCCCCACGGAACGTCGCAGTTTCCCGTACCCCTCGCCATCCCCGTAAATCAAAAAGGAAGATACAGAAATTTGTGGTTAAACGTGGCTCAAGGAAGATGATTTATTATCCCGGTGCTCGCCAGAAAAATATCTCCAGCGTTATCGCTGGTCATAGAGTGCGACGGAAAAACGGAAATTTTCCTGATGTTACCACGCTTATGGAGTATGTATCCAGTGAAATACGAGCAGCCACGATCCTATGAAGTATTCGCGAACTAATCCTTTCCCGCAATTTACTCAACAGTCTGCTGCTCGCTTTGCTAGGAACTTACTGGTTCCTCCGTGTTTTCAAGAAGATGCCTGTGCGTCACGGAACGATTTGCATTTAAGTTACTTGCTGGAGAGTCCGGCGAGAAAATGTTGCCTTTCAATGGAATGGAGTCTTCTTTGTCCCAGGACAATCGCACGGAGAGATTGTTAAAGGCACCCGTGGCGCGACACGCTCGTTCTTTTTGGAGATCGATTTGAAAGTATTAGTATCGTCGGTTGTAATTATTTGATTTTCTAGTGTAGGCATGATAAAGCCATCCTCTGGCGAAGATTCAAGGTGTACTCGGTAATTTATTGAGAGGAAGATAAGAGCACCGCGAGGAATATCAAATTGAAAGAAGCAGACTCAGCTTGCGTAATTTCTTACAGCTCGCGCATTCATTATGAAAGAGACGCAGAGAGAATCCTCGAGCTTCATTCTCATGGAAATTAGCCGCGTAATGTTCTTCCTCGACTGTGTACCTCGCAAACGGCTGCAGTTTGCAAAGAATTAGTCACCACGGGATCGGTGTAGAACACTAGCAGTGTTTGGAACTTATCAACGCGGACGCATCGCAGACAGTTAGGATAAATGTTCAGCGGGGGAACGCTTCCGCAATGATTTGCAATATCCCAAGGTATGCTCTTGATCATTTTTACGAGGTGTCAAGTCGAGTGAAGGAGCAACGAACGGTGGGTATGTTTTATTAGAATGGACTCGCCGATGGTGAGATAGCCGTTTCGCAAGGTTGCTGAATAATTAACGAGAGTAAAACGAAGAGTTGCTTCTGAATATTTCAATGACGCAGCTCTACCGCTGCACGCCAGATAATAATTCCCAGAAGATATCAGGAAAAAGGAGAAAGAATATTCAGATCTTACTTGGTCTTTCCATAAATGACCAAAGTCATCCGAAACGCGTTCTAATTCTGCAAGGACGTTCTGCATTTACACGTCCAAAGATTAAACGATGATCGCTTCTCAAAGGGTGAACTTTTCAATCGCCGAATGTTGCCCTCTTTCTGGAATACATGCGTAATCGATTCCGATCGCACAGAAGGTTACGAGTGTACAGAGACGCAGGAATGCGGCACAAGAAGCGCGACAACGTGTCATGTGGCAACCGGTTTGAAATAACTCGTGCAACTCTAGGCCGGTCTAAAATAAAAAAAGCAAGAATTCGGTTTGCATGTCAATGAATCAGCGGTTCCCGTGGACGAGCAACAAGATAAATTACACGGTAACAAGAAGATATCGAGCACGATACAGGAGCCAGTAAGCGGGTGCCGATAAAAGGAAACGCAAGTTGTACGCGTAACAAGTTGCACCAGAATACATATTACGCTGCCGACCACCGCCTTGCGGCCTTAATTCCACGCGTTTCGAAGGAACACGCTGCACGAACTCATTAATCGACAGTATGAACCGTTATCGCTCTCCGACATCCCGGGATTTCGTAAAAATCTAAATTGTAGCGGGGATTTTGAGAGAAACTGAGGAGTACCGCAGGGCTTTCTAGCTTTCAGAAACCGAACCACTAAGTTTCAAAGAAAATTACTGGAATCATTATTGTATAATTAATTCTCCCTCTTGCCTCGAGCTAAGGAGAACGAACTATAACGCAGTTACGCGGCTGAAGGGATGCTAACGCATAAGAAAGGGTGCGATCGATATTCATATTCTCGTACAGGCATAATTAATGGCTCGCAGCACCAGCAACTTGAAACATCGCTAATAACAGTAGCTTCGCGCCAGGCTATAGATTCTGCATAATTACAATAACGATTCTTGCCAGTGGTAATCTCTGCAAAGCTCGCTTTGTATAATACGAATATTTCAACCAATTTCACCGCGATGGAAAACAGAGCGTGTAACCACGAATGGCGTTGCGTATCTCCAAGAACCATAAAATTTATTATCGACGGCTAGCCGATCGTTATTGATGCCAGTGGCTAAAGTTAAAACAGCTTCCTCGTCTTGCACCTTGCGAGGCTGATTATTGAACGAAAGCACCGTTGTCAAATCGGGCGTGAAGAATCGTCACTTTCTAGCAGGGCGCATATTATAGTCGACAGCATTTCACTCTTTTCTCTTTGAAATCTGTCTTCGAGAGAGTAAAGCATCGTGACGCACAGGAAACGATGGAGCCGAGAAGATGTAGTCTATTTCTCACAAATCGACGGTGAATTAAAACGTGTTCCGCTAACACATAATTAATTAGGACGAGGTTAAAGACAGCCACGTTGATCGGTTTTAACCTACTTTCCTCGAAATAGTTTTCCTTTATTCGGAGACGGTGGAATACTGGGTATCCAGAAAAACTTTCAGGAACAAAGGTCCAGTTTCAATAATAGGATAAAGTCGTAAAAATACAAAAGAGTTTCTTCATAAATTTCGTACCCAGAAGTCATAATACAGACTTGAACAGAGCTGCGGGGTTGAAGTGTTCTACGTGATTGGTTGCAGCAGTCGTTGCCTTGAAACTTCGTGTATCGTGGAGTCAGTTTGACGCTGAAATTTAGGTGAAATGCGGGGAACTAAAAGTCCCCCGTTATCGACAAATTTTTACACTGATTTCACTGCTTGCGGCGGTAGATATTTCAAGCATTTTGGTGATCAAGATCAAACCGACTTCATAACACTGGTATACCTCCTATTCGTTCGCATACGTTATAGCTATTGTGCCAGGAGAAACTATAAAAAGAGCTGCTTAATCCAAAGACTTTACTTGCAGGAATTTTTACATTGTAAGAGAAAAAATTAAGCAGCCGGGGCAATAATGCCATTTTCAGCGTGAGCAGGCCGCCCGTTATTGAAATAGTTTAGTCGACGATATTATGGCGTCCGCCAAACTAGTTTCGCTCCCTCTAAAGGTAAATACCACCCCCGCCCAATCCAAAGAACGGCAATTTCATGGATGCCAGAGTGCCATAATGTCGACTGGAGAACTTTGTTCAAAAAAATTAGTTCCCTGATCACTTATCGAGCACGCTCCTCGTGAAGGGAAATTAAATTCGACTGATCGAGGGCGTAATTTGAAATAGAACACTCCGAGTGTTCCTGATTACTGCGTTAATGCAGCGAGCGTAAAATAAATGTGACTGGTCCAGGGGTTCGTACAATTCGAAATGAAGATCGAAGGTTGATAAAGAAGCAGGATGCCGCAGAGTTCCTCGAGAGGAAGATAGATGCAGTGTCACAATTACCTCGCCATGGTATAGGAAATTTGATTATGCATGTACCTAAATCTAGAGCTTGACAGCCAGTGTCAATGATAAACGACTACGCCCTTGGCGAAGCTTGTTGACACCGCTAAAAATATATTTTCAGCCACGAAAGATCGATCTTTCGAGCTTTCCAGCAAGAAAAGCCGCAGCATTATGTTAATCCTAACAACTGCTAAAGAAAAAGTGGTCGATTCAAACTGACTTTTCCTTTCCACTCTTCTGACGAAGCTGGAATCTAATAAAGCAGACGGCCAGACACGACAAAGAGCATTGACTTCCATCGCCCTGCAGAACACTCCAACTTTTCTATCCACGAAATATGCCTCGCTAAATTCAATACGACCACACTATTCCTCTCTGCCGCGGTACTACCTTAGCGATTTTTTTTTCCGCAACTCCTTTCCCCGATACGTTCGTTGGATATGAGTGACAGGAGCTGTTGCGGATCCGACGAAACTTTCGCGATCGGCGAAAGAATGGCGAGAATACGAAAAAGGGATGAAGTCTTGCGAGACTCGAAGCCTCGAAGTCTCTCCCTTCTTGCACTTCCCTGCGTCTGCTTGAATTTGATAGAAGGCAACGAGATGGATGAAACTTTATACAAGGGAAGGAGAGGATCTTGGAACTTCCCAGCGCGGGCATTGCAGAGAATCTGTAGGAAGACGAAGACTACAGGTAGAATTGTCCATTTCCTGCTCACTGAATTAATAGTAAAATATTTCTCCCCACATCTGAACTCCCTAATTTCGAGAGGAACCGTTCATAAATCATCCTGCACAGAATTCCTGATCCCAGTAATCACCTATGGCCGACAGATGCAGCTCACGTAGCGCACCAAACACCGAGCTCCTTCCATTTCTGTCGGTTGATCGAACGGTGCAGTATTTTCAGACCCGTGAAAGGAAACGGTATTGTATATTGCGGGGGTTGGATGGATCGACGAGCTTCTCGCGAGGGACGCTGACGCCGCGACGCCTCATTGTTATGTAACCGCTGTCACACTCCACGGAAAATCGTACCCAACCCCTCCCCGTCCCTCGTTTTCCTTTTCACCCTGCCGCGGTGTTTGGGGCTCGTACATTCACCACGGAAGTGTTTCTCACCTTGCGGTATTGCCGTGACGAGGAGAGAAGCCGCGAATAAAGGCGAGGTACGGTTGAATGCGACGGCGGACGCACGCTTCTAGGCGCCGAGGCGCTAAGGACGCCAGCGTAGCCTCCCAGAATGTTTGTCCCTTCAAAGTGCCTCTTCCCGTGCGTTCCCCGTGCATCGAGGTAAATATAAAGTGGGCCCGTGGCATCACCATTCCCTCGCAAGTTTGCTTTCGCACGCAAACTTCCTACGAACTCGCTGTTCTCGCCGGAATAATAGGGATTCGATGTAATCCTTTAAAATGTTTCAAACACCCCTCGAGCTTCTGCCTAGCTTTCACGGGATCTTCGAGGCTCATCGTCGCATTCATTCGTCCCAATGAGGGATTACTCTTCCGATCATAGGTCCGAGGCCGTGCCAGAAGGAGGAGGACACATTCGTGCAAGAGAAGAAAAAGAGGGAACGGTGAAAGAGAAAATTGAGAATAAAAATGAAAAGTCTTGTTTTGCGAGTTCCAGGGAAGTCGTCTTATTGAAAAGTTTTATACGCCATTAAAACTGGCTGCAATTCCATTACACTCCGCCCACTGTTTTCAGCATTTCAAACTCCCCGATGGCTGCTCCGCAAATAGTGGTCGCGGGATATTCGCGAAGAAAGTTCCAAGAGACGCGACGATTTCTCAAGGCATCTGGTTTTTTAAAGAATTTTGAAGGTTACGGAAGGCGTTATTGCTTCCCTTCCATCTGATCGATGACCTAAATGCTCGACGCGGGTCGCAGCCAAGTCGATACAGAATAAAGTGTCTCTTCCATCCTCTTATCCGCTGCATGCTTCCACAAACGTGGAATATGTGCATACTTTTTTCCGGGATATATGGCAACTGAATTCATGCGTGCGCGTTATTCAGTGAAATATAGGGAGAGATCGATTGCCGTTTCTGTTACATTCTTTGTGATAAGACGGCGTAAACATTAGTAATGTTTTACTGAGCGATAAAGTTCGATTCATGGAACTGTACATAGCAGTCAATCAGATGTATTCATAACGATAACGAGCCCTGAATTCCGTTTTTATCCCTTGCTTCAATTGATACGCGAAGTTCCTGTTTATCCAAGCTTTTCTTTAACCAAACAGCGTTTAGAACGATTCTTGCGTGTTTCGAGAACATCATTTTAACAATCTAAACACGATACTTGAGAAGAAGAGCGAACCTGAAGTGGCCTACAAGTGCACCGATGCGGAAGGAGAAAAAAAATTGTAAACTCATTGAACTAAATGACACTCTACAACAACCTCCACCAATTTAGAAGAAATAATTGTACTCCGCTATTATCTCAGCTGTGGCATCTGAATAATAGAACGCTCAACATTTAATTGTTATGCGCACAGCATAACTTCCTGTATACGTGCCGGTATATTTTCACATATGTCATTTGCATAGAGAACAGCTGTCTATTCGTAGAAATCAGAGAGCCAAAGAAATTGCTCGAGTGGAATTAAAAGGATACGATAAAGCGTGCACGTTTGCTTGGCTGATCCGCTCGGCTGTCGCGTTAAATTCCAATGTGTATTTTATGTACGCACACGCGAGTGATCGATGTAATCAGATTAATGGATTTGCATGGCCGGAGGACAAGAATATTTTTGGATACCTACCTTTAACCAGCGGACGGAATTGCCCCATCATAAATGAAACGCGTGAAATGGAATGGTTGGGAAGGAAAGCTTTTGTACTGCGAATTAAAAATGAATCGCGAACGCAGCGCTTTGACTAATCGGCATTGGCGACGATTCGACGGGAAAATGATGAAATTTCCTGCAAATGGTGTTTCCGCGTCACATACATGCGCTCATTGGGCAAAAATGTGCTGTGTCAATATAGGTATATATATATATATATATATATATATATATATATATATATATATTTTCTTTCTACTACTGTACTCATGAATCACTCGTGAATCATATTAATCAGTAGATAATTCTTATTTCCCCGATTGAAATAATATGTAGTTTACATCGCAACAAGTTATCGTAAAGACTTGTGAATTGTATTTTGAAAAAGTGTACGAAGTCTCTGTACTATTCACTACATCTTGGAGTTTGGAATGTTGTGTCACATGTTAGTATTGAAAAAACTGTAATTAACACAGACATATACTGCTCAAAGCAATTAGAAGATATTCATAGTGAAATCAGAGGAATGAGCTAAATATCAATAATAAAGGAAATAGATATTAAGCATTCGCACCAATTTGTATATTAAAAGAAAGAAGGATAACACCCATATTTCTCCATTAAACTGAAATATTACATGCGATGAGTGAACGTACCATCCTTAAAAAGGCCAAATCGCAGTAAACTCATTTCACGATGCGACCTGGACGTACCCCGGCGAAGCAACAGATCAGCAAAGTCAGATCACCCGCATCTGGTCTGCAAAGGATCCGCGAGTCTTCCGCCGATTTCACGAGATAAATCCACCCCGGTAAAGCAGTCCACAAATCACAGAATTGAATTCCGAACGATGCCACCAGGAATTACGAAGCATTAAATCCGCACCGAACGGTCCATCGCCGGGCTGCGCTTCCTTCTTTGTTGCAGTGTCCCGCGATCACTTGGTATTTTCAGCGGAAAAGTCTTTCTTTGTTCAATCAGCGTCCGTTCCACCGATTCCTGCTGAATATTCACGAAACAATCCCGCAAAGGCCAGCTCGTTGGATTTGCATAGAACGATTTTATTACGCGTCAACGTGTCCCGCGAGGCAGCTGGTCGCTCCAGACTATCTCGAGGGCGTGTTTCGAGCCCGCGGCCCCTGACTAAGGAGAGGAGAGCACGAGGCGAGGATGTCGCGCCGAGAAAGATGTTATCGAAGGTCCCCTGGCCGATCGATTCGGTCCCCTCGAGTGCCGAAGCGCACTTGAGATTTTGCGATTCACACTCGCGCGAGGCAGAGACTAAAATCTTCGCGACACTCGGCTTCTTCTTCTTAACCACCCTCCCGGATATTTGTCTCTCCACGAACGCCACCTGAACCGCCACGCGAACTTTCGCGATCACCACTGTTCGAGGGGAACGTGACACGAAGGCGGCACGAAACTTCGCCCGGTCAGAAACGCGACCGCCGTGCAATCAATCTCCCCGTCCCGCAAAGTCAACCGACGTCTAACCCCCGGGACACGGACTTTGCCCGCTGCCTGGTGTCTACCGACTGGGTTACACGCGAAAGGCACACCCTTCGGTGGGCGCGACCGTTTGG
This sequence comes from Andrena flavipes, assembly GCA_963971345.1. NCBI lineage: Eukaryota > Metazoa > Arthropoda > Insecta > Hymenoptera > Andrenidae > Andrena > Andrena flavipes. The sequence goes on from OZ020482.1 coordinate 50,752,538, forward strand.
TACTATTCATGCAAACATCGCGATGTTTCTTTAATTACCGTGCGCCCTCCGTAGCTCGTCCTCCACCGTGATCGACGGTTAATCCGCCTCGCGAAACGAAGGCCACCCGTTATCGCGCAATTACAATTAGCAACTTTATCCCTCGATACTCGAGAGCGCGGAATTAACGTCTCTCCGTGTATCCTCCGGTGAAACGGGTTGCGCCAGGTAGAAATGCTGGAATAGCTTGTTTGTTTTCCTCGGAGGTGCACTTGAACCGTATCGCGTGACGGTGCATGTGCTGGTCGTCTCGTTGCGAGGCTTCCATCGATCTACCATGTATCACCTAATCCAATGTTACATATTCCGCCAATGCAACTGTCGCGCTGACACCAGACACCAGTAACCGTAATCACACTCGACAGAGAGGGGCTGTTGTCACGCGCCCGGGCCCCTTATTTATTAAGTCTCTTTAATCCACCCTGTAGCGTGTCGATTCGATGACTGTTAGCCTGCCAACTGATTATTTAAACCGCCGTCGAGGAAGAGGCGCCACACCTTCTTATCCGATCACGTTGGCTAATCGGCTACGATAAGGTCTAGCAGTTATCGATAAGTCTGCCGGTTCTCGGAGCTGCCATTGCACGGTGCCTTTTAACAACAGCCACGTACACGCGAGTGGTCTCTGCGCGCGTTTAGGTGAACGATCGGGAACGATGCCACGCGGAGGGCTCGCGCTGCAACGTGCGCGGTCCCCGTGGAAAGAGATGCCTGGACGTGGGTTAGTGGTGAAAACCGCGCGGCCGTCTTCGTCCACGGTGCACGGTGCACTGGAGCTCGACCTGGCTGGCCTGTTTACATCGTGCAGGAACGTGCCACCACACCTTGCTTGGCTTCCGTCACTTGGACTGCACCAACACCGCCCGAGCGCCCGTCAACTATCCCCCATCGGAACGGAAAGAGGAGCACCTTTGTGACCGGTCGACCGACGGCTGATTGGACACTGGGTGCCGCTCTATGGTGTGCCGCGCGGCTCGGTACACACTTCACCGTTGAGAGCGCTAGCCTCTAAGAATAGAGGCCGTATCGATGCGCACAGCCTGCACGGACTGACGCAAATAGGCCCCGGGATTTTTAGACCACACGGGAAGGTCATGGGATCCCGATCGATCGATGCAACGCGCATTCATTCCGCGTGAACCGCCTAACGATGCACGTACGAGGCCTGGTAAAATGGAAATAAGATTCGACGCGTGCTATCGAAAGCAAATGACATCGATGATGCTATCACCTGAAGGGCGATAGGAAGTTAAGGATGGCACGTGATTTATTGTAGTTTTGTTACGAAGGGGAATAATCAATGTCAACGTAGAGCAGGTGATAGTTCTTTGGATTACTTTCTTTTCTATTTGCCAAAACTTGGACTGCAATCATTATCGCGAGGAACTAGAGGGTGTACTAAGAGGAAGCTTTCTAAGATCCGCAACCTCTGACTCGTTTGTTAAGCATCAGTGATCTACAAAGTGGTATTGCAGCACAAGGAGACGTCGAGCGTGTCTGCCCTCTACTGGTCTGGAACTACTGCAAGTTTTTCTCTGGCTGCGCCAGTTTCGTGCGCCTTTTACCCCTGCACCGATATCGAGTGTGACTCGCAGTAGCTCGAGTTCTGCGCCAGCCTCCACGTGGGGTTCTACGCTCACGGTGTGATCGATGAATGTGCCTAATAATAATCCTGGCTGCAGTTCGGGTATAAAAAGACGCAAAGGGTAAGGATAGCGGCTTGGACCAACCGAGTGCAAGTGTAAATTGGCAATGTCGTCGACTGGATATACCGACGAAGCAGCGCTCCGTGCGATAGGAGATTAAATCTGTGGAGGAGCTCGTCCTCCGTGGCACATTTGTGGAGATGCTACGGTGGGATGGAAAACATCGTGCCTGATTCCACGACGAATGTCACTTGCTGGCCATTTCCTGCGTCAGGAAACCGGCTTCGCTTGGCATTCTTAGATACAAACGTAATGGAGTTTGTCAGTTGCGATAGCATTGTGTTTTACAGAGTGAAGATAGAAGGTAATGGAGTTTTATGGGTGTTTTCTTAACCTACTTCGATGGCAGAGGTAAGAGAGACAGTGCATGGGCATTATTGCACCACTGAAATTGGTTTATTATCCTAACAACATCGAGGATGTGATTCCAAATACTGCACAGAGTTGGATGCAATTTGCATAGCATAACCCCTCCACATCGTATCGGAAGCAAAACAAAGGAAATGGACCTGTATTAATATGAAATATCTCGGTAGTTACAACATCGAAGATCAATCACACCTCTCGGAAGAACACATTGAACACAGCTTTCACTTTTAATAAAAAATCAAACCTTACTTGCATCCAGGTGTGCACTAGATAGAAAACTTTAGCAAATGAAACTTCAGCCACGAATACTTAATAACCTTCGGAGTTATTAACAAATATGACGATCCAACTAGAGAACCTGTTTATTTACACGCGTTGCACATACGTCTGTCCGACTAGACAAACATGCTCGGTCGCCCAGGCTTGGCGTTAATGATGGTGCATAAACTTCAAAGTGCATAAACTGCACCTTGCGCACGGTCGAAGCGTTTCTGTAAATCGAGGCAGTAATTCGCAGAATCTGCGATTCGTCCTCGTAGAAGACTACGCCAATGAAACGGGCAAACAGACTTTATCCTTGAACGAAACGATGTTCTTAAATAATGAAGATTGGAACGGGTGGAGAAGCTGTCGCGTCCGAACTTTTGTCCCCCAGCAAGCTTTCCAAGTACCCAGTCGAATTACAGTTCGCCTCAATTAGAAACTAACTTTCAACAGAGACGGGAACGTTTCTAAATGATTGAACAATAGTTCCGCCGCGATTCCAAATCCATTTCCAGAGCAATCAAGCCACAGAAAACTGTCCTCCGACTTTCCACCGACTCGGGCACGCGTATCCGCTGAGGGGTGGTGGACTGCCACTTTCTTTGGACTCTGTACACACAGCCGACGTCGGTGGTCAAAAGAGCCTCCTAGGGATTTGAACTGTTCCTCCTAACAATCCTCAGTGCCGCCTCATTATATCCAGCTCGATAGCAGCTGTGCCATAGGACGGGGGAATCCCCTTCGTCAATATGTAAGGTCCACGACCGCGAGGAAAAGAGTATTACCGAGTGAACCACTCTCGGGGAGTTCTTAGGATCCCCAAAGTGCTCGTCGAGGTAGGAACGGACCACCCTAGCACGGAACGTGATCAGACTCGTCCGAAGACGGACAACTGGAAGAAAGAGATTGCGCGCGTCCAGGAAAACGGGCTGAAAAGACTGAAATCGTAGCTGGCGTTCGTTGCACGAGAAATTACCAGGGATCCGACAATACCCGGGCCGGGGGCATTCGCGGAGGATCACCCCGGAATCAATGGCTCGTGGACACGTGAACGAGAACACGGAGATTTATCGCGGGACGCGTAAACCCGTTCGTTCCCGCTTTTCCACACCCTGTAAGTCTACCTCCAACCGATGGAGTGTTTCGATAACGGCCTCGAAGATGAATCGCTCGATCAGTCACCTTAATTTCTATCGTCTCGCGCGCCGAGTATGGAGGCTCAGAGAATACGGGGGATTCTCGAGAGAAAGAGTCCTCAGCTGTTGAGAAAAGCTGGCAAAGGAAACTTGCGTAGAATTGTGTTGAAAATCTGAAAGGAATGCTGCAAGGTTGAGTGATTAGAGCCGAGTTGGACGCTGCACAAGCGAGCGTGTGGGGCGGGATATAAATGTATGCCAAGGGCAATAAGCATTGCAATGTGTCACACAACTATCCAGCACAATGGCGGCTCCCACGTTTATTATGAGCTTACAGACATCATTGGATCGAATAACGCGATAGTTCAACGCGACAAAAGCTGCGGTGCAATTTCTAACGACGTCGTGGATCAATTGAAACTGAACAAAGAGGAGCACATAGGGTACTTGTTACGGAGTAATCGTCACTGTAGCAAGGAAAAGGATCACTGAATTTATACTCGAATCAGAACTCCCACCACGTTCTCCTTGAAACTATAGTAGTGCCTTCTGCGAAAGCTGAAGTTCTGTCGATTGGAAAGCTGTCTACCTAAGTATCCTATTAATTGAGACAAACATCTCCCTTTTATAGTTACGATTCGAAGATCACAGTGAATCTAGATTGCATGTTCATTACGTGGCTTCCATCACCTCAGGCTTCATAATACACGAAAAATTATTGCCTCCCACGCGTTGCGCGACAATCCAAGCTGACGTTGGATCTATCCTCCTCCCCGTAACGTAGTATTCCCGTGGAACCTGCCACGACGCACGGGTCTGTTTCAGAAACGTCGATGTCGGCGCAGAGAAAAGCGAGGGATGGCGGGCAGACGATACAACAAAGCCTACGGAACACGCTCCTCGCTCCTATTCTCAACGGAAACGGGCCAGCAGATCTTAACTATTCAATGAACGTTTGTCCATTCACAAACGCCGGCACGTGACGTCGCGTTTTCCGCTGGCGCCGCGGACGGTTTTGAACAATCGCGCGCGCCGCGAAAAGCGTCCCATCGATTTCCCACGAAATCAGCCACAGGGCTTCCTCCTATGGCCGGCTCTCGTACGAAACAAAGCTGCACGTCGGGGGCTTGCCAACCACTTCGCGCAACTCGTCAGCGGTAACCTAATAACGATAATCGATTAACGAAGCATCTCCACTCAGCCGCCCGTCAGGAGCTTCGTGATCCGAGTTCGTTTGTTTAATACAACATTCACAAAAGAAACCACCAGGAATTGTGTCTCGCCTCTGTCTTCCCCTCTTCCCCATTATTTTGTAAAATGATAGCTTCGCAACCTCGCGCGCAACGAATATTACAGGTACAACTGTTCGCGTTAAGTTAATTTAAAGAGAGCACCTACTTTTTATGGAACAACGACGACCAATTGATCCGACAGCATCGCCGTTTCCTGGTACATATGTACTCGGTTCGGGGAATGCGTCTGACGGGAATATCACTGACCTTAACCCCTTAGCGTGGCGAGACACACAAATGCCACACCTAGCAGTATTGGTTGTTTCAATTTTCGATCCGCATTGTGAGTAACACTTTGGAAATCTTTACTTTTTCAAAGGAATTTGAATAGTTCGGCTAGGAATGTTCAGCTTGCTGTAATGGCCTTCTAAGAATGCGTAGCCCAGAGAGGATACCACAGCCGAAACAACATTTAATTACGTTATCTTAATATACCCAAATTACGGTCGGCTTCATTATCATTTCCAGTCACCGAATTAGCGTCATTTTCTACTTAGGCGCACGCACTCCATTATCAACACGACTCGCTCCGACCGATAACTAAGCCCGGCACACTCGCCGCGCCTCCCTGATAACGGAAACCGACAATTAGTTTTGCAAATTACCGACACTTTCCGCAAACTCACCGGTGAGATTAGCAAATCGTAGCATCGACTCTGTTACATTCCACGCACGTTCTGTAATATTTAACGATACACACGTTCGCGTTTGACGTTAGGAATGCTTGAATACAGTTCCTCGTTTCAAAACAACAACCGAGCGAAGAATCATTCGCAGGTTCTCGGTAATTCAAGCTCTGCATCCAAACGTGCAATGTATCTATTTTCGGGTAATGAGCAAATTAATCACACCCCCGAGATTCCGCGCGTGAAATTGTACAGGTTGAAAGTAAACTTTGGCATCAATTAAACGGGCAACAACAACGCCTGATCTCAATAACCTGGAGGAAACTTGGGGAAATTCTGGTTTCAGAAAGGCCGTCACGGTTGCTGCTAAGTCGTGTATCCGATTATAATTGTTGGTGGGAGCCTCGGGGCTCCGCGGTCCCCGTACTTTAAACTGTTAACGCAATTTCGTCGGAAGAACAAGGGATCAGTGGAAAGTTCCGTACCCGATTGGCGAGATACTCTAGTTACTAAGTTCGAACACCGAGAACACCGACGATTCGTAAGTCTGTCTTTGAATAATTCCGGTGTTTCTTCGCCTGTAACCGTTCCGAACAAAATTAAAAAGAGTACGGAATTATTTACATAGGAAATACTTAGCCACTCTCACTCATTTACAGTCGCACCGTGAATATGCAAATTGCGTACGTAAGTACGTCAATATGTTTAGCAGAAACGAGAGGATCGGTAGAAAGTTTCGCGTTGAACAGGTGAAATACTCCAACTAGTTTCCATACTATGCCAACATCATTATATTTGAAACCAGTCTATAGTAGAAATGCTGTGTGTGCTAATAAACTAGCACAATTCAACTTCTGGAGGTCTTAGCACAGTTGAAGAATTCGTACCAAATACAGTGAAAAGCTACAGAACGATCTCTAAAGTGTCTACCGCAGAACCGACTAAATTCTTCAAACACGTGTTTCTATTTAAGTCGATGAGCAAACCGAAATCTTCGATGTCTTCGACACTGATCAGATCCAAAAAAAGAAAGCACGTTATGAGTAAGCAAAAAGTTGACGAATGTGTCTGAAAACGTGTTTAGCGCGTTTGGCCGGCAAACTTCGAATGTTTTTATTTAAAAGCGAAACGAGCGGCGGAACGGCAGCCTCCACGCCAGCATGTCAACCCGTTCGGGATTGTAGTATTCATTAGCGTTGTTCGTCATCCTCGGCGCGCTTTCAAACACGAATTAACAGGTTCTTTGTTGCACAAAACATAAAATCGATGCGTCACGCCGCGCACCACATTTGAGGGTATATAAGAGAGGGTCAGGATGCCGCGATTCAAACGAAAACTCGACGGTGCTTTCATTCGACGTTGCTCTAACAGCTACCACTATGAAAAGACGTGTTCTGTTTCTTTTGACGAGTGTCTTAGTGTTCGATCTGATAGGTGCAAAGCCGATTCCGGAATTGGACAGTAAGTTCACAGCAGATTGATGGAGCGACGTTAAAAAGCTAGTGCGACGACTGACGTCTCGAATTTTTGCATTGAACTCCAGGCGACTTGGAATTGCTCGTACCGAAAGACACCGTGCACCGTGGGTACATGTTTTGGTTGGGCAGACCTTTCTACGATGAAGATGACTGGGGTGACAACAGCTACTCCGGTTTCCAGTTAAATCGACGATCATCTACCGTATCCTACGCGAATGTTGGGTAAGGTAACAAGACCTAAATTTTAATTAGCAGTTAGGAGCTCGTAACGTCTCGAGTTTGGAAATTGGAAACAGAGACGACGATGACAAATATGGAAATCGTAGACCTATATTGGAGAAGGTTTCCTTAGGAAATTAAGTAGTAGATTATTCTATTGCGCGATAGTTTTAATACAGGAAAACCCTTCTCTCTGTTTACAGAGCTGGTTGGGGTCGCTGAGGAGCTTTAATCGAACGAACGCGCAATTCTGCTCGAAAATCATTACCGCGATATTCATCATACTTCATATGACGTCACAGGCTTACATTAGCTTCAATTTCATAATTGATACCGTACATTGTAACGTTATTTATTGTTATAAAGTGTAATTCCATTAATAAGTTATTAATACGATACGTAGGTGCTGTGCAAACAGGGCTTTGTATTTTCGTATGCTCTGCCTATTAAATTGCTCGATCGATAGTTAATCGCCTAATTGACGCTGCTCTAATTTCTGGGAAAAATATCGCGAAATGGCTAGTATTTTGTAAACACCAACATCGCGCGGTTTCTGGAACGAGAATTCTGAAAACTTACGTAGGCCTTGGCTCGAAGTGGCGCTAAATAATTAGCCACGCACAGTGACCGTACAACATTTAGCTGGCACGAGAATCGTTAATCGTCAAACAGCCCACAGATGTGGACAAATATTAGAGGATTGTCAGCGTGTATATAAGCGGCCGCACGATCGCCCAGATAACAGTACACTGTGTCTATTTAGAGAGGAAGGAACGAAAGATGAAGAATTCGATCCTAATCTTGTCGCTTCTAATTGTATCGTCAGTGGTACACGCGATGTCAACGGATCCCGGAGACTTCGAGTCAGGTAAGTTGCAATTGCCTTTCTATAGAAACTACCAGACAGTCATTCAAATGAAAGAAATCTCTAATGATAGCACGCGAAAGTACGTACAAGAATCTATGTAGAATTCTTTGCAAAAGGCCGCATAATAAAGTTTCACCTGAAGTCCGAGCACTGCTCTATCGAATATGGTAACGAAATTCGTTCTGGTAATTTCAGAGCAAGTTAAGCCCCTGCATGGCGGCGTGATACATCGTTTCTACGGGCCATGGACCACGCTGCATAAAAGAAACGGCGATTACGTCGACTACAACGATTATGGCGCCCGTATCCCGGACCCTTCGCCGACTTTGGTGGACGTTCCTTACAACACTGTTCCTATGAACGAATTCATTCCTACAATCTATACCGACCGTCTCTTGCTACTAAACTCAGACTACAAATGGAAACCAGCGGGTGTCGCCGATTTTCGCACCGGCATACGCAGTGTCGCTGCTATCGACGACGAGGAAAACAATTCTAACAAAGCTGGCGGAGTAGGCAGCGTCCAATAAAGGCAATTAAACTCGTCGAAATATCCACTTCTACGTCTCTGTGTCCGTCTACTTGTAATCGACGTACAGTGTAAAGTACATCGCCCCAGAACAAGAAAGGATGAAACAAAGGGGATCGTAGAAGGTGTTTGCGAGAAGAAGGACTCTCGACGGTGTCTAGTGCGTGAAACGCGGATACAGACGCATAAACAAACGGCCAAAGGCGAGGGTTTAATGAAACCGAGCGGCCCTTTTAATCGAGCGCGCAGTAATTTCCAAGGAGGAGGAAATCTTAACGAGTCTTTTGTCTTGGAGGTCGGGGAAGGAAAAGCGGCCGGTTTCTCGAGGGGCTCGTAGCAAGGCGCCAGGTGAACGTAGCCCTGGCCCCGCAAGTCTTCGACTACGGTAACGCACGCTCAAACGGGGATTCTCGTTGAATATTTAACAGGCTGCTAAGGGGATGAGCTTTCTTCAAGAGCCTCCCTCGCCGTGGAACGTCCAAACGGGACACCGCGGGAACGAACGACCCAGTGCTTTCCTCCTTTTAATCCAACCCCCTCCTTTCGGCCCGTACAGCGCTCGACGAGCCTGCGAAATTACAACTCGCCGGCCCCGGCAGAAGCACGACCAGTTTTTCTCTCTCGCTGAGAGTGTCACACTTTCCGCCGTTCCGCACTCTCGTTCTCGTTTCGACGGGACTAACGGGGATTTCGCGTTCAACGTACAGGGCGGCGCATCTATTCGGATCATCTCTGGAGAAATGTTTGCTGGGCGTGGACTGGGTGAATGGCAGAAACAATATTGTTTAGTGGGACAGATTTAAGGCTGGGTGCTTTGCGTAGACTCGGGATTAGAGTAAGAAAGTGTATTTCTTGGTAAAGTTTTCGTTGTATCTACGTATTTGAATTATTCTAGATGTATGTAGTACCTAGTTGTATTTTTAGCATAGACCTATTTATCAGTTTGTTCCTTTTCTTTTTTTTATTTCAATACCTCCGAATCCATTAATGTTCACTGACGCCGAGTTGTTTTTATTGCAAAACAGTGTTCTGTCGCCATCTGCGGCACCAGGCAACTCCTACCTCTTCCGTTTCCACTCTACAATCATTTCCCACCTTCATCCACCGCGCGAGATCATCGACTGTGGCGATTCTGCCTGCGGCAGCGCAACTCCAGTCGCGATGCGCAACATCGTGACAATGCAACGACAGCGATGTAATGATAGTTTGCCGCTGCCACGCTTGGCAGGCACCGGCAATTCGTAATGCCACGGGTGGTTTGGTAAAGTAAAACGTACCGATGTGTGCTTTGAATATTCATCGCGCTAGTTGCTCACTGATTAAATGCAAACTAAGTAGATTAATCCCCTTCGTCGGTTAAGCGATGGGCTCATTGGGAACCCGCTAATTTGGCGCAGGCTCGAGTGCCTTCGTACATTCTCGATGTCACTCCCTCCTCTTAAGATTTCACCCTACTCTCGCGATTCCCCTTGCATCTCCGTTGTTGCTATCGTTGGATGCATTAAATGTAAGTGGCAATAACTTCTCCAGTTAAGAAGTACAGCGCGCCACTATTTTTCAACGTAACACGAACTCACTCAATTTCCTTTACAAGTATGCCACTCGAAGATCAATTTATCCTACTTAGTCTCCAATTAATAAGATTCAACTGAGTATCTACCCTATCCGCGAATCAGGAGACAACGATCACTTTTGCCCCCAACTTTTTAAGTAAAGTTGGCCAGAGAACGAATGCAAATAGACTCGAGAAGCAGGGGTGAGTGGAGGTGACAAGCATGGGAAAATAGTAACGAATACGCGACGGAAAATGGTAAGGAAACGATGGTCGTTAGCGGGGGACGTTTGAAGTCACCGATGTAACGAGGCGTCGAGAGTAAATCAACGTTTCACGGGCGCCGATTCCAGCGCCCGTCTAATGAAATTCTCCCGGTGAACGCGCTTCATTCGCGTCCCCATAATGCTCTACGCGTGTCACGGTTGCCGCGAAACTAAATTTCCCGTCGGGGCGCGGAAGTAACGAAGACGAATTCACGGCCTGCGAAGTAACGCGATTCCACCCGTAGAAATTAAGTCGCCCTTTGTAGGCGGGCGGGGCCATAATAACCGCAAGTGGATTTCACTTAAGCGACTTCGTAATTTTCTACCAGCGTTTCGGAAAAATCACGGACAGGTTGCCACCGAGGAGGATTGCTGGGAGCAACTCGGCCGCTAATTGCCTGAATTTTTAATCAGGCTCGGGCAAACATGTCCGCCGTTTGATTAAACAATTACGGAGGACTCTGCTGTATGCCAAGAGCGGGAATTTTGAGATATTAGAGAAGTTTCAGGTGCTCTTCGCGGTTGATTCGTTGCTGCAACTTCGGTGGAAGCTTCTGGGGCTTCCAGAAAATTCCGCGACTTTTGTCCACGTGAATCGTGACGACTTCGAACCGTTGGGGGATCCATTTACGTTCCAGGGAAATCTTAAAGTCTGTTTCGTATGAAGATTTATTCAGTCTCTATTATTTTGCTTAGTATTCGGGACGGAATGGAATACGCACTTCCAAACTCTCTGGCAACGGTGTATTTACTCGACAGTTCGTTGCTGAACTATTCCACCCACTTGCGAGAGACTTGTAAAGGAACAGGAAGCATACCGAGGAGACACGACAAACGCAAACTCCTATTACCCTTCGATCTTTCAGCGGTGAAAATAGTCCGGAGACGCGGTGGTTATCAGAGGAAAGGAGGATTCACGTGTAAAGAGGATTCGTTTGTATTCCACGGACACCTCGGAGCGACTCTACCCGTCGACGAGGGTCTCTTTCCTATTCTTCCGTTCTTCTTTGCACGCCACGTGGGAAATCAGAGTTTCAAACTCTTTGACAGCGCGTAATTAGTTTAGTCCTCGATTTTATGCATGAATCTGATCAAAGTTAAACTCTCCCACACGGAAGCCTCGCTGGGAAGATTCTTGAACCTGCGTGTCGGTCCATCCGCTGATGGTACTGCAAGGAGAGGAACGCGAGTGTACTCGAATAGCTGCCAAGGACCAGGGCGACGCGGAAAACAAAATGTAAATCGCTTTTCTTTTCGATCTGACCGAGCTTGACGCGCGATTTATCGGCCACTCGAACGCAACACCGTTAGATAACATCCGCAACTTTTCTCATACGCTTCTGGCAGCGATTTCTATCGCGATAAATCAGCATCCTTCGAAGAATTCTCCTTATCCAGTGGGAGCAATAGCTATCATGCCGAACGTCAGAAAGATTTCTCGGGAAACTTTCCATACGAACGTTTGCCCCTGATAAAACCCTGCACTGTGACAATCCGGCGATTTCCGGACATTATCATACAGAAGTCGATCAAAATTCCTCGCGCACCTTTTGATTCTCTAAATTCCTGCAGCGAAGACGATCCGACATCGCGCGACATTCCACTGCAGATATGAACGTACATAAAATATTCAGTGGCGTGAATCTACGTAAAATAAAAATACAGTCTAACGCGTTATCTCCGAGCATCGTTGCACTTAAGAAGAAAATTAGGTCACAGGTAGCTTCACTTTTCTTCTCCATCATTACCTTTTTCTACAATCAACCCTTCGGGAGTGACGCCCACGGAAATTACGCGAGAATCTAGATATATAATTGGAAATTTTTATCGACTCTCCCCAAACACAATTGGATCGATGTTACACATGTTTGAATGGTGAAATTGAAACGCAACGGAAGTTTTCCGAAGTGTCTTGAATGATAACGGTGCGTTGGCAGCCGCGTGACGCAATCGTGGGAGAAGCCGCGATCATTAGCAATGGATCTTCCCTTGCGCAAAGCTGCTCAATTAAAAGTCCGCGTAAAAATCGATTACGCAGCCACATCCTCTGCGCGCGGAGGCTCTCAGTAGGTCGCCAGAAGACGGCGAAGGATGCAGGAAACGGTTGCGCCAACCGCATCGCTGCATACATTTCGCTGTGACGTAAATTTTCGGTTATCGCGAAAGTTCGATTTTTGTCGGGCGTGCCGCTGCACCGTACGCGGTGCGCTATTCTGGCAGCGTTTCGCGGAACGGCCGCAGCGGAATCGTCATTGCCCTCTTTCCGTTGCCTGTCAATTAGATTTCGGTTTTATTCGCCGCGCCGCCCCGCTGCACGAGCGTCGGCCGAACGTCGGTAATCGGAGATTTGCTTCGTAACCGTGAAGCGCACCTCGTATTTCCATCATTAGCCCCTCAGGTCACCCAGTCATAGCAATCCTAATGAGTTTATCAATATTAATGCCGACCGTGTATATAGGTCAGCGGCTGGCCTAATTTCGATTCGATCGAAGCGGAACCAGAAGCCCGAATAAGTGAACCAAGAAGACGGGAAAAAAGGAAACTCCGATATGAATATTCGGAGGGCGATCGCAGGCTTTTCGTAGCTTTTGTTGTACACGTAATCTGAATTTTCTAGAGAGTTTCCCAACCATCCTACCAATCGAGTACTTAGTCCCGAAAACAGGGGACGCGAGTATAAAATGTTAAGCTTCGTTTGTCACATCTCAGGAAATCAGTGGAAAGCTAGTCAAATGGTGAAAGTTTCCAGACATGTTAAACAGCGCTGAAAGTTACGGTAGGGGAAAGATATGTGAATTTTATTCGAAAATAGGGTTTCCGCACCGTGCAACGCAGATAGATTCTTCTGCAGAACTTGGAGCTCTGCACTCCTCCTCCGGCAGCAGACATTAAAGCACTGAAACTCGTTTGGAACACTGTTCAAAATTTCAAGTGGTCCTATTCGACAGACGAGTACGTTAAAGCGAGAGAAAAAATCTGGACGTACGGACAGACAAGTGTCCTCTGCTATGTCCCTTTGATCAAATCAGAGTGGAACGTTCCTCGATCCTTTTAATCGTGCTGTAGGTTGCAGAAGCTATACGAAAAACGAGGCATGCAGAGTAGGTGCAATGCGGCGAATTCCAAGCGCTCTTGCTTCATCAAAAATGTCTAAGGCAAGTTACTTTAGCGCACTTCTGCGGAACAATGTTGCCGAAGTGTTTCCAACGCAACCACAGACGCGCGGAACGCAGGAAGACCAAGCGAGACAGGAAATTCAGTTTTTCTTCGCTACCCACAAGAAAAGAACATTCAACTGTTACTGGAGACATTCATAATTCACAGCAACCGCTCTCGCTTCTCCATTTCATCCAAGACTTTCTCCGCGGAAAGTAGACACTAAACACGCCTACGCCGGGGCATGCAAAGAATACAAAGACACCCTGTTAACTCCGCTGTCAACTCACCCTGAGAATAAATCGGGAACTCCCCGTCGCTGTGGCTGTGCGTGAGCATCCCCGTGGAGTAGAACTGCCACAAGGCTCTCTTCCTGTTCTCCTCAGACGTGCCAGCAAGGACCTCGTCGTCGTCGGCGAGGCCCAGCAGGCTTACCACCTCGGACAGCGACAGGATGGCTTCGGCGTTCTCACCGCGGTGAGTCCTCGAATAAGGGAGTGCAGTGTCTGTTCGCACCAGAACCAGCTTCGTCCACTTTACCACGTGGAATCAACGAAACGCGCGCGCCTCGCCGCCGCTCGTCCCACCACTTTGCAAAACTCGTGTCTAATCAGGGCACTGCCACCGAATTCACTCTAATCACTTGCCGAACGTATTCACCAGGCTGAATATCTCCCGCCAGAAATAGGAACATCCTGCTGGCGTTCGATGCGAGAGCTGAGGGTAAAGCGTGGATTGATTACACAGGGTAGATGATATCGAGTTGAAATTGATACGTAATCAACCCCCTTCCGTACTGAAAGTCGAGACATCGATTTCGAACAACTGGCATTCGAAGATTGTTTCCGACGAAGGAACAATAATTCTTGCTGTTCCTTTCCTATCGATAATTATAATATTCGCAGATAAGCTGGAGATTCTACGAGGAATTCAGTGGTACGAGTAACACAGGCATTCGGGAGAGAAACCCTACAGGCAAGAAGATAATAGCTCCGCGTGCACGATCCTTACGCACGGAAATTGCTAACGATACGACCTATCGAGGGACAGAAACTAATTAAGCTTATCTCGGATAATTTTCGAAGTGTTCCCCGAAGGGACGCGAAAGGGGCGATCTCAATAATGTCGTGCGTTTCGGATTCCCCCGTTAATGCGATAGAACAAACCGCGACATAAAGCGTTTACGTGAAACGTCGTTATTCAGGCACCACAATCCCTGTAATTCGATAAGCCACACTTTATGTAAGCAATCCCAATTGATCCTGGAAATAAATTGCAACGCGAGGACGTCTAAACGATACGTTATTTACTGTAAACCGACGGTTACTGGTATCGACTTCTTTCGCCCTGCTCAGGACACGTAAGCATCATCGCTGATAGGTCAGTACTGTAGAATACGATACAACCATCCGATTTGACAATAAGCTAAAAAGATAAATAAGACGGAGAGCCAGGACGCGTGACCTCGTACGTCACGTTGTTAAAAAACCCACCTCCTATATCGCTGCGAAAGAAGAAAAATCGCGACGCGAGGGAAACTTGCGATATTTTCCTCGTCACGTTCGGACGATGAAAACATTGGACATCCCCTATCGCGAGGATTCATCGGGAAAAAAGTCCGTCCATCCACGAGGAAGGAAAACAGAGGAATGGAAGGATAAAAAAACTTTCCCCGGTTCGCGACGCTCGCCTGTTTCCGTACGCGTGTAAATTTATATCTCAGCTATTAATACGCCGGGCCTCGTGGGGTTGATCGATCGTTCGAGGGGTGGAAAGGGTCCGACGAGAGATGGAATTGCCTCTTTGTCGATGGACGAAGAGTCTCCCTTAGATAAATCGAAAGTTCGCCGTTAATAACGACCTCGAATGTCAGCTCGAGTGCTCCTCCACCCGTCCGCGTTTTAATTCGCGCGATCGCGATCTTTTTCTTACCGAGTCGTTGGTTAGTTGGATTTACCCACCGTTCGCTCTTCGCGATTCGAATCTACCGGAGCTACGGTCACGTCTGTGCGCGAGAAAATTGAAATTGACGCGGCCACGGGCGGTCGCCGAGAATAAATCGACGCTACGATTCTACCGTGACACGTAACCGCTCGGATCACTGTGTCCAGCCAGGGGATGAAGAATTAATCGTTGGGTTAGTACTCCGTGCGGTGTTCGAAGGAAGTGTTCTAAAGTTTCGGAGCAAATAATGCAATTGCAAAGATCGTAGCTTCTAAAGTGTTCCCTCCTTTAACCCTCTGGAAATAAAGGTGTCGTAAATCGACAAGAGGATCTCGTAATACTTTTAAGAGATACTTTTCACATACTTTTCATGATAATCTCTATTTAAAACGAACAGAATCCCCGTGGCATCATCGGATAATATCCTCCACTAATTATTTTCAGCGGTACGCAACACAAACGCGAAGGATCAACCCCTAAGCAAACTTTGCACAGGAAGTGCTTCCTCGATCCGATATCAAATTCGCGAACCACAGCATCCTAACTCAGGAATCAAACCCGCATCCCAGCTCTTAAGCGTACCAATCGATGTCTCCACTTTCATCACAGCCGAAATCACAAGCTCGCAGAAGACCGGGAGCAATGCATTCGTTACGTACTTCATGCTCGCGGGACCATGAGCGGTGGCTGTGCTCGTGTCGCTCCCACGACTGAAATCCCAATACACGAAATCCTTGCTCGAGGCCGAATCTCGTAGCCCGAGCACTGTACGCGCCAGTCGGTGCCTCCGACTTTCACCAAAAATCCAAACTGCACCCTCGCGGAACGACCGCGCTCAACGTATTTACCACTTCTCGCCCTCAATCTCGCGGGAGGATCACTTCCGAACGGTGCAGACGATGAAACTCGCGTCGTTCACTTCCGTCTCGATCGTCTCTACGGATGCCGCCGCTCTCGATCGTTCGCCAGGTGCACCAACGATCGTTGGTGATCCACGCACGTCCACGCATATCAGCACGGGATCACGGTATCGCCGGATCACAGAGGAACGAAAAGCTCGCTTGTCACACGGCGAAGGGGGGGGGGGGGGGTGCCCCGATTGTCACGGCGGGATCGCGTAATATATCTCGATGTATCACGGGAACGTCGATCGGGAAGAAACGTGGAAGCCCCTACGTGCGACGGAGCGGGAAGGACTTTCGTCCAGGACGGGTTCGATGCGCGCACTGGGGATGAGAGAGAACCAGGGAGCAACCCGGAGAACAGAGAACGCCGACACCGCGCTGGAGCGACGAAGAAGGGCGCACAGGGGCTGGCAGAGGGAGAAAGAGGGCGGACGGTGCGGCGGCGAGCGAGAGAGAAAGACGAGGGCCAAACCGCGCAAGCTTAAGCTCGCGACCGGGCTTCGAAATACGCATACGACATAGTAGCGCACACCAGCTAACCGTGAACGAGTCCTGATTCCTGAATACGAATGCTCTGGCGAGTGAAAGCACGTCGTCGTCCCGTCCCACCCCCTGAGAAACCCCCGGCATTATCGCGAGAAAACATTCGACATTTGTTCGGTGAACTACCACCAAAGCCGCGTTCTCTCGCCTACTTTGAATTCCACGGCTCGTCGGCCGCCCAGCACTGGGACGCGAAGGCGAGCAGTAAGTAGAGTCACTCCGACGAGGGAGCAGGCGAGAGAATAGTAGGAGAGGATGAACGTCCAAGGTGAAGGATCAAGGGGCGAGCAAAGGGATGATGCAAGCAGGCGCGAATATTTCGTTGTAGTGGGTAGTTTAGAGATCTCGAGAGGAGAACATCTCTCAGTGCGGAACGAGTGTTTAGCGGTCGATTTTGAAAAGTACACGCCTCTACCCCTCCGAGGCTCGCCCACCTGCCATGACCCAGTTTCCTAGACGACCTTACGGTAGTCCGCCCTAATTTCCTGCGTTAACAACTTTTCCGGCGCTATATTAATTGTTAGGGTGAGCGATCAATTTGCCCGATACGCCGATTAATAATGCGTTATGTATGTAAATACTGTGCAATCGACTGTGCAGCGCTGGTTCAGCGGCTTCTCGTTATCTTTCGGGCCGCCTGCACGTATCGTTACCGTGGAAAGCTTTCGTTTTTGTCTCCGAAACAGTCGGGCGAGTGATCTCCGACGTCACGAAATACCTGTGCGAACCCATCACTCGACCTAATTTTATTATCGTCTGAATGAACGGGACCCATAATTGAAGGAAAATATCCGCGAAATTTGCGGCCGCGAACGCTTGAATCGCGCTCGGAACGATAGAAACGATGATAATTAAGGTTCATGCGCGAAAACGCGGCTTGATTACTAGATGATTACTCGTGACGGTGCCGTTTGCCAACGCACGCACTGATGGACGGAACGAGCGACAGTTTATATCCGAGAAAGAATTTGCTTGGGCCAGAAGCTGAATAGAAATTCAGGCCTGAAAGTGTGCTACGAAAGGCGAACGTCATTCCTGATTACGCTTGCCCGGCTTTATTCCACGGTTTCGTGCCAAAACTTCGCAGTTCGTTAAACCGGTAGCGAGGCTAGGAAGAATATTAGAAGTCACACTATTTACATCGACGCTAAAAATGTAGCCGAAACGGGAACGATAACGATAGAGAATGCATCTCTCCTTTCCTTCGTTTCAACTCCAAAGTTTGCGATTAGAACGGGCTAATTTGTGAAATACATAAATAGGAAGGAGTGGTTGCTCTTAAAATGTGTAAGAATGTACTGAACCTAGTGACTGGGAGATTTAAATATTCTAATGGTAGCTAATGGTTTTTTCTCGTTACTGAAAAGGAAACACGAATGCAGGGACTATAGGTAACTATTCGCATAGTGGAAAATCGATGCAGATACTAAAAACACATCCTGTGTTTGCAAAAACAGTCGCTTTTCTCGTGGAAACGTTAAATACCTCTGCTACGAAACGGGAGAATGTACGAAATCAATAAATACGAGACTAGTACATACACCGCGTGAAGTTGAGAATGAATATTAGAAGTTACAATATTCGCGTCGACGCGGAAGACCATGCTTAAAGCAAAATCAAACGAAATGATAAGTGTAGAATATTCGTGTGCTGGAATTCCATCCTTTATACCACGTGAATTCCATGAATGCTCCAACAAATACTTCTTTCCTCATTCCGTCTCTGTATAATTCGCCTCTAGGAAGAAATCCTAAAATCGGTAAATAGTACCAGAAGTTAGGATGCAAAGAGCTGCTCCAAAACAAAACCAAACGAAACGATAACAATGTGAAAAGAAATCACTGCGATACGTATCGCGATGTTATAGCTATACAATGCATGTACATTCGAGTGCATAGCTTTCTTTTTCATAAAGCCCCCGGATGTCCCGCTTTGAATTTTCAAAATCTCCCTCCGAAGTGATACAATCGATAAACACGAGTTGCGAAACGGCGAAAACACACGCCCCGCAGTCTCGTAGCGACAAATCCGATTCGCAGAAACATTTCCGCCGTTTTACCAGCGCCGTATCGCGAGCGTAATAACAATTATCAACCTCCCCGTGTCTAACGATCGAGCGCAGCCTTCGGATTCACAGGATCGCGTGGAACATGCAAATCCACTTGACGAAGCGCATTTCGCGGATTAACGATGTGCCATCATCGCCGACACGTGGTTCCCAACGGTTGCGAGTCACAGTTAAGGCCAAGGACGACTCGTTAAAAAAGAAAGAACATTCGAGGGAAAACATAACGCAGGCGTTGCATAAATCACAAGCTGCCTCGTCCTTAGCTTCCAATTCGCATGGGAGTAAAGTTTGAGGGATTTCTTAAAGCGAAGATCGTGGAGTTCGATACGACACGTCTGAACCCTACAGAACTGAGAGGCTTATTAAAATTTCAAAGCGGAGTATCGGCAAGTAGACACGTCGAGGCTTCTTCTCTTCGAATCAAACGCTACCTATATCTCTTTATTCTAACAGGATGAAGACTCTATTTATTTTGTGTTCACCGACGTATAGTACAATGCCATTACAGACACTAACTGTATGGCGAAATGATCATTATCTTTTTGCATATTAAGACACCTGGAAGTGTTCCCAACGCCTCCAACTAGTAACTTAAATTCTACTGATCGTCAATCTACTTCGACTCTCGAATGTTCAAATGCTTCAATTAGAATTACTTTTTGGAGCATGTCTAATTATGAATTTCAATGGAACACTCTTGAATATCGTGCTTAAATTCTAAGTCCGCCTTAGTATAATGATGGCTTTTATTACGATCTACCCCTTTGCACTACTCCAAAGTCACACAGAGTTCTAGGCATCTAATGGCTCTACAAGACCATTGCAAAAATAAGGATCTATGAGGGTGATGAAGTTGAAGTTTTTACGGAGGAGAAACAACAGCTGTGAATTAAAAGCTGATATTCCATAATCAATATTGATAATTTCAATATTGATAAAGCTGTTCGTGCGTGACGCGACGTAAATAAATATGACACCAATGAACGCGATAAATTATTTATTCCGTAGCGCATAATGGGGAACTGTCGTTTACGATCTACTGTTATTACCATGCATTATACATGATCGTCCATTCAAGATATTACGTAAATAATGAAGTATTCTTCCGTTATAATTAATCTGAATAAAAGCGATAATATTTCGGAGACATGGACACTGACAGGTTCTACGCTGTAGACCGTGTACAGTACAGTGTTTCGCTTCTACCGTACACGCGAGATCGATAAATGCATTAGGGGTGCTTCCATCTGACGTGTGCACCAAAAGCGGAGGGCAACGAAGCAGGATTAAATCTGTTATCACTCACCGGTATCACCGTTGCTCTGCGCGCTGGTTTCATCGTTTACCGCGACGTTCTCACTCGTCACCACCGTCTTAGTCGTTTCTTCTGCTATAAAAAAAATCCGGGAAAATTAATAGATTGTTGTCGATATTTTACTAAAGGTACAAATGATTGTAGGGAAAAGGAGATTGACACGGGTTCGTTAAATATGAACAACACTTATACGGTCTTCTGGAGTAAAAATAACTTTATAGCAATTCTTCGTTGCGATACAATTATTTACACAGGTCCTGACGAAGCTTGTCGAATTCGGATAAGCATTGCGCCAGGTGCCACAAGCTATGGTAATCTAACATGCCTATAATTTTGAGTTTTAATTCAGTCGGAAGGCCCTGGAGGCTAGGACACATGAACCCTGCTCTAGTTAATACGTCCGACCGCAACGGAGTCGCCAGAGCATCTTTAAACCTATTAAAAGATTTGCGAACAAAAATATAAAGTCTCTCGGGCCCGTGTCACCTAAGTCCTAAGTCGACTGTACCTGTGAGATATCGCTTTCAGGTTTATGTACCGTCCGGAAAGGTCGCTTGAGAAAGGATTAACGTACTTTAGACATTGCACAGCTAGGCTGTAAATATTTCTCTTGTCGAGAACAGAAAAGAAGTTAACTATCAACGTGTCCCCAGAAGGAATCGCTACAAATTTGCACTCGACGTCGGGCACAGCTGTTAATCGAAACATCATTTCATAGATCCCTGTCTCCTGCGACTTCCAATGCTTTGGTATACGAAGGGACTTAAGTTTCAAACTGTGACAAATATTTTACAGCATAGAAAGGGTCGAAATGAAAAACCGCGTGGAAAGAACGAAAACTGGAAAAGCGTTATCAAATAACGCCGCATACCATTCTGAATGGCAGTTGTCTGTCGTTGTCGCGTGAAAACCCGACTCTGCCAAAAGTACTATTAGCAAGGCAACAAAATAATCGTGGTGCGTGGCATCCTCCTTTAAGTCCTTCACTATTCCTTCTAACGAGGGCACCAGTTTCAGGATCGTGCAGTCCTCCGCTAAAATTGGTTCCAACATTATCGTGCCGACTTGCAAGCGACTTTAACCTCTAAAACGCGTGACGTTTACACAACCTGACACAACCTCTGTCATCGCGCTTGCGAATCACATGGGGAGGAATGTTTACAGACCGTGGCGACCTCTCTACGTAACGCGCAAACTGATTTTGCAGTGGAAAACAGAAGCGTAAACGTTAAACGTAAACGTTTAAACGAACGAGATCAATTCTGCATAATATTTAATATACACACGCCTCCTAACACGCGGCGAGCTTTTCGATCTACTTCCAAACAAACGATGATAAATTTCGACTCGTAATCGCAGCTGTAGGTTGCGTGTCGTGATATACCATTTCCCGATAAAACAAACTGCAGTGTGTTATAAGAAATTCTTGTGTGATGTATGATATGATTAGATATTGGATTAACTAACTGCATTCGAGATGATATGGGAGAGATTCCACGTATAGAACGTACCGTTTTGAAGTTACCGTAGATAACTTATCGTTGCACGATCTATCGTCGATAATTAGAGCTGTCCTTAAAGCTCCTATGCAATAGTTCCATCAACAATAATACACTAATTCACAGCACTGCGCGTTTTGAATGTAATTATGCAATTTTTTGGGAAAAAATGTAACGAAGTATATAACACGCGACAAGTTAACGACAGTTACACTTTCACGTTCGACAGCGCCACCACAGAAATTGAACAATCCGAGGCAGAACGAGTCAAACGAAGATGAAATAAATAAAATAAAACCGGTATAGGGAACTCGTTATGTTTCTCTTCACGCCAATGTCCCAACGGCGAACAAAATTAATTACGTATAAATATCGCGAGCTCCCCGAGGAAATAAATACGAAAACACTCGTGCTCGGAAATATTCACGATTAATTTTAACATACGGAGGAATATTTTGATTCGTATAGTCGTTTTCCGATCCCTTATCCACCTGCCTAGTAATAATCTTCCCGCCAGTGACGTAATATCGAATCCCTCAAGCGTAACAAATTTCGGAAAATACGAGACACGATAAGTGAAACAAAATTCTAACCGAGATTCTGGAATTCCGGGATCAAAATTTACATCGGACAAGCTCGACGAATGTCACGGACACAAACGAGACAAATTACCGCTTACGAATATCCAGAGCCAAGAATAAAAAAAAAAAAAATAAATGACAAGAGGCATTGAAACGAGAACGAAAGGAACCTTATGTTAGGAATCTGTAAGATCCTGAGCGACTGACCATCTGTGTTCTGGACCGCACTGTCGTAGCCGAGGCCCTAGATAAGATTTTCTCGAATCAGCGTGGATGAGGTTCATGGATGCTCCGTCGAGATTCTGTCACTTGGTACGCGCGAAAATTGAGTCGCCGTGAGATCGACGACACGTCACGTGATCGACGGCGACATGTTAGGAAGGAAATAACCGGGCGACCGGCCGGAATCGTGGGGGAGGTGCAGGGAGTGCAATACATCGCGATACGCTCCTGTTCGGCATGGAAGAGCGCTCCGTGCCACTTGTTGCATGGCCGCGCTCCACACTCACGTTTGAATAAACTGGTCTGAAACTGGTACGGGATATTCTGGCGAGGCTTACGTACCTGGGGAGCAGGATGTCTCAGCGTCCTCCTGGCAAGGCGATTCGAGGGCGTTCGTCTGCCCATGGGGCACCGCACACGTCACTGCACTTGACACCACCGACTCGCACGATTCGGCCATTTTCAGGTTAACTCGCGTTTATCCGCACGGCGGCCAGTTGTCTCGCCGCATTCGAATCCGAATCCCTTTTTCGAAACTTCCACGCACGCTTCGCGGTTCATAACGCGCTACTCCCATGACAGATGGCGTCTGCCGGACGCCGAGACTGTTGCTGCCACCTGCGGGCCGTTTGCACAGTTGCGAGAACGGCGGGCTCGAGTCTACCTCTACGTCACTTTGATTTTCATTGTTAATTCTTTTCGCGGAGTGAAAAGTAAAAAGTGTATCGGTTCGTGCAAGTATGGGGCTCCAGTATATTTTGATCTTTCGATTCTGGGCCTGGACTGAACGCGGAGGGCAAACTATGTACGTTTGAAAAGGGGTTAAGAGTTTAGAACAGGGTTAGGTAATGGGTAATGTTCGTTATTATATATCAGTTTGAAACGGTCGAAATGTACGTCAGTATTGGGCGAATTCCACTTACGCCCAAATCAACCGTGAGTTTTAATAGGCTAAGTTTCCTTATACGCGACTGTACGCAGCGTATTTCAAAGTCGGTTTCTGGAAAATGAAGCATGATATGAAAAAAAGTTACTGTTTCTTTTCGATTTAGAACAAATAAATAAGTCTGTTGCTGCCACCTGGGGGCCGTGTGCACAGTTGCGAGAACGGCGGGCTCGAGTCTACCTCTACGTCACTTTGATTTTCATTGTTAATTCTTTTCGCGGAGTGAAAAGTAAAAAGTGTATCGGTTCGTGCAAGTATGGGGCTCCAGTATATTTTGATCTTTCGATTCTGTGCCTGGACTGAACGCGGAGGGCAAACTATGTACGTTTGAAAAGGGGTTAAGAGTTTAGAACAGGGTTAGGTAATGGGTAATGTTCGTTATAAATCAGTTTGAAACGATCGAATTGTACGTCAGTATTGGGCGAATTCCACTTACGCCCAAATCAACCGTGAGTTTTAATAGGCTAAGTTTCCTTATACGCGACTGTACGCAGCGTATTTCAAAGTCGGTTTCTGGAAAATGAAGCATGATATGAAAAAAAGTTACTGTTTCTTTTCGATTTAGAACAAATAAATAAGTCTGTTGCTGCCACCTGGGGGCCGTGTGCACAGTTGCCAGAACGGCGGGCTCGAGTCTACCTCTACGTCACTTTGATTTTCATTGTTAATTCTTTTCGCGGAGTGAAAAGTAAAAAGTGTATCGGTTCGTGCAAGTATGGGGCTCCAGTATATTTTGATCTTTCGATTCTGTGCCTGGACTTAACGCGGTGGGCAAACTATGTACGTTTGAAAAGGGGTTAAGAGTTTAGAACAGGGTTAGGTAATGGGTAATGTTCGTTATAAATCAGTTTGAAACGATCGAATTGTACGTCAGTATTGGGCGAATTCCACTTACGCCCAAATCAACCGTGAGTTTCAATAGGGTAAGTTTTCTTATACGCGACTGTACGCAGCGTATTTCAAAGTCGGTTTCTGGAAAATGAAGCATGATATGAAAAAAAGTTACTGTTTCTTTTCGATTGAGAACACATAAATAAGTCTGTTGCTGCCACCTGCAGGCCGTGTGCACAGTTGCGAGAACGGCGGGCTCGAGTCTACCTCTACGTGGCTTTGATTTTCAATGTTAATTCTTTTCGCGGAGTGATAAGTAAAAAGTGTATCGGTTCGTGCAAGTTTGGGGCTCCAGTATGTTTTGATTTTTCGATTCTGGGCCTGGACTTAACGCGGAGGGCAAACTAGGTACGTATAAAAAGAGGTTAAGAGTTTAGAACAGGGTTAGGTAATGGGTAATGTTCGTTATAAATCAGTTTGAAACGATCGAATTGTACGTCAGTATTGGGCGAATTCCACTTACGCCCAAATCGACCGTGAGTTTCAATAGGCTAAGTTTCCTTATACGCGACTGTACGCAACGTATTTCAAAGTCGGTTTCTCGAAAATGAAGCACGATATGAAAAAAAGTTACTGTTTCATTTCGACTTAGAACAAATAAATAAGTCGATATAATATTTTGATATTGCGCTTCATTTTCGAGAAAATCGACTTTGAAATTCTTGATGTTGCACCCACTATTGAAATTCACGGGCGATTTGGGTGTAAGTGGAATTCGCCCATTGAATGATATAAATGAAAACTTTCGAGTAATATACATGTAGATGCAAAGCTCGGCGCAGGTGGCGCCAGTAGCGCATGTACTGTGGATCAGCCTGATTGCGTATGTGTAAATTGCTTTCGCACGAATTTTTCATTTGTGGAATGTATAAATGTGAATGTTTGCTGGTGGCGTCACGGGTGGGAAAAAGTTTAGGTCATCTTTCTCGTTGATAGAGTTTTCTCGTGATTCGGTCGATTCTATTTTGTTGCATTTCTCGTAATCTTCGAATTTGAAATATGAATCGTTTGTGAGCAACGAAATATAAAAAAGGTGTTTGTATAAAGTAATATATGTTATATGTTGTATAATTAAATAATAATAGGTACTCGAATACAAATAACCGCGAATAATTAAATACTTAATGCAACGACTATTAACCACTTAAGCGTTTGAAATGCATTTAGCACCATGATTATGCGCATTGTGCGATGCTGTAGGCGGTGTTACTCGTTTTAAATAAATTTTCATTATGCATATTCATGGTTGTTCACACGTGCTAAAACTATAGAAATACTTCAGAGATTAAATGCAGTAAATGTTTAGTAGTTCAGCAGTTTTGTTCGGTTCAGTAAGCAATTTTAATTTAAGAACTTTTACATTCGATTATTTTATCATTAAATTAGGAATAGCTTGTCTTGAAATATGCTAGTGTTTGTTAATGGCTTGTTAAACATCCAGTAACACTTTTTTTTTAATTTACAGTGCGGGAAATTACTGATTCGTGAAGGGATTCTTTGGAGAGCAGAGTGGTCGATTCCAGGAACATAGCAACCAAAGGTAAGATTATTAATTTTCAATTTTGCTTTAACATATTCACAATTCCATGACCCACGCGTGTATACTACTTTTACAAATGTTTTACCAGCACACTTTATGTACTTTGCATCAAGTGCTCATTTCTCTTGCTTTCTTAATTGCACCTGCCCAATCAAGTCCAATCTCTCACAAATCTTTCATAATGAATGGTTATCTTTAATCAGGAATTCTATTAAGATAATTAGTTTATATATAATGGACTATTAAATATACAATGATGTATAGTGTGTAGTAAAAAAAAAACACTAAGACACCTAGACTGTGAATGTGTTAACGATTCATTTTTATTATTAATGATTCCTGCTGGAATTATTTAGAGACTTGCTTGATCTTATTTTCTTCCTTGATTCTTGTCAGCTTCATCGTTGATTTTCGTTCCGATGAAAAATGAACGTAACATCTATGATATTTTATTTGTGCCGAGATATCCGGCCAAAAATCCTTATAAAATTGTGTAAAATCCGTATATAAATCAAAATGATATAATTAGACAATCCTGGAATAGAAACGGTGGCGTGTAAGAAAATGTTTAATGCATTGACCATTAAACGGGTTTCTAATAGGGATTCTTTTATTTCGATATTATCAGCGATCTATCAAAAGATTCGCTGGCGGTAAAGACACGGTCCCGTGACCGGAAACCGGATGTGGCAGTGCAGAAACGCCCTTCATCCATTTCCCTATGTCGCAGCAGTAACATTCGACGTTGTTCAATGTTTTCATGAACACAGTGGTTACTCCCCCTATTATCAACAATTGGTCACCTGAAAGATAATGAATATTATCTTCTTTTTCATATTTTCATGCAAAGATTACCGCATGCATTTAGAAAAATATCATCGTTGGCATATTTCAAGTACAGTAGAACATCCATTATTCAATTTAAAATACATAAATGTCACCATCCGAGGTAAACAAATATTGTGTCGATGAAAGCTTCTAAAAGCTTCACGAGTCCCCTGCTCGTTTGCCCGTTGAACTTAATTTGGAGCAATACACTTCTGTTGAGCCTCAGACAGTCTAACATAAAACTTTTCTCCAACGCCATGAATACTTGCAAGATTCTCAATAAAAATATCCTTTATGCCAGCAGTCGTAAGCTTTTCATGGTAAATTTTTGTGGCCAAAAAAAAGGCGTTGTGATATTCTGAAGCTACACGCCCCGTTCCCATAAGAGGACATCTCGGGAATAAAGCGTTTCAACGTATAATGAAAATTCTACCGTACTCAGGAATTACTACTCTCTGTCCAAATGGTGATTTCGACGAGAACAAGTTAGGAAAATCGCCCGCGGTTTCCACGTATTTTTTCCAACAGAAAAAACCGACCTATCGAGCCGGTAGAATGTCCGTGCCTCGCGATCGACATGCTCGCTTGTTCCATCCAAACGGATTCGTTCCCATCCCAGATGTCGATGCTGTTGGTACTCTGAGTGCCGTTTTCCGTGGTCGATGCTCCCCCGATCACGTAGAGGCAGTCGGATACGACGTAAAAGGAGGCGAAGCACCTCGGTGACCTCAAAGATACCGCTTTTAGCCATCTGAAAGTGCATCGATAATAGCCGTCGCATCGATAACGGGCGTACGCGACAAATCAGGCGTGTAATCTAGATAATGCGACGGGTGGTAAGGGACGCGACAGAATCGAGCTAACAAATTTTTGATCGGGTCGTAGCACTCGACGTCCCTCGAGAATAGCTCCTTTTTCGATTTTGTCATCCCGCCAGCGACCCAGATAAGATCCCGATATTTCACGCTGGCGGGTCCCACCCTGGCGGTCTGCATCGGCTGCATCTCTCTCCACGTGCATTCGGACGGATCGAAAGCTTCCGTCGTCTTCAAAGCTCTGTAACAGAGGTGCTCGTCCGTTCTCGTGCCATCGAATTGCTATAAAGCTCTCCTCCCGCGGCAGCTTTTCTTATCGGCCTCGTGGCGGTAATTAAATTTTCAACCGTGACGGTGGCGATGACAATCACAAAACGAAAAGCGTCAGTAATTAGCCGCGGTCAGCGTGGAAATAAATAGCGGGGAAAATGAAGGGAAACGCTGGGCAGCGGCGCAATTACGCTCTCTTTAACAACTCACATCCCGTTCCTGTCTTGCCCTCCCATAGCGTACATTTTCCCGTGACTGACCACCAATCCGAAGTCCTTTCTGGCTGTCAGCATGCTAGGTTCATTGAACCAAGTCCTGGTAGTCGGGTCGTAGCTCCAAACGCTTCCAACCGCGGTGCTCTTCCTGTGGAGTTTGTCTTCCAACGGATCGGCTCCCCCTGGCAATAGTTTTTTCCCTTTAGAATTTAAAATTTCCGCGGCAGATACATATCTTTCTGTGCAACGAGTCTTCTTTCACGCCGGCATGAAGGGAAGGCCTAATGAAGTTTATTCTTCGCGAGCCTCGCGTCGAGTATAACGCTGATGAAAGATGGACCTCGTATATGTACCGTTCATTCGATATTCGTATAAAAAGATGCGACTCGGTGCTCGCTCCGACATTGCTCGACTCACCCACTACGTAAATACGGCCTCTTAGGTAAGCGATAGAGTGGTGATGCCGTGCTTGTGGAATTTCTCCCACAAATTCCCAAATGTTCTCGTCAGGTTTAAACCTGTAGATGTCCTTTCCCGTGTTCCCGGGACGACCGTATTCTTCGTGAGGATCCACGCCACCGAAAACCAGGACCGCTTCTCGATCAGGGAAGAACAGCGAGTTGTTAAAGAAGTAACCGCTAATGTTGGAATCCAACATACTGCTGCTGATCCTCTGTGGTCTGCCAATGAATCATTTCAATTAAGCTATGCATTCTCCTGGAAATTCTTTAAAATTATTGAGGATCGCGAGGCTTACAGTGGTCGTTTGTCGCTCGATGCTCGAATCTGGACACTCTTGGCGTCTGATTTCATTCGCTGTACATTATCACCGTTCGCAGAATTCGTTTCTTTGGTCCATTTCTGGTTCACCCTCGGCGAGAAAGTATCATCAGTGTCTGTGTTCTCTGACGGGGAACTAGTTTTCCCGTTGTAATTGGAGAAAAACACGGTTCTGATAGGGTGTAACACGTCTCGTTGATGCGTTTGACTTTGCAGATTCCTTTGCACTCTCTGGTCTCCTGTCGCGTGGCGGGGTCCGTTGAACTAAAATTTCCGAGGCACGACTTATGAGAATCTGCAATTCGATTAAAGATTAAAGTGTAGTAAATGCTGACGGGTATTTGCGCTCGATCCAATTGATCCTCGGTGCATCGTGGATTCTGATTTCGAGGGCCCGGTGGCTCTCTGCTCTTTCTTCTCGGACTCAGCGGCCACGTTTCCTCCTTTTCCTGTCTGATTTGGTTTGCTGAACTGTTTGCAATTCTGATAGGTTCCAGCGCGGGCTTGCGAACCGATTCCCCCATCGGAATGGCCAAAAGTTCCGCCACCTTCTTCATATTCCGTTTCTCCCCCGATGTTGACTTTCTTATCTGCCGTTTGGAAAAGCAACGTGTACGGAACAAGCTCTTAATTGTCTGGAAACACCTTTCCCTTTCTAATTTTGCCAGTTCGTTCAGTGTTGCGATATTGAACACAGCATTTAATGCAGGGTACAGAATAAGAAGAGAAATCTTTCCACCGTGACACCGAGATCGTATGAAAATCGATAGTTTCGCGGCGCGTCGACTAACTTCGTGAAATCTTCTTCGAGCCTTGTATCCTCTGTAGACGGCCTGAATGGTGGTGGCCGCCTCCTCCTCGGATTTGCCAGAGTCTGTTCGCTCTTCCGGCTCTCTCGTACATCTCGCGCGTTGCTTCTTCGCGGAAAATATCAGAATCGACTGCTGGCATCGGCAAACATCCGCCGCGTTCTTCTCCTGCTGACTCTCGTAATCTAATTTCCCCGCGTCCTGGAAAACGAGAACGCTCGCGAGCTACGGAGACGAAAGTCTCCCTCTCCGAGGACGAAATCTTTTTCAGCTCTGGACGAGTCGTATTACCGGCAAATTCACGCCACGCCGGCAGCGTTCTGGCTGGTGTTTCTCGATGCTCGATGATTTGTAGGAGGTTTTAGGCGACTCTCCACCCCCGGTAAGCCTGGCATCAAAGCTGACTGCGTTTGCCGGCCTCCCGTTGGTCGATGATCGATCGTTCTGCGCGACACAATGATGTTTATTGTATTTAATGTTTGCACGTCAGGATTAAGAAATACATGGGTGGGGAAAAGCTTCCCTTTTGTGTTATGAATTAAATTGAATATAGGAAGTTATCTGTGATGCACTCGAAGGATGACTGAATTCTTTGAATTTTTAATTCTTACGCGAACGGAAAAACGGAAAAGGGGGTAGAAGACAATTACGAGTGTTTGATGTAATTAGCAAAAAGTGTATTGTTAGAGGGTCAGTGTAATCTCAAGGTAAGAGCTTATACGCTGTGTAAGTGCAATTTCAATGAATTGCGCGGCGCATAATGGCGCTCGCCACGGTTTCCCGGGTTTCATTAAGCACGGATTTCGAGCTGCATAAACTCTGACCTTTGACTACTGCTCCGTGACATTTCTTGGGCGAAATTTATTATTTCCACTTACAAGCACGCGGCTTACCTCGAGATTCTCTCTGACGATAACCGCGATAATAGTCCCTGAAAGCAAAGGAAACTTCTGAAACGGGAAAATCTGGCCAGCCTTTTCCGTCACGAAATTTCATCTCGAAACGACTCACCGCACGTAATATCCGCCGTTATTTCCATCCTCGTCCGTCGATTTACACATTGCATACACGCTTCCCTGAATCGCTTTAAGATAGCAATTGTCTTCGAAATGAGCATACACGTGTGCACGAATATTTTCTGATACGATCCGAGGTTTAATGCGTACATACGATATACGAGCTACGATCTACATACAATATCTAAATTCGTATTTCTAAGTAGAAGAGAGAAAGAGAAACCCGATTGGTTCGTCGACGCAAATTCTAAAAAAAAAAAGAAAATAGAAAACGCCAGAAATATCGGTGTGGCGATTTTGCGTTCGTGCGAGCGTCGATCAATGCGTCCGTCCATTCTGCGGTTTTTGCGCGGCTCTTCGATTCGAGCTCGCCCCGGGGTTACTCACCCCTTTGCTTCTTTCCAGATTGCTCAGGTACTCGTTCATAAATTTCGGGGGCATCGCCATGCCCTCTGGCATCTCCATCGACATATAATTCGGGGGTGGAACATTCGGGCGCCTCGAGTGCGTCGCTGCATCGTTCTGCACTGCGCCAGTGTCACCTGGTGGATTCATTATGGTTAAATTACACCTGGAGCCGGGTGGTTTTACGTGATCGTAATTCTAGATCGAGGTCCAGACGTACCCGAGCTCTGGGCATAATTATTGGCCGTCCTAGGAGGAACGAACGAGTAATCGTTGGGGGGTGAACGTGGCGGGGTTGGTTTCGCGCGAGTCTTTCCAGCCTTCAGCTCTGAAATTTTCGTCCTTTGGTACTCCTCGAGGTACAGCAGGAATTCTCGATACGTCACGTAGTTCTTGAACAGGTGAACACCATTCCGATTGAGTGTAGGTACTTTGTAAATTGATAAGATTCGCAGATACCTTGTCTTCTCCAGCCCAGTTTCGATTGGTTGGCTCCGAGAGCCCTAGTAGGTCGATCCAGTGATAGTAATCTTCGGTCTGATTACCGTACCAATATTTGATAATGACAAACCTGAAGGAAGTCGCGATTTAACGATCAGTTGCTCCATTTTTCCAAGGAACCTATATTCAAAGCAACGCTCACGCTAAACCATCGTCGACCATCTTCTGCACCTCGGGAAAGGACATCAGTTCCATGAATTCAGGATTCTCCGGGTTCCTCTTAACATCCACCAATTGCCATGGCGCGATTAATCCGAATCTGACGCACTTGAGCACTTCTAACATACGCTGCTTTCTCGTTTCCCAGTCGTGCATCAACCACCGAACGGCAGACATTAAGACTTCCATTTCGCTAATAGAGAGTTTAAGAAGTGAGCAGAGGTGCGGTAGATTTTAAATTGACGAAGCTACCTGTCAACTACCTGTTTACGCAGATGTAGTTGGACTTTAGCAAAAGGCATAGCTCGTCGACGGACAGCTCCAGGAAGTCTTTGGTGCTGACTAGCATCAGGAAGAATTTCATGATTCTTGGCACCATCAGCTCCATGACAGCAGTGTTCTTCGTCCTCCTCGCCTCTAAATACAGTAGGAACGCAGTGTCTTCGGTGAACAACTCGTCGTTGTCTATGAATGCCCAGCACTGCTCTTCTAACTCTAATGGGAATCGAGGGAAGGCGAAGATTTTATGATCCAAATGACTCCAAAGTGCAGTCCTAGTTTCATTCCGTTGCACATATGCTTCACTTCCCCCAGACGTGAACTTCGATAATGTTGCACGGTTTCGCGAGGAGGAATCTAAATTTCCTAGTTTCCCGCGCCAAGATACGATACACCCCTTATTTCTTTCGAATCTCATGCGGTTTATCGATGTTTCGAGTTCGACAGTGACGTATTCGATGAAACTCGAACGCGGTGCCATCGAAACTTTCCCGGAAGCCTATCGCCCCCGAGGAACTTTTCATTCTTTCCCTAGCCGTGGGTTTGAACTTTTAAAGTGTGCTAGAAAGCATTGGCTATACATTATGCGAGGCAACGGTGTTTTATAAGATTGATGGAAATGCGAAACTGTGGTGGATCATTGTTCGTAAATCCCTTACAGATAAACAGACAAATAGCAACTTGTATTTGGAGGCTCTATAATATCACTGTGTACTTTTAATTTACTGTCAATTTATTTCATTCCTTGCCACAGAAAATTTATCATTCTGAGCAATAGTAATACTAATTTTGTGAATATATATACTCTTCCATTGCCTACCTTTAATTCCAAGGTATTGAGCAGCCGTGAATACTTCCAGGATGTTGTCCCTCTGTAAAAGACGACAGCTCTCGTTCCGCGAACTGATCATCCAGTCGTAGATGATGGAGAACGCCCTCGAGTTCACGCCGCTCTAATTCCCAAATTATAGTTATCGCGAAGCATCACTTGAAATCGCGAATATCGTTAAACATTGATCTCAGGCTAAAAGTATCAGCTGGGACGCCTCCGGATAGTTGAATACCGCGTTTAAAGCGTCAGTTTTAATTACTCGTTCCCTTGACACGTGGGTGTGCAGGGGAGCGTTGTCGAACGGAGGATAAGAATAGACGGTAAAAGTGACGTAGTCCCTCGCAATCTTTAAAGGAAGACGGGCGGCGCATTATTCGAGAGCTGCTATTCAACCTTAAGTAAAAAGGGAGTCAAATATAGTCGCGGCCAGGGAAGGCGAAAAGGAGTTCAAGGTCGCTTGGCTTCGAGCCCACCGAGTCACTATTATAGGGGAGCCAGAAGAACCAGGATGCTGACACAAGGGATTGGGGTCGCTTGCAACCCCTTGGTGATGTCTACTCGGCGATTTCCTAACTCCAATATCCAGAGAACCAACATATTCAATTCCCCTCTCCGCTCCAACTCTACTGTCCAGTTCCTAGACACGTGCATTCATTCGACCTTCGTTACTCTATTGAAAAATTACAAATATCGAAGCATCCGATGTTCTGTAACGTCTCGTCGTATCTCCAAAATTCTGTGTTCCCCAAAATCTCCCGCAACTCGAACGTCACGACAATCATCGACTCCCACGTAGACCAGTCGACAGCCACGGTGGCAGTGACACGAATGGTCAAGGAATTTGATCCTGGATCGAACACAATGCTCGCTGGCCAGGGATCTGATCGAATCGCCACCCACTCTATCAGACAAATGGCTCGGGGAGGAAAAGAAAAGTGGAGCGGAAGAACGCCTAGGAATAAGCGGGTGAGAAGTGGAGGGACCTATGGATGGACGTCGACGACAGACGATCAAACGTAGATGGCGATAGATACACGTCGGGGGGGAGGAGAGATCGAGGTGCGGAAAATCGGGTCGGACGAACAAAGGGATTCCGTTCGGGATTCGGTGGACTGTACGTTCCGTATACCGATAGCACCTAAACCCGTAATAGTTTCCCCGCGACACTCGGAAGAACCAGCACAGTTTCTCTATTATAAATCGCTCAGGGATGCTGGATACGCGCGTGCAACCACAGTTTCGGGAAATTAAACGCAGAGATCAAGGTGGCTGAAAGATTCCTTACAGTTCTCTTACAGAGATCACGGTAATTGTAAGATGGCAATATCGTTTTGGAAAATTAAACGTTCAAATAGACACAGTGTTTCCAACGTCCTCGTGCTTCCAATAACTCACCCCAGTCAAGTCGATTTCCTTGCAATTCTTCTCGTCGAAAAAGGCGCTGTAGCTCTGCAGCACCAGCAGGTGGCAATGGAACTCGTCCTGATCGATTCGCACGATACAATCGGCGTTCCTGGAGAGATCGATCGTGAAATTTAGATGGCTGTTCTGTCGTTCGAACCCCCTTAACTTTCGCCTCATCGATCGTACACAGCTATAAGCTTACTTGTAATTTGTGATACGCCTGGCCAGCTCCTGATACAGGTCGGTCTTCTCGGGGAGAATTATGTTATCCCAATCGATCGGTTGCTCGCTCGTAAATCCAAGTCTGCGGCGAAATCACGGCGATCAAACGTTATTGGGAAACATCGCTGGAAATCACTGCGCTCGTGCCGTTTCTCTGGCTCGGCGTGCCTCATTTTTTTTACGACGAGCAAGGAATATAGGTGAATGCAATCTTATGGCGAATCGTTTCGCGAATCCTCCTTTAAAATTCCATCGACCTGGTTTTCTGTCATGTCCTGCGCCGTAAGTAGTCTCGGCCAGGAGACGACTCTGTCTCGGCTTAACAGATGAGCGAAACTCACGCGGAAAGTGGCACCTCCTGCAGCAACGGCATTTGGTAAGACGTTGAAGACGCTGCTTGCTGTTTCTGCTCCATCTCCATCTGCTGAAGCTTCGCTTTGAACGGATGCATCGCGGGTTTGTGCTCGTCCTCGTTGTTTGGTCTGCTTCTCCGAGCCTGAAAACGGATGAAACCGTAATTGTTTATCCCCGTAAAAGCCAAGATAACAGCAGCGATCGACAACAAGCAAGCTCTATATAAAAAAAGATAATCAAACGTGCCGGACAGCACTGTCCCTTGGATTCCCTCGAAAAAGGACCACGAATGCTCCGTTTTCTCTGCGGGCATTCCATCACCCCGAAACGGTGTGATGAAAAAAACCTCGGTATAGCAGTCAGTCAAGGGGCATTACGAAAGTGAATGACAGCCGTGACACCGGCGTTACCTGCAATTGATTGACCGCCGAGGACGAGAAGCCTGCTGGAAGATCGATGAGCCTGGGTCGCGTGGACGAGTCGGAAGCGCGTCCACAGGAGTCGTTTCCGGGTCTGTTGAGCTCGGCCTTGACGTTAACCTTCGTGTGCCGCGGATCGGCCACCAGCACGCTGACCTTCTTGGATTCGAACACCACCTAGAATCACTACGCGTCTGCCCTGAGGCTAACATTCACCAAGATTCGATGAACCCTGTCGGCCCAGAGAATCCGACTCGAACATCTACCTGATTCGGCACGATCTTCAGATTACCGCTCGGGGTCGCCTGGAACGGGAACACTCTCCTCGCGTCGTCTCCGTTGTTCACGCTGATAAATGCACGATCGTCTCCTCGTTCCCTTGGCCGCGAATGCATCTGCTGCATCAGATAGGCCAGGTTCGGGCAGACTTCGCTTCTTCGTTGCTTGGAGTCACCGTCTCTTCCTGGACTGCGGAACAGATTTCCAGTATCGTGATTTCTCTTGTAACGCGTAGGTTTTTCTTGCACCCTTTTATTTGAGGGCGTGGTTTTATATCGCTGCCGCGTTAAGCCTGCGTTCGCGGAGAACAATTGCGTTCAGTCATTCGGATTAGGAGAGCTAGGTGTTGGGTAGGTTATAAGACCTTTGGAGCCAGAGTTAGTTTGCTTGAACCTGTATACACGAATTTGTGACCGAATCTAAATATCGAGTATACGGAGAGTAATTAACAACCGGTGGGCGTAATAGTTTGGAGCTATTGAGCGCTATATTCAGGGCTCGTTAAGCGCCATGGGCAATAATTAATTAATGCTAACGTCGGGAACTATCAAACGCCACGGTTGATGACTATCGGGCGCTATAATTAACGATTATCAAGTACTGTAATCGGGGATCATCTCTAATGGTATGGTCAGTAACTCTCCGACGTGATAATCGCGGTGGTAAATAAATATTACGCGAAGTGGTTGCTAAAAATCAATCGAGAATCGTGATCTACCATTATCGATATCTACCCTTCAGAAATTCACAAATGTTAATTTAGATTGTTCGTTATTCGTTATGTTTGACGGGTATTGTTACCTGGAACGAGCCATCAGTTCCGAAATGGAATTATCAGAGGGACGACATTGTTCCCTGAAGATGCTGTGGAGTTGCCAGTGCTTGTTCGATCGCCCGTCTCTTTCGCGATCATCCGAATCGTCTTCTCGACGAGTAGTAGAACCCCCGGCCGACCTAATCAAATTTTTCGCAGACTTGGCCGAATATCTCGTCGGATCGGATCCTCGTTCCGCCGGTTGCACCTCTTTAGAAGCGACGCGATGATCCTTGGACAAGAAGGCCGCCTGCCTTACACGGCTCTCCTGATAAACGTGCACGTTGAGTGGCCCTTGCCGCTTCGATAAACGTCTACGTCGTCTCAAAGTAGCTTTCCTTCGGGCAATCGGATATACCGGGGAACGACCCTCCGTATCCCCCACCAGATTCGCCCTGCGAGAAAAGGGGTGAGAAGGGGGAAGCTGAGATCTCTTCGTAAATTCGATCTAGGGCCTCTGATACGGAACGAAACTTTCGTGCTTTTTCAATCGACTGTAACTTCCACGGAATACCCAGTAACTTCGGGAAACTTAATTGGATCGGGGAATATGGATTGCTGAAGGGATGAAAAGGGTGTCAAATGCATTTCACCTTTCGCGTTTCCCGCGGAGGAACTTTCCAATCTGTAAATATTGGATTCCTCCAGCAACGTTGTGAATTCGTAGGGAATTAGTTTCGAGTTCGAAGGGGGTGGTTGTTAGGGGAGTTTCTCAAGAACGATTGAGCACACGAAGACGTGCCATTCATATTCACCGAATACATACGTTCGATCTACATTGGCCGATCGCTAACAAGCTCTCGCAGTTCTTTATTTTACCTTTCGTGGCGCAAGGGTAGGTCAGTTTCTGTCAGCGAGCGGCTGGTCCCGCGCGCTACCACCCTCTCCGATTGAGTGGCTCTGAGGGGCGGTTCTGGGGTTGTTGCTGGGGGTGGTGTGGCCGATTTCTCGTGATACAGAACGACCACGCTGCTCTTGCTGTTCCCCGGCCGTGGTCGTTCAAGCGATTCGGATCGATCCTCGTCTGGTTCAACTATGAACGCCCTGGGATTAAATTGCTGGTCTTCGCGAGGATGTTGGCCGCCGGTGTCCCGGTGGGGTGGCCGCTCCTCGAGCTGCCCGCCCTGTTTCCGTTCACTCGCAAATTATGCCTCTCCTTGCCGAGGAACACGTAGGCGAAGAGGAACAGCGCGAAGAGGAATAAGTACATCGAGCCAGGGGCAGCGGCTCGAGAGACGTGACCGAGTTTACGGGGTTTCGGGCCTTGGGGATGACCAGAATCATGGGACCCGCTATAAATAACGAGAAAACCACGCTTGAGACGCTTGGAAGCGAGCCGAAGTCCGTGGGCAAGAAAACTCGAGAGCCGAGGGGGTGGATGGGTCGATATTCAGAATGCTTGGGGGAAATTTGATTGATCACCCTGGAGGGACTTGCTAATGCGGTTACTTTCGGTGAATCGATTCAGCGTTTTTCGGCTACGCGTGTTCCGTAGGTTCAGTCGAAGGGAGACAATTTTGCCGTGGTTTTAATATATAATTAAAATTGCCGATCATGGCACTGTATTACAGAGTATTGCTCGGTGGTGTCAGCTAAGCAATATTTTCGTATTAATTTTGTATTTCATAGGGAATTTATTGTACAGGATTTTTATACCGCCACTTGGCTGGAGATTTCACAGTCGCCCCCAAAACCCGAGGACAAGGATTAAAGGTTATTTATGGGCGATAACTTACACTTTCTGCTGTTTCGACGAATCGCACGGACTATTCGCGGTGTGCTTTTTCCCCTCCTGTCAAGGGAGTGCATTAGGTGTCGTAATAACGATACGAGTTAGGGGTATGCACGATTTAAGGGCGTGCACGTGACCTGGTGAACTTTTCGGATAATTACCAAAGTTTCGCTAGGGATTTGCTGTTAAGATCCTCGCCACCGCTCGAAGACTTCTCTGTGGCGAAAGTTACCTGGGGCTGAGGGATTAGAAGGGAGAAGATGGATGAAATAAGTGCTTTACTTAAGTTTCACAGGAGAAATGGATAATTAATTGCTTTCAATTAGTATATAATTATTGCGTTAGGTTTCTTTGTCGATTAAATTGTGTCTTCTGATAACTTTCAATCTAAAGCATTTGTTTCTTTGATCAATACCAAAATAATCGATGTTCGACTTAAAAAAGTTTCTTCTTCTTGCAATCCATTGCTTTCAGTTTGGTTGTTACACTCAGTCTTCGTTTTAAGGTATTATTCCGTTCGTTAACGACTACTGCTTCAAAGATTTTTGTTGTAAAATGCCGTTTGAAGCTCAGAGGCAAAGCTGAACGCTTTTGACGGACATCGTTGGTCGAAGTATTTCCTGGATTATTGATATTTATGTTGCAAAAAAACAATGACGTATATCGAAGCTTCTGCATAAAGTTACATAGCTATTGAGCTTCAAACCGTTACTGTCAGGGTATATTGTTTTTTGCGAAAAATTAAAACTGACATTTTCTTTCGTTCGCGTTGTAAGCTTCTCACAATTTTCATTTTTACATATCTATACGCTTTAAAAACTGCAATTTTGTACGATTTACTACTTTACGCTTATTCTTGCTGTCCGGGCAGGGAATATAATTGCAAATGAATTCCTCGCGTTACCTCATATCTCTTCTGACAACTGTAGTCTGGAAAATGTTGAAGACCCGACGAACCAGTATTCTCTTTTCCTACTTCTTCGTTTACTGAAACCCATATCGAAATCAGGTGTAACCGGTTACGAAAGTGGTGTACCTACTTCTTTTATAAAGTACATAACGCATGGAAGCTGCAAGGTAATTAAAAGAACCACTTACATCACTTACGTAATTTTGTATCGACGTAGTCATAACTCGCGAAACAGCGACGACGATCAAAATTTCTCGCTGGCGCCAGAAGATTGGGCAAAGTATTCCTCTGACCCTTCGAAGCACGAAACTGATGCCGTGCTCTCGAATAGGATCTCGTAACTCTGGCAACAATAATCAATTAATCACAAGATCGCTGAGCAGTCCAGCAAAGTCTACTATTTCCATTAGAATAAGTCACGAGACAATTAACACAGGATAAATACCTTGGATTTAGTAGATCGAGGTCCGAGGATGGACAAGACTCGTCGTCAGTGGATGCTGGCGTTCTAGATTCCTCCTGGAAATACGATTAAACTAACTAAACCAAACAGAATTCACAATCTTCATTTACCAATACCACACTTGTCGAATCAATATCCATATTGCGAAAAATGCAAAGTTAAGTGTTATTATTTCCAGCATCCCGGATCTGATTTCCAAACGTACTCACGTCATAACGCGTTATACCTCTTCGCATGGTACGACTCGCATTCGCTCAGCAAAAAGCCACTCTCAGAACCAGCGTCATAGCAGAACGTCACTGTTTCACTTTCGTCGGGTAACGTGGATTAAAAATCGCTAAAAATATACGACATAGAAACGGGTGGCTTGACGTTTAAAACGACCGAGACATTTGTAAGGCAAAAAAAAAAGAGAAGGAATGTGGCGTGCGCGTACCTAGAAAGGCCATAGAAACCAAACACCAGACAGATGAACACAGCCACGGAGCGCGCGATCGGGCGACGTTCTCTCCGCTAAAAGCGAATTAGATCTCGGCCAGATCGATGGGTAATCGGACGTGGCGAATTCATTCGGCCCCTTGATTAGATCTAGCGCAGCAGAAGGAAGCATCGCTCTTAAAGTGGGGCATTATCGCCTGAGAGCGTAGCTTCTCTCCCTCGTAAATTCCACCTTTACGGTCTCGCTGAAATTACGGTCGCAAACGGCAGCTGGATTGCACCTCCGCCGCTCGATTTTATGCAAAATTATGCGTCCAGTTTCAAAAGGCGCGCCAAGTGCCTTGAGTGCTCCATCTTTCGTACAATTCAATCAGCTATCTATGAATTCCTTCAGAATACACGAGTACCAGTAAGTACTGCCAAGTCCCAGTATTCTCTCACTGCTAACTACTCCAAATATTATCTATAGTGGTAGAAATCGTGCATTCGTCCATGGTAGGTTTATAAGTCTCCGTATAAACTCAGTCTACGTACTATCGTCGTCGCGAAGGAACGGAGAATTTAAACACGCAGAGGGCTAGAAATTCGATTCTTTCTCAAACTCTCACGTACTCAGTGGGCTGAAGTGGGTGGCGCGTGTTCAGATTCGAAGCGTCCGCCTCGTGATCCAGAAGCGTTTACGCCCCGGGGAAAACAGCTGATCGAGGCCTGAATGTGGAACATCCACGTGTTGAACCTAGCCAGTTTTTAACCCCTCCGGGCTGCTTTTAGTTAAATGCAGCGAGACGTAAATAGAGGTATAATGAGCCCGAGGAACGTTGGCCAGGGGAGGGGATGGTGGCAAGAATCGTAGATAGCGACGGTATTTGGGTTCCACGGGGGAGAAGGTCGCTGAAGATGGGTCGGCGGAGGGAGAAACCGGAGGGTCGAAGCGGGGGTGGTGGTGCCTGGCGGGCTGCATCGATCGCTTCGGTGTCCTGGTGACCTCGACCTAATGCCACCCTCTTCTGCTCTTGAGCACAGCCCTCCTTCACCCGATCCACCTCCGCGCTCCCTGAA
Source organism: Andrena flavipes (assembly GCA_963971345.1). NCBI lineage: Eukaryota > Metazoa > Arthropoda > Insecta > Hymenoptera > Andrenidae > Andrena > Andrena flavipes. The sequence continues at coordinate 50,793,495 of OZ020482.1, forward strand.
AGCCACGGGGTCAGTTAGCACCCGCGTCAAAACACACAAAGCCCCGGGGAACCGGTGGTGGATGAGGGAGAGCGAGGGGATGCTAGCACGAGCCTGGTGCTCGGCTCGAAAGTGTCGGCCATGCTTCTGGTACATCAAATTAAACCGGTCGCTGTTCCGGTCAATCGAGGCTCTTGTAATCTGACCGTACCTTGTCGCTTCTTTTCCGCGAACATCAAGGGAAGCGTTCTCGATTATTTTAATTTTCCCCTGTCCCCTCGATCGAGTTGAATCTTTTGGAGTTTCTAAATCGAGTTGTGCAGATTCTCTCGCAGGGGAATTTATCTAAATATTACCAGTTCTCTCGTTCAACCCCTGTTTCCAAGAGATGATACGATGTACGTCTCCCTTTGCCACCGTAGACCCAAGTTCCATCGATCACTCCCAATTTGTGCGTTCACGCCGCATCAGCCAGTGACGAGTCTCCGATTCCCTGCTACTGTACGTGGCTCTCCATTCGACTATCGATCAGCGTGATTGTCCGCGGCACGAATTCCTGGCCGGTGCGTGGTCCGAACCTGTGGTAGACAAATGCACACGCGGCATGCACGCGATCCCCCGCCGTGTCAGCGAAACGAGAGGTACAGTGGAAACGGAACGAGTCCAATATTGCGGGTTGGCTTGCAACGGATGATATTAAGTCCCTCGCAAACGGCTAGAGGCCGACGGCGCAATAAGCCTGCGAAACTGACGACATTATTGCACCCGAGCTCATTTGCCTCGTCATCTTGTAGATAGCACGGGAATCTTTACGCAGATGAGCCTCCCAGGCTTCCGTCTGTAGAACTGACCCTCGACGTTGCTTAAAGCTAAAACACTTGTGCCTGTCTTCTCGTGATCGGTGGATTCTCTGTTCAATCCTGTGCATCGAGTTTCTTTAAATACCTACTTTATTCTTGGATCGATGAAATCTTGACTAATTTAGGAGCGGGAATAGTCCAGCAGTGTTGCATACGCGTGACTCGGTTCCTCATCAATAATTGATAAATTTGGGCGATTGAAATTCCGAATTAATCGTAGTCTATCTACAAAATTTATTCCCGCTCATCGAAATCCTCGAATAATCATTGAATGGGGAATACTCGAAACTCACAGAACGATAAGTACCTATTTTCCTGGGATTGTGGATAAGCAAGCGCTGCCCATCTCGTTGCATTTTAAATCGTTCCGTCGATCACGAGCGGTGGGGAACAACACCTGACAGCGTTCAATTTTTCCTTTGGCGAGCAGGAAACAAACGTTTCCTACCGCTCATGAATATGTAGCCCGCGGTAAATATGTAACCGCATCCTTAATCAGCCCTGTGTGACGTGATTGATGCCGTTAATGCGAGCCGCGGCGAAATCGTGCGGGGCGAAATGCACGATTTTCATTGCCGCATTCATACAACGGGACTGATCGCCCGGTTAAAACGTTTTCTTCCTCTTTCGCCCTCTATCCCCCGCCTAAGCCCCGCAGTCAGGCTACCGTTACCGAGGATCGCCATGAATATGAATGCCACGCCGATCCGTCTGTCAATAACGATACCGTGTAATGGTAATAATGGTATCCAGGAACAATGGGGCACCGTAATTTCGCGCGGACAACGGCAATTGGGTTGAACGGGACGCACGACAACCGGAACGTTCGCGGAATATGGAAGGTGTCGTCTTGTACCGCAATAATTCCTGCGTCGGCATCGATTTCCCGCTAACGACCGACGAGGAGGAGCATCGACGACCACGTGAAATTCGTTTAATGGTTGACAACGGCGGGAAGACTGCGATCTCCGTCGAACGATGACGGCTTTGACGCGAGCAACGAGTCGCAACAGCGATGTCTTCGGCAGAGTGACTATATCGATCACGTCGATCCTGGCGAGAGGTAATTGCCAGCCGCGTGGCACGTTGTATTTGCCGTTAACCCTGGGCACGGATGGTATCGAGAGACAAAGGAAGAGATAATATACCTCCTATCCCTGTTGAAAAATTAAGGTACACCGCGCAGACTCGATACAGCTGGTCCCTGGTCAATTATGAAATAGTAGCTGATGTCGGTTAAAGCAGGAGGAAGTGGACCTGATAACGAAGTAACAAGCCCGGAAGCAAGGGTAAAAGGGAACATAACTGCGCAGATCGAAGCGCCAAAAGGCGTCCCTGCACCGCAACATCGACAGCCGTGGGCGAGAACGTTAACGCGGCTTAAACGAGATTTACATTTCAACGAGATTAAGAGCGCAGCCGTGTTCCCTGCGAATGGTGGACCTTCGCCCACCCTCTTCTCCGCTCCTCTCCTCCGCGGAGACCATGGATAAAGACGGTGCTCCCTTATAAATTCATTTCGACCATTCGACACTCCGCAGATCCCGATGGTGGCAGCTAAAAATGGGGGTCTGAAGGGGCGAGGGCGCGGTATGCAGCGAGAGAAAAAGATAAATGAGGTATGAAGGGATAGTGAGATAGCCGGAGGAATTGTCGGAGCAGTTGGTGTGCCCGTGGTGGCGGTGGAAGACAGGGGCTGAAGGCGGTGGAAGGGATGAGAAAGTGGAGGTAGTGCGAAACGAGCGTGCATTCGAACAAGAACACGCTCCACTTTTGCTCCATTTGTAGACGTGGGTGGAGTTGCGTGGAGGAGAAGGACAAGGGTGTGCGCCTCACTTTGTGGATGTGTGCGACCGGGGGCGAGAGAAGGATGGAGGAGGAATTTGCAGCGGAGCAGGCGAATCGAGGAAGGAGGATGAGATAGGAAACCGAAGTGAGAAACGGCTGGGGGGGGGGAGGGTGACTGGGGAGTGAGAAACGGGAAGGAAGAAAAGGCTGGAGTGAAGTGGAGGGCAGGTTCAGGGAGCACAGAGGACGGAGCGAGGAAGAAGAGAAAGAGGGATGCCGAGAATGGTGAAAAAGGGAGAAGAAGGGGGTGAAAGAGACGGAAAGGGCGTAGAGAGGATGCTGTCGGCCACGAGAAAGGGGGATGCAGAGTTGCCAAGGTTACACCCGCGTCATAACCACCCTACTGCCCCTCCAGCTACCACCCTCCTCCTCTCCTGGACCATTTTCTATCTCTCTCTCGCCACGGACCCCACTAACGTAGCTACGATTTCCACCACCCCATCACCAGACCACCGGTTGGCGCACCCTTATCCACGCGTGTCTACTATATAAGCTTTCTTTAAAAGTTTCACAATAAATCCCTCCTACGGCCGCCATACTGATTTATGGTGGCTCGACTTTGTTAAAAAACTACTCAGCTTCCCGCGTTGTCGATAGAACATCGTTCCGTAGCTTTTCTTCTTCTCTTTTTATCGGCGAACGGAGCTGAGTTGCCGTCGATAAATTTTCGTCCACAAATGGCACGGGTTTCTCGGTGTATCCACTTTTCTTTAAATAAAGAAACAGGGTGCAGAACTCGCCCAGCCATTCAAAGATACATGACTTTTCTTAGCAATTACGTTGGAGAAAACATAACCAATACACGCGCGCTTAGCCGGTGAACTTCTGCAACGATTCCGCACCGAAGAAATAGTAATTTACAGTCAAGGCTACCGTTCCATTAGCCAAGAATACTAGAAGCTCTGTTTAATCAAGGTGTAGCATGCAACAGTTTCCTCTGACATTTCGAATCTGGAATTTATATGCATTTGGTACTATATTACTAGTAAAATACAAATTCAATTACTGGATATTCTTAAACACGATTTCCCCTAAGGAGCTCTGCGAGTAGCTACTGTTTACCGTGCCAAAGACAATTAATCTCGGTCCTCGGGGTGACGGCGCTCCACAAGAGACTCTACCATTTTCCAAAGAAATCCCTTTATAATTAAAGGCATTCTTCTTGCTCCTCCGAAAAAGCCTTTCGCTACGTCAAAGCATTATCTTCGATGAGCCGGACGATTAATTAAACAGGGGCTACCGCGGAATTATAAGCGTTCCGTATAAAGTTAAACAGTGTCTACATCGTTGGAGAGCAAGGCAAAGCTTCCGTAGAAGTCAAACACCGACATCGAACAGAACTCCAGTTTGTTCAAGTCATTATTGCATTTAAGGCTCGAGTTCTTTCGAAATAGTGGCTGCACCTTGCCCTTTGCGCAGCAGACAGTTTCATGAATTTGTTAAATCTTTCTCATTGGGCTTTATTCCTAAATTCTCCGTACTTTCAAGAATAATCATTCCGCGAACACGTACACATCGTCATCCACTCTTCAGCGACTGAAATTCTGGTTTTCGTTGTAATTTCCTCCAGGAAGACACCACCCCCGTTTGCATAGAAGCACCGAATCTCCCTCCTCCCCGCGCGATTGCGAGTTTAATTGCCAGGGAATGCGTCGACGGGTCTGGATCGGCAATTAATTAAGCGGCTCTTCGACGGACGAAGGGAAAGGACGGTTTAATTAATTGATAATCGGAAGAGATCGGTCTACTCGAGATAGGGTAATCCTGGATTAGCCGATCGTGTCTCAATGGACCCAGCCCGGAGATAGCCTGTACATACTTCTTCCAAGACTCGAGACGCAAATATTTGGTTTAATTGGCAGGATTGCTGGGGCGGCGGGGTGGGGGTTGAACTGGAAACGAATCGCGTTTAAGAGGCGGGGGGGAAATTAAGGGACGGCCCGTGGGCATTTTCGTTAGCGGGAATTTCGCATGAGTTCCCGCTGGCGGGAAACCGGCGAGTGCAGCAAACTCGTGCAAAAATTTAACTTCTCCCCTTTTCGTCGGTGAAATTTAAATTATGCACCCTTTACGCCTGTCGCGTTCAAAGAACTTTTCGGGACGTCCTCGCGGCGACACGTCGCGCGGGAATGACATTTGCTCGTCCGGCGAGTATAAAAGTGTCGCTCGTTTATTAAATTATTGCTCGAGGAAGCTGTCCTGAAAGCGAAGCCAACTGCGCGGATGCAGAGACGAGCCGAGGTCTCGCTTTACTTCACTGAACGGGGGTTAATCGAAGATCCATTTGCGGTCCAGCAGAGGCGGGATTAATCCGCGCCGTTTCCATACCGTGGGCGAATTTTCCGAGAGGACGTGCCCCTTAACGCGAGCTTCATGCAAGACAGGGGATTTCTAGAGATGTCGCTGGAAACAGTGGAACGGGAAAAGCAGGATGTTTTTCATCGGGTTTGACGGACGAGTGGCGGGATGCGATGCATTTATCACGTGGCTGCTCGCGGAAACTTGAAGTAAACATTTATCGTTCGCGGCTCCCGGAGATCCTCCCACTGAGAGAGGTGAAACGAGGGAAAGGTGGGGCTTCGTGGGACTATAGAAGGTAGGGGGGTCGCTGTAGAATAGGGAGAAAGAGTGCACACGGGCGCAAGACTAAGGGGGTGGCATCCATATTTTCCCTCAAAGCAAACTACCGTTCTCGTTCTCCATCGGCCCAGCCGCATTGTTCATTGCCGTGGCGTGCCACAAAAGGTAGCGTTGCGGGAGGGAGGGAGACGGCCCGGGCGTATTTCGTGTTTTTCTCACTTTCGTGAATTCCATCTGGGATGAAAGGTCCTGACCTACTTTCCCTTGGAGCTACGAGCGTGGAGTCCTCGCGAGGATGGAGGCTGGAAGCACCCACTTCAGACCTTCCTTGGCAATTCACCGTGATAAATTACAGACCTTAATGGTTCGGTGAAAAGTGTGACGGTACAGACTCGACATGTTAAAGACGAGATCGGGATCGAAGCAGTAACGAAGCTTCCGTTGGCTGATCGATGAAAGTGGTTTTAGGGGTTGAATGGGTTCCGAGATACTCGAGAATCGTCTTCCAATTACACCGTCGTGTTTATTTTCATCCCGTTCAACCCCCGCAGAAGTACTCTCGACTTCTTTCTGGAGAGTTTGTATCATATTACAGGGTTCTTGAAAGCGTTTCGAGAGGGAACCAATGTGGAAGGCAAGGGAAGAGTATCGTGCTGGCCGAATGTAGGAAGAGAGAGCTGGGATCAGGGGGAGAAAGGTCCACTTTCGTAAATGACACAAAAATATCGTGCTCGTCGAGGTTGTAGGCTGAATCGTCCATTCTATATGGAGAATTTCGCATGAGGGGTTGATGGCAGGGGAGGGACAGTGGGGTGACGAATTACGGAGGGAAAAAGAGAGCAATATCTCCTAAAGTGGTCCAAGGATGTCACTTAAACGACGTGTTTCGGTCACTCGTGCTTCCACTTCTTGCGCGGGGGTTGTGCGACATTAGTTTTTGGTCATTTCGTCGAGGGTCTTCGATATTCGTCCAATGAAGACCAACGCGAAACAGATGTTCAGATCGAAATTTAGATAGCTCGTAGAGGAGCCAGGCCAAGCCACTTTCGTCACGCGTAAAAACCTCTACGCGGTTAAAGTTCCCGTCTAAATTTCATTTTCCTGATCCCGCTGGTGCACGGTCCGCCGCGAGGGAAGTTAGGAAGATGGATGACTTGCTGAGATAACGCATTATAAGATAATGCTAACGGAGGAAAAACGCTGTCGCTCGTGCTCCTGTTACGGCCTGCAATCACGACGCTCTGAATTTAATAAAAAGAATTCTGCGTTTCCTTATCTCGGGAGGCCCCATTGCAATTATTTGCCGAGGCGTAACAGGATACGAGACAGTGGCCAAGGGGTGGTCGACCCTCTTCACGCAGCCTCGCCACGGCAAGCAAAGAAAAACTACTCGCCATCGTCGGCCGTAAGAAGTCGATTCCCAGAGATTGGACCACCCGCCGAGTGAAAACACGAGAACGTTTCGAGTCCCGATTATTTTTATCGCGATACAGCTTCGTGGCTTTAGGAGTCCAGCGCACGGGGAGTCGTTAGCCTTAAGCTACATCCGCGGATTCCGTTGATGCGTCGATGGAGGAGGAGAGTAATCCAGAAATTTATGGCAAGCAAACGAGCAAGAAGGGCGGCGCGATGTCTCCTGACGGCAGCACGCAATCCCGATATGAGGGGCACCCGTAAAACGAAATGAGGAGAACAAAGTGGGGTGGCTGGCCTCGGAGTTGTCGTTGACATGGCCGTGCAATATTCGAAGAACGTCAGCTTCAAAAGAGGCCCGCTCGTCGGGATACCGTGAACCAGAAGGGGTGCCAGCCACCCCAGGAAATTGCATATTCCGTCTGATGCAACACCCACGTACAACGCCTCCATTTTGTCGTTTCCCTCTATTCTCGGGGGATTTCATCAGTCGCCTGGGGATTCTTCATCGCCTGCTAAACGATAAACGTAATCGACGAAACACCCACCCCTGCTGTCACGACCATACAAACGCACAAGGCGCTTCAGACTGCGAGCGCAAATTTAACTGCTTCGTAGAACTCGTTGAAAGAGACGGAAGTATTCTATCGTAACGGACACCGAGTCCATAAACAGTTGTCTAAATAATATGAAAGCTTCGTACGAGCTGTGTATTACCGTATCGGCAGGAATCTGTGCTGAACGTGATACAGGGTCGATCGAATATGGAAAACACGGGGGTGACGGGAAATCAAACTGATCTCGCATGCGTGAAAATGTTTGTCCCCGTCCGTCCGGCAACCGGGCTGCGTCCGTGAATAATATTTGCAAGCACAACAAGAATGGGGTCGATGTTATTAGTCAAACAACCGTGCGTTGGTGAAAGATCGTGGAAAGTGGCTGTAGTAAGTGTAATACGAAACGTGGAAAGCATGGTTTTCCGGCAGCGCGGGTAAATATTTAATGTCGCCGACGTGTCGCACGCCTACAACCTTTGATCTCGGGAAAGCTTTTCCTAGAGGCCCAGAAGACATATTATCACGGGAGAAAAATGGACTTTCATTAACCCCTTGTCAAATATTTAATAACCGCCGAGCAGCGCGTAGTGGCATTTATTTTCTTAGAATATTACGTAAATTAACGCGCAACGTAAATTGTCGTTGCAGCAAATTGACGGGGGTTCCAGCTTCCCAAGAATTATTACGAGCAAACACCAATTATGCTAATTACGCCCACGTGATCATCAATATGATACACCGCACTTGTTGGTGCGTAAGCATTTCATTTGGAAAATACTGCAACTCGATGCAGCGGAAAGTGTCCGCGATGCTTTTAGATACAATGAAACACGGCGTAGAAGATTCGAGACAAAGGAACGTGTGCCACCGAGGGTAACGTTTTACACCGCGTAATAAATTAAAAAGAATGTAAAACAGACCCGCGGGATTATTATTTCTTCCCCGAGGCTAAGATTTATACGATATTCCGTTTTTCATTTTCTGCCTTCTTCCCGCCGGCGTAATTGCTACCGCGAGCAATTTTTATCTCGCCCACCGTCATCGCGAAAATCATTAATAGGGTAAACCCGGGAGACGCGGTCGACCTAATATAAAATGGCTATTAAAACTAATATAGACATTACTTATTTTATCCGAACAAACCTATGTATTCAGAATTTTATGCTGATTCAGAAAATATGGTCGATATTTGCTTTAAGACAATATTTACTGTAAATCGGGTTGAAAACTGAAGTCATGACATCTGACCACCTCTCCCGAGGTGCCGGGAGGAACGGTTTTCGTCGTTGGCAGAGGCCACTGACATAATTATCCATGGAAAATTAACAAACGATAAAGCAGAATTATTTATGAGTGAATACAATTACAAATTTATTGATATTTAATTTGTTTACGCTAAACAAGTAATGAATACATTAAAGAAAATGTGAACTACCTGCTGGCGATTAGCAAGACAAATGAATGCAAAAGTGAAGAAATAAACTAAATAAACAAAAATAATAATAAAATAATAATAAAAAATAAAAAAATAAACAAAAATAATAAAGAAATCATAACTCGGCCATCTGTCCTTTCTGCAGCGAGAGATGGTCTTCTCGTTATCTTTGACAGGAAGAGTTGATACGGCCAAATACTTTGGCAGCATTGTCCCTCGATGTCTCTACTATCTTATTATCCCAAATATTAAACGAAAATAAACTTAGAAGTATATTTTAAATACGAATCTGTACAACCACTGTTTGACAAAAGAGGTTAAATGTAACCCCAATTTACATTTTAAAGCTTATAAATCATGAAAAACACAGAAGGAAGCGAAATGACGCTATTCATTCAACTGTTTGGATTCTAGAGAAGGAATTGGTCTGCACTTTAACGCATTTTTATGTACAGAGTCTGAAATATAGCGACTCGACCAACTCTCCGACCCGACCGCGTCTCCCGGGTTTACCCTAAAAGTGTCTGCACGCGCGAAAATGTTCACCGCACTTGGCTGATGAATCCTTCGTAGGATATTAACGACCATATTCGTTCGGAGCGATTTAAGAAGACTTTCTAACTCTTCCCAGCGTGATTTAGAATTTGTTGAATTTCCGCTGGGAAGCAATTGAAAACGTCCCGTCCGAAGTATCTCGCGACGAAGTTTTGCATTATTATGGAAGGAGGATTTAACAAAAGCTCGGGGAGCACGAAAAAGTTTGGCGTATCACGGAGATTCTTCGGGATGCTGTGCCCCCTGTCAGTTTTCAGGGCACGTATTCGACACCCCCCTTTTATCACCACCAACACCCTCTGAATTATTAATTCGTCAGCTTAGCTGGTTTTATTGGCTATTTTCATCGGCTGCTCGCAGATACTTTTCCAACTTCCCGACGTTTCCCTAGCAGCGCTCGAAAATTTCCCACTGAATTTTCGCGGCTGTGAAGTTGACCTTTTGCTTTTAACATTCCGCCGCGGAATATTGGGCGACCTTTTCACCTATGTAAATTAACGTTAGCAGACGGATTTCATATCGCGCATATTTCCAGGCGACGCTCGCGTCTCCCATTTCGGCGACCTACTTCCACGGTTCTGATAATATTCCCAGAGAGGCAATGGTTCTGATAATGTTTTTTGCTCGCAAGTGCAATGGACACGGGGCGGCTCGCAGTGCTGCACGTTCGGCTTGCTCGTAATTGTGCACGAAATTGCGAACGCAGAGTTTTCGTAGATTTATCGGCGCGAGTTAAACGAGTAATAGGGCGATGTCGTGTGCCTTTATGGAAATTCGTTACATCGATTACAGTTGGAAGGTTTAAGGCCCTGTCTCGACTAATTCGAGTAATTTATTTCATTAAAAAAGAGGAGCAAGAACAGTGCGGAAGCTTGTGTTCCTATTAGAACGATCGATAATTCTCGTGGTCTCCCATGCATCAAACTTTTACGCTTCAGTATTTCAATCACAACCTTGCGTTCTCAGACGCCCGTACATTATTTTGCATTACCTTCTTCGTCAGCATAAAATGAATAGAGAGGAGAAAGAAGTCGACCGCGAAGTATCTTGAATACTTCCACCTACTGATTTTTCTCCAACTCCGACGACTCGTTTCGCGATCTTTCAACCTCCCCCTAGCGTCTGGAAGCTAATTCGAAGTTTGTCGAAGAGCAAGCAGCTGAAATTAAAAGCGCGAGGCCGTTCAGCCTCATGATAGGTTCAATTCCACCAGCGAGGCCAGTTTGCAAACTCGTCGAATGGGTTTAAAGGTCTGCTGGCAGCAGGCGGCGGGGTCGTGCATCCTATTTACCGGGGGCCAAAATAGAAGAGCGTAACTGGATCAGCTCGTAGCCCATTTTCGACGAGCCGCGCCCTAACCGCGGCTTAACCCGATTTATGCGCCGCAGCTTCCGCGTTCGTGCGCCATTAGCATAGAGCTACCGGCCGGGAATACGTAAAGTCCCGACGCAGAAGTCGATGAATTTAGGTATGAAATTGCGTTTTAAACCGTCCCGACGCGAATGCCCCTTCCACCGATTGGATTATCATCGATCCCTGGACGGTGGCCCACGTCGTCGATCGCCGACGACCGGAAACTGCACTGGTGCAGCTCGCGTTCCGCTATGTCATTTTCCGTTTCGCGTGCGACAAATTGGCCGAGAACAACGATGGCTTGACAGGTTTCTCGTAACTGTCGTTTCTTCTTCGATGTATCCGTTCCTTGTTTTTCCTTCGGAAAGGGGAGCAGAAAGAAGTCTGCTACGGTTGGATAGCTTTGAGTTGGACAGTATTGATTTCTTTCTGATTCGAATTAACATTCGGCCAGAATATTCGGTGATCATTCTTTATTTCTTGCTGCTTTGCCTAAGGGCAGGAAAAAGAGATAAAGGAAAGATCGTGGAATATGATTGCCAGTAGTAATATTGGAATGTGGCTGTATTCCGTGCGAGGATGATAGGTTTTTGGATTTTTCAGGGAATCAAACGCCTCGTTCGATTTCCATTAGGGAAGTCGCCGACAAGGAAATAACATTCGATGTTCGATACCAGTTAATGGGATCCCCTTCGAACTTTTACTCAGTTGCTGCGGAACAATTTCTCATTAAAAGTTTGCACGGGAGTTAGGTCGGCCTCCCCATTGTCACTTATCGCTTCCTCCCAGTTTTCATTTAAAAAAAATAATGGCCAGCGATACTTTGGCCGGGCGAGATGCCCTAACGAGTCCTTAATTTCAGATTTCTTTTGCGCCCAGACTGGCGAACAATAAGCTGCCTCAATTATCGTAATTAAAATATTCATTACGCCTCGCCTCATTACAGATTTCCCCTTGGAGTAGCTCTCGACCCTGGGCGAGAACCTTTTACCTTCTTAATCGTCGCCAGACGAGTTTCGAAAAATTACCACCCACTAATGAACTTTCAAGACATTTACAAAGTCCTCGGATTCTCCGTCTGAGAAACTATTTCTCGGCTTTCATGCGAAGTACTGGCGAATCTTCGTCTCGTTCAATAATTCAGTTGTAATCGAGTGCATTGAATTAATTAATTATGTAAATGGGACAACTGTAGGACGAATCCACACGTTACTTCAACTAATGTTTCGAGCAACGTTATTTGAAAAGAATCCAGCCCCGATGGTACAGGATTCGCACGAGAGATTCGCCACACAGAGGGTGGCGTAGCTGGTCGTGTCGACCGATCCGTAACAACGATAGGTCTGTCGACTGATTCAGGTTTTGCGCCGGTTAATTAACGGGACACTAATGAAGATAATTACCATTAGCATAGCTAACTGCCTCGATCGGCCTTGCAGATGGGCTGGAAGGGACGAAAGGTGGGGCCGCGAACAAATCACCCCCAGCCCTCATCCCCTTGCCGCCAATGGCCGAGGGGTGAGACAAACGAATCGGTCCAGAAGTGAAACGCGTCCTCGTCCAATCCAATTTGCGAGCACGAAGGGCTACACAGCGGTGAGCGCGGAAAGGAGTCCACACCCCCGAAAGGGGTGAACCCGGTGAACCGAGCAGGCTGATCGAGGGATCGAAGGGAAGAGGCGGACAGACCGGCAGCGTGCAGAAAATTATTGCAGCCACGGATTGCAGACGAATTGGATAATTAAATTTGCAGACTCCTCGTTTACCAACCCCCTCGATCTTCCTGTGTACTTTCATCGGGGTAGTAGACGGTTCCGCAAATTACACACAGCGGCAACTTTTCGCCGTACCAACCGTTTCGTGACTTTTTCAATTCAAAGCCTTCTGAACAAGTGACGCGCGGATGCTCGGACGGATATCCAGAAATTTCCTCGACGCTCACATTCCCAGACTACTCGAGAGAAATTGAGTCTTTGGGGATGACCTAACGCGTCGCTTTATCGTGCAAATTGCACGCAACGCGCGGCCAGCGGAGAGCGAAATCGCTGTCCTGTTCAAGCTTGCCGCCGCGGTGAACGTGGAATTCCACGGCGGGGGCTAATCGTTAATTCGGCCAGGAGCTAATTAGTCGCCGTGGCGGCGGTGTGACAACAGTCAACGACAACGGGACGATCCGTCCGCGCTCACGCAACGAGCGTGCACACGCGCGGCGATTAATTTAGTGCCGGCCATTATCGCAGTTGCACATTCGCCGGGGCGTCGCGACGCTGCTAGTCAACGCGGAAGATGAACGACGCAGCTAGCGCTGTTATTACGCCACATCCATTTCGCTCCTATTTCCGCCTGGACGAGCTCGAACTTCCTGACGAGCTCCTCCTCGCGAGACGCCGGGGATCACTTTCGCCAGACGATCGCCTTCTTCGATGGCAGCTGACAAGTGAGAAGATGCTGGCGCAATGGCTGCTGCACCGGCGTGTGCGTTACCGTTGATCGCTGTCACGATTTACGACATGGCCAGGGGATATTCGCTGTCTTTCAGCTGGAGGAGTTTCTGCTTGCGATGCGTGCGGTAGTGGTTTATTACAGGTTGTTTCGTGTTTATGATTCTTCCACTTCTAGGATCCTATTAGCAGTCAAATTAGAGGCATTCGTCATATTTTCTCGCAGATGCCGCGTATATTTCTGTGACATTGGTCGGCGTGTTGTGCAACGGCACCGAATGCTCTAAATTTTAACGAGAAAAATTGGACTGTGTTAATAGGAAAGTGATACTCGTTAAAATTATTTTTAGCCACTGAGAACCCATGAAACGCGAGCCACGAGCACAATAAAGTATTTTCGCTACGTGGATAACGATCGCGGGAATCTACAAATTTAAATTTCAATTACTAGAATCGAATTTCGTTGACGATGTTCGTTTATCAAACGCCTAATTCATTATAGAATTCCGATAATTTGCCGCGGAAACATTGTGTTTTTATACAGCACGATCTGCTTCCAGTATTGAATTACAAGTTCGCAATAAAACGCGCTCAATATTTTTAAATAAACGCGACACACATCCGTTTCCAAACGTTGTTATTGAAAAAGCAACGAGAATTCTCTAACCCTCGAACAAACTTCACGATTAAAAAGAAGGCATCCTCTTTGGCAACAATATTTTCTACAGTTACACATAAAACAGTAGTCACGATCAATTTTCCGCACAAAAAGTCACGTCTCAGCGACCCCGTTGCGAATTCTCCAGCAGCACCGTAAAGACACTATGAAACCGCAATAAACCACGGTATTTTCGCAAGATTGTAATCGACTGACTTCCACTTAACGATACGAAACCAGCAATCCTCGTCCACTGCACTGACTCCCAATCGCCACTGCGAAATGGGTAATCTTCGGTCGCGTTAGCGCTAACGAAGCTCGCCTGCTTTCAGATTCCTAACTCTGTCCGTGGATTGCTTTCAAGCCGCTGGCCCGCATAAAAACCGCGGGCCATTTGTATCGCTGTCGCTAATATTATTATTGCAACAGTTCGAATCGCGTGGCTATCAGGCACTCGGGGTCCAGCGAAGTCGCGGGTGAAAGCGTTTCAGAGGGAAATTAACCTCCGGGTAAACGGCTAACAAAGAAATTAATGCTCGTATCCCATTCGGCCGCTCGAAGGGAACACACAGACAAAGAGAGGTTTGGGAACGGGGGTGGAAACTAGTGGTAGCGCGGCGTAACCCAATTAACCCCGGGCTAATTTACCCTACGTGTCCTAGGCAGCGCTCTTTTGTGCGAGGCACGGTCATCTTGATTATCCCGAAGCGCCTCTTTTTCCAAGAGGTGTTTCCGCCGCGAGGGAGCAACCGGGAGGGAAACAGAATGCAGGGGAAGAGAAAGAAACACAGGAATTAAAAAAGTGTCAGAGTCAGGGTTTCGCAATTTGCGCGGCTTATCTCGCGTGTCGGGCGATTCGGGTTATCGGGTGACATCGTTTCCCTGGTAGATTTATGGTCGACCGTGTTAGAACACTTTAACGCTGCCGTGGCCCCTGTCCCTTCGATTTAATTTCGCCACTCGTTGCGAATGGAATTTTTGGACTCCTCGGCCAGTTGTTCGTTCCATCGCGGCACGTTGATTTTTCAATCTTCTATGAGAGATTGAATTCGATGGATGAGAGATCGAATTCGATGCCTACAATTTAAAATAAAGTCGACACGAGTGTCTGTGGTATATTCCAGACGAAGTAAACACTCCGCAACGTGTTTGGTCGAGAAATTTAAGTGAGATGGATGGCTCGCGTTCAGAGAGGGAAAAACGCTTGTTTTCCCTTTGTTTTCTCGGAGCATCCTGTCCAACAAATTTTGAAAGTTTATTTCAACGCTAGGGTACTACGTTTCCGAGTGTTGGACCTCGTCCAGTTGGCATTCTAATAGTTGCTACCGTAACACGATCACTTTTAAAGTTCCAGAAGAAGTTATCTACTGACTCGATCGTCTTTTATCGCAATTGATTAGGTATATATTTAAGCGAACACTCTCCAGCTAAATCAGTATGAGGCAAGCGCGGTACGGCGAGGGCTGTTTGCTTTCTTATTTCGAAATGATGGAGCTTTGAAGGCTGTTCGTGCTTCAGTCTTTTAATGTTTTCCATACACGAAGCCTTCCTAGGCTTAGTTGAATCTTTTACCCTAATTACATAATGCAATCTTCATGAATACATCATTTGCATAGTACGATGTCTGTTCCGAAGTCATCCTTCCAGCCAAGTAGATTAAGCCACTTTCTTGTCAGACCTGCCAGTCGCTTACACAATAGCTACAAATCTCAATTTAAAAGTACTCCCTTTCTCCAAGCACGTTGTAAATTTCAGAATTTCATAAAATTCCGATAAAATACATAACGAAAGTTTCTCCTCTTCCGTTGTTTTAATACATCCGCCGTGCAATATTGGAAATGTTGGATGAAAGTAACGGCAGCACTCGGTGTACAGGATGTCGCATTACGTCACCAAAATAAGGATACGAGTCTACGGGAATAATATCGGTTTAAGCCTCGGATGGTATAAAAATGATATATACGATGTTAGCGCGGATATCATCGCTGGATCGGACGCTTTCATATGCAAATGTAAGTGACCACGGTACCAACGGCCAGCACAATTGAGCGCATTGAATTTACTGGCGTTTACCGTAATTTACTTTCAACCAGAACTACACGACACGATTTAAACGTTCCAACTGGCCCGCGGCCGCATTAAATCCCCATAAAATTGTCGTTGCCTCCACGAGTGCTATCGTTACGTCGTCTAGTACGCAATAACTGTTTTCGGGGATTTAGTGTGTCAGCTGCGACATCGACACGTTGGAATCATTTCGTGATGTCACAAATCATTGGGACATCGTACGACGTTCATAAAAATTAGTTTACATTCATAGAAGAAGACGTGGACCGCAGTTTAGTACCAGCTTCTGTAACAGTTGTTATGATATTCGTGAACTTTGAGTAAGTTTCTTCAAGTTTCTTCGGATTCCAACATTCCTCGCGAAGTATCTCAATTACTGGCCAGTTGGAGAATGGTCACCCCTTTTCTCTGCTTTTCTTCAGAGATTTCTGACCACCTTTGGCCCACTGTATGCATTATCGCGAGAGTAATCGAGCAAACAGTATTTTCAGTTAACCCTTGCCCGACCAGAATAAACTGCTGATAAAAAAGGCACACGCGACAAAGACGTGGCGACGTCTGATTTCACTTGGCAAGGTGACCCATATTCAGCGAGAGAACACCTGAGCAAAGGTGCCCTTTCATTCACATGTTCGTAAAAAGAATACCAGCGACACGCTTGGATCATAGTAATTACAGAAAGCAGAGGGTTTCGTGAATGGTAAATTCACTGTTTGTAAACGGGTTAGAAGCATCCCGATAATGAAACATCTCTTCGCGTTGCTCGGTTACGTCGCCCCGACGGCTCGCATGACAGACTTTGAGCGAGTTTTTCCACATCCCGAGGATTTGCCAACTCGAGAATATTAATTACTAATTGTTAGGAGACGGGAGTTCTACGACGAGGATTTGCGTTTATGCACAACGACATGTTTCTAACATTCATCTCGCGGCTTTATATAAATACTTCCAAGCAGAGAAGCAAGGGTACCTACTATCTTATTAAATTTTAATATTCAGACGACTTCTCGGTTTTATGAATGGCCCGTAGTAATCCGCTCCTTAGCTCGTTGGAAATGCAATTT
This sequence comes from Andrena flavipes, assembly GCA_963971345.1. Classification (NCBI taxonomy): domain Eukaryota; kingdom Metazoa; phylum Arthropoda; class Insecta; order Hymenoptera; family Andrenidae; genus Andrena; species Andrena flavipes. Next base: position 50,810,305 of record OZ020482.1, read on the forward strand.
TCTTGACGTGGACAAAGAGCCTTGCAACTTCTTATTTCAAAATTGCTACCACTTCACCGTGACGCGAACAAAAGTCATTTCGCTGGCTGGCCGCGAAAAGCTCGTGAAAATAAAATTCCGCGTGGATCTCGGGCAAATTGTTATTTCGATATTGTACACGGTGGTTCAGTAGCGATTATTACTCTGAACGCCTCTCGGGGTCTGGGTGTTTCCGTTGAATTTATGGAATCGCGCAGCAAAGAGATCTTGATAAATTGATGCGCAGATGGAATAATGGTGTGGAGTAAAGGATCAAGTATCTAGGGAGATTCTATTCGTCCATCTTGGCATCTCCGTAAGAATTTATGTAACAAAAAGATCTTTTACAGGCATCACCTTGTCTGAATATATATGACAGCTACAGGAATTCTTCTCCGCAGCTTTTAATTTTTCAAGTTTTCCGCTTGTAGGACGATAGCTGTTGCTTCTTGCAATGCAATTTGAATACTGGACTAAAGAATACCGAAGAAAGTCATTCAATTTGCACGGTCCATTCGTTTCAATGCTCGCGAAACGACACGGAATCTCGTCTTCCCATCCGTTTATCACGTCTCCTTAATCGTTGGGTTAAAACTGATCGATTAGCGTACGTAGGACGCGTCCTAATGATATCGCTGCTCCCCGATAAATTAATCTTCCAGGGGATGGTCGATTATCAGCTGCTCCTTCGGGGATTACCCGCGCCCAGGCATACGTGGGAGGAAGATAAATCCTCCACCATCTTTTGCAGCAGCCGATCTCGCATTCCCTGTCCCCCGGTTTGATTAATTAACGCGCGCGAGCGACAATGCAGAGTGCGTGAGGCGAGGCTGACTGATAAACGACAGACCGTGGACGCGTTGATCTCGATCGTCCGTTCGAATCTCGAAACGGACACTCGCCTTGTAGGCTTTCCATCCCTCTTCGACCTGTCGTCCACAACGAGTCGAGCTTTCCCTTTTTTTCCCCCCCATTGATTAACGAGCCTTTTAGGGACGCCCGTGTCGCTGAAGTGGCTGAGAGTGTCGATCGTCGAATGATCGATGGGAATTTTAATAACACGATCGATTAGATGATTTTTATTCGTGGATAGATGAATAGATACATCAAGAGACTTAAGAAGCCAAACACTAATAGTCAGCCGAGAGTCCAGGATCCCCTCTACTGTTAAATTTACACCCACAGCTCCGATACGCCCCGCGTGCACTCCCTCCGAACGAAAAGCAACCCCTCCCCAACACCTATTTCCCCAACCCCTTCAAAGGCACCCATAGAATATCAACACAGCTACAACCTGGCGATTTTCTAAGCCCGCGAGGCTGTCTTCCCTTGAACCATTCTCTCTTCCTCAGCTGCCCTGCTAAAGTGGTCAATGTTACTCGTGTGTTTCTCGGGTAGGGGTTGGTCGCCACTTTCAGTCGCGCACAGTTCCTCCACTTTCCGAAGCGACCTGCCAGCATTTGTCTAACCGGTCCATTCATCCGTCGCGTCGGTCTGTTCCGCGTTGCAAAGGGAGTCGAAAAGAGGGAAAGAGAGGGGCGCGGGATTCGCGGGTGGAAAATGGTGGAGAGACCAACGGCGAGAGGGAGAGGCAGGGTTGAAAGAGACAGAGAGAGGGAACCGGGAGCTCTATCGACCGACTTCTCTCATCCAGTGTCCCAGCTACGGAGCCGTAGGTAGTAGTTGCAGCTGAAATTCTCCTCCTCCGCCCTCCGGTTTCGCCCACCTTTCTTCCTCTCCGGGGTTCCCGATCACGCCCTCTCTTTCTCACTGTCTGTTCCACCCTCTCCCTCTGCCCTGCGCGCGTTCCCTCTCGCTTTCTCTCCGGCCATGGCGAACTCTTGACATTTCACCGTGGTGCTGCGCCAGTTCCGTGTTCCAGCGAAAGCCCAGATGTCCTCCGATGCTTGTTAATGCGCGCTGATTGCCAGCGACGTCCTATCACGAGTCGAACAGAGGGGGGAGGGTGGTGGGAAAAAAAAAAGGAGAAACGCTGGTAACTGGCTGGGTGAAAGGGATGCAGCCGGGCGGGAGGGGAGTAAGGAAATCGACGAACGGAGAGGCGAAAGGAGAAAGTGTACAGAGGGGTGAAATTGATAGGGTTGGAAGGGAGGTGGTGGAGCGGAGCATGGAAATGAAGGGAATCGAACGGGTGAGGGGGGAGTATACCTACTGAGTGATAAAAAGGTGGCGAATTAAGGAGAGGGAGTGCGAAGGGGAGGGATAGTATTGAAACTAAAATTTATAGTTAAAGACAGGTGCGGATGGAAAAGGGGTTGGAAGGTGGGGAAGATTATTTGATGGTCTGTCATTCTTTCGCGGGGCCCCGTGAAAATTCTGCTTCGATTAGTACGCGCACTACTTAGAAGCTTGACCACTGGAATAAGGTAGTTCCACTTTGCGGTACAAATACTCAAATTGATACGATTCAATAACACGCCATATCCTCGTAACCACACGGACAAGTAAAATGGCCATCCATCACCTTAACTGTACCCTCCGCGACATTCAATCAGTGCACACAATGCCGTAGAAAGCACGCACATGCGTTATCCGGCTTATCACAGGTAGGCGAGGAAAAAATGGACGGAGGGAATTAATGGGAGGGGGGTGTTTGAAGCAGGGGGGAGAAGAAAGCAATTGGTGGCAAATGGTAGAGAGGGTGTGAAAGGCTTCACGAGGTGTGGATGGGTCACCTTGCTCGATCCTGATGAGATTCTATGCGGCGTTGATTGCTTCTCTCCTCCCGAATCATTCTGCGAGTTGCGTGATTACCGCTGCAGGAGTTTCGCCGGCAGGGGGGGTGTGAGTTGGTAGAAAAAATTCGGAACGGGTTCGAATATTCGGCGGCGTACGGCGCACGCACGTGGCAGGGCCCTCGTACTTCGGAAATGAAGTGCTTTTGGACTGATGGGGCGCGAACGAACCGGGCACGCGCAAACGGAAGCGAAATTTGAAGTATGGCGGGGGTTGGAAAAATCGAAAGGCCGAAATTACTTGGTCGCCGACGGGGCTTCCTGGTTTTAATCTTCTTACGCTCGTTTCGTTCCAATTGTAACGGTTGTCAGTGGTAGTGATTGATCGCGTTTTAAATAGCCAGCCAGTAGAGTAAAGAAAACCCCCTGGGGTTAGGGGAGCACTTGGGACTGTTGGCGTTGCGACATTCTATGAATTTTTATGCCAATGAGTAATGTAGTCCGTGATTTCACTCTTAAGAGAAGGATGTATTTGCCCTAATTTCAATTTTTTACTCTCGGTAACCAGTGATTAATCATTCTCTTATGGAACGTTTAAAAGAGGGGTGGCGCGGTGCGTTGAAAAGAATAATTATTGCCTCGGTATTTTCATTTTCAAGCTTCCATTAAATTATGTTCAATCATATTATCCTATCAGAAGTCGAGTAAATTAATGCACGGCTGCGGGATAGTAACTTTTTAATTAAACGTTCGGTTTACTTTGCTGACATTAAGTCTCTGAAAATAACCGTATCCGCTTGAAATGTTCTGAATAAAAGAACCTAAGCGTTGAAACGTTCACTTCTTTATACGCGAACAAAATTCTCTTTCCGTCAAGCAAATACGGCCTGGCAACTTTCACGGAGCGAGCGAACGTGATAAATAAAAGAATCTCTGAAGCGACTTTGAATATTTAACTGGCACAGTGTCCCTGGCGTACTAGAGTATTATTCGACCACACCTGGCGTCGTTTTAAAAAACTTTACGAACCTCCTCCATCGTCCCCTGCGTTCCTTGTTCTATTGCGCCAATAGATAACACTTATTCCGGGGAAATCTAGTGATCGAAATCACTCATTCTGAGAACTACATCGAACAACAGATCCACAAATAACCACTTGCACCAACAATCAGAAAATCCACCTTGGCGCCCAGAAATCATCCCCCAGCCGCTTGAAAAGTTACAAGTCCCCTCGACTGCCCCGTCCACCGGCGGGGCTAACGAAATAAAAAGATGATCCCCTCTTACACACGAATCACAGATCCTGTTAAGCGTCCACTCCAAAAGTTCAGTTCCGCGCGCGTTAACTCTCGTCGCTTAGGGCTCGGAGGGGCGCATTAGGGGTGAACTGTCCCCGTGGAACCGGAAGCTGGCAGGGGTGGCCGCCCGCGGTGAGGCGAGTTAGCGGCGCGCTGATGTTTTCGTAGCCGGAAGTTACATTATTTTATTCATGCGGAGGCAACGTCGGAGCGCTGCAGCCGCGCGACGAACACGATCAATTTCCATATGCAAAGCGTCCTCTGGGCCGTCGTCGGATCGCGTTTCCGCTTCTGGATCCTCGGACGCTTCCGTCGATCGGACGGCACGCCGTGGAAATTCACGGAGGCTCGAGATCTTGGCGGGATCCCGACGTCCGGGAAGTTCGTCGTAAGTCGACGAAACGACCGCGCATGTAAATGCAATTATCATCTAAATTGCGGGAAGTTACGAGTTTCCTGCGCCTCGAGGCGCGTTCCCGCGGCTTTAGCCGCCCCGCGCGCTCCAGGTGTTTGTTCCCTGGGAGAACAATTAAGCGGGGACCAGCGTATATTTAAATTATTATTGCGCCGGTTGCGCCGTCGTGACTTGTCGCGTCGAGTGCACGGCCCAGGCGCAGCGAGTTCCCGGCTAGATATTCGGCCTCCCTTGAACACTTGGAAAAAGGGGAGCTCTGGAAGACGATTCGGACGTCTTCGACCAGAGACGAGGCAATTCTCCCACGAGATTCTTTCGCGCACATAATTTCCGTTGCATATTCAACGGTCCAAAGTCTAAACGGTCTGTCGTGGCCAGCAGCGGCGAAGTTATTGTAACGGCGTCGCGCCGTTGGGACGGAGGGAAAAAAAAGAGGGAGTGCTGCCGAGGGGGTGGCGAAAGGGAATCTGAGGGATTAATTTTCCCTCACTTTACCAACGGCGCCGTGAGATTTTACGGAACTGGATCAATTATTTCTCGTAATATAACGCGAAATTGTATTCCGTAGTAAGAGCCAGTTAAGTGCTGTAATTGCGTTTCAGATTGCAATCAACGCGGGCCAGTGGATTTAGATTGACATGCAATTTTTACTCCTGTCCCGACGCAGGATTTAAAACGCCCATTTACGAGCCAAAATAATTCCCCGCGAACATCCACTGATAATATAATTTCAAGCTTAACAAACACTGCATTCAAGCTTTCTATCTGGCTGTTAATAAAGGTGGGGCGAGTTAAGCTTTTAAATCAGAAATACTGCAGAGATTTTTAAACGTTATTTTAAATATTAATACACCCTTAGTTTGCCTATGCTCTTCCGAAACGATATCCAACTGGTTTGCTAATTACAGCAATTTATGACGTATCACCGGGTCAAAAGTTTAATTTCAATTATGCCGTGGGGATTCGCTTTACATTGTCGGACAGGCGTCAACAACACCTGCTCCGGTTCCACGATCGTAACATTGCCGCGGTGTGCTTCGTGTAAATGTCTTCGGGAACGTTGGAAATTGAACGAAACGCGACAACGAAACGTGAATACTCGGTCCAGGTGTAATTCCAAGTTCCAGTTGTACGAATTAATAACGGCGACGCCGGTGAATGGTTCGTCGACCATCGAAATTCAGAATTCCCGTGCAACGCAGTTCCCCGTCCTCTTCGGCACGCTGCTGGTTGCCTGGAATTGCGAAGGTGCTGCAAGTTTCTTGGGCAAACGGTGTCCATGGTACCTGAAGGGCTGTTCGGCGCGTTCGTTTTACATCGACGTTTACTCTCCTTCGCGATACGCGTTACCGTCTACCATTTAATACAAACATTCCTTCAGGGACTAGGCTGAAAGTGTGAATACTTCCTCAACAGCGCGAGGACAATTAAAAAGTGATAACTTGTAAACCACTTCGCAAAATCGCCACTTGAGATTCCCCCAACCAGCAGAACACAGTCTATTCAAAGAAAGGCTGTTTGACTTGCCTGTATGAGTATGATTCCCACGCGAAAGATCGACTACGCCGTCGCGGAATCTTCCTCTGCAGCAGCCCCTCTAATTTCCCTAATGGTCCAGCGGAAACGAGCGTCTCCAAATAACGCAATCAACGCGGAAGCGAGCAGCGTGGCTGGTAACGAGGCTGCACATTTATTCTTCCTCTCCCTTTCAGCCTTTTTGCTCGGTCTCGTGTCGCGGAAGCCAGGGTAATCCGAAGCCGCAACCAGCACCGATACCCTTGTTATCGCCGCGAAGGACGCGGCGGATAAAAATACAAGCGAGAAATAAAAGCTGGGACCGCCATAAATCCAGGCTTCTCACACGCTCCAGGCTTTTCCGCGTCTGCTAGCGCATTTTTCATCCCCGCCAGCGAGCTTCCAAGCTTTTTGTCCACGGGCCGTGACACCGCGGCGAAGACAATGCCGCGGTTTCTGCGAGAGCAACTGCATTTATGGCCTGGAACAGGGGAGACACGAGGACCGTCTGGGCGAAATTGAAAGAGTTACGTTTCGTGGCGAGCGTCGGGAGGACTCGACCTCTATCACGGTCGAGTCCTCCCGAATCTTCTATGAGATGATTTCTGAAAACGGACGAATGCAATTGTGGGGAAAACTCGAGGACACCTGAAGCAAGTGTACAGGAGAGAGGGGTTGGTTCCGAAGGGGTTGATTAGATGAGACATCGAGGGTATTTCAAGTTCAGATTGAAAGATGTATGTGTCTACTGTGTGTTAATTAGGAAAGAATCGTTGCTTACGAGATAATAGCTCCTTCTATCAGGGATGACCCTTCCTTCTCGAAATACTACACGCTTTTTCACAGCCCCGCAGTTCATTAACTAATGAGAATGTCCCAGAATAGATTAGTAACATTGGCACGCATAGAAAAATATCAAATTCAAACCGTTACCATCATCTGCTCTCTTCGCATAAAATTCGCTGCTCCGAAAATTGCAGCTCGGTGCGATGCATTCTTTTAATTAAATTCGATGTTTACCAACGCGCTGGGTGTAAAAACGGAGTTCAGAGGCGCCAAGAGATAACAATTTCGCCAGCTCGCTGCGCATCGAGGGGATCATATTTGTTTAAATCCATTTCGACGTTCCTGGAAAGGATTTTGCGCGCTATTGCGAGTAACCGCGTTACCGTGCCGTGTTGCAGCCGATAACACTGGGGACAATAGTGCAATAATGAACCTGGGGGTGGCTGCCGATTCGCTCGCATTTCGAGGACGAACGGCTGTGAACGGCGACGTTCTACCTCCGAAACGAAATAAGCACTAACGACGCGTTTAATACCGTGAATAATGAAACACGTGACGATGGGGCGAGGTTAAAGAACAATTCGACCGTTGCGAATTTTTTCGTCTCGCCGGAACGTGACTGGAAATATCATAACCACTGCGTATCGCGTTTCTCTGCTTTTCCCATTGGGTTCAAGGAAAATGAAGAAATTCAACCTTCGATCTCGTGCCAATATTTTCTCTCCCCCTAAAATCTATTTAATTCGCATGGAATTTAATTAGGAGCTCGATGTACCAATGTGCAACGAGCACGAGGAAATCTCTGCAACGACTGCGCGGAACTTTATTTCACTTTGGCTTCTGCAAAGCGTTAACAAACCCGTCGTAACTTCGTTCTTGCCTGTTCACGGTCGAACCGTCTCCGTCGCCGCTTTTTCCCGCGTCTGGCGCCGCTCGCATTTAACCATCGCGAGCGTTAATTAACATGCACGCGTCGCGTAAAAAAAAAAAGACCCGGGCCCGATAACAAGATCCGCGATATAATTGGTCGCCGAGGTAAAAACTTTGTCCCCGCGTAGACAAACTTTTCATCCGGAAGGATCGGTCCTTTAATTCATCGGCTCCTGGGACAAACACAAAAGCGTCGAACGCCTTTCGCCATACCGACGCCCCGCTCCAAGCTCCGCGCCGTGCCGCTCCGTTCTGGCAGAGACAAAAGGGAGCAGAATCGAACTACCTGAGCGGCGAATTTATTCCAGCCCCGCCCCGGTTAAGCATCGCCGAGAATGCTAATGAGTCGCCGTCGCTGGGATTCATTTGGAAAACCAATGCAACGGGGCTTTATAAATCGCGCCACGCGTACCCGCGAAAATCTAAATATCGCGCTCCTCGTTTCTTGCCCTCGAGAGATCTATGTTGCTCGTTTAAAGGCGCGACGAGATCCGGGACCGTTCGATGGACGAGCCTCGGGCAATTCCACCTCCGTGTCATCGTTAGATTATCGTTCGTTCCGGAATAGTTTCTTCCACAAAAGCAGCAGAGCCAGTTGACGCCACCAATTACTCCCTGTTCCCAGTACAAACAGCGAAATCCGCTTTCCGCCGCGCGTTCGTTGCGTGCACCGCTCCCATTCTTTCGCCACGTTCGAGCCAGCAAGCGGCGCGAATGTGTGCCGACGATAATTGAAAACAATTCCATCAGCGTTGCGCGAAACTTTAGGTCCGAACAAAGTGCGCCCTCGACAAAAGGGCGGCGACGAGGGGGCGCGCGGTTCGCCCTCTCGAAAACTTGCCGCGCCCGTGCAAACTGTAATTGTCGCGTCTCTATGATTTTACGCGGGGAACAATGGAACACTCTTCGCCGAGGCGATTCCGCGCTTGCATTTCGGAGGGCATTCCGGCCGATTCGCGCCGCCGTGATTTAGCATTTTTCTGGGTAAGGGCACGCTGGTCGCGCTCGCGCTAACGTGCTTTTAATTGCGGCGTTTAGATCCCCTTTAATCGCGCGAACAAATCGGAGCCCTTTTGTCTCTGGAGGAAACAATGCCAGAGGGCGAGTCGTTCGATCCTTTGGCGCCATTACGTAACGAGGCGACGTTTCGGATATCCGAAGGCCCGTGATCACGCCGGGATCTGAAACGAGCCCTCGCATTTTTCATTCGAGCAAATTAAATTCCTTTGTCCGTGTCGCGAGCACCGGGCGCTGATCGATTAGAGACTCGCTTATTATTGACGAAACGACGCCGTTCCCACTGCCCCTCCCTCTCTTCCACGTTGCACCGATTCGCATTACGGATCCCGTGAAATTGCGCGCGAATAAATTGCGAGCTGGTCCGCCTCGGATGCGAATCGATCGCGGATGGTGTCGCCGAACGATTGAACAGTTGTCAATTGCTGGGGGGGGATCTAGCTGTTTTACAGAAGGAGTTCGTTCATTTTTCTGAATGCCAAACGAATTTAACGTAACTGTGGATTGAATAGTGGAGCATGGATTGATGGCCACTACTCGCTGCGGAAATTTTCATATATTCGCGTTAAAAGGGCGTTCATTTTAAACCATTTGGAACGGTGAAATTTGTGACGTTACTGCCGACAGTGCTTTCGTAATAACATAATTGCAATTTCACCAGTATTTGATGCGTGTAAACAATTTTATAAGCCCTCTGCGTTGGAAAATATTACCCGACATCGTTTTATAGCCGCGCAGGAAATTAGTTAATTTAATATCCACGTCAAATATTGAAGTATCGTGGGATACCATAGTGAAACATCGATTCCGCTCGAGAATTTGGAGAAGTGAGCTACACAGCCGCCACCATAATTGCCTGATACTCAATTCGAATGGAAAACAATCCCCGACGGAACTATTTTTAAATCGACAATACCCTCCACTCCGAACGCATTCGCAGCACCTCCGCTGTTATTAATCTTCTCGGTGTTTCCATTGTCGAACGGTTGGTCCAAAGGCTCGCGCCGCCAGTGCACATCAACAGGACCTAATTGTCATTACCATTTATCAATTCCTCGCGCTTATTCCCTAACCGGGTTGCGGGGCATTCTCTTTGGAGTGGAGACAGGGGTGGCTGCCAGCGTGAGATAGGGTCAACAAGAACCAGCTAGGGCAGGAGGGTGAAGAGGAAAAACGGGGGTGCGGGCGAGTGTACGAGTACTACGAGAGTAGCATCCCGTTTGGTGGGGATGAAAGCCAGCCGAGCTGTTACCTTCCGGTTCGGAATGGGGACCCAGAGAGCTAGGTCAGGGCAAAACAACGTTAAATCCGTGCTACCAACCCCCGGGCGCAATTTCCGCTTACCAGCTCGGTCTTTCTGCCTCCTCTTCCTCCTCCGCGGCTCGACCACGCCGGTATCCGACGATTTCTTTGAAGTATCTATCTTTGCCCGTACCAACTAACGCGAGTTAAATGGTATCGAGATCCGTGCAACGAGATTATCGATTTTTCGATCTCAGCCCGCCGGGGATTCGCGACTGAAACGAATGCGAAATAGCTGGCCACTTTGGAAATATTATTTTTCAAGGAATCGAACGAACCGAGCACGAAACCCACGCGAAACACCAGGATGATTGGAGTCTTTTTAACTTCCTTGATCCAAAGCTTTTAGCCATGATAACGAGCTGGACTCTTGCACGAAACAGGTCAAAATGTACATAACTGCGCTGTCACCTTTTGTCACCTGTTCCCACCCACCGTAAATATACCTTGTAATATCGATCTGCTGGTATTTCATGAAACTGCTGGTCGTTACGCGCCGGTCACGCGTCACGTCGCGATTTCATCGTGCGATAGAGATCCAAGCAAATGGCAGATCCGAATGAACGGCAACTAAGCAAACGCGTTGTCAATTACCGATTGCCTCTGTGCGGTCCCTTTGCCTTTGTTCACGCGCGTCCAGCTAGGATCGTAAAGGGAGACTGGCAAGGTGTTGCACATTTCGGTGGACAAAGTGTTTCTATTCTTTAATCAATGTTTCGCGCAATCGACAGGGCCGTTTGTAGTTACTTCTCGAGAGCGGAGAAACTGCTTAATAAGAAAGATACCGAATCTCGGTATTTAAGCGACTTTATAAGCCAAGCTTGCGGGATCGATTGAAAATCGTGGAAAACACCTGGACGATTCCGATCTGCGTCACCTAGCCGGCTCTGTTCGCAACAATTGCTGACGCAGATCGGTAATTGAGACCATCGGCATAATTGCATTTACCACGGTGCCGTGGGCGTCGAGCACGTACCACCAGGGGTGTCCTGTGTCCTGGAATACCAATGAACGTGTCCTCGTTACCGTTGGAATATACGCGAACCAGGCGGCGGGTATGTAAGTAAAGAGAGCCGGCTGAACGTATTACGCGACGCAGCACTTTTATCCGACCGCAAACGGCATTACGGAAATCTTCTTCCACGGAGAAGAATAAAATTCCCTCTCGGCTCGCGACGGCTGAATTTCATTCCGAACGGTATGAATATCTCATTTGCTTTCCGCCATGGAATATTAAACCGTAACGTTTATCCTGCCAGCGAGGGCTCGATACTTGTTTCCCCTCCTCTCCATTCGTTCAGTGCGTGTTTCACAGGGAACTTTGTTGCTCTCCCGTCGGCATTAAACAACTCTGTTCGGAGAACAGATCAATTTTTCCACTCCCTCGATTGGACGTTCTACCGCGCCGTGTCCCGAAGGAATTCCACGATTTTCCGCGTATTTGAGTTACAGTGACGCGAGCACTCGCGCGCTCAGTTTCTCTAAGAAATCAACCGAAATATGTGCAACGCGGATGCTGTGACAATGAGTATGCACAGGCGCGGGGACGGGCGAGAGATTCTCAGAGGGGATGTACAAAAGGGGTAAACGCGCGTCGATCGAATCGAAATCATAATATACGCGACACCCTCTCACCATCTGATAGGTCTGCGCGTGCTTGCACACGCGTCTCACATCATCATGCCGTGCAAATCGAAATTCTGCAGGATGCACGCTGGCATAAAAATGCCGAACACGCGTTCCACGGGGGATGAAACCAGGAATCGATTCACGACCGAGTGTACGTGCATACGACTCGCCTGGGGACCAATTAAAATTCCTTTCGCGCCTCGCCCTCTTCTATCGCAGGACATATTGTTCCACTTTTTGCAATAAACTTCGCTGATTGTTTACAGGCATGGGCCGGGCGCGTTTTGAACCGCCTTCCTGCCCTTGTTACTAACAAGCAGGCCACTCTTTCCTTCGTAGAATTAGCAGGAGCAGAAGTGTGTTTACTTGTCAGATACTCATAGAATCGAGCGAACGGATCTTTTCTCTCTCGTCGCTCACCATTATAATATTTACGTCGGCGAAATTGTGCTAGTTCCTCTCATTGAAACTTTTTGTCGGGATCGTTTCTCGCGGAGAATGCACCAGCATCATTTCGCGTTGCCCTGTTTGCATCCAATAAACACCGAAACAAGGATGACTCCACGCGGCCGTTAGATAACAACGGTTACAGTCCCCGAGTACATTTACATTCGCCATTAATCGCACGACGGAGTTCCTAGACGGTCGAGTTTCCGACTGGAGCAGCTTCTCTGCTCCATCTTGGCGCAAGATGTAGTGCCTTGTCACCAGTGGAATAACAATCGTATCGCCGGGACACCAAATGTTTGATCTACTCCTCGCCTTATTTGACAAATACAAGAAATGGCCGGGACCGAGTTTAAGGCAATCGCCCCCGCCTCTACGGAGTACTCAATTAAGATCGTAGGGAATTGAGGGACACCTTCGTCTTCTGTCTTCCTGAGTGGTAGAACGACGATAAAAAGGGGCGATTTACTCCTGATAGGTGAGGAACAATCGATCAGTTCTACCTTAAAGCGATGGAAAGAGTGATTAAGATTAGAGAATAGTAGGGTCTCGTTAAGAGATACTGATAATTATCGGAGCATCATTAAACCCTGGATAAAGCGAAGTAGAATGGACGCAGTTAGCAAAGTTCCAAGCAGAAAGAAGCACTCCTATTTATCGAAGTTTCTTATTGCCACCTTGCCAATACATTTAACTGTTAATCACTGTATCCATTTATTGCAAACGCCAAATGATTTCAATGGGAATCATTCGGCTTGTATCTTCCCTATTGAATCGAGAAGCGAAGATGTCTGGTGCTTTCGTTTCCGGTGTAACGAGAAACGTAATACTTCAAATCTGTGTTCCATCGACATCCGGTAATAACGGAAGTGCTTCTGGATAAAGAATCCAATTTACCGGGGCTTGCATAATTGCTGAAGGAAATGCGCGAGTGGACGTTAATTAGGTAATCGATGCTAATCCAGTCTTCCCTTCTTTTTGGTACGGTAAAATTCTCTCGTTCTGAAACTTCGATAAAAACAAACTCTGCTTTCCGGTAAAGCGAGGTGACATCTTTGGGAATTTTCATGATTTTAGTGGAAAATTTGACATTTCGAACTTGATTAAGAATAAAAAGTCATTTTCCCTTATCAATACTTATTGCATCAGCGTATAAATTAGTTCTAGATAGTAGAAGGAACGTGCAGAATTTAATCTTCACGAGCAGTTCAACGTTACGAATAGAGTTCAGCTCGATTAGGATTGCATGGATCGAGTTCCTGAGTGCAGAATGCATTTCGCAATGACACTTTAAAAGTTCAGCCGACCAAGTTTCCTGGTTCTACATTTACGTGCCGCTAATATGTTACCGCCCCTGAAGAAACTATAAGTGCAGCATGCCGAAGTGTCATTCCGTCCGTTGCTTGCTACAAAGCACCTAAACGATCGATTTCCACCACATTGTCGCCCAGCAGCTCGTAAAACCATCCCGCGGATGGTTTCCCCAAAGGGGGAAGTCTCTCCCCGATCGCAAACTCCCCGGAACAATAAGAAACAAGGCGGTATTCACTTAGCAGTCACGAGACTGCCATCACCGGTTCGACGAGGTACGTGAGCCGCATTGCGACAATTCGACACGCTCGATAAACAATCGTCTGCGGCCGCTTAAGCGTCCGTTTGATTCCGCGGCGCTCGTTCCCGCCGCTCGGGCTTTAATTGGGCCTTGGTAATTACCGCTGAAGGGGCCCTCCGCCCATCCTCTCGTCTCCTCCTGTCGTCTTGTTACGGGCACATCGGCAAACGGCGTGTCGTCTCGCGACGATTAACGAGACAATAACGGTGGCCCCCTCGGGCCACGTCTTGATCCGCGTCTTCCCGTATCCGTCGCCGCTTGTCCGTCCGCCTGTGCACGCGCGTCGCTCCCGATAGTCTAATCGGTCCCTCTCGAAATATCCTTTGGCGATCCCCGGGAGAGTTGTGATCGATCTTCGACGCGACGTGACTAAATTGAAATGCACCGTTCGCCGAGGATTCCACTGCTTCCCCATTTGCAGAGGCCGCGGAGACGACCCCCTGGGTATTCGACTTGATGGCGACTCGTCGATACGCGTGTTCTGTTAAAATTTCTTTGCTTTTGTTATAAGGGAATCTTCTTATGCCCGGGAAACATTGGGTAGAGGAAATCTGTCAGAGGATTTGGGTTCTTGTTCCTTGTCCAACAATCCTATCGATCAATTCTTCTTCTCCTTATCACTGTTCGACTCTTTTATCGTGCGTTCGGGGAAGTTTGTGACAGGTTTGATGAATGGGAGGAAGAAGTTAGTAATAGTCTAATGGCTGGAGTGTGGTAGCTACACGGGCTGTTTCTGAGGTGTTTGGCGAATACTTAGAAACGCGTTCTGTTTTCTATTTGACTTTAGAATCGAAGTGTATTCTTTTATGAAGACATGTGTTACTGGCAAAAAGGAAGCTGTAGGATTTTCCCTCGTTCCAATGGACTTTTCTAATTTCCATCGAATTATAATTAGCGTTAAAGCCCAACATTGGATACGTAGCACACCCGACACTGATATCAACGAACATTAACGTGCTCCGACGGACATATTCCAAATTGTAGTTCCAATACCAGAAATTCAATATTAACATTCCCTGCGCGATTAATTGAATCGCGATATTGTATATTTCATTAAATCATGATTCCCCCGATTCTCTCTATGTACCAGCTGGTGGTTAACCCAGCGATAGACGATCCTCTTATTTTCGCGCGGTAGCGTGGCAAATTAATCGTAACAAATCGAATATTATAGGAAGTCGGCATATCAGACTTTGATGACTTTATTCATAGCAGGCACCGTCGTACCCTACATTGGCTGTCGCCGGTGCTGGTGCCACGATTTGCCCAGCCATGATTACTAGATGTCATCCACACTCCCGCACCCTTGGTACCCCTCCCCCCTGGTAACTAGACCAGTTCACCGATACGAGACACAATAATGGTGTAACAAGGCGGCGAGTGGCCGAGTAGCCCAATAATTCGCCGTTCTCACTCACCCGGAATTGTGTCGTCGACACTTAACCCCGTTGCAAGGGTGACATCAATCGATCCTCCTCAACTAGGATCTAAAGTTCTGCTGCACTCTGCGCCATTCTTACTCGAACGTTCTCGTTTCACGAAGTATTCAGTTTCTCCGTAGAGCGAACAATATTTTCATAGTCTAGTGCTTTTTTAATAACATATCGCCGCGTGTGGAATTAGTGGAGAAATGCAGCCACCCTTCGATTGCAAGTACATTTATGCTCGTCTCGAGAGAACCGGTGTTTCTGCAGCCAGCGAACAAGGAACCATCGAAAGTTGCTCTTTATTCGATGCTTCTATTAGTTTGTTAAGTCCATCGGCCGGATTGCTTCGTAGCAACGTGCGCTCGAACTTGAAGCAACACGGCCAACTGCAATCGGCAGCTTACCAGCTTCGAGCCGCTAACTTTCTTCGGGAAGTAAACGAAACGCAGTTAACTCTGGAAACGTAGGCACCAACTAACTGAATTAAGTTAGCGCCCTTCCTTGCTCTCCGCCACCCCGTTTACCATCCTTCGATTGCCACGTACTAGGTGATCTGAAAAAGAAATTGCGGAGTTTTGGTACCCTCTATGAGACTAGATAATGCCTCTCAGAGAACGTTCAATTATGAATAATGTGGAATTTGGGAAGACTTGATTTTCGATAATAAGAGAATTCCAGAAAAATTCCTTGCTCTTTTTAAGATTAGAGTTTAGAGTTTTCCATCGAAGACTTCCCCAAATTTTCCGCAATTTCTCAATCTCGATCGGATTCAACTTCGCGCGCAGGGTATATTAGACTCCGTGGATCAGCGAAAAATTGCATTCACCCAAACTGGAATGATTTATACTTCGTAGTTCGTATTTAACAGCCGTCAAACGCGTCTGCGTCTTAAGCCAAGCAAGAATGCGCGGCAGTTTGAGGGGGAGGCTAATTAAGAAAGCCGACAGAGTTCTTTCCCCTTTTGCCCGGTTCGACGGGAGTTCCTTGAAAGACGGGGCCGAGTTTCGTGGCTTTTCTAGCTTCAGGAAACTAGTCGTAATGAGGGACACGAAGCCCGTGGTCGGCGGTAACGTTGCTGCTAATTACGGATTCGCGATGCGCCGGCAACTTCGAGATCTTCATTAAGGGAGAGGGTCGTGCAAGGGCCGTGAAAACGTACTTCGAATCGTCGTCTCTGAGGAAAAAATGCCTGTATGGGTGTTGAGTGCGAGGCACGTGTCGTTTGATGCTGTTTTCACTACTTAAGCATCGTCGAGGCGAGATCTGTGGAATAATGCACGAGCGTTTAAGATTTAATAGGAGACAAGCGAAATACTGATAAATATTTAATTATTCCATAAAAAATGGAGAATTTTCGCAGAACGAGATGGAAATAAATCACGAAAGCATGAATTGTAATATTTTTTGAAAATTATTCACCAGTCAACGGACTTTTCATTTATTTCGAGCGCGTCGATACATCGATACTATTACTGCAATTGCTCTTACTATCATCAATACGTTTCGCTTCGAAACCGAAAATAAATTTCACCGATTTGTATCCTGCTGACTGGTCCATTTGCATACTGGAAACGTAAGGTACTCGTGATTTAGCCAGAATTAGAAATAGATGTACCGTTTGCATCTCAGCCAGCGTACGAAACGTAATTCAGTTAGTGGCAACATCTCATGAATGTAAGGGATATTTCAGTACGAGTATACGCGTTGGAATGCTTTTAGGGGTAATGAAGACAGAGCAGGAGTTCTATTGACCAATTTATTACCCGCGCAAGCTAAATATTTCACAACGACCTGGCTACTATCGTTTAAATCCGAGGATCTTGTTCGAATTGAGAAATAACAATGTGGTTATCAATTAAGGACTAAACTAGTTGTGACGGGAGAGAAGCAGCTCGATGAAAATTCTCAAAGTGGGTCACTTTCACGTATTTTACTACTGGAGTTTTTAAATCGGTGGGGTGTTTCTTGCTGAATCTACTTTACGACATAATAACGCTTTTTCATATTTTAATAAGAACAAGTCTTTGTATGTGAATAGTTAACGGCGACCAGCAATTATCGTTAAGTAATTAAATTGAATTTAATGAATTCATTAGTTACATTAATGGCAACTAATTATCCACCGGGGATAGAAGTAATTAAAGGCGAAATTATTTGGTCAACAGTATTTATGCTCGTTGCACGATTTTACGAGACCTACTATCGTCAGGGATGCAGCTTCGCAATCTCTGCGCAGAGTATTTGAGCACAAAGCCGCGGCAAACATTCATGTTGACAACCCTCATGAATTAGGCCTACAATTACACCCGTAATCCCTCCTTGGTGGTACCACGATGTTGACTCGTCCTTTGAGATTCCGTCTGACGGCGCCCACATTGCAGACCAGGGTAATCGGTGATAAGGATCTCGAAAGCAAGCCAGAAATGAAGATCTCTGAGATAAAAGCCACCACATTACCACTAACACAAAATATAGAAATATAATCGTTCAAAAACGACTGCTTCTAATTAACACCAAACACAAGTTCGTTCCATAGACACCTAATTTAAATTGATCTATAATCGTGGCACTTAATGGAAAAGCAGGAATAACTAACCAATAAAAGAGGCCTACTCTAATACAACGGTGTAACGAAATTAACCCGAAACTCTTTGGTTACAACAATGGCAACACGCAAGCAGTCGCTCTGCAATCACTATTGTTCATTAATTTTGCAACGTCACGAAAGCATCGAGTATCTTCGTTCCAGGGACGTGGAGAAGAACGAGGCGAATCTCGATCGAACATCCTGTAGAAAGGGTGTCGGTAAGGAGAGGGGGTTGAAATCAGTGCTGTTAAGCCCAACTTCCAATGAAAGAACATGTCCTGGAAGTCAACATCCGACGGATCCTAACGAAAACACCAGGATGATGGACCGGTATCGATAATGGCGAAACGAACGGTGTTGCCAGAGAGGTTTCTCGAAACAGGACCATGACCATCCCTCGATTTCTATCCCGTGACGTCACCACCCGCTCCCTGGGAGTTTCCCTCGCAGCGAGGTGGAAGAGCGAGTCGGAGAGCAAGCAGAGGATTAGTCGGACGGGGATGGAGTCGCAAACTGGGCCGCGTGGGAGGAAGGGAGAGAGGAACGGCGATGGGTGTCGGCAGAGGAGGATGGAGCGAGAAAGTAGGGGTAGTTTAGCTCGAACGGCCCGGGCATGCATCTCCACATCCCTTCGCACATGTACACGCGATGACTTCCCAACGGTGTTCGTGCCGGGATTCGCGCCGGCGTTGCCACGCGACCGCGCAGTGACGTCACCGAATGACGTCATATGTGCACCCCTGCTCCTATCAGTAGCCAATCAAGACGCTGCGCCGGGGGGTGGTATATAAACGGCTGGCTCTTGCGCTCCACGCGCAGTCCACGCATGGACGCGCTTGGGGTTACTTTGTCCCGTAGCGGGATAGATCATGTGTTTATCCAACTCCTTTAGAAAGGATATGCTTGCTGGGTTCGCCCAAATGGATGATTGTCTCTTTAATCATGAAAAAATAATCAAGTCCTCGAGTAGAATGATCGATAGGTGGGGCTTTATGAAACATAGGAATTTGTAATTTAAATTTAACCATCTATTTGAAATCACTCGATGAATCAACCGTCATGCATTCAACTTCTGCAAAAAATCGAGACACTGTGAAGTGTCATATATTTTTATTGTAAAGCTGGAACAGCTTTATCGTCCTCCACCACATTCATTTATCGCCAGGGGAGATGCATTAAAATGTATACGGCTGCCGTGCAAATCTGTGGTATCTGCGTTATATCGGATTACCCCGGCGGTATAAACAGTGAATAGGCACCCTTGTATTTTTAAACACTTTATATGCTACGGGGAGAGGCGAATTTACCGTGGGAGGGCATGATAGCGCACGACCCCCGACCTTTGTGCAAGGGCGGCATCGTTCATGCGCTGTGCTCGGAGCAGAGCGGCATCGATCATTAATTCGTACTCGATTTCTTTCCTTCCCAGCATTGTTGCGGTTGGAAACAATGCCTGTATTGAGCGCGATTCAATAACGGAACGTTTGAAGTCTTTGTACTCCGTGCTTGAAGCTGAAACGGGCCAAGGTTGCATCCTTTTGTTATTATTCTGGTGGTGAAAATAACGGAGACTTGTTTAATCTTCGATCGTGTCAGTTCGAATTGAACCATCAAGAGACACGGTAGTGTCTCGCGCCAAGTATATAGATTGAGCTTTATAAGAGAATTCTTATGCTTCCAAGGGTTGATTTTGGCTTAAGTCATCAATTCTAAATTTCTGGTAATTATTAATACCAGTGTCATACTCGCTGTCAGAGATGGACAAAATTTTTATTTTAATAAAAATTGTGAATAACGAATAAAGGTAACCCGGGCAAGGTGGGATAAAAAAAATGAACTTTCTCCGAGTTGAAGTAACTTTTAGTCGAGCTATTATTTAAATAGTTAACGCCTCTATTCTGCTCGCTGTACCTAGATTTTAAGTTATGTAAGTTCCAACCCCTTTCTCGATTCCTTCGCACAGACATTGTCAGACATCCGCCAAATTTTCGTAATATCCTCAGCCCCTCGCGACACGTCTTCAGACGCAGCTTATATTTGATGATGTCGCCCTCGAATAGCATCGTATATACGCTCCTACGAAACGAGCCATAAAGACTCTCATTTCCTAATATTAGGAGTTAGTGCCACTTCCAATTTCTTCGCACAATTCCATCACGAGTACCAGGGACGTTAACGTCGAACCATCCGCTGAAGTACCAGAATTTCCAGGGGAATATCTCAAGTCCATCCTTTAGGTCGGAATCCTAAACCAACCCCCTTTAATCGACAGATCAAGTAATTCAAAAGATCGACTCACTTTGGGGGTGAACCGTTTACGAGGCATTCCGTGTGAACGAGTATCGTGGTTAATCCAGCTTTGTGGCGTTGCCTCTTAGGATCCTTCAACCCCCTTCGAAGTATTCGAACCCCTTCGTCGAGGCCTTTTCACAGCCGCGACGCTGGAACGCGGGAAGTTATGTGCTGGCTGCTTGTACAGGCTGCTTCAGAGGAGATCTACTCTTCTGGAGCAATAGACTTTAATAGACATGTAATTGTTTGATAATTCATTTATTCGTCTAAGAGGCTACCTCTTTATTATCTCTATTGCCAAACGTACGAAACACAAATATACATTTATAATAAAGGCACAGAATGAAGCTGAAGTCACAAAAAAAAAAAAACACCATACGTCTATACTTCTCTTTCTAAACTTATACAAGTATGAGTATTAAATTAATATTGGAGAGGCTGGGAAGAAACTAGTGTTGTATAAAGCTCGAGTCTTCGAAGCTTTAAACCTTAATCTTAAAGACTCAGCCTTTAAGGCTATTATCATATGAAGCTCGAGCTCTCGAAGCTCGAGGTTCAAGCTTCGAGGCTCAAGCCTCGAAGCTGGAGGCTTTTGTGTTTAATAGTAATGAAGTTAACTCCAAGTCCTTGATCTTATATCTTATTTTGCGCAACCACTATTGTAAAACGTTAAACTTAAACACATCACTTCGCTACATACAATTTGTACGACTCGAGCTTGAAGACTCGAGCTTTAAAGGCTACAAGGTTCGAGCCTTTAGGGTTTGAATCGCGACTCGAGCTCTCGAAGCTCATTTTAACAACACTAAGTGTTATATTATCATTTGCCCAAAGTATGGACCCCTGTTTCTGCACCAGCCGCTATATGTGGGTTATCTCGTCAGAGCAATCTGGGTTATTGCTGTTGCAATCGGCGCGACTGTTGCGGCTTGCCAATTATCGGTTCCCTCGTTGTTTCTGTCTCCGTTCCACAGGGCTGCGTGCACCCCCCTTTCCAGGAACAGGGAGATTTTCTCGTCGCTGTGCCGCTTTGAAAGCGAGCCGCGAAGTTGGCTAGCACGGGCTCGAGCAACGTTCAGGACGAAACCGCGAACCAGGCCACATCCGTTTGCAATTACGAGGCTCTGGTTGTATTTAGTTAACGCCCCGCGTCTCGCGCGCGACCCCTGCGAGCTGGAAAATGGACACCGTGTAGGCGGAAGTGTCCAAAGCGGAGGCTTCTTGTTTCGCGTCGAATTGGACGGCCGCTGGTTCTCTGCTCGCGATGGAACGTAGGATTCTGTAGGATAACGTCGGCTAACGAGCAGGATTTATTCATCACAGCAGGACTTATTGGGTCGTGACCAATCCCACGGATTTCTAATCGATCGAGGGTCTTCCAAATACATAACGTTACATCGAATAAAATCGAAAATCTACTTCGCATTGGAGCCGAACGATAGAGAGGAAGAACAATACGCAATCGCAGGATTCCGCGTAATTGGCCACCTCGTAGGAAATTCGGTGGCGTGCAATGCCATTTATGTGTGCCACACGAGCACGCCGCTATATTTCAACTTACAAATCCAGTTTCCGCGAGAGAGAGAGGGAGTCAGAAGTACCGCGGCTACCCCCATCCCATTGTTTAAGTTACACTGTGCTTCTCCTGGGATCGTGTAATTGGATCCAGGAACACCTTACCTGGCGAGACACCTGCCGGCATTAATCTCTGAGATCCCCGCTACAGAAGGATCGCGTTAAACTGGTGGGAGAATAATCACTTTAAGAGCTTATAAGTATTTCAGCGTAATTACCGATATTTTTCAGCGACCACCCAGAGATCTTCGAGCTGGAAGCTACAAATTTCAGACGGTAGAAATTGGTATCCTACTTAGATATCTGTCGTGTTACTAACAACTAGCAGGTAGCCGCAAACCAAGAATTATCAGTCATCGTGAAAGCTGTCGAAAGCGGCAATTGAATAAAAAGATTAATTTACATTAACGGCGCGCCGCGGGTACTGCCGGAGGGAAATAGTTAATATCGACACTGTGGGGGGATATCCAAATTCTGCAAGCTAATAATTGTTCGCGCTCGGATCAGTACGTCTCCAGCGTCGGTTATTATTTATGGTCCATAAATTGTGAAGTATTCAGACGTCTGGAGGAATGATTGAGCGCGCGGTTAGAATTAACCGCGGCCCGGGTAATTGCTTAAACGGCGATTGCAGCATCGAGGAGAGGCTGCAGCGTAAATTCATCAACGACATGACGCGATAAATAAGGTTCGCGCGCCGGCACGATATAAATCATTTTCTCTTTCCCATCTGGCGGACGTGTCTGCCGCAGATGCAAGACATACCTGCAACTGAGCGAGCCCGCGTGCAGATCAGGTTTTTGGATCTAATTTGCATGCTCCTAGACGTCGGATAAGGGAAGAGACGCGGACGATGCAGTTTCTACGCCGCTGAAGAAACACTGATACCCGGGATATCTGATTCGCGCACGATCAATGTTTGCGCTCGAGCGTGGAAAGTAGCTCCGATACTCCTCCCTGTCGCGGGTCGTGATTGCAGTTCTTTTAAAAATGAAGATTCAGACGGTTCAAACTGATTGTTACGGCAGAAACTACCTGTGGGAAGATTATTGATTTGGTAGTGTTACATTTCGAGCGGAGATTTGGATATTTTACATGGATTTACATAGTGGGACTAGTGTCTTAGAGAATTGTGGTTTGGAGTATAAGGTTTTACTTCATATTGCTTTTGGGCTTCGGTTTTTAGTGATACAAAGTGCGTAAAGATGCTAAATAGGTGGAGAGCTTGACGAAGGCGAAATCGTTGACTCATACTACTGAACATATGTCGTACGTCCCAAATTTTTCGCATGGAAGATGGTTTCCTACCCCTTTTCTTTGCTAGAATAAAGAATAGCAAGTAGAATATTTCACTCGATGAGTATTTATCAATAGAAAAATGAGCGGAAGGTAAAAGTGGCGTGATTCCTTGACCTGTTCTACTGAAAACTTTCACACCCTCGGCTCTCAGTCAGTTTTAGAGTATTTTTCTGAAATTCCACGAGGTCTTTTTTAGAATTATAACACACAGGGAGTTTGGGCAATATTTGTCAGTTAAACAATCCTAGAAAGAGGCTGGATAAAATGCAAACGACGTTTAAGTCGCTGAGTCGTTGTTTCGTAGCAACGCTTAACGAACATGTTTGCAGTGCTTCGCGCCGTGTACTTGTGTAAACAAGAAAAAAAAAACAATTTCTTCCATCTAACAAACATCCATTTGCATTGATGCAAACTGTAGCTGAGTGCATCCTTGGATGGCTTGGATTTAATTTGCATATCCTCCGCGACGAGCGGCGAGAAGACGTGGTTCAAGTCACTTTTGTCTGCGCGGCTCGGGAAATGCAGCTACGAATGTTTGTTATGTTAAACATCCTCGGTGAACCTTACTTGCAGACTGTGAATTAAGGTCCTCTGTATCCAGCTGCGTCGCTGGAGCGTCAACGAACAAGAAGCGTTCAAATATATCAGAGCAGCTCTGTCAGAAGCTAATGAAAAAGCAGCGCTGACATAGGAGCAGTGGCAAAGTGAAATTGTTAAAATAACGTCGACAATGTAATACTGTCAGATGAACAGACTGATAAAATGACAAACCACTGGCCGCGCCGCGAAAGTAACGGTAACATAATACGAGTAATATTGGAATAAATAAAATAATAAATTGCTGAAGTCGCGAGAAATGATACTATTTTATCATTTATCGAAAACGTTACTATTATCATTGACTTATAACGTCGGGGCACACAATGCCTCCCGGGCTACAAATGCATCCCGAGTCAAATCTTTAGCGCATTTCCATTTGCAGCAGAAATGCAACCCGCTCCGTCTAAGCGTGGTTTAATCTAATTTGCATGTTTTAGGTGTCGCGTAGAATGGAAATGGAACCGTCGAGGTATCCATGCGCGCTTCGAGGAACGTGAACAGACACGTGCTCAAATTATTAATTAAAGTTCAACCAAAACCCGTATACGCGCTTCAGATACGCAGCACAACACTTTATTGGCTCTGCATATGAAGCTACAAACGAACTTTCTATTGTTTATCAGCTGGTAGAACAATTTTCCATCTGAATAATCCATAGCAAAGTCCTAAAAACAGAATATTAAACATTACTTCCATAAAAACAAATTTAACTTATAATCCAACGAGCAGCAACTAATTATAAAATATCACTCGGCTATTCTATAATATTATATATTTTACTTTGCCAGTGCATCTATCCCTTCGCATTTCCTCTGTCTCGCGAGCTGCTTCTAAGTAATTCCCACGTCCGACCGATTATCTTATTACTTCCATCCTCAAACACCTACTTACAGTCCGTTACAAACGATCTTACTAATAGTTTCGTCCGCCGTGAACATAATTAACATGCGTTTTAATATCGTCGTCAGGCCTGAGCCGTGGGGGCGGGTTGAGCGTAAAATGTCGTGGCGTCGGGGCGCCACGCGGCGCCCTAAACGAGATTATCGCGCAAAGTGCAGCCACGTGCAGCCCTCCGGTGGTCGTTTATCGACGCTGCCGCTTCTTTCTTCCCAGCTTTCTATACACCGCACTTTAACCTTTTAACCATAAACTGCCGCGCGCCGTCTATTTTTGCTCGTTATATTTAGGCGGACGCAAAGTGGACGGTAATATTATTTGGTGTGCGCGAGTAAATGCGCTTACGCGCCGGGGAAGCTGCACGGCGATCTTCGGGGATGTACCAGAGAATTAATAATTGAGCGAATGACGTTGTGAAATCGATTAGTATCCTGGGAACGGGTAGACCTTACAAAGATCAAGGCAGCGTTATAATTGAGTGTTGTAGTTGGATTTAAAATTTGCTGTTATTAAGTATATCAAGAATTGTTCGTTTTGAAGGTGTCTACAGAGCAGGGAGCTATGACTTTTTGCTCTTGGGAAGGTTTATGGCTTTGTCTGAACGAGGACAGGTCGTTCGCGTAAGCTGCGTGTGGTTTTATGAGCATTTAGCAGGAGCGAAGTGATTTTTTAGAGCGAGACAGTTTTGAAGGGGTGTCAGACGTATCGAATGATTACTACGAAGGTCCTACGTCCTCGGAAGTGGAAACACGTGCTTCTTTAAATTCTACCTCGTCGTTAAACGAATCTAACACAGAGATTGATTACTTAGCAGTAGTTTTAACGCTCTTTATTTACATTCGCGGGATCGATTCGATACGGCAGCCCTGTGTAAGTGACATATTTCATGAGCATCGGGCGAGGGTTGATGGTTCCGCAATAATGTTTCGAAGGCTGCGAAGAGAAGGACGATTTCCATGGCCATCAGCCGGAGGTGTTCCCTCTACTTTGGAACTGTCACTCGCAGATGGAACTGCATCATATTAATCGGTGAATGGGGGCCAGGAATGATCGATGAGGACAAATATGAGAGCATTCTCTGTCGGGAAGCTTAGTTCATTCAGCGCTCTTTGTTTCTTCCCAGCCTCTCCGCCGTCGATGAACAAAGTTGCCGATTCTTGTTACCGGAACGATATACCTACCGCGTAACTTATCATTCTCTTCTATTCCAAATTCTTCGACGTTCATTCCCATGGGTCGTTGAACCTTCAACGTTCCCACCCGCTTTTTGCAACATTCCTCAATATTTTCACCTCGAACGAATCCATCCAACTCCCTCCGCTTTACCGAACCGCTCCAATATCATCGGCAACCCCCCAGCGATCCTTTCCAATATTTCCACTCGATCTTGGGGAGGCCCGCCTCCCAGCCGACTTCCACGTCTCATTCGACATCCATTTTCACCGATCCACCGCCGCCTGTTTCCGCAAAAATTCCGTCATTTACTGGTCAGCCCGAGATGAAGCTGTTCCCCGCTGGGGTGGCACCTCGGCTTTATCGCACCCCTCGATCGTCCCACGGATGGCTCAGCTTTTTTTCTATTTCTCCTGGAAATCTCCTGGAAATGGCCAGGTCATCAGGGGCCGCAGGGAGATCAACGCGGACCCTGCCCCCCGGTTACTCTCGCTTATCGCAAGGCAACGCGTGCGTTCCCCTTATTTCTTTTTATTTGCTGCTCGCCCCTTCTGCGTATCTAAGGACGATTTGATGGGGTAGTTTACGTTCTACGACGCGTATAAATTCAGGCCTGGCTCCGATGGGCGTCCGAGGAACGTGGATAACGTCGTAAACGTGTCACGAACCGCCACGCTGCACTCCCTTAAATAACTATTTATTGCCGCCGGTGGCTCGAGGGTGGTTTTCAACGTTCTGCTACGTGCATGATTCCGAAGCGAAGATTTCTTTACGCTATCGTCGATGATAACGCTTTCTAAGGATTCTTTAAATAATCGCCTCTGGACCAGAATGCTTCTTTGTCAACGAATTTTCAATTCAATTCATTTGTTTCGTCTACGTATCGATATAAATTGCACAAGGGGAGGCATGCGGAGCCAGGGAGAGTCAAATCGAGCTAAGAAACACCGCGAATACTTCTCCTCCTCGTACGTATCGATCCCGTGTATCGAGGCAAGAAGGTCCAGACTCGAGGACGTCCCCATCGAGGTTTTTACAGTCGCCGGAAGTAACACCCAGAGACAGATGGCCGACGCGTGCCTTCTGCTAGAACATGCAAGCTAATATCGAACTCTGGAAACTACGCCCCGTCTCCCGTGCTCTGTCACCTGGCTCGTGTTTTTCGATCGTCCGCTGCCGCGTTTATCCCCGATGATTAATTTCGCCATCGATTCGAAAAATACAGAGGATCTCCCTGGGACGGTGATCACGGGTGAACAACATTCGTCGCGATTGCGAGTGGAAAAACAGGAATATTTTTTACCACAACTCTGCCGGTGCCCCGCGGTGTATTTGCTCGATAACGATTTTTTTTTCAGTGGATATTTCGCTGTATGAACAAAAATGCTTCTTTTTTTTTGGTATTAATGCGTCGAGAGGAACGTGTTAGCAGAGGCAGCGTGTCGAAATTGAACTGGAATTTACGCAAGATCCGGGGGCATTTCGGTGAAAATCGAATACGGACACTTTAGACACGTCGCTTTTGTTTTTGCACGGGATTGATTGCACGGATTCGCCGGATAGTTGGTCGATATATCTGTTGATAAATTCGTTGGGAATTGATGGCTGTGAAAATTCAATCGACTGGTGCGAGTTTTTCGCCGGTAAACGGTATATAACGGCCTCGGTAATTTGGACGTGGGATCGTACAATTTCATTAGCGCGTTATAGGATTTCTCGTTAGAATGCTGCCTTTCTCTCTGTTTCGCTATCGTTAGCGATACGTGGACTGCTTGGTTTCTTGGTGAAACATCTAGGTTGACTTAGATTGATATTCTCGACGATCTTGCACCGCAGTGTAGCTTTGATTTCCTCGCTTCGCTCTGAATGATCCACCTTGAACAGGGATCCAGGACCATCGTCCCCGATCGATATAGAATTTTTTTTCTTCGTCGATCTGCGAGCGGAACGTGTAGCCGTGTCGGTGGTGGTTACGTCTCCTGCTGGTTATGCAATAGCGGCGCCGAATCGGGGCCCATCTTGTTACCTATGTATGATGCTCGGAGTTTATGCTCGGTTCCACGTGAATATTTACATTGCTAATGCCGACCCCACGCCGCGGTGATTCGCGGTCGTTGACATCCTCAAAAATCAACGCAAAGGTGTCCCTTCTCTTCTCGAAACTGTCGGCTAGGCGCTAACGTCGTTTCACTTTCCACGACGCAAGCCTTTCGTTGAGGAATTTTAATGCAGATTTAGGAAATAAATAGCAAATAGCTTTTATAGATAAATAGTAAACACGGTGAACTACAGAGCATAGACGTATGAAATTGCAGCAGGAGTATTGTCTTACTTATTTCTCATAGGTACACTTACAATAAACAAATTTGTGAAATTCTAAAGTTCAGACGAAACAATTGATTTTATTTGCGAGTGCATAGAACTCCATGATCGAAAGTTTTGTGTATACAAGGGAGGCATTCATCCATTCCTAGCGATCAACAATGACGAGACCCAGATTCACGGGTGCAACCTCGAAATTAGGTGTCAAACTGTGAAATGGGTGGCAGGTGAGTGGAGAACGAAAGAACAAGGCGGTGGAATTCCAGGATCGAATCGAAATCTCGTTTCCTTCCCGGGGAAATTCTGCAGGCAGGTCAAACCGTGAACGAGGAAAACTCCATTGAAGTTTTAAAGCAACGGCGCCAGGGGAGGTGGGGCGAAATTCTAGCGAAACGACTCTTGCTGCATCGATAACGCGGTGGCGTGCTTTGCGTACGCATTGTTCACGAGACTTTTCACTAAATAGGGACAACGTGCCGTTGCTTAACTATCGTTATTATGCACATTGTCTCCGATGCAGCTTCTTCCCTCGTGTAAAGAAGTCCGTGAGAACTTCCAAGTATAGTAGAATTTGACGTACTACTAAAAGTTGGTATCTTATATCGATCTTTCCCACTCCTCGGTGACCACCTATTCTGTATACAGGCAATCGAGGTCCCTCATTCTCGAAGCAACACATCTTCATGCATGTACCAATAGTTTCGAAATAAAACTGACGTCAGGATTGGGAAATCCTCGAGATACGAGGCAAGGGGGGTCAAGGTTGCCCTCGCATTATGTGTTCTCGAAGTGCTCGGTTAACGTCCTTGACACTTTGGAGAGTGATTCCGCGTTAAGAGTCAGTTCTAGGGAATAAAATTCGTAGGACACAATCCGCGTTGTTTTCCACGAATCTTTGACCATTCATCTCGAAGAATGTTCGATAACTAGGAAACGCGACGATCGGTGAACGAATTCGTTTCCCAGGCGTCCCCACAGCTGTGTCTCGCGATTTCGTATGAAAATTAAAGTTGTTATCGAGCTCCACGATGGCGTCGTTATCCCGCTGCGAAACGCTTGGGACTCGCCTGTTCCGTCGGGACATTTCCAAACTTTTAAACGTAAAAATGATTCAATGCCTGCTAGGGAGGCTCGCGGTGCAGGCAAGTGACTCCGTTCTTTGCGAAACTTTTCGAGTCCATGCGATTGCAGTCCTCTGAGTGCACAGTTAGTGGCTATTATGCTCCTACATTGTTTGCCATTCCTGCGACTATTAGGGGTAAAGGGAGATTCACCGCGAGACTGTTAGGTTTGACAATATAAGCTTCGCGCGATAGAAGAATTTTTTTTTTAAATATCGTTGAGCTATTCTAACTGTGTTGCATAGATTGTGGTCGCAGTTATTCAACCACGATGCGAGGTATTGTCGCCATCCACACGGTCTGTTACACTTCAAGACTGCTGTAAAAGGATATTTGAAGAAAAACAGAACGAAAAAAAGGAACTGCGTGAAGGGTTGATAGAAGGAGAAATATAAGAGAGGTAAAATAATGGCCCTCGAACGAGCGGTACCGTGAAACGTTGTGCACCTCGTCGAAACTCGAGAGACCATTGTTCGTTTCAACCTTCAACTTCTTTGCTTCTCGGGGCGGAGAAAGCGAGAGGGAGGAAAGCGTACGCGTGGCTTTACTTTTAAAGAACGACCTTGCTCGAAGGCGACGACGATCAACTGGCGTTCTATTTCGGGAGAGAGGAAAGCTATTCCGTTTGTGAGTGCTGTTAGTTCGTTTGAAAGTCGACGCGGAGTTCCTTCCTGCCGCAAAATTTTCGAATGTCAAAAACCGGAATAAATTTTAAACTTGTGCACTGATTATAGAACTGAAATTGGAAAATGTGGATGGCCTTCCATTGCCTTCCACTCGTTCGGCCCTTCGGTTCCCTGCAATTCTAATCTCAATTCAACAGTTTGTTCTGCACTTTATTCTCTACCATCCAACTGTGGATACATGTTTACTTCCCCGTGGCGCTGGTGTCAATGAATTCCCCGGATTCCCATATCGCGTGCAATGTGGATGCACATTTCGAATCGCAACGAACAAGCCTACGCGCATTTAGATCGGCGTACGATGAACGGCTGCACCGGCTGTTATCGTACGATATTAGCGAGATGATACGAAACAGGATGCCCCGTAATTGACGTATTAGCTTTGCGATAGTTGAAGCTAGCTTCTAAGCGGATTTAGGGAACCGACTGAAACCAGAACAAGGCGCTTGATACTCGGTGTTATCAGCGACGTACACGTGTGTGCATATAATCACCCATGCAAGGAGTGTCGGGTAATGAACAGGTCCGCCCTTCGAGTGGATATTCCGATGTAACGGCCGACACGTTCGAATTCGTTCGCGAACGAAAAATGAAAGGAACCCCTTTGAATCCCGTGGAAAATTAGCTATCAATTTAAAGTAATTAAAACGCGAATTCTTTATCCAACATACTCGTCCCCTGTTTTCTCCTCGAAAACGTCTTCGTCAGCTCGAAACGCAAGCAGAAATACGGCCCCGAGGAAGCTACGTCCTGGTATCGCCTCTCGTATCATATCACGCGAACGGGGAGGCACACTTACCTCGGAATTGCCCTCCGCGAAACAACGTCACGGAGATATAAAAGTCCCTTGGTAAAACGGCTGGATCCTTCGGGGAAACCCCTTCGGCGTTTTATCGGCAGACGAGGCGCACGGAAGCCCGTGGAGTTCGTGGACGAAGAATAATTCCCCGTCGATAAGATTGCACGGGCCCGAAGGAAGCTTTCGGGAACGACGCCGCGAGACCTGCCCCCTCCGCCGTACACCGTGGAATTTTCCGCGCACGGGGCCTGGAATTCGCCGTGCCTCTCGGCAATTTTATCATCTGCATCGACTATGCACGAGGAATCCCTCCCCCTACGGAAAAATCCGTGCCAGGAATGAACGCAGGTATAAGGCCACGGAAAGCAAGCGGCGTTCGTTAGTGAACTACCAGTGAACTGGGATTGAAATTCCTAGCGGCGGGAGGAGGGGCGCCCGGCGGGAAAGTGAATTCGAAAATGGTCCACGGAAATCGTTTGACGCGGATCGCGCACGAGCCGGGGTCTCGTTTCGTCCCCGGGGAGGCGGAGCGGCGAGGCCGGAGAACAGGAGTCCCCTGAAACAGTCTCCCTCTTTATTTTCAGGAACACGTCCCTCGAGGTGATCCACGGCTGACAGAGCCGTCATGGCAGGATGTACTCCCCGACGAGTACGTCGAGGAACATCGATCCGCGCGATGCAAACGATCGTGTCGAATTGAATTCACCCTCCGAGTCAACCTGGCTGTCTTACGATCGCTTTTTTCGCGCGCGCGGGGGTGGCTCCGAGGGGGCGGAAAGCTCTTTCGCGTTGCGCCGGCGGCGGTGGTCCGTCGGGCGAGCACGGAAGAGGAAATGTTCGTCCTGTCGTGTTTCCCCGAGGGCTTGTCTATCGGTGGTCACGGAACTCTTCCTTCTCCCGCGGCACGCCTAATGGTTAATGGATCAACTAGGAATCCCCTTCAGACATCCCGCGGGAAGACGAAATCGGTAGCAGCTTCGATGTGTATCGGCGGAGAAAATTGCCCGTGGGTAGATTGTTATCGAGAGGGGACACGTGGCGTATAAATTTACGGGGGTTGCGAGATACGTTGATAATCGACGGTAGCTTCACCCTTAGCCCGCTCTGACTAAGACACCGAGATCTTGCTGGGAGAATTTGGTACCCCTGAAACAACTTGGAAACTACCAGTGACCATCTTTACCGAAGTCTTTCGAATGCCAATTCACTGGAATATTCCTCGCTCACGAATGCTGCAGATATATTCGCGTTACTAAGTCACCTGCTCCGTGGCTAACTCATAATATAAAGTGCCTCATGCGCGCACGTAATCGTGCTCTTGCAAAATTTAAAAAGACACGCAGGTCGTCGCAATGGTATTTGTACAAAACATTGCGTAACCTATGTACTGCTGCCATTCGTATCGAGAAGAAAACCTTCTTCCGTGGACTATCTTGCTCCCGCTTTTCCAACAAACAGCTATGGCAGCACCTATCTACTTGCGGTTTGCATCATCCTAGGAAAAACTCGTCTGCTCCCAATATGGTCCACGATCCCTCTGTTATAAATAATCACTTTATTGACTCAGTGCCCTCTGCAAACATTTCAAGCAGTCTCATACAAGATTACTTCTCCAAATCTCCCATTCCTCCTTATACATTCTCCTTTACTCCCTTCAATCACTCTGATCTTTATAACGCGTTCAAAAATACAAAATCTACCGCTGCTGGACCATACGATATATCTGGACTTATGCTAACCTACTGCCTCCCCTACTGTCTTGATCCCATCCTACATATTTTCAATAGCTCTATATCTTCTAATACCTTTCCTTCGTCCTGGAAACACAGTATTGTGGTCCCAATTCCTAAAACAAGTACCTCCCCCTCACTCAAAAACCTGCGACCTATCTCGCAAATTCCCTTCCTCTCCAAACTTCTCGAAAGACTCTGTTTCGTACAGCTCCAACGTTATTTTAATGAGAATAACTTCCTGCCTGACTTTCAATCGGGTTTTAGAAAGGGCTATAGTACCACTACCGCATTGCTTCACATATCAGA
The DNA here is from genome assembly GCA_963971345.1 of Andrena flavipes. Taxonomy (NCBI): domain Eukaryota; kingdom Metazoa; phylum Arthropoda; class Insecta; order Hymenoptera; family Andrenidae; genus Andrena; species Andrena flavipes. The sequence continues at coordinate 50,842,784 of OZ020482.1, forward strand.
CACGGTGTTGCGTTCAATTGATACACGTCGACTCACATTTATTACGTCGCTTGATTTCTCGAAAGCCTTTGATACCATCGATCATGATTTGCTGGTGGCCAAACTGCATTATGCAGGGTTATCTCCAGCTGTCTTACAGTGGATGTCCTCTTATCTGTCTGGACGTACACAGCAGGTCATGATAAACGGATGGAGGCCGCAATTCTCTAATATGCGAACGGTTTCGCGAGGCGTACCTCAAGGATCCATACTGGGGCCATTACTCTTTAATGTGTATGTTGCCGATCTTATTCGAGTGTGTGACTTTTCGTTTGCGTATATGTATGCTGATGACATGCAGATAATCTATAGTTTCTACCCCGACAAGCTCTCCTGTGCCATCACTGAATTAGAACTTGACTTAGCGAAAATCCAGAACTGGTCTTCCGCACATGGTCTAACTTTAAATCCCTCTAAGACGACACTCTTAACAGTCGGTTCGGGTCCTCTTTTGGACAAGCTCCCGCCTGTTCGTGTTTCCTTTGCCTCCTCGTTTATCTCTCCTGTTAATACTATTAAAAACCTTGGTCTTACCCTGGATCCCAACTGGAGCTTTGAGCAGCATGCTATAAAAGTTTGCAATATTGCATACTCTCGACTTCGTGTACTGTACCCTTCCCGTCGCTACCTTTCTTCCTCACAGAAGCTTATTATCACTCAGTCACTCGTGATTTCACTGTTCGATTACTGCTCAACGGTCTACGGACCATGTCTTACAAATCGGATCGAACAGTGTATCCAACGCGTACAAAACTCCTGCCTCCGTTACTCTTTCTGCGCTCGCAAATTTGACCATGTGACACCACTATTTCAACGGTCTGGATGGTTATCAATGAGGCAGAGATGGATACTACATATTTGCTGTATTACGTTTAAGTTAATGACCTCTCACTCTCCGCCCTATCTTTATTCTTTAATTCGCACAAATTCTTCCTTACATTCCAGCAACGCTCCTACTACACGCTCTCAGTCGCTCCTTTCTATTCCCTTACATCGCACGTCGAAGTTCCAAGCCTCCTTCTCATATCTTTCTGCTCACTACTATAACTCTCTTCCTCTCGAGATTCGTGCCCTTCCAACTATTTCCTTGTTCAAACGCGCCGCTGCTTCCTATATAAGCACTTATCATGCGTAAATCTAATTCTAGATGGCAACAATCTTTTAAATCCTTTTCTTTTTTATCTCTTCTGTTTAACTTTTATTATTTTTGTTATGTTTGTGTTTGTGTTTATATTGCTGTATTTCTTTGTATTTCTTGGTTTCTTTTTCTTGCTGTTTATGTGTAAGGTCAGGCATAGTAACAGCATATTAGCTGCGCCTCGCCTTTTACTCGAGTAATAAAGTCGTTTAATAATAATAATAATAATATCCCTGTGTTCTACCAGAGAACTCTGACGATGAAAGAGGGAACCCCCGACGAGCGATTACGCTCCCCGCGGAGGGTTATGAATCCTATCGCGCTCGACCTTCCACGACCATGCAGTTTAATTATAATTGCGGAACTTGGTAAAGTTTCCGGCCGATGGTGGGGCATTCATCAGCCCCTTTATCTTCCGTGGAACTGGCGCCTGGCTGTTGGACGAAAGAAGAATATTCGAACTTTCGGATGCCCCCCGGCAACTTTCGCTCCGCCAACCCTTCTCGCTCTCGTTTTCCCTCCCCTTCGATTCTCATTGAAATCCAGAAAAAAGGATCCCGCAGCCTTCGCGAGGGCATGAAAGGGAGGCGAGATGGGAAGGTGACGGTGGATCTTAAAGGTCGCGAGGTGACTTCGAAAGTGGGTAATAAAAGTTGCAAAAGTCGCTGGAAAAACTCGTGGAACCGAGCCTCTGCGGGTTCCCGGGTGGAGGAGGAATCGGTGTGTAAGGACGATAAATCATACATGACACGGCCTTGTTTTTCCATTCCCTCTGCGACGCTTCCTGGCTGAAATTTTTCTTGGAGGATTCTCGATATCGACAGGATATCGGACGGGGGCCGAGGCTCGTTCGTAGCTAGTACGTGTTCCCACCGTGCAGAACGCTTTATGGGGGCGCGTGACGACGTTAAAAGATTGCCCCTGTAAAAAATATGACTTTGATCGTGGGCGGGGGAAGCAATCGAATGCCTCGTATTTTCTATAATATCGCAGGTTTATGGGGTTTGTATAGACACCCGAGATTCACCGAAAACAAGCACTCGACCGTGGCACGCGTCTGTGCGCAGTTCGTTCTCGTACAAGGGAAGAAACTTAACGATACCTAAGTATCCTAGAACTCCTCCGAATCCATTTCGTTTCTGTCCAAGACAATATAATATTTCACGACCCATGCGACAAATCATCGAAATAATAGACGAATGGCAGCTCTGGAGGGTCGTCGGCGGCTGATCGTGAAATAGGGAGGGATTAAAAAGAATCCACTCAGGAAAAACGTGCGTGGGATGCGCGAATGTCCGCACGTGTCGTCGCCACGAGGAAAGTAACCTTCCTTTCTCCCCTAGATTAACATCTCCCACCCCCATTACTCACTTCCACCGGCTGCATTCAGGATACAAACCTCTGCCACTGTAATTATTCTCGTCGAACCTCACGCTTCACCTTTCCGACGATCGTGCCACGATTAGCGCGACTCCACCGGCATTTGTACAGCCCCAGCCATCCCATTGCTTCGAGCTATCGTGGAAATTTAGCGGAACAGTAACTGAAACGCGAATCCGCATTGCAATCGCGTCAAAGTTGAGCCGGAGCGCGCCGGGATTGCCGTTCGAATCGCGATACCATCGATGCAGATAGCGCACGGCGCCGATACAAATTTCCTTCCCGTTGCACCAAGTTTTCTCATTCGATCCGGAGGATCTCCTAAGATTATCGTCGAAGAACGCCCGAGATGATTGCGCGGCGGTGCAGCTGCATCGATGCCACGAAAATAGGGGGTTGCAATCGGAACAGTGGGAAGCTGGGAAGCGCCGCGTCGCCTTGGGAACGTTTACGTAATTCGAGCATCCGCCGCCTTCTCCGGGGGAGGGCGGAACACTCGCCCTCCTGGAAAGAAGGTCGCGGCGCGGCGGTCGCGTTTCGAAGACGCGCTAAATCCGCGGGCGAATAACTGGCGACACCGCGCAGGGCGTTGAGCATTCATTTATGCTCTTTTTATGCACGGCTTACCGGTTTTACGAGGGTCGGGAATGCAAACTACCTCCGCGCGATACGACCCTCTGTCCCGTTAGCTCGTGTCTTCCTAACGAAAGTAATGTAATCGCGATGCCCTCTCCGCGACGTAAACGAACCGCGATAAAAGTGAACACCGCCGCTCCCGTGGAATGCAAATCTCCCTGATTTAAATCCACGGCAACGGTCCGCCCTCACTTTCGCCCCTCGAATTCTTTCCCCGCGATCGTCGGATCAATTAAGTCGTCGCCGGAGTTCAGAATCAACACGGGGTTGCGAGTTGTAGAGGGTTCCTGATACGACGCTAGAATCTTTCTGTATTTCCAAGCACAGTGGGTGGTATTGAAATTGGAGAAGCTGAACGTCAGTTGAACCTGAATTGCTTTTGTAATTACGGTGACACGTTATTGCGCCAAGTGATATGTCATTCGTCCCTCTATCTGTACCCGACAATATTTTAATAGATACTCTTCGGAGACGCTGTACGACTTGGAGGAACCGAGCTCTTTACGAGTTCTCCCGAGGCACCTGGATTTTCCACGCGGGACTCGTAAAGCTTCTTTGAAAGGTTCCCACGATTTGGCATGACGCATGACGAAGGGCTGGCTCAATGTGTGGTTTGGTCCCCGAAGAGCCCTGCGCCGAGCACTCGCCATTTATCTCGCTTCCTTACGATTTTTCATGGAAATTACGTTCCAAGGGAGGAGTGGGTCACCAGGTGGAAGACACAAGGAATGAACACCGATTCAAACCATCGGCGACTACACTTGCTGTAGAACTCGCGAGACACTACACATCCAAATTTTGTCGATGTGTCGGAGGCGAGCTCTCGTGGCCACCAAGAGCATTTACAAGATTCCCCTCGTTAACAACATATCCGAGATACATTTCTCGAACCCTAACATAGCTGTCAGCCCGATTACTCCATTTGTCCTAGAAACTCGTGGAATTAAGCCCCCTCCCTGGAGCGTTCCCCAAAACGCTGACGGTCAAGAGGTTAAAACGACCCTGTGCTAGAGCAGACGAGGCGCGTGCTTCCGGTGTTCTCGAGGATGTTTTTCGCAAACGGGACAGCGAGGGGTGGTGAAAGGGGCAGAGCGTGCAGGGAACAGGGCGGAGTCCCGGTCGATATCAACACGAGCTCTCTCTCTCTCTCTCTCTCTCTCGCTCTCTCTCTCTCTTTCTCTCTCTCACCCTCCCTCTATCTCCCTCTCTCAGTCACTCTATCTGCTCCCACGGGAACGGACACGAAAATTATATCGTCGTCTGCCGCTTATGAAAACAGCCTCGTAAAGCAGCACGACCTCGTGCCGCGGTGTCGGCCGATTCAACGGAACCGTGGCGAAACCTGACGGCACATCCTGTTGGTCCAGTGTTTATCTTGCTCCACGCGCCACTCACCATCCCCCGGTATTCTTCAATCCAATTCCCAGCGGCCCGCAAAAAGTGTATTAACTTCCGAAGTGGCGCTTTCGTTTTCCGAGGGTGTCAAGCGGCTGCATCGCGGGATGACTTTGAGGGAGGTGTGGGACGTTGACAGGAGATGGGGGAGGTGATTCGCGGTCATCCTTAAGATTGTACGGAAAGAGGATCTTCCGTTGTTTCGAGCTGCCGAAGCTTCGGCGAGTAACGGTAGTAACGTAGCGCGATCGATAGGATCCTGACTTTCCATCGTTATAAGTTTGTGCTTCCACTGGATTAATTAATGTTACTTCAATTGTGCTCGCGGGCAGGTTAATAGATCAAGTTTTCGGTGGAGGTATGGGGAAGGTATGGGGCAGATGGTGGATAGTTTAAATTTGAAGAAAAGTGGAACGCGGAAGCGCATCCTTAAGACTGGAATAGCAATTATTAAAGGAAACTCAGCGAGGTTCCTCTGAGAAGCTTAGTTTTACCAACTCAATCACGCTGCCACGGGGTTGGTCCAAGAACAGCGATCTGACAAACAAGGAACATTCTTGCTTTCCCAGAGTTGGGGAAGTTTAACAGGAAGGCCATCGTTGTAACTTGATCTTTCGTGGTAGGGCGGAATGCTCACCATCAAGATGCATATTTTTAAATCTCCTGGAGGAGCGCAATTACCAGACACAGCTGTGCGGGTAACCGCTGCTGTCTGAGCTAGTGATGGGAACAAGTTTAATGAGTAGCCATTGTACGAGTAGACGCAGTCGAATAAATCTGTAATTTCTTACGTTCGAAGAAACCAAGTTCAGGAAACACTTGCGAGAACACGGGTAGACAGGGAGGAGCAAGAATGGACAGGATGTCACAGACAGAGGAAAGGGCGGCTAGAAGCGACAAGGGACAGGAAAGGACAGGAAAAGGCAGGAAGCTATAGGAAAAGGTGACAACAGACAAGAAGGGACTGAAATAGATCGGAAACCAGCAAGATACAGACGAGTAAAATTGTTTCCTTTCATTCTTACTCTCTTCAACTTCTCTTCAAGGTTCTACACGTTAATTCATCATCCGTCAACGTCTGCGCGATATAATTTATACACAATACTCTTTCACATCACCGAATCGCTGGTAGAAAAAATTGCAAATTTTTTACTCGCTTGTCCCTTCGAATTTTGTTCCGAAGGAAACCAGGGAATAGAATAGATGATACTGATTTCGATCGAAGTCGATTTAACGCGCTCTACGGAAGACTGAAACTCGATGTGTTCTCTAGGACGAAGGGGGCCGAAGTACCATAAGAAATGCAATTTTTCCACGTAGAGAAAGGATCAACAGGCTTCGCAACGACGATCATCCCTTAAATGGCCGCCTCGACGCCCTCGAACAATTCGCTCGCGATTGGAGCAGCCGGAGCGCTAGGCAATGAAAAATTCAATCGGCGAAATTATCTCGGTTCAATTCCTCAGAATAATTCCAGCGGGAATCGAGTCGGTGGATAATTCTCTGCGGTGGTGGTTCCTTCGATCGAAAGGGGGCTTTTCACAATGGAAAGGGAATCTCTCGACTCTTAGGTAACCTTATTTCGATTTCATCCGATCATGTTCGTCTGTTTCCTCTTAAATCACTGAATTTTCTAACGCTGAACGAACGGGAGACGCAATGCCATCGATTTTCCGGTTACTTCGCGTATCAAGCATGATTTTAGTCCACAAAGTATTGCTTCCCAGAATAATGCGAACGTCACTCGAACAGATTGCAAATAAGTTTCTCCGCTTACCTTCTCTACGAAAGTTCTTAGTGAAACTAGCAGTTCAGATAATATATTACGTTGTTCGACTATTTTACTTTCATACTCCGGTTTAGTTCCCTCGAAATTTATACAATTTCTGCGAAAGTTCCTAACGCTCAGGAATTCTTTGCCCCATTTTCTTCTTCCGACAGAGAAAGAATCGCAAACTCGAGCGTTCCCAGCGAAAAGCGGCTCAGCTAATAAATTGGGTTACCCGGCAATGTTGCTTTAACGTAACATTGCTCTTTTGTAACAAATGCGATCATTTTTCTAACAGCGGTACAATTCGTAATGTCGAACAATCTCCTCCTCTCTTTTCTTTTCTGAACGGAGAAGGAAATGCAGATTCGTTGTTTGTCGACGAGCAGGTGTAATTTATACATATTTTTAATTTTATTAACGGTCAGCACGATATCGTTTTAGTAGATTGATTTGCCCCGTTATTATTTTCCGCTATAAACATCGGAGAAACGCCTCTCGCAGCTGAACGAATTTACTTTACCCCAGAATCCTAACTCCCTCTTCTTACCTCTTTTATTGTCCTCGTAAATTTCACGGCCGGTAATTGTTTACTGCCAGACGAAAAGGGAACCCACGCTTGCCCTATTATTATACTTTCATTTGATAGATTCGAAGGCAGTAAGTATCGTTATACGGTCAGAAGGATTTCTCCGCATTCAATCATGGAAATCGTGGTACCAGAGTATCGTCTCGCGAATAAGCGAGCTTCTTTTTATTTCTCAAAGAAGTTGAGTCAGAGACAAAGTCCCAATTCGGAACAGCTCGATAAATGTAACCTCTTGTAACCAATACAAATCTACCATCGCTACCTAACAGCGATGGAAGACCTTTAATCACTCGATACAAAAGCAAGCACGCGGAAAACAATACCTCGCGCATCACGACTCGCCCCCAAAGGAAGAGGAACCCATAGAATCCTTCAGATTCAACTTGCTCATAAACCTTTCAAGCATGGAGCCACGCGCAGGGAGTATCGCAATAATCGTAAACAACGGCGGAAAAACGGGAGAATGGAAGCCATGATCGCGATACGATCGAGCTCGGAGACTTAACTAGGTTAAATCCCGATTGGGGGTGGGCCGTCCGTGGCGGGTGCAAGGAGCCCGGTTCGCTGGCGCGAGAAAGTAATTTCCCTCTGGTCAAGTGAATCGATACACGGCTCCAGGACGGATGGGAACGGATGGGAACGATTGGAGGGGGGGAAAGGGTGCATGGAAATTCCTATGGACGATCGTGCAGGTCGTAGAACGGGCGAGAAGAAAACGGCTTCCCTTGGGAGAGGGAAGGTGGAGCTGCGTAGGGCGCTGGGTCAAAGGGGTGCAACGGCGGGGGTGGGTGGGCCAGTCGGTGGCAAAGGGTGGGTCGGGATTGAATCGAGAGGGTCTGTGCATGTTGTCGGATGTCCCGCTGATCGATAAGCTAACCTATTAACCCAGTGGGGCAGGGCGCGTGCGTCGCCGCCACGTAGGCGTCACGGCTACTCCCGTGACGTCACGGGACTCGTCGCAATATCGATTGAAAAATCCGGGAAATGTCCCAGGACGCCGCGAGGGACGCGTTGTTCTGGGATTCTGGGCCGGCCTGAGCACGCCAGCGGGGATTCAGCCTGAGCTCGCTCGCGCCAGCTCGATATTCACCCCTCGCCCACTCTCCGCTCTACTCTCTACTCTCTGCTCTCTCCGCCTCCTTCCTTTTTTTCTTCTTTCCCTCGTCCACGTTGCATGTATAGCCTACCGTGGTATATACGCTTATTCACGGCGGAATTTGTCGGTCTATTCGCGATTAAAGCGGATGTCACCGGGGAAAGTGACGTGACTCCGCTCGGAGGGTTTGTTCCGTCGGAGAATTCTTATTTCGAGCTTTTAGGGTAGGAGGCCGGGCGGAGGCTGATTCCTTATCGCGTGTCAATCTTTGGAGAGCATTTGAATTTGGAGAGCACGAAGGGTGGAATAGTTTTCCGCCGTTTCATCTATCAAAGCCAGCAGCGCTCCTCTCTCCACAGAGATCCCGGCCTCTCTGCGGTTTCTTTCAGTTTCTCGGCAATTTCCTGCGAATTCCGTCGCGGAACTCTCGATATCCGTTACGATATTGTTTACCCCCGTTCTCGACACGCCGCACGGGCACCGTTTCAATTTACGTAACCGAGATGGACGTATCATTTCGCGCAGTTTTATGCATCGCGTGACCCCGCCCGATTCGCTGATTATTCGTCGCATAATCGTACCATGAATTATGGATCGATCCCCTCCATCTGTCCGCGTTTACACGCACTCGAGCATCGAGAATTTTCCACCTTCCACCTGCTCGCGCATTAACGCTCTCTTCTCCTTTCGTCTTTTATATTCCTTCGCTTGGTTTCCCTTTCATCTTTTATCGTTCTATCGTTATTCTATTCCTTCGATACTTCCTCCACTGTTTCGTCTCTCCCCTGCCACTCGCCCCCCATACGCTTCCACCATTTACGACCCAGCTGTCCCCGAAGCAGCGTCCTCCAGGACGCGGCGCGTAATTCAATCAAACCGCGTCCCGTCCACGTCCGCAGCCGAATATCCGCGGGGCTGATTTTATTAGCCGCGAGTGCGTATTTTGCCGCGGCCCCGGCACCGATCGATTTTCATAGTCCATTAAGTAATTGCGGCCGTGATCGCGGCGCTCGCACAGGATCGCTTCCCGTGGAGGGACAGGCAGCTCTTGGACGTGATTTCCGTCCGTCCGCGACAATGTTTGCCCTCTCGATTAATCGGGGACCCGGCCGGCTAATCGATGTCGAAGCTCGACGAATTAAACAGGTTTCGATAACGTCGCTGGTTACGCGATCGTCCAGCGCCGGACGCTTTTCCGCCGGCGGATCGACCGGGTTCGCGGCCTATCGATTTCGATCTCGTCGAAGAATCGCCGACGGCATATCGACGCCGGGTTGATGGAGCGTTACGCGACTGCTCGATGTTGCGTTCATTTGGGGAGGTAACGAAGCGGCGATATACCGCGTGGGTGGAGAGATGGGAAAATTTGGAAGAATAGTGGAACGGTAACTTACGTCCTTTTACAATTAGTGTTTCTCTTCGGTCGTACAAGGAATCGTAAGAAAATATGTAGGTCCCGCGACACAGAGAGAATCCCGACGATGTTCTGCCACTTGGTCACCGAGTGACCCTCGACTTTCGTTTCGGTAGAGGCAGTCATTGTTCCGTCATGGTAGCATCTATGTAGACCAGAATAATGGGGACAAGTTCCTTCGGGCAAGCCTCGTCCGTCTAAATTGTCAAACCGTGACGTCATTATTGTCTTTGCCCGCATTATCTTATCACCTGGGAACGAGACTGCTTGCTCGACCCCGATAGCGAACGATGATAACGTAATTGTGCTGATTTTAATGATGCAACGAGCTCACTCATTGGGTAACTGCGAGGAGGAGTCTCGAGGTGATTCCCGGCAGCCTTCCCCATCGTTCTTTCATGCTAAATAGGTAACTAGTTGCAGCTGGAAAATACTCTATCGATAAAATCGAAACGATCGAACGGACACCCGATCCCTTCGAAATATTCCGTTCACGCGAGGCCAGGCACAATGGCGTCCTATTATTAGCAATGAAATTCATTGAAACATCTTTCCCCTCGTAATTCCGTTTTATGCCGGAGAGAAACACGGAAAGTGGGCAGAGAAAATGCGGTCCTTGGCAATGCAGGACTGGCCGCGGGCCAGAATTGTTTCGCTGCTCGGGCGTTTGCGTTAACTTGGACGAGGTTGGTAGAATTCCGAGCCCGTTCCCCGCTGCTCCGACCACCGAAAGGATTAATTCGATAATATTACGCGATCGGGTCCTCTGGCTAAGCTCCTTACGATACAGAGGCGCGCTCGCCTGCGGCGGATGCTGGGAGAGCGATCGACACAATTACCGAAGTCGCTCTATCGATTCGCTTCCGCGGCCAGGCTGCACCGTAGTAAATCGCGCCTTAAGCTCGGGGTAAATACACCGTGTACGGGAAATTACAGCGATTCAACGGTTATGTTTCACGGGAACCAATCAATGACACTTCCTTCTATTCCTTACCTTCCCTGAAGCTCAACCCTATGTAAAATGTCCAACTCCACTCGTAACGAACTCCGAGGCACAGAGACTTTGAGGCTTCAAAGGATGGCTCGAAATTCTACGAGGGATACTTTGTCCGACAACCGAGGGAAGCGCCGAGATTTCGCAAAGAATCGCCAGTACAAAAGTCTCTCAACCGTTCCAGGCTCGGAACGAAGAGAGTAAGACGTAGTCGGCGAACAGGAAATCCGGTAGCCCGAGCATGATCGCGAGCAAAGACGGAGCACGAAAGGCTCCGCAGTCGAGGCTGGAGAATTAATTGAATTAAACGGTAACGGAGATGCATGCCGTCGACGGGTGACCACAGTGCGGCTGTAGACCGGCAATTTTGCATGCTCGAGCGTGGCCGTGCTACGCCACGAGAATGCACACGCTCGCTAATAATTACTATAACGACGGAGGGAGATCGGGATTGCGCGGAAGAGCGCGCGGTCTCGACGATTCTGCCTGCTTAATGGCGCCTCCTCGCGCCTTGTTTCACGGCGCAGTATTTCATCGCGGGAGTCCGAGAGCCGCGAATATTCCGCGTCTCCACTACAATTGGCGCACGGGCGGAAACAATTTCTCGCGTGACGGAACCAGCGACGGTGGAAAGAAACTTTGTCTCTTTCAGAGCGGACATTCTTGGCCGTCGGTGCTTCTAGAATCGACGCTGTTGAGTATTGCAATTTCTGATACCTGTGCACTGCTCTGAGAAGAACAGAAGTAACGATATTTTGCTAAATATCCGAGCATTGGAGACGGTATGTCGTCTCCTCGCAAACTTGTGTATACTGCATTTTATACTTACCCTCTACTTTCCACCGGTTTGTATCTTTGCAGAAATTTCGTGACTCTTGACTGAAAAGTTTCCGGAAGCTTGGATCTCGCGACGTTCTCTGCTCGCTGGAAGGGGTGTTTTTCATTTGCCGTGATCGGAAGGAGGGTGATTTCTACTTAAAGCCTGTATTCGATGAATGCCTGCCTCGAGACTGAATGGGCTCTCCTGGCTCGCATTCATCGCGGTACAGTACGCGCGAAAATTGATTCCGAAGGCTCCATTAATTCCGAACGCGTCCATTAACGCGGCAATTAATCATTCCGAATCCCGACAGCATCCCGCGCATCGTCTAATCGCGTTTAGCGACGCATTCCTCGAAGATCATCCTTATGCCCTTCCGGAATCCAAGACGTGCCGCGAAACCTTGACTCTCGGATAAGGAATATTCTCAGAGATAGCCGTACGATCGTTACACATGATTCTAAATAACCTGCACATAGTCGTTAATGCGAGCCACTTACAAAATGACTTTGGGAACTTCAAATAAACAATGATAATGCTGCATCCAATTATTCCGTTTCTCGCTTCATCATTATATTATGAATTACACGGACAAGGGACCTGCTTGCCATTTAACAGACGTCTGAAACGGTTCGTTGTTAATTCTGAATCTGCATAGAATACCGCAAACACAAATAGGTACATACTGTGGCGTAACGAAGCCAACAAAGCTCCACGGTTCACCCGACTCTTTCTGACAGTTTCCCTAATAAACCCACACAGTGTCACGCGGCGAACAGTCCCAGTGTTCCCAAATTTACCCGCGGCAATAAATAGCCCTGTCCAACGTAGCGCCGCGGTCACACACGTTAAGGCGGCTATTTGCGGGAACGAGAGGCGAAAAGGCAAGGGCGCGCTGCCGAACGGCCTTGCCAAAAACTTGACGACGATCGACTTAAGAGGAATTGTCGCCGCGAGGCTGCCAAAGCGCATTCGGAAGCTCGGAATCGCGAGCCTCCTCGGGAAGGTATTCCGGAACGAGGTCTCGCGATCGCGATAAACGTTTCTTGGCATCGACTATTCAGTCGTGATCGGTTTGTACGCCGATTCTGCGCGGAGATTGGGGTAGATCGTCGGCTGTGTCGCGAGGACTGCTTTCACTTCCCGCTGCCAACTGGGATATGGGGTAAAGGAGATGGTGGATGAAGGTCGAAATGTGGGAGAGTGGCTCGGATACAGCTACTATCCGAGTCAGGAAAATGGGTAAAGAATACCGTGTCACCCTTAATCCCACCCGCGTCTACAAAGGTTCTCGAGCAATCTGTATCTCGAACGATCCCGAAACATCATCCCCCAATTTCTCCGACCGGCGCGATTAACTCGGCGGAATAAATCAAACTCGCGCGTCTGGCGAGCACACCGACGGCCCATTAAAATACAATTTGCGGGCATTATAAGGCAGCGGTTGAGACTGTCAAAGGCAATTCCCGTCCACGGAAACGCCTCGAAATGATTACGTCCCCGGGGGTTCGCGCGGCGAGCAGAAATTAAAGGGCCGCGACCAGTACACCTGCACACTTTATTTCTTTCTCCGCGAAGGTTTATTAACTGGTGAACAGGCCGCGTGATAAAGTGGCGAATAAAGCAAGATCACGTCGGATTAGCGGCCGAAGGCTGCGTGTAATGGGTTATTCTTTTTCCCCCCGAGAACCGACCGCCAATCGCCGAGTTACGATTCACGGAGAACAATGCCGCGAGATTGTATACCGTTTTATGCAGCCGCCAGACGTTTCGCGCTGTGTCGTTCCGAGGACGCGTTAATTTTCTATGCGTCCTGGCCGTAACTCTCGGCCCTCTTTTTGCTCCTGGAGCTCACTGTTCGGCGCGCGTCCGCGACGCCAACGAATGCCCGTGATAAACATCTATTTGCCAGCGTGAAAAGTTCAGAGTTACGGGAACTACGGTATTTATGAGATTTTTCGGATATTTCCCGCGCGCTTCGCTGCGGGGAGATATACAGCGTGGGTGGGAAAAGGTGGAATGGTACCTGATACTTTTGTCGTCCGACGGGGAACAGCGTCATTGTTTGTAAAACCGTTGCCGGTTTGGAATATCGCGCGGCTGGGATCGATCGTCGTTGCTGGTACCGTTTCAAACATTGATTATTCTAAATCTGGAAATTTGACGATGTTTCACTGAGTAGTTACAGTCTTAATCAGAAACCCTTCTTAATTTTAAACTCACCTTGCACCGTGGAAAGTTGCGAAGGGGCGAAACGACGCTTTGTAATTAACGTAGGGCGCATCTGCGCGCAATAATGTATCTCTGGTCGTGATACGGAATATTAATAAGCTAGATGGACAGGTCGAAACCATTCGGCCGTTCGTGCGCGAATTACAATGCGCCGATGCGGGCTGGTGTTTGCACGCGCGTTTCGCCAAGTGAATAGCAAGTAGTCGACTATGGGTCGCTGATATTGCGAAAATTTCCAGCGACGATTCAACCTCCGAAACGATTTTGACCGGCTTGCGCAACCGGCCCTGGAAAACCCCACGTGTCAGAGTTCCATCGAGGAATCGTATGGGATTAATTCATCTAATCACACTTCGTGGACGTTTCATTTTGTGCAACGAAACAATCTTTCCACGATCGTTATCCTAAATACGCTATATAGTGCTTAGGAGTGTTTGCCAACTTTTCACGACGGACAGTGTTAGGAACTACTTAATACCTACATTGAGTGGCATCCACGGAAACAATATCATCGGTCAAAAACATGGGCAAACAATAGCGGCGTCACATCTGTCGCGAATACGGCCAACAGCATAGCGTTATTTACGGCATCAACGACGGCAAACGACACTCGCGTATTTGTGGACATAGTATGACGTTATCGACGGGTGCCCGACGTTAGCAAACAATGCCGATATTGACGCGGCTTCGGGAGAATATTATTAATTTGCCGCGGCTGTTGCTTAGAATTCTCCCTGGAAGATGCCCGACCGCTTCCGTTAGAGAGCCATGCATCCGATTATCGCGGGCTGCCAGGTGGCTCGCCCGTTAGACGATGAACCATGGAAGAGGCATTCATAAAACTGCTCGCGGTGGTTCGTTAAATCTCGATGCTAATGAACGCGCATATTCCGCGGTGGAGCCGGCGAGGATCTGCTTTCGTTGACACGGTTCGATGTGAACCGTTCGTCGGCGATGTCTGCCCATGCGGTTTCGCGAAAGGTCAAATAATTTTACGAGCCACGCGTCACGTTGCCTGGTCGCTGTGCCACGCTCGAGTAATTCCCGGCGATTATGCAAACGGCAGTTTCTTATCCAAAGCGGCCTGGAAAAACGCGAAATCGTAAATACTGATTGCACGGGACGGTAGTAACTTTATCAGGTTTTACGAATCGCCTTCGAGTGGCGAAATTTCGGGGAATTATATGTGAAGTCACGAAGGAAACTGTAAAGTTAAGCGGCGTGCCAAAGTTCTTCTATGCTTCTCTGAAATATCCAAGGGATAGAAGAATTCGAAGATCTACGAGTGCTTGCGACAGCATCTTCCAAACGGAAACACCGAAGACAGTAATACGTTTGTGTTTTCTGGAGTACGTCTAAAGAATCCAGTATAGAAACGAGCATTTATCTTTCGGATTCGACTAATGCGGCGGGGGGTGGGGGCTGACGGATGAAGAGAGAAAGGGGCTGAAGGATGTCGCGTAACAAACAGCGCGTGGCAAATGGATTTGCCGAGGAAGCTCGACGCGCTACGTGACATTGATAATTTGCCATGAAGACCGACGGAGAAAATGTAAGAGAGCAACGGGATTAGATGGTCGACTGCCCTTCCGGTTGGCCCGCGAAAAGCTTCTGTTAGTGGTCGATCGTGACGCTTGGCAGACGCTAGAACGAATGGCTCTGGAAGATTACTGTTATTAGTTATTAACAACGTCGTCAATCGAGTCGTAGTAACGTAAAATCAGTAGTTAGATGGATTCGTGTCTGGAATAAATTATCCATCGTAATTGAAATTGAAGAGGGAGTTCGATAAAAAGAAAGACAAACAACGTTCTCTTATACTTCTCGAAAATAGTCAACAAATAGACTATCCAAATATTTACGCACGTTTTAATGAGAAGGAAAGGCGAAGCAAAACATTTCTCCCATGCTAATCAGAATTTTCTCGCGAGATCCAGTCGTTTCCACGGAACGCGTAGACGAATTAACTCGACGGCACAGAACAGACGTCATTGAAACTGCTCCTAAGCGTGGAAAGATGGATGAGGTTTCACGAGCGGCGAGATATTGCGACAAGGATCAAGCGAGTCGGTCCAATAGTTTCAGCGGCTTTCGCGAAATCAACGCTCTCGCCCAGCGTTACCACAGCTCTAGCCACATTATCGCCGGCACTGCGAGCAACAATCATTGCAGTTGTCAACGTTGCCGGTGTCGTCGAGCTTCCTCGTTGCTCTGAGCATCGTCGACGATGTCGTCACTTTGTCACGGG
Organism: Andrena flavipes; assembly: GCA_963971345.1. Classification (NCBI taxonomy): domain Eukaryota; kingdom Metazoa; phylum Arthropoda; class Insecta; order Hymenoptera; family Andrenidae; genus Andrena; species Andrena flavipes. The sequence continues at coordinate 50,858,533 of OZ020482.1, forward strand.
CCCGCGAGTCAGTTTTAACCATTCCGCCTCCGACCTGCTGGTTGTGAAATCCGCGTACCCGCTTGTAATCGCAGGGAAAGTCGGCCTGTGCAATTTGTCGATGCCAAACGTTGGCCGATCGGGCTGGAACGGAAGATACGATCCTTTTTACAGTACGATAAGATAGAACGCAGGATACGAAATGAGAAACGACGTCGGAAACTCTGAAACATATTCATATTACTCTTTTAAAATCTCTGTATTCGTATTAAACGCGTGGAAAGGGGAGCGATCTACCACAAAAGCCTTCCTAAATTGAAGAAAGGTGGAACTCACTCACTATCGATAAAGAGACACGGGAGACTCGATGCGTCCTGATGTGTCATGCTCGAGCACATCGCAAGTAAATCACGTACGAGACGAGGTCGTGCAAATTGATCGCCGCAACAGGGCATCACGTTCCCGTTGCTTGCGTTCGAACCGTAAAACGGAGCACAGAGCCTTGACACCGTGTTGACAGTACTCGTTTGGAGACGAAATGCCCAGACAGAGAACTAGCCGGCAGATCCAGGAATCTGAACTCTCTGTAGTTTACATACCTAGAGCTATTTCTCATTGTCCAAACTCTACCATTAAAATCGTCCAAAGTATAATAGATTTCGCGCCCACGCGAGTTACTATTTCTAATATCCGTTCTCGTTGGAAAATCACAGCAGACAGTTGCACGGTTGCCGAGGGAAACCGTTCCTCCTCGCAGATACTGCTTCCTCGTCCCCGTGGTTTTACTTTTTATTCCCTCGCTCGTATCAGCACGAAGTTACGAGCTCTTTTTTTACGGGCGCATTATCTTCGTGACGCGATGCAGCGCGTTTAATTACGGTGACGTTTGTGTTTTTTACGATTCGTGCGGCGGAGCCGTGATGAGAACGCCGGCGAAAAACGTGTCGCGCAACTGTGGGAACGGCCGAATTATTGATGTTCACGGGGCGCCGCGCGGCCTCGCCTTGAGGATTCGCCTTCCGCGTTCTCGCTTTCAATTTCCGGCGTCTAGCTTCGGTTAATTGTCCCCGGGGAGAATCGTTTCGTCGTGGATTAAAAGAGCTCCGTTCCAAATTAAACTAAAAAAAAATTCAGTTCGCTACATTCTAGAGGTCGAAGATTAAAGGGAACTATGCGATATCTTGGTTTTCGGGAACTATTCTTCAACGAATGACAACGCAGCGATTTACGCAGATTACTTCTCTTTCGCGGCGGCCAGCAATTTACATGCCAACGATTCGTTGCATTCTGCGGAATGGTATCATCGATGGAAACAGGTTAGGTATTCTGTTTGCGATTCTGCTCTCGTGGACGATCGTGGGATACGTGGAGCTGGTTAGAAAAATGGCTGCGTTTCCAGATAAGTGGTCCAGCTGATTTTGCATCGACCATCGAACGACCATGCAAATGCATATTTTTTTAGAGAGCAAACGAAGAAAGGGCCCGCATAGAAATTAACGTTTTAGTTTGCTCCTTTCTTTTACACGAATTGCACGCTTGTCCCTCCATTTGGAAGCATCTCGCACATTTCGGTTCGCTTTTGCTATCTTGGCACACTTCCATGCTGCACAATTTTTTACCAAGGATTACATTTCCAGCTCGATGTTAGGGGTTCCTTTTTAGTGACGTTTTTCCACGTGACATCCAACAAACTATTCCCTTCGACAAATTTTACCAATCAAAAATTGCATATCTTCTTCGGCATCGTACCAGCATCCTTCGATTTATGGAAATCCCATGCCCCCCACGCTCTCACCCTTCGTTTTCACGCAACGCCCCTGGTAGCAACCCCTGTCGGCGCGTTTGGCTGATCAATTTTCAATTTTCCGCAGCTAGTCGCGTCCACGTGAACCGTGGAGGCCCTCGAGCACCTGAAATCACATTCCATTGTCTCACCGAGCGTCTAGAACAGCGACGGGCAGCACAGGGAGCAAAAATACGAGACGCGGAGGCAGGAATAGGATCCGTCGAAGGGGGAATACCGCAAAACACCAGGCGTTGCATAATATCCACTCAGGGCCGTGTCTTTTATTTATGCGCGACAGCGACGTAATTCCAGAGAAACATCGCGCGAGATTACTCGCAAGATCTCGGTTATTCCTGGGGTGTACAAGACGACCCTGTCGTTTCCACGTCCCTCCCTCTCCAACTTCCCCCTCTTCCTGCTTTAATAACGAGGCGCGAGAAGAATCGTCTCGACAGTGAGGGCACGAGGGACTTCGATTAATTTCATTAATATCATTAATTTCGCACGCACCGGCGACGCAATGTTGCCCAACCAGTGGGGGCTTTATCTCGATTCTACCTCCATTTTGGTTCTCACTCGAGGCTGATTGTGCAAGGTGTTTATTTACGGCCGTGTTAAAAATTGAACGTTACGAGAGCGGAGCACGAAGTTGCGACAGTAGAGTCGTAAAATCGAGCTCTTCGCGAAGTCCTCGAAGACGTTTATCGCGAGCTTCGGTGATAATTTCGTCGTTTAAGGTGCTGGCAACGGAGACGCGCCACAATTTCGACTTCTTCCTCGGATTTCTACAATCCAGAAACTCGGGGAAGATGTTCTATGTATTCGTTTTGCAGGCTGTTACACGCTTATTTACAGTCGATTAATTTTACAAGTTGCAAGAGTCGCGCAGCAAATTCTAATGACGGGGAAACGAAAGGAACTCTAAGTACTATCGATCTTGATAAAAAGCCTAACTTTCTTTACCATATTTTGCTAGCGTACAAGGGATTAAGATGTTTTCTACAAATTTTGCAACTTTTGCTGATGGAAGTAACCCTCGATTGTTCGTTCGATGATACGCGATAGCTTTTGATGTTGTCGAGGCGGTTCAGGAGGGTTCGCGGAATCGTTTCGCAATTTGCAGCATCTGCGAGTGTGTGTGAAACGCCAATGCCGTAATTAGACCAGCTAGCCTCAATTTTTATTATCGGCCGACTGTTGTCTGGAGTCTGGTGCGCGCATGACTACGCTACAAATCGGAACGCTAGTGTGTCAAGGTGAGTACACACGTCCTGTCGTCGCGCACACCGCCAGCCGCGACGGGTGTCGTGCATAATATTTGCGCGATCGATATAAAACGTCGATCGTTGAACCGGCAACGAAATGCCCGAAATCTCTGCGCGCCTCAAGGACCGTTAGTCGAAAATCGGTGAAAATCCATCAAAATTACCCGTGCCTACATTAATCACGAACACTTGGACATCCACCGAAATTAATCACTCCGCAGCAGTCGACGCGTAGATTCTCGCAGACGCAGAAACGCGCAAGCCACCATGTTTTCTTCGGGCCGAGATGGGAAAAAAGGGGAAATTCAGACCACGTTCCCCAAGGCCAGCTAAATCACCCCCACGAACCCGAGGGTTCCCCCCTTGCGCAAAACCTTGACGAAATTAACCCTCTCGCGGCGCGATTTCCCGCTACATAAATCAAAGCAACGAAACCGAATCCTTGCCCAACCCCCGGGGTCGCGTAAAACCCGCCATGAAACTTGGCGCCACGGTTCAAGAGCCGTTACGAAAGTCGTCGTTCCCCCGCAGGTGCAATTGCAATTAACCAAAGACGTCTGGAAATTGAATTCGCGCGAAAGGTAAAGAAACAAGCGTTTCCTCGGCAGCCGGCCCCTTTGCCCCTTCCCGTTCGTTTCACCTCTGCGCGTCTCTTATCCTTCAGGGGCTACTCAGGAAGCGAGGGCGTCCTCGAGGAACCAATCTAGCGAGTGTAATGGAAACCTTGCTGCGCAAGAAGGTAGCCAGAGGAGCGGAAGGGTGGGAAGAGGGTAGGACGAAGGGGAGGAGGGCAGAGAAGCGAGGCGCTTTCAGATGGCCGGAAAACGCGATATCAAACGGGTCGCGGGGTACGGCCGAGGGATATTTCCGAGAGGGGGGGGGGGGGGTGGGGCAGGGAAGGAGGATCGGAGAACAAAATACGGGGCTCTAGAGGGGCGGAAAGCCACCGAGGGCTACGTGCCGGCTGAGATTTCAATTCAATTTCTGCCCCAGCAGCGTAAACACGCGAGCGGGTCGCGATCGGAGAATGGCTCTCGTTTCTGAAATTTTTATGAGCCCAGAGAGGCCCGCGGACGGGGGGATTAAGTGGTCGGAATGGCGTGAAAGGGGTGCTCGAGCCTAGGTGAGGCAGGGACTTTGAAACCCCGCGTTTCTCGCTGTTCAAATATTTGCCTGTTCCTCGCGGATCGGGGAAACGAGGATGGTGATATCGAGCCGATGGTTCGATTATGTCGAAGGGGAGCCTGGCTTTATTTCGCCCCCCGATCATTTTCGAGGGATAGCCAGTTTTGCAGCGCACTCGTTGAATAACGTTGAGCCGTGTCAACCAGGAAAGTTTCCAAAGTAATTTCGTTTTTTTATGAGCAACTTAAAACGCGAGCCTCGTCGACAAGTAAACCGCGGGGAACGGCTACCGATTTCTCTCGAGAGAACGAAGGGAAACGCGTAACGCGACGCCCGATCAGGGAATGTTAACGAGGCGCGCCAACAAAGGGCGCTGAAACGGGCGCTCGTAATATTTCTAGACGCACGCGATTCGCGGTCGTGCAAATAAGAAGGCAAGCAGCGACGAGCAAGATCGTGTTGACACTTTTTCCCCTCTTGTCGTTGGTTCTCGTTACGTAGCGCCACGCATTCGCGAATTAGCACGCGGGTATCAGCTTAATTTTTTCACCGGCGTCGCCGGCGTGCAAATATTTGCAAGAGCAACGGGGCTGGGTCGACCGTTTCGTTTTTCCTCTTCCTTTTTGGCAGTCCCCTCTGCTAGGCTCCTCGTTCTCCATTCTCTTTCTACACGGATCACCTTTCATCTTTCTTCCGGTGTTTTGCTTTTTGAACTGGGATCATTGTCGTGGGACTCCGCGAATTACTGATCGAGAGGTTCGAAGATCGATTCGTAGGTGTTTTGGAATCTGATCAAAGATCCCTGTGAATGCTTTTTAGTATTTTGTAGATCATAGTGTGAAATCGAGATGAGAATGGAAGATGTAATTAGGTGTCCTCAAGATGCGAGTGAATACGAAGCTGCCCTGATTCGATGTTTGGTGTGCGTTGATTGTGGAAAGATAAGTGACTGTTACAGTTCCTTTTATAGCACGAGTATGTTGGTTACATACTCGTGTGCTTTTCCAAGAATCATTCCTTTATCGTATGACATTTGTTAAGGTGTCAGATAAGAGTGTTTCAAATTTTAGCGTGCCATTTGAGCTCTTGTTTCTTGCAATTTCAACCGCGAGCAGTTCGGTTTTAAACTGGTTTGATAGAAGGGCTTGCTCGTGGGCAGGAACACCTTCTTTTCGCCCTGGAATTTTCGTAGGTGGAATCGTTATCGCGGCATATTTATGTACCCACTTCCGCGAAAGCATTATGGCCACCTTCAAACCACACTAACAAGTTTGCACCAGGCGCGATAATTGCCCACGGTTTCGATGCGGCTTCCTTCTCTGGTTTCTTTAATTTTTAAATTAACTTGCGTAGAGTTTATAATCACAAACGTGATGGACGTTAATCAGGTTATAAAGTCCATAAAAGCTTTCGTAAGCCTTTCTTCCTTTTCTCCTATGTTCCTTAAAGAACTCCCCTAAGAATTTATTCATCCGAACCATCCATCGTTCATCGCTGAAACCGCGATCTTCGCACGGCAGCATTAGGCACACTCACCGCGAACCATCCGTCTCTTTTATGCATGAATTTCGAGAGGCAGCGCGCGCAAATCGCCTTAACGAGCGGGTCGAGCAACACTTTGATGTCTCCAGCGTGCCACGAGCAGACTCGCAGAAAATGAAATCGCCCAGAAAGGACAGAGACCGGGAGAACGCGGAGCCGCGCGAAGATGGAGGACGATGTAACGAGGGAAAGAGACATCACAGAGAGCCAGGAAGCCTGTATCCAGCATATTTACAGCCAACGGGCGTATTTATGGTGGCTACGGTTCTCCGATCGTTTACACGGATAATTATGTTTGGCTTGAATTAATGCGCCATCTCCCTTCTCTCCTGCCCGCTGTCGCTGGCCCCCTACCCAGCGAAAGAAGCTATAGGCCCCCCCGTGCACGCAAGCAGGTTCTTAACCGACCTCACGAGGCGGAAGGCGGTCGGCCACGGTTCGTTAATCTACGTACACATCGGGATATCCTCGCCGTTCCATTCAGTAATCGAGAGTGAACGCTCTGAAAGGACTGGTGGACCATCTGGTCCGCTCGTTCCACGATCCCGTTTCAGTTGGAGGACGATCGACGGTCTCGGGTCAAGATCTGGAACGTAATCAGCGGCGGAACACGCTTTTGGTAACTTGTGACCATGAGTAAATCGTGGGAAGATTAGAAAGAGGGTGGAAACATCTTGGGAATTGAATTTGAATTTTAGAATATATTTGCACCTGCTCGCGTGATCGAGTCACTGGAAAATGTCCTTGAAACTTCTCTCAGGACTTGATTGAATTGTCTGAACGCTGTCTGACATTTTACTATTCTACTTGAATGGCGCGACGCGTCGGAGATTACTTATCCGCAGACTTTCGCGACGCAGGCAGTCCCGCGATTTCACCGGCTCGCGGGGCATTAATTTCTCGGTGGTCCACGCACGGACATTAATTATCGGAGGTAATTAGAGACGCCACTCGGCGGATCGACACACGAGACTTTCGCGCGACGATCGGTGAGCGACAGGATAATTGAAAGGGTGGCGCGCGGAGCTTATTAACGCTCGCGATTAGCGCGTCCACTCGAATGGAAACGGTCGCCTCGAAAATTCCGCTTCTCGTTAACGCCCATTATCGGCCAGCAATTATGTGGCCGTGTGACGCGAGATTTATGTAAGGATGCCTACTGCCAGTGACGAAGCAGATACTCCCTCGTTCGAACTTCTGCTGGTAGCATCTTGGGAATCTGAATAGATTTTGAGCGCGTAGGCAGTACCTCTTTAGAAATACCTTAATGGTTTGAGTTTTAATCTAAACCGATTGATTATTCAGATAATCAAGAATTCTATCTCACCTTATTTCGAGGATTGAATGTTTCAAAGACGCGGTTTCTTTGGTACAGATTGTTAGGGCTAATGGATTACCTACTCGAAAAAGTGCGAAGTGAGAAACGGGAACGATCAGCTGTACGAAACGTAATCGCCACTCGAATTTATGAAGATTGCGATGATTGTTATGCAACGTGCCAACAGTGATAATAATTTGGGAAGTTGTTTTTGGCACGCATTCGTGTATATTTCAAGAATGCGTGAATTTATATTCGCCGGATGCAAATGCGAGATTCATTCTGTAAACCTTTAATGCTGATTCCGCGTTGAATTTGTTGGGGAAGTCCGTGCCAAGTGAATCGACATTTAACGATTATTAAACGCTCGTTAGCCGTTCGAAGTGGAAGTGATACGCCAGTTAATCGATTTTTATCAACGTCGAAGGAAGGAAGAACGAGAGTTAAAAGACACGGTTGATTTGTGAATTAAATTTTATTAACACAAGGAGCAGATTCACATTCCGCCCCTCGGATTTCACAGATACAAGGGAGATATGGACGAAGGGAGGGCCACGAGCAAAATAGAACATCATCCGTGTTCTAATGAGGGTCGACGGCAGCGGGGGCGGCATTTGTTACTTTTATCGTCAGCCTTCCGACACGGCCCCGAAATAATTAGCATTTTAATGTATGTATCCGCTTATCTAGGCGACGGCCGGTTAGTCCGTGTAGTTTTGCATGTTAATCTCTATGGGAAATTACATGCACCATTGCGCCATCCGGGCACAGCCCCCGAAACAACTTCGACGACGTCCCCGTTTCGTTCACCTGAATATTAACGATCCTTTCTTCGAACGCACGAACAATCAAGAGATCGAAAGCTTCCCTACGGCAAGGTCGGCTGTGATACTCTTACTCGTTAGCTGCGAGAAAACTATTAAACACTCGAGTGGAATAATATCAAACACAGAGTATCGTTTATGAATCCGTGCCCAACAGCGTTGGTTTGCATCCAACAACTTGCCCGAAGCTCATACTTCGCGAAGGATGGACAAGTAGCGAAGTTTCTAAGAAGCTGTCACAAGTTGCTGTTGGGGTTAGGTTGCAGCTGGCCTTCAAGGAATCCCGCAATTATTAGTTTTGGGCGATGGCCGCCTAATAACAGCCACAGGATGGTGACGTTGATTACAGACTTGGACGAAGTAACGCGGTAACTAACTTGCCGAGAGGCTGATTAGAGGGCCACCCGATGTGGAGTCGCGATAATAACGCGCGAATACTAATGCCGATCATCCCTCTTGTCCTGCAGCAGTCGTTGCAACTCTTTTGATCTCTGCAAACAATGCTCGGATGATCCGAAACCAAACAGAGATCCTGTCGTAGATCCCGTGTAGTAGAAAATCTGAAACTGACGCTCCGAAGTACTTAAACGATCGAAGTAAGAGTTACCAAAATTCAGCACAGAGGAAAACAAACCTGTTTCTCGATAAAAGTAAGAAGTCGAACATGCACATCGCGAATAACGAATTCGTAGGCAGCAAATGGGTATCCACGCCTTCGATTCTGCCACCGCGTGCTCACTGCCTCGGTTCTCCGTAGTTACACGATAAATCAACGACGCCTGGGGATAAATCGTCATATAGAAACCAGGTTACGCAAATGTTATCATGTCCGTCTGTTAAAATGTTGCCCGCGGTGTTTGCCTTAGCTGGTTGCACGCGATCGCGGCTAATCAGACAGCGAGGCCAAAGTAGCGAGCTTCGGGGGACTGTATTCTGTCCCCCCAGGAAAAATCCAGGGGATCCGTAGACGCGTTGACAGAGAAAGAAATACTACAAGGCATAAACATAGTATACATATATGTACATCGGTAACACGGCGATGAATCAACGTCGAAACGGCTATAGATCCTTCTGTCCCCGCGATTATTGGCCACGGTGTGTCGGTGATATTTCATTGCTGCCCGACAACCACTTACCAACCCCCCCGATTCTTCGATTTCTAATCCACGAATGGAGGAAACGAAATTCGGGGACGCGCCGAGCAATTTTTTCGTGCTCCTCGCTACGATGGAGCGAGGCGATGACGCCGGGGAAGCGGGATGAATTTATTGTCAATGCGCGTGATGCGCAATTTAGACAACGGAGGAACCATGAAAGGCTTTCCTTAGGGGAATAATGGATTCTGCGGGGAAGCCGGTGGTAGATCTTTATTTCCCGCGCCGGGGAATTTCTCCAGCGCAGGCGTAAAAAGCGTCTATCAATCTTGCCCAGTTAAATTGCACGAAATTTACACGGTTAACGCGAAACGACCTATTTTACCCCGTGGCATCGTCGTTACTCGCAATTATTCCGACGCGGTAACGCGATCATTCTCGGTTGAATGTTTTCGCACAACGGGCTGACGGCACACCGTGCATTTGCGTCACCAGCCGAACATGGCGCGGCCAGGATTAATGACGGAGTGTTGCTAATTACGTCGAACTACATAATACGACTCCGTATGGAGAGACTTTCGCGATAGACCGGGGATACATCCGAACTCTTGAGCCCTGTCTGTTGCATCATCCAGTGTCCCTCGTTCGAATATCTGTAACAATTTGAGAAATTCTCTGTTCTCTCGCGATTACCCACTGCTATTAGAATTCCTTTGAATATTCGTCGATTAAAACAGATTCCTCCTTCTCGAATCTTCAACTGCGATACTGAATCCTCTGATTTCTAACTTATCGTTAAAAGCTTGAAACATTCCCACAGTCACGTTGCCTTGCACCACAGTCTTCGATTCTTAAAATCCATTTCATTAACCACGCAAACACTCTTCCCTTTGGTCCTCGTTTCGCAATGATTCTCAGGATTGCCGATCTTTCGGACCAGAAAACGAGCAATATCAGGCACAGCGGTGGTTCTACGTGTTTGGTCGACTCCGAGGGGTCGATCCACAGCGAAACTGGGTTACGGCTTCAGTTCCGCCGCGTGTACTCGCGCGGATACTCATTATCAAGCGCGAGCAGGCCTGTCGTCGCCTGGCGTTGCACAGCTACACGCGCGACTCTGCCCGCACACCGCACACCGGAAATGCCCTGCGACTGACACAATGACAGATTATGCAGCCGGCTGTCTCTCCCACGACCGCCGCGACTCTGTAATTTATTTAATCGCGCGCGTGGCCCACGGCCCACCGTCGAATTTCAGCTGATTGGAACGCGCGACGCGTTCTCTCACGGCGATAACGAGTTTTCTATGTGTCCCCGTTCATCGGGCAACTAATTCCTGCGGCGGTAATGGCAATAGAACTTTCTCTGCGCCGCCTGTGCCGGGAGCTGACGTGGAAAGAGATTAGCTACCCCGGTGCTAGGGAGCACAGGTGTCCCAATAATTTTTAACTCGTTATAAGAATGTCCCTCGCGTTGTAACTATTTTCTCATTCTCCAGTTCTTAGTAGAATCCCTTACGCAACGAACCAAGTTCTAGCAACGAGGGATACTCGAGTCTCAGGGCAGGAAGAACGCTTCGCCTCTTCATAAAGGGGAAACAAGTGAAGTGAAACAATAAAATGCTCCGGCGGAAGTCGTAAAAGCTCGCGGCGCGAATATGTTGGAGGATGCTCGCGGGAGTAGAGAGTTCTCCGTGTAATTGGTGTTACGTGGATTTACATGGATTCAGTTAGAGCTGCCTCTCCCTCCGCTCGATGCTAATGTATCTTTGGTCCAGAGATTCTTTTTCTCGTCTGGTAAATAACTACGATTCCATGCGAGGCTCGCGGGTCCGCCGCCGCGGCCGAGCTTCCGCTGTTGGCCCGTTTCCAGCTTCTGGGTCAGCAACTTCGGTTTCCGGGATATCCACCCTCCACCCTGATACTTTCAACCCTCCCGCGGTGGTCGTGAACCCTCGTCATCGAACTGGACACTTCTGGGATGAATATTCGCTCCCGGAGAAGTTTCTTTCGGGTTATTTCGTGCCAGAACACCACACTTCTCTTAATTGATCTGCTCTCGAGCTGCGCTCATTCGGCGACTTTAATCCTTCGTTCGAGGTACGAGCGTTAAAAAGTAAAGCAAGATTATTCCGTAGAGGAAACAGAAATTGTGGAGGAGAAGCGTGCAGGTGAAACTTCGATCTCGTGACTTGAACTTTAGGAATACTAATTTGCAGAGGTCCTTTCAACGCTTGGATTTTAAAGTAGATTTTCGTGTTAGATACGGCAGAGATTGGGAAAGCATGTGCAAGGGAATCATGGGCTGGCCAGGAACGTTAGTGATTTCCTGAATCTGAACGGGAGGAAAAGGGGGGTAGCAGGTGAAAAGTAATTTCGCGGCAGAGAATCGGCGGAATTATTACTCGAGGGGTAGGAATAGAAGTGCGCGCAGGAAATTCGAGAGATCCGCGCAATATCGAGCCCGCAGACTGGCTGCGAGCGAATTTTTCTCCCGGGCGTATTCGAAATCTCAAAATCCTATCAAACTGGATCATCTCCCTCGCGGAACGTTCGAATTGCAGCCGACCGTATCAGCCTGCGATAAGCCAACGTTGCACCGGGCTGATTACCATAATTCCAGAAATACCGGCGTCATTTCGCGGCACGTAATATCATCCCACGCTTACGTGGCTGCATCGAAACATTTCAAACGTTCGGAACCGACGGTTCCGCGGAAAGTGGCAGCTTTAAACAGCGGGGTAGCTGAAATAAAACAGTGAACACCGTAGTTGGAACTTTGGTACACCGAGGATGCAACATCATTTTCAAGCGAACTCTACTGGAATGTGGAAATATCCTCAGAACGTGTGTCGAAAAGTCTGCACAACTTGTTGTCAGATGAATTTCTCGTTTATTTCAGCTTCCTCTACTTACCAGAGAAACATACACTTTCATTAGATTTATGGGTCACAGTCGAGGTGGTCAGGAAAGACGGGGCTGCTGATTAAAGTGTCATCGTCAATTACAGGCTCCACGTTTCTGATATTATCACATCTGAGATGTCGAAAGTCTGATAGACGAGAGATATCTCCGCTAATAGACGACGAGCGGTTCGCACAACAGTTTAGATTCGCAGAAGCTGTATTCGATCTCTCTATGCATCTACTAGCCCCTGAACTCTCGATTCAAATGCGAGAAACGTCAGTGTCGCGGGTCGTTCTTCTACCAGAATTACTTCCGCCTCGAGCAGACGCGTTTGTTCAGGTTTCCAGCCGTATTATGCAAATGTCTATAGCAGGATACCGTGCGTGTACATATGGAAAGACGTCTGTGGACGGGGCGACCAACGGGTGCGCCGGAAGTAGATGACGATGCAGCTGTAACTGTGAGGTGTTCGTTGATCGATGTCGCCGACATGTGATTCGAACGCTCGAGACGAAGATCAAAGAACTCGTCGATCCAAGCACGGAAGAGTGACTGGTATTCAATCCCAGTTCCTCCGAAGTACAAAACGAAAACGAAGACAGAGGACTTTAGAGAAATAATGAACACTCAATTGCGATACTAGCTTTATACACTATTACCAATTGAAATCGCAGCAGAAGGATCCACCCTTCACAATGAAATTGACGCACGATCGTCACTCGAGCCCCGAGTGCCTATTAGCGTCCGTCACCCGCGACCAATTTCCCGCGTGTAATTTTGAAAATCAAAACTGCAACAAATGCACCCCAGCTGTCCCATAAAACCATCAAGTGCAATTACAAACATTTCCACTGCACAGTGTACACTAGTGTTGTTAAAATGAACTTCGAGCCGTGAGCTTCAAGAGTCGCGGTTCAAACCCTAAAGGCTCGAATCCTTAAAGCTCCAACCTCGAAGGCTGGGGTCGTATAAATTGTACGTAGCGAAGTGATGTGTTTAAATGTAAAGTTTTCCAATAGTTAACTTCATTACTATTAAACACAAGAGCTTCGAGAGCTCGAGATTCATATGATATTAACCTCAAAGGCTGAGTATTTAAGGTTAAGGTTCGACGACTCGAGCTTTATACAACTCTATACAACACTTATGCAACACCCAACCTCTTCTCTCAGGAGAAAATTCCAACTCTCCTGTCCGCTGGACCAGCGTTGAAACAACAATTCACTTGTCCCTTCCTCGAAGTGTGTCACGCTGCAAATGCATTCGTCGTACAGATCCACGTGGCGGTGTCGCCTGTCTCTCGTCCCTGATCCGCCTGGATAATGAATTGCAAGCATTTCCACGAGTCATTGCATGCATCCACCCGGCGAGGTGGATCCGCGACGCAGCTCGGTCTATCAGAAATCTCCCCGGCCATCTTCCGTAGGCAGCTCGGCGGCGCCTCCGCCCGCGAGATGGGATCCATTCATCGATACCAGAATAGCATCGACAAGAATGGATATTCCGTCGCGTACCGCGAACGGCGTATCTTATCTCCGGCAGGAGTGGGGCAGATAGAGACGCAACGGAATCGCGTTTTGGGGACAGGTCGTGCAGAAGCGGGAAAACTTCTCCATTGGAGTCGCGTGCAACGTTACGTCACGTCGCTCCGCGACCAAATATAAATCAACCGTCACCGCCACGCCATTATCCGTTTCTCTTTTTTTCACGCTGGTCCCTCTGGCCACGACGGAGAAAAACGCGGCACCGTCGTGGAAAAATTCGACTCCCAGCGAAGGTTGCTTCGGAGAGGATTCTCTGGGAATTGCGCATCTATAAAGGGATTCTATGGGACTTTAATTTGTAGAATCTTCCGTAAACTGTATATCATTTAATTCATTTCTGCTTCTTGCAATTTTAAAAAAAAATCTATACATTTATCGTCAACTGACGGCATAAGCGGAATGAATTAAAGAGCGAGGAATACAGTCGCGCTTTCGTTTGACTGTCGTTTCTTTCGCGAATCCCGAGACAAACGGGAAACGAATCCGTTCTATCAATTGGCCGCCGCGGAATGCAATTGTCGTCACTTTCGCCGACCGCTTTGAAACGCGGGGTTCCGCTGCACGCCGCACGAAGGGAAACCACGGGTTTGAACAATTACAGATCATTGTGTTTCCCTTAGGTAATTGGCATTTTAAATCGTTTCCCCGTTTCAACGAGTTTCGACAGATCACTGTTATTTCTCGCAATTCGGAACAGGTAGCCGCGCGGTCTTTCTCCTCGCTGGATTCGCTAACGAATCGAAAGTTCGCCAGTTAAACGTTCGCTTGAGATGGTTAGTTGTTAGGCGTTCGGAGGGGCAGAAGGCCAGCGATTTTATAAAATTCGAGAGATTGGAAATGGGAAATTCAAGTGAAAGTACCTACGTGCTTTCGTTCGAGCATTTATGTTCACTGCCCCTTGTCTTTGCCCTTTTATCGACGATTTATACCGACGCGCATCCGTCAGGGAAATAAGTACGAATGATCGCGTGACTCCATCGCGTTTGCATTAGTGATGCTTGATCCGGGATGAGGAAGGCGAGTGTAGTCGCGTTGTACATTTTCCCTCGACTTCCGTCGGGAAATTGAAGCCGTATTGGGAATTCTCGCGGAGTCTTGTCGCTTTCTTCACGCTTTCGTGGATTTCCAGAACACCGATGAAGAATCTGCTGGAAAGCTGTGGCGCAGAATTTTGAGGGATTCCGGGATTCCCGTAGAAGTTGCCCGGAGCCTTCTACGTGTTTCTTATTCTCCTTTCTCCTAACGTATGCAATTTTCTGAGGACATTGAAATCCTCCTAGAGTCGTCTGTCAAGCCATGGGTGTCAGAACAAGCATTCTGGAGATTTGAACGTGAGTGGAAGTTATTCCAGTCCCGATCTTTTTTAGATCTAAATTGTCACTGTATCGAATTATGCACAGGAGTTGTTATAGGTACAAACGTTATCGATGTTCATTCTCGGTTAACAGACAACCAAATCAACTAACCACGTACACTCGCTGTATATTAATTTTGCATGTGCCGCTAACTGGCTTCCAATCCACAACTGCATTATGGATACGCTCGGATCGATTGGTTTCGATCGACCCGAGCACGTTCGGTGCTCCAGTTTCGATGCCAGTTTCGAGGGGGGGAACGCAAGACTCCCTGAGGAAACTTTAACGTACATCCCTCTTCTCGCGTCTTTATTTCCTTTCAATAAAATGAAACCTCAATATTATAAAACTATACTTCCGACATGGACACTGCTCGTACTCAATATCCAATAAACCTCTAACAGGCGTCTCATTTTATACGCTCCTATAACAAGGGAATCAGAGCGACTGGTTCATCTTTCGACGATAACGCTGTCATTGTAATAGACTACTATTAAAATTGTAAATCGTTCAAACAATTACGAGCGTCACACTCGCGACTGTGCGTCGCGTTTGACGTCGGCGGTGGCCCGCGACGCTATCGAGAACGAAGATGATAATAATCCCGCGAGGGTGGCGTTAAAATTCCCCAGCAATTAATTGCATTTCGGGCATTGTTCCTTCCGTGGAAATTGATTACGCTCTGACGACTGCGTCCGAAAGCAACGGCGAGCCCCGGTGAACACTCTACGTGAATCGCGTTAACGATTTCCGCCACCATGGAACATTAATTGTTCCCCGGCGAACAATGGAACCGCAAATGGAACCGACTGCGCGAGTGACCAGCGAGCTGCGCGCAAAATTCAAAGAAAGGGAGCACGATGGAAAAACGGGGAGCGTGAAACGGGGGTGGATCCTTGTCGGTTGCCTAATTAAGTCAGCCTGGCTGCAGAAACAACTCCTATAAAATTTTCTTTTGGGGACTCGAATTCTCTGAACATCGAAGGACACTCTGAGATAATTGGTGGGGGAATAAAAATTGCAGATAATGAGTTTGGTGCCATTCCTTTCGATAGCATGCTAAAGGAGTTTGTAGAGATGGTGGCAGGCGTTGAACGAATCGTTCCTTTTGGGTTTCTGGCTCCCAAGCGTCGAACAGGAAATAGAAATGCCAAGGAAAAGCGAACCACGCCAACGAACCGAGCTCGACACCGAGGTTTCTTTGTTTCAGACGAAGGAGAGGAAGATGAGGGAGCAGCTGACGTTCGGTTTCTCGTAAAAATACACGTTAGAAAATTTAGCTCTGACCCGATCTGTCGTTCACGCCGCTTTTTGAGTGACGTTCTTTCAGTCGGCTGACGACTGCTTGCGAAACCCGACAATCTTCCGCGCGGTTTCATTTCAATGTCGGACTCGAAGCGTTCGATAATTAAATACTTGAATGGATTCCGAGTAAAATCTGTGCATCTCTGAATGCTCTTTATTTCCTTAAAGCTGGCGACACCGACTGGAACTTAACTCGTTAAATCAAATTAGAAATCTGATAGCATAGACGTTCGATCAGAATGTAATGCAATGTTCATCCTTCCATTTATGAAAAGATGGGACGTTTAATCTGGCAAATAAAATTTGCAACAATCAACCGCAGACTTCCTTCTCACCGACCATAATCCGTCGACTCGACACGTGCAGCTGATCCCTACGACAGCTATCTCACGATTCCCAGGATGAACCTTTGAACACCCATCAGCTGTCTCCGTCGATTTCACCAGAAGGCTGAAATCTTGGCATTTAAAAGTCTTCGATATTCTAAGAAAACATACCAGAAAGATTTGTCAGCCGGGTCCAAGAGCAAAGCAGAGGAGGCGATTAATTATTGTCCGTTGGCGCGTGACGACGATCCGAGCGCCGTTACGTAAAACGATTTTTCCTCTCGAGGATCCCTTTGTGCGGACGATTTATTCTCCCGCGAGTGGATTAGCGACGCTCGAGCGTGCGAGCTGGAAGGCTATCGGTCTGGCGCAAAACAAAAATCCCCGTGAAAGGCACTCGACGCTTCTCAGGCACCTCAAAGGATCGATTCTTTCGAGGAAATAAATCCTCGTCGAGGATGAAAGCGTCTTTCTGCGGCGCGAGACGTGCGTTTTGCACCGGTGTCGTTGCATTCACCTGTTGGGGAAACTGGAGGAACAAAGCTCGGTTGGAATAAAAGCTGCGGGGCGCCTGTGTGAGCGAAATTTCGCTGTAATATCGGATCCTTGCAAGATGAGTCATCGGTCTTGGCTTTTGATTCTTCGAGTGAAAGTCAAAGAATTTAGAAAGAAGGTCACCAAAGTTTCAGTATTTCCTAATAGTTCTTTCAAGAGAACCTCCGATGCATCACTTTCCTTTTTTCTCAGCAAATTGTACCAGATCTCAATTTCTGTACAGATTCACTCGCTCAGCTTCCTCGAAACAGCTGAAGCTTCCCATTTACCTGCAACCCCCGTTCTTCCCTGAAACATTCTTTTAGCCGTGCCAGCATCAGAGGGTTAAAGCGAAACTCTTTCACCGTTCGCGCCGCTCCGCCTTTAAAAGAATGAAAAGCGTCTCGTGCCGCGGCTCGTTCGGCGTCGTTTCGCGGCGGATTCTCGCAGATCGAGAACAGCCCTGCAGCGTCTTCGTGTTCCAGGCTCATTAAACCGTCACGAAAGGGAACCAGGCAGGAGGAAATGTGGGCAAAGATGAGCCCGCGTACAATAGGCAGAGATCGTAGTACGTGCGACTCCTTTGTCGGTGGACTGGATTTCCGCGATTGGTGCTTCGCGGATCGAGGAAAAATTCGTTGACAGTTGAGCAACGATCCAGGAAGCACTTCCGGTCCTCCCGTGCAAAAGCGAACGCATTGTCCTCCGGTCTGACGCTTTCATCTCACAGAGCATAGAGGGACGCTGAAATTTCTTCGGAATGCATGTATTCATGAACCCCCATTCAACTATTATTATAACGCGCACTTGAATACCCTCGAACGACCTGCAAGCTACGTCACACTGTCCCAACGAAAAGGAAAGGCACGCCGTGGCATTCCGAATAGACACTTAAATCAGAAGTCGGACACCACTCGGAATATTTCGATAACACCAGCGCGGACTAATGAAATTTCTCTCGACGGGGGATGGAATTCGCGTGGAGCCTCGATCGACGTTCTCGATCGACGCTGGTCGAAAAAAAAAACCCATTGACTTCCGGTCCCCGTAAGAGCCACCCGGCCCCCTTTCACGAGGGCGAAGGCAGGACGACATGGCCGTTCGTCGCGCGGGCGAGTAATTTTGCCAATATTCGATCGGCTACGGCAAACATCAATCTGCGCGGAGGGTCTCTCCAGCCTGATGGAGTATCCTAGTAGCAATCTCTGCTGTCGCGGTTCCGAACTCCGTTTTCCCGGATAACTCGCCCCATTCCCAGCCAGCCGACGTTACAGACTTGTACGTTCGAGTATGGCCACCTTAGAGGAAAGCCGTGTACGCTAGCAGACAGTTTCGCCAGATTCTAACAGTCAATTTGATCGTGGCGCGGGGACTCCCAACTGCGGTCCCTCGTCGCGAGCCTGGGCAGAGGACCTTTGTGTCATCAGCGTGAAAATTTCCACGGAAATTGTGGCGAATTCGCCGACCAAGGGGACGAAGGGACGAGAGCTTTCTTTCGTCGGATTTGCAGAATAGAGAGTCGAGCGTGGATCTTTGCCTGCCCGAACTACAAATTATCTAATCACAGAATCCAGTTGGAACTCTTACGAAACTAGGAGTAAGACTTCTGCTCTCCAACATACGAATATCTGGACATTTTCATTCCACAAGATGCGGCCTGAAAGTTACGATCAGAGGCGCAGATAGCGTGCACGGGCTGCGGAGTTAGATAAGTTCGCAGGGAGGTCGTCGATCCCGTTGGATAGTTAGAGCAGGCGGGAGCGTCAGTTGCAGCTGCACCGGTCGCAGTTGCCACTCGCAGTCGAAGATGCGCCGACGCGCTTCCGTGATCCGATTAGGATTTATTATTCGAGCTAGCGCGTGCACACCTGCGCCTTTCCACCGATTGGCCACGGCAGATAAAACGCGGGTCCCACGCGCTTCGACACGCCACGCTGTCTGCTTTCGTCGATCCTCGATCCCCCCGTGGATCAATTTAAGCTCGACCCTTTCCACGATCTCCTAACGCCTTCGCGTCCCTTCCTTCTCTTCGCGGGATCGTTCCCCTTGCTCGCAACTGAAATCCCGATATCCTTTGTCCCCTTTCCTTTCGCTGGATACTTTGTGGGTCTCCCGGGCGACTTTTACCGGCTCCCTTGCTTGCCGGCGACGAAACCGCGAGAGGCCGCGTCCGAAACACTGTCGGCTTCTTTACGTGGAAGTGGCACAGCGCAACTGCCACAGACCATTGGCAACATCGGAACGTTCCCGAAGACTTCATCGAACGCCCTGTCTGTCAGCGAGCAGCCGAGGCGAACGATAGAAGTAACGTGAAAGGTACAAATCGCAGCTCGAGATCAAACGAATTCCCGAGGACGCCGTGCGCTGCTCGTTAAACGAGCAATTCGTCTCACGAGCGGAATCGTCGCGTGACACGCTCAAAAATTTCTCCTCTTCCGCGTGCTTTCGCAATCCTTCGTACGTAATAAGAATCAAACCCGCCTTTGTTCCCCCCGCGGGGGTCCACTTTTCCCCGCGTCTCGCCGGTGTCGCGTCACGTTCCTCGTATAAATTCGAGCAAGGGAAAAAATACTAGCCGGCTACACGCAACGCCGCGTCGGCAGGGGAATGAGAAATCAGAAGACAGACGGGACGAGTCACGTCGGAGCATCTGGCTGAAGCCGCCGAGCAGGAGAAAAGGGAGCTTCCTGGCGAAGGGGCGAAAGGGGAGAGGCCGAGGAGAGAAACGAACGATGCTATCGGGATGACGAAAGCCACCGCGCGGTCTCAGGATAATTGAAAGTTATTATTGCGGCTCCTGCCGCATCAGGAGACCCCGCAGGACGTTCCGCCTGGTCAGCAGGCGATCCCTTATCAGTCCTCTTTACGATCGAGAACGAAAGGTCGGCTGCTAATCTGATGCTAATGGGAAACGGACTCGTTCCGCTCCCGTGGTCAGATGGTATTCGGTTGGCGATCTCCAAAGTGTCTTGCCGTGCAATCTACTTAGTTGTGTAAATGACGAATCCCGCAACGATTCAGCCTTGCCTTTTATGTCACTTCGGAACAGTCCCGGAAAAGTGTTCGAGTATCTTACTCCTGGAAAATTCTTCTTTCTCGAGGAATACTACCTTTCTTTATTATCCGGCGGGCATGTCAGTGGACTGTGCGTCTTCGGCAACATGTTTCTCGCCGCTTGCTAGGAGCAGAAAATGTAAACCCTCCCTCGCTTCTTCGCAACTTCCAAATTCTGTCACGTCTACGTCTCGCACGAAATCGTTGCCAAGAGATCCCTCAATCACGTCAGACGCTTGAAATTTTCTTTCAATTCTTTCTCCGAGGATGCGTGGCGCTTCCTGGCTAACCTTACACGACGTGGCTGAAGCACGCCAGTCGCGAGCAGAAGTAGGACGGAACGTGGCTGGAAACTGGCGCAATTGCGGTGGAATCATCGAAAGAGCTATGGATTTTTCTCGGTCCCGCGATTCCGGCGCGGATTACGGCGGTAATCGCGTTAATACAGGACAATATTCAACAACGGGACCGTAAATCGCGAATAATATCGAGGCTGTCCGCAGAAAATTTATGATTGCGACCGCGGAGCTTGATTCGCGAGAAGCGTAACTATGTTTGCCAGTGTGGGGGGGACAATTGAGGAATAAAACATGCGTTTGCCAGTCGGCGACAATCAGACGAGAATGATACGTTTAATCGGCAACGAGCGATGCTGGGAGTTCATTGGCTGAACAACCATGGAAACAATA
Organism: Andrena flavipes; assembly: GCA_963971345.1. Classification (NCBI taxonomy): domain Eukaryota; kingdom Metazoa; phylum Arthropoda; class Insecta; order Hymenoptera; family Andrenidae; genus Andrena; species Andrena flavipes. Next base: position 50,879,179 of record OZ020482.1, read on the forward strand.
ATTTGGTGGAGTAACGAGCGAAATTGGTATTTCGAAGACGCGCGAACTCGCAGAAGCGCTGTGTGGAAACACACGGATCTTTGGATATCCAACTCCCACAGGCGTACTATTTAAATATTTCTCGGAAGCCTGTATCATTGTCCACCTCGGAATGCCCCATTGTTCTCGCGTTACAAAAAACCCACGTCACGTTCCTTGAACGCCACGAATCCGCTGTGCATTCCTGAAGAAAGCCGCAGCGGATCGTTCGATAATATCGTCACCGTCTTCGTAAGTGGATTAGCGCGAAAAGCCACGCAGCCTGGTGCCGGAGGCGCGTTAATCCGCCGACGTTCGGATGACGTTCTTTCCACGGCGACGGCCTCGTAATTTCGCGGGGTTTTAAGCGACAATGGCGCGACGACAAAGGGGATCTCGTGTTTTTCGGCTCCCCGATGACGTTCGAACGCCCACGCCTGAGAAGAGTATTCGTGGGGTATTTTCATCGGCGCGAGGTGGATGGTTTGGAAGTCCCTGGTGACGATGGGAAGACTCGTGCAGCTGCTGGATGTAACTTCCGTTTAGCGAGACTGCAACGTGAACGACGATTATTCGACGATTCTTTCCCGCGACGAGATAAATTCGCTGGTCCTTCGGGGGGTGAAGAGTTAGTCACGGTTAGTGTTGTTGCGGAACTCGGGGTCGATGACATCGGGGTTCGTTTTAAACTCGACGAGGAAGAAGAGCTGATGTTCGCTGGGAACTGTAGAAAATATAATAGGTAAATACAACTAGAATTTCACTGATCTTTTATCGATGATGGAAATTCTTTCACGAATGTTCATCGCGCGCTCATTTGCCTCGAATTAATCGGAACAGAAGGTCATTATCGCTCGCCGCTCGGATTCACGGAAGCGACAAGCCGACGTCCGATTCGATTATTCATCAGCGCGATCATCTAGCGATTTATCAGCGTAGCTCCGGACAGATTCCAAGTTAAACGAAGTCAGGGGACGTCGATGTCAATTTTCACGGTGTTTCCAGTGCATATTCGATCGGTGATTTGCCGTCACCGTCGCGATAAAACTCGCCGATAAAACCCCCGCGCGAATAGCTCGTCGAGGTATCGTGTTTTATGGGCACCTCTACGAAAACCTGGCGATAGACCACTGTTTCGTAGTGACCTCGTTCCATTCTACCTGGATGCTCTTCCGCAGTAAAAATCTCACCTTGCTTTTCAATAAAGAACGTAAGTATCCTTTAAATGTGCTCGCGAAACAGAGATTCTCAGTGGCGCCACACCCTCGGGGACACTAGAAAGGGAAAAGGGAAGGAACTGAAACTCGACCGTTTAATCAGGCGACTGCAGCCTACAGAATCCACCCCGAGCAGTTCGTCAACGCCATCCTCGCTGCCGCGACCGTGGTCTCCAAGAAACGTTTAATTTTTTCATTTTCGGCGAAGGTGAATAATAAATCTTTATACCTGTCGCGTGTCAGGATGCTCGTGGTAGCTGGGAAAGCTGATTGCCCTCCACGGTGATCCGGCAGACTCGCTGTCAGCCACCTGCAGCTCGTCTGCCCTCGTCACCTCCACGAGGCACCCTTCTATAGGGGTTAACGAGGTCGCCCGCGAAACAACCCAGTCACCCTCGCCTTCCACCCACGCTCTCCTTTCTCCTGCGCGCCCTTTTTTCTCTCCTCGTCTCTCATGCATATTTAAATTGGCCGCCCGTGGAAATTTGTAACCAGCTACACCGCCGCCTCGTTACATCGACGGCGCGGCGTGTCCGTCGAATCGCGTTCGCTTCGAACGATAGCGAGGCGGGGGATGAATCGATGGCCGTGGAGCTGATTGAAAGGACGACTTTTGTCGTGGACGATAGTTGGTTGGATTCGCTCGTCGATGGGAGGGACTGAATACTACGAGATCTGAGAATATGTTCTGAGGAGAAGCAGGGATCTAAGGCTTGAAGAATTCTTAAGTAGAAAAGTTAATTTGCGTATGAATGGAACGCCGATGGTGGATGTTGAGGGTTGAATTTATATTGGGCTTCAATGTCGTAAATGAGAAAGTATTTAATTGGAGAATGATTGAAATTTTTCTATATAGGTATTAGTACCTTCAGAAAATTCATGTGCTACAAACGTTGCACTTATTGCTTGCGAAAGGACCTACTATTATGCTCCAATACGTGGTAACTTTGAAATTCATATGACAATGGATAATCAGAGCCATCTTAATCCACGTCTCCTGAACCCGTTCCTTTCTACGTCAGCTGTTTGCCCGGAAAGATAAATTATTCGTATACGGTAGAAGAGGAAAATCGTACGTCGAACAAATATAACTAGGGATCGCAAACGAACATCGTAAGGATCGCGTACGGTTTTCAGAGTTGCCGAAACGCGGCCCCCTCACAAACGGAATCCTTCATTCTGTTGATCGGAAGTTGGCAGACGAGTCTTTGGAGAAAAGCGAAACCGTCGAACGGAAATAATTAGCCAAACACGTGGTCGCTTTGGCTGCAGCTAGATCCTTTATCCATCGCTCTGCCACTTGAATATCTCAAAGTAGTCGCGTGGCTGTTCAGTTAACGCGTCTTAATTGGTAAAATATTTATTTTATTCGACGAGCCTCGAATGGAATTAAACATTCTTCTTTAAAGATTCAAGAATGCAGAGGAACAGGATGATCAAATGATTCGTTCAATTTTTCTTGAGCAATCAAGAATCAACCTAGTTTTTACAAATATACGTACAAGGAATAGATGTTGGATTTAAATCGACACTTTTAAAAGTTCGCTTCTGGCCTCGAAATGCGCGCGACGTTCTAACGCCCCTCGTCCAATCGAGTTTCCACACTTTTCCTCGAAACTTCTCGATCTGAAGAGGAAAACTCTGCTGGTTGGAGCGTGGCGAAGCGAAAATGCTCGACGAGATCACGAATCTGTCGCGAGATTCGTGAAAACCGACAGCAGAACGAAAGGCGTTGCGATCAGGGGATTGAACAACTTCTTTGGTTAAAAAACTTGCTAACTCTAGTTTCTTTCGCAATTTTAATCAACGGCCAGTTTCCTCGCGTAATCCCACCAATACCACTCTGTCTTTGATAGATGCATCTTGGATCGATGTTCGGCTTCGGTAACAGGGGAAAAATCATGTTGGTAGTTTAAACTAAACTATTTCCTTCGATTAATCGACTGCCTGTTCGACTGGGTTTCAAATTATGAATAGGGAGTGGTGGAAAGGTTCTTCTTTGTTAGCCTTGTAACTTTCAATAAAAGTTTTTAGATAAATTTTCTGATCAAGGAAAATTGTTTTATACCGACTATGTACTTTTGCTTGTTTCAGGAGGCAACTTGAAGACTTTTCTTGGAGCTTTACCTTCTTGAAAAATGAGGAACATCAGGGCACTGGATGAGTTTCAGCAAATTCCAGTAAATTGGAGCAGGTTCGTAAACGCTTAGCAATCTGGGCAGATGTGAACAAAAGTTTGCGACTTCGGCAAAAAATTGAGAAAGAATTCTTCAGAAAACGAAGATAAAAACGTCGTCGCGCTTTGCGAGGAAACTTGCCTAATAAAACTCGAGAGTCCTCCCTCTGGTTTTTTATCTACTGCTCGCCAAGTGCATCGTGAACGCAATTATTCGCAAGTTTCAGTCCACCGCTTAGCATCAAGCCTGATGTATGCTCGCTACGTTCAACTTTTACGAAATGGAGGGCGAACGTGAGTCGAGCAAACTTTATCACAGCTTCTTCCCTTTAGCGTTAAGAAATCTTGTAACCATACTCTACCACGCCCCAGTGGTTGGCAAAATCTCCATAATCGCGGGGAATCCTGTTCGCCGAAGGGGGGTGATTTGCAAATCGTCAGGCCTGTCAATTCGAACCCTTAGAGATTTCCCATAATTATCGACGTGTTCGGTGCCAGCGACGCGAAAGCTCGCGCTCGGATTTTCCATGGAAATTCTGGTTACGTCAAAAAGATGCGAAACACGCGGCGAGACAGATAATTAACGGCGGAATCGAGGGCGCAAAAAATGGGCTGTCACTGCAGGGAACGTTTTTAGAAATCACGTTGCCCTGCCTCCAATTTGTTTAAACAAAAACACAGATTCCAGGCCGTTGGCTGTTCCGCTGGAAACGCGGTGATTCTCGCGATTTTGTCCGACTGACGGTTCGAATTAAACTCCTGACGTATAATACACTGGATGACGTAACGGCAAATAGAAACATTCAACGTTTTTCAGTTTCCCAATGAAACAACAGAAAGCTTTCCGAAAAACAAGACGCATTTGCTAGTGGATGGTCGGGGCAAGATTTATCGAGGGGAAACGAGCCAAATTTCAGCGGTTCGGGGTTCTTGCAAACAAAATTTCCTCCCAGCGGTCATCGACCCCTCTGCCGCGAGGTGGGTGCACGATCATTGCACAATGCTCGCGCCTATAAAATCAAATACCGGGTAGTTAAACCAATAAGTTTACGCCCGCTCGCCGTCGCGCGGGAGCTCGTACACTCGTCGAGTTAGTGGTGACGTGCAAGGGAAATGAGAAAATTCCTTTCTTCCGCGGCCACGTTCAGGGATTTACCGCGTGTCAGACCAGCCCACCCCGCGCGCCTCTATCCAGCCACCGTTTTTCGAAATCGAGCCAAACAAGATTCATCCCTGCTGACCTGTAAGCGGAGATTCGTTTCGTTCCCCCACGATGACGAGGGAAATCACTCGGGCGATAATGGTGATTGTGTTTGACGGGGTAACGCGAGTTTTGGGAAGACATGGGGGCGAGAGGAGCACAAAAGAATCCCTCGTCGGGATAATCGTAAGCGTAAAACGAGATGATGTCACGGCAGAGGGGGATGCGAACGGCGTTTCGCAGAAATCTCGGATTACTCGTATCAGTATCTCTCCTTTGTCGCGTGAAATCGATACTTCCCGCGCAGAGTGTTCCGTTAATTTCGTTATAAACTGTCGCCGGCAAATAGATTTCAGGTATCTGCCAGCAAACTAGAAACTTCTGAAAGCAACCCTCTCGGGAGGGGTAGGAACAGCAAGGGATTACGTAACGACGGAACTTCCCGTGTCGAATCAGCGAAATTTCGAATACAAGGCACCGATTGATCGGCGAGTCATTAAACTAATAAGACGGGACCGACGCAGGGGCGCCTACCCTCCTCGATAACCCAAATGCGATTGCCAGTGGGGGTGGGACTCTGATCGGTGTAATCACGGTGACGCGGATGAATTTAAAATAGGATTTTTTTCTCCTATATTCAGACGCACCCCCGCTGCTACATTTGCCTCTTGATCAACAAAAAAGCCAATATCGCGAATTTTATCCCTGATTTCGCTGCGTCATCGTAGCTGTTGCCTCGGCGACGGCGGGACAAAGAACGCACGAAGACTCGGACCGATATTAAACTACAGGATAATCTGCGTAACTTTGAATGGTCGCTCGTTTGCTGCACGCGCCTCGGTTGAATTTGTAATTCAAACAATTTCCCATCGCACCACGCGTTTCGCGGTCCCAGTGATCGTCGTGACGTCTCGTTTAGCTGCAATTAACACAGCATCGGGCTTCGCCTATTTTTAAACCGATAACCGTGTTATCGCCTGCGATTCTGCGGCCAGGTACGCGAGCTGTTTCGAATTTCTCGGAGCGAATGGCTGCCGACAGACCAGTTGGATCCGGTCGATCCACGTTCCACGTACATCTATTAATTTTCTGTCGCCTATTCCAGGATCGTTTTCCGCTATCCCGCGGATATTTGAACCACGAAGTATTCAAATTTCCCAGCTCCGTCCACCTCGCAAGTTACAGAGGAAAGTAAACCGTACACCCTTTCGCGAATAGCCGCGTACGTGGATAAAACGAAAGTGCGCAGCAATTATTGACTCGAACTACTTGGGCAGCCCGAGAATACTCACTCGCGGACGTCGCTGCAACGAGTTCGTCGAAGACTCCGCGAAACTTTGTGCTCTAAATTTGACGAAAAGCCGCTCGCTGGTGTCAGGAACACTTCGCGGATAGTTCGCAGATGAAATTCATCGAACAGGCCCGATCGGAATGCGCGTGGGTTCGCGCTGTTCCGGGCGGGCCAAAAATACCGAACGAGGGAACAACGCCGCGTCGTCGACACGCCGAGCGTACCTGCGCGTAAATACGCGCACGCAAACACGACCGGCGATTCGCGAAAGCGAATTGCGCAATGAACAACCAGGAAGCTATTTCGAGCGGCTCTTCGCTCGGTGACCACTTGAATGGAGACAAAAATTACGCTCGGCTCGCTTTGTCCGAGTCGGGAGAGAAATATTGCGTGCACGTACCCGGGATCTTCGACTTGGAAACTAGCTTCCCGCCGGACTCCGGTAGAATCTGCGACGGCAAATCCGCGCATAGTCTTCCGCCGAAGAATATATCGCGATGAAATCGCGACGAGTTCGCCGATACGAGCTCGTACATTGAAAATCGCTGGACCGTGCGAGCCGAATTCGCGGATTCCGCTTCGGTGGCCGTGCGTAATTGAACGATGCTAGGGCCGATCGAGATGGCACCCCGAAACTGCTGTGTTCCCGCTTAGAATTCATATCCTGCGCACGGGGTAATCCCTCCGTTTCAATAAACACGATTCAGCATCCCTCGCGGTTCCCTTTCAAATATTCGATTCTCCTTATCGTCCGTCCGATTCTTCTTCGTTCGATAAACAAAATATCGACTGGTTGGCCGTCTTCGATCGTGGGTCGGGTGAAGTGGACGAGTAGAGGGAAGAATATTGAAATTCTCTGTGATCGTTTTACAGTGCAATGTATTTATTATTTATCCTGGGAAGGTAAATAATTAACGAATGGACGGCATTAGGATGCGCGCAAATAACACGTCACTGCACGGGTCGGTGATTCATTGTTTTCGCGAGATGCGCGCCTGAAACGGCTAGAAGATAATTGCTCGCGTATCTATTCCTGTCAGTCTCGATCCATCTTCTTTACGAGGCCGTTCGTCACTGGTCATTCATTGGCGATGCCTCGTTCCGGTGCGAGTTTCGGTGCACCGAGGGCCGTGCCATCTTTAAACGGCTCTTATATAACGCGCGATGAATACACGGGGCGTCAGAGGCACGCTATTTCTTTCAGATTATGCGAAGTTGTTTACACTCACGCGTCCCCGACACAGATCTAAATGTCCCTTCGCATTAATATCTCGGTCGATCACTCGGTTCGCCAAAGTTTCCCAAGCTTCCATCTGCTATTATTTTGTGCAATTTGACAGCTTTACCTAAAAACACATAAATCACAATTGGAGTGAAACGCTTCTACTACAAGAATTTCGTTTCAATTATTAAAAAAAAATCACCATATAAGACGTTCCTCTGGGAGTGAATTAATTCCAAATTCATCCCCATCGAAACGATCAGCGGGACATCAACGATCCCCAGCTCTGAGGCTACAAAACCTCCCCTCGCCAGCTATGCCTCGTTAAACGCGCAATCTCGTTTCTCTCGAAAATTACAACCAGTAAGGGAGCATCGTTAACGTCTCCCCCGACAGGGACACCCCCGAGTCGCGGGGACGGAATTTCTCAGCTGCCAAAATTCGCTGCACCGCGACACACGGGGATCGGTAAAAAGGAAGTTGGTCCCGGGGAAGAAAACCTACCCAGCAGTCACCGCGAGGGGGAGGTGAGCGGTTAATGGACCACCGTTCGGTGGTCAAGAGCCGGGCCCAATCAAACGGCCGTGAAAACGGGACGAGTGGGCGGGGGTGGGGCTGGCAGCGCGAAAGTTAATCGTCCGCGAGGTGACATTTGAAGAGGAAAACGGAGTGCAAGTGGAGGGAAATGGATGGCGGGGAGGGCGAATCGCGTAAAATGGAAGTGCTAGCTCGGGGGACGGGGGGGCGGGCGAGAGGAGGAGAGGAATAGGGGGAGAAAGGGAGTAGGGTGTCGCGAAGGGTGATGAGCGAGAACGTTGCCAGCGTGGAAAAGAGAGGCGACGAGAGGGTGGAAGCTGCATTGCAGTATCCAACCCTGGCTAACAGAAGCGCCATCCATTGGTCCGTCTGTGTGATTCTGGTGTCGTTCGGCGAGTAATTGGTTCTCCTTTGGGGGACCAAGGAAACGCTGGGACACCCCTTCCTCGATCCATCGAGCATTGTCGCCGGTGGATCAGGCAAATCAGGGCGGGCGATCGCGGTGGCGTGGTTAGTAGCTTCACTGTCATTAGACGGGGGATCGACGCGACGGTATCGCATTTGGTGCCAAATTGAAAGGAAACACGAGTACTCCAAGTATTTTAGAAGCTGGTAAGACGACTTGGAAGTGGAAAGTTGGCAATTCGCTAGGTCGAGGGTGGCAAAGTTGGATGGAGGATTTAATTAAGAAGCTTTTTTACGATAAATCAAACTTTCTGTTTTTTAATCATACATTTTATTGAAAAACATTTTGGTAACGATAGAAATGAGATGAGAGGGAGCGAGAGTCTCGCGGCGGACGTTCGAAGGGAGGTTCGTTACTTTTTCAAGGAAATTTATTCATTGCCAACGAGGACAGGCAGCAGGTAACCTTCTCCAGACGGATGGGAGTGATTCCAATTTTCTGGAAGACGCGCCAAGGGCGCCAAGGCCGCCGCGAAAAGATTCTTCCAGCTTGATCTCCGCGGCGGAAGTCGCCCCACGCTTTCAATGCGAATCTATGAAATATTTCATTGCGAGAACCGAGAACGGGAGGATCTCGCGGAACTCGACTGCGGGAATAATTTGTATTCCCGGCGTTCTTTTCTTCGTCGAATTAGCTAGATGCTTCCGCCATGAAATATTAAATTCCTTCGAGCGGAGGCTGCTCCTTTCTCCACCGTGTTATTTTTCCGCGATTCTCCAGCCCTGCTGTCTCCTTCGACCAGCTTCCCGTTTACCGGCGACACTGTAGATTTCTTTCAAATTTAGGGGTCTTGCAGAATGGAATCCACGGGGAAAGCAAATATCGAGCCCCCTTTTTCCTTCGTTCGACGTGATTGCACAATTAACGGGAACGTTCGAGTCCAGAGCAAATGAAACGCTGTTCCAGCGCTGGTTCCAGGAAAACCTATTAAATTCCCCGACGAGTTTCACCGTCCTTGTAACTACGAAGTACGTGTCCTTTGGAGACTCTGCGAAATCTTTGTAAGTTCGCCTTGGCAACCATTCCCTATTAATCGGAAGAATCCATCGTCCTGTGAAATTACTTGGTTCGACGTTTAATTTATACTGGCGCGCGATATCTTGGGACGCGATATCATTTCGTGTCTTCTTCGATCCTCGGATAAGCTGGTCGATGAAAAGACTGATTTTTTTATGCTTCCACGATAAGACCTGGCTCTAAACAAATGCAACGAACGAAAGCTTGCAAAACATACAAACATAAAAAAAAAATGCAGCAGGGATGGAAATTCAAACAGACGGAACGAATCATTTGAAAACAACGACGCGAGTAAATAAAATGCAAATAAAACGAAGGTAAATAGAATCGAATATGTATGCAGAGAAACACGGTGGAAAAATTAAATCTTTCCAATAACAACGCAAGGGACAGGCAGATTCAAATCCACGTACATGTAAACATTGCATTTCGGTGCAAGTACACAGAGATATTAACTGATACGTGTCGTAAGTGATTGCTAAAGAGAAAGAAGAATGAGAAAGGGTGGAGGAATGAGAAGAATGACAAGAGATGAAAGAGGAGGTGTGAAAGCCAAAAGGCGGGAAAGGCGATAGCTACGGGGTGGGAAATACGGCACCGGCTTCGATTTAAATTCGCCAGCCTCTGTTCGATTAAATTGCGTGCTCCATTCAGCAGAGTCTCGCGGTGTAGTATTTCGACGATGGCCGATAGGGTGACGTCGACGAGAGGTTCTGCCGATTAAGCGGAAGCCATGGAGCCGCTCGAATCCGCACGTACCCACGTTTCCGGTGTGCAGAAGTTTTCACGGCAGCGGCCGCCGACGGTGCTCGCAAATTAAATTTACGTCCCCGGAATATTGGGGTCGCCTTTTGTCCGCGAAATTTGAATATAAAACCGTGGACGTAATTCAACCACGCCTGGCCGACGAGGCCGAGCGGAATATTTGCTGTCTTAATAAAATTGAATCAATTCCTGTGGCCTGGGACTAACCGCGACCACTAAAGAAACATTTCTTCTCTTCCCCTTTATCTTCAATCACCAATCGTTTGCTCATTTAGTTACTCCAATTTATCGATTGGCAAGGTTGACTTTATCCCTCAGCTACTTTGGACTCTCTCTCCCTTAATTACTGAATAATAGCGCAGAAACAAATTTAATTAAAAGTGTAATATTTTTCTCGCTCATCTTCCCGCATTTTATCGATATTTTTAATTTTCCACGGGCCAAATCCATCGAGACCGCGCGTGCACAGCCTCTTCTTTGAAATTCCTCTGCCTGTCGATCGATATTTTTATATTTCCCCTCCCCTCGCCGACGCGTTCCATCCCCCATAAAACCGTCTACCTTTTCAGGCCTCCGCCTCTCGTTCCCTCGTTTCCAGAAGTGGCTGCTCGTTAGAGATTCATCTGAAAGTGCCCTTCTCCTCGGGCTTCTAACCAGAGATGAGACCGGGATTCAATTTATTATTCGCGAGGATCATCCCCCGCGAATAAGGTCGAGGAAACTGAGAGTGGAGATTGAGTGTTTGTACACTGCTACGGTGGCTGTTACGGGGGCTGACGAAGGGGATGAAAATAGGCGCGGATAAAGAGTAATAATTGATGAGTGGCACCGACAATTTCGGAGCGAAATGCCGTCGTGTTTGGCGATCTTAGCTGTTTCCCTTTAATTAATTAAAGTGGTATTCGACTATTTTCTTCGTCTAGGTGTCGGCCTCTCTTTAGCCTGTGCCAATTTTGTATCCTAAGAAACTACCACCCAGCCATCTATAATCTCAACGAAGAAACAGTACCTACTGTCTCCTCTCCTTTTTGTTTCCCTCTCGCAATTTATCCAGCTGGCCGAAAATTTAAAACCCGCGTAAACACTGCGCTCCATCGATCTCAACCCCGCACCCCTTCAATTCGGAGCAGGGGTATAATTCAACAGAGGCCGGCAGGGAATCCCAGCGGTGCCGAAACTCCGAAATCCGTGCAAGCAGCTCGCGTGCGAATCGCTGGAGAACGTCGACGTTAATCACCGTTGAACCGAGCACGGATTAACAATATCCAGTGCTGACCCAGATTCTTTGTTTCGCCTGGTGATCCGAATATCTTCGTGGCGGGGTTTACACCCTCTCGTGCCTACGAATCCTACGAGTTTGCCACGGGTTTGCGGGAATTCCTCGCGGGCCGAGGGCCCGCGAAATCCTTCGCGCGACTCCGAATTCCTTTATTCTCGTCCTCCGTTAGTTTGTCACCTCGCCCTATTCTCCGATTACCTCGGGATACAAGCGGAGGAAAGCTCGTAGAATAGAATTCTTCCTTCATCCCTAAATGCAATATATCCTCACAAAGCAGCCCTTCTGTGAACGCATTTCAGAATGAAATTGCATTTTTTCAAAGGCGAAAATGTTGCAGCGTTGGATTTTAGATAGGTACTCTTTGTCGGGATTTTCTTTCTTGACTCTAAAATTCATCTCCTGCGTCTCGGAATATTTTCAGTCTCGAGGCTTGAGCCAAATCCAGAAATAATGCCGCTCAATTCCTCATCGATTACTCCTAGCAGGCAATCGCGAATGCCAACCGAAGGTCTGCTTCCATTAGAATCCCCAGGATCGTTTCAAGAGCGGCGCCCGATTAATCTCCCAGAATTTATTCTTCGATGCTCGCGTCGGGAATGAAGCCTCGTTAATAAAGTACGATTTAATCTCCCCGCGAGGGTGAAGCTCCCAGCTGAGCCCCCGACTCTGGCCAGCCAATGATTCTGAAAGTTTTATGCCAGCCGCAGCAGGGTCGCGTTAACAACGGTCGACTTCTCGAAAGCGGTAGGTTCCGTCGCGTTCACCTCGTAATTCCACGGCGATATCGACGGCCCCGGTCGGCGACGACGTTCCCGCGGCAAGAACTCGGGGAAACGCGACGGTACGTCCGCTGCAACCTTTTAGAAAGTCGCGAACAATGCGGCGCGAGCACGCGATCTCGCTGGTGAACACGGCGAAAGTAGTGGCTGTAACGTGGTTTCCAGCCCGGGAACACGTCGAAAGCACTGCCTCGAATAGCTGGCGAAGCGATCGTGCTGCTGGAATTGGGAGCAAGCCTGAACGCCGTGCCCAACGCCAGGAAGCTTCGCCTGGCTCGCTAGAGGAGAGTTATCGTGCTCGATGCCAAGGAACAACGGGTCGAGTGGTCGATATTGGACACTGTGTTAGCTGATTCCTCCGCTTCCTCTTCTCCCATGCTTCCTCTGCCAAAGATAATAGCACGGGGAGAGAACTTGCCCGGAGGGAAAAGTTTCCTTGGACCCTGAAAGTGTCGCGGAGGCTGTGACTGACTCGAGGGTGGATGTTGCATCTAGATTTTCGACACCTGTTCGTATCCCACGCAGTTTTGAAAATCGAATGATAATCGATGAGATTAACAGCGCCTTTGAAGCTTGCTGGGCTGAAGATGAACGTCTTCCTAGATCCGCCCAGAACACACCAAGCCTACAAGCAGGGGTAATTAATTTTTAGCCGCGTCCAAAGCCAATCCCGCCACGGCGAAACAGCTTATGCGGCAGGGAAACCGCTTTCCCGGCTGGCTCGTGGAAATTCATCATCGGCAATGCGGAATAGATTAATGTCGCCTCTCGCGCCTCCGCAAGGGCGAGCCGGGGGACGGGGGGAGCTTTCATCCTCGTCAATGCTGGAAACTTCCAAGCTCCGCCACTCAGCAAGTTAGGCGCCCCCGGCCGCTAAATTACTTCGAATCGAGTTGCTCTCAAAGGGATCCCCTTCGCCTCCCCACGCACCTGACCTCAACTATCTCGGCTGCGACGCAATTCCGTGGGGCGAGTTACGAATAGCTGGGAATTACGAGTCACGATATTTCCCGATCGGCCTCGGGCGGATCGTGACGCGGCCGAAAATACGGATTCGACCGCCCAGAAATCACCGATCGGGGAGGATCCTCGCCGGGTAACCGCGAACCCTCGAATCGTCCCCCTTTTTTTTCCCCCCGCTCCTCTTTTTTTTTCTGGGCGGATAGCATAGTGACCCAGTGATTCGAGATGGAATTCCCTGGCAGCCGTGGCTACTCTCGTTTGCCCTGGACAAACGAGCCCCAGCAGCGGCGATGGTTTTTATGGGCGAGCTTTGGGACCTCGGTTTTTCGGTTGGAAGCTCGCTGGGATTTAATTAGAGCGAGCCGGAGTGTAGACGGGGATTTTACCTTCCACGGGCTTCTGACGCGGAAGTGGGTATCGCCCGTCCTCTTGGGATTAAAATAATCGCGACGAATGCGCGGCGAGAGCGTAAGTAATCGTTCATTCGAGAAATTCCATCTGATATCAAGATAATAGCAGAGTCGCGCACTAGTGACACCTTCGAGCAGAACACGATTCTTGTGCACCGGATTAATCCCCTTGGGGATGTCCGTTATCGCCCCCCCCCCCTTGACCTAGAAGTCTGGGGGTAGTCAGAAAATGTGGAAGCTCTGAGAAGCCTACGAAATGTAAACAGACCTGTGCAAGCAGCGAGCCGCGGAGAAGGACTCGGTGGTCGAGGCTCGATAATCGATTGGATCGTTACACAGTCGCTTATTACGGTAATCGCGGCTACGCCGCAACGACGTGCTGGGTAGACCAGATCCGGAATCGGGCCTGGTGACGGGCGGAGCGCCGCTTAAATGGAACTTGGCTTAAGTTCTCAGACCAGGGATCCGGCCGATCCCTGCCACTGGATATCGGCGAGAGTTCACCTCGAGGTTTCGCCCGAGGCACGCTTGGCAAACGACTCCCGCGCGGCTTAACGCGCGGGGAGCTCTTAATCCGCCGCCGAGATACTGCCGCCCCCTCTGTCTCGCTCCTTTCCGCGGCGTCCGCCGGGATATAATTAAAAGGACTCTTAAATAATCGACGCGGGCTCGATGGGGAAGGGTGAACGCCGCTTTTCAACCCCTCGGCTGATCTAAAGCGTCTTTGCCGGGAGCTTTATTGGGTTAGTAAACCGACCCGGGCTGGGGGAGCATTATTTCTAGCATCGATAGAGTTATAGAAATACTACGTTTCTGGAATCATCGTAGTAGAGTGAGTTTGTTCAGTGTCGCGAAACCCGTCTTAAGTTTTATTTCTGCTTACACTTGGCAAATTCTATCCGAAGCTTCCGCAATAATCTATGCAAGAGAATGTCCGCAGGGGTAATCCTGATAGTCATGGGTGTTCAGATAGTGTTAACCATCCCCTTTCGACCTGACTTTCGCCCTTTCACGGGTCGTATCTTGCGCAGCACCCTGTGTGAGACCTCGCGGGAAGATATAACGCGCGGCAATCGATGCGGCCCACGAGCGGAGCGAGGAGCACGCGCGTGACGAGTATGAGTGTCCGTTCCGCGCTCCAAGCCACTTCGGCTTTTATTGCGCGGCTGACCTTTTGATGCTGGACTTTCGGCTTCTCAGCGGAAAACGACGCGCTGGCCACGCGCGGTTATCGCGAGCGGGCGTATCGCCGATGCGACACCCTACTCCACGTCCCACGGCATCCGCTTAAATAGAGCGTAACGCGGTGGATAATTCAACGAAGAGGGTAAATATAGCTCGTGTGAGACGACTCGTTGGGGGAGAAAAGCGGTGGGCTCGGATTTAAATAACGAGAATGACGATCGCCGCTGTCTCTTTTCGTTTCGAGGGATGCGCGCGATTTGTTTAACTGCCTCGGGATTTCGTGGAAATGGGATCCAGGTTTTTAGGGACAAGGGAGGGTTTATATTTGTCGGATGACTTTCTTCCTCCGGCGTGGCCAGGGTTGATTTAGTTTCATTTCTGCTCTGGGGTTGATTGTTTCTGTATGATCATTTTTGTTGTTCTTTTAGCGAAAGTATCGTGGAGGGGCTGGCTACCCTTAATGGGAAGCTTCGAGTAGCAGTTTTCGATAGAGGGAATCGTGTATCGGATGCGTTTTATCGAGAGACACTCGGCACAGCATTTTTTGCCATGTCCTCGAAGCAAACCACTCAGCATACGATCCATCAGAGCGATTAAATTCCACAGTGAAAATTATTGGGTTTAAAGCGGGAGGATGGCGGATCCCTCGACAAAATATTGCCCCATCACGACTTTACACAGCAAATATTTGTCGTAACAGGAACGGCAACTTGCGGAGGGTGGATCGAGGGGAAACTTTTCGCCATTGTACTCGAATGTCGTGAAGAAAATATTCAGTAATTTATTACAGAAGACCCCTATCTTCGCCACTTTGCTCTCCGTGTCACTGGTATTTCACTCTAGAATCCCCCTAAATTTCAATAACCATGCGACAGATCTTGTGAATCATATCCGAAGTAGAGTTTGAGGGAGATTCGCAATGAATTACGGTTAAACATAAATCTATCTCAGCTCCTAGTTACAGCTGGACTAGTTCCCTGACCAGATCCAAGGCAGAAGTAACTCAGACTTTGTGTCAGATTCGATTCAGATGCACGTCAGGTCTCCCCTGCATTCGCACCAGGTCCAATTCTGCCCGAAACTAGATCTGCATTCGAGATCCAGCAACTCGAACACACCGCACGATCCAAGCATCGAATAAAATGTTCGCAAGAGAATAAATCGAAACAGATGGTGGCTATAGAGGGAGGCTGATCGAAAACAGGACGGGCAGGGGCAAGGGGGAGGGGGCGTGCTAGCAAATACTCGGCTCGACAATCCCTCGATAGCGACTTTTCCGTCTTTCCACCCTTCGTTTCTCGTTTTTCTTCGCGCGTGGAACGGCTGCCTTTTAGCAGAGCGACCGGCTCGCTCCTCTATTTTTCCATTTGCATAGCTTAAGCGATTTGCCCCACCATTTTTCCATTTACATAGCTTAAACGGCCTGTCCTTCTATTTTCCACACCCCGCCCCCTACTTCGCTCGCGAACTTTCCACCGCGACTTCTGCGACGAAATACGATTCCCTCCCCTCCGTCGCCGTGGCTTTCCCCGTGACAAGGCCGATCTATCGGGCCGTAGCCGGAATAAAAATGGCAGGGAACGTGCGGGCGCGAGTCGGGCGTCGCGAAGAATGCAGCGAAATGGGCTTCGGCACGGGAAAAAGAGGAACAGAAACACGAAAATCAATACGTCTGTGCACCGTACGGAAACTATTTCTGCGAGCTTCCGTGCTCGACAAATAACTCCACTTTCCAGGGGACCGGCATTGTGACCGGGATATATTGTAACTCCGTCTGCAACTGGGACGATTCAGCCCCTCCCCGCCTCGTGCCACGCCACGTGCATACGCCACCTCCACCGTGAGCCTGGAACTGTTACGCCAGCCGAATGTATCTGACGAACCGCGATAGAGGGTGGGATAGCGAGTTCGCGCGAGACCCTCGATCGTTGGACGATCTTATACAAAGTATTTGTTAGGGCGGGAGGGGCGAGCCGCGGGAGAGAGGCGTTAGGGGTTACTGTGTCGGCTGCGGGGGTTGATCCCCTGTGGTGTAGATTCTTGGCTGCCTGACAGGAATTTCGTAGTGAAAGGGAGAATGAAACGATTCGGTAGATTATCTGCGTGCCATTTATCAGTCTCGAGGCGAGTCTTGGGTTCTGATTGGCTGCCTCCTTGGTAGACTAACATTTATCTCAATTACCTTCTTACGTCATCAAACTGATACGTGCACAATTATCTCGCGAACCACGAACGCGTGGCTGCTACGAAATTTCTATTAACATTTCACTCAAGAATCATACCTAACGCAGAATCAAGCCTGAGGTATCAGAATTCAGCCTAAGCTTCCTACGATGTCCGTCTAAATACTGCTTCCCCTCAATGACCAACCGAATCTGCCCGAAACAACCCCTCTGGTGGAAGGAAATCGCATCGTCGACCACGAAAGCTCGCCGGCGAAAACGCCAAAAGCCAGCGGGCGCCTGTAAATCAATAATTCCAAGACCGAGCGGTAACGAGCCATTAAGGTGACGGTACGCGAAAGGAATGGACGTTAACGACCCGTAAATAAATCCGTCTGACCGGTACCGTGGCCGAAGGGTGGATGATGGCGAGGACGTGGGTAGACAAAGGGTCGGGGAAAAGGATTGGTCGCGTGTATCGGAGCTCGGACTGGCTTCTGGAACCGTGTCAGTGGTTCCATTGTCGTGGCGCGGGGCTCTGTCGTCGCCGCTCGCGTTCCTTAAGGGCTCGCCGAGCTCGGTTGTTGTCGTCGTCGACGGTGCCGCGTCGACGTAGCGCGCCGTTATTGACGAGGCGCTGTGACCTGTATTCGGTAACTGCGCGCTCCAACGCTCCTCGTGGCCGGCGCGTTCGACTCGTCGACGGCGGTTCAGCGGGGACGACGGGCTACGCTCGGCTGGGTATCGAGTATCGCGGAATCTCGAGCGGCGACTCGATCGAGCGCCCTTGAACGCACGGCTTCGCGGAGCAAACGGCTCTGTGCTTTGCACGAGCCTCGAGTTGATTCCGCGAGGGTAGGAAAAGAGTAGAACGTTGGGGACGTGATAAGCCAAGGGGGAGTTGTAAAACGTAGAACACGAGCCAAATACCGAAGATGTTGGGAAATGGTACTTTGTTAGAGACGCGAAGGTAATCTCACTGCGCGGAATTGACTACGTTTTCAGACTTCCTCCTTGAGACTAGCTCCAACTACGAGGAATCGGACGCAAACTAGCGTACGAGGACTGAATCCTTGATTGTTCCGAAGCGATCGTATCAATTTTGAAAATGGAAAGGGAGGAAGTAAATCCCCCTGAAAGTCTTCAAAGCGAAACGATGAATCAGTGCCACTGACATCCTCTTCTTAAAACCCTCTTCCTCCGCTGACCACGGCTCCGCGAAGGCCCCGCGGTTCCCGGCGATACCTCGCGCAACGAGCCACCCCCTCGAGCCTATTCACCCCGCGAAGCCTGGAGCGGTGGGCGAGGATCCGCAAGAAGCAGGACCCTCTGTCCAAAAATTACATCCCCCGTCCGAGGGGCTGCCCCTGGAGTACATCGCTTTCGCATTAAGGGATGCCAGAGGGGCGGAGGGGGTGCATCGAGTGAACGGCGCCGGTGTTTTCCCTCTTATGCAAAGCCGGCCACTTCTTGCCCCTCGTTGTCGATCCGTGCAACGAGGCTGACGCAGCCCGCGGCCGCGAGGGGCGCCGGAAAGGGGGATGAAAAAGCGGAGTGGTGGCTGCAGGATCACGTGGGCGTGCACCCAACCCCACGTATCGTCAGCCATCTTGGCAGTTTAAAGGCTTCCCCGGGGCTCCTGGGCAAGGATAACCAGAACTGGCCGCCTCGTTTACGCTGCCATCCACCATCGGGGAAAAAGAGGCGTTCAAGCGAGGCGAACAAGCGAGGCGAACAAGCTAGCTGTTGCGCTGGGCTTTTCGATACCTCTGTTCTACGGTCAGCGAGGGGTGGGTGGGGGGGGGGAGAGGGGAATTTGTGTTCCCGAGACGGGAAGAGTGAGGATCGCGTTGAAAAATATCGGACTCCGTGGGAGGATGCGGGTGGAGGACGTTAAGAGCCCGCCAGGGAATCCGTTTGTGGGACTGGAGGGTTGGAAGTAAAGCTTGGAAATTAAAACGACAGGTTCGTTTAAAGATGCCACCCCAAATGCGAGGGGCGAAGGTATTCATCAGTGATGAAGGACAGATTGAGAAAGAAGATTCCTACTTTTTCTTTACCGACTTATTTTAGCAGACGATTTTGTACAGTGGAATTATACACGAATCTATAGAAAAGATGAACAATATGGTGTCTATTCCTGGAATACATTCACCTCGACTATTCTCGTCTCGCCTCGCATTTACAACCATTCACGTTTTTTTCTGCAAGTCGCGTATACAGGAGGGAAGGTGAAGGAACGGCGAAGAAAGCGTATAAGAGAAGTAAAACTGTCGTCTAGGTCGAGGGCGCCAACGCGGAACACCCCCGCGTGCTTTTTTCTTGCACGTGAAACAAACGCGCCCACGGGATGCTCAGCGCTCGCAATATTTTCTTTCCCCCGGTGTTGTCTCCTCGTGTCTTCCTCGTCGCTCCTCTTGCCAGCGCGGAAACGCCCCCCTCGGGCGCGGGGGGGATCGAGGACGATTCGCTGCAACCCCCGAGCGTTCCCCGCCGCAGTCTCATATTTTACGACTGTTTAAGGTGTTCTGCAACCCATAACTTTGCATTTGTCCCCTCTAACTCACGCTGGCCTCTCTCCTGACGTCTGCGAACTTCTTCCCGCTTCCGGTCCGTGATTTCTTCCGCGGTTCTCCGAACCCGCGCCGGGATTCCCTCACGCGACACTTGCTCCCGTTGGACTCTCTCCCTCGGAACTGTTTCCACTTTCCTTTGCTACTTTCCTGCCTTTTCTCCGATCACTTTTTACGGGGATCCCAGATGCTCGCGCTATCGATGACGCTTGCAAAGTACAATTTTTGCCTCCCTTCTTTTCACGGGTGTACTACTCGTTTCGCTGGAAGTCGGAATGGAAAGAGAAATCCCTTGCTCTAGATTCTCTCAGCGAGGAATATTGCACAACTGTCAATATCGCAAGAAACGCTGTCCACGCGAGTAGCACACTCTCATTTCATCGCTCCTCCTGATACTTCTACCCTTTTCGAGCATCCTCTCGCAGCTCCACCCTCCCGCCCTCTCGACGGACCTTCATCGCCCGACAGATTCGAGGCTCGGTCGTGCAGGAAATAGCTCGACCTTGACCTTTAACCGCCATCTCACGTTCCCGCTCTTAAGGGTGCCCCGAGGTGGCGGAAACAGAAGGACGGGGGGTGCAACCCCCGTTTATCGATTCCTCCGCAACGTCATGCTGGCCTTTCTCTCCTGGAACCCGCGGCCGAGTCGATTTTTAAGCGTATTTTAGGGTCCCTCAAGGTCGTCGCCAATTTTCAACACTTTAATCAACCCACCCTCGCTGTCGCGTCGCGAGGGAATGAAACGGCGGCCTTGGAGCCTGCACTTTTCTGCAACCCCGAGGATATCTAATCGAATTGGATTCACTCGTCGACGAAGAAGCTTCTATCTGGATATATTAATCCATGCTCCGTCACAAAGGGGTTTCCCAACCCACCCCCTTTTCGCCCGAGCCATTCCATTCTCCACGCGAGACCAGCATTTTTCCTCAATATTCATTTGCAGCGGCGGGCAACGAGCATCCAGTAACGACCGCAGAGAAGGCGAGAAGCAACCCTTCCTTCTCGACCGTCATCGATTCCATCCCGCTGCAACCGGAGCGAAAGGGAATTATTATTATTTTCCCAGCGAGGCATCTAGCCAACGCAGGCTCGATACGACAACTCCGGCGAAGGAATTTCATTCTCTCCGCGGTGTATGGTAAACGAACGTCGAATTTTCCATATTTTATTCGGCCCAGCGACCAGCCCTCGCGCGGCGGTGGCTCGTTGAACAGTCAGCACTTAATTTGCACACAGAGACCGTACCCGGTGCATCCGTTTCGCGCATAATCGGGCCGGGCTTTGCGCGGGCAGAAGTGCTATTCCGGAAGTTTGCCAATTAATCCGCGCGGCTCGCACAAACGCGGCCGCGGCACGATCACCGATAACACATTATTCGCGATACACCCCGTTTTGTCGTTCCCCCGTCTATTTACTTTGCAGCGAGCCAGATCGATTCGCCAGAGTATCGCCGTCGATTAATTCGATTCCTCTTTGCCGAGGATCCCTTGCGAACCTTATTTACCTGATACAATTTTTCCGCCAGGTATTTGTCGTTGAATCTTCATTAATTACTTTTACCTTTCAATGACGTTCTCTCTGTTGTACGGCATCGTTATCGCTGTTACCTACGTTGCGGGAATATTTTCTGTTCGCTTGGATGCGAATCGTTCTGAATGTTTGATACCTCGCAGCGATGCCGTTACCGAAGATTGAATTTTAGGAAGCGCGCGTGATTTAGTGCTCTGTATCGTTCCACGCATCCTCGTCGCGAATTCGACGCTATCATTAGCATTGGCACGCTTCGTGTCCAACATTGTTATGCAAACCGCGTATTGCTGGAAAGCGCATGACGTTAAATAATAATCGGCAGAATATTTTGGCTTGTCGTAACGGGTAATATTAGAAAATTTAATATACGCGTATAATGCGTTATTACGACGTGTAATGGCATTTAATAGGCATTTCGTATTTATGATGTAATGAAGTGGAATTTAATATTCATACGAGCCCACTTTACAGTGTACTCTCTATCCTATCCAAGGTTCAAATTAATAAACATAAAGCAATTATTTGCGAGAATGGTGTAGGTACAAATTACGTAAGTAATTCAGGCATAGGAACTAGGGTTTATCGGTTTTTAAAAACCGGGTTTACGAACCGTTTTTGTTTTATAAATTTGGAAAATTCGAAAATCCGTCGAACCAGTATTTGGGAAATAGTGGAATTCGTACTGATATATTTATCCCTTCGTTTATCTTTTAACCTAAGAAAATACTTAGGCCTTCCCATCGAACAATCGTCCCGCTTTCGTTCTCTTGCTGCCTTCCACTTTTTCAACCCCCTAAGGGCTTAATTACTGGAATGGGGAAACCGTGAGTGTGTTGGGAGTGCGTGTACCCGGAAAACCAGACGAATCCCGGTATAATTTTTTACTAGACAGTCCACGTGCCTGGCTCCGCCCGTTGCAAGACGACGTCACGTCGCAGGATCGAAGGTGAGATCTACAAATACGTCACTCGGGGGTGGCTTTATCTGCAGCGTATCCCAGCTGCTGTCAGGGGGCGGCACAGGGCCATGAATACTAAAGGCACATTATTAATGTCATCCTGCCAAGACGCCGCGATATTAGGAGACCCGATTATAGCGGCGTTTTAGCGGGAACGGTTTATTACGGGGATTCGAGGGAAGGAAGCGAGAAAACCCAGAAGAAGAGGGCCTAATGGAGGAACGCCAAGAACGCGAGACGGCTATCCTGGTAATGGAGCCCACCGACCGTCATTATAATAATCGTAAATGCGAAACTACGGCAGCGTGTCGCCCTCAGAAGGGAAAACCGCGGCTGTGAGTTTCTTTATGATAATAAGAAGACTGCCTCCAGATGGCGTCATCCAGGCTCCCTCCTCTGGACCCATGGTCTTCCGATCGAAATGCCTTCGATTTCACTGACCTCTGTTCTTCGATGTAGCCTGAAAGGTTGTGTGGATTGAATGGCGTGGGTGGATAAGCTTCAGCTGCACGAGGAACTTAAATAATTAAACTGAAATAGAATCTTGACATTGAATCTTGACTTTTCACGACTCGGTAGATCGCTTGGGGCTTCTGTGTTTCCTGAGATCGTTTAATATTTATCACAGGTTCGTTTTGTATCGATCGGTTTCGGTAATTTCGAAGATTGGTATTAGTTGAATATTATTTCGAAAGGAACATTATGAAAACAGATATCGTTCAGGGAGGTTGAAAGTTACGCCGCCAGTTCAGTCGGAGCTCCTCACTGGCAACCGCAGCGAGCACGAAAAATGCTTTTAGTACACCCTCACCCTCGAGGATGCGTTTTCAGCGGAGTGTTCAACTAATTTAACTCCGGCTTGAAAACTGCACCGCTGGGAGCGGCGTGAATTTGGCACTCGAAACGGAAAGGTCGTGCCTGTTAAGGACACGAGGGGGATCTAAATGTCCTGAAACGTATAAAAACGTATTAAAAGCAACCCCCCGGGCAGCCGGCGCGCAAATGTAATTCATCTACGATTTCCGGATAACTATTCTCCCTCGTGTACCCCTCGCAACGATATATACGTCCCGGAACGACGGCCCCAAGAACCATCCCCCCATTAACAGGCCCGTCATTAACGTATCCAATGGCAGCTGCAAGTAATACTAAACAACAGAAGAAGCGTCACCCACTCCCATTAGCACGCGTGTCCCCGTCGTTGAGCGCGACCGCGACGGCTGGAACAGCAGCCAACAAGACGGGTGGAAATAATAAAGCGGGAAAAGAAACAGGGGTGAAAAACAAGTTCTTCCCTTTAACAGAGCAAACCCTCCCCCCACCAGTACCCCGCTTGTTTACTACCACCCGCTCAGCAGCGACCTGGCAAAAGTCGAGCTCGCGGGACAATCCCGATCGATGTACGCTACCCCGCGACACCCTCATCCCCTTTTCGTCATTCTCGTACCCCGTCGGTATTTTTCTCCGTTTCACCCCCCTCCTCCGGGCCGCTCTGCTGCCGGCTCGTGACCCAATTCGCGATAGTAGGCGGCCGTGCTATCTACATATCCCGCTGCCAGCCTCCCCCGTCGACGGCTGCCAGGGGTGTGCGCACGCTGGATCCACGGCGGGGCGTTTTCTCGGGGATCTGAAAAGAAAGGAACGGCCGGGATCAAGGGGAGAAAGGGGAGCATCGTATTATAAAGGTAATCCCTCCTGCGAAGGGGTTGAAGAGCCATCGCGATTATCTCCGCGATGGGTGCGAAATTCGAGCGAGGGTGGGTGGATGAAAGTGCTTCTGCGGTACCTACGCGTTGCAGTTTTGACATGTGTCGAAACAATGAGATATACGTGTCTTTCGCAGAGGAGGGTTTGATTTGTAGTTTGTTCAGGGGGTGCGTAATTTGTGGCGGAGATGGATAGAGAGCTGTTCAACAACAGCTTCTCGGTTGAGCATTCGTGTTAGGGAGACGTGGCTTCTAAAATTGGTGGACGCATGTGCGATCGGGGCTGTGCGCCGATATTTCTGCATTATCCGTCGCACAGAGTAGACGTACTCCACAATTTCCACGCGTTTTTTTATGCCACCAACTGCAAGGGGCTTCTACGCCGTTGCGTCGTGAATCCTAGCAAGATCACGAAGCGTTAAACCTTGCTAAACCATTTCCACTCTCGCGAGCCCCATTTTTCTTCCATCCCCGAGTGAAAAAGCGGCGTAATCCGCGTCCCGGTGGCGTGAATCGCCCGGTACAATGGCAGAGGCGCGCGGTGTAAACGCGAAGCTCCTCGTGCCCGCTCGAAAGGGAGAAAAGCTGCAGAGATTAAGCCCTTGTTACCGGGGAGGGAGGACAATTCTTTCTCATACTCGCGAATCTGCCGTGTTTCACCGGGCAGAAAGAGTATCGTTTGTTCGTGAATGCTACCCTCTCTTGTGGAAGGGGAGGCCGAGGGTGGTGTGGGTGGATAAGCTGAAACGGTCTGGTGCGACGGCTTTCGCGATAAACAAAGCGCCCCTGTCGCGCACCGACGAAGCTTATGTTTATTTTACAGGCGAGGGATAAGGAGCGGTGTGATTTTCATTGAAAATTAATAGTTCCTCGGCTCCACGCCTCGATTCTCTCGACGCCGAATTTCAGCCTCTCTTTGCCCGTGCTTCCCATCCCCCGGCCAACGCTCGGGCGAAATCGGGGTTAACACTTTTGCGGTAAATATTTGCGCGGAGAAGGCTGCGCTTCACTTTCTTCTCGGAGCAGTGTACTTCTTCGGGTTCTCGCACGGATTTACTCAGAGTTTTTTACTTGGGATGTTTAGTTGAAATACTTTCAAGACGGCGAAGTAGAAGTATAAATAATTGCGCAAAGAGATTCGCAGTCTTTTTTTTTTATTGCACGTAAGATCCCCACGAAAGTGGCGCGGCGTGTGCCCAAAGCCTGGAGATCTAGGAATTTCTCCAGCTCCAACCCAGTGACCCGGGCTTTTTATTTTTATTTCCCCTTTATTCGAACGTCAGCTCGAAGGATTCTTGCGGCACGATTACAGGGAGGACAGGATTCCTTTATCCGGCGATTTAATAATAGAAAATGCGAGCCGTGGAGTTGGCGAGATATCCCTGGACTGCGAAGAAAGTAGAACTGGCCGTGTCGTCCACGCTTCGTCGCCGTTTAAACCTTTCAGGACATTAAATTCTACTTTACTTAACTTCCCTGCGGTTCATCGATCCGTCCTAATACAACCAACTTCGCAGCGACTTCCAGCGACGCGTTTCCGCCTGGTTCCTCCGTCAATTAACGTTTTCCAGGTAATTAGCAGGAAGACTATTCCCTTTCCTGACGGCCCCGAGCCGATTGCGCGATTCATTTGTCGCCTGGCAAGCTTCATGCGCAATTTTGCGCGCAGAGAATGCAACGGGCAACGAGCGCAATTAGAATCAATTGTTCCGTAATTAACGATACTCTAGCTTTCAATTTCTTATTTTCTTTTAGGATATCTCAATTGTCTCAACTAATAGATTATATTTTCTTGAAGATCAACACACCCACTAACCTCTTTGAGAGATCTTCAACCCTTAACGACACAGTTTCTCTCAAATACGGCAACAAACTGCCAAAGCGTATTCTCATGGCTAAAACCGCCTCGTTCGTTCGGCAACAGTCTTCCATCGTCGTTCCATCAAACACTATCGGCTTCCGTCAGGCTACCACGAACCATTCGTCAAAGTTATGACACAGTAACAGCGTGAAATCAGTTATTCGTCTCGCCGCTTAAGCTCGGCCTCGCATCGTCGCCCCGCGCAAAACGAGTTTCAATTTCGCCGACACAGAGAAGCGAATTATTTTTCCCCGTTGGATTTGCATTTCCATCCATCGACATCCTGGAAATTTTTGCCCAGGCAATGGGTGCCTCGGAACGTCGGCCTTTCACCCCGCTTTGACCCCGATTATCATGCGTACGAACGAAGGGGAAGAGGAGGAGGAGGAGGAGGAGAAGGGGGGAAGGGGGTGCAGCGAGGAAAAAAGGAACGGGCATCCGTGAATCACGATCGAGCAGGAAACGGTTATCGATTCCAAGCCAGCACGAATAAATCCGATTTTTTATTGCCCCTACGTTTCGCCCGCCTCTTCCCCGGCCGTATCGGCCAGGTTCCAGGGTATCCGTGACGAATTTCTGATGAATGTCAAGTCACGGTGCACGAGGAGGATAGTTTAGCGACTGTACAGCGAAAAATAATCAGGCACCCGAGAAACCGGGGCGGTGAATAGATTCGTGTCGGTGATAACTTGCGGGATACCTTGGTGGCAATCGTCAGTTCTCCAGGAAGAAGCTATCCTTTTGTGATTTCTAATTCACCACTCCTGACGGCAGCAACCTCCACCTGATAAATTATTAATGGATTGTTTTCGGAGCGCTACAGACGAGTTTGGTAACCGACCGATGCAACACCGTCTCGCCGCTGAATCGCTGTCCAATCTCCTACGCCGAGTAGTTCCATTCCTTTTGCAAAATTTAATGCATCGATGATTTCCCCGAGAATGCTCCGCGGGCATCGGTGGTAGGTAGTATCCTCGAGAAGTTTTCCTCCAGCGTCTGAAATGTGAGCCGCGAAACGCGGAAAGAATACAATCAAAGTACACGTGAATAACTAAAACCGGGCGAGGGGTGCGGAGAACGCAAGGAAGGTCAGCCAGAAGATTTCCACGATCCATAAAACGGCGGAGAGGGAAGGAGCTGGAGGCCGAAGTTGACCAGAAACTCGATAAACGCTTACGCGAGAACGTTTATTTTCCATCTGGCGACCGGGCCCCGCATAATCCCGAATGAATTTTATCGATTTCGATAGGGGGGGAGGCTCGCGGGGGGATGAGTGGAATGGCTGCATCGTCGAACGCCAATACGATTGCTCTCGAATGCGCGCCCGTCGCCATGACGGGGACGAGTTTCGAAACTCCACGGCTGGAGACCGCTTATCGGAGCCCGTAAAGGAGTCCCGGTGAATCCTAACAACGGAGGAAACAACGAGGTAGGAAATCGAGCCGGGATGAGTCCTGGCTCCGGATGCGACCGACTCTGAAGCGCTCCAGAGCGGCTTATATCTTCCTGCGGGGGATCGTGTGTCAGGATGCTCGACTATGTCTACGTAAACGTACAGTATCGTCCATAATTATTCGAACGATACCGAGCCTCTACTCCTGCCCTAATTAGGCTTCAAACTTTTCGTTCCACTTACCAACTGTGTGTGTTCGAACTGCGAGTAGCTTCTCTGCTACTTTTACGCTATACTTCTAAATGCTATTCATTGATCTCTTATCTTATTATTCCAAGAAGACACCGGATACAGAAATTTATGCCTAAGTAACTTTTTAACCACAGTGCGCCCTGTTCTACGTTCTTCCACGAATGGAAGTGCCCCACAGATGGTACTGCTTCGACAGAGATTCCCTTTTCGGCGTAGCAGTTCGTGGAGGGGCACGAGGTAGAAAATGGGTCAATACGATCTCGGGAAGGCGGTCTTCTATTGCCGCGGTAGGGGCTTTTTATAAAATCGTACCGAGCGAGCATTTTCCCGCGAGTAATCGCGCTAGGAGACGTCCAGCGCCGGGAATCCGTGTCACCGCATATCGATTAAGTTCCCTGGGCGGAAATTTCGGGGCGAGAATTACCTTGGACCTGTCGGGAGCAACGATTTATGCGTCCTGTATGCCGCAGATGGGAATTAAGTACGCGGCACCGTGATAAGGAGTTTATTTACCGTGGCGATTAATATTCGATGGGAGTGACTACGCCAGTCGAGAGTCAGAATCGACCCAATATCCCATTACGAAAGGAATCGGGTGTTGGAAGTTGAGGCGTTAATTCCGAGTGAGGTATCTAAACTTCAGTTGGGAGTTTCAGTTGCTCACCATTGCCTGGGGAAGCTTCTTCTTAATATCATTTATTCTATTACTAATATTATCAATTTCCGTACGGTGTGGTAGAGTCTGTTCTACAGGTATCACTTAATATCATTCATTCTATTACAAATATTACCAATTTGCGTATGGCGTGACAGAGTCTGTTCTAGATGTATCACTTAATATAGCGACTTTAAATTCATGGTGGTCCGCCAGAAGCGGGCGCTCGGCAAATAGCTAGCAACTGCTGGTTAGCATACGATCAGCAAAGTACATCATGAATTTTCACGGGCGTTAGTCCTCTTATTACTCACGCGAGCCTTCGAGCAGCTCCGTGCACGCACGTTAATCGTATGCATATTAAGCGGAGCGTGTTTCAATTAAATCGCGCATTCCGGCGGTTCGGATCGCGGAGCGTGTCCGTGAACAAGCCTACAACCGTGTTACACAAGTGTCGTACGCACCTGCGACACGCGCGGTTTATAAACACGCGTGTTGTAACAGGGCGCTGCGGACGAGTCACTCCGAACCGCCTAAGAAAGTGCATTCGATCTGGTTACTGGTGTTCCTCAAGTGTCACCATTCTAGGGTAACAAGTGTCTACTGAATCTTTAAGTATCATTAGACTTTGATGGGGACCAGTAATCACCCAGAGCTTCACGAATTCAATTTCATCTGATATTTATTACCGGCGAAAGTGTAGAAATGAAAGATCCGATTAATATTTGTATCGCGCACTCGTAAATGTATCGAATAATCAATGAACAGCTACGAAACTCGAAGGACGTCGGTGTGTGGGCGTCCGCTCCGATACGTGCAGACGAGCCGTCAACTAACGGAAACACCGAGAAAGAAACGTCGTTGAAGCTGCATTCCACAGAAACGACAAGTGGACGTCCCAGATTCTCTCTGCGTTCCCTAATTAACGTGTGCCTAATTATAGAATTACGGACAGCGGCTCGATGCTCCCTGTCGATACGTCGGAAGCCAGGAATCAGCCTGATTCAGCTGCGGGGGTCGCCTTGAACAGCGCGGAGAAAGGCGTCGATGCGAGACGGTATCGAAGCCTTGACCCAACCGCGTCGAATCGCTGACGACTCGTGTCCGACAATGGCTGGATGGTTACTTGGTCCGAGACTTGGTCGATGGAAAACGACCAACTACCCTGGAAATAATCCCCGAGCGAATCTGCAAGCTGTGACTGCCAGCTCCCTGGCAAACGGCTTCCATGCCCCGGCTCGTTCCGTGTAATCCTCGAAATGTCAAAGTTCGCTGCTCGGCTGATCAATATTACTCCGCGACCCATCCCGTGCACGCTCCAAGGATGCGATCTCTTCCTGGCGAAGATGGCACGCGGGCGACCGTTTGACCTTCGACGAGGATCATCCAGGTCCTAGCGATCCTCGATCCTCTGTGCGACATCTTGCCACGCCCAGCGTGGGCAGACGCGTGGTTCCAGCCGCAGGATGAAAGGGTAGAGGGCAAGCGTGGGTGAGGCTCTTCTTACACTAGCGTGTTGGATCACCTGAGAAGCATCGCGATACTCTAGCATTAGCGTCTAAAAGTGTCGGCGGAGTTACGATAGGAGTGATCGAAGAAAGGAAGATGTTAGAGACTCGTAGGCTGTCGTGCGAGAAAGAAGAGAGAAGTGGGAATCGATTAGTAAAGGGACCGTGATGGGCGTTTTTAAGGATCGGAATGGTAGCATTCGATACTCCTGGAGGGGATCTTTCCAAAGGTGTGCTCGGTACATTCTCTGCTCCGGAAGCTTTAAAAGGATTACCAGGATGGTGTCTGGCTAAGTTTCCTCTAAGTTTCCTGACGACAATTCCGATACGTCCCAGCATCGAAGAGACGTCACCCTGTGACACAATTTCCCCGTCTCACCCTCAGCGAGCAGGCTCAACCTACGACCGAGTATCCGACATCAAAGATCCGTTTTACAGGTGTCAGGGGTGAGTCCGGACACCGAGTAAGTATCCCTTCTCGCGCACAGGCTCGTAAAGCCGCGGAGGCGGCCATGCCACAAAGGTTGAACGAGGCGAGGACCGCGAGAGGGTCAACGCATTCCATCCTCCGGTAGTGTACCGGTTTCAAAGAAACCACGGGGAGCACCGAAGCGAGGGAACGGCCACGATCTTGGCTGTCTGGCAAGGACGAGGTCGCGAGCGCGGCCTAACCGCTCACTCGCTCGCTCACTTGCCGACGCGCTCGTAGCCCAGCGCCGCGAAAGGGATTGTGTGCAGCTGCAGAGTGCAGGCGCAACCCCGGGCCAGCACGCGTTGTATAGAACGCGCACAGCCAGCGAGAGGGCGAGAGAGAGAGAGAGAGATAGAGAGAGAGAGAGAGGCGAGCGTGCAAGCAGGAGAAGAGAGGAGAAACGGAAGAAAGAGGAGGAACGGGATAGACAGAGAGAGGGAAAATAGAAAAGTGTGGGTGGTTACTGGTGCCGGGTCGCGAAACGGGCCGCAGAGAGGGTCGGGAGGGTAGCGAGGATTCGCTTCCGTGTCCCAGTAGCACTAATGACCGCCATCCTCCCCTCCTTCCGTTCACTTGGCCCCCACCAGCTCGCCCTTGCACTCTCCCCTCCGTCCAGGCTAAGACCCCACCATTCAAACTTCCCCTCCGCGGCTCCTCTCCTCTCTCTCCCCTCCACCATTGTAGCCTGGACGACTCGTGTTACGTCACACTGCCTAGAGCCAGCCCGCCCGCGCCCCCCCGTCGCCGCTCCTCCCACCATTCCGCCGCGGATCTCCCACCTTCGCGCGAGGCTGTAACCCCTCCACGCCCGCCACGTTGAATCCTGGAGCGGTGTATACACACGCGACGGCCGTGCTATATATCTTTCCACTATAGCGGGCCAGCAATCGGCCAGATCGTGGGGAACCCGGCAGTCTACGCTGGTACACCGAGCTGCGTGTTACCCGTTCGTTCCCTCTCTTCGCTATCACGTTCTCGCCCCGTAATCAGCGTCGACGCGCGTCGTCCCGATCTGACAGACCGAGTCGCGGCGGCACGTCGTCGTTACACGCGAACGCGCGCACACTGGTGACCCAGCAACCCTACACCCAGCCACTCGTACACGTACACGCCCCGACACACACGCGCGTACACACATACACACACACACACACGCACACGCGCGCTCACACCGCCCGTAGACGTACTGGCAGCACACGCGCGGCACAGAGGATCAGACTGACACGGGATAAAGGAAGAGACGCGCGTGTTCCATCGAGCAGTGCGAGGAGATCGGCTACGTGAGCGCAGGTCGTGGTCGCGGGCTAGTGCCGAGGGAAGCGTGCAGGGACGAGACCCGCGTGTTCCCGTTCGTCGTCCAGTCCCATCCAGGAGTAACACGTGCAG
This sequence comes from Andrena flavipes, assembly GCA_963971345.1. Classification (NCBI taxonomy): domain Eukaryota; kingdom Metazoa; phylum Arthropoda; class Insecta; order Hymenoptera; family Andrenidae; genus Andrena; species Andrena flavipes. The sequence goes on from OZ020482.1 coordinate 50,910,161, forward strand.
GTGTGTATCCGAACGCGGCGCACGTGTACGGTGCACGCTCGTCACGCTATGCCATCCGTGTGAATGTGTGTGCTTCTTGGCTGATTTAGGCGAGCACCGGGATCCTCGAGGATCCGTCGCCGTCTAGGTGGACGAGCCAGGACCAGGTAGGGTTAGTCGCGTGGGCAGGGTCCTCGGGATCCTGCTCCAACTTGTTTCGTTCGCGAGTGCCCTTTTTGGATCGAGTTCTACCCGTCGACGCGACTGCATCGTGCGCCCCAGCTGTTCGTTCCCGTGGGTGGCAGGATAGAGGAATATAGTGAAGCATAGTGAAGTTCTGAAGGCAGTAGAGAGTGGGGATGGTAAAGTGCTTGGGCGGAAGGGGCGGGGGGGGGGAGGGGGTTGAAATTCGGGAGCTCAAAGACGCGTTCTTCTCTTGGGTATTAGCAGATTAAAGGCCTGGACACGTCCAAGTGGTCTGGCACTTTCGAGCCACGTAGCCCCGTAATGCAGGGGGCAGAAGGATATTACTCGACTTCTACCCCAAAAGGGATCAGCTTGCATACCAATTGAATGTCTCTCAAGTACCCTATATTCCCTCTGCTCATAATACCTACTCGAGGCATATTCAAATGATACGTACAGGCGTACCCTCCAGGGTACGTCCGACCAAACGTGTTTTGCACTACTGGGCACAAGGATCTACGGGCCCACGACGCCTGTCCACTTGCCTGCACTCAAATCCACGGTCTGCTAGTGTCCGGAAGATGGCATAGAACGCAACCTAGGGCTCCCGATTCTCTATATCACAGTGCACTGTTGTCTCCTTCTTCCTCGTGCTTTCACGACCATACTATAGTTTCTTTTGTCCACGATAGAAGCGTTAACCTTTTGCCATATGGACGTGTTTAACTGCTGGGGGAGTACGCGTGCCTCTTTAAAGAAGAGAGCAGCACGCTTTTCCTGTGTTATGACCCAGTCGACGCGAGCACGCTGAAAGAGGCTCGTTGCGTAAGCGCTGGGGGTGAATGCAGGTGAAGGGTCGGTTGAATGTTGAATTTGGACCGTGGGGAATTAAGGGTCGTTCGATGGGAACCCCGGTGGAACGCTACTTGCAGTGATAAATAACCACCGTTTGGGGGAATTCCTTTGTTTGACTTCTGGGGTGGCAAACATCGTCTGACACGTCGAGCCAACGGAGGCCTCTTGTTTACGCGTCCGTTTGGCACATTATTCAGACGTCTAAATCGGCACGATGTCTCCGTGTACTTTGTACTAATGAATCGCATCTTCGCACGAAACTATTGCAAAAACATGGGTGCGCGGATACTTCTCTGCTCCATCGATAGGGTGCAACGTAAAGTTTTCCACGTGGAACGGTGTTTCGTTTGGCAGAAACTTCGTTACACGTGGGAAAGAGATTAGTTGGTCCTGGATATCGACTGATAAGGACCTCCTTCCGTATCTTCGTCGCACTTGTTTACGAGATAGTTTAGATTTCGTACTATTTGTCACATATTGCTCCGATTCGACGCTCGTGGGGCCACGCACGTGGGATTCTCCAAGTGGGAAACTCCAAGGAAGTGACGATAAGGGGACGTGTTCTCTCGAGATGGTGTAAAGCTGAGAAGTACACAGATACTACCTGAAATATTCTCGATAAGATCATTTGTACACGATAAGCACGCTCTATCGACCAAGTGTCGAGGCGAAGCTGATAAGAGATCGATGTCCTCGTAGTTTCGGAGCAGGATCTTCAGACCTGCGCGTCGTCCTACCTTGTATCCTTAAGATTACAGAGTTTACATTGGAGTCATTGCTGGGAGCAGTACAAAATTTTTCAAACTGTGAGAAGTAGCTATCGGTCCACAGGAAATCGGAGTTCAATATCATTGATAATAAGGATAACGATCGTATTTCTGGACTTCCGATACAGCTGAAACTTTACGTCTCACTTCTATCCTCATTCCACTTTCTACCATTCGGAAGAACAGTACAAATTCAGAAATTCCATTGTCACTCATATGTCCGCATAAATAGCTCGCTTACTGGACAAGGATGTAAAGCACCGCGTTATTCATAACTCGAGAGGATCATTCGGTTACCGAGCAATTAAAATTCCAAGCAAAGGGCGTCCAACGAGAATTCTCCATCTTTGCGGGCACGCGAGTCGCGTTCCAGCCTGCCCTTTCGCATTAAACGCCTCGTAAATATTGACTTTCGACCAAGTAGGCGTGAAGATCGGATCGTCATTTGTGCTTTACGAGTGGCCCCGTTGACAGCTGTAATTTGTATCGCTCACGGTTTACATTGTTCGCGAGAGAACCGTTCCTCGTCGCCTGAATAACCGCGCGGCTTTAAACCAATGCGCGCCACGTTATTGATAAAAGGAGCACGTACACACGCGTGTCTTTGTTGCATACTCGTGCACGTATCTGCATGCAGGCGCCTCGTATTCTCGAGTCAATTTTTCGAGCACGCTGCAAAATACGAAATTCTAGTTGTTCCTTGAATTCTACAGAATGTGAGAATAATACGGGAGAGAAATATCCAAGTAATTATCTGTTATAACTTCAAAATCAAAATCTTCTGTTTCCCAAGAATAATTCCCCTAAAATCGATTTCATCCCCAATACCTTCGAGAATAATTCGAGAGCGGAATATCGAGTAATTTTCTGTTATAACTTCAAAATCAATAACTTCTGTTTCCCAAGAATAATTCCCCTAAACTCGATTTCATCCCCAATATCTCTTGCTCTTTCCCTCTGCTAACTATTCCCATCTCCAACTACACAAAAGCTGGGATACGTCTCACTCGCGCGACTCACCCTGCGCATTACCGATTTCAATCGAGGAACATGGGTGCATCTCGAGCTTCAGCGAGTTTCAGGCCCGATATTACGTGTCGCTGGATGATTTACGCGTTTCATTAAATGGGAAACGTCGAGGCCGCCGAGGATGGCCCGCGAGCGTTCGACGCGCGAAACGGCGAGCCATAAATCCGCGTGCATGCGGGGTGAATAATTGACGGGAGAAAGGTGATCGCCTAGCTCGATTTCGTGGCGGATACGCGATCGAATCGGCCCTTGCCCGTCCTGGATGGAAGCTTTCGCCCGGGCCTGCTCTCCCGGCGCGGATCGTCGAAGCCGTGCAACGCTCCGCGAGAGTGGCGTTTTGCAAAGTTAATTGGCCAGCCAGATCGTCGGCGGATTGCATTGTAGGGCCGCGCGTAAACAAAGATCTCGGCTTTCCTCGAGCGTTTCGTAACGGGCGTGGGGGGCCTGGTTTCGGCTATCGACACTGGCGATCGCGGTGTGATATCGATTCGCAGGGATTCCGCGGTTCCACCGGCTTGCGAAATCGGCGCGCACAGCTGCCGCCGCGCGATATATTTAAGCGAGACGACGGTCTATTGGTAAACGGACCGGAATCTGGGCCAGTTACAACACCTGTCGGTGAATAGGAGCCGACCAGAGCCTTCGACGACGCAGAACCGTTCGTCGAATGCCAAATTTCGCGTCGCGAAACCTCGCATGAGAGGAGCGCGCCGCGATCTGTTTGTAGGCTCGCTTCGAATTTCTCTGAAAGTAGCTTCAAGATCAACACTCTAGCTATAGAGGCTGCTTTGTATGAGTGAGCCGTGGTCCTGATGTAACTCGGGGCGGACCAAATTATCATGAGGAAAATTTGGTAATCGCATTTAGAATCTCTCTGTTCCTCATTCATTCCAGTCGGGTCGTGATCTAAATCGATATTGACTCATATTTTTCGCTGCGAAACTCACGTTCACAATTTCGGAGTAAGCTCCTAGCTCCTTTGGTGGACTCGGTCTGTAATTAAATAACCAGAAAGGAAACTTGTGTAAGGAAAAAGCGACCAACTAAATCGTATCAAATTCAGTCGAGCAAACAAAAAATTGAACGTGCTCGCGTATCACTGTTTGTCGTACGACCAAGGATGACACGCGTTTCATGTCTGGAAGTAATAAGCACTTTTAACGTTGTTATGATTGTGAGCGAGCAGAGTTATGCAATATCGCATCCACTACCGATAAATTATCGTCATTACTGCGTTGTTCGTAATCCTCCGCGGTAGTAAACTGAATACCGCCTGCGTCATCTAATAACGCCGTAACACGTGGCTCCTCTTATTGCAATAATTGTCAGCGAGCGTGATAGCCCGTTAGAAAGTTGTCATTTAAAAAAGCTACTCACCAGTAGTCGGGCGACTACCGAACGTTTTTGCGCCGCGCGCTTCCCTCGTTTTTCGTAATGGTTCATTGCCGCGTTAATTGAAAGGATAATGGCCGTCACTGCTGTCACAAGCAATTATGTATAACACTCGGGCTTCGTCCGAAGATTCATGCAAATCACGATGAAATCGCGAAGAAGAACACCCGGACCTTCGCGATTTAATACACTCGTACCTCTAACCTCGACGCATTTTGCTCCGATAATCAGTGCCACCATTTCCTTATCTGTTATCTAGGCGAGTGTTAAAAGAAATTATCGGACGCAGGTGGAATGTTAAAAAAGAAAATATGCCTCTTCTATTGCGCGATAATTACAGGTAACTGGAAACGAAACAGGAAAGAAAATGGGAAAGTACTATGGAAAGTTCTTGTAGCTATAGTTTATCGAGGAAGTGTACGCACAAAAAGTCGTATGAAAAGCAAGCTGTCGCGGATCATAGCAATTTAATTCCGCGTAATGATAATCTGTAAACACGCATTTACCGAGAAGAAGGTCCCAGAAGTCAAATATAAAATCCGCAGCTCACCGTTCGACCATATCTTAATCCCCGCACATCAGTCGAGAGATGATCCCAACACACGGATATTTAAAATACTCCCACCCGTGGATAACCAGTTGCAACATAATTTTACCGTGCTCAGAATCACTTATACCCCCGCCGTGACCTCGTGACTCCACAACTTTCGGATGTTTCCTCAGAAGGACAACGGAAAGGAACGCAGCGTGTCGACGAGGAGAGGCCGTTTCCTCAATTACGTGACTGTTCTTTTCGTGATCGCGAGGAGAACACCCGATTACGTAACCGCGTTTCCATCATCATCGCCGCTGGCAACCGGGCAAATGTTGTGCGTGAAATGGGTCGCGATTAACATGTGACCGCTTTTGCGCGCGTTCCTGGATACGTTTTTCCCTTACATCCACGAGGATAACAACGTCCATTAGCGGCGCTAATTATCGGCCTTATCGCGAAATTTATCTCTTCAAGGCTGCCCGCGCCGGTGTCCATTACCGTGATATTACCGCGGCCGCCGCTGCGCGACGCATTAGCCCCTCGTTTCACTCGTTTATGAATTAGGCATCCGACCAGCAGCGGGTTTGTTCAGCGTGCGGTTTCAGGAAGATGCTGCCCGAGTTCCTGTCGAAGGGTGGCTCGGTTAACAGAGCTCCCTTTGGTACACGGGTTTCCATTAAACGTCGGAGCGATACCAGATTCGGAGCGGGGTATAAACGTCCGCGTCGCTCCCGAAGAATCAAAAGGAGGATCAGGTTGGTGGCAGGTGATTCTCGCGGTGTTAGGGAGCCGAAGGAATCACGAGCGCTATCGAAAGTGGAGCAATAGTCGAGGGTTTCCGGGGCGAGACGAGAGCGCTCCGTGCGACAATCGATCGGCGGTCTAATCGATTCGATACTCCCACGCCCGTTCCAATCAGTGGCCGCACGAGTTACACAAGACCCCAGCGATTGGTCGATGGCTCGGTCGTGCGCTCCGTTTTCGTTTCGGCATCATCTATCGCGTTTTCCGGCGAGCCATAATTTTCGGGCACGTTTGAGGCTACCAACTACCCCGTCCCCGCTCGCCGATATTCGCGCGAATTTATCGCACGATACTCTTCGCGTCAGCTGCACGAACCTCCCGGCGACGATGGTCTTCCATGCTTGCTAATTCCGTGGCTGGGAATGAACGAAACGAGTGCGTGTATATTTTATGGAGCACGGAACCTTGCATCGTACACTCGGGATCGTGTAACGTTCATTTCGACGAAACCGTGGAGATGATTTCTAGAATCTTTGGACCTCGATTGCTAATTACGCAGATGCGGAGAATTGGAAAATGATGGCTATAGAGGGTGGCTGAGATCCCCGGTAGCCTAAGCTGAGTATCCGAAACATATCAAATGAAACTCTCGCTTGAAAATCGTCCATCAATCGAATTTCAATATCCCCCAGGAGGAGACGGTTTGTTTTGACAGTGGGGCATATTTTATTGGCTCCCGTTGCTACGTAACACCTGCGGCGCACCTGATCCCGTCCCCTGCTCACGACCTATATCCTCCGCGGGTCGAGCTCGCAGGGTCCCGTTAAAGTATCGACCCGGTCGACAGGATGATTCCTGTCGCCGCGATTCGTCGTGTCGCCGGCGCAATTAATAATCGCGCGCATCGACGCAACCTCTTATTACACCAGCTGTGCGCCTATCACCGAGCGCGTGTCATTGGTACCGTTAACTTCTCCCTGGTATCAGCCATTAGCGCCGTTATTACCGTCGACCCGTCCTATTATCGCGAACTGTTCGCATTCCGTTATCCCCCTGTTGTACGGCACGCTTCCTCCGCGAGCGGAATGACAGAAAAATGACAGACTCGAGCTATCGTTGCTTGGAGAGCATTACGGAGCACTCGTTCGCACTCGAGGAAGGTGATATCGGTAACACACTCTGGATACCATCTGGTGTCAGCGGCCAGACGAATGACGCGGGGTACACGGTGCCTGAAGAAGCGTGTAATCATCTAAGAACACCCCAGGATCAGCTGTCACTGATGGAACCACTGGATCTCTCTTATGAGATTGCGAATGAATAACTGGAACGATTTAAGGAAAAGAGGCGAATGTTTGTGAATTTTTTTTGGAAAAGACGGAAGCATATATTCTTACAAAACTTTTTGCGCTTAAAGGAGTAACACTTAAATAACATTTGGTAATTTTTTCGTACAGAAATATTTACGTTTATAATAAAGTAACAACCGACATCCAAGAAGCATTTTTAAGAATTTGCTCTTGCGGTGAGCAGTGCCATTCGGGACCAGATTATCTAAAATCAAAAAAGAAAAAAGATTTCGTTAGTATATTAATGTGTCCTCAGGTTGACGGACAGAATTTTCCGAAATATTAATTTAAAACAAAATGGCGGCTATTTAAAGTTGAAATCCTGATTTTTTCGCATGATTTTTGCATGGAGGTGTACTTTCTCGAAAGGAGGCTTCTATTTGAAGAAATAATAGTATCGTACAGCTTCTACGTATATCTACTTACATAACCAACGAGATTTATTTGAGGACTGACCCTCGTGTTGCCCTCTATTTGCCGCTTCGAGTTTAACGAAAATAGTATCGCCTTCGATGACGGTTTCGAATAAGGATCCTGATCGGCGGGTAGTTTTACCACTGCGGTGGCCGTTCCTATCGATAGAGGACATTTCGAGCACGCCACGCGTGTCCGGCAAAAGGCTGACAGCGTTAAACCACGAGCGAGAAGTCGCTTTCAACCGCGTCATCGATCCCCAACGTGGCGGCGTGCCGTTATTGAAGCCATACTTCTCCGCAGCGCCTCATGCTAATGAGGTTAGTATATCATAACGTCTAGAGAACGAGTGCAGGCCAGAGATAAGTCCTTTATTTATACAAGGAATTAGCATGGCCTCGGTGGTACGCGCGTACGTAGACCGGCTGTGGAGAGAGAATGCGCTATTATTCAATGCAAGTGCGCGTGTACGGGTCGCAATAAATTCTGCAAGCTAATGCGTGTACTTGGCCGTCGGAAGTAAATCTTCCAAGAACCTACGGGCTCCTCCTTTGGCTTCGTCGAACTCTGCTTTCTCGAAACGCGATGCGGCGACTGTTTAGGGGTGGTATTTTTTCTTAACAGAGAAAGAAGGGTCATATCGAAAGCGTCTCATTTATGTTGTTAATATTCCTCTGGTACTCTACGGTGAAGTGAAATCTTCCTGAAATCTGGATGGAGCCTAATCTAGAACTAATTACACACATGTCGCGTGGCCCCGTACGAAACAGTGGCAGTAACGCTCGTTAGAAATGCAATAAGGTCGAGAATAGAATCTGGGAACATTTAGTAGGCTCTGTAATAACACTAGAGTTAGACTATCCATAGCACAATGCAATATACAACCGAAATTTTCGTTCCTTTCTGGAACGATAGTCGCTTCGTTTTGAATAACGAGAAGCAGCAGTGTGTACGATTATTCGCCGAGTACTGTTGTTTCAATGTAAAAGGGTATCAAGGTCGACGTTCGAAAGAGCGACGAGGAAAAGGAGGAATAGGCGTCGATACCCAAGTAGTTTCTGTTCTGACTTCGTCGAGCTCCTTTCCTTCTTCCTAGTACCTTGCGATATTACAAACCCTTTATTTTTCGCTTCGTTGATACCGAGTTTCGTGGAATCGGTACGTTCCCATTGTGCTCGCATCGCGTGGAGTGCGTATGAATGGACTGGCGCAGAAAGTGTGTCAATGTAGCTCTCATTTCGAACAAGTGAACTTGGTGGTACGCGCTGTCTGGCCGTGGCTGTCGTAATCTACTTAGTTTGTATTATTCCCTGCTCTCCACGTCTCTTGATATTCCGTCCATCGCAGATTTTCTCAATGAAGTAACCGATGTCACGCTCGTGAAAGTGTTTCTAATTGTTCCCCAGATATCGTTATTCCGGTGCCATCACCTTTTTTTTTTAAAAGCAGAAGAGATAGAATCTCTAACAGTTTAACCATCAATTCGAGCGTTCTCAAACGTTCCATGTGTCCGAGAGAGATAGCCATCAACGCGTTTCATTCCGGTTAATCAAGGTGACACGCCTCTAATCGGCGAGATCATACATCATTACTGTTTTAATTAAAAGCACAACTGGCTCGTCCAGCGTGCTCGGCGTATCAACGAGCCTTTCGATCTCTTCGTGTGCCGTTTATTCGGTGGACAAATCCATCTCTTGGCTCTTTCGTATTCATCGTATCGCACACTTTAACGCCCCAACAGATTCAACCATTTAGAAACAAAGAAACGGGGAAAAGGTACGAATAATGGTACTCCGAGAATGAAATGAATATCTCTGCTTGCAGTCGACATGTATGATGCGCATAGTGTTTATGAACAAGTAGAATGTAAATTGCCCGAGTAGACGACGGGGAATATGCAGCAGGGGGAAACCTACAGAGTGTCCTCCTAATCTACGGCACGCGGAATTAATGTTAGGTCTACTCTAATAGTAATCCTCCGCGGCTTCCCCCGTGTAACACATACGTTAACGTCACGTACACGTGGAACTTTCGTTGTGTAAATAAGTAGCTGGAACACGCTGGCCCATTACGGAATAGGTATATAGACACACGGGTCTATCGTTGCAGGTTCCGCGGTGAACTCTCCCCCTTTCGGTCTATGCACGAAAGGAGGTCACTGTTTTGGGGTGGCACGAGGAAATTGATTAATTCGAGGGGAAACATCGGCAGATGTTCTGTACACTCAGTTTTTATAGCCGGGCTAGCACTTAGGATGTCTTTCATAACTATTTCCTTCGTTAATTGCATAACAGATCATTCCTCCTCGTTTCACTAAATGGATATTGGATGTATCAAGCGGCGGTTGCATCGTAACTGAACTTTATTCGACGTATTTATATTCCTTGCTTTCTGTCGGGTTTGGAAATAAACCTTTCATACATTTCGTTATTTAAATTATAGTCAGAGCGGACTTCTTTTAATTAATTTTCCCACTGTGCGAAGCACAGGAATTTAGAGATATTAATTAATGAAATGTTCAGTGAATTCATACTAAAAACCGGGACAGGGAGCTTGGATTATATTACTCCGCAGTCACGTGACATATGCACCAGCTCACTACGCTTTTAAGTTCCTCGGTATACCCATCCAAAGCTCACGCGAAATTATACCACGGCTGACCAAAGACTTGCCCAATCTACTTGCCACACAGAGGACCACTCTGCTTCAGTTTCGCTGCGCTCTTACGGATCCTTTATATTATACATCTTAATCCTTAGGATTCACTGGGAACCAAAAAAGTGCTTATATATAGCTCCTAAAAAAGGTTGTTAAAGTTATCCATTTAGTTTCCACAGGGCGGGGAGGACAGATTTGGAAGTCTAATGACCCAGCTCAGACAAACGAACCCCTTCTTAGTAATACATCCTGATCTCTAGCTTGCGAGAGTTGTTCACCACTTTTTTCCCTAAAACCCAAAACCGTTTCCATCGAGTCGCCGACCGTGACACCGTGATCCCCCCGGCACTTAAGGACATTTTCCCGAATATAGAAGATTCCGTAAAACAAATGGGGATTCCTTTCCCGCGGGAATTAAAAGCGTCCCAGGAACTCTGTCTGAAAATTTAGCAAATTGCTGCTGCTGGCTGCGTGCGGAGAGGCCGTGGGGCGAGAAGATCGCCGACGGAATTAAGACGCTTGAAACGTGGCGGATTACGTGCCGGTGGGATGACGAAAATTCCGCCGCCACTTTTCAGGCGGGCGCCCGCCCGTCTCTGTGCGGGTGGAGATGGGTTTTGTGCGTCTTCTGAACAAGTCTTTCGGATGGCGCCACCGACCGAGAGCGGCACCTACGGGCGGGTCCACACTAGGTCACGGGTCGATTTTCACGACGTAACGTTCCAATTCGCGCTTGATATTGATCTGAGCTTTTCCGCCCACTTTACAAACCACCTTCCGGTTTGGCTGGCGTCTTCGCGCGGAAAGGGCTTCCGGGGAATTCGTAAGGGGTTGGTAAACGAAATCTGGCGAGTCTTAGGTCACGTTTCTGATGTGCGATGCGTTTCTCGAGTATGCAATTAAACTCCGAGCAGGTATATAGCCTGCTTTTATTATTACGTTGGCCGTTTTCAAGACCAGTTATTCTTCGTTTAATTAGACGAAGTTTAGTAGGTTTGTCTAGAAAGTAAGAGGACCAGCGAAACGTTTATCTACGGCAGAATTTCCGGTTAACCCTCACCGAGATGGGTACAGAGTTTTCGCAGCGCCTCGCGATTCCCGTTGCTCGCCTATTAATATTAATGAGAAGCTGTGGATTAACAAGGCCACCGCGAGAGGTGTACTCCGCTCGCGGCGTGCTCGCGGAGAAATTATGAATTACCGCGAAAAATAAATAACTCTGCGATATTACATAAAATCCCGGGGAAGAGTTGCCTCTCTGGAGAAACAAGCCTCGGCGAATATGGGAACGAAGCGAAAACAACGAATATTAATTTGTCGGGACACGGTGTCCCCGTTTCTGGCCCAGTTAAACTAATATCTCCAACTTGAAAATATAAATAGTCGGCTCGATCATTTGCTTATTAAAAGTAATTCATAAACTCCTTGCTAGCCATACTAGATCGAGAATTTAGCCTTCGTAGTTACTTGTTTCACCTAAACACCCCCGGTTCCATCGCGAATCCCGCATGAGAGCTAAACGTCTCCCCGGATTTCAGCTCGAACACCAGGAATCCACGCGTCACGAGTCATTTTTAATCACCGCCAAACTCCCCCTCCCGAGAGTATCCCCCGATTTCCTATCGGGGGAGAGATGCTCGTGTCGTATTTAGACAAGAGCGCGCCGCGAGGGGTTGACTTCTCAAGGACACGTCGGTGACGTAAGCGAAAAGAGGGTGGCGGTGCTATTTTAACGGGGCGACCCTGGATGATCGATCGGCGGGAATTAACGTGTCGCAGCCTCGTACACGGCACAGAAATGTTCCGTGCGCCACGGGGCTACGCTTTCCATCGTCGGTAATTTTGGGATCGCGGCACGCGAGGTCGTCGAACCCGGGGCGTGACTGAGGGTAACTTTAACCACCCGGAGAGCTGGAACTTCTACTTCGCGCGCAATTGATCGACCGACCTGTGGGAGGCCGGGCGGTGGCACCCCTTATAGTATATCTCGGGGATATATCTTCCGCGAGAGTTGAAGGGCGGCGGGAGGAGCGGTGCGAGGGTGGGAGCTGGGACCTGGTTGAAATTTTCCGCGGCCTCGAGCCCGTTTAAACTTCCCAAGTATTCCGCATCCAGGGCGTAATCTACGCGGCCGCGATAACGCCGTTTATTCCCCGGCCCGTTTGCAATTTCCGGGCGAATGGAACAGACGCCAGGCGTCTTGTGTTCGGCTGTTCCTTCAGCATTCTTCGCGAAATCGGTGAAATATGTGAGGCTCTCGATCGTGGGTAACAGTGGGAAGTGAGAATACAAGTGAAAACATGTCTACTACTCTTTTGGAGGAGTATCTTTCAGGGATTTTTGGGTTATTTTTGCTGTTAGACACAAGAGGAAAAATAGTAATAAAATTCAAGTCTTACAAATTTTACATCAAAACAATTCAAATTTTCCTAGTCTCTCCCCGTTCAATGAATACAGACGCTAGCATTTTCTGGGGCCGCGTAAATTGTCACTCGTTACGCTCATTACGAGGATATTCTCAGGCGAAGTGATAACTCAGCTTTCCCGTGTAGCAAGATAACGACCCTGCCCACCCCCTGTCCCTCCGTTTCACGTAGCATTTACATGCAAAAATCTCGACACCGCTGCTCGCCAGTTTTTCCGTTTCCCTACTCTCGTCCCGACGCGGAAAAAAGTCGGTCGTCGAGAGCGAATGTTTTCGGCCGAGCGATCAATACTACCCTCTCGGTTTCTTCTCACCCCCTGGCGAACGTCGTTCGGCGCGCTCGCTCTTACCCCTTTACAAAGAATCGCTCCGACGAATGGATCCTCGGGCTTCTCTCTCGGCCGAGCCGTAAAAACGGGCTTTAATTCGGGCCACTCGAGCAGCCGACGATTTAAAACGCCCCAAATCCCTTCGAACGCGCGACAAGAGCATCGAATCGTTTCCCACCATTCGTCGACACCGGAGGACCTTGAGATCGCTGGAAATCATTCAGCGCCCTGTCTTAATAAATAAAACACGAACGAAGGAAGCGCGAAGCTCGCTAATATTCCTAGATACTATTGATTTCCACGTTAATTTAATCGCTTAAATGAGTCAGCAATGAGTGGATAATGGCACCCCTTGGGGAACACTGTCTGACCCCAATTGCGAATTCTACTCACACCCTCGCTACAATTATTCTCAACTAAACAGTGCCATCCCCCTCGTGCATGCTGTTAAGGAAATTCATTTACCGTGGATCCGTGCACACGTCTCTGTATAATTGCGAGATGACCAGTGAACAGAGGTGCACGCGCGCGACTGAGGAGAATTTAAAAACCAATCAGACGACGTCTAAAAATAATGCACTTGTTGAGTGCTGGAACAAAAGTTGGCAGAAGAAACGGGGGGGAAAGCACGAGATAGACGTCTCAGCCTGATAAGTGTCTTGGTTCATCAGCTTTTAATTACGAAACGACGAGGCTGTTAAGCGGTCGTTGGTGCGTACGGTTAGGTTCGCGAGAATCGTCGCGTTATTGTGACAACCTTTTTCTTCTTCTCCTCGAGGAAGCCTGTGATTTCTCGTTTCTCGATGTATATTCACTCGGAAGTGATGGCTGGCTTGAGAGGCCATTGTTCGATCTACGTCGTTGTCGTCCGATGTCGATTATGCCGAGTCACATCGATAATGGAAACAAGACGCGGCTACGTCATCAACTTTCTCTGTCCTGCCGTACCTCAACTCTGACTTCTATTATGTAAAATAATCATTGTACAGCAAGACGGTTCGAGGAGTCACTTCCTTCGTCGGTGCCCCGCGATCTTCTCACGTGCGAAACGGAGAGGCATTTTCCGTTCGAATTTGTCACACAGAGGCGCCGCGGTTTTTAATAGTGCCTCGCTTTAATGGCCGTACATAGTGCACGCGGGAAAATTAGATTCTACACGCACGAGCGCTTCTTACACGCAAGATTCGTAAACAATTTGCGCTGCTTTCCGGTTGACGCAGCGCGATGGTCGATGGACTTTGACAGTGGAAATGGAGAGCAGACAACGCAATGTGCGACGATTCTTTGACTTGGAAAAGAATGCTCTATCCTACTTACAGAAGTCTTGGAATGCTCTCAGTTCGGCGTTACCATGGTCTACAGTTTCACAGAAATTTACTTCAGAAGATACTTCTTTGGTACGGAAAGCGAGATTCCTCATTGTCACATCAATTTCCATGAGATTCTTTCCGTTATATTCTATTAACTTCGTCAGACATTCTTAATTCAGGGTAGAAAAATTATCAAGCTTCCCCTCGCCTGGAAGTCCAATTTCCTCAAATTCCCAACTTCATTCAGCCGCCAACCTTTACTCGGTGACTTCTTAAAATTTCTTCTCCCCGCCGTGACGACTTGCAAGCTATCAGCTGTCCAGGTCCTGCTAGAAACTACCCCGAGCACCATACCACGGATCGCCGTCCCGCGTAACACGATCCAGGCAATTACTGCCAATATTTCGGTCCGCGGCATTGCGATCCCATGCAACTCCGTAATTGGTGACAGCCGACGATGTGTTCATCTTCCGAGAACTTTTATTACCGCGTCGCGGCTATTTCTGAAGCTGGGCGTCGCGATTGCGTCTCGGCGTCGATGCACGCCTGCACTCGCGGCCTGCTTTTTTCCCTGTTTCCCTCCCTGCGCCCTGGCATGCCCGAGCGGAGTCGGTTGATTTAAAAATTGAATCGGGTCGCGCGAGGGTGGTTGACTCACTCGCCTCGCCTTGCGCGGAAACTCAGTAACGATATTTACCGAGGGAAAGGAGATACCGGAGCTTGCAAATAGACGCTGGATTATTTAGAAGCGGCGAGGCGCGAGGATCGATCTGAGAAATTTGTTCCGTGCGAGCGGCTGGTGTCGCAGAAGGCGGAGATGGATCGCGCAGAATCGCGTAATATTTTGCATATAAGTGGCGCGCAGAAATTGGGAGAAACTTGTGAAAGGATCGGAGAATGGTTGTGGCGAAGCGTATAAGTGTGGTCGGACGATATTCTTGAAAACGGGCCTTCGTAACGGGGTCAATCGTTCCGCGGCTATCCGACATAAACATTCATGACCGACATACACGAAACTCACGCGTGTTAGTTCGAACTTTGACCCGTGAACTTCGATAATAACGCGTAGCCGTCGGCTCTGTTAGTTCAGGGTTAACGACGCCGCGTGTTTCCGTCAATTTTTCTTCAATTACCGTGACTCGGTGATGAACGAGGATTGCGATGGTCGAAGGGAGTGACCAGGAAATCGATAAACTCTAATCGACATTAGGATTCCCATTTCATATTCCAACTACGTTACACGCAACATCGATTCCATAGCTCTCGGATAAATTATATCCTCAGCATTCAGTCCACTGAGATTCAGGCTGGAAATTACCAAACTTCCGATCCATTCTGAATCGTTTCAAGCAGAACGCACCTTTTTCTCTCCAAGTGAATCGTTGCTCTTGTCTATCGTTGCTCAACCGGCGAAAGTGAAGCAGCCATCGTAAGAAGCTATTATCGTCTCAGTTGACAGGCTGCGCTAATTATTATTTACCGAGCGATCGGTACAAGCCGATCAATGGTTTCGTTAATGCAAAACAGGGGTCGTCGATCCGTAACAACAGCGGCGAAATTCATTTCTCACTTCTCCGGTCGTTGCATATTTTGGCATCCAGTGAAAGTGTCGCTTGGTTATATTCATTTTACATTGCTTGTCGGAAGCGTCTCGATCAACCGTGACTAATTCGTAACAGAAATTAAGTCATAATCATATTACTGGTAGTCTTGTGAACAGATCCGAAGACAGATTGTTTTAGAATAAATAGCAAACCCTCGCAGTAATCTGTTCTTGCGCTACGAAATGAAAGGACAGCTACCTAACGATCTCTTTTTCCATTCTGCTTCCAGATCGGACCTGCACAACTCCAGGCAGCGGACAACCACGGCAAAACCACCACGCAAGGTAACTGTCTGCTTTCACCTTATTCGTTGCGCGGTGGCTGCGATCGCGGCGTTTTTGTCGCGTTGAATATCGAGAAGCAACGTTTCGTTAAATTGTTTAACGGGGCATTTCTGAATGCGATAAATTGACGTCGTTAAAGGAGATTCGTAGCAGAGGGACGGCCAGGAAGAAGGGGAGGGATCTGCACACAAAAGCCTGAAACATGTTTCGGTCCACCCTGTCCGTTACATCATAATTGCGTAGCGTAATATCGCCGGCGTAACGCTGACTCACTTCCGTCCGCCTTTAATTTAATATTCCGCTCGCGACGGGCAAGACTTTCGGCCGTCCATTCGCGTTCTATCGATTGCGGGCTCGAAAATGTTGGAAAGCAGCGTCAGGCACGAATTCATTAATTTATGGGACGTTTGACGTTAATTGGGAGATTATCATAATTTCCGTGCAATTGCAAGATGGATTCCTGGACAGAATGCAAAGTTGCGCCGGACTTTAGCAATAAGTGACGGGATGATTAATGAATCACGAATTCTGATTCGTTCTGAATTGCTCATTGGGCTTTTTAATTACAACGAGTACGAGTTAATTACCCATCCACACTTTACATCTGCTGTGCAAAGTGTGATGCATGATCCTTCGAGTAGATAAATCAATCATTTGTCAGCCTCCGTTTGTGTCTCTTCCGCTGTTAAGTGCGAATGTTACTCTCTCATTTAAGTGCCGACCAATATATTAACTTCTGCTAAGTGGGTAAGATGTAAAGGTCAGCTGTTCTGGGTACCGGTAGTAGCCATGTTAGGTCCCGAGGAAGAAGCCTGGGGTTTTGTAAGAAATTATATTACATTTTTATCGATTTTATATCACCTTCTAGCGACAGCACACGGTGCATCGATTTATCTATTATTATGCAATGCTTTACAACTACGTTCTATCCATACACAGCAAGAATTTTAACAAACTGTGATATTATAAACGAAGTATTCAAATAACCGTAGATTTTCCCATAATTCAACCATCCTCCGTTTGAATTAATGTCTCCCAATATTTTGCAACAACAAACGTTTCAATATTCATCGTTCTCGCACGCCTGTTATGCATCGGTGCCAATGGATTTTGTGTTCCTGCGATAAATAATCGTAATAAAAGTCGTCGACCATATTCAGCCGTGTGTTTCCATGAAATCAGAAGAACAGATGTAAAAATCGGATTCCAGAAGAGCTGTGCAAGATTTCATAGAACTCTGCGTTAAAATACAAGCGTCGAGTGACCCTTTACATCCGAACATGCAGAAGATGAACGAGGGTAGGAGGTTCGAGGCGTTCCGATTAGATTCCTCGGGACAGGTACCATGTTCCTTCCTCCCCCGTTTCCGTGGCCATGATTTCGTTCGTTCGTTCGCTGCTACTTCCTCCGCGACACCCTGACAATTTTCCAATTTCTTCGCTCTTGTAATAAAGGAGAAGGAACGCGTGCCAGCGGAGATGCCTGGCAGCGTCTTGCGGCTCGCGAGGCCTGATTTATCGTCGCATCGCGAGGACATTAAGGGTCCGTTCGCGGCGTTGTTAAAATTTAAATCAACAGAACGTGTCGTAACAGCCAGCAACCGGCGGGCATTCACGGTACATCGGGAAGAACGGCCTTGCTACATTATTAGACGCAGCGTTAAACGCGCAACAAAACGGCTCGATCGCGACCGTTCTGCCAGATGCTGCTTTATTTGCGTCCGCGGGATGGATCGATCGGTAGCTGGTCGATTCTTAACCCGTTAACTAGGGAGGAGCAGCGATGCGGTGACTCACATTCGGCGAGACGAGGTTATTCGAGGAGCTTTGAAATCTTGTATCCGTATTTACCTCTTATATCCACCCCTAGTTTCGTACTTTTCGCACAGTTCTCTGCGTTCTAATGTGTACACAGGGTGAAGCGTTTCCTTGTAGTATAATATTCATAATAAATAATTGAAGCTACGTCTGGCAGGTCCAATTTTAGCTCGCTCTAAGGCACGATAAAAATGTAGTGGTAGTAAAGGTCAACAGCTAAATCGAGATCCATTTTCACTGAAAGAAGCCCGAAGAATATTCCTGCATTGCAGGCTCTATTCGATAGATTGTCAATATCACGAGGGTAGCTTCTGCCCTCCCCCCTCCCGATTCTCGACATATTTGCACACTTTTCGCAACGTTGACGACACTTGAGTCATCCCGACCGCCACCAGTTCGTTGTTGTTGGAGTGGACGCGTGCGTAGAGCCACGTTCGAGCCGAGCCAGCATTTTTGTTTCGCGGGCTGTGGATGGAGGTGAAAAATACCGTCTGGAGCCAGGCCAATGAAACTATTCCCAGAGCAAGTGGCATAAATAGCATTGTGTTGTGGCGGGCGAGTCTCTCCGCGAAACAGAAAACCACTTTCCGCGGGAAGAAAAAGCAAGATGACCGGAGGCCGCGCGAATTTGCGCGTCACGCTGCCAGGTCTCGGTTAGCCGGCCGTTTTCATGGAAATTTGATACTATTCCGTCGTGGCACTGGATCTTCTCGAGCTCGATGAACGAAGTCAAGTCTCAGCGACACTGATCTCAATTATAATTGAACGACGCTCGGTGGATGGATAAAGTCCACTCCAGTGGAAGCATCGCCATCCAGTTATTCAAAAGCGGAGGTGTAGATTCTTCGGTAGCGATCGAAGACATTGGGATGCTAAATAGAACGCTCAAATTCGAACAGCTCCACGGTACCTTCGTAGCGTTCAAACCTCCAGCAACGAAGAAACCTTTAGAATCACAGTAATCACAGAACCTTACCCAAAACAACTGAGTTCCACCATTAACCACAGTCTGAATTCTCGGCAAAGAGCCTTGAGAAACCTCAGAAGACAACCACCGCTCAGAATCAACGTCCCGAGCAACTGAAGTCAAACGAATTGCCAGGTCAAGTTTCATTCACATTTGAAGCTTAACAGGGACTAACAGCAAGTGGAGCAGAGCTCGTTGACGGTATCGAGCCACGGGCCTCGAGCAACAACCTATCGGCATCGTAAAATCTGCCCTTGGAAGGCTTTCAGAGTACCACCCAGCATTCTGGTTACATACATGAAACGTTTTACGAGCGGTTGCCCGTCCGGGCGGATTGTTTTCCAAAACGGCAGCCCGATGGGAACGCTTGAAGGCCCATTCACACCGCGCACGCCTGGTCACTCGGCCGACCTATGGTATTCCTGGGGTGACACACGACGCGCACCTTTGGGCACGATGGAGATGAGGCCTCTCTATTTATAAATGTGGGTCGACGTGGCTGCGCAGCCGGCTCGTTTCGCCGTTATTACGAGTCCGCGCGCGCGGAAACGGCAGTCCTCGGGATAGCTGCACCGCGGCGGAGTGACAGATTAATTGAGATCCCTGGATCGGTAATTGGCCCGACGCCTGAAATAGGTCGATCGGAGATTGTTTCGCCCTACCCGCGTCCCTGCCTTTCGATTTTGACAGGGGATCCGCTTTTCGGGCAATAGGATCAAGCCTCTTGTTAGGGGAAACGAAGATTCCGCTTACAAAGTTCGAAAAATCCAAGTCTCCTGGGATAATTGGGCAGTACTTTATAAATCTGTCGAACAATGGTTTCAGTTAGGACTTAATAGCCTTTAAGTATGTTCCTTCAGGTTTCTTCAGGTTCCCCTTTTTTAGACGCATGTAAACACGGTGTGCTTTGATTTGTAGAAATTTGGGAATATGAAAGGTGGTGTTGTTTTTAGTTAGAAGCGATCTTAGATAGGGAACTTTCGGCCAGACTCCGCTGGCTGTGTATTAGGTAGCGACAGAAGGTACGTGGACGGGATTCAAAGAGATTGGCACGGGATTCGCGTGGATCGTGCGCGAGGTCGTGGCGATTTCTCAACCCACGTTACGTTAGCCCCGTCGAGAGTCATCGGTAACCTATTTCGCAGCTTAAGCCTATAAAAGCTTGTTTGGACCCGTCCTGTGTATGAATCGGCGACTGCAGGCCTCGAGGCCGCCGCGCGGCCTCTTATTTTTAGAAAACCACTAGTACACGTTGTAAACAAGAAACCGATACTCTATTTACCTACCGCGAACATTGTCCATTTTTATCATTGCCTTCTGAACGCGACAGGCCGAGCCAAATCTCGGTTCATGAACCTTGAGTTCTCGAAACCCGAGGAACGTTCCCCCTCGTAGAAACTATTTCAGAAGTAATCCGCTGTCGAACAGTTTAACGCTAATCCGAGACAGATTAACCGAGATGTTACCCCACAGAAAAGGAGGAACAAGCGGTGGAGCAGAGTACTCTATTTTAAGTGCGTTCCACCTTTGAGGGATGGCCGAGTGTGTTTGCAAACTGGCTTGCATAAGAGCGGCTCCGAACGCTCGAAAAAGTGAGTCACGAGGCGAGATTCCACGAAGGCGAGGAAAACTGGTGGCGTCTCGCAGGGAAGCCGTGTGTTTTCGATCCGACCGCGGCGAGACGGCGCGGAACGGAATGCGTATTCGTGACATTTGAAGGGGTGTCTTAAATTAAAACGATGGCAGAGAAGCCGAGCTGGCAGGGAGCGAGCGAAAGAACGCGGCGTCGATTGCCACATCGACTTTTTGGCAATGGCCGTTCTGGAACGCTCCCTCGTACGCCCCTGTCGCCCCCGTCTCCCCCCCCCCTCCCTCTCCCCCGTTCTTCCGCCTCTACCCTCGCGATATGCACAATTAACCAATCGACGACTAAGCGCGGATTTTCCTGCGCCATCGGTATAGACACGTGTATTTTTAGCGGGGCTCCATCGCGGCTCCCGATCTCGCCGCGACACGAAACTTATGGTCGTTCGCTCGAATTTTTACGACCACGTAATGCCCCGCTCGAAACGCAAAAACATTTCAGAACGTTCCCCTTATCTCCGGCTGCGAAATTGGGTCCAAGTGGGCCAAGGATATCCCCAGGAAATGTGCTTAAAAATTCTGATAAAATCTCCGTTCCGAGGCGATCGGTCATCGGTGGAGGAACGACAAATTCGTTACCAGTTGTATAGAATTTTCCAAAGTTCGTTCAAGCTTACCGGTGAAAACGATGAGACACGGTGCACACGCAAAGCTGTCACACTTCCAAACATCTTAATAGTTCACGAATTCCCAGCATTCCGATACTCGTCTGGCGTTCTAGATTCTCGTGGATTAATGGGTACGATCGCAGACTAGATGTGCAAAACTGGTCCAAGTAGTCATACCCTTGCCAATACCATCTTCAACGAGCACGTGACGCGACCTGGCTCCATGGAATCCACAAGATTACGCTAAAAATAATGTTCGAACTCTATCATTTGCAAGTAATAACATAGAATTCGGAACAACATTGCACAGTTTATTATCGAGAAGGACCGAGTATTTCTAGAGCAACTTAAAAGTTCTATTAATCATTGAAATTTCTGCCCAAAGCTTCGAATGATTCTGTCCAACCAAGCACACATTGGCGAGCTGTTAAAAGAGTGTATCGATGCAGAAGTTTTCGAATAAAGAAGCCGTTTATTGCCGCAGATAAGTCGCGCTGAAATGATTCCTCCGCGCGTCTGCCTGACTACGAGCGGTACTATTCCACTGCTACTGGCGCCGTCACATCGTCTGCCGCTTTATTGCATATCGCCTGGGCCTGTTCGGTAATATTCCAAGCGAAACCGAAAGCCACGCGACAGGTGACGTGCACTCGTGCAACCGAGTGTGATAAGCCTAAGAACCTCTGGTGTCTTCAACTGCGTTTGGCAATCGCGTTCCAAGGGCAGCGGCAACTTCGCCATTCAGGATCTACGAGGCCACCACCTTCGAGGCGCAAACGTGGGCATTCTGTACAGCACCCCGTGTCCCGGGGATCGATGACCTCGAAGGAACGATCAGTCGAAAGAATTGCTTTTGTCTCGAGCTCTTCAGAAGATGTTAGCGAACTCTTTCTTCCAGCAGCTATTATCGTCTACTTCTGCTTCATAGATAAAGACCAAGCGCCCAGAGATTCAAGCGCTGATGTCTGCGAAAAGTCAATTGCTCGAGTGGGGCGGCTGCTCGTGATCGCGAATGCGTTTATCGCGCTAAACGACCGCCGCCGGATTAATTAAATCGTAAAGATCGAAGCCTGCCCCCGACGATCGAATTTATTGGACGCTTGAAAGCGAAATTCAAGGACGCGTCGAAACAATCAAAGAAGGGGGAGCTTATAACGTAACGCTGTGAAATATGCTGGCGTTACGTCGTCGACGATTATGCTGTTGCGTTAAATAATCACCAGACAGACACGTTCCGTTCCAAGGTTACTGGAACACGAGTCTCTGGAACTTCCTACGGCGGGTGTGATCGCCAGATGAAGTAATTACACTGTCACAGGTCATAGCACTATCGAATACTACTGCTTTGCTGCTCCAACGATCGATAGCGTGGGCGATGTTCGATTTATGCTTGCTGATGTTGGAACTTGGATCGTTGAGGCTGTTAGTTTACTCCTACCATCGGATATGTTCGTTGCAGTACTATTTGGGGATGGCTTCCGTCATGTTTATAGCAGGAAATGGAAATTGGAAAATTCGATTATGAATTCCTGAGAGAGTAAAGTAACGTAGAAGTTCAATCTGAGAATAGGGATTTCTAAATTTACGAAAGAATTTCAATTATTATTCCATCGAATAGATTCGCACACTTGCCAAATAATTCGAAGTCACGCAGATGTGTAAATTCCGGCGCATACGTGTGATTTACTTTTTGATAAGCTTGAGGAATTTATAAAAAGACGCTTCTCCCACCGGGTGGTCTCTGTTTGCTGCTTAACGAGTGACTGGTCTCATTCGAAAAATCATTAAAATCGTCGTGCCTCTCAACGTGTCTGTTCACATTAAATCCTCCGTCGCGATTCACGAAAGCGAATATGGACGATCGTGTCGCCGACAGGTGCAAGAAGTCACGGGCATTTAATCTCGCTGCCCGGCGAAATAAATGGTTTGATCGCGGTGATAACGGCGAGAGGGGAAGGGCCAGGCTCTCGATAAGAATTCGCTAATCAATTCCCGTGGCCGGGAATCGCTGACGTTCAGGCACCGGCGCGAAAAATCGTATCCAGTTAATTTTCGTCGGCTCGTTCCCGTTCCTCGTTCCTCCGTTCTCGTTTATCATTCACCGACGGGCGACTGGGATTGACTGGAATTTTCTGCAAACTGGATATCCGCTCGATTTTATCAGCTATTGTACTGCATGGCCTTCCATTTCGGGACCATATTTAAAAAAAAAAAAAAGAAACTGACTACTTCATACGTGAAGCCAGAAGAATCCTCTTTGCAATTTCGTCTTTAAAAATTTTTAGTATCTCTTAGAATATACTGAAATTTGAAGGCACGTGTTTGCATTGATCTTAATATTCCCAGCTTTGTTTCGCCATTAATCAAGTTTCACCGCGAGTAAACCAAAAAAAAAAAACGAGGTCTCCATCGCGGCAAAAACAAAGCAACGAAACGATTGTTCTCACCTGATCGGCCAGAAGAGTGTCGCCGGTGCTAACTGACCCACTAATAACGAGACCTTGGTCTGCCACGAGTATGTTGCGCGCAATACTTCATCGGCCCGAAGGCCGATCGATCTTCGATCGATTATGGCCAGGGTTAGGCCGGCAATCGGTGACCGTTGATGAAGGAAAGAGAGAACGCGAAGCAATCATAGTATCGAGGAACGAGACAAACACTCCTAGAGAACACTGGCTGCACCGCCAGGAAGTGAACATAAAAATTTATGATTTCTCCTTATTATCGGAGGAAACGGGCTGAACGATACTTCTGCGCTGGCAATCTGGTTCTCTCCGTTGTTTCTTTCGCCTTCGATCGTTTGGCGACGATAATTGCAGCGAAACGGTGCCCGCCTCGAATTTTCCATTACCCCGATATTACTGGGTTGATGTAGTTCGTGTTCTCGGAACAATTGCATTTCCCCTGTACGGAGCACGCCACCTCTGAAAGATTCAGCGCCCGATGACGGCGACTCGGAATATTTATGAGGTCTCAAGATGTCGGGAGCGAAGATTTCGAGATCTCCGCGGTGTTGGTGCTTTGTCGTCGAGGCTGTTCGAAATCTTTGAATATGCATCGATTGAAGTTCATTTCGAAAGTTCCTTCGTATTAATTATAATCCCAGCGTTAAGATGAATTTCGCGCTGATTCGTGATTTCGAGCCTTGACCACTTAAAAATCTCCACTTTCTTCGCACCGCGGAGTTTTAATGATCGTTAACATTTTAAGCGACTGAATATTTAGCAGTTGCAGTTTCGAATGTTTGTAAATGAAATATAGGTGTCGAATTCGAAGTGGTTAAAACGAAGCCTCATGTTAGTTTAATTTATGACGTCTTGTTCGAGTGCAGGTCCGCAAAGTTCAGTCGAAATTTACGCGAATGTTTGAAATCGTGGCTGGGAGGCTCCAACGTGGGAAGAGCGGTGAATTATTCAAAATGAACGGCTGACATTACGCAAGGATCGTGTAATGGGTTTCACTGCGATCGTTGTACGACTGTTAAGTGCGTGGGTCGCCTTTTGATAAGTATGTGGCGAATCGATAATCGCGTTCGCGCTCCATTGTACGATCCGGCGTGCAACTGTT
Source organism: Andrena flavipes (assembly GCA_963971345.1). NCBI lineage: Eukaryota > Metazoa > Arthropoda > Insecta > Hymenoptera > Andrenidae > Andrena > Andrena flavipes. Next base: position 50,934,624 of record OZ020482.1, read on the forward strand.
CGATCCGAGCTTTCGTTTCAGCAGATCATATATTTCGAGCATGGAAATTGAAGAGAAGAAACGGTGAAAAGAATGGGGAACCTCGCGGAGCACTTTGGGCTATCAGAATTTATTTAAATGTGAAATAACCTCTTTCCTCGAGCGTTCGCTTCTTGGATAGCTCGACGTTACGTAATTGTTCACTCGAATTACTTGGAATTTCGACCGGTTTTCTCGAATAATTGCGTCACCACGAAGGAACCACCGGAATCGGTACTAAGGACCTTCGTTCTCTTCCGGGCTGGGCAAATCGTTTCTCTTTCGTTGTGAAATCACAAGCATCTGTAAATACACCGCCAGGTTTGTAAACACATACCAAATGTGTTTTTTCCACGCCACCGTCCTCGCTTGCTTTCCACGCGCTCTTTTCCTCTTCTTCTTTTTATCTGATCTAAGTGGGTCAAAACGTTTTCCGAGGGAGACCGGTCGGAAGATTTTATAATGTCGCTCGCCGGATAACATAACCGTTATCAGTGCCGAATTACAGGCGGCACACTTGTCTGTACAGACTTTCTTTCGTAATTCATTAAAACGATAACTCTGTCTCGTGAATGCAATCTTAGGAGGCCCACGACACTGAGATTAAGCGTACCACTGTGAAATGTCTGGAATATGGATTCTTTTTTAAGTGACAAGAGAGCAACGCGCTCCGTTTGTGGTTTGAATTAACCATTTCCGTAATAAAAATAATATTTATCGATTCCTTGACCGCGATTCCACGCAGAGAGGGGGCACATGCTTGAGGTCAACAAAATTCTTATCAAATATGAAATGCCTCCTGAAGCACCGCGCCGCAGATTCGATGGTCAGAATTCTTCCTAAGATCTCCAATCAAGTCCATCGAGGCTGGATGCAGATCGACACGAATGCACCGATAGATCGCACGTAACTTCTCCTCGATCTTAATTATCATTCCCCTCCGCCGAGCATTATTCGCACCGTTCTGGATTATTAGCTTTTTGTTACGTAACGACTGTACAACCGGAAGACGAAGGATTGGATTACGCAACGCGACTCAGGAAAGGGAACATGTACCGTGAGCAAATATACCAACATCCATGGCTCGGTGTAAACAATTACAAAATGCACTGCATTTCACCATGATGCCCCATAAGTATCCACGGTGTCTAAATTAACTCCGTTTCTTCCCAAAGAAAATATTTCAATACTCCACCGTCCATTTCGTTCGATCTTTATTTGACAAAATGATCAGCCTTTTAGCAGTCAGGTATTTATAAAACTGAAAATTGAAAATCCTATATAAATGGACTGTGCACTAGGGATCGGACATGTGCTCCACAAAAGCCAGGTGTGATAAAAAGGGAATGCTTAACCACGGAATAGAGGCTGAATCGTGAATTTATGAATGGCAGGAGCGAATCCAGTTCAGCACGCACGTGCGTACTCGTGTGTACGGCCTCCTGGAGAGCGAGGCTGTTATCGAAGCTACACGCGTCGACGGTGCAACGCCGACATTGCATTCAACATCATGGCATTGCGCTGTACTCTTGGCCAGGCCACGCAATCGTTATATTGTGTAACCGCTAGAGATGGGATCGAGAGCGTCGCGAGTAGTAGCAATAGTTTCTGCAATAGTTTCGAATCTTGCACGAATATTGTGCGAGGTAACAAGCACACTTCACGTTCCAGAAATATCATTCTTTGCTATTAAAGCTCCGTGACCTCCTCAATCTACTCCAATAATTCTGAAAAATTAAAATTAAAAAATCGAAACTCATCTGAGATTCATAAGATTAAAACACTATACTCATTGCAATTCATATGTGTCGAATTCGAAATGTTTCGAACCTCGGAATTTTACAAAGAATCCAGCTTTCGATACCACTATTTTGTTATTCCACTGCCACCGAAATACGAAGAACCGAAGAAACTGACTGAGATTCACGGATACACGACAAGAACTCGAGCCCATCGCTGGCGATCGTTCGATCGGCTACACAACCGACAACTTCCCCTCCATGGCCGCGCGAAATTGATTGCAGTAACGTTACGTGCAAAACGGTTCCGTTGTTTCTTCTACCGGCATGGAAATCGCGAAAGAGATTATAACGCTGATCGCAATTGGCAGATATTACTAATCCGCGCGACCGTGAGACCATCCACGAGCGAAGGTAAACGATGCGAATTTTCTGATGCAGTAAATGCAATTGATATTTCGACGGGCCACGGAACACAGCAGTCGCGCGAAAAGATATCCCTTCGAGCAGGGAGTAATCCAGCGACGTTGCAGTGAAATATTGAACGTTGCTGAGCGTAAATCCATTATGCAAATTATGGTTCACTAATGAGTGGGACTGGCGGAGACTGCAGGAATTCGAGTTTTGCAACATCTCGCAAGATATGGAAATACTTCTCGAGGCACCTCTGTGCCTTTGGAATACCGTTTGGAATGCATCAGATAACGTTATTATGTCTCTTAATAAAGTACCCAGTGGCGCAAACGAGTCCTCCGCCGGAGTCATCGGTGACCCATGCATAGGGACGCGCTAAATTCCTCTATTCGCTTATCGGTTAAGCGTGAGGCCTCTTCGCGATGTTATCTCCATTTCGCCAAGCTAATTGACTGGCCGGCGAGCGTTTTTCCCTAAGAGAGTCTACCAATTAATGGTACAACGCGGAAACGGTGCGGCGTAGAAGAGCGGGGTCGATCGTTGCACGCGTTTGGAGGCACGGAGTCGCGAGACGGTAGGAAATATTAATGAGCAACGAATACAGATTTCCCGCTGTAATTAGCAGCATAAAGACGCCGACGCGCGACAGAGGCGAGCGGCGGAAAGAATCGAACGAGAGTTTCATTCCGCGCGCGTGCAGCTTTGCTAATGGATGCGGCAGGCTCGTTTCTATCGCGAGATTTTCGCAGAAAATTCGCCCGAGAATTTGCAATTTAAAGAGACCGCCAGCCACATCGATCCGCGAGCACTCGGGCGGTCGCGAGACGCGAATCGCCTCACGCGAGACAAACCGCAGAAGGGAGAGAAGCCAACGATAAGGAACAATGGACGTTAACGTCGCGGAATGTACGTGTGCGTGGGCCTCGTAAGAAGGTCCCGCGATGACCGTGGCCGAGCGAACGAACGCGAGAGCACACGTGGCGCGTGTGTGCACGCATTCGATCGACCTGGAAATTCTATGACAGACGTTACGTCAGAGGCTGCACGGCGGTACGTGCACTGAAACCAGGAGAACGTGGACCTTCGCGGCGGAGGCAGTTCTCTAGGTGCTCGCTCGAGCCAAGCGCGAATTAACCCTTTGTACATCGAGCTCGTCTCGCGTCTATTCTCATTCGCCCAGCAGACATTCAGCGAAGTACCCCGAAACTGAATTAGCGAATTCCCCGCTGGATCTGCGAGGCGCGCGCTTCAACGAGGTGGGAAATGGCTGATTAAAAGAATGCATCAAGGATCCCCCAGTTGCACACGCAGCGAATACCTCGGGAATACCGATCGAAGGCCATCTTAGGAAACGTACGAACGGGGGAAGGCCCGTGCGTTCATGCGCATTTTTTTTTCCCGCATTGGAAACTACATATTCTTTTGTCGCATATTCCGTTCACTATTCAGCGTGTCCGCTTGGAGGAACGCTCGTTACGAAACCGCGCGAAAACAAACGAGCGAGGACGGTGTCACGTGGCAGGTGTTTTTGGCTCGAGCGATTTATGCAAAGGATCCTCGTGGAAGAAAGTCGCTTGCATAAGGAGCAGAAATGTGTATCGTAGGCGGATAGAACTACTAGCGAATTCCTACGTGTCACCGGTTTCTTGCACCTGTTACTTGGCTCGCTGCGACAGCGCCCCGGCGACGCGCTCTCCATGGAGCATTCTTTCGCGCGTTTTTAGCCGGCCGACCGTAGAAAGCGGAGAATAGGAAGTGCGCCAGCTGTCGCCTTTCTTGATCGATTTATATAAGGCGTGACAGGCCCCCGCCGCGAGGAAAACAGCGTTAGAGACAGGATTTACGTAACAGCTAAGATATCGATTGTATCAGCGCGATGGGTTCGCGACGGCCGTGTCAGAGGTGATCTACTGCGCAGCTGACTGCCGAGGCGACGCGCAGCATGCTCCCAGAAAGTCGGTCTATTGTTCCAGTGCCTTTTCCCGCTGTTAATACGATGTCAATGGAAAGGTTCGCGTCGTGACTAAGGTTTGTTCCAGGACGCTTCGATGTATTTCGTAGGGACCGAGGGCCAGCGGAGTCTGGGATACGGTAGAAAGTTGCGAATTTATGTCCCCCGGCCGGGGCATGAATCTTCCCGAGGTGCACAGCGCTGCCAGCTCGTTTGTCGTTAACATATTAACGCGTTGCAAACCGAGAAGGTTTCTGCGAGCCGCGACGCGCGAATCTCGCTTGAAATATCGACGCGGATGACAGATATTCGTGTTATTTAGCGGAGAAGAAGGAAAAACAGAGGCGAGAATGATACACCGAGCATCCGCGAGGCGATTTTTAAATCGCGAGTGAAGGGAATTATTTTCAGGCGCTCCGACGAACAAGTGGGAACTTGATGCATGGCGGATGACACGTGAAGATAATGATTCTTCTTTTCTACATCTTCAGGCGTAATACTTCCCATTTGTCAGTCGCTCGCCGATGTGAGCTGCGAGTTGTGAAACTGACGTTAACGGATTAACGTGAACATCAGGTTACGGCAGATTACGCTTCTGCGAGTTTCTTAATTAATCTTTCTCGTTGTGACGCAAACAGCCACTGTGCACTCATCAGAAAACATCCACTGTTATCCAGATAATTAACATAAACACTCGGTGAACATTTGCAACCTAAATACACCCACGTGATCCCCAATCTCGGTCGTTTCAAAAATCAACGCGCACCCGTCACACGTGGAACGCTCTGCGTCTGACTTTCACGCCTCTCATACTACTTTCCGCTGCGACGGGCACTCGATCGAAGGAGCGCGCGGGGGGTGGAAAGCTCGCGGGGTCAGCTGGCCGCGAAAATTAGCGCGCAGCGCGTGCAACCCGAGACCTTGAGCGCGTGCACTCTCGCGTTGCTACGTCCCTGGGCAGCAAACAGGAACACGACGATTATCCGGCAAATGAATGAAATCGAGTGAACCGGTTCACTCGGCGGCTCGCGTACGTACGTACGCGGAGTCGGCTGCGCTGTGGATCCGCCTTAAACCAGATCCACTTCTTCGTGAATGGCCGCGGCGAGCGTGGCAACGCTCGTGCCTCGTACCGAATCATGCGATAGAGGCAGAGGGACAGAGAGGGCCTTAACTGACTGTCGTACGATCATTAATCTGACTGGTCACATGGCGCCGCGAGATTCCTATTAGCCTGATCTGGCGCGTGGCATCAGGAACTCCAGCTGAAACTTGCCGATTCATCGCTGCTTCTCGGAGATTCGGGGGACGCACGTGGAGCTGCGGAGCTCGGATCAGACGGACAGTTGTCTCTGTAACGCCGAGGATGGTACGCGTGGGAACCGGTGGCTTCCTTCTGTCACTTCGAGCGGAGCCGGTGTATTCACACGTTGCTACTTTCAGCAGGCAACATCCGAATGCAACAACGGTGAATTGGCATGGCTTAGATAATTATCGAATGTGTTTCGGTGAATCAGATTCTGGGTAGAAACCAGGGAAATCCTCGGCGTTTCCCTTTGGCAACAGGGGAAACGAGACTAGCGATAGTCGTGTCGGGGCCTGCTCACGCGCACTCGCCCGTGCCCGTACGTGACGCGCGATTCCGCTATCGTGCTCGACTTGTGTGCCGCTGATAAGGACGGCGCTATCGTCAGCCAGTCGCGCTTATCGCCGCGAAAAAAAATGCCTTAAACGGCGAATGAGTCAATTCTGCATTTTTTCTGCTGCTCCACGGTGCTCCTTTCGCCGTGGCGCGGTTCCCCCTGTCTTCCGTTTCAGTCAAGTCATCGTGTTTGCACTAGAAACACGTCTCTGCCTGGTAAACAGACGAAGTTCGCGATCTTCAACCAGGAAACAATGCCGGAGAGATGACAGCGGTCTCTAGGTTAGCTTCTAATGGGAGATCTCGGTCAGATTTCGGGATCAACTCGACCTGATAGTGCGAAGCAAGGTTCTGATAAGATACTCGACTTGATTGAAGCTTCTTGATTAGAGGGACCGGAATTTCGGTGCTCTTTGTGACGTTCTGACGTGATTCCCCAGTAATATTGCGCGTGGAAATATAATTTAACTAGCTTTACTACTCGGCTTCGCCAGAAATTTAATTTCTGATTTTATAAAAGAATTGTTTTTTTTAGTTTCTTTTTGTGAAATTGGTCATAATTATCTGCATTAGTCAGGCATAATGAGCTGCGGCTCGTTTCGTGATCCTAGAGTTTATCGTTCGAAAGTTTTTGACAAACAAACACAAATATGTAGAAGCTTTCTGCTTCATGTATTAAGATAAGAACCGAGGCTCGTGATCCGGGAAATAATGAGATATTACAAGACTTAATTCAGAATTCAATCGAGGGAAAGAGTATTGCTAGAATTAGGCTGGAACGATCACAAGGTTCTATCTTCTTCGGTAAGATCGCTTTCCGTTTTTCTGTCAACACGATAGCTCTGTATATTTCTCGAGAACGCGCCGATCCGCGCAATTGCATTCGTTCTATCTCGCGCCGGTTCCCGCGCAAATATTTGCCTTCGCCCGATCAAGGTCTACGGTCGCTGCTCGTCCCTCCTCTCTCAATTTTGGCGAATGTGTTTTTATTTCGAGCTTGCTAAGAGGCGCGACGTGCCGTCGCGCCGTTTCCACGGGTTCTAGGAAGAGGATCGGAGCAATCGTTCCTTTCAGGCCGCGATAAACATTGCGATATCGTGGGAGTTGCTGTTCTCGGGAAGGTAATCGGTGCTCGAACGGCAAACCTGATATCTATGGGGATCGAGATTCCTTCGGTTTCGTCGACGACTTTGTTAAAAAGCGGGGGATTCTGTCACGCAACTGTAAACTAATTTGTTTTGTTCATGATTATAGAATTAAATACAAAAAGGAATTATTATTAAATAATAACACTCAGAATCGCACAGAGTTACTACTCACAGTTTACAAAAATCTCATATAAAAAAACCATTGGAATTTAATTTTTCTGTTTCGTCAGCCCACTATCTGCCAAATAACTAACAGCAAATGTGCATTTTGTGTCGCAGGTATGCTTTCCTTTCTCGTCCACCCTGTCATTTCTTGAGGGACTACTAAGATTCGGTAGGTGAGATAGTAACGCTTCATTTTACCTAGTCTCGAACAGTTTGAGGGACAATCGCGCCGTTGTTAATAGACGAAGGAAAAAGTAGAACGAATCACCTGAGCGAATGCAGAATAAGAGACGATGACAGTCAAAGTTGGGAAGAGCTAAGGAAATTTCGCGAAGTGATCGCGATACGCGCGTGCTGCTCGTCGAATTTTTCCCCGTCCGCGTGCGGCGCGAGGTCAGCCGTAAAACGGAGCTGGAAGGAACGTTAGCTTGTTACGCAAAATAACGAGCAGGCGAGCGAGCGAATACTAATAAGCGAGTGTTTTCAGCCGGCTGGCCGTGACCACGAAGCTCAGAGAAAATAGAAACTCGCCGCGCGACGACGCCTTCGCCAAAGGACAAACACGATTATCTGCCCGCCCCCCCCCCCGCCCGCTTATCACTGGCTGTTAATCAAGCCCACGATTTATCGGGTCACGCTAAAACGCGCATAAATTTCGTATGGACGGACACGCGCGCCCACGATCGATAACTTCTCGTTTTTAATCGTAATTGCAAAGAAACACGGTCCTCCCCACGTTCTCGTTATTATCCCGCAGGGGTGGGTCGATTACAATTAACCCCGGTGTCTCCAAACACACCCCCTCTATATTAATCAGTAATTTGCATAAAAGGTTCTCGGATAGAAACGTGCGCGGAAGAATGAGAAGAAGGTTTCTCCAGAAAGCTTCCTATCTTCCATTTTCACCTTCTTACTTTCTTCGTCCCTCCACCCCCGAAATCAACGCCCATCAATCTCCAGCTCGTCGAACCCTCTCAGCAAGAATTCCACGTACCGTGTCGCCCTTACGCTTACGTAACCCCCGTCGAAATTACACCAACTTCTTCCGCCTCTCCGAATCGCGCGTCGCTCGGCGGTTAAAACCTAATATTCCCCTGCCGCCGGGCTTCCGGTTCCTCCGCGGCCTCCAGGGCGCGCTTCCTCGGGCTCTCGCTCGGTTTTCCTTTTCTTTGTTGCATCAGTAAACGGGTTAGCCAATTTTTCTGGCGCAGGAAGCAGGAACGTGAGAGAAGCACTGGAATAAGAATGTACTAGGGACCCACGGGGCCGGGGGAGGTGTGTATAAGCGTGCAACTTTTACGTGCACACGTACGCGCCGACACATACAGCGGTAGCATGCAGCTTGGCTGCGACGAGTACACGTGTGTACGTGCCGTGCATATTGTTCGAGCAGGTTTTTCGACCGAGATTAAGAGCGAGCACGTACCTCGGCGACTCTGCACACGAGAGTCCGGCTAAGTATGCCAAGGATTACCGGTATGAACTTTTACGTACCGCCTGCGAATGCAATAATCCGATAATACGAGTCGCGAGCAGGAAACGGCGTCACCGCGGTTTCAGTCGCGAATTAACGAGGATAGTTCGAAAGTCGTCGTTATCGGCGGCAGCGTGCCGGAAGTCAGCCCGCGGCGAGGGACAGGCCGCTCTAAGCAGGCCGCTTTCTGACGGGCGTGTGACTTCCCGACGCTTCGCGAGTCGCGGAAGATTAGCTGTCCCGAGTTGCCGGCTCGAGTATCGAGGGGGAGGTTCCTTCACCGTCGTTGCGTTTTCGTAGGATCGAGGGGGATGTTCGATTGGGGTTGTTTATTCTGATAAGTGTTTAGCGTGCTGGGTTTTGCCGGGAAGATTATAGAATCAATTGGAATCTGAGTGGACACTCGCGTACTGTCGCGTTGAACGTTGAATTGAGATTCGGGTTCTAGGGTAGAATTTTTAGTAACTATATTCATCGGCGGGTATTGTTACAATGTGCCCATGAACGTGTGCTTACGGCAACGAAAAAGTCAGCTCCCTATTTTATGCAACAATTGAAGCCTGTGAAAGGCGAGAGAACAACGTCGCAGTGATTATTATCACCTTGAGCACGTGAAGCAATTAATTCCACACGATCGCGCGGAAACCGATCCCGTAATTAAGAAATGAAATAATTATCGCGATGGCTGAAGATAAACTAAGGTCGTGAGTCACATCGCGATATTAAAGAGTGCTTGCTTCTTGTTTGCTCCTATTTTTAACGGGCACTTTTGCATCGGTAGTGTTTACTAGCGGCCGGAATCAGCTGCTCCGACTTAAGCGTGCCATTATTCGCCGCTTTACGCACCGCTCCGTTCACAATAATCGCGTCGGAGCGGCGAGCACCCCTCGCAAGTGGCTTACAACAGGGCACAGAGGGAAGACACGATACCATCGAGTGGCCAGAAACGAGAAACGAAAGTTGCGGCGGGGAATGAAACGAAGGAGACGGGAGATAGGGCTCGTAAACACAGTTAAAAGGAAAGTCAACAGCGACCAGGGTGGGCGGCATAAAAAGCGGGTGACGCGCAAACGAGGGCGTAAAGGGATCGCGGCGGAGGCGAAAGGAGTAGTCCGTGGAGCAGGAGGAATTGATAAGAAAGGGCAGCGCGATAAGAGGGTAGAACAAACGGGACACGGGGCGATCGATAACGTCGAGAAGAAACTAAAACCGAATTCAATGGAGCGCGGTGGATAGGAAGGGAAGTGGTGGAATGGAAGCGAGGACCGAGCGGGGAAGAAGCTTGGTCGATGGCGAGGACGGGGGCTTGCAACGAGGGGGCGGCAAACTCGAGGGTAAGAAACGAGTCTATAAGATGGCAGAGACCGCAGATAACGCCGCGATGGCCAAGGCGAGTCGTTAGAAGCGCCGGTGAAGAACGGAGTCGGAGAAGGAGCAGAGTGCAACGCGCCCCGGCCTTTATTTAACGTGCACGCGCTGCTCTCGGTGTCACCTTTGAGAGGCACGCGCGAAAGGTGGAGCGACAGAGGGACGAAGTAGGGATAAAGGGCTCGCTGATGTTTCCTTCCTGCTGAACTTTCCACGCGCGCGAGTCCGGCATCCGCCCCAGAAGCGCGCGCTCGTGCGTGCTCTTCCCGTCGTTGGCCACCGTACGCGTGACACATGACAAATACGGGGGATGCTAAAAAGGCACACGCGTGCTCCCGGTATAAATAGTCCGCCGAGGAAAATACCGCGTGGGTGCCCGAGGGTTGGGGCGCGTCGACGGGGATGAAAATCCGAATTTACCGTCCGCGGCCGGAGATATCTCTTCCTCCGGTGTATTTTTGGGTCGCGGGGTGCTACCGAAATAGGTGGGCAATGTTGCGAAGCGCACCCCGCTGGCTACGGGGGTGGAAGAGGGTCAGAAGGTCACGGATGGGAAACGAGTCCCTTGAGAAATTTCGTTTAATGACCCACCGTGAATGCCTGCAGTTGTCTTCGAAGGAAAGCGAGAGGAGCATGGATTCACCCTATTTCCCTTCGTGGATCGCCGCAGAGTAACTCGACACTTTTAACGTCTACGATTCCTCCTCGTTCTTTGTTAACACACGTGCGTTCCACACTCCGTTCTGGAAAGAAACATGAATATCTTTCCTGAAGCACGGTGGACGCCTTACAATCACGGTCGCATCTCGTCGGTCTTACATCATCGCGGAAGTCGCGATACGAATCTCCCTGGCGATTTGACGCGATCGTCCTTTGATAACGTGCTTCCTGCACGTTCCAGTGCCCCGTTCGAGCTACGCGCAAGTAAATCAAGGTTACTCGATCGAGTCGCGATTAAACGACGCACAGTCTTCGATGGGTATAGGGAAATGGATAAAAAATTAATAACTTCTCTCTGGGGTAAAGTTTTTCTTTTTTGTCATCGTCATTCAATTACTGTGCATATACAAGTACATATGTTTGCAACGTATTCCGAAAAAATTGGTGATTTTGTAAAGTATATGTTTAACATATAACCTCGAGAATGAGGAAGTCACGAAACAGATAGGGAAAAGCTTCAAAACACGTGTCTAATTACCTCCTCTATACAAAGCAAAACCCATTTATGAGGTTTTTAAAAACCCAAGAACTTTCCTGTTTGTTGTTTTCATATTGTATTATGCAAAATATCATAGTTCATAGTTTAATGTTTTAGATTTCTATAAAAAAAAAAGAGTTTCCAAAAGTATATATAATTTTTTTTTTAGAAAAAGGTGCTAATAAATAGATGCTACGTCTTTGTAAAGACGAAGTTTGAGAACAAATGAATGTGTAGCATAAACATCTTATCGCTTGACAACAAATTGATAAATTCAGCAAAAGTTATGTAAAGCATTAAAACCTACGTTCCTTCGCTAACATCTTAAGATACAAGAATTTCTATATCAAACACTTCAGATTCTTAACTATTGTACATTACATCGCACACTTTGCGACGTCTAGCCACCGCGTTACTCCTCCGTTCCGTTGTCTGACCAGTGCCGTACGAATCCACTTGACGCTACTCTGGAAATTTGCACCTCGCATATTCCATACTTTCAACCACCAAACTTAGCATTCCCCTCGCGAAATTGGGTGTCGCCAAGAATGTCCAAAGAAGACATCCGCAGTCTTCCGCTACAGCTCGATGCACCGAGCAATTTAAGAACGCGGTTCCGAAATGGAGCAACGTGGCCTGGATTCGGTCAATAAATCGAGATTCCACGGGAGGACAAGTGGGCCGACGGTATCATCCCTTATCAGCGTGACCGAAAGCACGGCCGGGGCGAGGGGTGGGGTGAGAGGGGAAGCGGCACGTCTAGGTCTCGCGTCCTTGCCAGTTATCCCCACCGAGGTGGACGGAGTGGGATACTTCCCCACCATTCACTTCCCTTACGCTCCCTCTATGCTGTTCCCCCGCTCCTGCAGCGGTATGTAAGAGGCCGCACATGTTTCCCCGCGCTTCAGTCTCGCAGCGGCACTCGCGAGTGACTGGTGGTGTGTACTCGCGCGAACAGTAATAACCACGTCGGCCGAAAACGCCTCGCACACGGGACGAAAGAGCGGCACGGGAGCACGCGTGTGACACATGTGCACACAATAAACGCGCACACGGACGCATATAGATACCCCGATATACGCGTTACGTGTGTGGCCGCAACGGGTGCGCGCGCGCAAAGGACGAGTTCTTTCGTGCGTAGTGCTCCGTTCGAGAATCGACACGACACACCGCGAGCGTCGCCCGACACCGACAGTCGCGTGCACAGCAAGAGAGAAGAGTAGCAGCGATCCAAACTGATCCGGCTGCTACCCCGTCGCGTTCCTTTTCTCGCCAACCCCTGCGCTGTATTTCTTTATTCTTTTTTTTTACTTTTATACGTAAACCACGCGAGCGAGTCGCGAGGATCAGCGAGTGCGAGGATATACCCTTGCGCGAGTGAAGGCTTGTTCCTACGTTCCCCATCCCGACCGGGGCGGAGGAGCTTCGATAAGGGGAGATAGAGAGTGCGACAAAGGGAATTCTGGTGGCGCATCGGCAGGATAGAAAAACGCGGTGGATGTGACCCGACAAGGATATTCCGAGGGTGTTACGGAGCCAGTGATCTTCCGACTGACGTCACCTCGTGCTTTCGTGCTCGACTGGAGGGACGAGAATAGTGCTCGCTGGCACGGCGCGCACAGAGACACGTGAGTACCGAGCCTCTGGCAGGCTCGAGGTCGGTCTGAATGCTTCTGCCAGCGCTGGTATCTAGCCTGGTTTATGTCGCCTAGCATTGTGCGCGTCGCTAATTTCTGCGACACTGTCGCGATACGAATTTCTGCAACGTGACACGCGGGGCGCCGCGGCTGACCAGCCACTGGACTTAGACTACTTGCCGTGGCTGGCGGTCGCGGCGCAATAACGGAGCAGTGGGACAGGACAGTTCGATACGTTGAATCCAAGGGATTCCGCGGCTCGATAACCGTTCGACGAGGATAGAAATGTTTGCGAACAATTTGGGATAGTAAATGTTATTTATTCTTCTTGGTACCTCGATCCCTGATTCGCGAAGTTCCCTTGAAATCTTTCTCTCGGTACAGCGTATGCACGGCAATTGATAATGAAATACTGTTCCCTATATTTATCTGAAATACCTTTATTCCATATTCGTTCCCGTAAAGCTTTCGACAGAGAATCGCAGTTTATAATTGCGAGCAGATCTATTTTTCCCGTCGTAGGAATGTTTACGGTGCGACACGCTGGCGGAAAACGGAGCATCGCGGTATATTTACACGCGCGATTATCGATCGTGGCCGCCGATACTCGAATCGAGTCGTCGCTGCGGCGAAATGGTGGAGCATCGGTGACCCGTGCGTGCATCGGAATGCCCAGGCCTGTTGGAATCTGTAAACGAACCGCGGTGGGATTAATCACGATCTAGAAAATTACGCTCATTCCTGATGCGTGGCGTCTCGTTTTTTCCTCCAAGGTCGCCCCCACGAGAGATCTAGAGCGATCGCGCTGACTCACACTGCTCCCTGTTACGTCAAATAAACATGTCTATTACGACAAATTACGTTGAGCTCGCAGCATCGTCTGGGGCGAGCTTTTCCTTCCGCGGAAATTGCGATTTCCGTTCGTCACCCGCGCCTCCCTTGCGAATTAACAAAAATAAAAAATCAATAGAACGGACTATGCAGGGAGGTAGAACAATAGACATTCTATTCTTGGCAAATTTGATGTTAGCTCGCTCGTGTGTTGAGAATTGCTCGATCAGCTCGGCGTGCACTAAATGCAGAATAATTTCGCACTGTTGGACAGCCCGGGAGCACTATGCTCGAATCGTGTCGAGCGAATTTCAAGCGACCGTAGCCTCCAATTAATCCGTACTCTCGGCTGATTAGTCGTCGCGTGTGCTCATTAAAAAACCTAGCTATGTAATTTATAAATAGCTCGATGTAAATAGTTCTATCAACGGGCGCTCTCGTGTCGCCCCGCGAAAGCGTGAAATTGTCCCCGACGATAAAATATCGTTGCCGGTGAGTCCCCTCCCTTGAGCCCGTCTCGATTTTCTCGCGATTCGAGTCACGCGAGTCAAGGAAAACGGAATTCAATAGTCCCATCGGCGACCAGAGAAAGAGAGAGAGAGAGAGAGAGAGAGTGAGAGAGGGCGATGTCGAGAAGGACAGCGTTCGTTCGTCCTTCTCCTCCATCATTGAGTGGCACGGGGCAAACGAATTATCCAACTCGTGCCGTCCATCGAAATCGGATTATCGTCGATTCCTCTGCAGCCCGCTCACCCCCCAAACCTCGGCTCTATATCGATTTTCGACGCTGTGTACCAGCAACTTATTCCCCCCGTCCCACCCCTTCCCGTAAACATTTGGCCCTAAGCATTCGTCGCCCGGATTAATCACGGTTTAATTGGAAAATCTGCGTCGGCAAATAAAGCTTCTCGAGGCCCGCGCAAACACGCGACCCACCGTCCAAACCACCCTCATCTCGGCCGCTGATTTCGACGATTCATCTTCGGAGTCGAAATGTTTCACGAGACAGAAAGCTTCGTAGGGGAGGCTTCGGGAAGAAATTGTTAGGGAGAAAGAAGGATACTTGAAGATTTTCGATGGGAAAGTGTTTTGCGCTGGACGTAGATGTTTAGTTTATTGGTAAATGATAACAATTTACGAATTGATAGAGTTATACGGTTAACCCTTAACGTTGGATCGAATCGACCCGCGGGGAGGTACGAAAAATCGTCTAGTAATTAACGAGGCAGTCATTTCTCCCCCGTCTGGCCGCCATCCTCCACCGAAAATTAATATGCCGTTATTGAAGGCACGGAGAATTCGTCCCAGGGCGATAAATTCCATCCTCGACGTTTCTCAGCGTGGAGGAGGCGAGATTAAACGTAGTCGCCGGAGAAAAAAGGAGCCAGAGACGGAACGGGGTTGCGGAAGCATGGGAACTCGGGGTGCAGTGGGGCGGGGAGGGGGGTGTAGCCGAGTATAAAATCAATCGTGCTCGAGCATGCAGCACGTAATTAGTGTCCTCTGCTAATTATCGCGCGACGATTCGTTTGCACCGCGAACCCTTTCCACGATCGCTCCGGCACAATGCGACGGAAAAGCGATTAATGGGGGATTGTGATTCGAGGCGAGGGTGTTTTGCCGCGGAGATTAGCTTTGAAAAGGGTAACCGTGAGCTGGAGAAACTTCTGTGCCGAGGCACTCGGAGAACGAAGACAAGGATTTTCCAGTAAAACTTTTGGTGTGGATGTGGAGATGCTGAGAGGTTTCGCTTTGGAAGGTTTTAGAAGGTGTTTGCAGGGTTGAATGAAGGGATGTTGAAAGGAAGTAGAATTCGAGTGGACATTTGGCAGAGTAGAAATATCAGTTTTGGTCCGAAATTTTATATAGTACTTGATAATTAGAATTAGAAACTTGTAGATTTATAGATTTGAAATTCTCAAACGCGAGGTTTGGAAAATTGGGGAGTTAGATGCTCAAGAATTTGAGAATTTAGGAATTTGGTTTGTTGGACACTAAATTTGAGAGACCGTACGAGGTTAAAGAGGAAACAGCGGTATTGAAAGCGAGTTGGTGAATTTTTCTCGCGAGCAAACAGTGGAGACGATATTTTCCCCCCATTATCATAACGTTTATCTTCGTGAAAGGTGGATATAGCAAAAAACGGATTAAAACGCGGACCCGTGAAATAGAGAGAAAGTAATTGCCTCCCCGTTATGATAACAGGTTTCCGTCCGAGAACAAAGCGATGCGGCAATAGAGAGGAACAAGAAGCTATAGAAATTAAAAATACCGCTCCTCCTATCGCACAGTGTGTTTCAATTAAATCGAACAGAAGAATTTATTACCCGATTGCACGCTAATCGATCCCATTACTCTAGTAATGGGAAACGACATTATCGAAATTTGCATCGTTCCACCGTGCACCGAAACAGTTGTTTTCGCTAACTTTTTGTCGATCGTGTGCATTAATAATCGACGCGGCTCCGTTCGACAGCTCGACAGAAAACCATTTCATTAAACGCACTTGTCCTTCGCTCGGTGCTTTTTCTACTCAAAGTAGATTTACGACAGGAGATTCCAGAATCACGGTACTTTGCATAAAATATAACATTTCTTATACAGACCGGAATTTATGTGCTTTTTACGATCTAATCGCCGTAGGAGTTTGAATAATCATTATCAAGGTGCAAATAGATCTGATCGAGCTCCTTTTCTTCGTACGAGCACACGTGAGAAGTTAACAGAAAGAACGGCGAAGAAAGCTGAAAACACGAAGGAACATGATGGATTCCCATTGATACCGCAATTCATTCTCTCCCCGTGGCCAAAATAAATTCTCCTGGCACACTTGGCGTTCACGGGGTCAACGAGGAACGCGCGTAGACATGCAATTCAAGAGAGTGGAAAAGGGAAGTTGAATTTTCATCGCCTTCGATTCTTCTTCTTCGTTCCCGCGTGGTTTCGTTCCACGCTCGCTTCCGTGCTTCGGCAACGAGGCATAATGCACGGCCTGTCAAATCTTGAAGAGGGTTTTTCCTCGCCTCGAACCTTCGATCGATGCTACGACAAAATCTATTTACAATTCTGCATGCACGATTGCGAATATTCTTAGTTTCTGGCTGACGCATCGTCGCATTGAAAGGTAGACACTCGAATCACAGAGGTTATGCGAGTTAATTCCGTGGGAAAGAATAATAGCAGTGAGTTGCAGTACTCTCTGTAGAACTCTCTAGCACAGACGAGGTATAGAATAGGGTTTGTGGGATGCTGGTCCATCTCGATAGATGTAACTTCGAATGCCTCACTAAGGAATTTGAATTTGGAATATCTCGGTAAGATGACGGAGCAGATAGAACTCAGAAAATTTTCCAAGTCCCATCTGTTTCAGTAGCTTACTGAAATATCCCAAGTTCCACTTACCGTTCTGTAATAATTGTATTCTGGGTTGAGCATACCCGTATTTGTACGTATTCAAATATTTCACGATGGAAACAACGTTCCATCGATCTCTACGGTTTAGATATAGAATCTAGGGAACAGCGAAGCAATCACTCGATTAAAAGAAAATCAGGAAAGAATGAAAGACGAGAGGTAAGCAGAAAAGCAGTATTCGATGGCGCAGTTCCTACCACCCTCGTGTCCGAGTCGAAAGGGAAAAGCATTCGGCGCCCCCGAGGCGTTTCCTGTTTCTCCGAGCGACCCGTCAAAAGCACACTAATCATGCAAAGGCCATAAAAGAAATGTTTGAAACAGAACAAATCCTGCAAAAGCCATCGAAAAAATGAGTTCCGAATAAAGAACAATGAATTTGAATCCATGCAGATAAAAACAACTTTGATAGCTTGCAACGTTCCCCAAATTTTGATTGGCACCAACCGAATAAGCTTCCTTTGACCAGATGGGCCAGGGACCTCCCGGGTTCCCGGAGGTCCCCCAGGCCTGGAGGACCGACGAAGATGAGGATTGGTGAGGACTCGGAGCTACAGTGGAGCTACGAGTGGTAGAACATTCGCGATCAAAACAAGGTCAATGGTTAACTGTAATTACGAAATCCAGTTAATCATTCGACAGAAATGAATATTTCCGCTAAAGTATTCATTCCAGTGGCTATTACTATGAAAAATTATGTTAAGATTATTCACACTAATCGCCCAGAATAAATAATTGCCAACTATAATCGATAAAACTCAAATATAATGTAATTAGAAACATTTGGACTTGGACTTTAAAATGATTTCCTATGCCAAATGAATTCTATTTTGTTCTCAGTATTAGAACGTTCGATAAATGTTAATGCATATACCTACGCATTGCAAGGTGTTAATTACAATGTATAAACAGTTTTTAGTTGGACTTCTTGTAAATGAATACTTACTTTCTAAAGGCGATGATGTATGGCATTTTAATTAATTCCTCTTGCTAGTAGAAAGAGTGTATAAGGTCTACAAGGGCACGAGTAATTATCATACCCTTATTCGAATGTGTAAACAAGTTCACAGTAACTTTATGCAAGACTTTAAAGGCAGTAAGCCAATTCTCAAGGCGAATAGGATCCAGAAAACAATAGAGTAATTAGTATTACTTTGCCAGAATGTTTAAACAGTGCATTAGAAGCTTCTAATATATATCAGAAATTACCTTCTTTAACCAGTTAAAGATTCAGACAGTAAAATCTACTTCTGTAAACTCTTCCTGTGAAACCTGCACCAGAAAAATGCATTGGACGTTCGGTCTGCTCTACATCTCGCCTCTGTTTCTACCCCGCCAGATATACTTTCTCCCATTATCCCCCAAAACCACTCCTCCGAGCTGAACACTGCACAGAGGAAGCTCCTCGAAACCTAATATCGCATAATTTCATTTTCACGTGGCACACACGGTGCCCAAGATTGAAATTCCCCCGGTAGGGGAGTAAATATCTTGTCGGTGCGATAACGCGCACCTTTTGTCGCGAGCTTGCGCGCGTGTTAATTAAAGCCAGCAAGCGCGCCCGAAAACTCGCTGGATGTTTGTTGAAACCGAACAAAGAGCAACAAACGGTGGCTCGAGAAGAAAACAGTGAAACAGAGGACGGCGTTATCGCGGTTCCGGGAAGCTCCGAGCTTTCGTGGCCTCGTGGCGCTGTCGCGCTGACCCGGCCGCGAGCCTTCGTGTTTATTAATTCGCCGAGCCCTTCGCGAATTTATTCCGCGTCTCTCGTTTCCACGGGCGGCGCGGCTCGTCTTGCTCTCTCGATGCTGAAACGATCGGTAGTTGGCCGTGGTTCGTGGAAGTGCACGGATTACTTTGCACGTGACAGCGCGATCCATCAATTTCACAATTGCCCGAGGCTGGGCCAAGAATAACGCTGAAAGTCGAGCGCGAAACTCGCTCTACACACACCAGCATTGTTCGTGCCGATCGTACGATGCCTCGTTCCAAAGTCACGATACGTTTTCGACGGATTAACGGTGTGTATGTGCGTGTGATGCGCTGCAGAAGTTAGTGCAGTGAGCGGGAAATGTGGAAATATGATGGTACGTTGTTTTTGGGGGTAATTGGAGGGTTTTGAATTTGAAGTTTTACGTTTTAGTTGGATAGGTTGAAATTGAGACGGTGTTCTTTTGAAGGGTGGCGTCCGATCGCCGACCGCAAGTGGACCTACATTGGCAATTTCGTGTATTGATTTCTTCATCGAGTTAATATTCGTCGCATAACCGGGTTAATGGCGAAACAAGTGACATTTGGCAGCAGTGATTCCCTCTCGGTATTCGTCATCTCTGACCCTCGGGATTGTTTGACACGCTCTCCTTTCATTTGATTCGGAGTCTACGACTTAAATGCTGTCCATAGTACGTCGAAGCCTTGCGATCTTAGAATTCTTATGTTCCATCCAATTTACATACTAGAGGCCATTTAATCCTTACAATCAAATGATCGGCAAAGCTTGTATTGGCACCCGTCATTCAAAGTAGAATTCTCTACTGACAGTGACGTTTACTTTCCATACTTCATTAAGTATTTCATCCAATAATGTCAACCCGATCGAATGTACACAAAATGTTTAGAAAGGAGTCTTCGAGGCAAAGCGATGGAATCTTCAGTTTTCACGATGAAAAGTCCCATCTGTTTTGTAAGATAAAAACCAGCCACCAGAACTACGGGACACTGACGTTTTGTGTGCCGAAGCGTTCAAGCGCGCGTTGCAACCGCGTTGCATTAGGATCGCCGTAGTCGTGACGCAAGCGAGGTTTATTGATTCGCAGAATCCAATATAACGAAGCCAAGCACGGTCGGGAGGGGTATCTGTTGTGTGTGGTTTTATAGGCCGTGTACGTATTGTTGGCAAAAATCGCCCTGAGCTCATCTTCGCCGATCGATTTCGTGTGTCCCATATTTTACGAGCCTCCCAATCTCCCCGATTTACGCGCAGAAAATTAATTCCCACGTGTAATCGATCTTAACGGTGCTTCGGCACTTTACGTAATGGGCCATCAAAGGGAAACACTTATTATTTAATGCTGTACTTCGCTTCTCTCGAAATCACTGTGATCTTTAATTGGCAGAGAAGGCTTTAGCTGATACCACGTTCCTTCTATTTTTGTATAATTAATCACAGGAGCATTTAACTCGAAACCTTGGACCCCTCGATACTTAATTCCCAATAAGAATTAAGTTAAATATCTTCGTGAGTTGCGAGCTGATAAATTCTAGATTAACGTTAAGTCGAAGATAACTTGTCTAGGTAAGGGTTCAAAAGCCTGTAACAGGAAACTGTAGGAACGAATAGACATATCGCGCGAGTATTCAATGTAAAACGATTACAAGGTTGCTATCTCCTTCTGTCGGCAAAAAACAAACGTAATAGTAATTGTTTTAGACGTATTGTATAACACGATCGCGAGGGAATGAGCGACGAGGCTCCAAGGATGCGCGCCGCTGTTTACCCGTAATAAATTTCCATGAGACGTTATTGCTTGTTCCGAGCTCGTTACCGGGTGTAACAGCTTTTATTTCACCTTGAGCCTCGTGTCCAGAGTCAAGAGGGGTTGCATTTTTCGAGGGTAGCACGATGAAGAGGAAGGCAGAGGGACCGGGGCTCGTTAAGGGCTCTCCAGAAAATGACAGGGTTGCCAAACGAATCTCGAGTTGCCCTGTAGTTGAGCGTAATTTTAACCCTCGCATGAATACGCGCGCGTGTGTAGGTGCGCACACGCGTCCACGTGTCGACGAGCAGTGTTTGCTTTGGCAATTTCGCCTTGTTTTATCACTCCGCTTGGCCGCTTGCTCGCGCCATCGAAATTACGAGACTTTCGCGATGCTCCGTGCGAACACACGGGCCACTATTCTTTTCCACGGTGAAATATTTCGTTAAGGTTACGCGACACGGCCGACCTTTGTCCCCGTTTTTTGAATTTCCAGAGCAACCTGCAACATTGGAGTCAGGAATTAATCTTACCGACGGTCATTTTTTTAATCTAGTTACGTTTCGATTGGTACAGACTTCAGTGTACCAAGGCAATCGTTATAATTATTCCGTTGTAAATTCTCGGTTCATGATCCCCATTTTCTTTTAATTCGCGAGGTAAATGAATGTACAGTGCTCTAAATGTGTCGCCATCAAAGTGTCCCACGATCGATCCGACGTAAAAGTAAAAGTGGATCGGTGGATAAAACGGAGGGAAATTCTCGGTAAAGAATACGCGAGCCTGGTGCCGCGAAACGTGTCGCCGTAGCAGCGACTCCAGCGACCTACTACCCTGTTTTCCATACGATTCACACGACCCTCCAAGTTCAAAGTGGTCGAAGCAAGCCGTGCATAAGCATTATCGGCCTATAGCCAGGCCAGGTGCTTCGTTGTCGGGTATAAAACGAAGCCTTTCCCTGCCCTGGCCTCGCGGCGGCCTAAGTCGACATACAAAGAAGGCCGCTGAAAGAGTTTCAGTAATTACAGACCTACGCGCGACGCGGATGTAGCACGATTTCTATCGATGATTTAACTTAACGGTCGAAGATTATTCTAGGAGCTCGTGCTCCGGGGATCCGCAGATAACTCGAACTCTGCTATGATCGTTGACAGCCAAACGCTAGAAACACCCACATAAATCTGATTATCAAAATGCCTCCCCTCGACGGTACGTGAATTAATATTCGTACATCAAAAAGCTTGTTAGCTTGCTCACGGTTTAGAACAAAACTCCCTGCACGAATTTTGACAAGCGAATGCAGTGGTCCAGCGCGACCAAAGGAGCCACTCCAAGTGGAACGAGTCAAGGATTACAGCGCTCTCTTGGGGCCTAACCGAGAAGCGTAGAAACTTCGCCACTGCAGTGACACGTGGGTGCGAATACCTTAAAATCTACTCGAAATCCCTTCGATTGCAGTGACTTTCGTTGGAAATGTTGGTTCATACGCGACGCGTCACGATCATCGATCGTAGCCTTCTCCCCACTTCGGTTGCCCGCCCGATGACCGTCGTTTTCGTCCAGTTGCGCTGGCGATTTCGCAGTTGGCCGAGCGCAGGCGAATTACGGCCGAAGTCGGGATTAAAAAGCGACCGTAAAAGGCGAAACGCGCGGATATTAACGTGGCGAGCGTTATCGACGGTTCTCAGGAAGCACGGCGAGCCACGCCGCTGATAAATCGATCGGGAGTTTCGTGGGACCCGTTATCGGTTAGAGTGTCGCGCGATCCCACGTGTGCTCGATATTCGTGTAACCGCGCTAACGATGCAAAACTTAATGCCGCTAATAGAACATGTTCGGGCGAACGTTCCGCCCGGTGCCGAAATCCTCTGCCTCGGTTCTGCATGCCCCCAGACGAGGAGGTAACCTGTACCTCGACGCTGTACCTCGGGAATTTCGTAACCCGCTACTCACATTCCCCTTATCTGGCGGAACTTTTAAGTGCAGAGTAATCACGAAGAATTATCAAGAAGATTACAACGATCTCGCGTGCAGATAAATAACCGTAGACTGATAATGCTCTTAACGAACGACGAGAACCGCGAAATCGTGTAATTACTTTAATAAACGCGGCGTCGCCTTATCAAACTTCCCTTCGATAGCTTGTAGTGTGCAATTTAAAATCCGTGTCCTCCACCTTTGGGAGCGAAACACTCTGTACGATCTACGATCAGAAGTGTGCACAAAAGTGTTTCAGAAAAGTGCACTGTACTGTTTCCGAAAAATCTGTGAAGGGTGACTGAAATATTACGAGGTTCGCGGTTACGTTGGGAAATACCCGTGAAAATCTCCGCGAGGAGAGAAAGAGAGGGCCTGGCGGTGGACGCTGGGCATGGAAATTATCCGTTCGAGCAGAAGTTTATCGCGGCACTTGACGCGCGTGCACGCACCGTGGTTATCGCGATATATAACGGCTCTATCGCGATTAACGTCGTCGAGCGATATTACGCAGCCGCGATCCGCGCCAGACAAGGACAGCCGGATACTGATATCGCCACGAGGAAGAGGGAGGCATGGGGGTGGGGCGAGCGTGGGGGCGTTGGAACGTTATCAGAGACGGTATCGCGCGCCCACGATCCCAATTTCGTGATAGCATCGATCGTGAACCGCAACCCTTTAACCTGCAGGGGTTATCTCGCGCGGGCGAATACCCGTCGTCGTGTTTCTCCTTGCTTTCTTCGAACTTCGCTCTTTCCCCTCGCGCTCCCCCCTGGATTCCCGCCCCTTCTCTCACGCTTCAAGTCGAAATCGTGATTCTTTCCTTATCCTTATCTGATCGGAATAGCCACGGTAACGCTGCTCCTCGGAGCTTTTTGTGATTTGCAGGAGATTGACTTGGTTATCGGGGTGGGATTAATGGACGCACGAGCTGGAGGGTGTAGGTATAGAAATCATTTAGAAGTCTCCAGAGTTATTAATCCTTTTAACTCGAGGTCATTGCTATCTGAGTTGAATAGTAGACACAGAGGATTGTTTTCCGTAGAACGTAGAGGCGACTCCCTTTTTAGCGCTGCAATTTCCTTGGAGAGGAGGAGCACGATCGTATTACGAAGGAAATTCGACGAACGTTGTATGTTATTAGAGAGAATTAAGTTCGTCAAGTACTATCTGAACATCGCGTTGAATTACGAGCCTGAGTTAGGTGCGGGGGATAAAAACGTTACTTTTAATTGATTCGCGGGTGGGAATTAATTGGAACGTCAGGAGGGAGGGAAGAAGGAAACTAGAGAACGGAATAATTGTTGCTCCTGTTAGCGTCGTTATCGGTGGAACTCGCGTCATCGTGGAAATTGACATCTGTCGCGACTTCTTTCATCTCTGTTCATCGCGCGTTATCGTGGAATCCTTGTGACGTTATAGAGCGCACCATTTTCACGCTAATTTCGTGGAATTCCGGTAACAAGCCTGGATCTTCTTCCCCTATAATGCCCTTTCACTGTACAGGTGTCAGATAGTACGAGTCTCCCACGTTTAGTTTTGACGTTACTATAATTCTCGATTTTCCGATACTTTTCCATGACCCGAAGATGAGAATTATCATTGCTTTCATTAGCATCTGCTGAATGCATTAGCTGTCAAGTCTGTTTTATTCTCGCTTTACTCGTAAACGTCAACTTTTATTTATATTCTTATTTGCTTGAAAACCCACAAAATATGTGCCTACGTACTCTTTCTTGACACATGCGTTGCATCGAAGTACTTAGCTGGTGACACCCGTTTAGCTTGAAAACAGTTTTTGGGGGCAGGAGTGATACCGGCAATTTTTGGAATTTTCGCTTGGGTGTAAACAGGGCAGCGAATGGCCTTGTTACTTCAGGGACGGTTCTTTAGAAATTCTCAATGGCAAAAGCATGTGGCGAATTGTCTCCGACACGTTACACGGTTGATAATTTGTGGCGGATAATTACATGCAAATTTAAGACGTAATTATTGCATTGAGATATTTGCATGCGAAAAGGCGCGTGTGGGGCCTATTGCCTTGAAGACATCGGACCATCGACTATCAATATTCAATGTATTTATTAAAACAGTCCACGTTGTCAGCTGTGAGATGAAATAATAAACTTCTGGGCCAGGGGCTCGAATAGTGAATGATAGTTTTCGAAAGCTGATATCCTAAAGAATCCTGTCACTTATCGCACTCTATTAGGACCCACAGTCTTCGAATACATTATAATGAAGTACCTATTACAAATCAGTATCTCCAGTAACTTGGCTCACGGTTAACTTAGAGTTGTTTCACTGCTCCTATCCACTTGACCAACTTTTGTCCACATCTCAAACTTCTATTTTAATCCCAAACGAAACGAAGCAACTAAGAAGAATCACTAAACTCGACCCACAACTCAGCTAAGGCTTCCACGCCAGTCAACCCGTCACTGCATCGACAAACACCTATGAAACCCAGAGGAATTCCACATCCAACGCAAACAATATAAAGCAAATGAGAGCCCAAGAGCCTCCTATCGATAGGCGACCGTTGAACCACCGGCTATCAACGAATATAACATACTCTCCCTTCACTCAAACATCTCGCCCACGATGCCCCACACACGCGATCTCCCTCGCGAGAAAAAGCTCGTCTTCGCGAATCTTTACAGTCGATACTGTTCAACGTCGACCAGCGTAACGCAACAGCCTGCCCCCCCGAAAGCAATTATTTTCCACCTGGACATGTTAATTTACTGCCGACCATAATTCTTACGAAGCATTTCGCGAGCGTGGACGCGAAAGGTCGAGCCTCGTGCATCCTGACGAATCGTTCCAGCGTGCCGCTTGAATCAGCTTAACGACAGCCGCGCAACAGCAGATCATTAATTAATGGAAACCTGCCGTGAATGCCCATCGAGTCACTTCCACCGTCCTGTTCCTCGTTATCTCGCGTCGCGCTAGATAAAAATCCGTCGCTCTGTGATAACCGACTGGAGAAAGAAGTTCTCCAGGGAGAAGCTCGACCGCTGGAAAGTCTTACCCAACGTTGATAATTTTTTCCATCGTATTTTTTTTTTTGAAGCGCGAACGTTGCGTCACGAGAAAGGAATGGTCCGTTATCTGTTTGATATCCTCGTTTATGGGCGTACGGCATTTCTCTATGGAGTTTGAGAAAGTGTGCAACGAATAAGTGTTTTAAGAAAGTGTCGAGTATGCTTGACACTTGGAGGGGTTGCTTTACTGTTTAATATGTAGCAACCGCCATGTAAGCGACGATAGTCGAAGAGATTCCGTTTGGGCGAAGAGCTGAGTACCAGCCAGAACGAAATCACTGCCAAGTGAATCGTGCCGCAATTACGGGCGAATAAAGGCTCGGGGCTTACGGGATGTCTGGCCAAATTTCGTGTTTCGTCGATATCGCGGCCGCTGCTTAGCTCTGTATTAGGTAAACGTTCTCGAATTCTCTAAACATAGCCGACCTCGACGAGAATAGATCCTACACCCAGTGTCTGTTAATGTCAGCGTTTCGCTGCGAACCATGCTCGGTTATTGGTTCAATACCTTCTTGTTGAATACATTCCGTCCGGGCAGAAATGTAAGTGGAGCCAGTCGACAGTAATTATGAAGTGACTGCAGTGTGCGATGCCGAGAGGTTCTGTCTCGTTAATTGTGAATATTATTGAAGCGGTATTACTTAGCGTAGCTGGGCTAAACTACCTCCGTCCTTCTTTATTCACCACACGTGTCTCACCTTTATTCTATTGTCTCTGTTGCAGGTAAGGAACTTTAACAATTACCTTGGAAACTCTTCGAGAACGAAACCTGCAACCCCGCGAGATTCCCCCTATGAGTAAGTTCTTACGAATTCAATAGCATCTCTCGTACAATTCTGTAATAAGTAAAGTAGCTTTATCGAAAACAGTCCAATTAGAGCAGTCACCTGCATTATAGCATTGAGATACGAACGATAAACTGTCAGTAATCAACGAATAATTCGTCGACGCCTTCAAGTAGCCAACTTAAGTCGAAGTGCATCTTCTTTTCGACCGCATCCAGCTAAAGTTCGTGAATAATTCTGGGTTTTCTGATGCGCACGCCGAGTGGTTGGCGCGCAAGTGATACTGGTCCATCACAGGCCCCCCGTCTTCGAAAGTAGACGACTCCCCGTGCAGGGACGCAGAAGAAACGATTTATTACCGCGGTCGTTTGGCGTGCCGGAGAGACGCTATCGCGATTAAGATCCCGACTGATAAATTTTACAGCGTATTGCGTCGCGAAAATGCCTCGCCACCGAGACTAATCGACGTTCACGAGAATTCGCGCGACGAATCCGCCGTTTTATGGCGTCGCGTATGGCGCTTGTTGTTGGGTGTTCGCGCGCTAGATGGCCAGGCAACTTCCTTGTTCACCGATAAACCGGCAACGCAACGGGTTTTCCTATTTCTCGTTCGTAAACTTCCACGCGACAAGATGTTTCTTTTTAAGTTCACCTTTAAATTGTAGTTACTTCTGTGGGATAGACAGATTGCACGTATTTATCTGCGCTGGCGACTATTTATCAAACCACCCTGCAAGAGATTTTGCGGCGAATCGTGGTGATAAAAGTTCTCCGTGATTTCCATGTTTTCTTCTGATGTCTGGAGAGTAATTACTGATAACGAAAGGTTCGGCAGATCATCGAAGGTACATATTCAATTTTATCCCACTTCCAATTCGATGTTTACGATATCTCCAGGAACAGAATTATTTATTCTTGTTACAACAGGAATTATTTTTCTCGTTTTCCTTGAAACAGTGGTCGCTAACCGGGTAATCCGATCTCGTAATCCCACCGCGACGTTTCGATATTTGTTGATATTAACTCGTATCCGAACGATGACTAAAGAGGGCCAGCTCATTCGTCATTATTAATGGCTGCATCGAATTCGTGTTTCTGGCTCGAATTTGTCAGCCGACGATTATATATAGCTCCACCGCGAGTATTCTATTTTCATGGGTCGATAAATAATTGCATTCGGGTGCGTAACAACCATTCCACTTTGCCAAAAGCCAAACCGAGGCCGAAGCTTGTCAATTAGAGGTGGTGGCTAACGATAACGTTATCGATAAGTTGAATTAATTTATTGTAACTGGACGAACCGACACGAGGTACAGAAAATGCGACGAGACAAATGACCGATGGTATCGTGGGTGCAGAGAACGAATCCTTGAAATTTTATTTCACTTACTCCCACTTAATCGACGCGAAATCATAGCTTATTCCTTCCTCTGTCAACAGAAATCCTTGGAAGGCTCGTTGTCCCGTTTCCCTTCCTACCGAAGCTTTCAAAGCTCTCTTTGCGGGGAGCATTAAATCCTCTCACCATCCCCAAACTTTACCCCCGTTCTTTTGTTTCAACGATCCAATTACAAAGGGGAGCTTTAAGCCGAAAACGCGATGGGAAACCGTAGGAAACGACGATTCCGCTGTGTTTCGGTGGTTTCCGGCCGGCACAGGACGGTGATTCCCCAACTTCCGTTCGAGATTTCGTACGCCCGATGACAAAAGTTCTGCCTACTTTGTGCTTTCGGCTGCGCTTTCAATTGCAAATGATTTCAACTTCAATAGTTGCTGCCGAGTGAATAGCGATACTTTTTAGTTAAAAGATCAATGGACATCTATTTCTGCTTCGTCTTGACCGTGCAACACTGAATTCTCTGTTTCCCCCTTGAACATACTTATTCAGCCGGGATAATAATTCAGATTTCTGTGACGATGCAAGTCGACGAATATCACTGAAGCAAAATTCAAAGGACAATCGTGTGACGCGAAAGAAATTCTCTACCCGACTAAAGGTCTTCGACTCGGTATTCAAAGACACAGAATTCCACGAACCTTAGAGAACCTTTCCTTGCACCCGGAGCCGAGAAATCTGAACGATACTCGATGTTAGCGCACGAAGCAGCTGAGGTAGCCGAGGAGGAGTCGATTGTTAGAGCTCCACTTGGCAGTGGTGCCGGAGTTTTTGCTCCGAATATAAAATTAGGTCTGTTCGGGATCTCGTAGAGCAGGGGACGTAAATAGATCACCGTTAGAATGCGGCACG
Organism: Andrena flavipes; assembly: GCA_963971345.1. Lineage (NCBI taxonomy): Eukaryota > Metazoa > Arthropoda > Insecta > Hymenoptera > Andrenidae > Andrena > Andrena flavipes. Next base: position 50,963,153 of record OZ020482.1, read on the forward strand.
TCTTATTCACACTTACGTAAACAGGTCTCGAGAACACATCCGCTGCTCTCTAGGTGAGCTTATCCTGGTAACGTTCCCCGCGGGGAAAGAGTCACGCAGGCTTCCCTCTAGATATCCAGTGTTCTCCAGCAGGAAGATCGATCCTCTAAATCGGTAGTTATCATCTAGAAAGATACACGGCATCGAAGAACTTCCTCCGTGTTTAGCTGCAAGACGTTGGTTTGTTACGTCAGTTTCCCTCGCTAAAACTTCGCCGCGGAGAGTCTCCTCCTCGAGTTGGATGTCTGAAATAGGTTACTCGAGAACGGGGCTGTTATTGACGAAGCAAATCTGACGGAGCACAGCTCGCAGTCGAGGGGAAGAATTGGCCGCGATCGTCGAGCAAGTGGTACGTGGATTTATTGGACAGACAGCAGACGGAACACTTTGCGAAACACTCGTCGCGCACTATTCTTCCAACTTCAGAGTCCTTCCGCCAATTTTTTTATTCCTTCCCAGTTACTTCCCGCCTTGGATTCAAGCTACTCTCACAATTCGAATTGTTAGACGGGTACAAGGTAGAACGATTGGTAGTAATTGGAGAAAGGGACGACGATCCCTTCCACCGTTAATGGATACCCCACTCGCTAAACGGTTGAACGTTTTCTTTTTTACGACGCCGGATGTGCCAGTGTACACGATATCGACGGGGATACGCCGCAGGCACCCGGAAGCTTTTAAGCAGGGACGCGTGGATGGGAAATTTCGATACGGGAGCATCGGTATCGCAAGGAATACGGAAGCGGTCGAAAGTTGGCGTTCATAGAGCCGGCTGCCACCCCTCCTCGATGCAGGGGTGCGTCCCGTTGCATGAGAAGAAGGTATCGATCGGGTCCGTGTCTTGGAAACGTTTTATTTCCCCCCCTCTCCACCCTCCGCACCCCACCCGACGGTGAGCGCAGTCTGGAATTAATTCCGCGACTATTTTTTTTTATTTCGAATTAAAACCCGGCAACCGTGGCTCCTCCACTTATTTCTCTGGGGTCCAGTTTCGTATAATAATTCTCATTCTGTTCCTTGAACGCGGCAAGCGCGCGTATACTGCCCCGAGTACGCCTGCCGCAGAGCTGCGCCGTGCCGAGGTAATTTTTGACATGGATTTTAATAGGAATCGCGCTGCTGCGGGTAATTCTCAGTCTATATTAATGGCAGAGCAATGCGGGTCCTTGCATTTCAAAGTTCCACGACAAGAATCGTCTCGCTGTCTCCCAACGCGCCGATGCGAGCCAAAGAGAAATCGCATAACCAAGCCTAATCGCAGAAGAATCCACCGCCATAAAAAAAAAAAAAACGAGTGTACTCCAAGCAAACTTGGTCCTCCTTTCCACATCAAAGTCCCGCTGCTGGCCGGCGTTTGAAGCGTATTCGAGCATCAACGGGATCCGAAAGTTCGCGCGATTTTCCCGAACTTCTCCGCGCAAGGAAACTCGCTTCCACTCGGCGAACGTCGGGCGGGGTGGGTCGGGGAACAATGGGAAAACGGGCCGCGGAAAAAGGACCATCGAGCGTAATTTCAATTACCGCGTTAAAGGGGGGCCAGCGTCAAGTAGCTGACACGGGCCGCACAAAAGGAGCCCGGCATTAACGAGGGGCCGCCTGAAAGGCGTTCCAGGGCGAAAGGGTTGCGGCAGTTTTCGACGCGGTTCCGCGAAAAACCCCTTTGACGGGTGTATCCAATAAAAGGGCTAGAGGGGAGGGGGGTGAAGGAGGGGGGTAGCCCCTTTGGAGAGCGGCGAGAGCCGGCTGACCGCGATTTCCATCGCGAAAAGCGGAAGGAAAAGGATGTGGGCGGGGATGATCGATCGGAAGCCGCGCCCGCGGGGTTCTAGGAGGCCTGGGCTCGCCCTCCATCCAAGGAAAAGGGGTTTCCCGCGGCGGTACCCAGCGAGCGCCGCGGTGTTCCCGGGGACGAACTTCTGATAAGGGCGAGAATAGAGAGGCGAAAAGTAATTTGCAGACGGAAAAGCGACCGGCAGTCTGCGGGGAAGTGGAACGCTCCGGGGCAGTCGGGGTATTTTAAAGCGTCTTCGGGGGATGATCCTTCACGTGGAACGTATCGTCGACGGTGGCAGAGAGCTTTGTTACGCTTTCGGAATCGATACCGCGCCGGGTCGCGCTGTAATGGATGGATATTTCATGAATCCCCGTCCCCGCGGATTGTTACAGCCGCATCGACGGGGGCGGACTTTTATTTTCGAGTCCCGAGCACGGCGGAACACGGTGCTCGGAGAGAAATCACCTGGCTGCGATTCTGGGATTGGATTCTGAGGCGTCTGATTCATTTTGGGTCGAGGGAATGATTTTTTAAATGAGAAAGAAAGAGCGGGGCAGTGTTTGGATGGATAGTAGTGGATTGTTTCTTGGGATCTTTGGGAAGATGTGATTAGAAACAGGGTTTCGAAGACGATTCACACGTTCGATCGCGGGGAGACAGTTTCCTGGCTTCTTTCTTCTTTAGTAGTAATTCTTATACTCTTCCCTAGCGGCAAAGACTTATCGACAACGGTAGATAGTCGTTACAGAAAGTAACGAGAAGTAACGAGAGAAGGAGGCGAGTTCCGATGCGCTGGATATCCCAGCGATATCTAGATCCCGAGCTGCTGGATCGAGATTTGTGGAGAGCACGACGCAATAACTCCGACACCAGACTGCTCGACCCCCAACTACCACTACTGCAAAAATATTTGAGACGGAAGTTTATCGGTGGCTCTAAAAAATGTCGAGCTTAAAGCCAAGAAATGCTGAGAAATCTGGGAGACTATCTTCAGACGTGAGACAGTCTTGAAACTCTTTCGAACATGAATTCCCCGTCGACTTACGATTTGTTGAGTCTGGCTCTGAATTAATTAACGTAGATAACTGTCTGCATACTAATCACGCGAGTGATATGTCAGTGTTGGAAGCTAACGATAACGATTCGCGGTGAATATTCAAATAGCAGCTCTTCTTCTTCAGACAGTAGGTATAATGTATACAAAAAATGAAGATAATTATGCCAGATAATAAAAAGAAACAAAAGCTAGGTCATATTTATAAATAACAATCACAATTTTCTCCTAGAGCTTTCAACTAGAACATACTAGAATATTCCACAAAGCTTAAAAAATCGTATAGCAATGTATTAACAACTCGGTTAAATGCCAAGCAGCAGGACATTTTCACAGGCGAATAGCGCTCAGATGCCGCGAGGAGTGTTTCGCTTTTCACCGTCTCGCCTGAATGTTCCTTAAAATTATCGGCGAGAGCGTTGAAGCGAGTCCTCGTCGATACCACGGCGGGGCCGTAAATTTTCGCAGGGTTTTCGTGCCTCGCGAAAGGAAAGCGACTCCCCGGTAGAGGGGAACAAAGAAATTCTCCGTTCATCCGTGCGGAAACCGCGCTCGCGGATATCCTATCGATGTTTGCTCTTCCGTATCGCGGTTTTGGATACGGCCGCGGTTTTCTCCGCGATAAGCTCGCCGCCGCTCGCGACTTTCCTATGGAATCGAGCCCATTCGAAAATCTGGAACCATCGGTACATACGAAAATCGAAGTGAAACACTGCGAGCAACTCAAGCGTCAGGAATTCCATAGAAACGTTTGAGATCGTTGGTTTGATTCGACTGAAAGACCTGTCAGTCACGAGCGATCTAGCATTCGGTTGTATTCGGCTAGATACAGTTGAATTTAGTCCAGTCCAGGTGGAACTAGTTGGATTTAGTTCAATGTGAGGTCAGATAGCGTAGGTTCCACTCAGTTTAATTCAAGTTTAATTCGATTCGGTTTAGTACCTACTGGAATACCACGCGATCCGTAAACGAGTTCCACTGAATATTTCTCGACTTACCGCTGGCTTGTTAGACAGAAAAAAGTGGAATTTCACCCACAAAAATCCGAAACGCTGTTTTTTGATCGACGACTAAACGTCAGCTGAAGTTCCCGCCACGAGCAACCCAGACCGGTTCGTGACTAATTGCGAATTAATAGAGAGAAAACGGTTAGTCTCTGGACGATAGGCGGAGATAAGTAAGAATACCGTTGACGCAAGCAACGACCGTATTAGAGACGGCGGGGGAGCGAGTTGTTTGAATTATTTATCGTTGCTTCCCAAGACTACTCGACGGTCATCTTCCCGGAGTTCCTTTCCTTCCATGAAAATCAATTGTCTTGCTTTGGCACCGAGCGTTATCTGGCAATTATCGAGCGAACAGTGCCGTTTCTCAACTGCTTCCTGCGAGCAACTAGCGACACGATAAAGTGAAGTAATTCTCCGCGGGATTTCCCAAGTGTCCTGTCCCCGCGTCGCCGCCGTTCTGTTCCTCATTTCGTGGAGTTGTATCGAAGGACGATAATGCCTCGTCGGCGTAATTGATAATATATTTTATAGCGCGCAGCTTTCGGGGAAACGCTGATAGAAACGGAGATGACGAGAGCTGTGTCGCAATTAGAAGAAGCTACGAAGAAGATTGATAGAGAATCCATTAGGTGCGCGCTAGGTGTCATCCGTAGTATTCACTTGAAACTCAATCCATTCTCATCTCTATTGAAACATTAATGGTCAAAAGAAAATTAAAGAAACGACTGATTATCTGATCTATCGATCACCAGATCGCAGCTTCCATCTCGAATTCCCTCCACAGCCATAAACACGCCGTAAATATCCCAACGATCTTCGCCTTCGTCGATCGCAGCGGCTACAATATTTACCCTCCGCGGAGAAAACATTTTCATTGCCGCCGATAGATCAGACGGAGGAAAAACAAGTGGCCGCGAAAATCCGAAGGAGCCAGCGCGTCGAATGATTAATACCAGGGCCGACAACTAGCGCACCGATCCCCTAACGTCATCGGTGGCTTATATGTATAGTCTCCGCTCGTTGGCTAGTTGCGAAAGTCACCGAAACCTGGTAGCCATGGGATAAAGTCGAATCCCGGATCGTCCGTAGCCAGGGCTGAAGATGACAACCCACGGTATTTTTCTGGATAATGGCACTGGCTCTCCTCTTCCTTCCTTTGTCCCTACTCCGCAACCGACGTCCAACGATACTCTCTTTTTAGCTATTAAGTTCCCAGCCTGGCGATTCAAACGTTCGCCGCAGACGGCGAAATTATCGAGCGGGCTTCGCTTCCGCTTACGTGACGCCCGATGATCTCCCGGGGAGCCGTCTTCCTCTTTTCTGAATAAAAGAACCTTTCGTTTTTTTGCCTCGTTTCTTCTGGGCATCTCGCGGAGACGAGTTCTACAGAGGCTTTCAACCCTTCCGCGATCTACCCTTAACGCGGCCGGAGGAAGATTGATATCGTTAACTTTTCACGTTCAGGGAAGTGTGCTCTGGTATTGCTTCGTTTCTTTTGCGAATCTTTTTAGGTGAAGTGCCGTGGCTGGTGAGAAGAACGGTCGCCATTGTTCCGTGGATGCGTGGTATCTTGAGGCGATCGATCATTGCAATCGCCCACTTGAAATTTGCTTTATTCTGTCTTTATTTCGTGGCTGTACTTTGGACGAAATGTGGATGATTGGATTTGTTTAAAATATGGGGCTTGAGTTATTGTGTTTTGGAACATTTTTCATATACAAATAATGTATGGGGATTAGGTGTTTTAATTCGTGAATTGGTCCTGTTCTGTCAGCCAAGTGCCAAGTGATCCACCCTTGATTCACCCTTAGCTGATGGTTAAGAAGGGGAAGTAACAGATCGTAAAGAATTTGCCTTTTTACTTCCGCTTTCTTTCACTCCTTGGACTCTGAAGATTCTTGGCGAAAGGTTGTTTAAGAAGCAGAGTTTGTGGAGTGTTTCTGTTTGACGTACCTTCGTCTTCTCCTTCTGTTTCGCCTGGTTTCGTGATCGAGCTGGTTTCTGTTTAAAGTCGCGGATGCTTGTTGAAAGTCTGTTTAAGTGGAAAAGTTGTCTGTTAGAAAATCCAGTGTTCAGTAGACATAACGTGTGGTGAAAAAGTTCCTCGATACCATCCTTGCATCCTCAATTTTTCAAAAGGGTCTCGATTAAACTAGCGTTTAATTAAACAAAAATAGCTCTCGATTGTAAAATATTTATTAATCGTGAACAGAAAATCAGAATTAGAAAGAGGTCCATCCAACTCTGAAGCATAAGTGCCGCTGAATTGAAACAGTGGGACAAAGATTTTCAGGAATATTTGAAGTTTGATAAAGAAATGTTAGCTGATGCAAGAGCAAATTGTAGGCTTAGGGTTATCGAAAGTCTTTGATACCAGCCAGCAAAGCCCCAATAAATCAATCAAACATTGTACTCGGAGACAAAGAGACGTTTCACTGAGCCGTGACTCAAATTTACGATGATGAATCGATAATATTTCAAAGGTATGATTTCGGAATAATCATTACTTAAATTCTGATATTCATCGGACATACAGGAGCACGCACGTGCGCTGTCTAAGTCGTCCGCCTTTCCAGAATTGAAGTTCTATTTTTACCACGAAGGACAGCGACAGGTTATTTTGAAAGTAAAGTCCCGCGGTTGCGAGTTTTCGCGGACCCAGCGCGAGTCCACCAAAAAATATCAAACGCTCCGTCCGAATGCCTTATTTGCAGGCAAGCGTTGACGCGCATTTACTATTCCGTCGCTTGCGTCACATCTGACGTAGGTACGAAGCGTAACGCGAAAACAGCAGTAAAACTTGCCTCGAGACACCTACGTATCGATACGTTTCCATCGATCCATTCTTCGGAAATTCTCAACGATTAAAACCCAGGAATTATTCCCAAACTATCGCAGCTTCGATCCGCGATACAAATGAACCCATCGCAGCAGAAAAAAAGGCAGAACAGTGCGAAAGAAGTTGGCAGAAAGATTTGCACGCGATCGGGCCAGAGAATTCACAAAGCTTAATCCCAGAGCATCGCTTTCCTCTAATCCGTGGAACGAAATTCAGTCAGCCGGGTGTAATTTCCAGAGGAGCTTAAAGTCGAACGGATTGACCCAGGTCGCGAATCCGTCGGCTGGCTGTTCGTTTCGGCGGCATTTTTCTCTGGCCCCTGCGAAAAGGGGCGTCCCCCCTTCGGATTTAGGGCGCTATTTAAATAGAGGCTTATAGGGCAGGCCCTCCCTCGCTCTCTTTCTCTCTCTCTCTCTCTCTCTTTCTCTCTCACCCTCTCGCTACGTTATCTGGAGCAGCGGCGCCCGTGTCTGCGGAGGCTGTGTCGTATTGATCTGTCTGCTCGCTTGCCAGCACGCCGAAGAAAGAGAGAGAAAAGTAGGGAGCCTGTAATTTATCGCCACCCCATAACCGCCGCGATGCTCGACGAATCGGATCGAAGACGCGCCGCGCCGCGACGCCTCCGACCCAGGCGTGTTTCCGCTTTGAAATATTAACTCGGTCACACGTGCTGATCGATGGCCCCGAAACACCGTGGTACAATTAATCGGAAGCGTTAATTGGAGGCGCGACTGTCGAGGCTACTTGTCGCGGCAAGGGTCTATCGCGTTGGCACCGTGCGGGAATAAATTGTTCGACATCGGTGGTGAATGTGGGGGGCGGTTCACTGAGTTGATTGATTCGGTTGTAGAGGGTTCCGAGAGAACGTGCTCGTGATGGTTCTCGTAGTTTTATTTTAGGGAACTTTAGTGGTATCGAGTTACTGTTTTGTTATCCTTCTGAAAATGTAAACGAAGGTGTTGAGAATCTGGAGTGAAATTGTTGTACAATTTCAGCATCTTCCTAAAGTTCTTAATGGCATGGATAACTTTTATCGAAAAGAAGTCGTTGGGTTATGCACGTGCGAAAAGTTACGAAGACATAGATTTAGAGATGCGATGAGGGGCGGACTATGCACGGTCCTATTTCCCTTCGAGCCAAAACTGCAGTTACGCTAATTCTATTATCATGGAATTTCTCTGGGTATGTTTAGCGAATTAGGGTACTAGTCTGATTATATCTTCGTGGTATGAAGTTGTCTTTCGTATCGTAGGTATGTGGAGAGGAACTGTATGCTTATTTTACAGAGGTAAATGGGAGTGAAAATTAACAATTTTGGGTGAAATTGTTGCAAGCCTTGTACATATCTTGTAAGTTCCCCTTGATTGTATTAATAGTTATAGAAGGACACAGTTACTTCACATGGCGCGTCTGACCACAGACAAACCCTTTTCCCTTGGCCTCTTGCATTTCGCGTCGCCGTGCAACGTTCGTGGAAACTGTTTGCACCTTAGTTGCTGAAGCATTCTGAGCAAAGTCATTTATTTTCCACAATTAGAAACGTGACGATTTTTACGACAAACCAAGTGAAGAGTGCAAAATACTCGGCTTAATTTTTAATACAACCCTCGCATTTGAAAAAAATTTATCCTCTCCGCTTTCGTACACGGAAAAACGAACGCTCCGTTACCAGAAATTATTTTCGAACGACCACGCACGTAGACCGAGATAAATCGTTCTGAAACACATAATTTTACACGTGTCAGCGGACAATTCCGTCTCGATGATCAATTCGATCCCGAGCGGTTCACTGTCCGCCTCTGTGTCGCGTAAAAATTCAAGGTCGCCTCTGTCGCAATAATTACGCAACCCGATGGAAACAAGAGTGTGGCAAGCGTGCCGACGAATTCGTAAAAGAAACGCTCAGGCGTGCCTTGAGTTGGATTATTCGCGCTCGCGGCTCTCCGAGAATCTAGTTGTGAAATTCAAACGGCACCGGGCACACGAGCCAACGAGGCGCTGGCAATCGGGACCGTTCGAGAGGGAATACCCGGAGAGGCACAAGGAAAAGTACGACCGCTGAGGAAAGACGAAAGGAAGGAAAGTTTCGAGGCACGGCTGCGGACTGCGCAAGCGAAACGAACGCTGGCGATCACGTGTACGATGGCCGCGGTAGCGCGCGTGCAAAAATTATTAATTACTCGGCGCATTCAGGGCCGATGCGAGTCACAGCGGCTCGTTTTCCGACGGCTTTGAGGAAACGAGATCGAAGTGATGTCACGCGACTCGTCCGGCACGTGTTCGAAACTAATGTCAGGGTCGCGGCCGCTCGCTGAGGAAGGCTTCCGCGGGGATTCCACGCACGGCAAACGGTCCCTCCAGTTTAAAGAGAAACGACAAGACGATAAACACCGAGGGTACGCGAGAAAGAAGAGGCAACTCGAGAAATTTAAGGACGACGGTGTCCGCCGTGGAAAGCAGCAACATTTCTTGAAACCGCGGGTTTTCGCGGAAACACTGGCGCGTCGTTCGAATAGGCGCAGCCGTGGGATTAATTTTTCACGGCGAAAGGAAGCGGCGAGCGACGACCGCGGCGATCAATCGATCCGTCACGAGATCGAGTCGCTGCAGCGCGGCTCGATGCGCCAAATGGGAAGACCCGCGGAAGGTCGACGCCGGTGCACGAACTCTCCGGTTAATCGATACAACGTATCGCTTGTACACGCGTGCAGATTTGTTTATGCGGCGACGGGGCGACCTTTAAAGCGTCGCCACTATGATGGACCGTCCACGCACGTGAACACCGGCGATTTGTTGTATAACCGACGGTTACGTAACGCGATTCCACACGGTTTCCTCCCGTCATGGCCATCTATTCATCGTCAGAATAGAGTAATCAGAGAGTTGCCAGTTGCAGGCGCGAGAGAGAGAGAGAGTCCCTCGCTAATACATCGATAAGTTCGATAGTTCCTGGAACGAGGATCTAGGATGAGTCAGGGACGCTTCTCAAGGTCTCCGAGCGAAGGGACATTGAATTCCGTGGAAGAAAGGTTAATTGATTTAGAAATTTCGGAACTGAATATTAGTGGAAATGCTCGAACTGGTTAGGTATCGGAGATATTTGAATACTTGCAGCTTCCGGCCGGCAAGGAATTAATAGCACGGTAGGAGCGTGCTGGTATTTGGAATTATCGATTAGATCTTATATTAGTTTTACTCGGTTGGACTTATTAGTGTCGCGAGTGATTTTCACGAAGGCACTTGGTCTATATTGGACGAGGTAGCGTAACCAGCAAAGTGCTCCGATTTAAACACCTTTCCACCCCAGTGGTGGAATACAGGGGCGACTAGGTCGGGTCGAGCACCCGTGTCTTGACCCTGTTTAGGTCGAGTCGCAATTATATCCACTCCCCGACGCTTGCTGCGTACTTCTGTCTTCGTTTCACGGATACTTTTCCCACGGAATCTGCGAGCTCTTCGCATCGCGCACGATTCAGTAGTCACGAGGGCGGATCGCTAACGAGTTCGCTTCTTCCTCTCCCCTTCTGCACCAGCGGAATTCACGAGGAAATTAATGATAACGAAGGCAGAAGCCGCCCACGTGTACTTTTACGTTACAATTTTCCCCGGTACTTATATCAAAGCGAAAGGTGTCTTCGCTTCAGCACTCGACGAGCAAGCGTGCTCGCTTAAATCTTTCTCCTGGATATCAGAAGCAAAGGAATACTTCCTGGTTTCTAATTAGACCCAGCCGAAGATAGCAGAAGACAAGCCGAGAAGGAGAAAATCAGCGTTTCCGTTTTAATCGATCACCGAGGGAGGCAGCTCCACGTGGAACGCTCTGCTCTTCCCCTCTATGCACGGATGCGCAATTACGCGTCGTCCGTCGAAACGACGCCATCTCGTCGTCGGGCTCGATCGAAGGGAGCCCCCACTCGATACATCGAGCAGGGACGTCGAGCATAATTATCGTCAGGCCGCTTTGTCCCTTCGATTCGCGTTGCGTCGCAACGATTCCCAAACAAGACGCCAGGATGATGTCGCCGGCAACCCCTACGTGGATATTGAAAACACCCTAAAAGCAACGGAGCTCCGCGTTCCCCTGGACTCCATTCACTACCGCTCGCTGAAGGACACTTGTCTGGCCCACATTCACCGTCCCTTCTGCCACGTGGTCTCCATTCAGAGCACCGGGAAAGGGGTGTGCTCGTGAGTCTTTACGCGCACCTGCAACCAGCCCCCAGTGTTCTCACCTCCCTGAGGGTTCAGGGAGAAGAAAGGTGTCCTTTGAAAATCGCCTCACCTTTCTGCACAGGTCCTCGGATCGAATTTGCTACGTTGGGGAGGGAAGAGCTAGAGCTGATCGTGAGTGGAGGGTTGTTGGAATTGGGGAAGATGGTAATGATTAGTGGGTGTTCCGATTCTGTTCGAAACCCTCTTACGATAAACTTTCAGTCCACTTTTAACCATAGATATTTCTTAAACTCGAGCTATTTTAATCGTCATATTTCCAATCCCCGCGTGTTTCCCAATTGACTATGCACCTTCCTAACACATATGCAAAATCCTCAAGGAAGCAATCTTCAAGAGAAACATTGCCCTCGTCGCTTCTTGCCAAGAACCCTCGACTTCCCTCTATTCACCTCGTTTTTAATCGCCAACCAAAGGGGTAGTTACCATCCCTCGGCTAGCAGTGCCCCTCAATTAACAGCGAAGCAGTCGTTTAATAGAGTCTTAGGTCGCGCGACTTAGAGCACTCGAAGGGATGCACCCCTTCGAATTTCCCCCTAATCGTCCGCTCGAGGACCCTCTTCACTGCCAATCCCAGAAAAAAAAGAACCTTTCGCGACGCGCAGAAGTCAGCCGCGAAAACGCGACACGGCGCTCCGTGGTTCCTCGACTCGCAAGGCCGTGTATTTTTAACTTGAGAACCTTCCGGCAACCCTGGCCGGGATCAATACCTCTGGCAACCCCGTCTCGGTGTACTACCGGAGGCAGAAAGGGTGCAGCGCGGGGTTAACCTACATATCCAGAGCCCTGGGGTGGCGGAGAAGCTCTCCTCGCGCGAACGAAAACATTTTTCTTTCGGCTGGGGAAACACGGCGGAGAAAACGGGGGAATGGTATCCGGGAAAAACGAGGGGGGAAGTTTCTTTATCCCCGTGCTAGCTAGTCCAGGACTTGCACGTCTCGGGGTATCGACAGGCTCTGCGCTGTTGACTCCCCTACCTAGAACCCTTTGGTTTGCATTGAATTATGGGTAGCTAGCGGAGGGTTAGATACTTTCGCTTGTCTATTTGGACGTTCGAGTGCCATTGGAGATCGCGAGGGGAAACGTGGGTGCTGGATGTGGAGGAATAAATACGGAAGAATCTTATGAGATAGGAGAGAGTGAGGTAGGATTTTGGATGAAATCTTTTGATTAAGGATAAGCGTATTTTATTAATGAATCTATGGAGAATACGACTTCATCTATTTTGGTAGATGCAAAGTTCTGTAACCCCTGACCCGCCGCGCAATATTTTATACAGAAAAGAATTACCCTCACATTCCTGCATGTTTTCGCAATTTCCAGGCACCTCAGCCTCCGTAATTCAGACATCACCGCCCGTTTAGCCTCGAATGAAGCAGCGCGAGAGCCCCAAAAATATTCGTCCGCGGCGAAACCGCAGCGACGGGGTGCGAACGCGCCGCAGAACAGCCGCAAGGGTGGCATACACTCGCGTAATTGAAAAATACCCGTGACCGCGTTGTCCGTTGCAATATTCGGCCGAAAAAAGAAGGGGACGAACGTGGGGTTGGGACGGGTAGAGCGAAGAAATCGGTGGCGAGGGGGGAAAGGGCAACGCGAATGTCCTCTCATATCCCGTTACAAAATGGCCGCTGGTCCAGCGGGCTTCTTGGAAGCTTATACACCCTGTTCCGCCCCCTTGGTCTGGCCTTTTCTCGGCGGATCACGGGTGAAAAAAGGGGGAAACAGGACCGTGACGGAATTGAGTTCCGAGACGGACATACCCAGGAGCCTTGACGGCCGTCTAGGAATCCTGGAGGATAGAGGACGGGGAGGGACGAGTGGGAGTTGTCGCAGAAAGAGGGTGACGGATGGAGGGAAGTTGATAGAGGAGGAATATGGAGTCCGAGGTGGAGGGAGATAGAAAAACAGGCGGGGGATGGGTGGATGAAAAACGAAAGAATGAAGGAAATGTCGAGGGATGGTGGTAGGAGAAGAAAGTGGCCTGGTGGCGAGGAAGGGGCGAGGGGGGACCGGGAGAAAAGTCTTTCCCTCTCGACGTCATTCGGGTTCAGAGAGCAACTTCCGCAATTGCGACGAGATACCTCTGTGGAAGATGGCCACTCAGCGCCGCTAAGGGCAATCCTTTTTATTGCCGTTCGCTTCACGGTAATCGCGTGGGTAGCTGAATATTCGTTGGACCCCGATACGCCGCTGGAGATTCCGGAAGGCGCGTTTTGAATCGAACGATGCTCGGGGTCGTTCCGTCTTCGCCGAGGCTTTCGAGAGACTTTCATCCATCCGTTCGAGCGGAAATGAGGATCTTAAGAACGTTACCAGTCGCCCGGAGTTTAGAGTAGTTCCAATCGAGCGTTCGTCTTCGATCCAGGCACGTGAGTCCGGTAGACATTTGCATTATAGAGGGGATAAAAGTTGCATGCCGAGTGTCCCGTCGCTCCTCGAAAGAAATTGGAGTTGTCGTCGATGGGAATTGGGGGATTATCAAAGTAGACATTTTTCTTCTCGAAATCACAGGTCGATTGGAAGTTACTTGGCATCGGAATGCTTTCGGCATAGACTTCCTTCGTTCCTTTTGCGAATTTCAATTAGAAGGTAATTATTGTAGGGAAATCAGACTTCAGATAGAAACTTTATTCTTCCAGCCTGCACGATCGTTTTCCAAATTACGAGCGAGGTAAAACAGAGAAGTCTAGGGTTCAGATAGAAGGTCTTTGTGGAATCTCACAAGATGGCATTATGCCACACGAATAAGTCGAAAACGATTGGCTCTCGTTGGGAACCAGAAGACGGCAGCTCGAGTAACCGGAAGCGGCGTTCCGTTTCAATGCGCGATCGTGAAAGGCGCCGATAACACGGGTCTCTCCGGGGTAAAAGCAAATGCCTTTCGAAGATACTCACCAGGGAGCCTTTTAATGTGATTTCGTACTCGGTGAAAGCGTCTCGAATGGCTATAGGGGCTTCTTTGTGCGTGACTCGCGAATTTTTATCCGGGGCTTTTTCGTCGAGGCTCCTTTATGAACGAGGGTGCACCTTCCACGCGCGATAATTCATGAAATATCATTATTCGTTGCTTTTACGATCGCGAGTAGACCTCGCGATGGGGAAATGGCATTTACTATTCCCGAAAGTTCGAGAAGCAGATCGTATCGACCGCCCACTTCGCGACTTAGCGTAGAGTCCATAAAACCGCCAGGTGTGAAATTAGCCGAGATCTAACGAGCAATTTCGAACGTTCGTGTTACAGATCCACGGATTTAGGGGAGACTTTGGCGTGACTCCTGGTGAAGCAGCGCGAAAAGCTAAGGTAGCTTGGTGCGATCGGCCAGCGGCCTATCCTCGAGGGCCAAACGGTGGTTCGCGGCAAGACGGCCGATCGTGCGAACGTCCTCGGTAATATTCCGCGGCTGCCACGACCAGCAACAGCCCGAAGATTCTCCCAGCAAAGGCCAAGATGCACATCGAGGTGCAGGTGGCGCTCAACTTCGTGATATCGTACCTCTACAACAAGCTGCCCCGCAGACGGGTGAACATCTTCGGGGAGGAGCTCGAGAAGGCGCTCAAGGACAAGTTCAAGGGCCACTGGTACCCGGAGAAGCCGTTCAAGGGGTCAGCGTTCAGATGCCTGAAGACTGGCGATCCCGTCGACCCGGTGCTGGAACGTGCCGCGAAAGAGAGCGGCGTGCCCATCCAGGACATCCTGGAGAACCTGCCAGCTGAGCTGGCCGTCTGGGTGGACCCCGGCGAGGTGAGCTACCGGATCGGCGAGATGAACGCAGTGAAGATCCTCTACTCCGAGACAGGGGACCCGCACGACGAGAGCTCCGCTGATCGGGAGGTGACGAAAACCTTCAACCCCGAGGCTCAATGCTTCAGGCCAATCGAGGCCGTGGGCACGTCCCTCGGCGGCCTGAGCCTCAGCCCAAAGTCCACGTCGCCGTTCCCGAGCTCGCTGGGCAGCAACGCCAGCAACGGCTCCTCGAACAACCAGCAGAGCGGCCACGGATCCGGTTCCTCGTCGGCGCCGTCGCCGACACCTATCACCAGCTCGTTTAAGGGCTCGCCCAGCCCCGTTCCGGCTTTCATCCCACGCACCACCGCGCCCCTCACCTTCACCACCGCCACCTTCGCTCAAACCAAGTTCGGCAGCACCAAGCTGAAGACCAGCAGCAAACGAGCCAACAGGTTGGTAACTGATCGCGGCCCTGTTTTCCTTGGCGGTTGCGCAAGCTGTTTGGTAGATCTGCTTCGAGGCTAGATCCGGGGGTATCGGATCACCGGAGTAACGGGTTGCCAGGCGTTGTTGCTAAAAATTTGCGGGTTAGATAGCTCTAGACTACGGTTGCGTCACTGCTGCTTACTGGCTAGAATCGTGGTAATCCCGTTGAGAAGTGGACTGCAGTGGTCACTTGTCAAAATTAAGTGAACAGGGAATAGTGAATAGTTGCGTCGTGTAGTAAAGAATTTCTTTCACAAATCGTCAGCTTCTTTTCTCAAAATCTCAATCTTCGTCGTTCGACGATGAATGTCTATCGAGGACGTCGATAGTATCATCAAACTAGACACTATTCCCACTATAATTCGTATTTTCCCGAAAGCGTCTAACGATAAGTGACCAACGACCGATGGTCTCTAGGTTGCGCACAGATTGTCCCTCTTTAATTCTGACCACCGCGAGCCACCCACTCGAGAGGGAAACTATCGATCAGACGCCTGAACCGCACGTAACCCTCCTGCTTTCAGAATGTCCCCCACCGAGTTCTCGAACTACATCAAGCAGCGCGCCATGCAGCAACAGATCCACCATCACCACCACCATCAGCAGCACCAGCAGCAGCAGCAGCAACAGCAGCAACAGCAGCAGCAGCAACAGCAGCAGGCGGCCGCTGGCGGCCTGCCGGTTTCGCAGAGCTCGCCGCGCAGTCGTAGCCTCTCCCCGGGAAGCATAGTCGCCGGGGCTGGCCAGCAACACACGGACCCAAGCGCGTACTTCTTCCAGCACGGGCCGGCCGCGTACCACCCGCAGTTCCCCCATCGCAACATCTTCGACTCGTCGAGCCACGGCGGCTACCTGTCGGCCGACCTCTACACGGGAGCCAACTTCCCGTCCTCGTACCTGGACCCGACGATCGCCGGCCACCAGTTCTACGGCGGCAGCGTGAACGGCAGCAGCAACGCGGCCGGCAGCAACGGGAACTCTCAGAGCGCGGGCAACCTCGGCCCGGTGGGTTCGGCCACGGCGACCAGCAACGTGAACGACACCGCTCAGCAGCAGGACAAGACGGCGCTGGACGGCCTCAACAACTTCGGCCTCGGCTCCGTGGCGTCCTATCCGGCCAGCCAGTACCAGCACCTGCTCGTGGCCAACTAATACCCCGCGCCCGTCGAAACCGAGGCACCAGGCCGGCACGAGCCGCGCCTGACGCTCGGTGCCGCTCTGCCAGAGAGGAAAGAGAGGAGGATCAGAGAGGCGGAAGCGGCTTTCCGTTCTCTCCAGCGTCGAGACGTCGTCCAGAGTCTAGGCTCCGCACCCTGACATACCTGACACGCTTGCACCATCCGATCACCCGGGGGCTTCTCGCGGCGGAGACCGTCGATTCCTGCTCACCCTAGTTCCCGCTCTGTCTCTTCCCTCTGCTGCACGATCGCCACGTCGCGGCTCACAGCAGAGCCCCGCCAACGGAGCTGCCTCGCGTCGCCCGCGTCTCTGGCGGCGCGCGGAGCTCTGCGTCGGGGCAGTCCGTCGACACCTGGACTCGCTCGATCGGTCACCCGTCCATCGGGAGAGGATCCCCCGCAGGCTGGTCCAGGAACACGTAGCACGCGGTGACGATCGTCGGTGGAGGAGGAACGAAGCAGACGAAGAGGACGCGGACTTTGCGGAGCGGACGTCAGCATTCGGGTAAACAGCCGGGAGGAAGGATCGACGCGTGCGGACGGCGATGAAGCGAGCGGTCTCAGCGAGGGAGGGGTGGAGAGAGAGTGAGAGTGAAAGAGCGTGTGTACAAGGATTCTCTGATTCGGTGCGGTTGTGTGCTGAAGAATGCGTGCAAAGACGTTTCTTTCGAGAGGAGAGGCGGAACGAAGAGGAGGAAGTTGGACGTGACGGGGCTCGCGAACGTGAACTTAGGGAAATTCGACTAACGTAGAGCCGCGTGTATTAATGTTCACCACCACTGGACACCAACGGACGAATGGTCTTTGGTTTAGGTGACCCTGGTGGCCATTCTTGTTTCTTCTTCTTCGGTCCAAAGAGAATCGAACGACGCGCCTCGCGCCCCCCATCCCCCACCCACCACCCCCTACACACATACACACACACACACATACAACTGAGACGGCGAAAAAGCCGAAGAGTAACACACAGACACGAGTACACAGACACGGAACAAATCGTTCACACGCAAGGTGACACTCACAGAAACAGAGACACCCTACCATTTTACCTGGCGACAGACACATCTTCACACACAATACGCACGCCCCCACCCCCCAAAAAACCACCCCCACCTAAGGTCGTCGAGGATCATCGTCGGGGGTGGACACTTTCGCGCACGACTTCACCAACACGTACACAGATATTACCAATAACGTGTAATAATTTATTTTTTCACTGGTATAGTCGGAGAATTGATAATGAATATATCTGTAGAGCCTATGTATTATATTCAAGAATATTGCACTCACTTCGCGGGTTCTCGCGGAACGGTGGGAACCGCTCGCGACGCCCCCGACGAGACCGTCGGCGAATGAACGGACGGGGACAGTAGTTCCGTTCCCTCGCAACGTCCATCGGTCAGAGATACATTTAGGCGAATACACCGAGGGAACGCGTTGTTTCTGGAGCCTCCGATCGAAGGGGAAGCTCGAGCATCACGGGGGATCGTTCGTCGATGGCGCGCGACGGACAGGCGTGCGCTCGCGGTTCCGTGCCGTTTGGAAAGCTCGTCCTCGGTACGATTTTACATTTTATTTTTATAATAAATGCAGTAGAGTGTAGGGAGAGGAAGAGAGAGAAAAAGAGAGAAAGAGAGAGAGAAAAGGAGAGAGGGTGAGGGAGGAAGAGACGAAGGGTGAGGAGAGTAGAAGGGAAGAGAGTGGCGGCGTGTTCGTATGAAGAACGGAAATGATCCCGTGTCGCGACTCCTACGGCTGGCCGGAAGCTAATCTAATCGCAGGATGTTTCCTTTCAACGCGGATCGAACGGCGGCGTGGCATCGACGTCGGGACCCTCCGCTCCTCCGCAGCTATCGAGTAACATCCTCGGGGTCGCGAAAGTTCGCGACAGAAGCCGCCCGGAGTTAGCCAACTTCTCCTAATTCCCCGTGCTATCGAGCTCCTGTGGCTCGCCCCGGTTTCTCCGCTGTCCCGTCGATCCCAGGCCGTCAAACCTTTCCGCGCCGATTCTTCCTGGACACTGCGAGGTTCCAAGAACGCCTCCACGATCGCGGGGATCAAGTACAAAAGACGTGGAACGTCGAAGACGGGGAAGTACGCGACGGCCAGCCGCGGAGCTCGCGACAGGGGATGGTCTGCGTTCCCGAGATTAATTAGGTGACTACGTTATTAAAGACCGCCGTCACTGTCCTCGTCGGGCAGGATCGCGATCGTGCTCGTGGCCCAAAACGCTTGGAAATGTTGCTGGCGGGGGACCTCGCCGAGGACGATCAAGGACGAGGTAGATATCCGATCCAACGCTACGTTTTATCAGAAGTCTCTTCTCAGGTTTGTCTGTCCGTCTTCGTTGTTTCTATTTCCTAAAGCTATTCGTTAAGCTATTATTTGACCCCGTCAAATCGATCCTGAAACTTCTGAAAATCGATCGCAGAATTCGTTAGAAAGCCATGCATATTCCCTGGGAAAGAAATAGTCCTGTCGACTTCCCCGCGGGGTCTCGTGCCGCGCAATCGTTAATAAGTCTCGATAAGGCTCGGTTTCCCTTGGTCGTTCAGTTTCTTATACCCCGAGCACCGGTCGAGCCTGTCCGCCGAGCGGAAGTCGCGCGGCAGCGACGGCGGCGGAAGTGCCGCGAGCCGCGGGCCGGGCACTAGGTGCTAAAAGTATTAAAAAAAAGTGTTTAATCTTGTCGTCGTGGGACAAACGTACGGAATACGCACGGTCGGAGACTGTCGACTTACGCCTCGCGGGATAATAATTAACGGGACGGCAAAAGTTTCGGGGGGTGGGCTAGGGTGGTTTCTATTTTCGTCGATCGTCACGCTCGGTCCGGCGCGTGTCCTCTCTACTTTAGACTAGTTTCTACATTAGCGTGAACTTTGTATCGTGTAAGTGTGTAGCATAATTTTAGGTATGACGGTTAATATCGTTCTTTCGTACGAATTTTTATATAGCCCGTTTTGTATGATCGACGCCGCAGCTTCCGTACTGCTGGCCGCGATCCTGGCGTGGATCGCGGCGGTTTTCCGCGCGGGCCCACGCGACGATCGGCGTCCGCACGACTCCCAGACCATCGCGTTTGCCGGGACCTCGGTCTGATATTCCTCGCGAAAAGTCTTCCGCGGGAATCATTAACGTACGCGGAAGGAGAACTTCTCAGCCAGTAGGGCAAAGATTGACCAAAAAAATCGGCAAAGGAATTGGGGTGATCGGTGTTCAGTCGACCCAGATCATTGCGTCACTGCGCCCTCGGTCCGACTTCTTATGAGAGATCTGTTAGAAACGTTCACCATCCATGGGCGAATTCTCCGGTAACGCGCCCGCGATCCATTAGACAAATTATTAGGCACGAAATCCACGCGAATCCGCGGGAAGAAGATCGGATTTAAGGGCGGTGGGGGGAGATAGGGGGTGCAGCGGCGAGCAAGTCGGCAGTGCGGCTCTCCGGCCGTGTCGGGGGGTGCTAAACAAGTTTTTAACTGCGGAACTAATAAGGGTAGACACGGAGTGAGAAGCGCCGGGAAAAAATAGTGGCGAGAGGGGACAAGGTGGGAGGAAAACAGTACCCTTTAGTAATATCTAAACTTAATTGTAACTATTAACGATACGTACGACTGTGGTAGCTATGCTAGTACCTGCTATTGTTAAAGAGAGAGAGAGAGAGCGAGAGAGAGAGAGAGAAAGATAGAGAGAGAGATAAAAAGAGAGAAAGAGAGAGAAAGAGAGAGAGAAAGGTCTACGAAGGGGTGATAATCGAGGGACGGTAATCGCGACTTCAGAGAGTTCAGGGGAGTTACAGAATCCAAGTCCATCGAGATCGGTCTCGTAACTGTGGCGTGACGATTCAAACGGTCCGTCGCGGTTGGAGCGTAGATTGTTTCTCGTAATGAAAACGAATGATAACGTGATTTCTGGTAAGGGAGGTCTGGTTAGGGACACTCGAAGGGTCGCGGGAGGTTTCGAGATTCCGGGGCCACGCCGCGCCAGAGCACCTCGGTACCGATTATTTTTCTAATCTTTGTAATCGAACAACTCGAACCACCCGCAAGTCCTCGGCTCGATTTCTCGCGCTTTGGTCCCGCGGCCTCGCGTGTCTCGTGGTGTTCTCGCCGACCCCTCGGGAGTGAGAGAGGGGTGCAGATAGGGACGACAGGGGAGGCGAGTGGAGCAAGCGTTGCAATAAGTTGCGAATCAAATGGATCTCGGCTCGAGACGAGAAGCTCAGCGTCAGCGAAGAATCAAACACACAACACATAACATACATACGATGTATACTCTTTTTAGGAACAGAAGAGAGAGAGATGATATGTGGATAGAGCGACCGGACGCGTAGCGGCGCGAGACTCGAGGGTGGCGAGGGAAGGGTGTTTGGCGATGCCGCGAGGGTAGAAACGGAAAATGGGGTTCGAGAGGGATGATGCGATCCGACAGGATATTGATATAGAGCATACATTGAGATACACAAATGAAAAACATATAGTATTATACGATTACAATACGATTGTAATGAACACTTTGTAAGCAAGGAAACAAAAAAAAAGAATTACGCATAGTTTTCCATAATCTGTAATGGATGTATTCGTTAAAAACAAAAGATACGAGGGAGGTTAAGGTTAATCGAGAAACAAAAAGACACGTACACGTGCGGACACACACCTATACGATACAGCAGAGACGGGCAAGAAATTATTTCAATTAAAAATTTGATTTCGAATAAAACACAAAAATTTTATTCGATACTCATCAAATAAAAATAAGCCAGAGGTACTTTTATTTCAAAGGTTACAAATAATTTTTCTGTTCGACGTGAATTTATCCGACGTTTCAAACAAAAAAATTCCCGTCAAACAAAAAAATTATTTGTGGCCGTCGGATAAATTCACGTCGAACAAAAAAAAATTATTTATGACGTTTCAAATAAAAGTAACTCTGGCTTATTTTTATGTGAAATAAAAATAACTCTGGGTTATTTTTATTTCATGACAAATAAAGATAAATTCTCATTTATTTGATACGTTATTTAAATAATCTTTTATTTAAACAATGCCCATCTCTGCGATACAGACACGGCCACACACGACGACACCACACATGTTCGAAGTAACTCGGGTACACGACACAAAGAAGTAAATGAAAAAGAACAAAAAAAAAAGAGTAATAATATGATGAACATGACATGAAGTAACAAACGGTAATCTGTCTCTTTAAAGTATCATTGTGTCTATAAACTATAGCGATCGATATTGTCTTCTTAACCGTAAATGGCGAAACAAGTAACCGTGGTAACGTAATAATGTCATAGCGATTAACCGAACACTGCAATATTAGATATAATATATATTCATACATTTATAGACGAGCAGAGCTTGCGGGATACGAACGAGCGGGTAGCGTTGCGTGGCTCTGACACGCGCAGCGAAGCGATTCACCGCTCCCTGGCGGAAAAGATTTCTAAAAGTCGAAAGATCGGAGCGATCGTGGGGATCAGGGAAAAGGGTGCCGTTCGAGGCGACACGAGCATCGTTTCGCGTCGTTCTTCCCTTTTCCCAGGGTCGAAGGATCCTGGTAACGGGGAGCAGCTCCGCGAACGCGTGTCAGAGCGGCAAGGGAAACGCGCAGGCGAAGCGGAGAACTGGGCACCATCTCCAGCTACACGCTTTAAAAGGGAAAACTGTTTCACGACGAGAAAAAAGAGAAAAAGATAAGAGAATAGCAAGCAGAGAAGCAAAACTAAGCTGAAAGGGATAAGAACAATATATGCGTTCTGTGTATCGGACACACTCGAAGCCACACACGCGCGCACACACACACATGCACACGGACACGCAACACTAAACAGAGAACCACCCCGCGACACTTACACACACACGCACACGACACGGAGGAACACAATGAAAGACCCAAGAAATAAAAACCTATCGATTATTCTACAATACCAAGTAATGAATTAACAAGAGGATGATAATTAGATTTGTAACTAATTACATATATATTTTTCAATACTTTAACTACTTGCTGAATGTAAACTATATACATACAATTATATATTATATATATTATATATATATTATATATACACTCATGTGTATCGCGTAGGACTGTACCTCGGTTACACAAGCGACGAGAGGGGGTTGATTCTTTGACTCTCGGCCACCGACGGGGTCGCGGCGAAGCGTTTAGGCCCGACGGAGCAAAACGAACGATGAGAGAGATCGCGCCTGAACGCAGAGGTGGGCAAAAAATTAATTCAAATAAAAAATTGATTTCGAATAAAAGGCAAATTTTATTCGAGACTCATCAAATAAAAATAACCCAGATTTATTTTTGTTTCAAATAAAATTAAGCCAGAGGTACTTTTATTTCAAACGTTACAAATAATCATTTTTTTGTTTGACGTGAATTTATCCGACGGCCACAAATAATTTTTTTGTTTGACGAGAATTTATAAAACAATTATTTGTGACGTTTCAAATAAAAGTAACTCTGCATTTTTATTTGATATAAGAATAACTCTGGGTTATTTTTATTTGATGATAACTAAAGATAAAGTCTCATTTATTTGATACGTTATTCAAATAATTTCTTATTTACATAATGCCCATCTCTGAACGTCGCTGGAGGCCGGGAGTCGACGTGTCAGTCCTCGATCTGCGCGCCCAGGGGGGTGGCGCGGTGTTAATGCGCCACCCTCCGGGACAGGGGAGGGAAAGGTCTACGCGAGAGAAGGAACCTTTTTGTACCCCACCCAAAGTCACACTCTCGGTGTCGAAATGGTAAAAAAAAAAAAAGAAACCAAACCAAGCAACTATGTTACTCGTATAAGATGCATCCTAAGTGTAACTGTTACGAAATGCCCCTTCTCCGAAGCCCCACCCCCAGGCCCCAGTCTTCATCGTTTCGTGCGTGGCGATAGGGATGAGAGAAGCGGCAGGGAAACGAGTGCCAGTGACTCTTCTGGTCCTCGAGCGACGGCGCGAGAGAATGAGTTGTGAGTGGATCGAGCGGGGAGACGAAATTCCCGCGTGAACGAGAGAAACTGAGCCACCCGTTCGATTCGTTTGCCCCCCGCGATAACGTCGGAGGGGGTGGCGGGCCTCCCCGGCCACCCCCCGCGCCCCTATTCGCGTTTCCCTTCGCGTTCTGTTGGCCGACGATTTTCACGCGCCTCCGTTTAGTCCATCGCGTGCTGTTTTACATTGTGCCGCGTGTACACTTGTCGTGCGGAGCAAAAGAGAGGGAGTGCGTGCAAGGGGTGAAAGCTAAGTATGCCTGTCCTCCGTGTGCAAGGGAGAGAATGGGGTAAGAGGCTGCATCGGATGGGTGCGAGCGAGACAAACAGCGAGACACTGTGCGCCTATATATGTATATCTGTATATAGGTCCCATTTATTTTTCACCCGCTACCGCGTTATTTACTTTGATACTTCTCCTCTTCCTTTTTTTTTTATTATCACTATTACTGATACTACTATTGTAATCGAGATGTATTTTCTGTTGGCTTTAGATTTTGTTCCTTTATTTTTGTACGAGAACCGTTTTACCTAGAACGTGTGCACCATACCCTAAGGGCACGTTTTATTTTATTTTTTCTTTCTTTCCTTTTTCTTACCGCGGATCCGTGGATCCTCGGATGGCGCAATGTACGCCGGTCGTCGAGGGCGCAACGGACGCCTGGCGACCAGCGACCATCCACCATCCACCGCCCCACAACTTTAGCCTTAAGACGACCTCCTTTAAACATTACTTTCCCCAGCCCATTTTCTTTTTTTTTTTTTTTTTTTTTTTTTTTTTTTTTTTTTTTTTTTGATAGTTTGTTATTGTTGTTTTTCTTTTTTGTATGATATTTGATTACACCAGCGTGCATCGCGCCTCCAGATAATATAATATATACCGCTATATTATATATATATACATATACATATACATATATATATTTTTGTTAATAATACAGTGGTTTGATAAACTACAGTGATTTATCCTGTTCTAACGGATTTGTTTCTATCTCTTTAATGGCCCGCGAAAATGCGTAATTACATATGCATATACGTATATATATACATACACACAAAGAGAGGAATAGAACACGTGCGATATAAATATGGATATATGTATAGACACTATACATACTTATATGAATATCTGTTATATATATACATATATATATGTGTATATATATACATATACATACACTGCTACATTATATTTTGTTTAACGAGAAGATTGACGAGAGAAGACGGCGAAGGGAACGAGACGACAGGGAGCGAGAGAGAGAGAGATAGAGAGAGAAAGAGAGAGAGCGGGAGAGAAGTGTCGTGCTTTTCGGCGTGTGCAATGCTCGGTGACGAGGGTGGAAAGCACGAGAGGAAAGGTACAGAGAAGCGTTTCTTTGAAATTTTTCGAGCGTCCGGGCCGTCCCCTCGACCCGAAAACACAAAACGAAGGAAAAAGAGCGCGAAAGAGAGAGAGAGAGAGAGAGAGAGAGAAACAATCGATATTATATACTACGACTACGGGGAACGAAGCAAACGAAGGCGAAACAAAAGGAGAAAAAAAAAATAACAAAAAAGTGTGACAAAAAAAGTGAAACTCGCGTGTAATATACTTATAATATCATTTTGTAAATTATTTTTTGTATTTTTATATATACATATATATATATATATACATATATATAAATATCGAAGCATTACGAGACAAAGCGGAACAGTGTTTGTGCGTACGAGCCGGAGGCGAGGGAATGGCGGAAAGAAAAAAAAAAGAGAGGATAGACGGAGGTGGTTAGGAACAGGCGCGCGAGGAGAGGGTGAAAGTGGGATGTAGAGCGTGAGAGTGAAAGAGAGATCTCGTGTACGCATCGGTGAGATCGACGACACTTAAAAGATCGATCGCTGGTCAAACCGAAATCGTCCTTTCGTTGATCGAGAGCGGCGCCACGGGACGATGCTGATTCGACGTTAGAAAATTTTGTTGCGAGATATCGCGTGCGCGACGCGCCTACGCGCGGGGGATGCGGAGACGGAACGGTGTGTACGTACACGATATTACACAGAGGACGCACGGTCCGCTACGCGTGCACACATACACACAGAACAAGACACGGTTGCGTTAATTGGACGGGCGCGACTGTCCCGAAATAATAGCGAACACGATGGATTTTTGTTCCCTAATAATTTGTACCTTTGTATTGTATTCTGCAGCTTGTCAGTGCTTTGTTTACTACTACTACTATTACTACTACTATTATTAATACCATTATTGCTATGAATTTCAACTATTGTACCGTATCGAACCTTTGTTTTGTACCACTCTGTTTATTCTTTTTCTCGTTAGACTTGTAACCGCGCCGGGGAGTGAGTAACGGGCGCGGCCGCCGTTAGAAGTTACGTTACGTAGCCGGAATTTCGCCTCCAAAGAGAGAAACGGGCTCGGCGAGGCCCGAGCCGACTGTGACAACAGTGAGAAACCTCGCAACAACAACCAGTTTAGCCGTTATTTAGACAACTAGCGTTGTTATCGTTTAATTAGTTGCCGGATGACGCGTCATTCGGGGCCGTGGAGAGACGGGTGAGGGGGATGATCGCGACGCACGCGCTCGGTCACCCGTTCTCGAGGGGGTGAACGGTTCAGGAGGCCGCGAGGTATCCGCGTCTTTTATAATTTTATAGAAAAAGAAAGAACAGCCGATTCTGGGCCAGCTCGGAGCTACAGAGTTCTATTGAAAAAAAATAATATATATGTATATATAGTGTATATATATATATATATATACACATATATGTAACACACGCAACAGAGATAAAGCAGGTTCTTCGTTAAAAGACCACCGTTCGCCTGGCAACGGTTCTCAGACTTTTTCCTATCATCGAAACACGGTACATCGGGGATCGTCGCACCCCCTCCTCGACGACGTGTCGATCGATCGAACGGACGTGCACGCGCGTGTCGTGCCCGCTGTCACGAGCAATCGAACGTGCGCCGCGCCACGCCGCCGCCGTTCCGCGGTAATTTCGCCTCCATCCTTGCGCCGGCACATGGCTTTTCTTAGCTGGCTGCGGAGAGTCCGTCGAGATGTTTCAATGAGAATTTCGTTTCACGCGCAAAAGAGCCCGAGCGAATGGACGGCGAGAAAATGTGTCTGGGAGAATCTGGGCCTGAGAGAAAGAGGGGAAGAGCACCCATGTTTCCTGCTTGCTTGCGTGAGTGTGCGTGCGCCGAGGGAAACCGGAACTTTTCGTTTCACTTGAGAACGTTCTTTCTTATAGTTTTTCTCGTGCAAGTACGGTGGACGAGGGTGGCGCCGATCAATCTCGCCTCCTGGATCGAATCCGCGAGCCGTCCCCGGTCCTCGATTAACCGATCGATCGCGGGCTCCCTCCGAACCTCGGGGCAGAGTCCAACCCTTAAGTGATATTTTTCCGCGCGATGGGCGAACCACCCCCGCGGCTATAATTAGGCAATTCGGCGAGCCACGGGGTAACTCGAGATCCCAGTAAAACCCGAGGCATCGCGAAACCCTGCGCACCGATCGTACACGAGTCTTCTTTCGCGCGACGTCGATCCTCGTTCCTGAAAGTATTGCGAATGGAATCTGCGAAGAAACGGAGGTTTCGCCGGTTGGGGCGGTGAGATTTTCGAGGTTCTGTATCGCAATCGACTAATGGGAATCTCCCGTTCGTTAGATAATTAAGAATAAGCCGGGAAGAAATGCTAAATTTCATTGCAAGTACGAGAATCGGAGGGAGGGGATGATCAATGGTGATTTTAGACTCTGCCCGTCGAATCGATAGGCAATTCGTTAAACGCTGTTCGAGAGGGTGCGCGACGCGGCGATACGCGCCTGTCGCGCGATCCAGATGATCGCCAGGGACGATCGAAGGGAGGAGATCTAGGAGGCCGTCGGTGAGGTCAAGGGGAGGGCGCCTGGTATTAGTACACATTAGTTTTTTCTATAGGAGGCGCCCAATTAGTTGTTGGAATTCTGTAGTCTAGGCGATAATTCTCGATATAGTTCAATGTTGTCGAGTTTTTATTAGTTGAGCGAGCGAACGCCCGCGATCGTCGTCGAGAACCGGAAGTTCCGTGGCCGGGACGGGTGGAATCCGCTGCGCGAGATTGAACGATCGATCGCTAGGAGCTGCGGATCGATTCGATTGGAAATTCGGACTGAATTCTGTTCCCGGGTCCTCTTGATACTCCCCGAACGAAGGTGCAAGATGCATGCATGTAAATGGGTCTCTGATTTCAATGTGAATATCGCGCGGAAATATAGCATTCGATCTGTGAATGACCGTTCTTCTTTCTTAGAACTAGTGTCCTGTTCTCAAGGAATCTTCGTTGTAGAGTGCCAAGAATGACTGGAACGTTTTCTCTGATACTCCGAATGGACAAATTAACTTCTACTTCCCGAACCAAGAATGATCAGACAGAAAGTGCGAATCCGCGAAGAATCGATCGATGCTCATTGGTTGGATCTTGCAATCTCTTTGCAC
The DNA here is from genome assembly GCA_963971345.1 of Andrena flavipes. NCBI lineage: Eukaryota > Metazoa > Arthropoda > Insecta > Hymenoptera > Andrenidae > Andrena > Andrena flavipes. The sequence goes on from OZ020482.1 coordinate 50,990,978, forward strand.
CGGTGCTCGTCAGATTTACGTGCCGTCGACGCGAGGGGGCTCGATTCCCCGTAACAGTCATTGAAATCGAACGATCCGCTCCGGATGTCTCCGGGAGTCTTCTAGAGTGAGGCGCAAGAACGAATCGAGTCCCGAGCGATCGGATTTGGTGATCGAATCAGTGCACCAGGGCCCGACTTCCGGTTACCCTCGGGATCCGGGCGACTCGACTCCGCGAATCGATGTGTGGTTAGTCGCGACGATATCGAGTCATTAGGTCCGTACGGAGTGTCGAAGCACCGTCGAGAATGAAGTCTCGATTGTGGCACTTCCGTTGCAGCGCCTCGTTCGGCACGCGACCACCGATCCCACCCCCGTCAATCGAGGAACTTCCGTTTCCCACCCCCCCCCCCTCCCCCGCGAGCTCCGTTCCCCCGATGACGGCCGTTTTTCACAGTTGGAGAACGGAGCAGAGGGGAGGAAACGAAGGGGAGCGGAGGTGTTCAAGGGTGTCTTCGGAGATCCGCCTTCGATGAATCGAAACGGAGGTTCAGGGGTTCGAGGGGCTGGTGTCGATCGGGAGGGAATGAGGGAGAGAAAGAGGCGCGTCTCTGTTGCACGGTCGCTATCCACGACGTGTGAACGTTAGATGAAACCTTTATCTATATATTTGCCACGATATTCAATACGTGAATGAGTATATCTATTAAATAATATTGATATAAATACATAGAGACAGAGAGAGCGTGTAAGGGAGAGTATGCGCGCGCGAACGACAGAGAGAGAAAGTATGGTAATATCATGAAATTATTATTCTTTGTTACTTCTTTATAATTAAAACAATAAAAAAGCTGCTGAATAAAAAGATGCGCCACGTTTGTTATTTTAGGGGGTGACGAAGAAAGGCGGAGTACGATATTTCCTCGCTTAACATCGAACTGAATCGAATAGCAAGTTTGTCTCCGAATAAGATAGTTCGCCGATGCTTTGCGCGGAGAATCTTCTGAGAATCGTCTGTTCGGGCAGATATTGTCAGAATTTTTGAGTCCCGATCAACCTCCATTGAAAACTATCCAAGATTTGATACAGCAGATCGGGAGATCACCATTTCTAGACTCGAAATCACAGCTTCCGATTCGATTCGGTTGGAGATCGTCGTGCCAGAACTTCGGGATACTTTTCCGAATACGATTTCACTTTTGGGTACAATGCGGTCGGGAAATGGTCGCATCTGAATTCCTAAACTGCGAGTTTCTTTCCTTGAACTCTCTCCTCCCGCTTTTCAATCGAAATTGTATTCTTCCAACTTCCCATGGCTTCCATTATCCTCGAATCTGCTCGTATTCGATGTGATTTGCCACTTTTCAGGATATACCGCCAAGTTCACACCTTTAATCGCTACACAGCGACCAACCCTTTCTATCGCCGAAGCATCCATTCCTGCGACGTGGAAAAATCACGGATCGAGATCGGCGCGATGGTTATCTGTTTCGAAGCCGAATGAAGCGACAGCGTTTCGATCAGCGAGCGGGAAACGCGTGAGAAATTTATTTGCATCCGCTTGGAACGACGATATCGCGCTTGTGTCGCATTAATTCAGCGGAGATCGCTGATACGTCTGCGAATGATATTTCGTTAAAACACGATCGTTCGGTCGCGATGCGTTCGTTGAAATATTTTCCGCTGGGCGTTTTTATTCGCGACGCGGAGTCACCTGCCGCGTGACAAGTGGATTTTCAAACGGCAGTCGGGGAAATGTATTTCAAAAAATATTCTGTGAAATGGCACGAGTCCTTCTGCCACTTTCAGCAGTATTGGTAAAAGCTTTGATCCCGTTCCTCGTGGTATTTATTCCGTGTATAATACTCGTTACGTTATTTTACACATTCCTGGCTACAGTTTTCACGTAAGCTCTTTCCAGTTTCGTTAAACTTCTTTGAATGTAAAATACAGAAAGTGTGGGTTCGTAGGCAGGTATAAAATAACACAACATTGAATGATGGCGAAGCCATTTCGCATTGCTTTAATCATAAGTGGTAATTCATCATTAATTAACAGTCTACAATATACTTAATCGTATCCTTCGCGAAAAAGGCTGTACCTACCACAGAAAAAAACACCAGTTCCTGTCGGGCCACCAAAGTTAAACTGCATTGAACACGACCATCTTGGATGGATGAACATGCAAACGTTCTCCTGTGCTGTTGGCATATCCTAGAATCAAAACTCGTCCCAAATGAACAATGTCTCTCCAATTATTCATAGCAATCAATGCTGATGAACTTCATCCACCCGCACCTTCCTCCCAGCACATTCGCACAGATTACCCTGAATATTCTCAAGAAATCCTCACAAACACATTACCGCCTCTCATTCTAACACTTCATCAGACACATCTCACAACAGACTCACGTCTGCCACCCTACTTTCAAACCACTCGTTGAATCTTAAAAAATACCTCTAGCGAATCCTTCAATTCTATATTCTTTTTAATAATAAATACAATAATCGATGAAATACACAACCCTGCGCGTGGCACGCGACTTAAAGTCCCCTGCCGACGTGCACCCCGCGGAGGTGGCAAAGAGGAGATCGTTGCAGAGTCGCAGCCACGTTCAAGGCGGGATTCTGCGCGTGGAGCTGCACGAGTGGCGTTCCGCGGTGCAATATCGACATCGATCACGATAATAATCGGACAATAACGATGATAATCCCCATCCTTCGAGCACGTCGCGCGGTCGTCCATCCGCTTCCGCTTGGCCGAGGCGCGTAACGACGGCCTCACCTCGCGGGCTCTAATGTCGGCGATTCCCAAACGGGCCCGTGAATCGATTGAAACGTCGCTGTTCCCCGATATTTCGCTGCGTTCCCCGCTGTGGAGACACTTACGCAACGCTTGTGCGCGGCCTTGAAATTGGAGAACACGCCGGATGCAAGCGGTTCGCGGCCGGCAACTCCTCCACGTCGATCGTCGTTGTCTCTATGGTTTCGCGTATTTACCGCGACGTTACATAAAAGCCGATTCCGCCGCAATCGGATTCTACCGACCGGTTTACAGACGCCCTGGAAGTACGGAATTTTGAGAACAGGATACCACGCTCGTCTTATTATTTTCTTCGTGGTAGTTTCGAAAGCACATTTGCCAACAAGGTAAGTAACTACTGCCTCACCTATCGATCCACCTACGAATCGGTGCAAACGTGTCGTTGCGAAAGCAAGACACGAATCCGCCGGATCACCAGAAGGGATATCGTAAAATGATCTCGCATCTTAAGTGTCGACTTACGCACGGCCCCGTCGATCGTTTTCGACCGGTGGATTAACGATTTCGAAAATCGAACACGAGACATTGCGACGTTAAATCTGCACCCGATACTTGTGCAAGGTTCATTCGATCCAGATCCGTGATTTCGTTTAGTTCGAGGCTCCTAGACGTGTGAAATTCTGGGCAAACGTTGACCGAAGCGATCATCCAAAGCTGTTCTCGTCAGTGGTCTAAATATTGATTCAAATATGCATTTTGGTAATGCTGAAATTAAGGTAGTAACGAAGGATGGAGTGTTCAAGAACGTGGTTGCTAGAAACGGAATTGTTACTGAGCTATTCCACGTAAGATTGATCGGAGCTTAGGTAAAACGCGAATTGAAAGGAAGAAATGTGGAGGAAGTAGTTCGGAGAGAAGACGGAGGGCTGAAGGTGGAAACTGTAACGATCGACTGCGATAATAGTTGCCAGTAAATCGAGCACGCCACGGCAGGCAAAGGGGAAATGATCATGCAATTACGAGGAGACTGAAGTGCATGTGCATCGCACGGTGTGATGCATTGAGAACGAGGTCGTTGAAGTGTCGATCGACGGGTATGAAACTGGCGTAACGCGAGGTGTCTCAATACTGAACTATCTTTTTCTTGAAATGAACTGGGTCAGTGCTCTAAAAATTTCTGTCGACTGTCGCCAACTATCGATCAAACGCCGTAGACAAGAAGCACTTTGGAATGCCTGCGATTGTAGAAGTATAAACAGAAAGTAGGTCTTCTTTTTAACAGAGCTACTAGATTTTTATTATCCCAGGTGTTTTTCACATTCCTTTGAGAGACAGCACCTTTGCAAAATAATCAAATTTAAGTCGAAGGACTACTCCAACGAGGTCGATGAGTCGCTGCATTACGTCTTCAGGCATTTATTACAAAAAACAGTTTCTTCCAAAGAAGGAACGCACTGTAGTCGGTTGGAAGGAAATCGAGATCGAGTCGCTGGAGCAAACCTCGGGGCTCAATGTCGACGCTGCTTGACAGAAAAAGAAACGACCACGCGAGAATAGTGCATCGGATTTGCAGGCAAGAACGAAGATAATTCGATTAGGAGTCAGCGACCATGACCAAGTTTACGGAGCACGTTATAATTGTCGATCGCATTATCGAGTGTCAGAGGCATGGTCGCGCTGAAAATTCGCAGGTTACGATTCGCGTGCTACGCTAATTCGATTTGCGGGACGAGGCTGAACCTCGACGCAACCCAAGAACAGCAGCTTTGAAGCAGATTTTTTCGTAATATCAGGATAATTGAGTGTCTTTGTGCGGAAGATGAAAGGGTCGAAAGGACGTCTCGCGAAACTCGCAACGATAACGATAAGACATTTATTATGTAATTAAAGTTATGAGCAAACTTAGCTGCTTCTTCTATGAAATCTGTCTGCAATTTTTTTGTTTCCAGGCTAAGTGCAACACCGAGGTACGTACAAGACGATAAAGAAATCTCAAATAGAAATAAATACTGTAAAACAAGAATGAAATATGGAAATGAGGCGACTTCCCACACTTCCCATAGCATCCTTCTTCGTCTCTCGTCCTTTGAGGACGCTGTCGCGATCCAACGAGGACCCTAACTGCACGCAACATCCATAATCAATTAATTAAGGATCGAGCCAGCGTGTCACTGGAAGCCGCCTAATTAATCGAGCAGCTTCGAACAGCCCAGCTACACCTCGTACACGCTCTTAGTAGTTAAAGTGTAGCATTGTGGCGCTGGCTACAGTTAACTTCGATCCGACACTTGGCTTATTAAACGACCCTCGCAGTTGTTTAATCACCATCGAGAACCGATGGATCATCGATTAGAGCCTGTTTCTTTCAAATTTCGACACTGTGGCGCAATCATATTTCATCGAGCCGTCAATGTTCTGCCCGTTGAATGTATCAAGGAACGCCTTCAATTTCGATTTTGATCGCCCCTCTGTGATTTGAAAGTATGTTACTAATCGGGAGAGTATCTTTTGGTGAATGATTGTTCTGCTATGGATATTACAAAGTTTTTGATAAATTGGGGTTCGTTTTCAAGCAAGGCCGTCCGTAGGGTAGGACAAAAGGGGGCAGCCCCCCCTGGCTTTTGAGTAAAAATTTATTAAGTTTTATACTAAACAAGGGAATATTTTTATATTTCGGTTTTAAATTTTTAATTAAATTGGCATTATAAAGTGGGTTAAAAAAGCAAGAGGGGTATATTTTGTTGTCCCCCCCCCCCCTGGAAAAAATCTGCGGACACCCGTTTTCAAGATGCATTTCTTAGATGCAACTATGTTGTTAGAGACTAGAGAGAAAGTGAGTTGTATGTATGAACGAAAGGGTTAGTAGAGAAGCCTTTTAGCCAACTAGTCATTTGTAACGAATTTGTATAATAAATGTCTTTATAAAACGCTTGGACGACGTCCAAGTTTCTACGACGAGTATTAAATAATCAGAGGGTAACGATTTGCAAGACAAGCAGCAGGATGGAACAAGTTAGCAAAGCTGTCCGGCCTAATCCTTGTTTCATAAGTGTTACGTACCTAATGTATACCGTACGCTATCGTGAAACCATTAAACGGTGTTGTATATTTAAGCGAGAAACCTGTACGCGATTATGTTGCAAGACTGGAATGGATCGGTCCACGTGGCCTTCTGGCCTGTTTCGACGTTGGCTTTTCATTTTAGAGACCGATCTAATTTATGTGTTATAATCTGCTTCGACATTAAACTGACAAGATCGAGGAAATTAAGTTGTACAGGCAAACAGAAATGATTAGAATTATTCAACAACCGGGGATTCTATTTAAGGAATAGGATTAGATACTTAAACTCCAAAAGTCAGCGAGGGGTGAAATCGTAACTCTTGGCACCCAAACTCCTCGGATAATCGATACTGCAGCATTTGCCTTAACACCCTTATTTCACTGCACTTTCCTCGACGTAACTGCAGCAACTCGACGAATCGTGATTACATCGGTTACGTTAAGTAAAACGAAATTTGTACGCGCCAAGTTTTCACTATTTCAAGCACTTGGGAGTCGCAATTAACGCGTTCTCGCCGCCTGTTTCCAACACTACCAAAAGCAAGTGGTCTCCAGGGCCTTGCAACGATTCGAGGACACTGGCTGTAACGTGTGCATCGAGGGTTGACGATTTGCACGTGCAGACTCACTCGACGAAGATGTCAGCGTTCACAGCCTCATTCGACGAGGATCTCGGCGTTCGCAGCCGCATAAGGTGCACACTCGATCCACGTGGTATGCGATTTAGCAGCTGTTCACGTATCCGTGACATCATGAACGCCCGCGAGGTGCAGGGAATCGAAGAAACGTGATTTTTCTGTTAGTATCGTTGTTACTAGGAACACTATTCGGTTGATGATGGAATCGCGTAGATTTATTTATTTAGATCGAAAGTATATGTCACCACGGTGTCAAAAATATAAATTAAAGATGCTTCCAACATCTGGTCTGATATTGAAAAATCAACAAATGTGGATCAGGGGAAAGAAGAAGATTGAGAATTCTCTATTATATGAAAATACATTATATTAAATGAATTATAATAGATTAATGATAGATAACAATTAGAAAAAATAATGATAATAAATAAAATTAATGATAATACTATTGAAATCAAAACAGTGGGTAATTAACCATTACATTTATGATAATCTTGTCGACAAGAAGGTTTAAAAAAGTGATCGAAGCAGTAATAATTTTCACAATGACTGCAACGAGCGAGTTATTATTAAAAAGAAGAAGTAGCGTAATATTTCAAATTTAAGAATTAGTAAACAAGTGACTATTCAAAGCGACAAACTTTCTCGTCAAAATTGTGAAAATTATTATTCCTTCAATAATAATTCTTGGTTAATTACACACTGCTGTGATTTCAATAGTATTATCACTGATTTTATTTATTATCCTTAATTTGTTTCTAATTGTTATTTATCATTAATCTATTATCATTCATTTAATATAATAGAGATAATTAAATTTCAACAGACGGTGTTGTTATTCTCTCTCTTCCATTTTTCTTCTTTCCCCTGTTCCACATTTGTCGATTTTTTAAGGTCAGACCAACTTGTGATCGTGGGGACATATACTTTCGATAGTGAGCACGATGCGCTGTGTTTCTTGTGAAAGGCACAACTTTTTGAGAATGTAGACATGAGATAAGAGGGAGATGTACGTATGTAGGAAAGTAATTTGTTAGATATAAAAAATGTTGTCATGTTCTTGCACAATTCTTCGAACGTTCGCATTGGAATATTCATTCGATAAAAGAACAGGTGATAGTTATTAGAACTTCTTTCACGTTTGAACTCCCGCCCAGCTACTACTTAGTCTAGATGAGATCTAGATTCCCATCTGCACCGACGTAAAAGTGTCACGGTACGAGAAGCGTTTCGTGCACACGCATCCTCTATGTTCCTGCACTACAGATGCCTAGAAACTTTTGAACTATCGTGGCCGTAGCGCGAAACGATAACTGCGAGCGTAATTATCGTTTCGAACATCTGCTGTAGGAAACTTAACGGTAGACGGAATGGTTCAACGTGCTAGCCCCAGTGCCTCTCCAGCAATTCTTCAAAGCAGCTTTTTAATTTAAGTCGTACAATTCCCCCGAGATATATTCTATGAAAGATTCATGAATTTGAAGATAGTGCCGAAGCGCATTCGTCGGAATAATTAGAAAATCAAATATACTAGTGATCCTATGGATCTCCCAAACAAATCTTTGCGATCTCTAGTTTGCTATACCAATTTAGAAGTTAAGGATTTAATAAATTTTATAGCAACTTAATTATTGATGGGTTTGAGAAGGCAGAGTGAAGGATGTCGTAACGAAAGAAAAAAAGGGTATTGCATGCCACTGTGCAAGAATGATAGATTTATATCTATTTGGGATCAGATCTGCTATGAAAATCGATTACCTCATCTCTACGTTGCTATAGGAAAAAGCTATAAGGAAAAAGCGTCGTTGACATTTGAGGAAAGGCTGTCTTTTAGCAATAATATGTCAGGGTTAGTAAAATCTACATATGTATGTGGACGAAATGATTTTGAAATGAGGAAGGTTCGACGGGAAGTTGTGACGATAAGAATTGAACGAGAAATTCAGTTTTCCTTAACTCCAGAGAACTCGAAAAGATAATGATCCGTGGCTAAAGAATTTCTCTATGGAGCATTTCCACGAAAGGAAGATCAAGCATGTACATTTATATTAGTCCTCCCTTTATTTGTTCACTATATGCAAAACCGCTACAGCTTATACATTGCATATACAAGTATACGTATAATAATAAAATTCAAGATAAAAGAGTTCACACCCCAGTGTCCAGAAAACGATGTACTTTATAACCTAAAGTGCAATCACGGCTTTGGAGATGTCCGTACAGCCGTTTGATCCGTCTCTATTTCTCCATTGAAGGCTGATAGAACGATTTCTCCTCCCTTAAACTGTACAAGTCGCGCAGCTTCCCGGAAAGCACGATTCCAATTTTCTCACGTAAATATATTCGATCGAATAGTAATGGCATCAATATACTTCACTATTGATCAACAAAAAGAAAAAGGAGAACGGAGGAAACGTAATTAATGCATCGTATAATTGTGTCCCGCAGTAGTCATCGTGCAGAGACCTCGCGCGATAGTCGTAATACAGCGTCCAGATCGACGCGGTTCGAACATCTGGCCAGGATTCCATTTTATTGCGGACATGTTTCAAGCGTGTTTCCGCCAAACACGATGCAGCACCCTGGGGGAATGAGAGGAATCGAAGTAAATAGTTCGAGCCGCGTCGACAAAATTCAATCGTTACTACGCAATGTCTTTCAGAATCATCGGCATCCGCCGGAAGTACACTTGACGAACAAAGTCAACAAGTGTCCATAAAAACCGCAGTAACTCTCGTAAAAATAACGAACGAAGAAGTATATAGACATTATCATTATCATCATCATCTTCGTCACTTTATCAGCTTCTCTGCAGTGATTGTAGGTTATTTACAGAATTCCTTATTGATCAAGCCACAGTTGCCTGCACCAAACAGGAAACAGCTCTGTCCTCGTGGCAGATGAACAGGTCGGTCGTATGGGGGGGGGGGGAGGTATTGAAACGAAACAACGCTAGGGAACACGATAGACTCGTGTGAGAATCACCGTCCATTATCGCACGAACAAAAGTAAACGCGACTTCATGACACAGTAGAAAAGGAGTACGAGACAACGTTCATCCAATTCGAAGAGTGGCTCTGCCTCGAGGATCGGTAACTCCGCATTCGACCCGCATCGAATGCGACGCGCGCGTGTGTGTGCATTGTCCAAGCCCGGAAAGCTCCTCCGAGCTTTACCAGGCGTCTAGTGGCGAACGGATCTATATCTGGCCGGCGTTCTCGTGGAACTTGAAGTAGTGGATCTTCATGGATTTGTTGTTGGGATACTTGACCTTGCACTCGGGGCAGGTGGCGTCCACAGCGCCGTGCACTACGTACGCGGCCAAATCCGCCTCCCTGTGGAAGTTTTTGCTCTTCTCCGCGTCGTAGATGGTGTTGTGGGACCTGAGCATGTGATCCGTCATCGCTGTTCTGCTGAACATGTGACGGCCGCACAGGTTGCAACTGCAGATCATGCTTTTATGCGTGATCTCGTGATTCCTCAAAGCCACCGGGGTGGGGAACGTGAGCTTGCAGCCAGTCGCCGGGCAGGCGTACTTAAGCGGGACATTCTTGTGTTTCACGGTGAAGTGCTGGCGAAGGTTCGAGAGGCCGGGGAACTCCTTGTAGCAGATGTTGCAGCAGACCTTGCCCTCGTTACCAGCCAGCGGGACGCATTCGTTGCTGGATAACGTCGCCTTCACGATGTTCTTCACCATGCGGGACTTGTTGTGCGTGAGCTGCTTGTGCTTGTACAGCACGCTCATGTTCGGGAAGAACTTTCTGCAGACGTGGCACATCACCGACTTCTTGCCCGTGGCCTTCACAGTGAACGGTACCTTCTGGTCCTCCTCCACCTCCAGCTTCACCTTCTTGGCCTTCGGCTCCTCCTGGGACGATCTTCGCGAGCTATTGAGCATTACCTGCGGACGAAACCGATTGAACATCTCGCTGTGCAAGTTGTACTTGTGACGTTGCAGGGACTGGTTGCTGCTGAACACCTTGTGGCAGACGTCGCACAGGCATTGGCTGGGCGAGGGCATCGTGGTCTCCGATTGGCACTTGGCGGCCGCCGCGCTCGTGGCTTTGTGGAGCTTCTTGTGTCTCATCAGCACCTTTCTCGAGCTGTACAGTTTCCCGCAAACGTCGCACGGGAAGCTTGGGTTCTTCATGTCGCTGAGGATAGGGTAGGCTTTGTGCCACTGTATGTGCATGGCCAGCGTCTGTTTGTCGGGGAAGACGTTCGTGCAGATCTCGCACTGCAACTCGTTGACCATGAAATTCCTCTCAGCCTTGTTGCGGGCGCAGTGAACGTCCCACAAGTGTTCTCTCAGCTCTGTCACGTCGTTGAACTTGTCGTTGCAAACTTGACACTGGAAGTTGCCCTGCGGCTTCGCGGAGGTCGGCGGGTTCGGGAACGACTTACGCGCTCTGGCTGGCCGATCGGAGCTGATGTTGAACTCCTGCTGCTCCTCTTTGGGAACGATCGGCGGCTTGATCGGCGGCTTGATCTGCGACTTGATCTGCGGCTTGATCTGCGGCTTGATCTGCGGCTTCTGATTCTCGCCAACTCTGAATCGTATGCTCAACCGCGAGTTCACTCTGCTGTGCCAGCTCCTGTGTATCTTCAGAGACGCTTCCTCGATGAACGCCTTTCCGCATATGTCGCATTTGTGACCGCCCTGTGGCTTCTCGCTGTGCGCGGTCTTGAAGTGCAGGTCCAGATTCGCTTGGAACACGAAGCTCTTTGGGCATTGGGGACACTGGAGCATCGCCCTCTTGTTCCTGTGCTCGGTTATCACGTGCCGGTCGCGTAACTCCTTGGTCTTGAACACGCGCGAACAGTCGGTGCAGTTGACGTGGACGATGCCCGTCTGGTGGATGTTCCTTATGTGTCTCTTGACGTTCGCCAGATTCGAGAAGACCTTGCCGCACACGTCGCACTCGTTCTTGTTCGTGCCGGGGTCGGAGGTCGCGCTGGCGTTCGCCGTGGCTGAATCACGGGAATCTTCCTCCAAGCTGCCGTATTCCACGCACGAGCTATTCGCGTTTCGCTCGTTTGGATCCTCTATACCGTGATCCTTCATGTGAATCTCCAGGGCACCCGCGCTGCTGAACATGCTGCGACAAATTACGCAGGAATAGATCTTCACTTTCAGGTGGAGGTTCCTGTGCTCCGTCAGTTCTGCCCTCGTGGCAAATTCCAAGTTGCACAGGGCGCAACTGTACTGATTACCGTCCGGTATCTTTCCCGCGTTCACCTCCGCCTCGAACGTGTCCCAGTCTTTGATAGGGCCCGACGAGTTCAGGTCCTGTTTCCCCGATTCGCTTTGCGAGTCTAGGGAATGTTTTCTATTGCGGTCGTAGCGATGCGTCTCGTGGTGGGTCAAGAAGTCGCTGGGAGATCTGAACTTGGCGTTACACTCCGAGCACGCGAAGTCCCTCTTCTTGTGCTCGAAGGTGATATGATTATGGAACTTTTTGAACACTAGGTAGGTCATGCCGCAGTGGACACACTTGTAAGAGGTACGGACCTCTGGTAACAGACGTTGGCACAGATCTCTGTGCTTGAACATGTTCGGCTTGTATCTGTATATCATGCCGCACAGATCGCAGATATGATTGTGCGCGGGATCGCCGTTTTTGTAAGGACGAGGAATGATCGGAGCATCGGGCAGAGGTTTTTTCACTTCTCGCTTAGGAGAGGGAAGGGGGGTTATTGGCTTTAATTTAGGGGGGGATCGCGACGGGGAGATTAGCTCTTCGTACTGTTTGTCAGAGTGTTTCGATAAGTGGCTAAGCAATTGCTTTCGATTCTGCATCGAACGCAGGCACATGCTACATGTAAAGTACTTCTCCTCACCGTGATTCGGCACGACCAACGCAATTTTCATCGCGCACTCGAAGGACGCCCCGCAGTGTAACTTGTACATCGATCGATCCGGGAACTCCGTCAAACACGCGATACACGTGTACGGCCTCAGATCGGGCATATGCTGGCGGATGTGGGAGAGAGTGCTTCTCCGATCGTTGAACGTTTGCTTGCAGGAATGGCAGGAGAACGTTTTCAATTGGCTAATAATATTTTGCTGTACTTGCGTCAGGGGAGCATCCTTCTCCATACTCATCAATTCATCCTCCACATCTTCGACCAGCTCCTCGGCGTCTTCCAGCTCCGCAGATCCAGTATCGCCATTTGGCTTCTCCGTGTGGAATCTCTCCATGTGCTTGGTGTAAGAGTACTTCGAATGCAGATGTATCTGACAGTGCACGCATTTCTGCTTGTAGACACGAGCCCCTCGGAAGTGTGTGTGTGGGCCCCGCCTGATCTTCTTTTTACTTGCCGAGCCAGACGTATTAGACTTCTGCGTAGAATCAGCCTCCATGACCCTATCTTCTTTATTCGAGAGGGGATTCGGTACGAGTTCGCTGCCAGTAACAGACTCTATTTCTATGGTACAGTCGGTATCATACTCGTCTTGGGGCTCCGGCTTCAAAGAGACATTTGTACCTTTCGTCAATACTGGCTGACTTTTCTCTGCATCCGCTTCCTCGTCTGTCAGGACATAAGTGTGAATATCGCTTCCCACATTGTTTACACTGCGATCTACAGTATTCGACTCCTGGAAACGAAAGATAATACACCTTTAATACGTAGTCAAATCCCTCGCGTTCCATTCTGAAGATTACGATACTTACCAAGTCCGATTCATTGGTAGTTTCCGAAATAACCTCGATATTATCTTCGCAGAAATCTAGATCCACAGGCTCGTCCTTGATAGTTACAACCTGTAAGAACCGAAACAGCATATAGACTACAATTATCCCTACCATATACGAAGCGTCCAATGAAACATCAACATATACTTACCATCGGACTCGACTGCAAATGCTTCTCCAACCAGTGCTGCAATTTTTCTTGGGAACGCAAACAAGCTTCCTTATAATTGTGCCACTGATTCACATTCCTAACACACTGTGTACATATCTGTGTCGATAATCTGTCCGTGGATAAAATCTAGAAAGCATACGTACTGGCTAAGAGTATGGCCGCTTTAAAGGCTGAATAGGATGGACCGAGGTAATAGAAGGTTCAATTTCTTAATACAGTAACCAGCGAGTCTTTTAATACGATCGAAATGACGCTAATGATCATCCTGGTCGCTGCCGATTGCCTAGGCTTGGTCAACATAGACCTAACCTCAATGGACTCGCATGACGCCCGTAAACGGAACGCGACGCGTTTGAAAGTACGAAAGTGGGAAGGAACGCTGAGGATGAGGATGCTAATGACGATGAGCAATTTCAACGTACCTGGATAGACAGGCAGGCTTGGATCTTGGCCGCCAACGATACCGGGGAGTCCTGCATCCCGAACACCGACGACTTGGCCTCGTCGGTGGAGAGGCAGAGCCTGCACGCGTTTTCCATGTTCCGCAACTGCACCACCTCGTCCATCCTGGACGTTCGATCGTGCCGTTGCCCTTCCACGCCGAATATCACGGTGTTCAGAACCTGCCAGGGTAACGCACTTATCAGGAGCAGGTTAGGGACGCAGCGTTTTGTTTGTACGTCGACATTTGAAACTGAAACCGAGCGGTCCGGTTCGAGATGTTCCGCGTGGTCAGGAAGTTGACTACAAGTGGCGCGCGGCCGGTCGCCGGACACGCTCCCCTCGTTCCCGCATTAATTATTTGTTGGTGAATTGTTTTATCGCGATTGACGTGGGTAAAGTTGAACGAATTCGATTACCTAGCAAGACGGGAGCGCAGCGGGTTTGAATTTCGCGGTGTACACGAGCTGCGAGGGATGATTAACCCAGTGATGCCAGAATGAGGACGGGAGCGCTCGAGAATTTCCCCCACCACGCATGCACACTACGCCGGAGCTGCGTGTCCGTGAGCTCGGCGCTTCGGACAACGTCGGGAAGACGAGAGAAAAAATAATTTGGAAAAATTTTTGTTACGGAAATCACGTTTTAAGACCTCCTGATCACGTTTTGACCATTTAGAAAAGAGCTTTTTTTTAAATATCTCATGTATTTGTTAACACGATTATACGTTTAAACGGCAAAATGGATTTCAATGAAACTTTATATTATTGTCTTAAGATCCGTTTAGATCACGAAAAATGATAATTACCCGTTATGGTTCTTCGATCTTTCAGATATACGAACTAAATTCTACATAAAAAAATTAAATAAAGTTCTTCTGTAACTTCTTTAACAAAGAAAAATGTACATTCATAATTGAGGCATTTGATGGAAAATGGACACATACGCCAAAATGCCATTTCAAGAAAATCGATTTCAAAGTTTTCATTATAGTACCTATAACTTAATAAAAAGTAATGCAATTAAATAAATTTTTTTAAGGATGTAGTTACCGTGTTCTGAATACAGAAGTCATGATTTAAAAATGATATGTGTCTTTATTTATAAGTTTTAAACAAGTGGTTTATGTGCCCTTTTTCCGTAAATGTGGTAAAGTCGTAACAAAATTGCTTCTTTGTTTAGTTATTTAAATATAATTTTGTTTGCTTACTTCGTTGCATATTTTTTATACATTGCTTAAATCAAAAATATAAAGTGAAGCACAAAAAGAAACAAAAAATGTTATGTTTTACGTAAGTATTAGTTTCTTCGATTTTTTGCAGCAAGCTGTCTTACAAATCAACTTTTTCTTTCCTAAATTAGCTTCTTTCCTTGCGGATTCGATACTCGCCGCGCTTTCCATATTTCCTCGCTTACAGAAAATCCTATATGAAATAAAAGTACTTATTGCACGACAGTACGGTAGCGCGACCGCTCAGCGACTATGTACATAGCTGCGTGTCGACCACGCTGCATAATAAAGCAGCATTTATCTAATCTGAACGCGAGAGAAGTAATGTCCTTCAATTTGGTGCGCCGCAGTTAAAAAAATTAAAAACCGATTTTTTCGGCGTTTTTTCCGTGTCAGAGTAACTTATAGGTGGAATTTTCGTACATACTTTATGAAATAAATCTTTTATGCGATCTTCAATGTCTTCACATACAGTAAAACAGCGTAGGAATTAAACGAACTAAACATGCTGTGACATTACAGTCTAAAATGTGTAATATATTTTCAACGGCGTCGATGGCGCAGCTGTAAAGTGTCGGACTTAGAGAGATGGCGTCGGGGTACATTGTCCCACAGACATTTATGAGCTGCGACAATTGGGGCCTCATCCAAGACGCCCTTAACATCCCTTGGTTATACCACTGGCGGCGAAATAAGGCCAACAAGAGAATCGCGCTCTCCCTGACTGAATCGTTATTTGATGATAGTAAATTTAAGTACTCAAAAAATATACCCGAAAGGGATCATAACGACTTCCACAGACTCATGTTCCGTAAATACTGGTAGCTTGATGGCTCCAGTGCTCATATACCAGAACTCCAAGCCCGTTGGCAGTCCCGTAGGGACCTATTATAGTGCAATATCTCACCAAAGACATAGTCCCTATTGGGAAAATTTTTCTTTTTGTAAATAGTATACATACCTTATTAGTTTTTATACTTAGAAGTACGCTCTTTTTCCTTCTATCTCTCTTTTCTTCCTTTTTTCCTTTTCACCAGAGAGTTTTTGTGGTTTTTTTACATTTTTTGGGCATTTTTCCACATTAAACCATGGCATCGCTATGCCTCCGACGGCAATTCAATTACGAACACTTACCTTTAGTATTATTTATAATATAAGTTAACCGAGAATGTGAAGCTTCAAGTTCTGGAGGCGCCAGACAAGTAGCGTTTTTTTTTTAGTTGTTCTGCGACACAGCTGTTTGGCAATTTTTTTATGTTTATTGGTGCTATATTCTTAATTCTGAATGTACAAAACACATGTCCTGCAATAAACATTTTTTCAAAAAAAAAAAAAAAAGAAAGTGTCGGACTGCTAAACCGCTGCGAACTTTTTGGACGTAGGTTCGAGCCTCGGAACTTCTAATAAGTCAGTCCCACAGGGTCATATTTTTTTCACATTAATTATGTATTTTTTCGGTTTCTAACTATATGACAATGTTCAATATTTATTTACAAATGTTTTAACCTTATGTTAAAAATATTTCAACCTGAAATATACGTAAAAATGACTTGAGAGCAGTTTTTATGCCACTGTTTCTATGGTCTAGTATTCCGTCAATTACAGTATTGTTCTAACATTCCTACACTAAATTAATATTATCTATAATTGGTTTTTTAATCTCTCACCTTTAACAATTGTCATACAATTATCTCGTGTTTCCAAAATTCAGAAGTTAAACAATACTGTAATTGACGGAATACTAGACCATAGAAATGGTGGTATAAAAACTGCGGCTATACTTCCGAAAACCCGTCAAAAACGACATTGAAATGGTAAAAAAAAATTTCGAGTCGCCAAAAATCCTTCTCGCAAACGTTATTTTTATGCAAAATAAAACAATTGGCAAAATTGCAGCCCAATCGGGTTTGACCGGTTTTCGGAAGTTTCGCCAAATATTACTATGTAAATACGTTACTGATATGGTAGTGGAATTGGACGCTATTTAAATGGCGTAAAATTGGAAAGATAATTTAATTCATTATACTCATCATATGAAATAACATTCGTCGTAGTTTCTATAATATACAAGTCAGGTTACTTAAAATACTTTTCTTCTGCTTACAGGTGAAACTTGGGCATATTTCTCCGTGACAGGAACTTTATACGGGCCAAATGATGGAAATTTCAACAATGAACACAAGAAAATAGTAATTTTATATAACAGACAAAGTAAAATTATATATTTTATACTTTATTGTAACACTGTAAAAGTCTTTATTCAAATAAAGTGGGAAAAAATTGAAACAGACTATTATTATTGAGAAATACCTTTTATACATACTCCTATCCAATTAGTCGCAGTAGCTACATTAAAGTGACGTCTTCGAAGCAGAAATTTAGGATACCTCCTTTCGCTTCATGTTCTCCTGCTCCTTCGCTCCAAAATTTGGTCAAAAATCTCAGTACGCTGTAAAATTGAGCTTCGCAGCAGGAGAACATGATGTCGAAAGAGGTGGCACAAAGTTAGCGCCTTCGGAGAGAGAATCGAAGACGCAGAACTATCGAACGCAGAGGCGCAGAGTTGTCGAAAGGTTTCTGGCGATGGAATTCAGCATACCTCCTTTCGCTTCATGTTCTCCTGCTCCTTCGCTCCAAAATTTGGTCAAAAATCTCAGTACGCTGTAAAATTGAGCTTCGCAGCAGGAGAACATGATGTCGAAAGAGGTGGCACAAAGTTAGCGCCTTCGGAGAGAGAATCGAAGACGCAGAACTATCGAACGCAGAGGCGCAGAGTTGTCGAAAGGTTTCTGGCGATGGAATTCAGCATACCTCCTTTCGCTTCATGTTCTCCTGCTCCTTCGCTCCAAAATTTGGTCAAAAATCTCAGTACGCTGTAAAATTCAACTTCGCAGCAGGAGAACATGATGTCGAAAGAGGTGGCACAAAGTTAGCGCTTTCGGAGAGAGAATCGAAGACGCAGAACTATCGAACGCAGAGGCGCAGAGTTGCCGAAAGGTTTCTGGCGATGGAATTCAGCATACCTCCTTTCGCTTCATGTTCTCCTGCTCCTTCGCTCCAAAATTTGGTCAAAAATCTCAGTACGCTGTAAAATTCAACTTCGCAGCAGGAGAACATGATGTCGAAAGAGGTGGCACAAAGTTAGCGCCTTCGGAGAGAGAATCGAAGACGCAGAACTATCGAACGCAGAGGCGCAGAGTTGTCGAAAGGTTTCTGGCGATGGAATTCAGCATACCTCCTTTCGCTTCATGTTCTCCTGTTCCTTCGCTCCAAAATTTGGTCAAAAATCTCAGTACGCTGTAAAATTCAACTTCGCAGCAGGAGAACATGATGTCGAAAGAGGTGGCACAAAGTTAGCGCCTTCGGAGAGAGAATCGAAGACGCAGAACTATCGAACGCAGAGGCGCAGAGTTGTCGAAAGGTTTCTGGCGATGGAATTCAGCATACCTCCTTTCGCTTCATGTTCTCCTGCTCCTTCGCTCCAAAATTTGGTCAAAAATCTCAGTACGCTGTAAAATTCAACTTCGCAGCAGGAGAACATGATGTCGAAAGAGGTGGCACAAAGTTAGCGCCTTCGGAGAGAGAATCGAAGACGCAGAACTATCGAACGCAGAGGCGCAGAGTTGTCGAAAGGTTTCTGGCGATGGAATTCAGCATACCTCCTTTCGCTTCATGTTCTCCTGCTCCTTCGCTCCAAAATTTGGTCAAAAATCTCAGTACGCTGTAAAATTCAACTTCGCAGCAGGAGAACATGATGTCGAAAGAGGTGGCACAAAGTTAGCGCCTTCGGAGAGAGAATCGAAGACGCAGAATTATCGAACGCAGAGGCGCAGAGTTGTCGAAAGGTTTCTGGCGATGGAATTCAGCATACCTCCTTTCGCTTCATGTTCTCCTGCTCCTTCGCTCCAAAATTTGGTCAAAAATCTCAGTACGCTGTAAAATTCAACTTCGCAGCAGGAGAACATGATGTCGAAAGAGGTGGCACAAAGTTAGCGCCTTCGGAGAGAGAATCGAAGACGCAGAACTATCGAACGCAGAGGCGCAGAGTTGCCGAAAGGTTTCTGGCGATGGAATTCAGCATACCTCCTTTCGCTTCATGTTCTCCTGCTCCTTCGCTCCAAAATTTGGTCAAAAATCTCAGTACGCTGTAAAATTCAACTTCGCAGCAGGAGAACATGATGTCGAAAGAGGTGGCACAAAGTTAGCGCCTTCGGAGAGAGAATCGAAGACGCAGAACTATCGAACGCAGAGGCGCAGAGTTGTCGAAAGGTTTCTGGCGATGGAATTCAGCATACCTCCTTTCGCTTCATGTTCTCCTGCTCCTTCGCTCCAAAATTTGGTCAAAAATCTCAGTACGCTGTAAAATTCAACTTCGCAGCAGGAGAACATGATGTCGAAAGAGGTGGCACAAAGTTAGCGCCTTCGGAGAGAGAATCGAAGACGCAGAACTATCGAACGCAGAGGCGCAGAGTTGCCGAAAGGTTTCTGGCGATGGAATTCAGCATACCTCCTTTCGCTTCATGTTCTCCTGCTCCTTCGCTCCAAAATTTGGTCAAAAATCTCAGTACGCTGTAAAATTCAACTTCGCAGCAGGAGAACATGATGTCGAAAGAGGTGGCACAAAGTTAGCGCCTTCGGAGAGAGAATCGAAGACGCAGAACTATCGAACGCAGAGGCGCAGAGTTGTCGAAAGGTTTCTGGCGATGGAATTCAGCATACCTCCTTTCGCTTCATGTTCTCCTGTTCCTTCGCTCCAAAATTTGGTCAAAAATCTCAGTACGCTGTAAAATTCAACTTCGCAGCAGGAGAACATGATGTCGAAAGAGGTGGCACAAAGTTAGCGCCTTCGGAGAGAGAATCGAAGACGCAGAACTATCGAACGCAGAGGCGCAGAGTTGTCGAAAGGTTTCTGGCGATGGAATTCAGCATACCTCCTTTCGCTTCATGTTCTCCTGCTCCTTCGCTCCAAAATTTGGTCAAAAATCTCAGTACGCTGTAAAATTCAACTTCGCAGCAGGAGAACATGATGTCGAAAGAGGTGGCACAAAGTTAGCGCCTTCGGAGAGAGAATCGAAGACGCAGAACTATCGAACGCAGAGGCGCAGAGTTGTCGAAAGGTTTCTGGCGATGGAATTCAGCATACCTCCTTTCGCTTCATGTTCTCCTGCTCCTTCGCTCCAAAATTTGGTCAAAAATCTCAGTACGCTGTAAAATTCAACTTCGCAGCAGGAGAACATGATGTCGAAAGAGGTGGCACAAAGTTAGCGCCTTCGGAGAGAGAATCGAAGACGCAGAACTATCGAACGCAGAGGCGCAGAGTTGTCGAAAGGTTTCTGGCGATGGAATTCAGCATACCTCCTTTCGCTTCATGTTCTCCTGCTCCTTCGCTCCAAAATTTGGTCAAAAATCTCAGTACGCTGTAAAATTCAACTTCGCAGCAGGAGAACATGATGTCGAAAGAGGTGGCACAAAGTTAGCGCCTTCGGAGAGAGAATCGAAGACGCAGAACTATCGAACGCAGAGGCGCAGAGTTGTCGAAAGGTTTCTGGCGATGGAATTCAGCATACCTCCTTTCGCTTCATGTTCTCCTGCTCCTTCGCTCCAAAATTTGGTCAAAAATCTCAGTACGCTGTAAAATTCAACTTCGCAGCAGGAGAACATGATGTCGAAAGAGGTGGCACAAAGTTAGCGCCTTCGGAGAGAGAATCGAAGACGCAGAACTATCGAACGCAGAGGCGCAGAGTTGTCGAAAGGTTTCTGGCGATGGAATTCAGCATACCTCCTTTCGCTTCATGTTCTCCTGCTCCTTCGCTCCAAAATTTGGTCAAAAATCTCAGTACGCTGTAAAATTCAACTTCGCAGCAGGAGAACATGATGTCGAAAGAGGTGGCACAAAGTTAGCGCCTTCGGAGAGAGAATCGAAGACGCAGAACTATCGAACGCAGAGGCGCAGAGTTGTCGAAAGGTTTCTGGCGATGGAATTCAGCATACCTCCTTTCGCTTCATGTTCTCCTGCTCCTTCGCTCCAAAATTTGGTCAAAAATCTCAGTACGCTGTAAAATTCAACTTCGCAGCAGGAGAACATGATGTCGAAAGAGGTGGCACAAAGTTAGCGCCTTCGGAGAGAGAATCGAAGACGCAGAACTATCGAACGCAGAGGCGCAGAGTTGTCGAAAGGTTTCTGGCGATGGAATTCAGCATACCTCCTTTCGCTTCATGTTCTCCTGCTCCTTCGCTCCAAAATTTGGTCAAAAATCTCAGTACGCTGTAAAATTCAACTTCGCAGCAGGAGAACATGATGTCGAAAGAGGTGGCACAAAGTTAGCGCCTTCGGAGAGAGAATCGAAGACGCAGAACTATCGAACGCAGAGGCGCAGAGTTGTCGAAAGGTTTCTGGCGATGGAATTCAGCATACCTCCTTTCGCTTCATGTTCTCCTGCTCCTTCGCTCCAAAATTTGGTCAAAAATCTCAGTACGCTGTAAAATTCAACTTCGCAGCAGGAGAACATGATGTCGAAAGAGGTGGCACAAAGTTAGCGCCTTCGGAGAGAGAATCGAAGACGCAGAACTATCGAACGCAGAGGCGCAGAGTTGTCGAAAGGTTTCTGGCGATGGAATTCAGCATACCTCCTTTCGCTTCATGTTCTCCTGCTCCTTCGCTCCAAAATTTGGTCAAAAATCTCAGTACGCTGTAAAATTCAACTTCGCAGCAGGAGAACATGATGTCGAAAGAGGTGGCACAAAGTTAGCGCCTTCGGAGAGAGAATCGAAGACGCAGAACTATCGAACGCAGAGGCGCAGAGTTGTCGAAAGGTTTCTGGCGATGGAATTCAGCATACCTCCTTTCGCTTCATGTTCTCCTGCTCCTTCGCTCCAAAATTTGGTCAAAAATCTCAGTACGCTGTAAAATTCAACTTCGCAGCAGGAGAACATGATGTCGAAAGAGGTGGCACAAAGTTAGCGCCTTCGGAGAGAGAATCGAAGACGCAGAACTATCGAACGCAGAGGCGCAGAGTTGTCGAAAGGTTTCTGGCGATGGAATTCAGCATACCTCCTTTCGCTTCATGTTCTCCTGCTCCTTCGCTCCAAAATTTGGTCAAAAATCTCAGTACGCTGTAAAATTCAACTTCGCAGCAGGAGAACATGATGTCGAAAGAGGTGGCACAAAGTTAGCGCCTTCGGAGAGAGAATCGAAGACGCAGAACTATCGAACGCAGAGGCGCAGAGTTGTCGAAAGGTTTCTGGCGATGGAATTCAGCATACCTCCTTTCGCTTCATGTTCTCCTGCTCCTTCGCTCCAAAATTTGGTCAAAAATCTCAGTACGCTGTAAAATTCAACTTCGCAGCAGGAGAACATGATGTCGAAAGAGGTGGCACAAAGTTAGCGCCTTCGGAGAGAGAATCGAAGACGCAGAACTATCGAACGCAGAGGCGCAGAGTTGTCGAAAGGTTTCTGGCGATGGAATTCAGCATACCTCCTTTCGCTTCATGTTCTCCTGCTCCTTCGCTCCAAAATTTGGTCAAAAATCTCAGTACGCTGTAAAATTCAACTTCGCAGCAGGAGAACATGATGTCGAAAGAGGTGGCACAAAGTTAGCGCCTTCGGAGAGAGAATCGAAGACGCAGAACTATCGAACGCAGAGGCGCAGAGTTGTCGAAAGGTTTCTGGCGATGGAATTCAGCATACCTCCTTTCGCTTCATGTTCTCCTGCTCCTTCGCTCCAAAATTTGGTCAAAAATCTCAGTACGCTGTAAAATTCAACTTCGCAGCAGGAGAACATGATGTCGAAAGAGGTGGCACAAAGTTAGCGCCTTCGGAGAGAGAATCGAAGACGCAGAACTATCGAACGCAGAGGCGCAGAGTTGCCGAAAGGTTTCTGGCGATGGAATTCAGCATACCTCCTTTCGCTTCATGCTCTCCTGCTCCTTCGCTCCAAAATTTGGTCAAAAATCTCAGTACGCTGTAAAATTCAACTTCGCAGCAGGAGAACATGATGTCGAAAGAGGTGGCACAAAGTTAGCGCCTTCGGAGAGAGAATCGAAGACGCAGAACTATCGAACGCAGAGGCGCAGAGTTGTCGAAAGGTTTCTGGCGATGGAATTCAGCATACCTCCTTTCGCTTCATGTTCTCCTGCTCCTTCGCTCCAAAATTTGGTCAAAAATCTCAGTACGCTGTAAAATTCAACTTCGCAGCAGGAGAACATGATGTCGAAAGAGGTGGCACAAAGTTAGCGCCTTCGGAGAGAGAATCGAAGACGCAGAATTATCGAACGCAGAGGCGCAGAGTTGTCGAAAGGTTTCTGGCGATGGAATTCAGCATACCTCCTTTCGCTTCATGTTCTCCTGCTCCTTCGCTCCAAAATTTGGTCAAAAATCTCAGTACGCTGTAAAATTCAACTTCGCAGCAGGAGAACATGATGTCGAAAGAGGTGGCACAAAGTTAGCGCCTTCGGAGAGAGAATCGAAGACGCAGAACTATCGAACGCAGAGGCGCAGAGTTGCCGAAAGGTTTCTGGCGATGGAATTCAGCATACCTCCTTTCGCTTCATGTTCTCCTGCTCCTTCGCTCCAAAATTTGGTCAAAAATCTCAGTACGCTGTAAAATTCAACTTCGCAGCAGGAGAACATGATGTCGAAAGAGGTGGCACAAAGTTAGCGCCTTCGGAGAGAGAATCGAAGACGCAGAACTATCGAACGCAGAGGCGCAGAGTTGTCGAAAGGTTTCTGGCGATGGAATTCAGCATACCTCCTTTCGCTTCATGTTCTCCTGCTCCTTCGCTCCAAAATTTGGTCAAAAATCTCAGTACGCTGTAAAATTCAACTTCGCAGCAGGAGAACATGATGTCGAAAGAGGTGGCACAAAGTTAGCGCCTTCGGAGAGAGAATCGAAGACGCAGAACTATCGAACGCAGAGGCGCAGAGTTGTCGAAAGGTTTCTGGCGATGGAATTCAGCATACCTCCTTTCGCTTCATGTTCTCCTGCTCCTTCGCTCCAAAATTTGGTCAAAAATCACAGTACGCTGTAAAATTCAACTTCGCAGCAGGAGAACATGATGTCGAAAGAGGTGGCACAAAGTTAGCGCCTTCGGAGAGAGAATCGAAGACGCAGAACTATCGAACGCAGAGGCGCAGAGTTGCCGAAAGGTTTCTGGCGATGGAATTCAGCATACCTCCTTTCGCTTCATGCTCTCCTGCTCCTTCGCTCCAAAATTTGGTCAAAAATCTCAGTACGCTGTAAAATTCAACTTCGCAGCAGGAGAACATGATGTCGAAAGAGGTGGCACAAAGTTAGCGCCTTCGGACCTAGGAACTGGAGACGAGGGGGGTGACACCGGCTGTGATTAGGGTTATGAAAGATTACTTCTCTAATCGATGGGTCACAGTCCATACCCCGTTTGCCCAGTTTGACGCCGAGATCAGTGCGGGGGTCCCCCAGGGGTCGGTCCTTGGTCCGTTCCTCTGGAATATCGTGTATGACAACCTAATCAGGACCCTGGATGGGAGTAAATTCGTTAAGGCGATCGCGTATGCGGACGACCTGGCGGTGATGTTCTCCGCCAGGGATACTACCCAATTGGAGCAGATGATGGCGGTCACGATGGACAAGGTCCAGGGGTGGTTCGAGACCGCAGGGCTACAAATAGCGAAGGAGAAGACAGAGGTGGTGGTCCTGGCGGGTCTTAGGAGCGATAAGATCCGTGAATTCGGAATACTGGGGACAAAAATTATGTCGGCGGACTCGCTAAGGTACCTGGGGGTCGTCCTTGACTGTAGGCGTAAGTTTAAGACCCATATTGAGGAGGCAACAAATCGGGGAGTTAGGGTGATGGGTGCCCTGTCAGCCCTACTCCCGAATACTAGAGGGCCGTCCCGGCACGTGAGACGCTTATACTACGCCGTATGGGAGTCCGTAGTGTTGTACGCGTCCCCGATCTGGGCGAGGGCCATGAAGTACAACGTTAATAGGTTGTACCTAAGGAGGGCCCAAAAATCGGCACTAGTTAGGTCCACAATGGCGTACCGTACGGTGGCATATGACGCCCTATGTGTCCTGGCAGGAAGGATGCCGATACACCTTAAGGTGGCAATGAGGAGCGCGGTCTATGACCTAAAGGCAAGGGAAAAGGCAGAAGGGAGCCTGGTAGGTGACCCGGAGGCCCGGGCTAGCGCACTGGCTAGCCGTAAAAAAGAGGCAGAGGCCGAGGCGCTCGATGAATGGCAGCGGACATGGGACCGGTTTGACCCAGGTAACTGGACCAGGAAGTTGATAGGCTCGGTAAGGTTCTTCCGGGACAGTGCCGGACTGCGCTGGCAGCTCAATTACTGGCTGGTCCAGCTCCTGACGTCCCATGGAGCCTTCGCGGCCTTTCGTGTCAGGATCGGTAAGGAGCAGGACCCGGGCTGCGCTGACTGCGGAGCACCGCTGGATAACGCAGAGCATGTGTGGACGAGTTGCCCGATGTATAGCTCAGAGCGGGCTAGGCTCGAGGAGGCGCTGGGCGCCCCGGTGCAGGTACCCACCTTAATGGAGCTGGCCACAGGGTCGGAGGAGAAATGGTCCGCGCTAATGATATTCGCGGACGCTGTTATGCAAGATAGATGCCGTAGAGAGGTGGAGAAGGAGAAGGAAGCCCGGGCTGCAAGAGTAAGGGCGATTAGGGAGGCGGCGGAGAAAAAGGCTTTGGACCGTAGGAGGGCAGCCAGGAAGAGAAAGGGGAATCCGGCGTCACCCCCTCGCCCCCCCTTAGATGGGGGACGCGAAGCGGGGACTGGCACCCACAGGCCAACCAAAATTAGGAGGACTGCACCCCCGGCCGGGGCAGATGAAGGGGGGTAGTTTTATTTTTTTTTAGTTTTATTTGTTTTACCAGCTACCTGACCCTTTTACTTTTAGCCGCGTTATTTTATGTGTTGTATCCGCGTATTTAACCGCTACATGTTAATGCGCGTATTTAACCGCTGTGTGCTGTATCCACGTATTTAATCGTTGTGTGTTTTATACGCGTATTTAACCGCTTTATGTGTGTTATCCGCGTATTTAACCGCTATATGTGTTATACGCGTATTTAACCGCTTTATGTGTGTTACCCGCGTATTTAACCGCTATATGTGCTATACGCGTATTTAATCGCTATGTGTTTGTACGGGTAAGTGCTACTCCTGTGGTACTTTATATTTTCTATGTAACGAATGCCCTACACGTAGGCGGTGCCTACACGTAGGGAACACGTAGGCGGTGCGGGGGACAGTACTGTCAGTACTGATCCCGCGTGTTCCAATTTGGGGTGCCCCCCCTGAGGGGGAGGTGGGGGAGGAAGTATTACCTCGAAGTCCCCCCCCCATCCAAGGGCACTGTATAGGGGGTTACCCAGGAGGGGGTTTTTAGTGGGTAGTCCGCCTATTTGGCAG